>OX465277.1:80657258-81991425 GCA_949987645.1 Tachina grossa | reverse complement strand
TTAATTTAATTTAATTTAATTTAATTTAATTTAATTTAATTTAATTTAATTTAATTTAATTTAATTTAATTTAATTTAATTTAATTTAATTTAATTTAATTTAATTTAATTTAATTTAATTTAATTTAATTTAATTTAATTTAATTTAATTTAATTTAATTTAATTTAATTTAATTTAATTTAATTTAATTTAATTTAATTTAATTTAATTTAATTTAATTTAATTTAATTTAATTTAATTTAATTTAATTTAATTTAATTTAATTTAATTTAATTTAATTTAATTTAATTTAATTTAATTTTATTTTATTTTATTGTATTATTAACTCCCGACTAAAAAAAGGGGTGTTATAAGTTTGTAGTGTGTGTCTGTGTATCTGTGTATCTGTGGCTGGACCGATTTTCATTTAGTTTTTTTCTGTTTGAAAGATGACTTGATCGAGAGGGTTCTTAGCTATGTTTGTAAATTTTCAATGAAATGGAATATGAGAAATTATTATATTGTGTATACAATTTTGACTTACCTTGAGTAAATACATTTATAAGTATCACTTCATTTTTAGTTTTCCGTTTCTTCATTTTCTATTTAGGTTAGCACGAAGTTTTTTTTAATTTTTGTTATTTGTATTAATTTCAATAAATTTCAAATAGTTTTGTAAAAGTGTCATTGTTCAAGTTATTTTATGAATTATATTGTTTAACATCCTTCGCTTAATGTATGATGAGTTAACGTGAAATTTAAGTTACAGTTCTTCATACAAAACTTGATGTTAAAGTCCCTGTTAGCTTTATTATAAGGGAAAATGGTAGTACTATAATGAAATCATGTGAATTGAATTGAATTATTTTGCACGAAATAGCTTTCTTTTATACAAATAGAATATTCCTGTAAACAAATTATAACCTTAATTATTGTTAACCGATTGAAGTAACATTAAACTTATTTTTAGTGTATTAAAATTATATTTTAAAATAAATTAAGACAGTCAGTTATGCCGCAAAATTTTAGAAATTAAAAAAAAAAATTTATTTTGTTCGAATAATTGGTCTATTAATTGATGATTTAAATGTAATTAACTTGTTTCTATTTTCTATATGCTATTGAAAATTAGTTAAAGCTTCCAAGTCAAAGTAAAAATGATAAGTTAAAATTATTTACTATCAAGAATTTCATTTTGTTGACAATTTTAGATTTTGAGAATGTAATCGAATTCAAAGTATTTGTTTTATTTTTGTAAGGCATAAAATATTTTCACTGCCACACCGTATTATTATATTTGTTTATGACTATAGTTTTTTTTGAGGAATTATAGTTTTTTTCTATTTTGGAATATAATGTAATAACACAGGGAATATCTTTATATAGAACTTCAAACTAATTTTTCTTAACATTCCCCTTCTCTAAAATTATTATATAAATTGAAAATCTAGAGTCTTATTCATAAAAAATATTTTTGATTTGCAAAAGTTTTATAAAACAGCTTTTCATAAAAAATTTGTTTTATAAACTCTTTATAAAACAAAATAATTTTTTTTTATGGATAAGGCAGTTCGTATGTAACTATACAAAATTTGTTTAAAATGAATTTTTCTTTATTTTTCAGGTAAGTCTTCAACAACAATGTTATTCGAATTATTAACAAAATATCAACAACTCATCGAACATGCAACTGTTAGTAAGTAGTAGCATTTCTTTAACTTTATTTATCTCTTTACATTTACTTTTTTACTATAAAAGTAATTATGCTTTTGAAAGTTCCGTGTCAAAAATATAATAAAATAATTATTCAATTTTCACTAACTGCAAAAAAAAAACTAAAGTTTTCTGTTTGTCATTTCACTCATGTCCAGCAATTTAAAGCTAAAATTATTAAGACGCAAAAATAACAACATCGATTTCATTCCAAGAATTCAAAGACAACATACTCGAACAACAAACAACATTCGAAATTACTTGCAAATTCATTCCATAGTTGCATTAAAAAAAAAAATTTATTGGAAATAATGCATGAAATGAAGACTAAAAAAAAAGAATATAAAAACTAAATTAATAAAAACATTACAGAAGTGGTATTAGGCGGCCGAAGAAAAGTCAGAAACATAAAAGAGTGGATTATAACTCATGTCCAGACATTTTTCGAATCTGTTGATTTTCATTTAAATTTTTTTATGAAATCTATTTTATTTCAAATTTTTCATAAAAAATTTTCTTAAAATGCATTTCAATTTCATTTTATTTTTTATGAATATGGGGGTTAGTACATATACATATATTCTTTTACGATAAAAAGCAAAAACGTTTTTTACAAACGACTATTTTCGAAAAATTGCCAACACTAGAGCCCCGTTTTGCATTGATACCACTTGCACCGTTTAATTCTTTTTTAAGCAAATATAAATTGCAAAGGTACTGTGTCTTGTCCGAAGATATATCGAGACTCTCCGGCAGGAATCAAAGCTGCAACTCTCCGACTACTGGACTAGTATGCTGCACTAGCAAGAGGCTATCCATTTGCGTCGCTTTTGCGTTCTTTGACTCCTATTTGGGTCGCTGAGTTCGATGAAATTTTTTTCACTGAAGTAATAACCACTTGTAAAGAATTGTTAATATGGGTTTAAATGGAAATATCCGTTTGAAGGGTTGTCCTATCATGAAGAAGCCAAGCGAACATCTAATGGCTCTTTACTCATTTTATTAATGAATTTCAATACATTTAAATAGAAATTGAGTCAACTCGTCGCATGGTTTTACGTTGCAATCTATACAAATTTCTTTGAATTTGAAGTAAAACTTCGACAAACAGTTTTTATAAATATGGCAAAAAGTCTTTAAGAAAATGAGAAGTAGCTTTCTTTAAAATTTTCTCAAGAAAAAGCTAAATATAAATTAAAAATTTTCTAGATAAATCTAAACTAGTAATATATACATATCGAACCATAACCGCTGAAATAATTTAAGCGACAAATTTTTTGTCTTCGTTTTTTGACGAAAATCGACTATTAACGATCGCAAATAATCGATTTTGGTAAGAAAAAATTAACTTCGAAAATTATGACGTTTAAGCTTCTTTGACGGTTATGGTACGATATGCTATATTATTATACTAATAGTCGTATGGTATTGGTTCATTTGAAACATTCGAAATTATTGTAAGTTAAATTATATCTTAATTAATGAAAAGTGACAGTCTTATACCATTAGTTTTTACTAAAAATAAAACTTTTCGTTATGTTCGAAAATTGAAAGATATTAAACAATATTTTATGCACCTTTCTTAACATTCCTGGCTATGACAATAAATATCTTAAAAAAAATTTTTGACAATTGTTTGGAACTTGGCTTTTTTTAAAATAATTTTGATTTTCATGATATTTTCGAAAATTCGAAATTGAGTTCGAAAACTATAATTTGGATTATCTTGAAAAAATAAGCGATTAATAACATATATTTTTGAAATCTATCAATATTGTAAAAAACTCAACATTTCGTACGATTACGGAGATTCGTAATCGAATTCGAAAATTTCATATACGTTAAAATTTTTTGGCATTAACACTAATATATGGTGTTTTTTTAAGAGGTATAAAACTTTGAGATGAAATAAAACACAAAAAAATCGTTTTAATGTCCATCAATTTGGCTTAATTGGAAGGATAATTGTATGCCATTAATGTTTAAATATGATTTCGGGCATGTGGCCGCCGCGGCTGGCTCGAATAAAGCCAATTCTACAGGTCCAATTTTCAACCACTTTTTCGAGCTTATGGGGCCGTATGTTGGCAATAACGCCACGAATGTTGGCTTCCAAGTCCCCTAACGTTTCTGGTTTGTTGGCGTAGACGAGCGACTTCACATATCCCCAAAGAAAATAATCCAATGGTGTCAAATCACACGATCTTGGTGGCCAATTGACAGGTCCATTCCGCGAAATTATGCGCTCATCGAATGTTTCCTTCAATAAATCGATTGTGACGTGCGCTGTGTGGCATGTAGCGCCGTCTTGTTGGAACCACAACTCATCCACATTCATGCCATCCAATTCGTGAACAAAATAGTCGGTTAGTCGGCTCCAATTGCTGTGCACGGTGGCGAATCGATTCATTCGGGTCCTCTTCAACACTTTGCTCTACAGCGGCAATTGTTTCTTCGGTGCGCACTGTTCGACGTCTCTGCGGATGCGTATCATCACATAGAGTAAACGTAGTGCGAAAACGATCCATGGTTAACCGAATTAATTGCTCTGATGGACGATTATGTCGACCATAAAATGGACGGAGCTTGCGGTAAACTTCGCGAACTGAACCATTATTTTCGAAATAAATTTGCACGATTTGCAAGCGTTGTTCTTTTGTCAACCTGTTCATGATGAAATGGCAAACCAAACTAAATATTAATCACTTGACAGCTGACAAAATGGCCGCCAGTTAAAAAAGTGATGCCAACTTAAAGTTCTATACCCCAATAAAAAACACCCTTTATGTCAATGTATTAAAAAAAAAGACAAGCATTTCTTACAAAAATAACTTTTTTTAAGATAATTTCGAAAAATCGAATATAAGTTCGAAAAATGTTTTATTATTGCAAAATGGTCTAGGAATAAAAAGTCTTGGAAAATAATAATTACCCAAAGTTTTTTATATGAAAAAAATGTTCTTTTTTCCAAAATTTTTTAGAAATTCGAATTAAGTTTATTTCAATGTCTTATTTTTATTTTGCATGAATTTCATTGATACTGCAGCAACTCATTAGTAGTAGTAAACATTTTTGAATTATGGAATTATTTTTTTTTATATAAAAATGGGTTCAACGTCGGCTTAAGTTTTTATGATTATGTTTTTATAATAGAATATCGAAAATATTAATTCAAATATTATTTACTTATAACAACTAAGTTTAGTAAATAAACTAAGTTAGCTACAAAATGTTTCTTTCAGATAAGTCTTAAAATTAAACTTTCTTTTTTCAATAAAAATTTTTAGGCGCCAGCATATTTTTGCTCAATATATTTGACATTTTATTATATAAAAGAAAATTTTGAAGGATCAAAGAATATTTGGAAATTTTCTCTTTGAAGTTAGAATATATTTTATTTTCATTTCTTGTAATATAATTAAGCTTTAAATTAGTCATGGAAATTATGAAGTATTTTATAAAATATTCAAATCAATAAGCTGTAGTTACTGTTATCAAACTTTTAGGTCATGTTCGAAAATTCGAACATAAGTTCGAATTTTAATACTTTCTAATACATAAAACAAAAGTCAAAAAGGAATCATTTAGATTCTACTTGAATGTAAATCAATATATAAATTTTATGAAAATAAAATATCTACTTCCTTTAAACATCTGTTTAACCTCAATCCACTACTGAGGAGAACTGTGCCAGCAAACCTTTTGCTCTATGAGGAATATTCGTTTAGCAAAAAGACAAAAACTGTACAAACTTCAACAGTTGTTGCTGTTGTTGATGTCACTACAAAAAGCTGCTGTATAAATTTTTTATATTTATTATAATTTTCTGGTTTAAAAACATCGTTTGGCACACGCCAAACTGGTTTCTGGAAAAACCTTCTCTCTCTCTCTCCTCATACAAGTACTTCGATAGCGTGGCTAAATAAAGTCAATTATGAAAATGTTAATGAATAAAAGTCGTAAATGTTTGATTGTACGTATGAAGGTATGTACATGACTGTGTGTGTGTGTGTGTTTTTTTTTTATCTGAACCAGGATTAAGAAACCTTAAGGAGTGCTGGGGATTATGAGCCGCAAAGAGGTAAGACAGAAGTTATAGGCACGTCCATTTGCGCAGCAGTCTTGAAAACTATTTATAACAATTTATTATTTATCATGTTGCTTAGTGTTAGTTTTGCGATAAATCAAATTGCTTTGGAGTTTTATTGTAACTATTGTATATAAGCGAGAGAAAAACAAATATAGAGGAGTATTGTTAGAAAAATTAATTTAATCTGTGTATAAAGCTTAAGGGGCTTAAGCAGTTTTATTTCATTTTTATTTTAATGAATTTGTTATTGCATTACTTTTTTTGTACATTTAGAGGAGTGTTTTGTTATAGAGCGATAAAATTCATTTGCATATTTTATGATTTTATCTGAGTGCGAAGTAGATTTTCTTTAAGATTTTGCTGGTCATTAAATAAAGATTTCAAATTTATTTTTAGAGATGAATTTCAGTATTGATGTTTATTGAAAAATAGTCTTAAAGAGTTAAGAAGAATAGTTTTTGGCCATCAGTTTCTAATATGCTTATGAACTTGCTATAAAATTATTATTCAATTAAAATGAAAAACTGTAGCTATACGTATGCAAATTTCGGAAATAGTTTAAACGTTTTTGAAAAACAATTTTTTTTTTAGTTTTTTAATAATAATTATTATTAAAGTAAATAAAGTAATAAAGTAATAATTTTGAAAGTTTTTTCATAAGCATACGAAACTTTCGACTTTTCTCACTTATTTGAAATAGTATTCGCACGAATTTCAAATGTGATAACCAGGGACAAGGACTTCATGCACTTAAAAAAGGTATTTTAGGCGCTTAAAATATGACATTAAAAACATAAAATATGCACTAAAAACAATAAAATATGAAGATATTTTAAAAATTTTTTGTTCAAAAGAAAAGTTTTAAATTCACATACAACTAATTAAAGACACAAAAATATTTTATTTTCTCAAGAGGTGCGTGTACATGCCTTTTATATTAAGTTTGTACACCATGTTATAAAATATTTTTATATAATTTTTCAACCTTTTTTTATGTTTTAAATTAAACTATTTTCTTGAGCTTTCGGTCAGTTTATATTTTGAGTTTATTATCTTCAATATTTCGTTAACCTTCGGTTAACTTCTTCAGGATATATATTTTTTGATTTTTTTATGATATATAATTTTTTCTTTTTTCCTTTCAAATAATAAATAATAATTTTTTTTATTTTTTTTTATTTTTTTTTATAAATGATATAACGATTATTTCTGCATTATTAGCCCCAAACACGAATTTTTAAAAATTGTATTTTTTTATACTTTTGAATGTTAAGTTCTATCAATTTTTTTTAGAAAGAAAGAAAGCTTTTGTGCATTGAAGAAAGGCTCAAATTTAAATAATTTTTTATACAATGTTAATGTTACATATTTAGTTAACTCAACCATTATAATGGATTGAATTCTAGCTATTAGATTTTTTTAAATCTGTAATTTTTAACAGCAATATCAAGTTTCCGCAGAATTGTTTAACTACTTTCGGCTTTAATAGCAAACGATTTCCTCTTGAAATCATCAAAATGACAATGTTTATTTTATTTGGTATGCGTGCGTGGTTGTGCATTCCTTCTACAATTCTAAAGCAATGCAAGCGAATGAATTTGCCAATTGTTTTGCATTAATAATTTGTCAATAATTTTTATTTTTTTTTTTTTTTTTTGAAATTTTAACTTTTGAGCAAATATGACACAAAAACCATGAAATTATACCAAAATATGATACAAAAATATGCATATATGACCAAATTATGCAAAAATATGCATTTTCAATAAAATATGCAAAAATATGCATTAACAAATCGATGACATTTTCACGCAAATTCAATGTTTCGTAAAGATATTTCGATCTTGCCACTATCAGGCTTAAGGAAAAAAACATGCATTTGCATGAAACCCCTGTCCTTGGTGATAACATATAGGAAATCATTTTGATGCAGTGCCTTTTCTTGTGCTTAATATGCACATTAATTTTCAAAGTAAAAAACCTGACTTTTCTAAAATATTCGAATTCAATTGAGATTTTTCGAAATAAATTAATTAAATAAATTTCTTTTTGCTAGTACTGACTTCAAAAAAAAAAAAAAACTTACGGAATTTTTGAAATGTTTTAGCTATAGAAGCAATGT
The DNA here is from genome assembly GCA_949987645.1 of Tachina grossa. NCBI lineage: Eukaryota > Metazoa > Arthropoda > Insecta > Diptera > Tachinidae > Tachina > Tachina grossa. The sequence continues at coordinate 81,983,520 of OX465277.1, read as the reverse complement.
AAGACATTCAGTCTTAAATGCATTGAGCATTTTTCCTTGATTTGTTAAGCAAGGTCTATATATGTATTTGGCTCCTGCTTATGGAACTCTGAGTAAAATTCAAGCGAAAAGACTTGAACAAATCGATAGTTATTTCGAACAGAAGTTAATGTATAGAAAATAATTAAGTTATGGAGCTTTTGCACTCAAGATTATTTTTTAATTAATAACAAAAATAAATTTAAATGACATCAGTAATAATTCTCTATGCAATTTTTTACAATGATTTTTTCATGTATCAGTATTATTTTAATTTTTAATTATTTGATAGTTTTTGAACTCGATTTCAAATTTTCGAATATGATGAAAAAATTAGTTTCAGCCCAAAGTATTAAAATAGAACTTAAAATGTAACTTTTTAGAACCACAACGATGTAAAAAAATTATTTAATGATAGTTTTTGAACTGGATATTGAATTTTCGAACATGGCGAAAAAATTGGCTTTAAATGTTTGTTTCGTTTTTGAACTGGATATTAAGTAACTTTTTGAAATTTTTTGTTCTAAAAAGTGACACTTAAGCCAAGTTTTTCATCATGTTCGAAAACTCAAAAACTTGCTTCTTCTTATAGTGTTGAAATTCTGTTGAAAATATTATTTGTCATAAGTAAAGATACCAGAAATATATTTTTTGATGCTGTATAAAATTTTCGAAATTTTCTTCGAATTTTCGAACATTCTGAAAAAACTTTATTTTTTCCAGGAAAAGGTGACTTTTAACTAAGAAAAGGAAAAGGTGACTTTTAACTAAGAAGATGACCTTAAATTGCATATAAATGTCCAAATTCAATTTTGAACTCTTAAATATTTTCATTTAAAAAGAAAAAAATTATTTTTTAAGTAATAAATCTTAAATATTATTTTTATTAATCAAATTTTTTTCTGTTTTTGAAAAATTTACATCATGAAGAGCTGAATTTTTAGTTCATGAAAAAACAATATTTATTTTGTTTTACAAAACTCACTTATAACATGTGGATTCTGTTTGCGAAAACTGCCAAATTATTTATTAATTTCAAAATCGATTATTGAAACTTGCTAGAACTGAGTTAAAAAAAAAAATAAATACTTCAAAATATGAAACAAATCTTTGTTGAATTCACAAGTTTGCATTAATGTCATATGTTTTGTCTTATCGTCTAATTATATAATATTGTATATTTGTTATTGGTAATTTTTATATATAGATGTGTTTTAATTACATGATTGAATTTTATATGTTTTACAAATGGTGATACTAAGGCCAGGTTTGGGAATATTCTATTTATTAGATTAATTTGTAAAAATCTTTTAAAAATGTTATAACTAACACGAGAAAATGAATGATTCATATTTATTTAATTAATTCAAATTTAAGTTTCAAACTATTTGAAATCATAAATATGTATATCCCACTAAAGTAAAATTTCCATACCTGGTTGAATTTCATGCCTTCAAATAAAATGAATATCAACTTAAAGTTTTGAAAAATTTAATTTAAAATTTTAAAAATTTGTCTGTTCACAAGCGCATTAATAAATATGGCTCTTGAACGAAAAATGATGAGAGTGAGTTAGTGAATTGAGCAATTTTATTAAAAAAAATTTAAAGAAAATTTGATTTACTCAAATATTAGATTTCAAACTGCTAATTTCTGTGTGTTGGCGATATTAACCACAATTCTGAAACCTCGTTTGTGTTTTTCGCAACTTAAAACTTTTGATTTTATATAAACTATAAACATAAAATTTTTAACAGACTGAAAGGTTACAATGCAATTTAAAATTAAATACAGTTTAGAGGCCTGCGTAAACAGTCTTGAAATGTAAAAACGTCATGATTTTTAAATCTATTTATGTCGCATGTATTATACTACACCAATAATAAATACTGTCGTACTATAAGCGAAGCACGATGGATGTATTCGTGTATGTGTATACCAGTGTTAACAAGCGATGACGTCAAGACAGCTTGTCTGTAACAAACACTCAAAAGAAGTACTGTTGATTAGTGTATGCTTGTTATTTTTCATATTGTCCGATTGATTGTGTTTTTAATATGTAGATGGTAAGTTATTATGTGATTAACCGCATACAACTAATGTTAATGCATGTGTGTGCCTTTGCATGTGCGCTGAAAAATAAAGATAAGATATCTTATAAGATATCTTGTGCAGGAGACTAATACAGTTATCAATGCATCTTCTAAAGGGTTCAACTGAAAATCAAAATTGTTTATTATACTTTTATAGAACTGTATATTTTTGGGGCGAAAAATTAGAGAAAATGATCTAAATTTTTGAAGCGGGTAGATATGACCGCTGTACATAGATTTTTTGCAAAAAGTGAAAATTGCTAAATTTTGATGATGCGATGCGTATTAAAGGGCTGCGTAAATTGCTCTAAAAGTTTTGTATTCTATTTCGCACTACTGCCAAGCAGTCTGTTTTAGTGCAAACATAAATAACAAAACAAAACTAACAAAACATGACTCTCACTAAAATCAATCAAGCATCATTCGAATAGTTTTTCTCTGCAGTTTTGTTAGTGCTTGTGTTCTCAAAACAAAATAGAACATCAAAACAAAAAGCGAGAATGAATCAGAACAACAGTAAATCATAGCAGAACAATCGAGTGCACTAGAACACGAGCACAAACATGTAAACTTTGTATGTATATATGCATACATATATTGAAAATAAAAATTAACAAATTATTATATATAAATGTACATAAGTATGTATGATATTATTTCATAATAAATAAAACCTCTTTTCAGCTTTCATATTCCTAACGAAGCGCAATGTTTCTTTTAAATGGAAAATTATCTTTGCTATCGAAACATTCCAACATGTTTTGAATGTTCTGTGTGAATTTTGATGTTCTATTTCATTTTTATTTTGAAAGGCTTGGTTTTACTTCAACATTGTTCTATTGCAGTTTTGTTCTGTACGGCAGTATTCTTATCGTAGAGCAAAACACATCTCTTTTGAAAGTTTTGTTTTAGAATAACGGAGCAATATACACACACATTTTGAAATTAATGAGAGTGCTTTTAAGCCTTTTTTTTAGGACTTGTGCCACGCTTTAATGTGTATATCGTTACCTTAATATAGAAAGGCCCGAACTCATTATATTTTTAAAATCGATATTTTTGAATTTTTTGATATGTTAGATGTTCTTCTTTCGAAATATAAATACAAAAAACTTGATTTACAAAAAAAAAAAAAAAAAAAAAAAATAGGCCTTAAGGTAAAGATATGTATGTATTTATGTATCTAAATTAAGACCAAGCTGCTCAGAGTTGGATAGACCTAACGCGTTATGTGCTTCTTTTCGACACCTCTGTAAATTTTTTTTTCGAAAGCTTAACACTTTCATTTCTCGTTATTTTTTTGAGAAAATATTATTCATTAAGGCAACATTGTTTTCGGTGTTAACAGGGCTTGTGCACGTTGCTTAAGTCTTTTGTTTTAAAATGTCAATCACTTTTATTGTAATGCATTCGTTTTCGTATTATAAAATTTTTATTACCCTGTCAACTTAACATTTACTTATTGCTCTTTCTGTAAGGCCTCATAAATTTCACCTAATCTTCTTTTCCTTTATATTACAAGATCGAAGGTTTTTTGTAACAAAGCCGTTGTATTTTTTTCCCTTTTAATCCAGTAGCCTGTTAAAGTAATGCAACACGCAGTTTTAAATTTTTGCTCCTCATCTCTTAAGTGAATAAAAAAACCTAAGATTTAATATAAATAAATTGTTAACATTAGTTAAGTCGTAGTTAGAACCTCAAACGAAAGCACAAACAGCAAAGAAACACTTAAGAAAGGCTGCATCATGCTGTTAGCATGAAAGCAAAAAAAAAAAAAACTAACTATCGATGGCCTCTAATAGAGCCAAGTTTTCTGCTTTAAACTTTTTTGTTGTTATTGAAGTTAAACTTTTAAAGCCTGTTGAAGTTATAAAAGCCTTTTTAAAAGATGTTGTTTGTCGTAGACCAAGCACTAATAAGTTGATAACTACTTGAGCACGAGCCTCACATAAATAAATGTATTGTGTTATAAAAAAAAACTTTTTTGTGTCTGCCACTACTTCACTTTTGAAACATTTTTTATTATTTCTTTTTGACTAAAAGTGGACTGACTAGCTTTGAAAAGGTGTAGTTGTTATTTTTTTTCTTATTTGCAACATGTTTTTTTTTAATGTAACATCTGTTTGTTGAATACTAATAATGGTTGCATTGAACAAAAAAATTTAATAATAAAAAAAAGCAGGATTTCGTGCTTTTCGTTAATAAGCCATAGATATTTAAAATAACAAAATGCGAAAACTTGAACTTGAAATTTTTGGTTGTTTGAGCAAAATTTTAAATTGTGCTTTTTAAAGTTTGTTTGCTAAGTCTTTTGTTTGTAACTGTGTGGCCAAAAAAGTTACGATGAATGTAGAAGCTTTAGTAACAAAAAATAACAGTTTTAAGCCTAAAGAAGAAGTAAGAAAAAATAGTAAGCAAACTTATAATATTATTTTAAAAACAATATTAGAATTTTTTTTTAAGAATTCAAACAAATGTATATTAGAATTTTAAGCTAAAACAATCAATTTCCACATAAAGTTTGTTTAAATATTTTTTTTTAAACCTTTTTCTTCTTTCCATTTTAAATGTTGCAATACAATCATAATATGCTTACTCATAATTCTCATTTTTCTACATGATTTCATTTCGTGTTGAGTTCCTTAAAATTTTAGTGATTAATTTGATATATAATTCTTCGAAATACCTTTGCGTTTTGTTATAACCCTGGGTTTTAAGTGAAATTAATTATATAAAGTCTCTTATCTTTAGCTTGAAATTTAAAATGCTTTAAGGGTATATAAATACCAGCAATTAACTAAACCTTCTTTCATTTATATTATTTAATGATTGCTTGCTTAATTATTTTCTAATTAATGTAGTTAAATAGAATAGGATTTTCTACGGCCATAACATCAAATTGTTTAAGATGTGCATCGATACATTTTTGCTTTTTGTAAAATAAATATCACAATACTTCAAGCAATATTTTTCTGTTTAAAATGTTATAAAGTAGTTTTTATAACGAGAATTTTTTTAAGAAAATTTGTTTTTCTACCAAAAAATTTCTAACACAATTTTTGTGTCTGTTTTCCTCCAAAATTTTTTCTATGTTTTCTATTGAATCTTTTTAAACAATTTTTCTAAAAAAAAGTTTTTGTACATGAAATACTGAAGTATATTTATTTGACATAATGTCTTTATTTAATTTCAAAAATTGGCTTGTTTTTATGGTTAAGCAATTGTCTATATGCATTTCGTTTCCGTTTATGGAAACTGAAATTAAATAAATATACTTCAGTATTTCATGTATGAAAGTATATATTTTGTTTTGTTTTTTTGCTTTTTAAATACTTTTATTGTTGGCCAATGTAGCAGCTAATGGTAAAAAGGTGTTAGAAAATAAAATAGATGCACAGTTGAATAAAGATGCTTGTTTTGTAAAGATTTTTGTTTGCGGTTTTCAAAATTATTATGTTTGTATATTGTGATTCTCAATATAGTATTAAGAGACTTACTATAAACATACGGATTTTGTTAACTAAATTCAAAAATTTTTTTTTTTTTGGCTTGAAGTCTACTGACGAGTTCCACAAGCGGGAACGAAATGCATATAGACCATTCCTTAACCATAAAACCAAGCCAATTTTTTAAAAAAGTTTTTATGTTAAACACCATTTTCTATATAAAACTTTAAGTCAAAAAGCTGCTTCTAAAGAAAATAAATAAAAAATAAAATATTTGTTTTGAAATTTTTGCTTAATTTTATAATTTTAAATTTTTTTTTCTGTTTATGGAAATCGACAGATTTGAAGCGAAAAAAGCGAAAGTTTCTATTACATTAAAGACTGAATTACAAGTAAATATATTTTGGTATATTTTATATAGTTTTTGTTGAAAAGTTTTTTCTAACGAATTTTATTTCTGGGTATAGAAAATTTTTTTCAATAGAATTATTAAAGGTATTCACATCAGTTTTTTCTTGTTGGAAAACTGGAAAAATGTAAATTTTTTGCAACAAACACAGGGAAAAAAATTCCACCTAAAGTTGAGTTTTTAAATTCAACTTTTGGTGAATTTTTCCCCTGTGTTTGTTGTAAAAAAATTACATTTTTCCATTTTTCCAACAAGAAAAAAACTGATGTGAATACCTTTATTATTATACAATTTTTGCCCCATTGAAGTTTTGTTCCATTGAAATTTTTTTCCTCACAAAATTATTATTTAAGAAATTTTTTAAAAGATTTTTTTTTTAAATATATTTATTATTTTTTTTTTTGCTTTAAATATTTCTATAAATTTTTTACAATGACAATACTTTTCTAGAAAAGGGGTTTTTGCATAAAAATTTTTAATGCAAAAGTTTTTTCTGTAGAAAACTTTTAAGAAATTTTTTTTCAGGAAAAATTTTTTGCTTAGAAAAATTTTCACATAAAATTTTCTTTATTACAAAAAAAAAACTAAAATATTTTCTATAGATTCTTTTCATTTAAAAATTATTTAGAAATAAATTTTTGTAGAAAAATTTTTTATAGAAATCCTTTTTCTATGGAAAGCTGTCTTTTTTAGAAAATGTTTTCAACAGAAAGTCTTTTTCTATAGAAAATAATTAAAAGACAAAAGTTTTTATTTGATGATATTTTTCAATAAAAAAGTTTTTCAATAGATAAAAGTTGTATTAAAACCAAAATTCTCGGCGAAAAAATTTTCCATAAAAGAAATCTTCCATAGAAAATAGTTTCTATTCAAGAAATTTTCTGTAAAAAAATTTAATAAAAATATAATTTTCGTATAAATAAGTTTTTTTTTGGTTAAAAATTTTGCAATAAAAAATATGTTTCTGTAAAACAAAATTTTCTATAGAAATCTGCATTCGAAAAAAAAAAATTCTGTAGGAAATTTTTTTTATGCTAAAAAATTTTACATAGAAAACATTTCATGAAAAACATTTTCTATTAAAAATTTTTATTATAAAAAAAGAGTTTCTCGAGAAAAAATTTTCTTCACACAACAAATATAAAAAACTTTCTTCATGAAATTATTTTTGCTAGTTCTATATCCTTACACTCATACTTAAATAAGAGCGGAAAGCGTTGTGCTTGCAGCAGGGTACGTATTTTCAATACAATCAAAAAATATTTTTACATTTAAATGTACTACAAATGCGTACCCTGCTGCTAACGTAAGGCATGCCGCTCTTATTTAGGTATGAGGGTTAGGCATTGTTTTTTTTTTCTATAAAACAAACATTTCAACAGAGCATTTTGTTTTGTTTAAATCGGTGTACTAAATAACAATTTTTTAACCGAAAAAACATTTTGTTTTTATTAAATTGATAAATTGAAATTGCAAAAACTCGGTAAGCCACAAAATGAAAATACTGAGAAAATAAATGCAGAAAATAGGGATTTGATGAAATCATGATACAGATACTTTTATTTAGTGCTTAAGGAAGACTACTATCACATACCCGTCGCTGTGCACCAATAAATCTTCGGAAATCGCTAAAATCGCAAAAAGTTGTGGCTTATCCAGTTATTGCATGAAATTTATTCATATTTTTTATTTTTTTTTTTTTTTTTGAATATCAAAAGTTTTGTTATTTTGGTTGAAATAAAGTGGCATATCGTGTTTTTGCAGTTTAAAATTTATTATTTTTTCTATTTATTACATCAAATAATTTCTATAAGTTGTGATTGGCTTTGTAATTGCTGTGGCTTATCGAGTTTTTGGGACAAATAATTCTGAATAAAATCAAAATGTAAAAAGTGACACTTGCGGCTAAGGCGGAAATTAAACGGAATATAGGTACAATATCTTGAGAGGACGTTCCGATGCTGTAAAGTAATTGAATAAACTGATAAAACCACTTTCTGAAATCGTGTGGCTTATCGTGTTTTTACAATAAGCCCTTCAATTATTTCCTATAGAAAAAGATTTTTCAAAAAAGTTTTTTCTATATGGAAGTTGTTTTATCCAGAAAACTTTTTTATGAAAAACATTTTTCTACAGAATAACTGTTGTCAAGATAATTTTTTATAGGAACTTTTCTATCGAAAAAATTTTTTTATTAGAAATTTTTTACTGTTTGAAAACTTTCTTTTCGTAAAAACTTTTTATCATAGAAAACGTTGCTCTATACACAAAAAAAATTATTCCCAAAAAATTTTCAAACAAACGTGTGTTTTGAAATATAATTTAGTTTTAGTAAATATTTTTTACTGTTTCAGTAAATTATTTGTTCCAATTTTATTTTATGTAAAAAAAACTGTATAGAATGAAAATTATCTACATAAAATAAAATTTGTAAAAAAAATATTTAGATTTATATTTTTTATATTTAAATTTGTTATTTTCAGTTAAATTTATTTTTATATACTAAAGGTATTCACATCAGTTATTTTCTTGTTGGAAAAATTGAAAAATGAAATTTTTTACAACAAACACAGGTAAAAAAATTCACCAAAAGTTGAATTTAAAAACTCAACTTTAGGTGGAATTTTGTTTCCTATGTTTGTTGCAAAAATTTTACATTTTTCCATTTTTCCAACAAGAAAAAAACTGATGTGAATACCTTTACTGTAAAAAAATTTGTCTGATTTTTTTATTTTTTCTACAAATTATTTTGTAGATATAAAATCATTTTTTTTTTTAAATATTTTTGTTTGCGTTTTCAAACTTATTATGTTTGTATATTGTGATTCTCAATATAGTATTAAGAGTCTTACTATAAACATACGGAGTTTGTTAGCTAAATTCAAAAAAATTTTTGGGTTGAAGTCTACTGACGAGTTCCAAAAGCGGGAACGAAATGCTTAACCACAAAAACAAGCCAATTTTTTAAAGTAAAAAAAAAAATAGTTGAACCTTTTATTTGATTCAGTTATTTTTTTTCAAATAAAACTTTTACAATTTTTTTTTTAAATTGGTAAGAATTGTTATTGATTCAGTTAATTTATTTTCTGATAATACAAAAAATTTTAGTGAATGTGTTTGTAAATTAAAAAGAAAAAAATTGCTGAATAATAGAAAAAAAATCTGCAAAAATGTTTTTCTGTTCCAATTAATACATTTGACTGAAAATATTTTGAGTTTCAGTTAACTTTTTCCTCTAATGTCATAATAAATTAACTAAACATAAAATTTTTTTCCAGTTAAATTTTTACAAAATTATTATCAGATTCTACAAATTTCTTTGTAGGTCCGCATTCATACAAAAAATTTACTGATTCAATGAATTTGGTTACTGAAAACGAAATTTAGTTTTTTTCTGTGTAGCAAAATTTTTTGTATAGAAAATTATTCAATACAGAAACCCTTTTTCATTGCAAATGTTTTTTTATAGAAACTATTGTTCCATAGAAAATTTTTACTATAGAAAATCTTTTTCCATAGAAAATGGTATTTTGTATAAAACTTTTTCCATAGGAAATGCTTTTGTATGGAAAACTCTTTCGCTTTTCTATAGAAAAAATTTTTTCAGAGGAAATATTTTTCTAAAGAAAGCTTTTTTCCAGAGACATCGTGTTTTTTATAGGAAAATTGTTCCATAGAATTTTTTTTTCTATAGAAAAACTAGTTTTTAATATAAAAAGCCTTTCTATAGAGAACCTTTTTCTTTAAAAAGCATTTTTCCATAGAAAATTTTTTTCATAGAAAACGTTTTTCTTCTATTAATTGAAAAAAAAAATAGAAATATTAAAAATTAGATTTTTGATTTATTAAAAAGCTTAAATAAAAATTTTATTAAATTATTAAACTTTTGTTTAAAAACTTAATTAATTAAAAGTTAATTCAATTTAAAAATTTTAACTTTTTCTTTATAATTAAAGGTGTTGACTAAAGATATAATCGTTTCTCTTTAGCTGTTCCTTTTTAATTATTTTTAAAATATTTATTATTTGCGAGGCGCATTCACTAGGTAGTAGCAAAGATGCAGCTGAGCTTTTTTTTCGAATTAAAGTTCATTGGAAATTTAAAAATTTGAAATTAAAAAATTAAAAAAAAAATTCAACATGAAAATTATTTACTGTTGTTTATGGGAATTGTTACAATTTAAGTTTAAAATTTTTAAACGCACTAATAATCCCAAATTAATATTTTACTTATTAAGTAAAATATTTTTTTATTAAAAATACATTGAAATTGATTATTGAGGAGCTTAGCTGGATCCTATGCGCATTTCACTGTTGCTAATGCAGATCATCAGGGATCCAGCTAAACCCCTCAATAATCAATTTCAATGTATTTTTAATAAAAAAATATTTTACTTAATAAGTAAAATATTAAGGGTTTTCATGAGAACTCTTAAAATTGTCATTTGTGCAATTGGGCAAATATGCGAGACTTGTTTCATGAAAACCCTTTGCAACAGTTAAGTCCATTTGAATGAAATGTCAAATAAATTAATTTAATAAAAATAAAAAAATTAAATTTCAAGTAATTCTTAATTTAAAAACATGTTTATATATTTCTATAAAAATAAAAACGTGAGTGCGTGTATCTAAAAATTTCTAAATAAAGCCAAAAAACCAAGAAGTTGTTGTTAACAAAATGCACAATTGCACAGCTTAACTTTACGAGTGAAAACTGTTGAGCAAACTTAGCAGGTTTGTGTGAATAAATTTCCTTACAATTTTTGACATTTTATTTACGAGAGTGTACAAATGCACAATTGCGCAATTTGCGAGACTTTTGAACATTCTCATGAAAACCCTTATTAATTTGGGATTATTAGTGCTTTTAAAAATTTTAAACTTAAATTGTAACAATTCCCATAATAAACACTAATTATTAACTTGACTGCACCCGGTCAAAAAAACCCTTGTGTGGCAACACTCTATTCTTAAGTAGCTGTTGTTGTTATTTACATTTATTTTCTTTTACATACTCTTACGACTACAATTTGAAGCTGAAAAAAAGTCAGCCAATGTAGCAATGGTAAAGTAAGAAAATAAAAAACATGTTGATTATTGAGTTCTTGTTTCAACTTTGTTATTTGTTATTGAGCTTCTCAGTTGTTTAAATGAACGTTTATAAAATAAAAACTCTAGTTGTTCTAGGAAGCTTTGGGTAAAGGTTCCCTGATGATCTGCATTAGCAACAGTGAAATGCGCATAGGATTCAGCAAAACCCCTCAATAATCAATTTCAATGTATTTTTAATAAAAAAATATTTTACTTAATAAGTAAAATATTAATTTGGGATTATTAGTGCGTTTAAAAGTTTTAAAATGAAAAATATTTTTTTAAAAAAAGTCTGTAAAAAAATTTTAAAATATGAAAAAACTATTAAAAAATTGTAAAAAGTGCATATAGCAATTTTTGTTAGTGGAGACTTTTTTTTTAGCTTTATGTGAATATTTTATTTTTTATTTCGTTAAACAAATTCTATTTTTGACATTTTTTATAAACTAAAAGCCATGTTGCTTTGTTCATTATTGTATTTTTTCATTGTTTTTGTAATCTTGTTATTACCTGGAAATGAATAAGCCTTAGTTCTTTGTTTTGGGTAAAATTTGGTTGTATATGATATTCATTCTAAAAAAGAGAAACTTTTCGTCTGAATATTGTTGAAAAACGCAGCAAAATTTAATTTTTATTACCTGAAACTCAATATATTGCTATAACCTTGTTAAAAAAAATATAAAGCCAAAAAAAAAGTACAAAAAGCCACAGCAAATCCATATGATGCCTCAGCATCCCAATCCTTTTTTTTTTTTTTTTGCCTTCACGAGATAACAAATGGCGCACGTGCGCTGGGCTCGCTTTAAGCGAACATGAAACATAAAAAAGCTGCATAAATTTGCCAACAACACATACACAAAAATCTCTGCAAACAGTGAAAACTGCACAACCCCGGCTTCCCCCTTCATCTGAGAGAAAACATTAACATGAAAAAAATGCTCAGCTTAAACATAAAACCATCACTTTAGTTGTCATAAACTAAAGAAGAAACCAGTTTTATTATAGTTACATACATACATATTTTTTTAGATTATTTATTTTAAAACTTTTTAAAACATTTAATACTTGAAAGTACATGTTGTCTGGCTGGGATACTTGGAGCGATCTTCAGAAGAGTGGAAGAATGGTCAGCAAATTATGTTTGTGTAGTACTCGTATAACAGCGTAGCGATTGTACACAATACTCGTATTTCTTAGAATTTTATGTTTACGTTTCTTTCTTGTGGTTCGTTTTTTTATAGAGCCATAATCGGAGAAGTAAACACTAAAGTATAAAGAAGAAAAAAATTGCATAAATAAAAAAAAAATGTAAAAGTATTGATGCTGCTACTCTATAAAAAAAATAATAATGGTCGTCACTTTGCAATGGAAAATTGAACTTCTTTCAAACAGATATTTATATGCCTGAAATAAGTGAAAAAAATCTTGTAAAGATCGAAATCTCTTGAAGAAGAAATAACCTTCCGAAAAATGTTCTTAAAAAATTGGTTTTTAAGTGGAAAGTTTTCGATAATAAATAAGTTTCTTAAGTAAAGCAAATTATCTTATTAAGGACAAAAATTTTCTCTGGAAAGTTTATTTCTTAAGCAGAGAAATTTTTTATGAGGAATTGATGTCCACAAATTAGTTTGACCACAGGATTTTTGTAGAAAATAATAAAAAACTATAGTTTTTGTATTATTATTATATTATATACATATGTAGAAGAAAATTTTTCTGTAAAAAATTTGTTTTTAAAAAAAATTTTCATACAGAAAACTGATGTCTTTGAAGGAAAAATATTCTATTTTTTCTCTTAAGGAGTGCCATTTCATATCAGGCATCTTGGGCACACCTCACAATCTCTAAATCATTCTAAATTTTACCTATTATAAAGGGCACTTCACATATACATTATTTTGTGGATATCTCTTTAAGATAAAGAAAATCGTTTCATAGCTTTCATGTCTCTGAGTAAAAACAATCTAAAGCTAAGTTTAGACGATATGTTGAATCAGCATATTTATGATGAAAAATTTGTTACCAGTGCCAACAAAATTTTTTCAATATTCGTATGCTTAGCTACATATGAAGGTCATTTGTTAAGGTTGTCAACAAACATATGTTCAAGATTTTAGCATATCGTGTAGACACCATATTTTTACTTTGCAACAAATTTCCTATGTATGCTATCAGATATGTTATTTGTTGAAAAGCCTATGTAAGCTTTTCAGCATACGGCAAATTTGATAGCATATAGAATTGATATTTTTACTCTGCTCATGTATGAGCAGTGCTGCCTGATTTGCCATTTTTAAAATAAAAATAACGTAAAAATTAAAATAACGAAAATAAAACACAAAAATTCTGCATTATGCGAAAAATATACTGCAGAAATGTGAATTGAAGTGAGTAAAAAAATAAGGGAAATTGCAATTTCTTTAAAAATAATTTTAGGCGATTCTGAAGAAGACTATCACTCTTATTCCAGTTTCTTTCCAATTTTGCAACTTCTCACGAATTTTTGCAAACTTCGCAATAAAAGCAACTTTTTGCATGCTTTCAGCCTCCTAAAAGCTTTGGCGATTTTTAAGAAATAATAGAATTTGTCATCATCCCGTTGTTGGTAAGTTTTTGCGAATTTTCGTCGTTTTTGAGATTTTTATTGAATTTTTTTCATTCCTTACAGTTTTGACGATTTTTTACCAATATTATGGCTTGTTTAAAGTTATGCAACTTCTCGCGATTTTTTTTTTGCAAAAATTCGCGATAAAAGCGACTTTTTACATGTCTTCAGCTTCTTGGCAGTTTTGACGATTTTAAAAAAGTATAAAACTTTGTTATCATCCCGCTGTTAATAAATTTTTGCAAATTTACGTAATTTTTGCCGATTTTTTTTTACAGTTTTAGCGATTTTTAATCAATATTATGGCTTGTTCAAAGTTTTGCCAATTTTCGCGATTTTTTGCAAAGTTCGCAATAAAAGCGGCTTTTTGCGTGGGTTTTAGCAGTTTTAATAAATTTGAAGAGTTTAAAACATTATTGGACTTTGTCATCCTGCTGTTGTAGCTTTTCGCCAATTTCCGTCATTCCGCAAATTTCTTTTTATTTATATACATGTATAATTGCACTAATTTTTATTAACCAAAAATATAAATTTTTTGCACTGAAAGCGATAATTGATATACATATATAAGTTTACTGTAATTGTAAAATTTATTTTATATCTAAGCAAATGCTCACATGACTCAACATATATATCAGAATATAAAATTCAACATATCATGTAGACACAAAAATGTTATGGTAACTCATATGTTGTATTATCATTTGCTGACATATGTTGACTTTAAAAAATTTGGTAGTTTCAGCATACTGTGTAGACGCCTAACATATATATATGCTGACAGCAGGATTTGTTGTTATTTTAAAGCATATTAATGTAAGCATATATTTGCTGACTCAACATATCGTCTAGACTTAGCTTAAGTATGCTCACAGGCTTCCTCACAGGCCATTGTAGACTGAGAAAACACCTCAACAGACTTGGCATTGAGAGTAACAGCCTGTGCAGATTCTGTTATTACGAAGATGAAACTCCATGGAAGCTGTTCCCTACTGGATTACCAACTTAATGATTTTAACAAGGCGTGAGACTAAAATAATCGATTCTTGAGAAGTATTTATGTTGTTTATTTTAGGAATTAATTATTTTTTCCGTTGTGGGAAATAGTTTTTTTTTTCTTGATTGAACTACTTTTTTTAAATATGCCGTTGTTTGAGTAAATGGAAGGTCTTGGTTAAAAGCTCAGTTTGATTAAATATACATATAATAACTTTTAAGAAAAATTTAAATAATTTAAAAAAACTTATTGTTTTACTACGAAATGCACCATTTTGTAAAATTTCTTTTATAAACTCTCAATTGAAGTGGGTTATATTTTATTCGTATCAGTGCCTCTATTGTTACTTATAAATACTATATTTAGAAAAATTTCAATTGCTTTCATTGATGATTTTTAATTAAAACCGTAAATGAAAAAAAAAATTATTTAGAACTACTTATATTTAAATAATTATTTTCCAAGATGTAAGTAATTTTTTTTTTAGTTTAAAATAAATAAGAAATATTTATAATTTATTTAAAATAACTACTAATTTTGGCAATATTTTCATGTCTGCTTTTAAAACCCAAAGTATATGTTGAACTTCTGCTTCCTATTTTTAAAATTTTAAGTAATATGTTTTGTAAGCGAGTACTTCAATTTGGCAATCTAAAAAGTAAGTCATTATATGGCAAGTAGTTCAGATGATAATGTCTAATATTTTGCTGGGTTCTGAAAGACTGTGAAGCGTTATGCCACAGAAGATATAGCCAATTGGGCAAGCACCTATTGGAGGATTGGGAACTGACAACACTGGACCCACTGGCAATCCTGCGATTCATCAGGAGAGTAGGTCTAGATGAGGTGCTCTAGCACCTGGCAGGGGATACAATAGATCTACTTTGGTCGCAGTGTCCTGTGCTTCCCGCTAGACTTAATTCATTTCTGCTGGAAATAAGTCTCTTAAACAAAAATGTTTTGTATAAACAAATTTATATCTTGCGTAGAGAATTTTTATCATATGCAAAGATTTTTTCTGTATTAAATTGGTCTTGTAAGCATAGGCGTTTTCTATAGAATCTTGGCATCTGGACCAGAGAAATTTTCTATAGGAAATGGGTTTTTGGTAAAAAAAAAAAAATTCTATACACAATTGGTCTCTTGACAAAAAAAAACTCTTTTATAGAAAGTTGGTCTCTTGAGAAAAGAAATTTTCTACAAATAATTGGTCTCTTGAAAAGAGAAATTCTTTATAAAAAATTGGTCCCTTGAGGACAAAAATTTTCAATAGAAAATTGGCATTTGGCCAGGGCGAACCGATCATGGGGTAATTTCAACATTATACTTCCAATTAAACATTAAAAGTTATAATTATTTAGTTTTAGGACAAGATCGGTAAATAAAATTCACAATTGTTAACAATAATTCCCTGCAACAAATATTTGCATTGAGTATATACCTCTTTGATTCGCATATGACGGTTGTATGCTAAAGGATTTTTTCACTGCACGTATAATATTTAAAAACTCAACTTTATACTTAAAACATTTCTTATTATTAAACTTAATTTTGTTTGATTTTATATTAATTTTTAAGCTTAACAAGTATTTTCTTTTGTGTTTAATACACTCACTACGCATTGATAGCGGGAACAAACGTTCCCCTAAAATTCGCCATTGCAAATTTCCTTTCATGGGTAATGACTATGTCATGGGACTAAAAAATCCACAATTTATTCACGATAAGGGTGGATTGTAAATTTTTTTTTTCAGAAAATTGTTTTCATATTATGAATTTTCTGTAAAAAAATCATTCATAAATAAGTAACTTTTCTATAAAAATTAATCTAATAGAAAGTTTGAGTACTAAATGGATTTGCTGGTTGTCTCTTTCTTAATCAAAAATATATATATTTTTTTTATATATAAGACTTTTAAATAAAATAATCACCCTTATTTAAGATGTCGGCATCAACGTCACTTTAACATAATACCAAAAAGTTGGGCCTGTTTACTCGCTCTCATGAACAATTTTTTGGCAATCTATTTCCGTTCTCTAAGATCTAGAAAATAGCATAAATTTGCCAACAGGAGTCAGTTGTTTTCAACAACAAGTACACAAGCCCCAAGTTTTTGGTGTGGTATTAAAGTGACGTCGATGTCGATAACTGGAATATTGATTAATTTTTCTATAAGCATTAGTCTATTAAGGGCCATTGTTACAACTTCAAGATACGGGTGTTTTTTTTAGAGGTATAGAACTTCAAATTGAAATAAAACACAAGAAAATCGTTTTAATGTCCATCAATTTGGCTTTATTGGAAGGATAATTTTATGCCATTAATGTTTAAATATGATTTCGGGCATGTGGCCGCCGCGGCTGGCTCGAATAAAACCAATTCTACAGGTCCAATTTTCAACCACTTTTTCGAGCATATTGGCAATAACGCCACGAATGTTGGCTTCCAAGTCCCCTAACGTTTCTGGTTTGTTGGCGTAGACGAGCGACTTCACATATCCCCAAAGAAAATAATCTAATGGTGTCAAATCACACGATCTTGGTGGCCAATTGACAGGTCCATTCCGCGAAATTATGCGCTCATCGAATGTTTCCTTCAATAAATCGATTGTGACGTGCGCTGTGTGGCATGTAGCGCCGTCTTGTTGGAACCACAACTCATCCACATTCATGCCATCCAATACGGGAACAAAATAGTCGGTTATCATGGCTCTATACCGGTCTCCATTAACGGTAACTGACTCTCCAGCATTATTTCGGAAGAAGCATGGCCCAATGACTCCACCAGCCCATAGAGCACACCAAACAGTCAGTTTTTGTGGATGTAATGGCGTCTCAAGGGTCTCATGTGGATTCTCTTCACTCCAAATGTGGCAATTTTGCTTGTTGACGTAGCCATTCAACCAAAAATGAGCCTCATCACTGAACAAAATTTTGCGATGAAAATCAGCATCGAGATCAATCTCATTTTCGGCCCATACACCAAAATCACGACGCATTGCATGGTCTCGCGGCTTTAATTCTTACACAAGCTGGATCTTGTAAGGTCGCAAGCCAAGATCCTTGCGCAAAATCTTCCATAAAGTTGATGGACAAAGCTCCAATTGCTGTGCACGGTGGCGAATCGATTCATTCGGGTCCTCTTCAACACTTTGCTCTACAGCGGCAATTGTTTCTTCGGTGCGCACTGTTCGACGTCTCTGCGGATGCGTATTATCACATAAAGTAAACGTAGTGCGAAAACGATCCATGGTTAACCGAATTAATTGCTCTGATGGACGATTATGTCGACCATAAAATGGACGGAGCTTGCGGTAAACTTCGCGAACTGAACCATTATTTTCGAAATAAATTTGCACGATTTGCAAGCGTTGTTCTTTTGTCAACCTGTTCATGATGAAATGGCAAACCAAACTAAATATTAATCACTTGACAGCTGACAAAATGGCCGCCAGTTAAAAAAGTGATGCCAACTTAAAGTTCTATACCTCAATAAAAAACACCCATTAGTTAAAAGTAGGATTTTATCGGATGTATAAAAAGCTTTCCATTATTGCAAATTGGATTTAACTTACCAGGGGCCTAATTCATGCACTCGTGATCGGAATTGCATTCGAATAGAAATTAATTTCGATGGCAAGAAATTTTCCGATGATGTCACTCGCTACCAAGCGAATCGAATTTTTGTTGTAGTGTTGGAAAAAGGCTAATATATTTATATATAAATTCATTTCACAACACTGAATAAATTGTAAGCAAAAGCATATGTTTGTATATAAGTATGTTTGCAAAAACATATGTATGTACGTACATACAAACGTATATGCAAAAAAAAAAAAGAAACGAATATACATAAATGTTATTTTCATTTTAATTTAATTAATAACTTCATAATAATAAATTATTGTAAAGTTAGAGAATAGAGCACTAGCTACATTTTCGATTCTTTTATTGGTTGACTAGAAGCAGTTAATTTGTTAATTAAATGCTCCCACAGTTGGTTGATTTTTTTATTTTCCCCGACAACTCTTAGGCAAAACATTATTTGCCAAGTCAGTGTGTTTTGTTATATTTAAAGTCAACAAGAAATTCTTTAATTTGTTTTTTTTTTGTAAGTACATTTGTGCATTCATTCATTTATAAATAAATAAGTCTAATGTTGAACATACATTTTCTTTTTCATCGCTTTTTCTATGTTAAACATGATTTCGAATGCCATTTTGCTTGAGATTAAAAACACGAACGGTTGCATTCGAATGTATGCACGTTACCGAATGCTGTCATTAGAAATTTCGATATGTGTTACTCGAAACCGAATGCGAACATCCCAAAAGTTAAAAAACTCGCACATTCGAGTGATAACTCGCTCGCAATCGAATGCGGGAATTAGGCCCCAGATAGTATTAAATTTCCTGTAATTTATCACTCACTTTAGGTTAAAGTAAAATATTGCAAATGATAAAGTTTTCATACGTCCGATAAAATCCTACTTTTTACTATCTTTAAGTTGTAATAATGGCCCTAAGCCTAACAAATATCTATTAAAAATTGATTCGTTAAGGACAAAAGTTTTCTGTAGGAAATTGTTTTTTTTTTTTTTTTTTTTTTTGTTTATGAACCAGAAAGGGTTTTTATAGAAACATGTTGAAGAAATGTTTTAAAGTACATTTGCAATTGCATGAAATGTTCAGAATTTCAATTGAAATCTTTATGAAAATATATACCGTTTATTCCAATTTTTTTTTTTTTTTTTTGATATTTAGCAAGATTTCTTATTCAAAACAAAAACTTGTATAGAGCATTTACACCTGCACAAAATCTATACATATTTTAATTAAAATCTGTACGAAAATCTATAGCGTTTACACCATGTTTTTTTGACACTTATCAGGAATTTTTTTTCCAAAATAAAATTCATTAACCGAAAAATTTCCATAACTACAACCAAACCACTGCAATGTAGCCAATTCATACACATTTTTAAGCAGACCGTAGCTCATTCAATCATCTTTTATATAAATTGTTGTACAGAGTAGTAAAAATAAAATAAAAATATTAGATTTTGGGTATATTTGTATGCAAACTAGATTTGTTTTGTATGAGAAATCAAGTAAAAAGCAGTTAGATTTAGCTCGAAATCTCGTAAGTATTAGATTTCGGGATAATGTAAATGCATAACACGCAAAGAAAAAATATGGTTGAGGCAACCATAATCAAACAGCAACATACTATGATTGAATTATATGGTTGCAGTCAAATCATATTATTGTTAATAGAAAAACAAACTTTAATAATATTATTATCTTAGTTAATAAATAATAATATTATCTACAAAAACAATGAACTTTGTTACGCCTAATCTTAGTATTTTAAATATGACAACACTATTGTTAGATGCGACTAAAATATAATTGAGACTCACCATGCCATGATCTAATATTATATTAATATTGTTAAATACGACCACAGTATTATTTAATATAATAATACTATTTTGTTTTTAATCATATATTTATTGTAGAAACAGCTGTGCATTAAATTCGAAATAAAAATAAATTAATATTGTTGAAATAAAATGTATATATAGAAATGTATACTTACACGATATACAGATATGTCTGTATAAAGAGATACAAACATGTTTATATATTTATATTCATCTACCCTTTTATTTATAGTTTGTTTATTAATTTATTTAACACTACGTGTGCACTACCGATAGCTTACAAACGAAATACTGAAATGACACATGTTTCTGAAAAAGATTTTTTTTTAAAACTTAACATAGTATGGTTTTGGATAACATTATATTGTTATTTTCATCATATTATTTTTAAATAATAATACAAATTATATTGTAGTCATAAATTTTTAACAAAACTATATTGTTAAACTCTAACCATATCACACTTTTTTATGGATGTTGTAATGTAATTATTAAATTCAAACATTACTCTGTTTGTCGTAACGAAATAAATGTTTAAAATAACAATAACTAGTTCTCGACGACCACACATTTGTTTCAGAGAACATAATATTGCTTTCTCAACCATTCTATAATCATGTCTTTTCTTTGCGTGTTATTAACAAGAAATTTTCCTAAACTACAACAAAAAACTGCAATGTAGCCAATTCACGCACCTTTTCAAGAACAGGGGCTTGATTTGTTGTACAATTTTGAATTTTAAGTTGATTACAATAAAATCTAGTGGCAAAGTAGACGTTGTTTTATATGAAAAATCTACTAGATTGTATCCTTAATTTCGTAAGCACTAGATTTTGCTAAAATGTAAATGCACTTTTATATAAAGAATTGTCGCTTAAGACAAATACAATTCTACAATTACATTCTTAAGCAGAGATATTTGCCATAGAAAAAATACTCTTGTACTTGAAACATAGCAATAACAATAAACACAACAAAAATATTGTAGTATTGTGAATCACAACAAATTCTTACCTCTTTTATGGCTCAAAATAATTGCGAACTCAACCGCTATATAAGTTTTGAATGGCTATGCCAATATAAAAGTTGAGCTAACTCTCAAACAACCAAACTGAGTTGAGTTGAGAATGAAAATAAATCCTTTAGTATCTTCAAGAATGAAAGCTCTTAAAGAAAATCTGTCTATTTAACATAAGTCTGCTGTAGGAAATTGTTGTCTTAAGAAATTATTTTTATGAAAAATTATTTGTATTTAATTTTGGTTGATGGATACTTTACCATTACACAAAATTATTATTATTTTTTTTTTGCTTAACTACCAACAAATAAATTTCAATTTAAATATATTTTCTATAGAAAAATTTTATTATATTTAAAAATTTATTAAGTTTTTATTTATCTAGTTTTTCGACCTTTCTTTAAAGGTTAGATCAAAATATTTTAATATTTATTTATTTAAAATATAAAAGTATAAACACACCAAAAAGCTGGAAAAAATACTTCAATTGAACATTTTAAAAGCTTATTTTCAATAATATTCCTATAGAAAAGATTAATTGCCAACAAATAGTAGAAAGTAAAATTTTACTAATTATTAAGTTAATTTTTATTAATTTCGTAGCGTTACTTTAATACAGAAAGGTCCTTATTATTATTATTATTTTTTTTTTTTTGAAATCGAGTTTTTTGTATATTTCGATAAAAGAACATCTATTGTATCAAAAAATGCAAATATCTCAATTAAAAAAAAAAATAATGAAATAGGGCCAGCATTTCTACATTAAGGTAATGATATGCAGGTAGGGTGACTTCTGTCCGACTTGACTTCACATTTTAATAAACTTTCCAATCGAGAAGCTTCTTAAAACTGAAAATATTAACACAAAAAAAACATGTTCTTGAACTCTGCAAAAAGTTCACAATTGCAACTGCACAAAGCCTCGTTTGAAGAAGGGCAGCTTGTGTGTTGTGTAAATGTGTGAGTTTATTTTATCATTTTGTCTTTCTTATTGCAACATTTAGTTGCAATCAAGTTTTCCTTACATAAACGTTTATTCTTCTTAAGCATTTATTTGCGCGCTATTTTTCTAGATTTTCCAAAAATAGCTCCAGCATCATGTTGATTTTTCCTTTTAGCGCGTTTCTCTTTGCATTAATTACTATTTTGTTAAACAATTTGCGCGCAAAACTTTATTCATTTATGCTAGTTTGCTATAGTTTTTTAGTTGTTGCTCTTTTTAAGCAACCCACTCCTTTATTTGTTTTTGCTTTATTTGGTCTGCTGCAAACATTTTTTCCTTTATTTGCCAGTCTTTAATATGTTCGATACACATACAAACATTTGTAAAGCTCAACTTATGGCGCGTGTTTTGCATGATTTTACAAATCATTTTAAAGATTTAAAATGTTCTTTTCTTTATGCTGACATGCACGCGGCCGTATTTGGTTCGAGATCAGATGTCATTAATTTGTTGCAATATTTATGTATGTATAGTTGTTTTTGCAGATATGAAGATTTCATCAATTCAACTATGATGGTGGTTGGATTTTTCTAGACTTATTGATGGCTTTTTTAGCAAATGTAACAAATTTGGTTTTTTGGCACGAGTTTTCTTCTATAAATTAGTAATAATTTTCTTTAGAAATGCTTTCATAATTTTTTTCTTATGAGGCACTTATACCTTCATCAAATCTAGCAAATTTTAATTGCAATTTCTATGAAAAAAGAGTAATATAACTTCGTGCTAACCTAAATAGAAAAATGAAAATATGGAAAAACAGGGGAAATAAAAAGTGATACTTACATATGTATTTACCAAAGGTAAATCAATAATTGTACACAACAATCATTTCTCACATTCCGTTTCATTAGAATTTACATTAAATAGCTGATGTTAATAACAATCTCTACCCAAGTAGATAGACTAGGGTGCTGATGAAGTGCGTTGCTGTACAGAAAAATATCGGTATTTCCCCCCGCTTAAAAGTCTAGTTTAATTTTTCTTCTCTTTTTTGGAAACTCACATTAATTAATAAAAATATTTCATTCAATAAAAAGAATTGAAATTACTGAACTTAAGCCTAACTAAAAATTATTTCTGATTAGAAAATCGTTTATCGTTTACACTAATCTTTTTTTTGATATTTATCGTGATTTCTTATCCAAAACAAAACCCATTAATTAAAAAATTGCCTAAACTTAAACCCAACAAATGCCGTTTAGCCAATTCACTCACCTTTTTAAGTGAGCACGCATATTTATAGTCAAAAGAAAGTATGCTTTAAGAGTTTAGAACTAGTATTTTGTATGGTAATACTGGTTTTAGAATATGCGCTCATATTTTTAATAGAGTTTCTTCAAATAGGGCAACAGCTTAAATATATTTTGTTTTTTTTTAAAAGAAAATTTGGAAGTTATGCGGCTAATTTTTTAGTCTATAACGTTATATATATCTTGATTTAAAAAAAAAAACATGTTGCTGCTTTTATCTTCTTATTATAAAAATAGTTGTTAGCCAATAATTTTTAAATTAAACTTCACTACTGACAGCTCATGCAAATGTTCAACAATTGTTTAGGAATTTTTTTACAGCATGACAATTAATTTTCTTATAAAAAGTGAGTAGTAAGAGATTTTTTTCTCAGATTTATATTATTATTTATTGAAATTTGCTTTTGCGTAGGTGGTGCATTAAAACAAATTAAAATAATTTATTTATTTCATTCGAAATACATTAAGGAGTGATGAGAATAATTTGCAATCCAAAATATTGTAAATGCCAAAGTATGTAAATAAAACCAATTTTAAAGATTTGATCATAAAGCCGAAGGAAAGGAAAATATAGAAAAATTACAATTGCTAAAAAAATAGAAATCATTTTTTTAAATGACAACAAAAAATATTTTATAGAATATTATAAGCGGAGCTGCTTTCTTTTACTTTTAAACAGAGATATTTTCTGATACATATTATTTCATAAAAAGCTAATTTTTACCCCTCAAGCAGAGAATTTTGGGGAAACAAATTTTTCTCTTCGGCGGACAAAATTTTTGGTAGAAAAATTGTTTCTTAACCGGACTAAATTTTGATAAGGAATGTGTTTTCTTTAATTCTAAAAAGTTTTTTAATTTGAATATGTGTGTGTTTTGCAATTTAATATAAAGAAAGAGAGATCTTCGATTTAATGAGATGCAAACTATGCAAACTCAACTGAATATTTGAAACAAAATAGAGAAATAATTTCTTTTTTAGAGCATTTATACCTGCAAAAAATCTAACCTTTATGAAAATTAGTTCTGTTTACACCAATTATTTTTATATTTATCAAGACTTTTATCAAGAACAAAACCCATTAAACGAAAATTGTCCAAGACTACAACCAAACAACTTCAATGAAGCCAATTCTCACTTTAAAAGGACATAGGATGATATTTTAGTACAAATTTGAAAAAATTATAGTTGTATCACTGAGGTCTTAACATTAACATCGTCTTGAAATCTATTGTATTTGATTTGAAATCTTTATCGAAATCTCTATCGTTTATACTAAGCTTTTTTTTACTTTTTCGAAATTTTGTATCCAAGAAAAAATTCTTTGCCTAAAATTTATTATTTATAGGGCATTAAAACCTGTACAAAATAAAACAAATTAAATTTATTAATGGGGCATACTCATAGTCAAAACAAAGTATACTTAAAGAATTTAAAACCAGTATTTTGTATGGTAATACTGGTTTTATATACATAAAAGTATACTTTGTTTTGACTATGAGTATGCGCCAATATCTTTATGAAAATTTATACGGTTTACACCAAGTTTTTTTTTGGCATTTATCAAGGGGCCTTATTACGAGTGTCGTATTACGACTTCGACGATGACGATTTTGTACTACACTAAAGAACATTGCAAAATTTTTTCTCCAAGCTAGTCGTTGTCGTAATCGAAATACGACACTCGTAATTAGGCCCAATATTTTTCTATCCAAAACAAAACCCATTAACAGATAAATTTCCAAAGCTACAAGCAAACAACTGCAATGTAGCCAATTCACACACCTTTTTAAACATACTATAGCTGATTCACTCACCTTTTTTTAATAAGTATAATGTACTAGGTAGTAAAAAATAAATAAAAACATTAGATTTTGAGTAAATTTCCTACAAATCTACTGAAAAATTAGATTTCGTTTTGTATAAGTGGTCTAGTAAAAAGCAACTAGGTTTCGTACTAGATTTCTTGACAACTTAAACGCCCTTTAAGCGTTGAAAATTTTCTTATGTAATTTGTTTTTGTAATTTATATTTTTCGGTATAAAGTTTGTCAGCACTTAAAGTTTTCGTTTTACTTAATCGAGCGACGAAGTAGATTTTGTTCTTGCATGGGAAATCTACTCGAAAAATTTAAGATTTTACTGAAAATGTCATAAGTATGAGAATTTTTTCAGATGTAAACGCTTGATTAACATAAATACCTTGAAGATTTTTTTTTTGGAATTATGCGAAGGAAAAACTCAAAAGTCTGAATGCATAATTTGCCGTGTCAAGAGTTCTAGTAGATTCCCCGTAAAAACCAAAACCCACCTCGTCACTAGGTTTGGTCGAAACCAACTTAAATTTTAGTACAACTTAGTGATGCCATTATGTTATGAAAGGGGTTTATGAATTAGCTACATTGCAGTTTTTCGGTTACAGCTTAGGAAAGTTTTCAGTTAATGGTTTTTGTTTTGCATAAGAAATTTAGATAAATGTCAAAAGAAATTAGTGTAAACGGTATAGATTTAGATAAAGATTTTAATTAAAATCTTCTAAATTTCATACAGTTGCAATTGTTATATTAGCGAATTTTTGTTTTAAATCGAAAATTTTCAAATAAAGTCACTGAGACATGATATCTGCAAATTAAATGAGATCATAAGAATGTTGCTAATGCTATTGTGCTGTCTATTAGGAGTATATACAATGACAAATGGAAATATTAAAGCAGGCATTCTCAAAACTGTTTTACTGCTTAAAAATTATACGTAAAATTGAGAAGTTTAACAGAAAAATTTTCATGTGTCTTATGTAGAGTCACAGTTGCAATTTATGTGATTGTTATTATATAATTTCCCTCAAAAAAACTTTTTAAAATAGCAAAATTATTTGTCTTTATTCTGAAATAGATAAAACTGCATAAGACATTTTATTTGTTCTTATATACAGTTTACCTTATCTGGTACAAAGCATATTGCCCTATTGTCCAATTCTTTTATACCCAAAACTCCGAATTTCCTTAAATATTACAAATCCGCTTAAAAACTTATAAAAGAACAAATTGAGGTTCGCACTAAAAAAATTAAGTAAAACAGAAAAAACAACTAACAAAAAAACAGCAGAAAATAAATACAAAAAGTCAAACAGAAGATGCAAGAAAAACAGAGTATTAAATTGAGCACAAAAAAAATAAGAAACATTATATCAAAACAATAAATCAGCGCAGCTAAAGAAGCAAATAAAAATAAACAAAAAACACACAGCAATCAAAACCTAATCTAAAAAAAACTGAAGGAAAAAAACTTAATCAAAACAGAATAAAAGAAAACAAGAATTTGAAATTAAACTCATCTTCAACGCTGATAGTTTGTCATTTAACATGTACAGCTTGTATATACATACTTACGTGCATATATGTGTATGTATTTATATGTGTATGAGTTTATGTAAGTACATTAATACTTCTACTACTTGCCAGCATGAACCACACAAATATAATTGCAGAAAAACTTTAAGACTTGGTTTTTATTTACAGCTTAGAGCTACAGCAGCAATATCACAAAAAAAATAAGAAAAAAACAGTTCAATGCTTTTTCACAACTTGTGCAAAAAAAAAGCACTTAAAAGTTCCAGTCTTATCCGCAAAAGTTTGCTTTGAATGTTAGTTCTCCTGCTGATGTAGCAAGACCCCTCTACACAAACACAAAAATATAATAGAAAAAAGGTACATATGTAAGTGTGTGCCTGTGTTTCCATATTCACCTCTTTATACAGCCAAGTTCTATGTGCTTTAGTTGTGGCTGTAAGATACAAACGTGTTTGACTTTGAAATAAATCTTTTTTTCATTCCCCATAGATCTGCTTCAAACAAAAGCAAAAAAGAAACGTAGAAATACAAACCATAGTATCTTGCCCATTTTGATTTTATACTTCGCTACTATGTCGGCCATTTTGTTTTCAGATTTTAGTCCGTCTGTGTCTTTATATCACTTTTAAACTTTTATATGCTGCCAAGAAAGAGTTGGGTCTGGCAGCTGATAGTCTAAAGAGCTTTGATTTTTTTACAACGTTGTTTGGGTGATTTTTTTTTTTCTTCAATACATATCTACATATTTTTTTAGTTGATTGGGATAAAACTACCATTGCTTTATGGAGAGCACCAAAAAAATAAAAAATCAAGGTTTTATTTAAATGTTTATGACAGTTAATGGTGACAGGCATGAAGCCACCAAAGAAAACTATTGACAAACTATAAGCAATAGTTAAAAATTTTAACATTTTAAAATATTAGATAAAATTAAAATTTTAATTACACTTAATTAATACTTTAAAATATTAAAAAATAGCGTTGATAAGTTGTTTTAAAAAATAGTTATGTATAAATAAGCAGTTACTTTCAAAATTAAAAAAACCTAAAACTTATTAAACAAACCTAAAACTAACATTAAAAATTTGTTAAAGCATAGAAGCAAACCAGTTAGTATTTATTTATATAAGGCACTTAACTTTGCCTTATTGTCTTAATTTCCTAAAATTTATTTAAACGAAAAAAAATAACGTTCAATGGTCGAAATTGTTTTGTATTTTTCTTTTTCTTAATAATATCCCAAAAATCAAACAAATACAAAAACAACTCTTTTTCCCATTAAAAAAAAAAGACCAAAATAAGACAAACTCTTAATTTGCAGAAATTCAACGCACTACAAAAAACTTAAGCAACGAACAGTTTGTAAAAAAGATAAAGCATACTTTTTGGGGGGAATTAAATATGATATTAAGAAGTGTTACCATACTATTGTGCAAACAAAGTAACTGGACAGATTATTGCCGTATGGTGAATTTAAACCGGAAACGGTAATTTTATTTAAATTTGTGCCCATTCTGGCGAACGTGTCGAAGAAATGAAAATTTTCAATAAAAATAAAAACAAAGTTTCAAAAGTTGTTGTTGTCTACCATATATTTCTAAAATGAAAAAAAATATGATAATTTCAAAAACGGCGAATTTTTTATGACAAATAAGAAACATTTTTTTCATACACAAAAACATGCAGTTTTGTTCTGGTTATCCATGTGACTTTCACCAAATCGACGCGTATTCCACAAGTGACATTACTTTTGGTTAGTAAATAACATAAAAAATTAAAAAAAACTAATTAATAAAAAAATAATTCGGTAAGCCATAATGAAAAGTGCGATATTCTGAGAACGATATAAGAATTAAAAATTTTAGAATCCTAAGGGTTAGTTAAATTAAGTTGTATTACAACGTGACCAAGTAGAAATAATGATTTTTTTTTTTGGTTCAATATTTTCTATCGCACTTTTGCACGAAAGTATTATTTTACTTTCTAAAATACACAAATTAATCAAGATCCATTATTTGTCATTATTTTGTTACAGAAATAATTTTTACACAGAGAAAACAGATTAGTTGTGGCAACCGAATTTGTTGCCAATTGAATTTTGGCGGTTGCAGCAACTATCATAGAATTCTGCTATAGCGACTGAAATTTTCTTGTGGTACCACTATATTTTAATTATAACCCTCAACCCAATAGTTGCAGCAACAGAAAAAATTGGTTGACAGTATGGAATTTGAAATAAATATTATTCTTGCTACCGAAAATTTGGTTAATATAATTAAAACAATATCATAATTGGTACCTGTAAAAGAAAAATTGGGCTTCCTTGCTGAAATAAAAATAAACAATAAACGCAAATAAAAATACACAATTTAAGAAATTTATTAATTTAATTGAAATTTATTTCCTAATGGTGAAGCATGCCTATATACATTTCTTTAACCACATATTTTGAAAAGCCACAAACCTGTTATCTTATGCACAGACTTTCAAAAACCATTTGAGAATTCACAAATCATAATATCTTTGAAAGTCACAAAAGTTAATTTTTTAATTTGCTGCTATAAACTATGATAGTAAACTCAACCTCTAGTTAGTTGCAGCAACTGATTGAAAGTTTTAATTTTAATATAGAACGACAATTTTTTAGTTGCTAATACCAAAAATTGGTAGTAAAATCCAATTCGTAATATTTTATTCGGTTGGGTTAACCAATCAGTTAATTAGTCATGACAAAAGCATACGCTCGGTTGATGCAATCAATTTAAGTATTGTCACAATCATAGATTTGTTACAATCATGCCCTTATGGCAATGAACATGGATTGTTTTTTGGATTAACAGAAAATTGATAGCGAGAACTGAAATATAGTTAATGCAAATGATATTTTATTGGACTAACCGTTTTCCAACCAATCTTTTTTCTGGGTGTATATTCAATATCCCGTTACTTCGTTGTGTAGCTTCTTTGAGAAAGAAAAAGTTATTTGAGAAGATGAAATAAATGTCTGTTTTGAAAACATTTCCCCACTAAACCTCCATTGAGGAAATATTTTTTTTAGAAAAGCAAATATATCGCACATTTACTTCAATAGTGGCATAACTAAAAAAAAGACAGTTTTGCAGAAAACGCATTTTAAGTTTTCAATTTGCATACAACTCAATGGAGAAATGAAAAAAACTCTTCTCTCAGAAGGTGATGGTACAAGCTATTTTTACACAAGAGATAAATTACGAAATGCCGCATCTTTCTGCATTATTAACTCAAAAAACTTATTTTTTGAGTTATGCCACTATTGAAGTAAATGTGCGATATGTATCTTATTTCAAAAATACTTTACCAGTACAACTCATTGTTTTTTATTTTTAAAATCAAGAAATGTTTTATTAAAAAAAAAATATTATTTAGGGAATAATTTTTATAAAAAATATTGTAAATTTTGTATATATATATATAAATTGTTCTTATAAAAATGAAGTTGAATATGGCTTGATAATTTGGATATGAACAGACAAATTTAGGCATAAAATATTTTGGAAGCACAAACATAACATTGAGTCCTATTTTAGATTATATTAAAAAGGACAATGATGAAATATATTAAAGTATTTAAATACGTCTTATGTTTACAATTGTCGTTTACGATATACTAGTTTTTATTTTAAAAGTTATCAAAGCTATTATTTTGATAATTCTTTTCTATTACTTACTACAAATCGCTTACGATTTAACTGCAAAAAGGGCTCAAAATTGTATTAAATTTTTTAATAACTTTTCTGCGGCAAGAAGGAGAAAGTGTTTAAGTCGTAATCTGCACATTCGAAAGATTATCTGGGCAAAATCTCAATAAATTTGTGTGATTTTTCAGAAACTTATAGCACAACGAATTGCGGCTTATCTTATTTAGGCTTCCAATATCATTTGGAATAATAGCTTATTTTAGGTTATACTATCGTATATTTCAACTTGAATGTATTAGTGATAGTGTGTAGAACGATGATTGCTTAAGAAAATAAATGTTAACAGAGAACTTCCCAATTTAACTGTAAAAAAATAAATTTCTGAAAATCCACTTGAACGCTTAAAAGTCGTCTCCTGCAAAACAGTCAAATATGACTTCAGCACTTTTTCCTTATTGCCACAGATATAAGCTTTTTTGCTTGCGTTTATTTTCCCAAAAAAATTAAATTTCCTAGGAATTTATTGTTATCGATAGATTTCTTGTAGAAAATTTGCTTTATTGGTTTGTTTTCTTTATAGAAGTATTTTTTTTTTTTGGAAAATTTTCATTAGAGAATTTATTTTGTTGAATGTTTCTTAAAAAAAATATTTAACGGACAAATTTTTATGTTATAAATTTTCGATAAATTTTTGTTTCGATAAATGTTTCTTATCTTATAAATTCCTGTATAGAAAAGCAAGCAAATTCTCTTATAGGAAAATATTTTATTGATGGCTTTTCATGGATTTTTTTTCATTCGTTAATTTTGTACAAAAAATTTCTTTTATCAACATATTTTTCAGGGAAATTTTTCAATAAAATTTTATGCATTTTCTTAGCAATAATATGCAGCTAAATTTTTGGCGCAATTTTTTTCTTTGTTTACTAAAGTAACTTCTTTTTAATTCTCCTTGAGATATGCTTTATTTCTTAAACATTTAGTTATTTTACAAATGTCTTCAAGTCATTCTTTATTTAAGGGGCTCTCTTTGGCTTATGCAATTACTCTTTAGCAAATAGTCAACAGGTAACATAAGAATTTCCCAAACAATGGCTAAACATGGCTTTAAAAAACCTTTCAGAGTAATAAAAAAATAACAATAAAAAAAAACCAGCTGAATACCCCTTTATATGTTACGGGAAATTTTACCTGTTATTTGAATGGAGTTAAATAGTGTTTAACACGCTCTTAAGTTAAACAGACGTAGTGGCGCAATAATTTTTTATGCAAAAGTACTGTCGAATAGTGAATTATTAAAGCAAAAACAATAACAACAATAGTTTGAGAGTCAATGGACAGCTTTGTTGCTACTGCAAGACAGATACCAAAAGAAATTGAAATAAAATCTCGTGTTTGTACTTACATACATGAATATTTAAGAAATTATTTTTCTGGCAGCATAGAAAATGTGTTCAAAAGATTTTACTTTTAGCGTAAAACCTAAAGCAACAACAAATGCAAAACAACATTTGTTAGGAAAGTATATAAAATCGTTTTTGAGTGTCTTTAGCAAAGAGACATAAAAATAGCAGAAAGTTACAAATAAAAAAAACAAGATTTAAAAACTTAAATGTATAAACTTTTGACATTTCAAGTCAAAAGATTAAAAATAAACAAATTTAAAAGCATTAAGTGAAAGAGAAAAACATAAATTATTTAAGTGAAGAAGAAAAATGTATGCAAAACCTGCACCTTTTTTTAAACAATATTGATTAAAGTGAACCTTTAAAACCCCTTTTGACATCTTTAAAGAACTGTAAGAACAGGTGCATTTGGAAGCTCTTCAATGAATATAAAAAATACAAAAAAAGAAGTTCTCGTTATAACACATGTGCAAAAAAAAAGTCTGGCAAAATATATATGAATTTATTATTACTAGCGAAAATAAGCGCTTAAAAAACATACGCAATAAACTAAACCCCTTTTTATATTTTAAACGAAAACTTGCCAACCATTAAAAATTTGTTAAAATGAGGGATGGTTTTCGTCTGGAAACATCTTTTTTTTTACTTATTTTCCTTTGTGAAACAATTGTGCAAAAAACCTTAATAAGCCCTTTAAAAAAGTCATGTGACTACTGAAGCATAAAACTAATGTTATTTATATAAATATTAACTAAAATGAAACTTATTATAAACTTATTATTGCCTTAGTATAGCATAAGTTACAAAATTTTCAATAATAATATTCAACCCAACCATTTTTTTCACTCGTAAACACAAAACAATGGATACTGTGGCCATAAAAACTGCACCACCCCATGCGCCCCTTTCATTGACTGTGCAACAAAAACAGTCAAAACATAATTCCAATCATGCACATACATCAGCCAGCAATAATAATGTCACTTCTAATGCTGCTATTGCTGTTGCTGCTAATGATTGCTTTAAATATAAAAAATCTGGTATTGGCGCATTTTTTCAAACTTGCAAGGTAAGATAATAAACATTGTTTGTCAATATTATTGAATTGTAAATAGAAGTTTTGTTATTGTATCTGGTTGCTTTGATTTTTTGTTTCTAAGATAAACGACACTCGTGCATTGTTTTTATAGGAATTTGAATTTCTATCGATTTAAAATTTAAGTTTATTTAATTGAATTTTAATATAATATAATTGTTGACCAATTATACTGCAGGTGCTACCACAAGGTTTAATGAATATCTACATATATAAATATTTTATAAATACTTAAGGTTTTGACATCTAAACCTACATACATACGTTTACATAGACACTGTACTCGTATTTTAAGGAAATTGGTAGAAACTAAGGCTTAGAAAATAATGAATAATCCTCTTGTTGAATATTCTAATGAATTGCTTTATTTGCTTGTCTATAAAATCAGACTCAATTATACCTTCTTTATATACCTTAAAACTTCCAACAACCTGCTTATTCATTGACAAGCCAACCGATAAGTTTAAACAGGCTATCTTTCAAACTAGAATGTAATATTCTCATTTAAATAAAATAGTTTCAAATAATTAGCAAACAAGTCAAACTATTGAATACTATCGATTATAGATTTGTATTGAAAAATTACTAACAACCAATCAAAAAAACTATTAAAATTACAGCAAGCACTTCTACAAACAAAAATTTAAATTATCGATTCTTATATACGATCTTAACTATTACAAGGATTTTATGTCTAAATTAATCACTTTCCCATTGTAACCTTAATCAAATAAATATATTTTCTATAGAAAATTTAGGTTAACAATTACTTTAACAATATTGCCAATAATTATTTGTCAATATTCGATACTTAAATATCTATAGAGTTTTTAACAAAGGCTAAATTATTCTCAAAAGGAATTTCAATTTATAAATTTGTTAATGAAAAAATAAAACTATCACCAGTTTGTTCTTAAATTTATTTTTTTTTTAATTTTTGTACATACTCTGAAGAAAGCTCATATTACAAGAAAGTCTTTTACCGAAAACTCATTGATAACTACAAATTAAAAAGTAACACTCATAGCTGATCAACAAAGGTTTTCTATAACTCATTTATTGAAAAATGAATTTATTAGTAACTTTTCTGTTAAAACCCAATGCATATGGAAACGTAGTTATCGCGTATTTTTCCTTAGAAAAACAAACTCATCTATAACTTTTCTATAGATAAGCAAAATTATCGATAACTTTTCTATAGAGAAACCAAATTACGGATAACTTTTCCGTAAAAAAGCCAAGTTATCGATAATATTTCTAAAGAAATGCTAAGCTATCGGTACTCTTTCGATAAAAAAATCATAGCTTTTAATAAGTTTTCTACAGAAAGGCAAAGTTATCGATATATTTTCTATAAGAAATCCAAGTAATATATAACTTTTCTATAAACAGACCAAGTTATCGATAAGTTTTCTATAGAAAAGCAGAGTCATCGATAAGTTTTAAATAAAAAATCCTAGTTATCGATAAGTTTTCTGCAGAAATGCAAGGTTATCGATAACTTTTCTATAGAAAAGGAGAGTTATTGACAATTTATTGATAAGCTTTCAATAGAAAATCTGAGTCATCTATAACTTTTCTTTAGAAAAGTCAAGTTATCGATAAGTTTTCTATAAAAAATACAAGTTATCAATAACTTTTCCATAGAAAAGCAAAGTCATCGATAAGTTTTTAATAGAAAACTTAAATTATCGAAAAGTTTTCTGTAGAACAACAATATCAACGATAAGTTTTCTAAAAGAAAACCAAAGTAATCGATAAGTTTTCTATAGAAATCCAAGTTATCGATGCTCTTTTTTATAGAAAAGTAAAGTCATGGATAAGTTTTCAATAGAAAATCCAAGTTATCGATAATTTTTCTATAGAAAAACCGTATACTCTCTCGATAAAAAATCATAGCTCTTGACAAGTTTTCTCTAGAAAAGCAAAGTAATCGATAATTTTTTTTATAGAAATACAAGTTATCGATAAGTTTTCTATGAAAAGTAAAGTCATCGATAAGTTTTCAATAGAAAAGTAAAGCCATCGATAAGTTTTCAATAAAAAATCAAAGCTATCGATAATTTTTCTTTAAGAAAGCCAGATTATTGAACATTTTTCTATAGAAAAGCAAATTTATCGAGAATTTTTCATTTAAAATTCCAAGTTATCGATAAATTTTCTATAGAAAAGCAAATTTATCGATAACTTTTCTATAGAAAAACAAAGTTGCAAAAAGCAGAGTTGTAAAATAATGAAGCTTTTCTCTTCTTAAAGAAGGTAACACTTAGTAATAGTAGTAGGCATTCATTGCCTGAGTGATATGTTACTTCTCTTTAACGAAAAAAAAAATTTACAGACAAGGAGAGTAATTGACAGCTTATTGATACGTGTTCTATAGAAAAGAACAGTAATCGATAAGTTTTGTATTTTAAAGCATATTTATAAACGTTTAGGTTTTTATATAAAAGCATACGCAGTGAAACAGTATTCCTTATAAAAGCAATTAGTTATCGACAATTTATTTATATAAAAGTATGTTTATCTATAAGCTTTTTGTATAAATTATAATAATATTTTGATAACTATATTGAAAAATAAGTTAATAGCTATTCAATAAAAATTCAATAATATCAACAAATTTCTAAAAATTGTTCTATACAAATCAAAAGACTTAAGATACAAACTTTGAAGAAGCGTAATTGATAGGAAACCAACAAATTCTATTTATTCTATACTGTACTAAAGTACATCTATATTTTGTCCATAGAAAATTTCCTAACAAAGTTTTAACCTGAAATAACACTTCAATAAAAATAAAATTTTAATGGTCTTCCAGTTATTCTTGTTTCCATTGTTTATTTATTTATTACCCCCGAAATGTCATGACAAATCATTAACTTTAATAGTTTCTTGAAATTGAAAACGCAATGAAAAAATAATAAAAACAAATTTTATTGTTTACCTGTAACTAGACTACTGGTGCTTAAAACTAACGAAACAACCCCTAAAAAGAAGTTAATAAAATTCTATAGAACGACACATTATATTGACAAAAAAAATCCCTCTCAAAACCACAACATTGAAAAGGAAAACTAAAATCAAAAGCAGAAACATTATCTACAAGAAAATCTTTTGTCAATAACAACAATTGAAACTAAAACTAAACATGTAACTTATTAAATTTAAGTAGAAAGAGAGAGGGAGAAAGAGTAGAAAGAAGCGTATGTATGTAACTTAACATAACAACAAGTGTCAACCCACGTTGTTTGTATTCAGTCGGATTGACAAGACATTTAAATAATGGCGGGAGACGAAAAGTTCAATTTGAAAGTGTAGATGAAAATGAATATTGTAACTAGCGCTTATGTTAAAGAAAAAAACATAAATGACAGCAAGTAAGGGAAAGAAAAATTAATTACTTAAACAGAAGACTTTGGAAAACTTTTACTTCAATAGTACCTGTTTAAAATAATGTTTGTTAAAAAGTGTTTAACACACATATTATTTGATTTTATAAAATAAGTCACTCTATAGATCTGCTCTTTATACTGATGCTTTGTAGAAAAAAACTAATCGGTTACTTTCTTTTTTCTTTCTTACTTTGCTAAGCAACTCATTTTCTTACCATTTCTTTTATATTTTTACAAAAATTTGATTTTTTAATTTTTCTAAAAAAATACAATTGCTTGCGTTATTTATCTTTTAAACTTGTATTATTTTCCTTTAGTTTTTGTTTTCTTTATAAAAAAATAATCAATACTTTCACATTAGTAGCACAAAGCAATCGAATATCTTTTAACCGAAAAATTAGCGAATTCACTCTGTCTGCTACCCTAATTTTTAAATCCCAAATTTTAGTCGCTCATAAAATTATACGAGTGCCTTGTAAAAAAATTTATTCATTTCTGCAAAAAAAATAAACCATGATCTGAAAATTGCTCGTTTGCTTAATTTTTATCATAAAAGTCAAATTAATGATAAGTTTTCTATGGAAAAGTAAAATTTTCGATTATTTTTCTATACAAAAGCAAAGTAACCGATAACTTTCCTTTAGAAAACCAAAGTAATTAATAATTTTTCTATACCAAATCTAAGTAATCGATAACCTTTCTATGAAAAAGCAAAATCATCGATAACTTTTCTATGAAAAAATAAATTCATCGATAACTTTTCTATAGAAGAGCAAAGTCATCGATAATTTTTCCATAGAAAAAAAAATTAATCGACAACTTCTCTGTAGAACATCAAGGTCATCGATAACTTTTCTTTAAAAAAGCAAAGTCATCGATAACTTTTCGATAGAAACTTGTCTATAGAAAATTAAAGTCATCGATAAATTTTCTATAGAAATGTTTAAGTCATCGATAGCTTTTCTATACAAAATTAAAGAGTCATCGATAACTTTTCTATAGAAAACTAAAGAGTCATCGATAACTTTTCTATAGGAAATTAAATTCATCCGTAACTTCTCTATAGACA
The DNA here is from genome assembly GCA_949987645.1 of Tachina grossa. Lineage (NCBI taxonomy): Eukaryota > Metazoa > Arthropoda > Insecta > Diptera > Tachinidae > Tachina > Tachina grossa. The sequence goes on along the minus strand of OX465277.1, from coordinate 81,946,156 downwards.
GTTAAAGTGTCACTGATAACTTTTCTTTTGAAAAGCAAACTCTGCGATATTTTTGCTGTAGAAAAGCAGAGTCATTGATACATTTTCTATAGAAAATTTAGGTCATCGGTAACTTTTCTATAGATAGGAAATAAAATTTATCAATTACTTTTGTATAGAAAATCAAAGTAATCTATAGCTTTTCTTTTTTTTTATAGAAAATCAAAATACTCGATAGCTTTTTTATAATAAAAAGTCATCGATAACTTTTCTAATAGAAAATTAAAGAGTCATCGATAACTTTTCTAATAGAAAATTAAAGAGTCTTCGATAACTTTGCTATAGAAATTAAAGTCATCGATAACTTTTATATAAAAAAGCAAAGTCATCGTCTTCTTGTCTCTAGAAAAGCAAACTCATCGACCAATATTTTTTGTATAGAAAACCAAAGTCACCGACAGCTTTTTTTTGAAAGGAAAGGAAATTAAAAAAGAAGTTGTCGAACCTTTTCTATATAAAATAAATTTTTTACATATAAAATAATGTTGTCAATGTCTGCGATAATAACTCGTGTCCAAATAAATACGAATTAAAAAAATGCATTTGTTGGTGCTTAGCTATCAAAAAAAAAAAAAAAAAATTTGAAAATGGAATATCCATAATTTTTTCTCTTTTTTGTCAAAAATTAAAGATATCGTTAATGCATTAAACACATTCACCACAGCAGGCTACACGAACGCACGACTTCAAATGCCGCTAGCAGCATTTGCGCCTGGTAGTCGGCTACTTAAATATTTTAGAGACGGCAGCGGTACCATCTGCAGCTGATATTAAAGTATAAATACATAGTTCAGTATTACCACTTTTATATGTTTTGCATTTATATAAATTAATTACTCTTTTAAAGTGTACTTATTACACGTAAAAGTACAAAAACGAATCAATTTATTCTTAACATAAATTTTTGGATATTGTTTCTGTTCAATAATATGAAATAATTGTATAAAATCATTCATTCAACATTTTGTATTATACTGGCAACACTGAATTTTCTCATTGTAGCCAAAGAAATAGAAATTAGTTTAATTGGACTACAACTACAAAATCAGCATAGACAACAACCTGTCGCCTTGCTGTCTTCAAAAGAATCATTCTCATATAAACATGTGTATTCTATCTTTGACATTTGGTAGTCGGTAGCTTGCTGTGGTGAATGTGTTTAATGCATAACTCCTTCAAAGGAATAAAGTTTTATTTAATACTACAGAAAAAATATAAGCCCAATCCACAGTCATGTGCAAATGGTTTTGCATCGTAGCATAGGCAAGATGGTATAGTATATTGATACTCACCACTTGACAATTCTTAGTGGTGAGTATCAATATAATATACCATTTTGAATATGCTACGATGCAATACCATTTGCACAAGATTATGAATTGGACTATTATATATGACAAACGTTGCAACTGTTACAGTTTAGCCGATTACTTCACGTTTCTTTAAAAAATTTATGATTTATAGTTTTCCCTAGAACATCAGATGATCTAACAAATTTTATATGAAGAAAAAATTACATTTATATACGATATTAAACGATTACTTTACTTGAGAAAAGTAATCGTTTGCTTTACTCTCTTTATAAAAATAAATTGACCTTTTTTCTATTTGTAAAAGTTTTTCTTTTTTTCTTTAAAATATTTATAATTGAATTTTTCTGACTAATTAGTTCTTCGTCGTTCATTTTACACTATTGCTTTGTATTTTACATTCGATTTCTGGTCACTTACTTTCTTTCTCTTCTAAATAAAACAAAATTTCTTTTTTTTCAAGTCTTTTTTTTTTTGAGTAAGCAGCACGTGAAATCTTCTTTAATTGTTTTGCTGTGTGGACTTTCGACTGCGACAGGTTAAGAACTTGAAAAAGAAAAAAAAAACCTGCAATAACAACAATTTTAAGCATGTCTTTAATTTTGAAAGCAATTGCCATTTTATTCTAACAGGCCTTTATACAAAATTTTAGTCATAAACAACATAAAATTTTTATATTTATGATTTTATTTACATACATAAAGGGTGTTTTATATTGAGGTATAGAACTTTAAGTTGGCATCACTTTTTTAACTGGCGGCCATTTTGTCAGCTGTCAAGTGATTAATATTTAGTTTGGTTTGCCATTTCATCATGAACAGGTTGACAAAAGAACAACGCTTGCAAATCGTGCAAATTTATTTCGAAAATAATGGTTCAGTTCGCGAAGTTTACCGCAAGCTCCGTCCATTTTATGGTCGACATAATCGTCCATCAGAGCAATTAATTCGGTTAACCATGGATCGTTTTCGCACTACGTTTACTCTATGTGATAATACGCATCCGCAGAGACGTCGAACAGTGCGCACCGAAGAAACAATTGCCGCTGTAGAGCAAAGTGTTGAAGAGGACCCGAATGAATCGATTCGCCACCGTGCACAGCAATTGGAGCCGACTAACCGACTATTTTGTTCCCGAATTGGATGGCATGAATGTGGATGAGTTGTGGTTCCAACAAGACGGCGCTACATGCCACACAGCGCACGTCACAATCGATTTATTGAAGGAAACATTCGATGAGCGCATAATTTCGCGGAATGGACCTGTCAATTGGCCACCAAGATCGTGTGATTTGACACCATTGGATTATTTTCTTTGGGGATATGTGAAGTCGCTCGTCTATGCCAACAAACCAGAAACGTTAGGGGACTTGGAAGCCAACATTCGTGGCGTTATTGCCAACATACGGCCCCATATGCTCGAAAAAGTGGTTGAAAATTGGACCTGTAGAATTAGCTTTATTCGAGCCAGCCGCGGCGGTCACATGCCCGAAATCATATTTAAACATTAATGGCATAAAATTATCCTTCCAATAAAGCCAAATTGATGGACATTAAAACGATTTTCTTGTGTTTTATTTCAGTTTGAAGTTCTATACCTCTAAAAAAACACCCTATATATATATAATTTCATTATTAAAACACGTTCGCTTGAAAGGACAGACAAATAGATGGATGGACAGACGAACGTGCAGACAGACAGACGGTCAAATGTGTAGATGGGCTTAAAAATAAAAAAATTACGTTGCCAGGTTTCTTTTGCTGCCAAGTCTTTTGGTGTTTCATTGCTGGCAACTAAACATGTTTAAATTTATATTAAATGCGGCATACGACTGTTCACTTTAATGAAGATTGAATAGATTTCTTTGCTTCTTATGCGCTTACTTGATTTCAAAGGGGTTCGTACAAAATATTCCAAGAATGATAATGTTTTAATTTCTATTAACAGAAAAATAATTATTAAAGCCAACTGCGAAAGCCTTGTAGTTAATTGTTTGAAAACTATTGCGATTCTAGTGATAATTTGTAGAGGAGAGTCATTTATTGGCAGAAACTTGTTGGAGTTTCACTAAATATACTTATACTCGTATACATATATATCGATACCTTAATATAGAAAGGTCCTAACTCATTATTTATTTTGGATTTGTTTTTTTTAAGTTTTCGTTACATTAGATGTTCTTCTATCGAAATATACAAGAATCTCGATTTAAAAATAATAATGGGTCTCATGCATAAAAACGAGTAAAAGCGCTGAGTTGAGTAGGGTGAGCAATTGCTCGTAAGTTGAGCTCGATCAAACAGCAACAGCTTTTGCTCAATTTCGTATGCATAAAAATGAGTTCAAACCAATTGCAATTACTTGAGCAAAGGGAGATCAAACGTCTAATGGTTATTGAAGTGCAAACATGTCGTCAAGTGAAAGTGAAGTAGAAGTAGAATCAAATAATAATAATAATACAATACAAACTGACGACATTTCTAAATTTTTAGTAGAAAAAATAAAATAAATATTTACTAGAAAAAAGTCAATTACCAAGCATTTACGGCCCGTCCCACGATGTCACCAGAAATCGTTCGATGAAAATTTTTCAATATAAATCTTCGATCGAACGATTTTTGGTGACATCGTGGGACAGGCCGTAAAAATAATAAAAAACAAATAATAGAAACATGTGTAACAGAAATTAAGCAATCTTATTTTAGATTTTGCTATATGTAGTTTATTTTTGAAGGTTAAAAAAAGTCAACAGCAGTTTTGAGTCGTTATGAAACTGATGAGACAAGGGAGTTGAATTTTCAAAGTCTGCAGAGGCTTGTTTTGTTAAAGCAAAACAAGGTGATTCCTACAAAAATGCAGATTTTGCAAGAAAAACTTGTGGAAAGAAACTTGCGTCATTTGAGCATCTTTTATTTAATTTCGGGAATTTTATCCACTCGCTTGTTTTGGCAGATATAAGTTTGGCAACTTCTGCAATAGTTCGCGGCACAGTGGATTAATGGACTCCAATATCTTAAATACAGTCGAATTTTATCAATGTTACTGAGGCTACCACTACGTGTTTCTTCCAAGGTTGGAAACCGAAACAAATAACGGTATCGATATTGATACCGGTACAATTATTTTAAAAATTTCGGTATCGGTAACGGTAACGGTATTTTTTTATTTCGTTATCGAGTTTAAAATACCGGTATACCGCTATAACTGTGAAGTTTATTGATTCATACAGTGTATATAGCAAAAAACCTCTTTTTATTAAGTTAAAAGTAAGTAATTTTACATAAAGTCTTTAGTAAACAGTAACATAAAAAAACTAAGTTTAGTGTAGTGTAAACTTGTATGTTTGTATAAACATACATACATGCATAAGTATGTTTAGATCAGAGCTGCCCACAGAGAGAAAACCGAGAGAAAGGTATAGGTACATGTGTATTCATTTCTATAAAAAGCCGATTGGTTTTCGGCACTCTGACGCATCTCTTGACAGCCTGGTTATAAACATTTATACTAGTGTTTTTCAAACGGTATTTCCCGGAAAATGTACGAGAATTCCAGGGATTTTTTTGATATTATGGCAACTTGATGAGTGTCGTTATTCATTTTAGGAATGCGATGGCGCAATAATAAGGTCATGTCACTAGCACAATAGCTAAAACTTTACAACAATTAAGGCCGATTTTACATCTGGCACGCATGTGCTCTGAGACTAAGAGGCCTTTATTTGCCATAAGCAGAACGCGACGTTCAAAATTTAATTCTACAATTCATAAAAGTAAAAACAGAAATGTGCAAGGAAATAAAAGAAAAATTGCAAAATAATTTCAGATTCTCTTAGGTAAAAAGAACGATTCTATTAATGCTTATTCTGTACTAGTAATGGCCGACTATTCGGCAATGTTTAAATATTCATATTCGCATTCGTATTCATCAAACTCAGGCGAATACGAATATTTTTCCAAAAAATTAAATAAATAAATGCATAAATCCTAAACCAAATTTAAATAAATGGATAAAAATATTAGTTTATACGAATTTAATTAAGTTTGTTATAGAAATTTTTGCTCATTTTGAAATATTATTAACTGACGATCATTAAAATTTTTTGATAGTTTTTATTAACTTTAAAGTGCGCCAAGAGGAGTATGAAGTTCTTTTTCATAACAATTTTTTTATATTTCATATTGCAGGCGTAAATAGAACTCAAATTTAATGTCTATAAATTTCACATTAAATACTCGTATTCGTATTCGCGAATATCGTTTCAAATATTCGTATTCGCGAATATCAAAAATTGACATTCGTTACATCACGGTTCTGTACTAAAGTCCTATTTTGTAATATTTATTTAATAATATATTTTTTTTAAGTGCGGTCAGGCTTGTGTGTATTGTTTGGCCTTCGAGAGTTTTTCGTCCGTATAATCTTGCGTTTTTTTATGGAATTTCTTTAACAACCACGTTGCTACTTCCTATGTCAAGGCATACGTCGTGTACAGTCAGTCACAAAACTTTTTTAAAATACTGTTAATAACATCCTGGGCATATGGTCTACTTACTCCACCCATGTTTGTTCAACACCATATTATGCAAATTTACTTTGTATAATATGTATCAATAAATAAATAAATATTTTTTTTTTTTGCATTTACATATAATATTGGTATGTATGCACCACTATTATTTAAAGAACTCAAATGGTATTTTTTTACTAATGTGCTTATAAAACGTTTTATTTAATCGATCTCATGAATTATAATTTTTTTTTGTTGAAATAATTAAATTAAAAATATTTTGTATTGTTTTGCACTGGGCGGGAATTTCCCGGGAAGCCGAAAAGTCGTTCCCGCTTTCCCGTGAAATGAAAAAGTCCGGGAAAAGAAAAACTCTAGTTTATACATATGTATTTGATTATGGTGTGCTTACACTTTGTTGTCGATAAAAAGTAGTAAGAATAGAGCTGAATAAGAACGTCTAAAGGGGGAAATTTTGTTTCTGTAATTAATTCCAAAAAAATTAATTGAAATTAAGTTTTGTAACTTTTTTTTACGGAAATCGGTATACCGGTACGTACAGATATAGACATAAACGGTATTGTCGATACCGGTATTTTCTAACCGATATGAGTTTCGGTATCGGTATTGATACCGGTACCTAATTTTAACGGTATTTGAATCGTTATTTTTACGATACCGTTTGCCAACCTTGGTTTCTTCTGACTCCTCAAAAAAGTAATTAGCCAACCAGCAGATGCTACTATCATCAAACCTATATATTTATTATTTTATTATTAATTATATATAAAAAAAATTAATAATTAAGAATACAAAGCTGTATAATTTTTTATACTCACTTGTTAAATTTTTTAACGCTGTTGATAACATTTTGTATTTCTTTGTTGTGGCACAACATTTTCAGCCATGGTTCCTTTTTAGTGTACGCGAGTCAACTATAAGGCAGGCTCAACAAAATTTGAGCAAGAGCTCACAAAAGAAAGCAAAAGCTTGTTTTTATGCACATGAAAATGAGCACAAGCTCATCTAACTTAGTTCAACCTGAGCAACACGAGATCAAACGTAAGCAGTGAGTAAAAGCAAATACATCAAATTTTATTATGCATACGACAAGCACCTTTTACTCAAGCAATCGAGTCCGAGCTCAAGCTCACGTTTTATGCATGAGACCCAATGAGTTAGGGCCTTGCTATAATAAGGTAACGATATGTATTTTTTTTTTTTTTTGTAAATTATTTAAACAAAAAGAGCAAAGGTCATTTAAAATTAAATCATAGTAATAAGAAAACAGAAACAGAATGAGTCTATTACTAAGAGAAAATAATTAAAAAATATATTTACTTATAAGATTCATCTTAAATGTATTTTTTTAAATTAATCTAAAATATTGCTTGAAGTACAACACAATATAATACAATAGTTATTTTTTCTTATGAGTTTACTGGCGCGTTCAAATTTGTATGCAAACATCTGTTTCTTCATTAAATATCTTAAACTTCAACACCAACTGTCTTTCCATACATAAATTTCCTTTTGTTTACACTTCCTTCTGTTTTAAGAACGAAAAAAAAAATATATAAGCAAGAACAATAATAACAAAACATTAAGTAAAAAGCAAAAGCAACAAAAAACATTAATGTGGTTTCCTTTTTTTTAAATATTGGCTGCCTTAAATGTTGAACCTTTAATGTGGCCAGTTATTGTTTAGTATTAAAATTAATATAAAGAAAATCAAAAAAAATAAAGAAAAAATTTATAAAACTAAAATACTTAACGACAGGTATTGATCACACTTAACATGATGCAACACACGAACTAACGTATTTCCACTCAAATAATTTGTATCTGCGATTGCAATCGAAAATCTCAATAATTAAAAAAACGCATAGGGTTAATGGTTCTTTTTGATTCAAAAAACTTGTCATTAGAAATTATTTCCTTATTTTCTTCTAATAAATTATTGGACGAATCTCTGGCGCTCAGCCCTGGAATAATAAAAAAAATACAAATTATACTGAAGACTTGTTTATATTAATAAAAAAAGAAAAACAAAATTAGAAGGAATAACAAATTTTATTGAATATTAAGGGACTTTAAGTTTTTTCTTTAAGTTATCCTTGACTTTACTTTTAAATAACTTAATTTTTAATTAATAATTTCAATATGTATTTTTTACTAGAATTTCCCCGCGACTTCGTTCGCATCCAGAAAGAAACTGAGTAGACTTTAAACTGAATTTATTATACCAATTTGCTCAAAAACAGAAAAAATACCAACCGCACAAATTTTTCCCGTTTTACCCTGTTCCGCGCAACTTCCTTAATTTTTACTTTCATATTTTTCTTCTCCAGACAATAACAAAAAGAAGTAATGTGGTGTATTGGTCCAGCCATTTACGCGTGATGCTGTGCCAAAAAATTGGATTAATTTTTATATACATATATAGATTTTAATAATATCAAACCATAACTGCTAAAATAGCTTAAGCGACACATTTCTTGGACTTCGTTTTTTTGACGAAAATCGACTATTTACGATCGCTTATAATCGATTTTGATCAAAAAATGATGTTCAAAAATTATGTTGCTTAAGCTTTCTTGGCGGTTATGGCACGATATATAAATTGGTATCAGCAATCCGTTTTTACACAAAACTTAGTAAGCCGTAGTTAATGTTGTAGCCATAAGTTACCGATAAATTTAATTCTTTTATGAAAAACTTATCGTTAATATTATCTTTTAATTGAAAAGTTATGAATAAGTTGGCTTTTATATTGTAAAACGTATCTATAACTTCAGCAAAAAGTTATCGGTATCATTCGTTTTATGCAAAAAATTTGGTTTGTATTAAAAAAAATAAATATTGATAACCTTACTTTAGTGCAAAAAATTATCGATAACTTAAATTTTTCACAAAATAATATCGATAGCTTTGCTTTTCTGCTAAACATTTTTCAATAGCTTTGCTTTTCTATAGAAAAGTTATTGAAAAGCTTGCTTTTCTATGGAAAGTTTATCGGCTACTTTGATTTACTATGGAAAAAAAAATATTGATAACCTAACATTTTCATGAAAAAAATGTCTTCATTTTGAAAAGTTATCGATAACTTTGCTTTTTCTGAAAGTTATCAATAAACTTTGCTTTTTAAGAAAAGTTATATTTAACTTTGCTTTTCTGCACAAAATCTATCTGTAACTTTTCTTTTCTATGCAAGTGCTATCGATAACTTTTTCTTTCTGCAGAATGTAATGTAAGCATAGCATTGCCTTTAATGCAATACGATAGCTTGTGTCGTTAATCTTACTTTTGTGCAGAAAAGTTTTCGATAACTTTGCTTTTCTGTTGAAATGTTATCAAAAAGTTTTCTTTTTGCAGAAAAGTATTCGATTACTTTACCTAATAGTAATCGATTAATTTGTGTTTTTGCCTAAACTCTGCTTTTTCACGAAAAGCAAACGTTAAGTTTATCGTTGACTACAGAAAAGTTATAATTTTATATCCTTTGGAATGGAAAAGTTATCGATAGCTTTGATTTTCTATGAACCGGCTTTAGATAATTTTGCTTTTAAATATAACAATTATCCGTAGCCTATCTTGTCTTAAAGAATTATGACTTACTTTGCATTTCTAAGGAAAAATTACAATTGCCTTTACCGACTTTTGCTATATTAAGTTCTTAGTATATTAAGGTAGCTAGCGATCGCTTTGCTTTTCTATGGAAAAGCACTCAATTACTTTGCTCTTCTATTAAAAATTATCAATATTTTATAATAATCATGGAAATATTAGCCATATATTTCCTTGTTTATAGAAAGGTTAGCGGTAAGTTTGCTTTTATACACAAAAGTTATCGATAGCTTTCCTTTTTAATGAAAAAACTATAGATAACTTTGATTTTCTATTAAAAATTATTGATAACTTATAATAATAATTCAAACGTTATGGATTACTTTGCTTTCATATAGAAAACTTCTCAGTAACTTTGCTTTTGTATAGAAAATTGATCGATAACTTTGCTTTTCTATTAAAAAAAACTGTCGAAAACTTTGATCTTCTATGAAAAGCAATAGTAATAGAAAAACTATAGATAACTTTGATTTTCTATTAAAAATTATGGATAATTTATAATAATAATAGAAATATTAGCGATATCTTTGCTTTTCAAACAAAGAAGTTATCGCTAACTTTACTTTTATATAGTAAATTGATCGATAACTTCTATAAACTTCTATAAAAAAATACTGATAGTTAATAATAATACAAGTAATATTACCGATTATTTTACTATGCTTCACAGAAAAATTATCGATAAGTTTGATTTTTTTAAAATTATTGATAATTTATAATAACAATAAAGAAACATTACCGATTACTTTCCTTGTTTAAGGAAAAGTTATCGATAAATTTTCTTTTCTATAAAAACACTATCGATAACTTCGCTTTTCTTCTGAAAAACTGTCGATAATTTTACTCTTATATAAAAAATTATCGATAGTTTATAACAATAATAGAAATATTACCGCTTACGTTTCTTTTTTACAGAAAAGTTATCGATAGCTTTGATTTTTTATATAAATATAATTGATAACTTTGCTTTTATATTAGAAGAGTTATGGTTTACTTTGCTTCTACTATACATAAAATAATTATGGATAACTTTACTTTTCTATAGGAAATTCATCGATAACTTTACTTTTATATAGAAAACTTATTGGTTGTTTGGTTTTCTATAAAGAATTTACTGATAATTCTCTTTTCATAGAATATGTGTCGATAACTTTGTTTTTCTATAGAAAAATTAATGATATAAATTTATATTTCTATAGAAAAATTTAACGATAGATTTTGATTTCTATAAAATAATTTTCGATACTTTTTAATTTTTCTGTAAAAAAATTATTGAAAACAAATTTTTTTTTCTACAGAAATTTTATTGATTTTACTGCTTTTCTGTTAAAATCTATTAAGAAAATTTATCTGATATTGCTTTTCGGTAGAAAAGCTTAATATAATGTTGCCTTTCTCTAAGAAGGTCATCGATAACTCTGCCTTTTTATAGTAAATTTATCGAGAGCTTAGCTTTTCTGTGGAAAATTCACCGAAAATTTTGTTTTTCTATAGAAAAATAAACGATAACTTTAATTTTGTTCAGAAAGTTTAACTACAGCTTTACAATTCCATAGAAAAATGTTCGATAACTTTGCATATCTGTAAAAAATTACTGGATATATAATTTTTCTTATAGAAAACTCATTTATTTTATTGCTTTTCTGTTGAAAAGTTATTGCGAACTTCTTAATGGCATTGTGTTGTTTTATAGAAAAGTCTCTTAATGTTTTCATTTTCATATTCATTCTTTTTGTTCTAAACAAGGATGAGTAAGACTTGAATTAGCAATTTTAATGTAGAGGTTATTTTGCATGATGTGTTTTTAAAAATACAATAATAAATTTTTTATACTTCTCTGTATTTATGGTTTCGAAACATTGATTGACGACTGAGTGCATGTTTTGAATTTTTTAAAGAAACTGAAATAAGGAACTATCTTCATTAATATGGGAATAAATAAATCTTATATCCGGTTGTGTAACAAGCGTTGTAACAACAACCCCAGCCGACAATTAGTCCTAACAAATGATTGTTAAAAACAAACAATTTGTTGTCGAAAGAACATTACAAAAACTTCCTTTGGCGGTAAGACATCAAAGAGTTACAAGAAATAAATATTCATTAACATGAATTTAAAACTAAGAGCGGATGACAAAATCTAAAATGTCTTGTTATTTTAGTCAAATTGGTGATAATAAAAGGATTTCTAAAACACGTGCCTCTCAGTTGATTGTTTGATGTAATTGAGAGATTTTCTTTTAACAACTTTTTGTTTATATAAATTCAATTTTTATTTTAGGCTTAAAAGTATTTGACATTTTAGGTTCGGACATGTTGCGCGCGCCTGCTTTTTTTAAGCACAAATTTTACCGCCCAATTAATTTTTTTTTTTTAAACTTAATATTTATTAACTTTCCGTTACAGACAATAAAACAGTTGTAGGCATTTATTAATATTTTATTTCCATTTTGGGGAAGTTACTGCTTTTATATAATATTGTTTTTTTTTGTGTGTGCTTAAGCTTTAACATTCAGCAGCGTTTTTAGTTGATTTTTTAGCTTATGTGGTTTTCTTTATTTTTTAGTTTTAATAATTTTACAGGCTTTAATTGTTATTGAGAGAAAATTATATGTGATTGCAGTGAATATAGTTTAATAGTTCTTATTTTCCCCAGAGAGAAAATAAGGGCTCATAGCTCTTCAATGAGCTTTCAGATATATCTTTAATAGTTATTTTTTAATGCTGAAAGCCGGCTGCCGGTAAGAAAGATTTTTGGCCGGAAATGCGTGTGCCGTTTGCATTAATATATTTTAAGTCCCACGCTTAACACAGATTATAAAATTTTAACAATCAGTAATTAAAACCAACACTAAATTATAATATTAATCATAAAAGGTGTTGATATGTAGTTAAAGATGCATATTAAGGCCTTAATTAAGGAGATTAAGCAACTGATAAAAAAACATAAAAATATGCATTTGATAACAAACAAAAAAATAAAAAAATAAAAAAAAACTACTGGATTGACGCCTAAAAAGAAATTTATGAATAAATGAAAATGTAACTTGTTTTATTAAGAAATAAAATTTTCAAATGTCTGTTTGTGGGAGGAAGGTCTCATTATTAAAATGGTACTTAAACTATAGAAAATTAAGTGAATCACAGAAAAAGTTAAACTCTTTCCATATGAACTATATTGAAATATTTTATAATTTTTTACGATATCAAGTGGCGTAGTTTGCTTAAGGAAGTCATCAGCAGACTTCAACCCAACATTTTTTACATACATAAACTAAAATGAATTCGTATGTTGATACTAAGATATTGTTGTTTTTCCTGCCTAATTTTCAAAACAAAATAAAAAAAAAAAAAAATCAATATTGTTGCACAGTGTTATTTTGGTAAAACTTCATAGTAGCACAAATATTAAATAATTAACATGCAAAACACAGCATTTTGCAATAAAATGCATTAAATAAAACCTAACACTTTTAAAATTCAATACTAATTTATCTAATACTCGTAGCATTAAAAGTATTTTTTTAAAAATGAAAATAGTTTCTTTATGTGAGAAACAATTTTATAATAAACCGAAAGTTTTACGACAGTTACAAAATTGTTAGAGAATTCAAGTCCCTGCCGGGCTATTAGCCCCAGTTTTTGTTTATACTTTTTCACTTAAAACAATTATTTCCACTATCAATATCTGATCTCATTACAATTTCCCACCTTTTTTTTCATACCAACAAACAATCATTTATCATTGAATTCACTTCACAACAACTCACTGCTATAATGAAAGAGAAACACTAAAATACAAGCAAAGAAAAGCCAAGAAAAACAATTAAAAAAGCAACAAAAATAACTGCAAACTTTGACGACAAGTTAACAACAATGGCCAACTGTTAAAAATTAAATAAAAAAATATACCAGACTTTAAAACAAAGACAATCTGCAATCTTAAAGTTGGCTCAAATTTAAGTAGACTGAAGTAGAACAAAAAAATCACTTAAAAATCACTCATGTGCATCATAAATAATGATTTTTTTTTTTGGCAAGCAAAAGAAATAAATTCAACTTTATAAAAAGGGAAATAAACGAATTTCAGATTGAAAGAGATTTAATAATATTGTTTTGATAATGAGTGAAAATAATTTCATAAAGTGATCGAATTACGAAGATTAAATTTTACAACAATTTGGTAATTTAATATTGTTTTAATTGCTGTAAGAAAAAAGATATTTCTGCTTCCTAAATGTGTATAATGTGAAAGATGTGTTATTAAATTTTTATCGCTAAAAAGTAAGAAAAAAATTTTTACACCAAAAGAAAGTATGATAGTCTATCAGTCTACAGTTCAAGGGTTTAATTCTATTCAAAGTTCAAATTAAAGTAAACAAATATTATTGAAATAGTTAACAAATAAATTCCCATGTAGAAATCATTCATGATACAGGGAATTTATTTCGAAGTTGCCATATGTTCGCATGAGCAAAGTTTACGATAGTCATTGTGCGAACAGGAAAATAATCTGAGGGAAATTTTATTCACCATAAGGGAGATTATTTGTAGTTGTGGATAGCGTTGCCAGAAATTGGGGGAACAAAATAACAATTTCACATAATTTGAACAACAAAACCATCGAAGTTCTTTTAATTGTTAAAACATAAATTTCTTGCGTTCAAGTATATAATTTTTATAATAATAAAAGATATGTGGCCTTAATTATGAAAGTGGTATAAGTCATATATATCCTTGGTCGAGATATTTACTAGATTGCATTTGAACAAATCAAAAACTATTTTTACACTATGCAACATTTTAATTTAGAGTCTTATTAGTCTCGATTAATTTAAATTTATTTAACATTTATTAATTATTTATTGACGATTTTTTAAGATTTATTTGATATTTTGAAGCAAAAATGCACATGACTTAGACCACTTTCATAATTAAGGCGCATATATTAATCAGTTTTATTATAGGTGGCGATTTTTTTCATCCGACTGCTGCTTGAATTGCATTATGAAAATTTTAGTTTATTTCCTAGTGGCATTATTATTATATAATTTCAATAATATTAATGTTTTTTAAGTTGGTAGAAAAAAGCTTCATTGATTGTTGTAACGTCCCCGTATAAGACAACAAGAAAAAAATAATTATATGCTCTGTTTTTTGAAAAATCAGTACTAGCAAACAAAAAGTTGCTTAAAATAAATGCCAAACTGATTTTCCATACATTTTATTTCACTCATAGTCTTAATAAGAGCAAAGTTTCGAGTTAATTTATAGAACGCAAGTGTAAAGGTTGACATAAACAATCATTTTTTAGAAGTAAAGGAGCTGAAAGCCAACTTTGAAGCATAATTAATCAGAGGTTTCCTTTTTGCACTTGCATTCATTCCTTTGCGACTTAGGTTCTCAAACTATATAAATAATCTTGGTCACAAAAGAAAATTTATTGCATATTTCTTCAACCCAGACAGTCGACTTGAGTATAAAATTTATATGAAAAGTTAAAGTTAATATGTAATTATATTTAATAGGGCATTTACACCTTCACGGAATTTAGCAGATGTCAATACAACGTTTTATTAAATCTAAACCGTTTACACCGAATTTGTTTTTTACATATATCAAAATTTCGTATCGAAAACAAAAACCATTGAAATTAATTTCCCCAAACAGCAAGAAAACTGCAGCATAGCTAATTCATACACCTTTTAAGCCACATCGGCTTATATTTTGTAAGGATTTGAAAAAAAGTAATAGTTGCATCTTTAAGTTCTACTGCAGTCCATGGATATATAGTATCCATGGATTTAGAGTAGATTTCGACAAAATCTAGTGACAAAGTAGATTTTATTTTATGTAAGAAATCTACGAGGGTTTGCTAAATATTTTGTAAGCAATATATTTTGCTCAGATATAAATGCAATATAAAGGTCCCCAGCGGGAAATTTACATCGTAAACGAGCAATCTAAGTACTTGGATTGTAATGTACGTGTAATCTGATATATCATTTGGTACTTATAACTTCGATTACGATGTTAGCAGGGATTCATTTATTAATTAAAACGAACAGTTTGTTATAAAACAAAATTAAAATACTGGTCTTCTTTTAGGCTAAATTTATTATCATGCTCCCTTACAACTCCGCTGTCGATGTAAGTGCAATGCTAGTGACACGTACTGATATCTTGGCTTACTTTGTAAGCGAGAGCGTACCAACTACGTGTCCTATGACACTTTTGTGTTAAATCTAAATAGCAAAATAAGCAAACGAATCACCACTGACTGCTACTAAGTATTACTGATATCAGCGATTACGTAGTGTATATTTTTACCACTGGGTGTTTTTAATTAATTTTTTTTTTATTTTTTATTGATATTGTTTCATAACAATTAATGCTTCATAGAAAATGAAGCATATGTTTGACTCGTCTGACAAACAGAACAAAAATATTATAGCCCAATTCACAATCTTGTGCAAATGGTCTTGCATCGTTGCATGTGCAAAATGGTATAGTATATTCTACTCACCACTTAACAATTCTTGGTGGTGAGTATCAATATACTATACCATTTTGCACATGCAACGATGTAAGACCATTTGCACAAGATTGTGAATTGGGCTTATGATTTTTAAGAAGTTGGCCCTTTATTCAAATCAAGTGCAAATAGTAAGTAAATCAAAAGACTTAAGAAAGAAACTTTTATGCAACTAATCAATAAAAGCTTTTGTTTGTGGAACCTATTTTTTTTTTTTTTTTTTGCTTAGTTATTTATTAAAAGACTTCCATATACCAGCAAGAATTTTCTTTTTAAATTTCTCATAAAGTTTCTCAGACATCACGTTACTTAAATATACAAAAACTGGCCCAGAGCTTAAGTCATTAAAGAAATATTGATGTCTGTCACATCACACAAAATAAACAAACAATGAATAGAGCTAGTTAAAATAAAAGACATTAATGACACACTATTTTGCATATTTAAGCCATTACAATAGAAGTTATTAGATGGGAATTTTATTTAATAAAAAAAAATATGTGAAAATTTTTTATACAATGTAGAGCTTGAATATAAAATTTCAAATTGATGCTAACACATATGTATAGAGTTTTGTTTATCTGTATATATATTTCTGAAATTCTAACAAGTTTTCTTTATATTTTTGGTAGCCTGTTTTGCCCAAAACACAAAACTAGATCGGCTCGCAAGCATGTTTATAAAATGCATAAAATCACAAATCGTCAGCAACTTTGACAATTTAATAGTAACAAAAAGTACAATTGGATTTTTTTATTCGCTTGCGTTTTTCCACCTGGTCACAATAAGGAGAATAAAATAAAAACTTAACAATAAAACTTGGGACAACTGACAAACCTTGTTGACTCATTCTTTAAATTGAGTAAAATACATGCCACATCATAAAAATTAAAATATTATCTCTCTACATTTAATATGCTGGAATAAAGTTTTTTAAACATGATTTTCATAAATTACACCCAGAAATAATAAGTAGTTCTAACTTAAGCGTATTAAGTTATACTGCTGTATTTAGATCAAACTAGAAATATTATCATTAAAGAATACAATTGGAGCACTTTCTGCAAGTAGAGAAAAGGAACAACTCCTACACAATAAACAAGCGAGAAAAGCAAGAGCTTTAATTGTAATTTTTTCTTTGTTTTAAAATTATGTTGAAGTAACACACAAGCAAAATGTTTGTATCTTGTTTCTTATTTTTAGCTATTATTCAATTTTATTGCATTGTTTTAAATTTTACACGAGAAAAACACAATACGAGTGCAACTGCTCTACTAGACACCGCTTAAATAATTGCTGCATCAAAAGATCTTGTTACAATTGTCGTAACTTAATATCACAAGAGTTTTATGGAACTTTATCGTATAATACGAAAACTGACAAGGAAATAGATAGACCTTTCACTTCTTTTAAAGAATTGCAAAAAATAAAAAAAATATTTTCGAACTACAAAAATAGATTGAATAATTTTTATTACTATTATTATTATTTGCAGTAATAATAATAATAATAATAACAATAATAATAATAAAAATAATAATAATAATAACAATAATAATAATAATAATAATAATAATAATAATAATAATAATAATAATAATAATAATAATAATAATAATAATAATAATAATAATAATAATAATAATAATAATAATAATAATAATAATAATAATAATAATAATAATAATAATAATAATAATAATAATAATAATAATAATAATAATAATAATAATAATAATAATAATAATAATAATAATAATAATAATAATAATAATAATAATAATAATAATAATAATAATAATAATAATAATAATAATAATAATAATAATAATAATAATAATAATAATAATAATAATAATAATAATAATAATAATAATAATAATAATAATAATAATAATAATAATAATAATAATAATAATAATAATAATAATAATAATAATAATAATAATAATAATAATAATAATAATAATAATAATAATAATAATAATAATAATAATAATAATAATAATAATAATAATAATAATAATAATAATAATAATAATAATAATAATAATAATAATAATAATAATAATAATAATAATAATAATAATAATAATAATAATAATAATAATAATAATAATAATAATAATAATAATAATAATAATAATAATAATAATAATAATAATAATAATAATAATAATAATAATAATAATAATAATAATAATAATAATAATAATAATAATAATAATAATAATAATAATAATAATAATAATAATAATAATAATAATAATAATAATAATAATAATAATAATAATAATAATAATAATAATAATAATAATAATAATAATAATAATAATAATAATAATAATAATAATAATAATAATAATAATAATAATAATAATAATAATAATAATAATAATAATAATAATAATAATAATAATAATAATAATAATAATAATAATAATAATAATAATAATAATAATAATAATAATAATAATAATAATAATAATAATAATAATAATAATAATAATAATAATAATAATAATAATAATAATAATAATAATAATAATAATAATAATAATAATAATAATAATAATAATAATAATAATAATAATAATAATAATAATAATAATAATAATAATAATAATAATAATAATAATAATAATAATAATAATAATAATAATAATAATAATAATAATAATAATAATAATAATAATAATAATAATAATAATAATAATAATAATAATAATAATAATAATAATAATAATAATAATAATAATAATAATAATAATAATAATAATAATAATAATAATAATAATAATAATAATAATAATAATAATAATAATAATAATAATAATAATAATAATAATAATAATAATAATAATAATAATAATAATAATAATAATAATAATAATAATAATAATAATAATAATAATAATAATAATAATAATAATAATAATAATAATAATAATAATAATAATAATAATAATAATAATAATAATAATAATAATAATAATAATAATAATAATAATAATAATAATAATAATAATAATAATAATAATAATAATAATAATAATAATAATAATAATAATAATAATAATAATAATAATAATAATAATAATAATAATAATAATAATAATAATAATAATAATAATAATAATAATAATAATAATAATAATAATAATAATAATAATAATAATAATAATAATAATAATAATAATAATAATAATAATAATAATAATAATAATAATAATAATAATAATAATAATAATAATAATAATAATAATAATAATAATAATAATAATAATAATAATAATAATAATAATAATAATAATAATAATAATAATAATAATAATAATAATAATAATAATAATAATAATAATAATAATAATAATAATAATAATAATAATAATAATAATAATAATAATAATAATAATAATAATAATAATAATAATAATAATAATAATAATAATAATAATAATAATAATAATAATAATAATAATAATAATAATAATAATAATAATAATAATAATAATAATAATAATAATAATAATAATAATAATAATAATAATAATAATAATAATAATAATAATAATAATAATAATAATAATAATAATAATAATAATAATAATAATAATAATAATAATAATAATAATAATAATAATAATAATAATAATAATAATAATAATAATAATAATAATAATAATAATAATAATAATAATAATAATAATAATAATAATAATAATAATAATAATAATAATAATAATAATAATAATAATAATAATAATAATAATAATAATAATAATAATAATAATAATAATAATAATAATAATAATAATAATAATAATAATAATAATAATAATAATAATAATAATAATAATAATAATAATAATAATAATAATAATAATAATAATAATAATAATAATAATAATAATAATAATAATAATAATAATAATAATAATAATAATAATAATAATAATAATAATAATAATAATAATAATAATAATAATAATAATAATAATAATAATAATAATAATAATAATAATAATAATAATAATAATAATAATAATAATAATAATAATAATAATAATAATAATAATAATAATAATAATAATAATAATAATAATAATAATAATAATAATAATAATAATAATAATAATAATAATAATAATAATAATAATAATAATAATAATAATAATAATAATAATAATAATAATAATAATAATAATAATAATAATAATAATAATAATAATAATAATAATAATAATAATAATAATAATAATAATAATAATAATAATAATAATAATAATAATAATAATAATAATAATAATAATAATAATAATAATAATAATAATAATAATAATAATAATAATAATAATAATAATAATAATAATAATAATAATAATAATAATAATAATAATAATAATAATAATAATAATAATAATAATAATAATAATAATAATAATAATAATAATAATAATAATAATAATAATAATAATAATAATAATAATAATAATAATAATAATAATAATAATAATAATAATAATAATAATAATAATAATAATAATAATAATAATAATAATAATAATAATAATAATAATAATAATAATAATAATAATAATAATAATAATAATAATAATAATAATAATAATAATAATAATAATAATAATAATAATAATAATAATAATAATAATAATAATAATAATAATAATAATAATAATAATAATAATAATAATAATAATAATAATAATAATAATAATAATAATAATAATAATAATAATAATAATAATAATAATAATAATAATAATAATAATAATAATAATAATAATAATAATAATAATAATAATAATAATAATAATAATAATAATAATAATAATAATAATAATAATAATAATAATAATAATAATAATAATAATAATAATAATAATAATAATAATAATAATAATAATAATAATAATAATAATAATAATAATAATAATAATAATAATAATAATAATAATAATAATAATAATAATAATAATAATAATAATAATAATAATAATAATAATAATAATAATAATAATAATAATAATAATAATAATAATAATAATAATAATAATAATAATAATAATAATAATAATAATAATAATAATAATAATAATAATAATAATAATAATAATAATAATAATAATAATAATAATAATAATAATAATAATAATAATAATAATAATAATAATAATAATAATAATAATAATAATAATAATAATAATAATAATAATAATAATAATAATAATAATAATAATAATAATAATAATAATAATAATAATAATAATAATAATAATAATAATAATAATAATAATAATAATAATAATAATAATAATAATAATAATAATAATAATAATAATAATAATAATAATAATAATAATAATAATAATAATAATAATAATAATAATAATAATAATAATAATAATAATAATAATAATAATAATAATAATAATAATAATAATAATAATAATAATAATAATAATAATAATAATAATAATAATAATAATAATAATAATAATAATAATAATAATAATAATAATAATAATAATAATAATAATAATAATAATAATAATAATAATAATAATAATAATAATAATAATAATAATAATAATAATAATAATAATAATAATAATAATAATAATAATAATAATAATAATAATAATAATAATAATAATAATAATAATAATAATAATAATAATAATAATAATAATAATAATAATAATAATAATAATAATAATAATAATAATAATAATAATAATAATAATAATAATAATAATAATAATAATAATAATAATAATAATAATAATAATAATAATAATAATAATAATAATAATAATAATAATAATAATAATAATAATAATAATAATAATAATAATAATAATAATAATAATAATAATAATAATAATAATAATAATAATAATAATAATAATAATAATAATAATAATAATAATAATAATAATAATAATAATAATAATAATAATAATAATAATAATAATAATAATAATAATAATAATAATAATAATAATAATAATAATAATAATAATAATAATAATAATAATAATAATAATAATAATAATAATAATAATAATAATAATAATAATAATAATAATAATAATAATAATAATAATAATAATAATAATAATAATAATAATAATAATAATAATAATAATAATAATAATAATAATAATAATAATAATAATAATAATAATAATAATAATAATAATAATAATAATAATAATAATAATAATAATAATAATAATAATAATAATAATAATAATAATAATAATAATAATAATAATAATAATAATAATAATAATAATAATAATAATAATAATAATAATAATAATAATAATAATAATAATAATAATAATAATAATAATAATAATAATAATAATAATAATAATAATAATAATAATAATAATAATAATAATAATAATAATAATAATAATAATAATAATAATAATAATAATAATAATAATAATAATAATAATAATAATAATAATAATAATAATAATAATAATAATAATAATAATAATAATAATAATAATAATAATAATAATAATAATAATAATAATAATAATAATAATAATAATAATAATAATAATAATAATAATAATAATAATAATAATAATAATAATAATAATAATAATAATAATAATAATAATAATAATAATAATAATAATAATAATAATAATAATAATAATAATAATAATAATAATAATAATAATAATAATAATAATAATAATAATAATAATAATAATAATAATAATAATAATAATAATAATAATAATAATAATAATAATAATAATAATAATAATAATAATAATAATAATAATAATAATAATAATAATAATAATAATAATAATAATAATAATAATAATAATAATAATAATAATAATAATAATAATAATAATAATAATAATAATAATAATAATAATAATAATAATAATAATAATAATAATAATAATAATAATAATAATAATAATAATAATAATAATAATAATAATAATAATAATAATAATAATAATAATAATAATAATAATAATAATAATAATAATAATAATAATAATAATAATAATAATAATAATAATAATAATAATAATAATAATAATAATAATAATAATAATAATAATAATAATAATAATAATAATAATAATAATAATAATAATAATAATAATAATAATAATAATAATAATAATAATAATAATAATAATAATAATAATAATAATAATAATAATAATAATAATAATAATAATAATAATAATAATAATAATAATAATAATAATAATAATAATAATAATAATAATAATAATAATAATAATAATAATAATAATAATAATAATAATAATAATAATAATAATAATAATAATAATAATAATAATAATAATAATAATAATAATAATAATAATAATAATAATAATAATAATAATAATAATAATAATAATAATAATAATAATAATAATAATAATAATAATAATAATAATAATAATAATAATAATAATAATAATAATAATAATAATAATAATAATAATAATAATAATAATAATAATAATAATAATAATAATAATAATAATAATAATAATAATAATAATAATAATAATAATAATAATAATAATAATAATAATAATAATAATAATAATAATAATAATAATAATAATAATAATAATAATAATAATAATAATAATAATAATAATAATAATAATAATAATAATAATAATAATAATAATAATAATAATAATAATAATAATAATAATAATAATAATAATAATAATAATAATAATAATAATAATAATAATAATAATAATAATAATAATAATAATAATAATAATAATAATAATAATAATAATAATAATAATAATAATAATAATAATAATAATAATAATAATAATAATAATAATAATAATAATAATAATAATAATAATAATAATAATAATAATAATAATAATAATAATAATAATAATAATAATAATAATAATAATAATAATAATAATAATAATAATAATAATAATAATAATAATAATAATAATAATAATAATAATAATAATAATAATAATAATAATAATAATAATAATAATAATAATAATAATAATAATAATAATAATAATAATAATAATAATAATAATAATAATAATAATAATAATAATAATAATAATAATAATAATAATAATAATAATAATAATAATAATAATAATAATAATAATAATAATAATAATAATAATAATAATAATAATAATAATAATAATAATAATAATAATAATAATAATAGCGGATGATAGTTGTCGGAGGTGCGGTGGAACAACCGAAACTATTCCTCACTTGCTCAACAGCTGCCCAATACTACTCTCGAATCACTATAAACAGAGACACGACCTAATCGGCAAAATAGTTTACATAGAAATAATAAAACAACTACAAATTAAAGAAACAATATCATATTATTACAACTACCAACCCAAGCCCATAATTCAAAACAACCGCCATATAATCTACTGGGACAGATCAATCCTAACCCATAACCCACCAGATAATAATATAGCCAATAGACCAGACATGATAATAATAGATAAACAACAAAAAATAGCACAGATAATCGATTTCGCAGTACCACACGACAGCAACATAAAAGAAACCATAGCCAAAAAAAAATCTAAATACCTTCAATTAGCCCAATACATCAAGCACACACAGCACCTAATCAATGTCGAAACAATAGCAGTAGTAATAAGCTCTTTGGGAACAGTGCCGAAAGAAACTACCAATGCAATAGAAAAGCTAAACCTAAACAAAAAAATAATAACCAATATGCAAAAGGCTATACTAATCAAGGCAACAACAATAATGAGAGAAACCTTAGAAAGACGGATATAAAACATGGATTATATCCCCACAGAGCGTAACCTTTGGTCATAGACCCGGTACGTTAATTCCAGCAAATGCTGAGAATGTAAAAAATCTATAATAATAATAATAATAATAATAATAATAATAATAATAATAATAATAATAAAGGTTTGAATTTGAGCAAAATTTGCTAGATTTCGAGTACATTTCTCATATCAAACAATATCTACTTCATCACTAGATTTTGTCGAAATCTGCTAAAAATTTAGTAGAACTAAAGGCATTTTCTTTTCTGGAAAAAATGTTAATGTTATTACACTTTTCAATGAAAATTTGCAATAAAATGATTTTATGACATATACGTTCTATTAGAAGTTCTTGTATCATCGCTTGCGAGCTGAAATTTTTTCTCTAAACGAATGCTAAATTGTGTTAATTTTAATAAAAAGAAAAGAAAACGCCATAAGTGACCACGAACCGTATTTTTTCTTTCTTCAAAATTGTACTAAAGAATAAATCGGTGTATTAAAAGGGTGTGTGAATGAACTATATTGTACTTGTCCGGTTGTAGTTTAGGAAGTTTTATTTAATGGTTTTTGTTTTTGATGCGAAATCTTTATAAATGCGAAATAAACTTGGTGTAAACAGTATATATTTTCATAAAGATTTTAGTTAAAATCTGCTAGATTTTGTGTAAATGTAAATGCTCTTTTAAAGTTAGTTTGTGATATGAAATGATATTTCAAAATTTTCGCATTAAAAACTCAGAATTTTTAATCCAGGCTGCAATATAAACTCTATGAAAACAAACGAATTTTTTAAATGTAATACAGGGGTAATACGCAATAAATCACAAATAGAAAATTGTTAAACTTTATTTTTACTGTGTCTCCTCTTTAGCTTGTATTTTTTTTTGCTTAGTTTTCTTAGTGGATTTTCAAAACTTTCTTAACAATTAGTTTAACATATTAAATTAGCTGAAATGAGAAATGCATAAGTTTTTAATACCCAGTTAGTTTATTAACATTTTTAGGAGCATTTTGAAAAAAGGTTTGCTTCTTAAGTCTTCTGTTGTATTTTATTATTGGCTATAAAATGTTCAAAAACTAAATTTTTTTGTATATTAAAGTAACAACACATCAAAAACTAGTTTTCATATATCGCTGTAGTAGTCTTATCATTTTGACAACAAAAACCTTAAGTTACCCAAGAAATCTTTAATAAAAAGCCTTTAACTTTCGTTAAACAAGAAGTAAAATATACAAAAAAAAAAAAAAAAACGTACAAGCTAATTAAGTATCTAATGGAAAACAACTAGTTATCTGCATAAAGTATATTTTGTAAGATTTAAAGTCTTTTCAAATTGTTTTTTTCAAACACCTAAAGGTGCTAAAATGGTATTTCAATCTTGTAAATGTTTTGCTACGAAATACGGGAAATAAAAGAAAATCAAAAAATGCACAGCTGAATTAAGGAACACTAACATTTTCTAAACGAATACCTATACATGTTTGAAACCAAATAGATATAAAAAAAATTAGAAAGAAAAAACAATACCAAGACTTCTTGAGTAAACGCAAGCGCTTAAAAAGTTAAACCAGAAAAACCACAAAAAGAAACTTTGATTTGAGTCAACCAACTCAACATGACCTGAAACATACAATGCAATGCTAAAGAAAAGGCACGTAACAAAACATTCAAATAATACAAGTAGATAAAAAAAACTTGGGGCCTCATTTTGCACCAAAAATAAAAAAAAAATATATAAGATACATACATATGTAATTAATAAAAAAATACTATTTTTAAGATTTTATAAAAGTAAAAATAACTTGGGCAAAAATACAAAATTTTAAAGGCCCTTATATTGCTTAAATCTTATTATTTAAGTTTAAAGTAATGCCTCACACCGTAAGATAGTAGCAAAAACCTTTAACATAAAAATAACATTAAAAAAAGAAACACTAAAACAAAAAAGTTGATAGCAAACTTGGAAACATATAAGCAATTCGTAAAAAAACAAACAAAACATACACATTGACTTAAAATCCATTTTGGCCAGCTCAAACCGCCTTTCTCTGAACGTGGCTTAAATTCGTTGCTTTATAATTTCAAACAAAGTCCGTTGCTTGTTTGACTGTTAACAAAATTAAATTTAAAATAAGTACACAGAGAAGACATTCGCCTCGTAATCTTTATTAAAACTACAATTTCTGTTTGTGGCCTGAAACCACTAGTAATATACGAACGAACAGCACACGATTTCCAGTTGCTTGTAGTATTGGCATGAAACCAGTTTCTTGCCTTCATGTATCTGAGGCCACCAAAGCAGAGTGCTAGCTGCTTATTTTCTTTCTTTTAATGCTTTGTAGTTCGCTATACGAGATCTTTTCAGTCTGTCTTTTTGATTTGTCATACTCTTGAGTTTCTTTGGAAAAATGTTAATACGTGTTTTCTTAACAGCCAACACCAGCAACATTTGTGTATGTGTGTGTTAAAACAACATGGCCGCCTTATTTTAAACACAATACAAAATACCAGTTTGAGTTGGGCTTGTGTGGCAGACTTTTAAGTCGACATGTCTATAGAGTGCACACGACCAAAACATAGTCCATAAGATACACATAACTTACAAAACATCCACTTGTAATCCATTAATATTTAAATCTAATATTCACTATTAAGATATCGCCATATTCCACAAAATCCATAAATTGTGTGCTTGGCTCCGCTTTGTGGACCTTTTGGAAACAATAGATTGTAGAATCAGTTTGAAAATCTTCTTGTAGATCTTAATTAAAAAGTTCTACAATAATTTCAGCCAAATAAAAAAAATTTTCATAACGAAAAAAACTCACACTCATTAAATACATACATACATACAAAAAAGAAAGCAAATTAAAGCAAACGTTTATTTGCATTTAAAATGCATCTAATACTTTTCTAACGACTTTTCAAATATTTCTGCCAACAATTTTATTTCTACATCAGATTTCTTCAAATTGTGTTGTGGAAGTTTGTAATTTCCAGAAATGTAGGACGCTACTCTATCTTCTCCGGTGAAAAGCGCACGCACATTCGAAACTGGTATTATATTGATTGGACAACTTTTAGGATTGGTAATTATTTTGGGCGTCCAATACACAAAGAACTACAAACGTGTAAGAATTAAGAAATTTTTTTTTAGTAGTTTATTACAAAAATCTGTCGTTTTCCAATTACTTGGTTCCTAGTACAACCCTGTTTATTTGAGAAATGCAAAATATTTTTACCAACAAAGGAAAACTTATAAAGTTTTATTTGGCTTTTTTTTTTCGAAAAGTACTTTAAAGTTTTAAGTGCTTTTTTAAAATCTGCTCATATTTTTTCTTAGTGGGTCCTATTATTTCAAGGACCATAACTATATAATTTAAATATATTAAAAAGTCAACTTATAGTTAAAAAAAATAAATAAGTTTTGCTCTAACTTCTTTCAAAACAACTCTAAGAAACTCAAATTTTTTGTTGATCAAGGAAGTTATTATGACGTAATTCCCTTCATTTTAGTCGAAGTCAACTTAAGCACTTTTTCTTCTTTGCCAGAGTATATAGTATTAATCGTATTTGCAATCACAAGCAAGCGAAAAATATTTTCTACAATAATCGCTTTCAATACACGAAGGTTTTCCTCAAGAATGAAAAAATCAAAATGAGCAAAAGAAAAGAATTTTGTAAGCCTGAGATAACTGCATTTACATACGCAGCCAGAATCTTTCCAAAATATTTTCTTTACCACATTTTTGGGCATTTATAGTTTTATTAAATTGCTATTTAGAAAACGTTGTTGGAAAATGGGAACTTCACACAAATATGTAAATTTATTGATAGAATATCGTATCGTATACAGAACAATCCTCCTCTAAGTTAATGTAGTTGGTTATAGCTTATGACATCAAATAGAATCACAAATAGTCTCTCACTGTATATGAAATGCATTTTTAATTGGTAAACGTATTTTAATTTATGTGTTGCTTTAATGAAAATGTAAAATTTACAGGACAATGTATAAAAATGGAGAGATTGTTATTGTTAATTTGTAATTAATTTGAATTACTTTATTTTCTTGGCGTTTACATCATTATAAATTAATTTAGATACAAAACAAGAGATTGTATTAGCCGAAGGAATGGAACACGATTCTAAATCTACGGTACTCGGTCTTCATAGGCTCACCAAAACCCTTTCTCTATTATTTATTTAAATATATTTACTTTAGTTCATTGTCTGATTGCAAACCTTTTTATTTCCGTTTTCAGTTGAATTAAAGTCACACATACTAGCGCCCTATTAAAGCTTTTAAATCTTATTATATTAAATTAAAAAATTCGTGTATTTAATGTTAAAGCTACATTTTCAATTTAATTAAAGGAAATATAATAATTCAATATTTCACTGTATAAAAATGTAATATACATACATACTCAATAATCAATTTCAATGTATGTATTCTTAAGAAACAATTAATATTTTACTGAACAAGTTAAATATTAATTTTGGGAAAAAGTGCGATATAAATACTAAAACTTAAAATAATATACTTTGATTAAATTACAAGTAATATTAAATATTTTCCTAGTAAAGGAAATACCTAAAAAGGCCAGTTTTATATATCTTAAACATATTTCCATTGAAATAGTTTTTATTGCTAATAATATTTTTATTTCTTTTTTTCCAGGTCCTGTGGCATTTGGATGCCTTTCGTCGCTCTTTTCGTTCCCTAAATCAACATGTCTGCAGTGGCCAAGACTGTATATTCTGTGCTTTAAAGGTAAGTACCACACTACTTTCCATATAAATATACAATCCACAACGATTTTGTGTGGGCCAAAGCAGGCAACACTTGAAAACACTTTAAAATATGCAAGACAAGATCTGTTGCCTACTTTTCTTGCACTCATACAACTTCGCTGTGTTAAATAAATCAGTTTGGTACACAAAATGCATTGTCAAAGTGAAAAAGTGGATTTTATTGCTAAACCACAAATATTGAAGCATACCGTTAGGAGGACGTTTTATCAAAGATGTCCATTGTACATTAAGAAACGGGATTTTTAAGCGCTTCTGTGGGCGTATTTACTTTGAAATAATTAAAGGCGTGTCCCACGATGTCAAAAGAAATCGTTCGATCGAATACTTATATTAAAAACAACAACAATTTTTTTTAATGTTATTGTTGTTGGCAATACAGGTTTCGATCGAACGACATCGTGGGACATGTTATAAGTCCTGGTGATTTGAGATTCACAAATTCTTAAAAATTTTTTTTTTTGGTTTTTTGACCAGGTTTTATAATTTATACAATTTGGAATGTATTTAAAATTTTATCAATAGACGATACATACATATATTTTATTTTTTTCCTGAAGTTTTAGGTACATATTTTCAATAAATAAATAATTTTCGACGATGCTCATAATTTTTTGCTATGAAATCGATTTTTTTGGGACATTTTTATATAGTTTTAATAATTTTATTTCAATTTTGCAATTTTTAGCTCAATTCTGTTCTTAATTTTTATTCATTACAATCCATAATCGTAATAAGAAAATCTTTAATGGCGATTTAACTAATCCTAAATATGGATCAATATGCATGCTTAACTTTTTTTTATAAATCCATTTATAAGCAAAAATAATATAATAAAAATATTGAGGTACATCTGCTGGTGTTTACCAGAAATTATTACATATGTATGTGAGTTGGCTTTCTCTAAATACGAACTTTATCCTAATTAAATAGCAAAAATGAAGAATTTATGACTGTTGTTGGCTAAGCACAACCAAATACATTTCGTTTCTGCATTCAATATCTTTATATTAAAAAGGTTAACTTCTTTTTAGCACTTCAACAATTCTTTTCTAATGAATTCCGACGTAAAACCTTCAACATGCAGATACAGTTTTTTTCTGCTCTCTTGTACCAGAAACATTATTTAAGATTTTTAGTTAATTTTGTTCGGCAATATAATGAAATTTGTCACAAAACATGCCTTTTGAAACACTATATTACATGAATTGTATGATCATACATATGTATTTTTTTCAAAGTCATTAATTTTGCTCAAATTAAAATATCCTGAGTATAAAATTAAGAATATCATGTTAATTTGTTCCCAAATAAAACAAAAAAAAAAAAAAAAAAAAAAAAAAATACATTATTCATGCTTTTTAAAAATTACTCGCACTAACCCTATAATTACACGGCTAAATACTATTACACAAGTTAGAATTTAAATTAAAATACAAAAAAATTTAGTGCAAGTACTCACTGAACATTACTGGCAAATTTGAATAATTATCATTTCATACTTCCTAGCAACACATTATCGTTTTGTGAAGCCAGCCCAAAAAAAAAAATTCAAATGGTTCTGTATGCAAATTTAAAAGGAAACTCTTTTAATTTTTGTTAGTATTTTGGGAAAATTCGAAATTTTATCTTAAGTAATTCAAGGAAATTCTTTTCCATAGGAGATGGTGGTAGTATAGAATTGTTAACTTTAAGATACAAGCGAGTGTAGTACAACGGCATTTGCACGTTTTTAAGTAGGTGGAAACAATTGTAATTTGAGGATATGGGTAAACACATGCTAATTTTTAGTTAAGCTGAAGAGAATAGTCAAGCAACTATAATATGTATATGTACTTATGGGCATTTCCATACATATTTAAAGTAAAAAAGTAAAAATAAATTGGATCTTTAGTTTGTCAATAAGCGTGCTAAGTTTGATTTTGAAAAAATTTTTCTTTTTGAAAATAATTGCAAAAAAACTTTAAGCAAAAACTGAATAAAAATTTTAATGTGAGTAATATTAGAATATTTAATTGCAGTTACACATGAAATGTCGCATGTGACACATTATTTTCCATTATGCCTATTATGGAAAAAATCAAACGGGAAATAAAAATGTTGCTGCAACTACAATATACATATGTACATGTGAGCATTTCAATGATGTCGAACGTGACCATTGTATACACTTAATGTGCAAAAAGTCAAAATAAAATAGATTGTTATATTGTCAATAAGCGTAACTAATAGCTTCAAATCAGTCCCATAATTGGTGCTAAGTTTGATTTAAAAAAATTTTCAATTTGATTTTGAAAAATTTTAGGCAAAACCTGAAGAAATATTTTAATGTGACTAATTTTAGAATATTGTGCACTGATGTGTCCTCAAAATTATATTTATCTTACTTTCAAAAGATTTATGACACACTTGTTTTCAATTGAATTTTATTACAGTCGCACGTGACATCTCGCACGTGACAGTTTTTTCTCTCTAAAAGTTTTATCTTTTATACTTCGCTTCATTTTACCTTTTTCAGGAAATATTATTCCGATAAATAAGTAAATTATTATTAATTATCTTTTTATAAAAGACCTAAGGCTTAAATGAAATTTATATATAATAAGTAAAAAGTTCGAATAAACTGTAATATACATACATGTAAATTATAATCTATGAGCTTCTGCCGAACTTATTTCTTACATATCGATGGCTTAATATAAAAAAAGCCTAACTCGAATTTTCGATATTTTACAGGAGAAGCAAAAAACTGAAGAAAAAATAAAGCATTTACATGCAAAAATAGTTTCTAAAGTTGCCATAAGTCCTTGATTTTGAACTGTAACGTACTAAGATCTTCAAGGAGGGTGCAATTATACGTTGTCGCCCAGAAAACATTAAAAACATGATTTTGAAAAAAAATTGAGTTAGGCCCTTTTTATATTAAGCCATCAATATGCAGTCATTCGTTTTTTCTCTTGAATCATTTAAGTTTTTCCTTCAGCCATTTCTTTCTACATTTTCCTAGCATTTTGTGTTCTTAACTTGTTTTTAGTTAATGGTTTTTTAATCATACCCAGCAAAAAAGTTTGCCTACTAGAATGCAAAAAAGTGTATGTACTCTCCAATTGTGAGTACTTACAATTTGACTGCATAAGCCATTATTTTTGTATGAGAAGTTCAAAAAGTATGCGGTACCCTATAATTTTTGCCTACAAATATCCCAAAGGTAATAGATTACTGATTGCCTAAAAGTATTCAAAATATAATGGCTTATTTTATGCTCACAAAAATGCAAAATTTAATAAAATAGCCAAAAATTATAAACAAATAGAATTTTGTAACATAATTATAGAATTTGAACCTTTTTTGGGATTGTTAAAAATCATAATTTTACAAAGCAAATATATGAATACGTATATTGAAGAATATGCGAAAATACTTAGATTTTGTAATAAATATTGTAGTAAACCAAAGTTATTTTATTGTTTTCGAAGCTCACTTTCGCGATCAATAAATATTTTTTAGATAGATTTCAGGATTAACTAGGAAGTACTACAATAAGTACTTTCATATAATGATATAAATAAGTTGTTATTTTATTCATTACAAGACAGTCATTATTATACACAATAATAATAATACATAATATAATAAATAATTAAATAAATAAGTACCACTCATTGCTTTGTAAGCCATTAAAAGAGTACTACCCATTACAAAATCTTCAAAATTTTTTCTTTCTTCCTTTAATTTTTCTCTCAATTTTTCTAAATTGAAATAATTTCAGATTATGTTGAATTTTTTTAAGTAAACAAATTATTTTTAATATAACACTTACAATGTCGCACGTGACCAATTTTATGTAAACCATCATTCTGATTGGTAATTTTGCGGCAAGATTCAGGCGTTTTGTACTAGATTGAAAAAATGTAGCTTCTCTACTTTAATAAAATACAAATAGTCGAATTTCGAAGTCAAAAACCGCCAACCACGATAAGGCTCATAGTTACCACGACCTCAAATCTTAAAACATTTCAGCATTTTTTTAGTTTCAATTTCATTAAATATCTCTGGTTGAACTGAATATATGTCGATATTTCTGCACTGATAGCAAATGTTCTTTTAATGTCGCACGTGACATTGAAATATGCGATTTTGCATAGGAAAAATTTACACTTATTTGCAATCGCACAGTTTCTTATGCGTTCTGTTTTAATTCTTTGTACCCTTAGAAAATTTTTAGAAAGCCAAATTCAATGGCTTATGACTCTGGGCCAATCTTATGATGTCGAAAACCATCGAGTTGTTGTCGCACACTTACATTTGAAACAAAAACAAAATATTAAAACTTGTTTTTGTTTTCAATATACACAGAAAAAACTAAATTTCGTTTTCAGTAACCAAATTCATTGAATCAGTAAATTTTTTGTATGAATGCGGACCTACAAAGAAATTTGTAGATTCTGATAACAATTTTGTAGAAATTTAACTGAAAAAAAATTTATTTTCAGTTAACTTATTATGGCATTAGAGAAAAAAGTTAACTGAAACTCAAAATATTTTCAGTCAAATTTATTAATAGGAACAGAAAAACATTTTTGCAGATTTTTTTTGTATTATTCAGCAAATTTTTTTTTTATAATTTACAAACACATTCACTAAAATTTTTCGTATTATCAGAAAATAAATTAACTGAACCAATAACAATTCTTAAAATTTTTTTTAAATTGTAAAAGTTTTATCTGAAATAAATAACTGAATCAAATGAAAGGTTCAACTATTTTTTTTTTTTACTTTTAAAAATTGGCTTGTTTTTATGGTTAAGCATGTCGTTCCCGCTTTTGGAACTCGTCAGTAGACTTCAACCCAAAAATTTTTTTGAATTTAGCTAACAAACTCCGTATGTTTATAGTAAGACTCTTAATACTATATTGGGAATCACAATACACAAACATAATAAGTTTGAAAACCGCAAACAAAAAGAAAAAA
Source organism: Tachina grossa (assembly GCA_949987645.1). Taxonomy (NCBI): domain Eukaryota; kingdom Metazoa; phylum Arthropoda; class Insecta; order Diptera; family Tachinidae; genus Tachina; species Tachina grossa. Next base: position 81,911,475 of record OX465277.1, on the reverse strand, counting down.
AAATAAAATGTTACAATAAATCAGACAAATTTTTTTACAGTATATAAAAATAAATTTAACTGAAAAAATTAAAAAAAATCAGACAAATTTTTTTACTGTATATAAAAATAAATTTAACTGAAAATAACAAATTTAAATAAAAAAAATAAATCTAAAAATTTTTTTTACAAATTTTACTTTATATAGATAATTTTCATTCTATACAGTTTTTTTTTACATAAAATAAAATTGGAACAAATAATTTACTGGAACAGTAAAAAATATTTACTGAAACTAACAGCCTGGCCCACGATATCGACAACGTTCGACTTGTCGCACACTTACATTTGAAACAACAACAAAATATTAAAATTTGTTTTTGTTTTGAATGTAAGTGTGCGACAAGTCGAACGTTGTCGATATCGTGGGCCAGGCTGTAAATTATATTTCAAAACACACGTTTGTTTGAAAATTTTTTGGGAATAATTTTTTCTGTGTAAGTGTGCGACAAGTCGAACGTTGTCGATATCGTGTGATTGGCCCTCTATTTAAGAATGTTTATCAAAACAATAACGAGCAAAAGTAACATCCAAATAAAAAAAGTTTCGCATTTGATACTTTGCATAGGAATAACTCAAAATGTATGTAAATTTTTTTACATTAGCTAAAATTTGTTGTTTATGTATAATAATATTATAAAACAAATTTGGTTTTAAGAATTTTAAATTTTTTGTAGTCGGTGGACCTTTTGGAGAAGTCCTTTATTGATAATTATTTTGAGTTTTAATATAGTAAAATTTCGTTCCTTTAATATTCATATTTTATATATTTTAGACAAATTCTTAAATTGTACCATATTGTGTTTGATGAACCCATTTTGTGTAATTTTAATTAAACTAAAACATTGTTATCTGTTAACTGAACATTTTCGATTTCATCACGCGGTTCATTACTAAAAGGTTAAAGAAAAAAATAATTAAATTGAATTTATTTTATTTTCATATAAACCAAATGAAGAGCAACACACCAACCCCAAGTCAAACAAGTCAAACAATTATAAAACGTGACTAGAAATGTTGACTGAAATAGCAAAAAAAAAAAAAAAAATACTTTGCAACGACTAGAAAACCCCATTGATTTATATTTTCGTATTTTGGTATTTAAAAGAAATCAGTCGAACAACCAAACAAGCAGAAGCAATAAATTTATCAATACATATTTATGTTCAAATAAACCCAAGACAAAACAAAAGACTTAAGCAACAAAACTTCTAAATTGTTCAATGCCTTAGAAAACTGTGCCCTTTTAAAATCCCATTAAATCAATACAAACATATAAATGTCTTCTCTCACTAACTCTCAAGGAAATTGTTATTCAAAAGAAAAGAAAACTACGGATTTCTTTTATTAATTTTATATATGTCTGTATGTATGTATGTATATACATGCTGGGTGTGGGAAATTTTGAAAAACTGAAACTCATACTGAGATATAGAACAATTAAATTTTCAAATCTAAAACAGCACGCACATGTTCGAAAAAGTGTAAATGAAAACAAAAAACAAAAAAAAAACCGAACAGCATAAATTCTTACTCACCTGAATAAAATACTATAAGTTAACAAATAAATACATGAGCAGCACCTTATAAAGTGCCAGCTCATGTGTTTTTTGGACACTGAAGGAAAATTATTACAATATTCTTTTTTCTTTCGTTTTTGTTTTATCAGAAAATCACACAATTTTTTCTGCTCATCATAATCGCTAACATTTTATTGTAATAGTAGTAAATATAGGTAAATAAGTTTTTGTTGTTTTTTTTTCAAATAGTTTGCATGTTGCATTTTTGAAATATGTTTAATTTACTAGAACAATTAACAAAGGGAGCAACATTATTAGTGTGTGAAAAATTTTATAGATGGATGGAATAGTCATTTTTTTTTTTTTTTGCTTAAAGAAGAGTTGAATCAAATGTAATATATTTTTATTTATTGAAATTAATTCTTAATATGTAAAAAATTAAATTAATTAAGAAAAAAAAAGAATGTAAAAATTGCTTCATTTTTATTTAAAAAAAAACAGAATGATTAAGAATGCAAATAAACTTACACTTTTTACACTTGTATACGCACATATGTGTATACTTTATTAAATTAATACATCAATGTCATATGAGTGAAATACGCAACGACTATATTAGTGAATTTTATGAAGTAGGAGCGGTTTGAATCCGTGTTATGTAAAAGGTGTTTTTTTTTCATAGAGTGACACAAATTTAAATCATAATAAAACAAAAAAAAAATATATTTTTAATATCAATGAAACGGGCTTTTTGGAGAGAACATTTTATGAAATTAATGTTTAAATATGATTTCTGTCACGTGGCCTGTACCCTGCAAATAATATTGGAGTACGTGGTCCAACCTAGATGAAACAGACTAGTTACTAGACTAGTTTCTTCTTTTTTGATGCGCCACAAATTAAGTCATAATGGGCCAACCATTAGTTAGTCAGTTCGCAGCTAACTTGCATTTTATCAGCAAAAAACTCACTCGAAATGAGCTAACTTGTGGTTATTTGAAACTTATGCAGCATGAGTGAGTACTGACTGGGGTGATCGATTATTCGACTTTTTCCAGAAACCGGTTATCGAATGAAAACCCCGGTTTCGGTTTTTACAATTCAGGAAAAACCGGTCAACCGGTTCTTTTAGTAAGAAAAATATTATACAAAAGTTTTGATTTTAAATTGCTTTATTAACCCTGCTGTTAGGTTGAAAAAAATTACGAATCTTAGGTAAGGGACCATTTTGGTCCACTTTGTATTTTTCATAAGTAATTTAATATTAAACTTTTTTGACCAAACACTTTAACGATATATTTAACTGAGAATATTCAACTTAAAACCAATATCAATAAAAAGGCTCAAAAACAAGCTTCGTCATCAAATAGTGTACCATCTGCAAGCCGTGATATAAATGTTTCAGCTCCAAGAAAACGGGGAATTTGCAACTGCTGTAAGTCGAAATGTGATGCCAAATGCATCATATGCAGCAGATTTATATGCAAAATTAATCGAAAAACAATATGTAAACCTTGCAGCGAAAATACTAATAGGCTATAACTATGTATGTAATTTCACTGAAATAAAAAATATTATATATTGCATGGACCAAAATGGTCCGTAACCTAAGATTTGTGACTTTTAATTTTCTTCCACGCTAGTTAACCGCAACTAGCCAAAAACCTTAATAAAAGCATTAAAATAGAAAAAAAGCACCTGAGCTTTCATTTTAAGTTGATACAATAAGCCATTTCAAATTTAAAATAAAAAAGAAAGAAAAAATAACCAAAATGGTCCAAACCTAACAGCAGGGTTAAAAAGAAGAGTTATCAGTTCATATAAATATAATAAAACAATACAAAAATTAAAGGTAAAACATAAAAATTAACTTCATATACTTATCTATAATACATAAATATGTATATATAATATACAGTCGAGGAATAAACTCTACATACAACCATAATTTTTAGGGTTTGTGAAAATTTGGAAAGAAACTCAAAAAATTAATTATGCCAATATTTAGGGTGCCAATAAATATGTTTATACAAAAAAATAAAAAAAGAAGTAAGTAGCAGAAATATTCCAAATACATAAGAAAAAAGTCTACGTACAGGCATAAAATACATGAAAAAATACGTGCAAAATGTTTGATGTCGTCAGCTTGTTTGAAAATGCTGTGATTTCCGGTACCAAGCCGTCAACAAATGGTATCCAAATATGGTCTAATATGTTGTTCTTATTGTAATTATTTTTTAATTTTTATTTTTTGTATAAACATATTTATTAGCACCCTAAATATTGGCTTAATTAATTTTTTGAATTTTTTCCCAAGTTTCCTGAAACCCCAAAAATGATGCGTCTATGTAGAGTTTATTCCTTAATGGTATATACATATGAATGTATGGACAAGGTGGATATCTACCTCTTTATAAAATATGAAGAAAAATGTCAACAAAACTAAAAAAACTTTATTTATGATTTGAATAGGCTAATAAAGTTCGTATCGCTTTTTAAGCCAAATTACATGTGATAATTATTAATGAACAAATAACACCAAAGTTAGTTGTAAATATTCTGACAACATATAGTTGAACGGAACAGCCAGCCGTTTTCGAAGGCCACTACTAAACATAGCGGACCAAACACAAAAGAACGCTGATGATGAAGGTTTAGTAGTGGCCTTCGAAAACGGCTGGCTGTTCCGTTCAACTATGTGTTGTCAGAATATTTACAACTAACTTTGGTGTTATTTGTTCATTAATAATTATCACATGTAATTTGGCTTAAAAAGCGATACGAACTTTAGCCTATTCAAATCATAAATATAGAAACAAATGAAGTTCGAAAAATAATAATTAAATTAACTAATAAAAAATAAAAAACTAAAAAACAGTTTTTGCAACTGTATTTTGACATCCATTGCACACCATAAGGCCAATTAAATTCGCCCTGCCATCACATCATAAAATAATTTCGGTTTAGTTTCATATTTCAGTAAGTGTCGCCATTCTAAAAAAATCATTAGAACTTTTACACTGAAAAAAATTACATAGGAAAATCAACAGAACGCGTTGGTCTAAGTTTTAACATAGTAAAAACTAATTTTATTGCAAAATGTACAAATCGAAAAGTATTCGATTCAGCTGGTTTTTAAATTGTAAAAAAAACCGGACTATTCGACATTCGAAAAATCAACATTTTGAAAAAACCGGTATTGTGAAAAAACCGGGTTTTAAAACCGGTTGAAAAACCGAGTCGATCATCCTAGTACTGACTCGTTCTGAGGACATTACGTTGAAAAACTGAATAGCGTTTAACATGTAAAATGAGTTAGCTTTTGAGTCAGTTGTCACTCGTCTCTGATTAACCATTAGCTACTTTTAAGTTAGCTCAAATCCCGATAGGGTATGTACGTACATGAATATATTTTTGCACACATACATATATACAAACATATGGTGCCATAACCGCAAAAGCTTAAGCGACATAATTTTCGAACCTCAATTTTTGACCAAAAACGATGATTTCCGATCGTAAATAGTTGATTTTCGTCAAAAAAAAAAACGCGGTCCAAAAAATGTTTCGCTTAAGCTATTTTAGCGGTTATGGCTCGATATGCTTTTGCTTACAATTTATTCAGTGTTGTGAAATAAATTTATATATAAATATATTTGCCTTTTTCCAACACTGAAACAAAAACTCGGTTCGCTTGGTAACGAGTGACATCATCAGAAAATTTCTTGCCATCGAAATTAATTTCTATTCGAATGCAATTCCGATCACGAGTGCAGGAATTAGGCCTCAGTGTTGCCCATTAGTATGGTTCGAACGGCAGTTTTCTATGGCTATGGTTATGTCACGTCTGATTAAGCCTATAATTCTGCACCATTTACTCATTTGAGTTATGACGTTCTTTGAGTAAATGTGTGATTGGTATTATATGTACTTATAGGTACATACTATAGTATATATATAAATACGCAATAACTTACTTAAATATATACTGCCTTATTCATAAAAAATATTTCAGATTTATTAAGCTCTTATTTGACGTATTTCTATGGGAAATTTGTCAAATAAACCTGCAATAAACCTAAAATATTTTTTATGAATAAGGCAGATAGTATACATATACAAATGTACATATGTATATCACGTAAGTTAATTTTTTTTTAATTTATAGGAGAGAGAAAAAACTAAAAAATTATTCAAGTGACTGAAATAAAGTTTATTTATTTTAATTTTTAATTCATCTAATTTTTATGATAAAGATTAGAAAATTTGTGGGGACATGTGTTTCGATGTAATACCTAATAATTATTAAATAAAAATGCTACTTTGAATTTTTTGTTATTTATGTGTATTTGTGTATATTCATAAGCTATTATCATATTATTTTTCCATTAAAAATTGTAATAATGACTGCCGACTTTTTTTTAAATATAACTGCATTATCATTTCGAACGTCATTAAGTTCATTTAAATCTATCTTAAGAGTTGTAAGTATCTTCCATTCAAGTAAAGCAGGCAACTCTGTAATCACGATCTCTTTCAATAAGAAGAAAAAACAAAAACCAGCAACATGATGCCTGAAACTTTTTGTTGACTTGCTGCTGCTGTTGCTGTTGCTGTTAACGAAAAGACAAAAAAACCAGCAGAACCACTACTGCGACGAAGACTCTACTCCGATGACTTTTATGGATAAACGAAACTGTACTTTAAGTTTAAACATACACACATAAATATCTTGTACTTGGGACTTGCTTGTTTGTTGCTTTTCTTTGCTACCAAACTTGAAGCGGACCATGTTTGTAAAAGAAACAATGACGACACGAATACCAAACGTAAAGCAAAACCTGAAGAAAAACGTTAAAAGAGATAAGAACGAAATAAATCTACAACAACAACGTAAATGAATGCAACAAAGAGTTCAGCTTAAAGAGAGAGAACCTTTAAAGAAATAATGTTTAAAATAAGAGTTGAAACAGAGGTGGATATTTCATTTGAGCTTAGAATATACATATCGCATATTTACAGAAACAACGTCATAATATAAAATGTCAAGTTAATGATTCAGAATCAATCCTCATATCGTTCTTCATATTGTGTAATAATTTCATATAAATATCTTCTTTACTCAACTCTTGAAAGCAAAATATTTTCTGTTTTCGATTAATTGTATGTAAATGATTAAACAGAATACCGACTTCAACACATTTTCCATACAAATTGACACAAAAAAAAACAGCCGCAGAAACCAGTCGTGAGATAGAATCTATTTTATTTTGAGAGCGTTTTTTCTTATGCTCTCACACATAAATACTTATTCTCACAAAAATGCTACCATACTTTCAATAAATTTCATACATTTTGTAAACAAAACTACAAAGAAAAATAAGCACAAAAGAAAATAAAACAAAAATTAGAGAGCATTTGAAGTTACTGCCGTCGATGTTATTATGGGCTTGATTAATTTGTCAGCGATTTTCCTGAAGTTTTAGACTTTATTCTGTTTCTACATTAAATTGAAAATTATAAACTCGTTTTCTGGCGAACTATTTTTTTGGGTTATGACGTTGTTTGAGTATATTAGCGATATATAGAACTATTTTAAAATTTTCATAGATTGATAACAATTTTTTTATTTCCTGCCTTTTTAAAATATTTTTTAAATACTTATGATTGCTTTTCATATCATTTTTTAATCCTTGAAAAAGTTAAAAATTTATTGCTTTTAAATAAAAATATTAATCAAAAGCTCAATCAAAAAAAAAATATAATGTGAAACATCAAATGACGTCACGTCGATACAGTAGAAACAAACGGCCTGGCCCACGATGTCGACAAGAAATTATCTGTCGCTTAGTTATATTGAAAACAAAAACAAAATAAGAAAATTTGTTTTTGTTTTCAATATATGTAAGTAAGCGATAGATAGGTTCTTGTCGACATCGTCGGCCAGGCCAAAATTCATCTTGTTTTGTTCGAAATCAGTCAATTTTATAGAATTTTTTCTGCTGCTAGAATATATAAAAACACAACTTGAAGCACTTTTCATATGAAATCCAAAATATGTATTCTTTGCTATTAAAACTTATGTATTTTGTTTTTGCTTTGCGTTTTACACACTTAGCCCTTTAATTTTTTTCCCTCTTTTACATTCACTGGGGACTGATAGTGAGAAAAAATTAACGGGAGAGTCACAAAAGAATTTTTCCCTTTAGAGGGGAATAAAAATTGTATGGGAACGAAAATTGAACATGGTGAATAATTTCGATAATCCTTTTCAACATCAAATTGTTCTAAAACCAATACTATTTATTCATTTTAATCGACCTGTTTGTAGAAATATATTAAATAAATTTAATTTTTAACTGCATACAAATAAAAAAAATTAATGCCACTAAGCAAACCACCTGAGTTCGAAAATTTTTTATGGAACTTATAATTGGAGGAAGTTATGAGAATATTTATGATTGGGCTGATTATGATATCTTGGAATAACTTGCATAAAAATATTTAACATTCTTTACTTAAATTTTAAACTATAATCTTAAAATTGCCTTTACGTCTTACACATAAAAATTGGTATAGAGTTCAAGTGTCCATCCCTGAGCCTTGTATGGGCTGCCTGCATATAAAAACTGATTCTGCAAAGCAGAGGGAATTAAACAAAAAAGAAATTGTTGAAACCAGGCTTTGTTTATTTGATTCTTTTATTTATTTATTTTTTTTTTGCTTGTTTGTTTAGGACTTGAAGTTTAATTTTCCGGTAACCAGTAGTTGTAAAGAAAATAGAAATGAAAATTATACCAACCAAAGAAAGAAAATTGGAAAAAAAACTTACATATGTATGTATGTATATATTCACAATATTTATGGTTTCTTAGCAATTTCCAAGACAATTTCTTTAAATTTATCACTCAAGAGCTGCCTCCACATAAAAAAATAACCCACTACTTATTATGTACATGCTATAAAAGCAAAAAAAAAACAAGTTGCTCTCAATGATCATTATGAAAAACAAAAAGCTGATTAAATACGTTATATTCCATATCAGAACCCCTGTTGAACTAACTGCTTTTTATTTTTAAAACACAAAAGAATTAAACAAGAAGTTGCCAACCTTTATTAGTGTTAATTGTTTTTTTTTTCTTTTTACCTTCTTGATGACTGTATTTTCTCAAACTTATCACGGCATAAATTAGATTTTAAAATATTATTAATAACATGTCTTAGGAAAAAGAAACCCTCATTTCTTTATTTATTCCTAAGGTTCTAGTTTAATATTTAAAACACCTTGTGTTTTTCTCAAAGTCTTTCTTTCCATCGTTTGTTCCTAGTTTCCATTTAGTAAAAAAAGCTACTTGGTTATTTTTTTTTCGTTTGTAACAAAAGGCTTAAATTAATAAAACTAAAAATTATGTATCTTTTGTTGTTTTAAACAGATTTATGTGTGAGAATCTCCCACGCATTCTCATTCTGTAAAATGGATTTTACAAGTTTGTTTCTTTTACTTGTATACGGTGCATGAGTTTTAATTGCTGCCTGCCTTTGTAGCAAGTTCTTTGGAAAAAAATTTTTAAAATCAAAATCACTGATGCAAATAATAGTTTAGATTTTAAAACTGAAACGCAATACATATGCACAGATCCACATGCATGTGTATATTCATATGAATAAAAAAGAATGGCTTAAATTATTACCTACAACTCTATAGAGAAATAATTTAAAAAAAAACTTCAACAAATTGGTAAGAAAACCGTGCATATAAAATTTATTACAACAAAAATACAGAACATTTTCATTTGGGTTCTATTGCAACTCACTATTCGCATCCTTCAGTCCTTTGATACTGGAAGATAAGTTGTTGGTACTAAAAACGTAATATGTACTGAAAAAAAAGAATTTAAGAAGAATCAAAAACAATTTAACTACAAAATGAACAGAAAGTTCTAAAAAATATGTTTATTACTGACAAGAAACTCTCAGTACCATGCAGCCTAATGCTAAAAATAAATTTCCTTATACAGTCGATACAATATTGTCAGTAAAATTTTTTTAAATTATTTTATAGCCGCGTGAACTGGCACTGTTTGTCTGACTAAATTGCCAGAAAAAGCATTGTCCGTCTATTCTAAGCTGACCAATATATATATTTCGTTGCCATTCTCAGATTATTTTCAAATAATTATCAGATACTTTTAGGGCCAATTTCACCAACTCTATTTAAATATCAATTCATATTTAAATGTTGATTTTCATTACTTTTTGTATGGAAAAATTACTTTTAAATATGAATTGATATTTAAATAAGTTGGTGAAATTGGCTCTTCCTGTCAGATGTGTGAAGTTTATGCATCTGACAAAGTCATTATTATCAGATAGTCGTCTGAGAATAAATTGTGAGCCTTTTTGATAAATTTGATAAAACCTTGTGCTGTCAGTTTTGTATTCAATTACAATTATTATTACGTCAGACCTGATAATACTGTAAGCTTTGAACAACAAGAACAATAACAAGATTTTTGCACTGCAAGTCTTTATTATTTAGCGCCTAAGAATTATAAGTTAAAAAAAATGGAAATAATAAGAGTAAACAAGTATGCCAAAAACTAATTCTAAAAACTAGCAAAACGTAAAGAAAAAATTAATTTAATTGTAGAAAAAATTTTTGTGCTTGAAAAGATTTCTTGTTTTGTGTACTAAAAAAGAAGGCTTAAAAACTTTTTGGAACTACAAATAAACTATGGGAAATCAGCCATACACAAAAAATCATTCTTAGTACTAAAAATTTTGTGTACTAAAATTTTATCAAAATTAAATTTTCATACAAAAAAACTTATTTTATTAAGTAAAAAAATTTATTACACATAGTTTCTCTCAAAACAATTATTGCGTTTAAAAAGTGTTATGGCAAAAAAAAAATTATTTTTGTTGTCTTGTACTAAAAACCAGAAAGTCACAAACTCTTTTTGGAGTTAATTATAAATTATTAGATATCAGCCTTGCAAAAAAAAATAATTTTTAGTACCAAAAATTTTGTGTACTAAAAATTTTTTAAACAAAACAGTTAAATTTTTATACAAAGAAACATATATTTACTAATTAAATTTTTTTACCTAATAAAAAAATTTATTACGCATAATTTAGGAGACAAAATTCTCTTTTTAGTACATGAATTTAAAATTTTTCTTTTAAGTACTAAAAATTTTTATGTAAAGAAATTTTCTTATATTAACATACATACATATATACAGAAAATACAAACAACTACTTTGAGCTTATCTGTTTTAGCTACAGAGATTTACAATGATTCACAAACCAATGGTGATATCGTTTGTTTGCTACAACAACATCATAACTCAAAAATCTAGTTTTACAGATAACAAGCTTAATTTTTTTAATTTTGCACACAGCTTAATGGAAAAAGAAAATTTTATTATTCTGCAAAAGTTCATCTATTGAAGGTATTTCTTTGAATTTTGTACGCAATATGATTAATGATATGAAGATTAATTCTGCATAGTGACATAATGAAGTAAATGAGCGATTTGTACATACTTATCACACTCTTCATAATTTTTTCTTTTCGTTTTAATTTGAGTCTTAATTTTATATTTGTGTTTTATAAAATATTTCTTAAGTTAAGAAAGAAAATTTTTTTATAGATTGTTTTGTGAAAACTTTTGTAAATCAACACAATTTTTAACCGACTTCATTATATACATACACACAAAAAACTTAAATTAATGAGTTTGTAATATCAATTAAAATATTTGAAATATCAATTAAAAAATTAATTAAATTTTCACCGATAAACAATTTGAATATCAATTAAGTTTTTTCACTCAAATTACTTACTACAATTAAAACTTTAATTGAATCAACCAAATTCTTATTGGCGAATTCTTTTTTTTTTTATATATATAGTACAGTTATGCAGGGGGCAGATGACGGCATTCGGTATCAATCGAAAATTTAAAATATTTCTATATAAACTCCATTGAAATATTTTGAAATTTCGTTCCATATCAGATGAGGGAATTTTCCGTCTAGTTCCTAGAGATAAAAACTGTCCCTAGCTTTCAAATAACAATTTGCATTACAAGCGTCAAAACTAAAATCCATTGACATGACTCATTATAAATGACTCGCTTAAATGTTTTGAAATAAAAGTTGTTTGAGGATCATCTTCAATTATTTGATCTCTTCAATTGATAAAAAAAAGTCTTAACAACCAACTTTAATTATGAAAATAACTATAAAATTCTCTAACATTTCTAAGACTTTCATTGCCACTCTTATCTTTTATAATAGTTAACCATTATCATCATCTCTCTTTCTTTTTGGCTTTCTTTAACCTTTAGACGAATAGTTGTCTAGCAGCCGGTGACAAGATTGATGGATTTCATTTAGATGATTTGACGAGACTGGCTGCAAAAGTTATTGTCATTGTGATTTTTATATTGTTGTTTTTAACAGCAGGTATTTAAATTTCAAGTCAAATTATTGCAGACGTCTGGGATTATATTACTGAGCATTTCAAATTCATGGTCAATCTTTTTAAGTCCTGGGGCTAATGAACATAGTATTAATTATTTTTTAATTTTGTTAGAATTATTAAAAGTGTGCTCATTCCTCACTTGTACTTGGGGTACATAGTGTAGTTTTTTTTTTCTAAATTCAAGTATAACACTTGTACGTAAAATTTAAAACAAGTAGTAGTTAGTTTTGTAAAAAATGAACAATTAGCTGAGTTCCTTCTGATATTCTGTTATTAATTCTTCATGGTTTCCGATCCAATAAATTAGGCAATTAAAAATAGAACTCGAACTATAAGTTTTTGTGAAAATCATTACATATCGTTGGCTAAGAGTGTAAACCTGCTAACTCACTTCAAACGAATTTTACAGAAGAGACAAAATACTGTTAGTATATTCGATACACAGCTTAAAAAATTTGCGTAACACATTAATTTATTTTTTTATCGACATGTGAAGTTCTAAATTACAATAATTATCTTAGCCAGTCGATGTCTTTTGAATGGCATTAAAATATCGTACGTTATAAAAAGTGTATTAAGCAGGTCTACATTGTAAGCCGACGATATGTTATTATTTAAAAAATGTGGATGTTATTTGATATTTTGAACTTTTCTTGCTGAGAGGTTTTCATAAATAATTTTAAACTACAGCATTAAATACATTCACCACAGCAGGCTACCAACTGCAATATGTCAACATGTTTGAGTGTGATTTTGATAATGATTAGTTTGACGATAGAAAGGCAACACAGCGGCAGGTTATTTGTTTATGCTGCTTCTTTCTTTGTAGTCAAATCAAACTAATTTCTATTTTCGTTGGCGACATTCAGCAAATATAGCGCTGCCGATTTAATACAAAATGGGATATGAATGATATCTTACAATTATTTCATATTATTTAACCGAAATTTCATACCTAAATTGATGTAAATAAGTAAATAGACCAATTTTTAAACTTTTATTTTAATTTAATTTTTACAAATATGAAATATTTGAAGGTGGCAACACTGAAATATGTATGTTTACTTCAATATCAGCTGCTTATGATGTTGTTGCATCTACAAAATTATTAAGCAGCTGATGAATGTATTTAATGCAATTTTTTATTTTTGTTGGCCACAATTAGCAATTATAGTGCTGCCAATGTGTTAAACATTATCTGCCTTATTCATAAAAAATATTTCAGGTTTATTAAGCTCTTATTTGACGTATTTCTATGGGAAATTTGTCAAATAAACCTGCAATAAACCTAAAATATTTTTTATGAATAAGGCAGTAATTCTTTATTTAGTGTTTTTTATGGGAATTGTTACAATTTAAGTTTAAAATTTTTAAACGCACTAATAATCCCAAATTAATATTTTACTTATTAAGTAAAATATTTTTTTTATTAAAAATACATTGAAATTGATTATTGAGGGGTTTAGCTGGATCCTATGCGCATTTCACTGTTGCTAATGCAGATCATCAGGGAACCTTTACCCAAAGCTTCTTAGAACAACTAAAAATAAAAAATATTTTACTTAATAAGTAAAATATTAATTTGGGATTATTAGTGCGTTTAAATATTTTAAACTTAAATTATTTCTTTATTACAACATTTGTTTTTTGTTGAATGGAAATAACATCCTGAAACTCATGTAATGAAATAAATTTAGTGGTTTTTATGTGATATAAATACATTAAAAAAAAGTAAATATTATATTTTTATAAATGTGAAATATTTGAAAGTGGCAGCACTGAATTTTTTTTTAATACTTGCATATCAGCTGATGATGCCGTTTACAATATAATTACATACCTGGCTACAATGCGGCAGTTGCAGCTAGTGGCATGTAAGGCCGGGGCACAATGATTCCGTCATACGTTATACTTCGCCTTTTTCAACTGACATTATCGCAACGACGAAAAAGGTTGGCACAATGAGTACTTTGTTGTCGGAGGCATTTGAACTGCTTCAATATGTCGATTCTCCATTTTATTTATTAAATTCAAATTTTTTTTATTTATTTCATTTATTTTTTTTCTTTAATTTTATTTTTGCTGCCACAAAACACAAAATCCTAATTCAGAACATACCAAAAAAACCAACCAATATCTGTCAAACTACTCAACGTATAAAAAAAGTTGAAAGTTGACAAGTTTTTGTACTTTGCGCTGACGGATACGTACTGAATGTAACAGCCCTCATAAGAAATCATGTATTTCAACTTAGCTGTCAGTTGAAAAAGGCGAAGTTTAACGTATGACGGATTCATTGTGCCCCGGGTTCATGTGCTACATGGGTTCATGTAGCCTGCTGTAGTCAATGTGTATAATGCATAAAATTTCACATATGCTCATTTGTCATCTCTAACAGTATGCGCATAATATGCTTAAATGCTTAAAACTTCCTCGTTTATTTCTGTATATGGAAGGAAGAAGTATTTAAGTTATATTTTACTGTTTTGTAGCAATGTTTTTTGCAATTTTAAACTTTCAAGTGGAGTTTCAAAAAAATTTTTTTTTTTGCAGTTAAATTGGGAAATTCGGTTTACATTTTTAGTTTATATACATAAATAATATTTTCAATTTAAAATATACTATAGTATAAGCTTAATTAAGCTTTTATTTCACATGAGATTATAAGTTGAAAAAAGATAAGCATCAAGTAATTGAGCTGCAACTTCCTGAAAAATTGCACTAAATAATTGAGTTTTTGCCCAGGGTTACTTTTGAATATGAAGATTATAGGAGTGCCACTAACTAAAAAGTAGCTTATCTCGACTTAAGCACTTTTTTCTTTTAGCCAGAGATTTATTATATGTTATAATTGCTATTCCAATATTAACACATATTAATAAGGAAATTAACCCCTTGCAGCGATCCCTGCGTCGATAGACTAACGCACTATATATATCCGGAATGTTTGATAAATTTTAAAACATAGTTTCAAACAAGTTGAATTAAAGTGATTTTTTGATTTATAAATTTTATTGTTTTAATACATACATGTGCATATTTCTATATTGAAAGTCTCTTTAAAAAATTTTTTTCTGCATATCTTAAAGCAAGATCACTCCTAAATTAGTTTCTTCTATTTTATAATACCTAAAATCATTTGCTGTTGCAACATTCAATAAAACGATTGCTATCTTTTCTCTTAAAAAGAAACAAACATACAAAAAAAAACCAAGAAAAAAAAGTACGGCATTCCACATAAAACCAAATATTTCAATGTAAAATGTATTGAATCATTTTGAAATTTTATACGATCAAATACCGTAGTTTGCTGCCATAAACCTTTTTTAATGCAGATAAAACCAAGTGCCAAGTAAAAATTTATTTTGTTAATTGAGTAACTTAAATTCCAAGCACGTGTAGCCACGAATAAGAATTGTAAATTCAGAAAAAGAACTAATTTTTGGTTTATTTTTCTCAAAAAGTAACGGCCTTAGCAGAATAACAAGTTCATACGTATGTATGTATGTATGTATATATATCGAAACAACTCATAAAATTAAGTAAAGTCTTATTGATTTAATTTTACGTTTAAATAGTCATAAATTACAAACTGAAAGCAAGTAGCAGGAAAGTAATTAGTAAATAAATTCAGTAAAGTGCGACTCTGACTCCCGTACGAAGGGTTCCGTACGAACACTAGATATGTAATTTAATACTAACTTCATCCTATATAATATATAGTTTTGGCATTTTTTTCGTTTTTGTGATCTTTTCGGTTTTTTTTGTTTTGGCGGTTTTTGCGCTTTTTTCAGTTTTGGCAATTTTTTTAAGTTTTGACTATTTTTTTAGTTTTAGCACTTTATTTTCTTGTTTTGGCGATTTTTTTCGGTTTTTGGCGTTTTTTCATTTTGGAGATTTTTTTATTTTTGACGATTTTTTCCATTTTTGCGATTTTTTTTATTTAAATTTTTTTTTAGTTTTGGCGTTTTTTTTCATTTTGGCGTTTTTTTTCATTTTGGCGATTTTTTCGAATTTGGCGATTTATTTTAGTGTTAGAATTTTTTTTTTTAACTTTGGCGATTTTTTTCGTTTTGGCGATTTTTTAAAATTTTTTTCGATTTTTTTTTTTTTGGCTTGGCAATTTTATAATTTTCGGTTTTTTTAGTTTTACCGTTTTTGAAAATTTCAAGTTTTTTGCGATTTTTTTAAGTTTTGGTTCCTTTTTTAGTTTTGTCGATTTTTTCGGTTTTTGGCGTTTTTTAATTTTGGCGATTTTTTTTATTTTTGGCGATTTTTTTAATTTTTGTGATTTTTTTTTATTTAATTTTTTTTTATTCTTGGCGATATTTTCGCGTTTTGGCGATTTTTTCGATTCTTGGCGTTTTTTTCATTTTGGCGTTTTTTTCATTTTGGCGATTTTTTCGAATTTGGCGATTTATTTTGGTGTTAGAAATTTTTTTTTAATTTTGGCGATTTTTTTCGTTTTGGCGATTTTTTTAATATTTGGCGATTTTTTTTTTTTTTTTTGGTTTGGCGATTTTATAATTTTCGGTTTTGTTTAGTTTTACCGTTTTTGAAAATTTCAAGTGTTTGCCTTTTACGGTTTCCACGATATAGCAAGTTGTCAAGATTACATAATCAAAATTGCATTAACTGATGGACCACCCTTTAATTTTAATTTTTTTAAATTTTTGTGTTAATTGTTGTAGTCTGTATAAAAATACACCAATTTTACAAATTTCAAGTTTCAATATACATATGTTCATACAATTGTATGTATATTACATGGGATTTTATCATTTTTCGTTGCTCGTTTTGGAACACCCTTTAATTTTTAATTCTCATGTATTTTTTGTTGTAGCGGCCAAGGTTCTACATACTGTGTCCAAATTTCAGGTCCGTATCTCTTACGGTTCCTGAGAAAATACCGTGTGACGGACAGACGGACAGACGGATAGCGTAGCGAAAACAATAGGGTTCCTTTTCACCTTTGGTGTACGGAACCCTAAAAAGAGAACAAAGTTTGATACAACAAATTTTAGGGACTTTTTAAAAAGCAATAAACCACAACTCGTAAGATCTTCAAATTATTATTTTAGTGCCCTGTTATCTTTTCTTATTTTTCAAACTTTAAATCACTACAAATTGGACAATTATATTTGTTATCATTTTCCTCCATTTTCTACATAATTTTTTTAGAAAGCAAGTTTTTTTTATTAAAAAAAATTATCATTGTTTACTTGTGATTATAAAGATAGTAAAATTAGTTGCTTTAAACAGACAAAAAATATATATATTAAAGTTGTAAGATCTTAAAAGTTAAAAAAGTATTATCTTTTATTTGCATTTCTTAAAAAAATAATAAAATAAAAGAAAATCAAATCTAGAGCGAGTTCTTTATGAACAAACTCTTCTTTAAGTTAACACACAATAAATAATTTTCCAAATAGTAGAAAAAAAAACGGTTACATTAAAAAACACCTGAGGTGCCTTTATGACTCTGAGACAGACAGACAGACACGCAAGTAACTAAAGACGTCTAAACAAATTTTTATTATCGTCTTTGGAAAAGGGCCATTATACTTTGAAACTGTGGATGTGATTTTAATGTTTGTCTACCTGTCGCTGTTGCAATGTTTGAGATGTCTATCAAATTTTCAAATAAGATTTTATAATCTCTAAAATTTTGTATAACAAAAAGGTGATCTACTTATTAAGTCCTCTAATGCCATTGATTTTAAGATTATTTTCATATTTACCTGATGCATTCTAAGTGTGAATTATTTTTGTAAATTATTTAAAATAAATATTTTTTTAAATTTCTTAAAGCACACGTGCTGTTAACATGTAATCAAATAAGTAAATTGGTGTACATAAATAATTGTGAAGGATGACAAAACGAAAACGTAACTACCAGATACACAAGCAACCACATAATAACTAAAGTCCATAGAACACTCCGCGATTTTATCGCATTTGTCATTATTCGAATAAAACTTTTTATTCGCTATTTATTAGAATAATCGATTCGAAGTTATGAATAACATAGTTGTTTTTTTCAGAAAAATCTATTTTCTTAATCACATAAACAAGTTTTTCTCAACACTTTTATTCGAATAACACGTTAGAGTAATCAAATGAAGCTTAAAAGTTATTAAATTAATCGAATAATTTATTCTTTTTTGTATAAATAAACATTTTTAGTAGACAATATCCGAGTAAGCGATCAAAACCTAAAATTTCGAAGCAAAAAATTATTTTTCTGCCCGATTATTCGAATAAAAATTTTTTTCCATTTTTAACCGGCAAAACCGAATAGTATTTGTTACTTAATCGGCAAATTACTTGTTCAAGAAAAAATCGTGGTCAAGTTAGTTATTCGAATAAAAGTTTTATTTATTTTTATTCTAATAAGAAAGCAAATGCTTAAATTTAAGTCTTCACTCGAATAAAAATTCTTATATAATTTGTATATAAACGATTTTTTATATAACTGATATTTACAATTTATGGAACTACTTGCATAAAAATCCTATTTTATTCCAATTCTTCGTATGTGCCCTTAATTATGAAAGTGGTCTAAGTCATGTACTTTTTTGCTTCGAAATATCAAGTAAATCTTTGAAAAACTTCAATAAATATTTAAACATTTTTAAATAAATTTTTACAAATCGAGACTAGTACAACTCTAAGAATACTTTTTAATTTGTTCAAACGTAATCTACTAAATATCTAGACCAGAGAAATATATGACTAAGACCACTTTCATAATTAAGGGCACATATGAGTTTTCTTGTGCATAATTCCCATAATCAAATAAATCATAAAATAAATCGTGACAGATTTCTCTGACAAAAAATATCTGTATAACAACTTTTATTCCAACAATATAAACTTGTAAAATTGTGTGTGGATAAAGGAAATTATTGTTCATAACTATGATTTTATCACCTAAAAGAAGTTGCTCAAGGCTTGCAATATATTGCAACTATATTTACTGTAACTTATTTCAAAATGCTGTATTTTATATAGACTGGGCCTTCACACACGGGAACAATTTAGTTGGCTTAATATGATATCTTTAGCAGCCCAAAACCAATACATTCACAAATTATACAAACATACACAAAGCTTCATAGACGTATACATTTCATGCCAGACAAATGGGTGTTACGAACACAATAAAAAATTGTGTGCCTATATTCTGTAACTTTGGCGAGAACTTTTCCAAGCGAATAATTTGTTATCATTCTGTGAAACATAGACTGAGTAAAAACACGTAGTTTCTCGATTATGTTTCTTGCAAAGAATGACAAAAGTATGAGTTTAATTACTTTTTAAGTATTGGCCGTCAAACAACTATGAATACGTACTCGTACAGCTATAAATAAAAAACATGCTCATATGCAAACACATGCCTTAATTTTAACCCGAAAACGTGTAACTATAAACATCCAATCACTATCTTTTCACAAATTTTTTAAATTACTAAGCACAAACAACTATAAGTAATATCAAACTATGAGTATAAAAATACTCTGATTGTTAATCGACTATACATTCGTATTTACACATACACATAAGCAACATTTTAAAACAACCAAACACACATACACATACATTTTCCATTCCATTTAATATACACAAATGATTGTATACGGTGGCGAGTGATGAATAAATATCCCGAGTATTATGCGTATATTTTTTTTGTCCGATTAAATATCCATAGCCTGAGTATAAACATCCTCAGACTGTGAGTATGAGAGAAGGTCAATGCGTGTATACAGTGTGCCTTTTTATTTTTAGTTGTAGCGTATTTTAGTTCTTCGTATAAACAAAGTAGATATGCTCTTATATGTTGAAATTGGCTATAGTCATAGTTGCTTGAGATAAAATATGTCAGCGTACGAATTGTTTCGGTTATAATTATGATTATATGCAGTTATTTAAATTAAGCCTATTTACTTATATATATTTTTGTTGACTACTCACTGTCATTCTCTGGTTAGTATGTGAAACCAATACCTTTTTTGTCATACCTACATACATATTAATACCAATTTTTACAATTTGACCTTATGATTTCATCTCAAATCGAACCGATTTCCACCACATGCGCAAGCACTGGTCATACTTAAAAATTATCTGTTGAAAATTTATAAGATATTAACTGCTCCTTTATTGGCACATAGTCATATCTCAATAAATGTGCTTACAAGTTAATAATGCAGAATAGTTGACTATATTGTATTTGATCTTATGATTTATGCAATCATCTCTTGAAAGCATAAAATTTTCGAGTTGAACTTGTGTATAATTGATTATTTTCTGCAAAACTAATTTTTCCCACTTATGGCCAACTTGCAAATAATTAGCCTTGCACTTGCAATTCTGTAATTCATCCACTTTAATTTTATCTTCCTAAAAAATATCATGTTAGTTAAAAAATTGGGAAAATAACTTTAAACTGACTGACGATCCTAAAACATTTATGTAACAAGCGCATTTTGTGAATATTTTTTAGACCCTTTTTATTTGTTTCAACAAAGCGCAGATCAATTTTAACAGCTTTATTTATAAAAATTATAAAAGCTTTATAATGTTCGAACATTTTTTCTTGAAGACCCTTTATAAAGCCTTAATAATTTGTATAAGTGAGGCTGTAAATTTTAAAATTCTACAATTTAAAATTGATCTGTTATTTTCTAAAATATTTAAATTTAAATTTTATCTGCTCTATATGATCTGTACACCCCTTTTTTCCCACAAAACTACCACCAACAAGTGTTACGATTGATCGATCAGTTGGAACTACCAACCATGACGTAAACCCCAAACCATAAGCAGCATAAATGTTTGTGTTCATTTTTTAATTTCTTTTCGCCTTGCAGACCCTGTCAAAACTGTTATGCTTGTAAATTGTAAAACCAAAGAAAAGCAAACGAAATAATGGTTTTAACATTTGTAAGATTAATTATCTCTTACTTGACACTTTATTGCATAAAAATTACCTCCATCTTTTGGTGAGTCATAGAACTATAAAAAGAAAAAGTTTCTTATATGGAGTTTACAGAGTATTTGTTTTCTCAAAAAAAAAAAAAAACAATCAAATATTGCAGTCGATAGCTTGGGTTTTTTTTTGTAGAGGCTTAACAGTCTTAAAATTTTGTTTGTCTTTTTATTTGGGTTTTTTCTTTCATTAATTTTGAGTCATTACAAATTGAAACATGAAAAAATGGTTGCTTTTGATGCAGGCATATTTACATACAATTCGTCAGCTGAAATGTAAAACCATTTAAGTAACAAAAAATTCAAAATTTCATTTTGTTTATTAATTATTGGGTATTACATCGAAATACATGTCCCTATAGATTTTCAAACCTATAATAAATAATATTCAGCGGGATTAAAAATTTAAATAATTCGGAAACTTTACGTCAGTGACTTGAATAATTTTGTTTAGTTTGTGTTACTGTTGCACTGTTTTTGTACTGCAAAAGCTTTGTAATGTGATTTCACTCAATTTCAAAACTTTGAAAAGTTATATGTATTTACGCATACGCTCTGAAAAAGTTATAATATGGAATTAAAATTTTTTTGAATATTACATCAATTTTCGTTTATTTATTTAAGAAGATAATTAAAAATAAACGGCATCATTTTACCACCTCATAATTCAAAAAATATAAATTGTATAAAATATATTTGGCATACAGATTCATGTCTAGTAGAAGTATAGTTATGCCAAATATCAGGGAAATTCTGCAAAATAAAATGTTTGGTTTGTTAGCTTCACAAATAAAACCCCACATGTCAAGGAAAAAAATTAACTAAATTGGAATCAAATTAACCAGCAAAATAAATTTATTAAACTGTTTATTATAAAATGATAACAATGATGATTACAAAGAAAAATTCAAGTTGCAAGTTCAATATAAATATATTTTAACCCCCTGTTTGTGCAAGACGTTTGAGTTAGAAATCTTGGCGTTTCTGTAATAGATTAAAGAAAAGTTGAACAAGTTTCCTTTAGTCTATTACAAAAACGCCAAGATTTTTAACTCAAACGTTTTACACAAACAGGGGGTTAATTTTATTACTTAACTTTTTTTTATTGAGTTTTAATCATTTGCTAGAAAATTGTTTTCCCACTGGTTTTCATTATTCCATTAATATTTATTTATTTAAATATTTCTTAACTTACTAATGGCTTGTCTATATGGTGTCTATTAAATTACAAATAAATTTCTAAGGAAAATAATTTTATTTACATGTATACATAAATTACTCTAAACGAATATTAAATACGTTTTATAATAAATAAAGCCGCGAATTAAAAAATAAACTACTAGTACTACGAAAAAGCCAATTAAAATTAAATACTTTAAGGAATGTTTATGAAGTTTGGAAAACTCGTTAAAAAAGATCAAGTCACTTAAAAATGCTGTTGCTGTGACTCATCTCTTAACATTGAAATAATTTTTTTTTGTTTTTGACAAATTCTTTAAAAGCCTAAACTGACCAAACGAATGCACGCGGTGGTGTTAACCTGGTCTTTTATGTGTCCATTCATAAAGTTTTGTAACATCTTGAAGATGTTTTATTTTTTATTACGCTCAGCCTACCTTCGCAGCCATATTTGTACTCGTATATAAACTATTGATTTAAGTTTCATTCAAGTTTTGTTTTTTGTTTTTTTTTTTGTTTTTACAAGTTTTGCATGGTTCTCATGAATTTTACGCGTGATTGGTTCATAGAGGCATTTCCGTTTATGCTTCTGGCCTCAGAAGATGTTTTGAGGAAACTGAAGCATAACAATTTTATTTTAAAGCAGAGCTTGTTTTTCAATGTTATGTGCTTCAGACAGTTTATTCAAAAATATGATGAGAAAATAAAATAATGCCATAAACTAAACATATTATTTTAGTTAGCAACGTAAAAAGTAGGATCGAAAGCAGCTTTCGTATGACTAATCATTTGTGCAGAAATATATTCATTTACTCGTCTTGTAAAATTTATATGTATAACTACTGTGGTGGGCACTGTGGTTGCATTGATGCTTATTAGAATCAAAAAATGACAATGAGTACTCATGAAAAAAATATACATAAGTAAAATAGTCTTAATTTTAGTAACTGCGCATAATCCTAGCGTAAACAATTTGCACGCTTACATATTTTAAAAAATATGATTCTAATACACAGGAGCATCTGTTCTTCGTTTCTGGGAAAAACTAAAATACGGTACAATTAAAAATAAAAGTCATATTTATATGTATCAAAAACATTGACTCTTTCATACTTTCAGTCTTAGGGCTAATAAATCAGTGCAAGTTAATCTTTGTTTTTGGTTTAAGATGTGTTTAAACCAGCAAACCTATAAATCAGTGCAGTATTTAAACCATCTGTAAACGCATAAAATTGGGCGTTTAAACTACCAATATATGCCATATGATTTTATTACTTAGAGACCATATGTTTTGCATTGAAAGAGCTTTCAACTTTTTTACAAGCTTCTACTTATTCTTCAGATCTTGCTCGATTTGTTTTCTTACACTCTATTGTTCTTTTATGCTATTCTACTCTGCCAAGAATATATATAATTTCTTTCTCAGTAAAGTTTTTGGTACTTTTCATTAAATTTTATTAAATTTTTTGCCTTTTTGATTGTGCAAAGAACTGATAGCCTGCTGCAAACAGCTGTTTTTTTGGCATTTATTCTAGTGCTGCCACAATATAATTTTTTAAACTACACATAAAGTATGGTTCACTGATTTAATCCTGTTGAGTTTAAACCACATATAAATTAAAGTTTAGTTCAACTAAACTAGCGTTTAAACTTTAACTGATTTATTAGCCCTTAGTATGCTAACACTCAAGCTATGCATGTTGAATCGGACAAAAAAAAATATACTTATACTTGGGATATTTATTCATTCTTCGCCACATTTGTGTATGTAAAATGGAATTAAAAATGAATGGGTGTGTATGTCTGGTTATTTGAAAATATGCTTTATGTGTGTATGTAAATAAAATAGCCCTGTATATATGCATGTATAGCTGATTAATATTTAGAGTATTTTTATACCCTTGCGTACTTCATGCAGTCTATAAATCTTAGTTATATTTGTTTGCGCTGAGTAATTTAAAAAATTTGTATAATATATATAAATGTGTACATTTATTGGTTTGACGGCTTCATTGTAAAATATGCTAACGAAAAAAATTTAGTTTTGAGATAAACGCCTTCCAAGTTTATTGATGATATCTCGGGAATGTTATGAGATAAAAACTTGAGAATTCTTTTAATCATACCATAATTGTAACAGAATTTTTTTAATTTATAAATTTATTGTAGATCATAGTTAAAACTGACTAAGAATACTTAAACATGTACATAAATAAATTACCTAGTCCTCTAAGTAGACTTGACATCTTTCTGGTGGTCTTTTCTCTCACTTAAAATGGTCATCTAAGTAGCATCTGAAGAGAAAAATTTTAATTAATTTTTTTTTTGACCACCTAGTTCTAAACTAAATCATTCTAAGTGTACCTAAAACATTTAAAAAGCGAGGTTTTTTACTTGACAAATTATGCAAAGCATATTTTTACTCATAACTCTGTTGATAGAAAAGTCCGATTACTACCAAAATTTTACAGAAATTAGAAATGTTATTCCAAGTACAGCATGTTATTGTCGATTTAGCATGTTTAAGAATGGGTCCGTCGATATGAGCGTGGTTTTACTTTTAGCTCTAAGGCCATATACCCAAAGAGTACTTAAAACGATAATTTTGTCATTCTCTGAACCTTTCTTTGCCAATTCACACCAATGTCATTATAATGTAAATATTGAAATTGAAACCAAGATAAATATTACAGCAATCGATACTCGCTACTACTATACAAAAATGTCTTTCGTTTGAATATAATTTAAAAATACGCTAAGTCTATAATGTCTAAATACGAATAATTTCTGGTTGTTATTAGTTAAGCCACGTCTATATACAAGCAACTCATTAACAGACTTCAACATTATCACTTAAAATAAAAAATTATTGCATATTTTTAATGTCTTTATTAGATATGATCATCGTTCACGTGATTACAGTGAACCATATCAAATCCTTTATGATCAGGCATTCAAATAAATTATGCTTTTTCTTCAATCAATTACTGAGAGATAAAAAACTATCGGTGAGCTTTCGCATCAGCAAAATATTTTAGAGATTTTTTTCTTGATTTCTTTAGAAGAAATTACTGACATTTTTTTATATATCAATAAAAATTTTGCATCGTCAAATGATATATATATATGATTGTATAGATTTCGTGACAAATTTCTCTTCACACTTATTCCAACATGTGTATGTGATTACCAGGGAAACCGCAAATATGCAATTGCATATTTTTTCTTGTGTGACGTATTAATGCGGGGACAAAAAATTTATTCATTTCAGAACATTTTATGAAATTTGGCATCGATTTGTTAGTGCATATTTTTGCATATTTTACCCTTTAAAGCATGTTTTTGCATATATCAGTCTTATACGCATATTTTTAGCATATTTTGTAATTCTTAGAGCATAATTTACGCTTTTCTGGCATATTTTGATACTTTATAGATTTTTTTTATTTTGCACCCCATTCCGAAAAAAAATATAAATATTTTTTTGAAACTTATTAAAATTTCATTTTCGAAATAAAGCGTGGGCGAAGCCCGAATTCTTCAAAAATTTCATCTGCTCCAAAAATGTCTAGGGATAACAGCGCAGCCTCAACTAATCGCCAAAACCGCTTCGAAATTTTGCAAGATGACAACGACAAACCCGAGGTAGCCTCGAATAAAATATCCAAGCCGCCACCAATATATTTGAGACAAAAAAATTCAAATGCCCTTATTAAAAAATTAATTTCGGTCATTGGTGAGAATAAATTTCACGTTGTTCCAATAAAACGTGGCAACATCGATGAAACTAAAGTCCAAATTTATGACGAAAAAGATTTCCGCAAAATGGTTGCTGAATTTGAAAAAAATAAAACAAGCTTATACACATACCAGCTTAAGAGCGCTAAAGGCATGCAGATCGTATTGAAGGGCATAGATTCTTATGTTGTTCCCGAAGAAATAAAAGATGCACTCGTCCTCCAGGGGTTTAAGGTAAAAAATGTGTCCAATATAATAAATAGAGAGAAGATTCCTCAACCCCTATTTCGTGTTGAACTTGAGCCTAATGATATAAAATTGAAAAAAAATGAAACGCATCCAATTTATAATTTGAAATACCTCTTGTACCGAAAAATCACAGTTGAAGAGCCACATAAGCGTTCAGGTCCTGTACAGTGCCATAATTGCCAAGAATATGGCCATACAAAAACATACTGCAATTTACCCTCTGTTTGTGTTGTGTGCGGCGAATTACACGGCACTGCTAGTTGCAATAAGCCAAAAGATCAAAGTGATAAAAAATGCAGTAATTGTGGAGGTAATCACACCGCTAACTACAGAGGTTGTCCTGTGTACTCTTTCGTAAAGAAGACTATAGTGCAAAAACCTAAATTAGCTCCAGCTCAATCAGCAAACGCTTACTCTGCCACTTTTGCGCAAATGAGCCAACCAGTTACTTCCCGTGTATCGTATGCAGATGCTGCTAAGACAAATTCAATTCCCACACAAAATGTTTCCTCGCCAAATAATTCAAAAAATACTGACGCAAGCTTTAATTTTAATCGCCTTGAAGCTACTATTGAAAATCTGGTGCAATCTATAAACAATTTTACAACAAATATGACTAGCATGATGCAAGAAATGCTGCGAATGCAGAATACTCTGCTTCAAGCATTAATTAATAAGCCATGAACACGTTAACAATATGTTTCTGGAACGCAAACGGCATTCGCCAACATAAAAATGAACTTGAGCACTTCCTCACGGAAAAAAATATTGATGTAATGTTGGTTTCTGAGACTCATTTGACTTCGAGAAGTCTTTTTAAAATTTATGGCTACACTATATATGATACAAAGGACCCTAGAGGAAGGGCTTGCGGTGGATCAGCAATTCTAATAAAGTCAAGACTCAAGCACTATGTTCTTGATAACATTTGTGAAGAACACCTACAAGCAACAAATATTGGCATTGAAAGTTTTTGTACAAATTTTGTTATATCATCAATTTACTCCCCTCCCAGATTTTCAATCACTGAGAATCAATATGAGGATTTCTACAAATCTCTTGGACCTTGTTTTGTAGCAGCTGGCGACTACAATGCTAAGCATACGTTCTGGGGTTCGCGTCTTATTACCCCCAGAGGTCGAGCATTGTTCAACACTATTTCAAAAATGGGCTTGGATGTCATTTCGAGTGGGGAGCCCACTTATTGGCCTACTGACATACAAAAAATTCCGGATGTTATAGATTTTGGCGTCATAAAAAATATCTCTAGGGATTTAATTCAAGTTCAAGCTTCTATTGATCTTTCGTCCGATCACTCTCCGACGATCATTACAATTTGTAGTCCATTAAGAAGTAACTTACCTGACCCATATGTGAAGATGATCAATCGTGTTAATTGGCTGGGGTTCAAAAAATATCTCAGTAGTCATTGTACGGAAAACATTACGCTTAGAACATCCGATGATATTGAATCTAACATTGCCAATCTCAGCGAGAATATTAAACAGGCTGCTGAACATGCCACTAACTCCCATCCGCAGACTGGGTTTAATAAAATTTATTCTACAGACATTGAACGTCTCGTACGTGAAAAAAGAAGAGCTAGAAGGGAATGGCAACAGCACAGATCACCACAAAATAAAATCAGATTTAAAGAGTGCACTAAACGACTCCAAGAGTTGCTTGCGTCTGAAAAAACTGCATCTCTTAAAAATTATCTGGAAGGTCTTGATGTCACACCAGCGTCTAATTACTCTTTGTGGCGCGCTGCTAGAAAGCTTAAAACACCCATTGAGTATAAGCCACCTCTACGCACATCTACCGGAAGTTGGGCAAGAAGCGATACTGAAAAAGGTAAAATATTTGCTGAGCACTTAAAATCCGTTTTTACGCCAAACATATATACTGGTGTTGCTGATTTGCCGAATGTAGTCGCTCTACCCCCTCAACACATAAAGTTTAAGACGCGTGATTTACAAAAATTAATTGCCGAACTAAACCCGAAGAAAGCTCCGGGTATTGATGGAATTAGTAACCAGATGCTTATGAACTTGCCTCGTATTGCAATGAGAATCCTATTATTCATATTTAATGCCATTTTACGACTGGAGTATTATCCACACAGCTGGAAGCTTGCCAAGGTTAAAATGATTCCAAAGCCGGGCAAAGATCTAACCAAGGCTGAGTCATATAGGCCAATAAGTCTACTATCAACTATGTCAAAGCTTTCCGAAAAACTGCTCAAAACAAAATTGTCCCCAATTCTAATTAGTAGTGGGTGCATACCAGACCATCAATTTGGTTTTAGAAGTCAGCATAGCACCATTGAACAAACTCACAGACTGGTTCAATTTATAAGAAGAACTTTTGAGGAAAAAAAGTATTGTTCTGCGCTCTTTATTGACGTTTCCCAGGCATTTGATAAAGTGTGGCATGAAGGCCTAATTTTAAAATTGAAGACTTACTTACCAATAAACATTTTAAATCTTTTGGAAAGTTACATTATTTCCCGTAAGTTCACTGTTGTGGAAGGAGACTTTACGAGTAGGCCTGAAACTATTTCATCCGGTGTGCCACAGGGGAGCATACTGGGACCAGTCTTATACTTGATTTATACTTGCGATATGCCTGTGAGCAGTAGTATCCATACTTCCACATTTGCCGACGATACAGCCTGCCTTAGTATGCACGAAAGCCCTGATGAGGCATCCCGCAAACTCCAGGAACACATTAGCCAGATGGAGCTTTGGTTAAACTTATGGAGAATTAAAGTCAATGAACAAAAGTGTGTCCATATAACGTTCACCCTAAGAAGAGATACTTGCTCCACCATTCGGATTAACAATCAAGTTGTTCCTCAACATTCACATGTGAAATATCTTGGCATACACCTTGATCGACGACTTACATGGAAACACCACATTGACTCTAAGTTAACTCAAATGAAACTTAAATTAACTCAGGTACATTGGCTGATTGGTAGAAATTCAACACTTAGCCTAGACTGCAAACTTTTAATATACAAGTCGCTTTTAAAGCCAATATGGTGTTACGGAATTCAACTATGGGGCACTGCTTCAGCTTCAAATGTAGAGAAAATTCAACGAAGGCAAAATAAAATTTTACGCATGATAACATCGGCTCCATGGTACATCAAAAATTCAAATATACATCGCGATTTGAATATGCCACTAGTGACTGAAGAAATTGCAAAATACGCAGGCAAATACCTAACAAAACTCGAGTCACATCCTAATCCGCTTGCTCGTAATATTTTGAACTTTACTGGACACATCCGCTTAAAAAAGAGAGATACACGGGCTCTAATATTCAACACTCTAGATGATGAAGCTGCTTGAAAACACCTTTTTCTTTTTGTTGCTTATCACTACTTATGTATTATTAATAACTATCACTAAGCTTATGTCCGACATTGGTCGGGCCTAATAATTTTTTTTTATAGATTTAAGATTTGAATACTTATTGTTAGTTCATATTTGAAGATACAATAAATAATAAACATGCATTTAAAAAAAAAAAAAATTTTCGAAATAAAATTTTAAGTTTTAAAAAATAATTTTTAAGGCGCTATCTGGGTTTTTTTTCGCTATCTAAATCTCTGTTCCAATATTCCATGTAGTGTATACATATTTCTTATACACGCAGTTTTACGGATGTTAGTTTCAATACAAAATTCAGTTTTGCTATTTGTGACGCACTCTGGTTTAAGGAACATTGACAGAAACTTACAAACTATTTTTATTTGAAACTCTAGCCCAATATTTAGTTAATTATTGCAACAAATTTTGTAAATAAAAATCTTGTCTTATTTATCCAAAATACAGTTAAAACGCCTGAATTATGATATCGTGATCTTTTGAAATTGAAGTTAAATTGTTATGGGAGCATCCAATAAAAATTAATTTGTATTATTTGTTTAAGTCAAAATTTCTACCCTACAAATTTTGTTTTAACCTGCACTTCAAACACAGCAATTCTTTGTTAATTTTGTTTCCTTTTTGAAGTTTTGAACTAAAAATGTATTTTCCTTTACAAATAAACCAATTTATTTTATTTTGAAGAGCATATTTGTTGACTTCTTAGCGCATATTTTTAAGTTTTTAGTGCATATTGAATGAGCATAAACTACTTTTTTAGAGCATATATCTGGGCTGAAATCGTTACATCCGTGATCGTATCAGCAATCGTACGAAAACGAATTAAGTGATACGTCAATCGTATAAACTGAATACGATTTTAGTACGTTCACGTATGTCATAATCCGAAAATGGTATTTCTACGTGACGATTCGACCCCTGGTTTCCTTGGTGATTACCATAGTTTTGTTTGTAAGTAAAGAGCTATTCACTATCATTAAATATTTGATACTTTACAAAAATTTATGTACACCAGTGCTGCTAAACGAGACAAGTATAATTGTATATTTTATTTGTATTTGTTTGCAAAAGAAGCCGGATAAAGTTTAGCTCGCTGCTGATGGTGCGATCGAGATTGATCTACACTTCACTTATAATCTCTATCTGGCATATCTTCAAACATTTCTCAAAAACCTTGTTTCTATGTCAAAATCCTTAGCAAGAAGAAGCTAAAAAAAAGCAAACGCGCGCTTAATTTTTTTATATTTATATTTATTTTATAAGAAATGACATTTTAATTTATTTAAACTGCTCACGTTACAGCGTAGAACAAAAAATAAAAACGAACAAATAAATACACAATCATAATGACAGCGAAAATA
Source organism: Tachina grossa (assembly GCA_949987645.1). Classification (NCBI taxonomy): domain Eukaryota; kingdom Metazoa; phylum Arthropoda; class Insecta; order Diptera; family Tachinidae; genus Tachina; species Tachina grossa. The sequence continues at coordinate 81,880,509 of OX465277.1, read as the reverse complement.
TACATAAGTTAAACAATAATACAAACTGAGTGGCTGGAAATTTGCACAAAATATAATATACATACTTACACATCTACAAACAGACATATGTACATATGTATATGTATGTAAGAGTGTGTTAGTAAAAAATATATTACATAAAATAGCATTGCACAGATACATCTGTTTGCACTAGTTTTTGCGTGTTTTTGGTTCTGGTATGAACAAATATGTTATTTAGCGTTTTCTGTTACTAGTTGTAAATGTTGATTTTTAAAGAAATTATTGTATGGTTGGGCAATGAGCAAATGAAAACAACACATTTATTTTTTTGTTTTTTTTTTTTTAAACAAATAAGATACATAAAACTGCTTTTACCGTAAGTACCTTATGTTGTGTTGCGAAAAAAATACATGGCTGATGATGAATGAATAAAAGCAAAATTTCACATACATATGTAAGTAGATGATACATGTACATGAAACACATGAGCTGCAATTACAAAAAAATGACACACGATATGCAAGTGTAATTACTCTCAGAGCAAAATTGTCTCTGTCTCTCACAAAATAACATAACGAACGTCCACACATACATCTGCACATCATGTATTTGTTTCAATAGTGGTTTTTTCATATATTTGTATAACAATCAGTGTGCACACTTAATTTTTTTTAAATTCGGTAGAATCGACAAAAAAATCGGTAGATTTGAATGAAATTCGGTAGAAATTTTTTTTATTCAGAAAAACATAAAAAATAACAATTCAAAGAAAGGGTAAGCGCAAGGAGTATCAAACTAAACAGGTTCCAAAAGCGCATTTAAAACTTCACATGTGATTGGAAATTAAACTGCCATAAACAATGAATCATTTCCAATAAAAAAAATGTCATCCCCAGTTATTTGCCCTTACCCTTTATATAGATATGCTATGCATATAGTTATCAAATAATATACATAAATAACAAGAATTCAGTTTTTGTACATAGGTTTTATAAAGCTACTAAAATAACTTTTATTTGACAAACATTTGTAACTACAAAGATTATATGTAAGATCCATTTATGAATTTAAGCTTTTGTGCAAGAATTATTAAATCATTGGTAAGAATAAATATTTCATAGCCAAGGCACAATTCTTTGGCAAACATTAGGTTACTTATGGTTTCAGTTTTTGATCGATTTCTTTGTTCTGTTTTAATGATTTTCATGACAGAAAATGACCGCTCTGCGACCTCACTGCTATGTGGCAAAATAGGCAATTTACACATAATATATCGACTTAAATTACTAAATAACAATATTCGGTAGATTTCAGACCTTGTTCGGTAGAATTGGTAGATTGTTAAATTCACAAACATATTCGGTAGAATCTACCGAATATCGGTAGAAGTATGCACACTGATTACAATATGTATTTTTTGAGCAAAAACAGATCAAACAGTTGCTCAGCAGCAATACAATAAGCAATTTTTATTTGTTTTCAATTGTATTTTAATTTGGAAAAGCACGCACACACAATAACTCTTATACTAGTTCTGTCGCTCACACTACAATTATATGGTACATACCATGGTATATTTGTTTTGGCAAACGAGTATACAAATGCAACCCTTTATTACATATATTAAAATTCAAAGAAAAGATAAAAAATTATATAGTAAATGTAAATATATACATAAACATACGCACGCATACTTATACATTTCTGTATAGCAGAAATAAATGGGATTTGCATAAAAAAAACTTTAAGAATGGATTCAGATTTCTTTGAATAAAAAAAACTTTTTTAAATAAATAAATAGTGACAGTAGGTACAAATTCGTTTCAGAAGTCCAAATGAAAAAACCAGTATTTAGTTTTCAATTTTTATTTATCTAATATGTAAGTAAGACCCAAGAATGATAAACTACAAGATTACGCCAGTGCAAAAAAAAATAGTAGACGTGTGACGTCACGCACACTGTGTTTCTATTGGCTGATAGTTTGGTTTATTTTTTTTTATAAAACTATTTAAAGCTATTTTGACTGCAGGATTGCCAACCACTATACAAGTACTGGTTTTGCTAAGTTCGGTGAAGAAAAGTGGACATATAAAATCCCACTTTTTTACTTTTGCAGTTACTTAGGAACAAGAAGACAAAACAATATGTTTTTTTTTAATATTATCCGTAATTAGATAATTGATTTTTAACCGATATACAAATTAAGACCCGTGAACTTTTAAGCAGTTCAGTTTGTGTGTGTTGTTAGCAGGTAACCAAAAGTATTTGTAACAACTTTTCCATGAAAAATGCTAAAATATTTTTTTAATAATTAATTGACCGCTATGTATATGTATGTAGATGTTATGTCTGTATGGATATACACACTACATACGCATATTCATAGGTATATATACATATAGTATATAGTATATATGCAATGCAAAGCTGATACATTGGGTATTTATAACCACAAAAAACTAGTTTAAGTATTATATATTGAAATATACATACTTACATATGTGTATGTATGTATGTATACATATACGTACATACAAATGTACATAAGTTTGTACATTAGAGCCGCTCACATAAAAAATTCTTGTTATCCCTCCCAGAAATTCAGTGTGAACTATATTAGAAAATAGCTATTTAAAAATATATCATAGTTAAGGTAGAATTAGTAAAATCATATCGTGATGTTGCGTGTCAGCTGACAAAAACCGTACCATATACAATGCATGTTACTAGTTATAAAATATGTGGTGGTAGCACTGCTGACGTAGGAATCTGCAGAAAACATATTTTTCTGTAGCGAATGTCAAAAACACCGCATTTAATGCCGGACAAAAAAAAATGTGCTGTGCAAACTGTTACATTTTCTATAACTTGTGCACAAAGTTGAACGATACGGCAAGCTGTAAAGTAGAATGATACGATTTTACTAATTCTACCTTTAGAGTCTTTAGTTTTGGTATGTTTCGATTTGATGCTACATATGTATAAACACAGAAAATATTAAATAAGTAATAAAATTCAAAATTAGGCGTTTTGTTAAGATTAATAAAACAAGTTTAATTGCAAAAAAATTAAAAGAAACTCTCAACAACAAATAAGAAAAATTTTTGTAGAGAAAATAAAATAATAGAATAATTTGATTTTTGCGATTTCTTTGTTTAAATTTCTTATTTTCCCATACTTATGCTTTAAGTCTTTCATTTGATTTTTCCCAGCCTTTATGGCAACTCTTACAATAGACGTGTGACGTCACGTCTAACGGTAAACTCTCTGATTGGCGTAATCTTGTAGTTTATCATTCTTGAGTAAGACCAACAAAACTTTTTTCTCAATAGATTTTTATCATAAAAGGTATTGTTTTCTGCTTTCAAATACAAACTATTGAATTTGATTTTGCGGTTAAAAGTTCTTAACCATTTAAGCTGATTAGTTATGGTCTTATTACGTTATTTTTTTTTACTTTGGCGTGCTTTAAATAAATCATTGAGTTGTAAAATAAGCTGAGAATTTTAAAGTATAAAATTAATTCTTAAAAAATAGTAATAGAAAAAGGTTCAATATACAGACGAATAAATGTCATTAGTTATAAATAAGCAAAGAGCTCGTCAAGCCTAAATAAGATTATATAATTTTCTTTATTTAATTACAAATAAGAAAACCTTAAAAATTTCACATCACTTAAAGAAAATCTTCTTATAAATCTTATAAATATTGCATAAATAATTACATGGGAGTTTCACATTTTAGATGAATACTAATCGTTTTAACTTTTCTTTGTTCCCCAACAACAAGATTAAAAATAACTTTTTCATATTGAGTTGAGCAGCAGGCAGAATAAACTCCCTTTAAATTGTTCTAACTGAATTTAGATATTATTTGTACATAAAAAAATCAAATAAAATTGATGATTCAACCGCTCGCTGCTGCAGCCTCCAGCCGAACAAGAAAACTATTGTATAATCCACAAAAAATCTTAGCATTATTTTTGGTATTTTTACAATTGTTCTAAAAATTTAAGAATAAAAAGAAATAATTTTACTCTTTGAAAATAATTTAACTTTTATTGTATGAACTGTGTACCTATATAAATGAACATAATTACATACTTGTGTTTATTTTACACCCCTAATTGTAGAGCGAAACCTTTAAAAAAAAATTTTTTTTTAAATATTTTTGTTTTCAATGTATTGACATGAGTTAGTCCTATTGTGATTTATATTCGTAAATGGAGAAAGGGTAAAGGCTATAGTTTTAAAGACTTTGGTCCTTAGAACACATAAAACATTTTAAATGTTTATGTTGCTTAATGCACACCTTCAATCTCCTGAGTTCACAGAGCAATAAAAATTGTTTTAAAACTTAAGCTCTAACCTTGTCGGTCTTATTTTATATTTTAACTTATATATGACTTAAATTACCGCACTATGGGATAAATATAAACAAATTTTTATATACAATATAACCCATTTTAAGAGTTCAAATTTGAAATTCGACAACATTATTGCAAACTCTTTAACTTGACAAACTTTTGTCTGAATTGAATAATTTTTCATTAGTAGTTAGTGGTTAGGCTTTTTTGGGCAAATGTTTGACAAGTGTGACCGTAGCTTAAGGGTTAGTAAACATCTCTAGCGGTTTTTTTTTGTCACACGTAATAAAATTTTAAATGGCTTCGTTAGTAAAATCGTATCGTACTGTCTTGTATCAGCTGACAAAAGTCCGTAACGTTTGCTATTTAAAAATCTATAGAAAATAGATTTTTAAGTTGCCAAAGTCAACTTCTGACAACAAAAGACACACCTACACATGTCTAAAGCGAAAAGAAATAAAATAACAGCTGACACATTCAATGGCAGCCTCACGTTGTTATTAACTAACATTCAAACTTAAACGCTACGACAACTTCAAAAGTTAGAAAATACAATTTGACTAAAGAAGCTTAAATATTGTTCTAAATTCAAACACTTTGGCACCGTTCCATAGTAGAGGATTTTAAAAAAAGGTATATAACTCTTCAGTTTCTGAACGGGCCGCCGAATTAAAATAAAATTTCGTGCATTTAATGAGGAGCTACAGAGCTAAAGCTTGGAATTTGCATTTAATATTTTTAAAGGCGCGAAGCCACAAAATTTCAAAACGGGCCACCTCAGATTAATAAAAAAATTCAAATATATGTTTAGCTGATATTTTTAATGTAATAAAAAATATGTATTTTCCTATCTAAGAGCTAAGCAAAAGTCAAATACATTTAAGTGGTTTCACGCCCTCTTTGGAGTTTTGTGGCTCCGCCCCCTTTCGAGATATAAAATCCAAATTTCAATCACCTTCTACTGCATAAAATTTTATAACAATCGGAAGGCTCGTTTAGAAACTGTAGGGCTATTTCCATTTCTTTTGCAGAAATTTCCCACTGTGCGCTCATTAAATGAGCATAAAGTGCATATTTCAAACTTTAGCTCGATCATATTTGTTCTATAGCCTAATGAAAACCGGACAACTCCTCAAGAATCTTCGTATTTATTGGGAGCTTTTTAATGTTCCGCCACCTTTGGGACCCGTAAAATCTGTATATATGTACATACATAAGTATCAAGGAAACACAAACTACATATGCATATAAATACACATTTTACATAACAAAGGATACAATTCACTGTCACGCTGTCATTGTTTAAACTTAACATTTCTACTGACTATATTTAGACAACATAAGCCCTCAGTAGTGTCCGGTTGATTTCAGTTCGAGGCCGAATTTTAAGTAAATATTTTTTATACGATAAAACTTTTTAAATTCACAATTGGCAACTACATTGAACCAATCCCATATGGAATTGCACTTAAGTGGGTTAAATAGAATGTGCCCTAACAGCTGTTTGAACCAAACTTCTGGACAACAATGCATTTGATTATAGGTGACTCGCCATAGCCATAATCACATAAACCAATTGAATTTTGGATTTGGTTATGGCTATGGCAGTATGGTATGGCACGTTTAATTTAATCTTAAGTGAGCTGAAAACTTGCTTTCTATTGTCAGCAATCTGCCAATCTAATCTGACCTGTACTTGGTCGCGTCGCACAGTGGGATTTTAGTGTCAAAAACCCACTCAACTTAAAAAACCGAATAATGCAGATCTGTAGAGAAATGTTTAAATATGAAAAAAGCATTTTGTACATGTTTTTTTCGCCATACACAATACTGCCTACTTTTGGTAACACTCATATTTTCTTAGTTCATAAGACAACTGTGTTTGGATCAATTGCCACCAAAATTTTATACAGTGTTGTGATTGATTCTCAATGCCGTATGAAGAGTTTTACTATAAACATACGAATGTTTTTAACAAATTTCAAAATGTTTTGGGTTGAAATATACCGAGGAGTTTCATAAGCAGGAATAAAATGCATATAGACGTTACTTAACCAATAAAATAAGCAAATATATAAATTTTTTATTATTATTTTTTCATATTTCAATTGTATTAAATACATCCTTATGCGTAAATGTACATACATATATACATTCTTAATATAACAAACATAAATACATATGCATGTATAAGAAAAATCTATAAGAATACATATATGTACATACATATATGTCTTGTATGTACCATTATTTTGCATCTTCCCTGAAGAAATCAAGGCATCATTATTTTTTGTTACCTGTTCAGTAGGTACAAGAAACCAAAAAATAAAGCAAAAACAATTTTATAAAAACTGTTAGTCACACCATAATACACGAATAAATCTGGTTGTTTAGAATTCTACTTCGTCTTGTCGTTTTTATTTTTGTAGTTCTCTAGCTGCAGCATACTCCTCCACTTATCAAACCCATACATTTACTGATTTCTCTACTATTTGTTTATCAACCAGTATTTTTTTGTTTTTGTATTTCGAAGAATGGTCTCGTATTCCCATGTTTTGCGTGTGTATAGTAATTACGGTGTTTTTCTTTTTGTTGTTTTGTTTATTTTACTTGGGCCGAGCTGTGCATACTCGCACACAGATACAACGCGTCTGTATTAGTTCAGGTGAAACATACAAGTTTTATGTTTTACTTGTTGTTGGTGTGTTGCGGATGTTGTTTTTGTTTATGTCATTTGACAAAGAGACGACTGTTGTTTATTTATTGGCAGTGTTGCCAATTCTGAGAAAGGATCTGCCAATACCTCAAACTTCCTTGTTACAATTTACGGCAAAAAAAAGAGATTTCTTCCAAACGTACGACTCCAACGTAAGCCTTGAACGAATCAGCCGATTTTTGTGAAATTAGCGGCAAAAGATGTACATTAATGAGATATAATTCGGCAAATAGCTTCCGATCCCTTCACAAGATCTCAAGCCACATATACACAAAAACACACATACATACATCATACATACATACATCCATATAGCAATTATTTCGAAAATAGCTAGAACCAACTCTTAGGACCTCAAACCCTCGAAATATGATAAAAACTCAATTTGTAAGAATTTGGGCATAATAAGTAATTTTCTTTTGAGTTAAGAAGTTAAAAAAATGTATTATAAAAGTTTAAAAAAACAAGATTTTCAAGTTTTTCTATTTTATAATTATATATTTTTATATAATGCTTTTAATCAGGTTTGCAAATTCAATGAAATTAAAACTTTTATCTGTTATTCATGTAATTTTCTGAAGAAGACATAAAAAAATTTCTAAATAGTTACAAAATTGTATAAATAAATGTGTTGGTTCAAAATCAGAACACAAATTTCAACTCGCCGGGTAGGAAAATCCAACCTTTAGTTTTCACAGAAAAAACTAATTAATTAAAAACTAATAATTAATAATAAGAAATTTGTAAATTAAAATGCAAAAATTTGTAATAATTTGCTTTAAAAAAACTCAGATTTTTTCAATCAACAAATTGTCTAATTCAACAAATTCTTTTACAAAAATTGAAAATCAAATAAATGAAATAACAGTACAGTACAAAAATCTTCTCTAAACAATTTTGTTACAAATGTTACTTCATATTAGTTGTATGAATTAGGATTTTTCACTACCATACATTTTTTTGTTTAAAACAAAATTGGAACAAACTACACATTTTCTGAATCAGTAAAATTGTTCACTGAAACTAAACAAACGTACATACATATATTTGAACATATTTTGGCAATAATTTTTTTTTGTGTTGTAACAACCTATCAAGAAGTAACGAATTAATGCACTTGGTATTGAAAAGTATGCAACAAGTTACGTATCGATGGCTTAGTCGGCAAAAATGCTTAGTTCACTTTATACACAAAGTGAGTTTTTAATGTAGAATGCCAGAGTAACTCAAAACACATAGTTTCCAAAATTTAAAATGTCGTTATGTTGGTTTTTTTTTTGCTGTTGTACAGTGGCAAGCAAATATCATAAGTCCTGAAAGAAACACTTGTTAAGTACAGCGACAAACAATCTGCATCTAGTATTCTTGCATTTACTCAACAAATAAATTTTTTGTGTTAATTTAAAATAACAAAATTAATAGTTTCGTTGTCCTCACATAAAAAAGGACTTAGCATATTTACCGACTAATACCCGTAATTTCTAAACACATGTAATTTTCCTAAGGTTTTTACCTACGAGTTTGTCTTATAAAATTTGACTTAAACGATAGATATCTGTACACTAATAGATATCAATGGGTAGAAATAACAGACATAAGCCAAAGATATGCAATTTAAAAATGTTTATTAAATTAGAGTCAAAATCGGCTTTTAAAACGTCTCAGCCAACTAAAAAACTAAACAGAGATAAACTAAATCAAGAAAAACTTAAATGGCAACGCTGTTAATGCTGTTAAGATTAAAGTGGCCGTGAGTACGTGTGTGTGTATGAATGTGTGCATCTGTGACATGTGCAATAAGTTGCTGTACTTGTTAGAGTTACCGTTGTGTTTTATTAGAACTCGTACAAGACTCGTTTTTACTATGGCAATTGCAGATATTTTAGTTTGTTGCAGTTTTGTAAAGTTCTGGATATAATTACTTTAAAATTGTTTTAGTATGATCTCGAATGTTGTGTTACCACAGAAATAAGTAAATTACATTAGGAAATAATTTGATAATTTTTATTACTTCATATGTAATAAAGGAAACGCAAGGTGGGCTTCAATATATTTTCTTACAAAAAAATATTGACTGTGGTCACCGTGCTACTCTCTTAAAGTATTAAACACATTCACCACAGCAGGCTACACGAACACACGACTTCAAATGCCGCTAGCAACATTTGTCGCCTCGTAGCCGGCTACTTAATTATTTTGGAGACGGCAGCAGCACCATCTGCAGTTGATATTCAAGTACAAATACATAGTTCAGTATTGCCACTTTTATATGTTTTGCATTTATAAAAATTAATTACTCTTTTAAAATGTACTTATTTCACGTAAAAGTACAAAAATGAATCAATTTATTCTTAAAATCAATTTTTGGATATTATTTCTGTTAAATAATATGAAATAATTGTACAAAATCATTCATTCAACATTTTGTATTGTACTGGCAATACTGAATTTTCTCATTGTAGCCAACAAAATAGAAATTAGTTTAATTGGACTACAACGACAAAATCAGCATAGTCAACAACCTGCCGCCATGTTGCCTTGCTGTCTTCAAAAGAATTATTCTCATATAAAAATGTGTATTCTATCCTTGACATTTGGTAGTCGGTAGCTTGCTGTGGTGAATGTGTTTTATGCTTAAGTTTGCTTTAAGAAACATGTTTTATTTTTGTACTTATACTTGTTTCTAAACTCCAACATCAACTACCATTATACAAACAAACACTTGTGTGTATGTTTGCACCACATTCAGTTTTCAAATAAGAGAAGTAGAAAAACCTAAGAAAAAAAAAACGCGCTCAATATGAAATGGTGGATTGTTTGATTTCCACAAACAAGTTTTTAGTTTAATATTAAACTTGCGGTCGTGTGGACGTGTAATTTCTGTAGTTCTTAGTTCAAGAAGACAAGACCACTTAAGAAAAAAAAAAGAAAATACGGGCTTAAAGATCATTTTTAAAGATTTGTATTTTTTCTATAATAAAACGTGTTTAAAACTGAACAAAAAAAAAAAAAAAAAAAGTATAATAGCAGAAAAATAAATCATGTATTGGCGCCTAATCATATAGTTAGCAAAACAAATTTTAAATAAATATTGTTCGGAAAAGTGACAAGAATTAAGAAAATTGTTAAAAAATTAAAAATTTTACAAACAGTGAAAAAATAATGTATCCATTACTTGAAACCAGTTTAAGCAAAGATTTTAAGGAAAGTTTTGTTCCAAGGTGTTGAGCTCAACACTAGCAACAAGTAACTGGATTTTAATTTTTACTTGGATTATATAGGATATTGTAGCTTAAAAAGTAAGTTGGAATGAACTAAATTTTAAACTCAAAGAAAATGTTGATTTTGTGAAAGTCAAAGTTGGAGAAAAGGAGAAACTAATTATTTTATGTTTAAAATTAAAAAAGAAATATATATATATTAAATAATATACATATTTAAATTATTATTGAAAATTCTGCTTTAAACAATTTCCTGTTCGTTACATATTCAGTGACATTTCCATACGAAACTAATTTTGTATGGAAATCTGTATTATACTCTATTTATAAATCAAAAAACCTTTTTTTTTAGAATCTTTTTAAACTTTAGCGGAAATATGTATATGACATACAAAACAAATTTATTAATGAAATTAAGTTAAATTTGAAACCGGATATTTATATTAAAACTGCCTTGAGTAATAGCCCATTATTTATCTAGAACAGTTTAGTGGTTCCAAGCGACCTCTTAAATTGACAAAATTAAATTCTCATAAGGAAAAAACATTGTAATTATAATGCATATGATTAACAAAATTAATCTGTTATAAGAAATAAGATTGTCTTCAGTGGTTTAAGGAAGTTAAAAAATAAAATAATTTGGACAACTTCAATATAAAGTTTTTATATCATACGATACAAAACCAAATCATTTATATTCAAATTAAAAAAAAAAAAACTTTCTCAATTAAAATAAAAAATACATTTTATTATTCATAATAGCTATTTTATAATATTAACACTTTTTCTTTTGAAACTGCTATATTGCCCGCAATTTGTTTATAATTCCATTAACATCTAGAAATTCAGCTTAAATTTGAATATTTTATTTCTTGGAACTTTACAACTTGACATACTTACATACATACATATATAGTAAATATGTAATTATATGCATATTTGTATGTTGAGTTAGAAAAGTACAATATTTCATTTAAATTTCAAATAAATCTTTGGTTATTTACATTCACTTTACATTCTATTCACTAAAGGTGAAGCCAACCAAGTATGTGTATAATAATAAATGAGCTGCAATAAATCTGTGACAATAAGGAAAAAGTGCTTAAGTCATATTTTACTGTTTTTCAGGAGAGCACTTTTAAGCGTTCAAGTCGATTTTTAGAATTTTTCTTCTTTAACAGTTGAATTGGGAAATTCTCTGTTTAACTTTATTTTTTTAATCAAAAGTCATTCTACACACTATAAGTAATACACTTAAGTTGAAATATACCAAAGTGTAACCTCAATTAAGCTATTATTCCAAATTAGATAAGAAGTCTAAAAAAGATAAGTTGCATATCATATTGCTACAACTTCCTGAAAAATCACACAAATTTATTGAGATTTTGACCAGGGGTACTTTCAAATATGCAGATTACGGAGATACCATTAACTGAAAATCAGCTTATCTCGACTTAAGCACTTTTTACTTTTTGCCACAGAAATAATAATGAAATCAAGCGTTTAATTTATTGGCAAGCTTTAGTTAATTCTGTAATTGTAATGGATTTGTGACATTAGTATTAACAGTTGAGCTTTTATTCCAAAAGAATTTGTATTTAATTTTTTTTTAGTTCAGCATTTTCCCTTTTTTATTTCAATATTTATAAAGTATTGTTTAAAGAGTTTCACTTATTTACGTCATGTCAATACGAGAAGATGCAGCCTCCTGTGAAGGGCGGTATTGGGTGTCACAAAGAGGAAATTCCGTCAGTGACAGTGTATACATTAATTAGCACTGTAGCAAAAATATCAGAGCCAGTCTAGCCCAAGAGTTTGGAGGTGGGTTAACCCCATAACATCTCCTTGAATTTGCGCTTACATGTCAGTTATATAAATAACTAAAAATAAGGTGAATAATGATATCCCTGCAGAAAATTTAGTGACAATTGATCCAAACGTACTCATCGTATGACTTGAGAAAATGTGAGTGTTATCAAAAGTACGGGGAAGTGTATGGTGAAAAAAGACATATCGTGTAATTTTCGTGATGTATCGTCTTGATCTTGAGCCAATGTAATTTGGACTTATTGCAATATTGTAGTAAACGGCACTGAACTGATATGGTTGAATACATGAACCTATCAAGTAGTGTAAATATAATGTTAATTGCTCCATAAAATGTGACTGGAACCACTCCCGTAACTATACTGAGATATTAACCTAAGTTTAACTGGTATTTATACTTTTGAAACATGAATGTCCCTGTGATTGAGTGGGTAGTGTGCAAGCCTGTCATGCGCGAGGTTATCGGTTCGAATCTCAAAAAAGTTTCTGCTTAAAAATAAATTATAATTGCATTTGTAACAATAAAAAAAATTATAAGTTTTCATTGTTACAGTTAAATGTCGGAATGACATTTATATAAAATTTATATTATAGGTCCCTATGGGATAGTTCAGTGACAAGTCACAAGGTGAATAAAAAGTATCAATTAACCCCATCCTAGGCCATTCCCATGTAAAAGTGACTGGTCCGCTTCATGGAAAGTGTTAGAACTCGGACTAGTCCCTATCACTTGGGGACCGGTCACGTGACTAGTATTGTGTCAGTTGAATTTCCTGCAGGCATATTAATATCATATACGTCATAGCACTAACACGACAACATTGTTTACCTCATGTAATAAACTTTTTGGCCGCATTCTGGCGGTTTTCGTTAAATTTTTTTTGGTTTTTTAAACATTATTACACATTTCTTATAAAGTGGCAAATTTTTAAAATAAATAAAAGTATTTTATGTTGCTTTCAGTCGATTAACTAACGATAGTAAAAATAATGGAAGCTATTTTTGATAATTTGAATTTGTATATAGATTTCTGTTGCAATCAAAATGTTTGATTAAACAAAGACAACGACAAACTATTTACTTTGTGGAATTATAAATATATATATATAGAAAACTTATTTTTTCTCAATATTTAAAATAACTTCCAAGAAGATAACATTTTGCAAAAGCAATTCTGTAGTTTTCATAAATAACTATTTATGTTATATATTTCTCATTTCGAGTCTTTAATGCAAAATTGTTATATTTCAAATACTTTTTAAAACGTCTAGAAAATTGTTCAGAAATATGGACGCATGTGCATTTTTTTTCTACAACAACAACGCAACTTCTACCTTTTTTAAATAAGCTTCAAAAGGAAATTTCCCTGGCTCTAATGAAACTACAAAGTTTTTTATTCAAAACAGTTGTAGTAAGCCAAACTTACAAATCGCTTAATTCTACTTCTTTGCTTGTGTTTTCTGTTATAAAGACAACGAAGATTTTTCCCACGCAATATTTTTTTACATTAATTATTTGACCCAAAACTACACAATAAAATTTTTTGTCAATTTTACACTTGCTTATGTTGCAGTTTCTATTTAAAAAACTAGCTTGCCCAAATAGTTTATAATTTCATAAATCAAATATTAACGTTTGTAGCAACACTTTGAGGGTGCCAACAAAATTTTTGCAGATTCAAAAACAATAGAGAAGAAAAATCGTGAAAGAAAAACATTGAAACATTTGAAAAACATATTCCCATGACCTTTAAAAAAGGAAACGATTAAGAAAAACAACAAAACAAAAGACATTTTCTTTCAAATCTTCAAACTGAAATAAAAGGTAAAAGAAACTGTGTAAAGAAAAATTATGTTAAATCTTACAAACTGTACTACTTTGTTATTGGAAAAATTTTTATTGGAAAAGGTAATTTTTGTTACCAGCTAAATATCAAAGTGTACCTGTGCATGACAGGTGGGAAAGAATTTTATAAAAAAAGAAATTTGAAACCTTTTAAAAATATTTTATATTTTATATTTTATATTTTATATTATATTATATTTATATACATTTAAGTGTGTCTAAATTTTATTGATTTCTATTAAAATTTACTCTTTTTTTTATTGATTACAATATTAATATGCATTTTAATTATCATTATAAAAAAAAACTTTTATTTTCGAATTATAAATAAAAGCCTAATTCAAATGAACTTTGTTTTCAATAAAAATTAATATTCTTTAAACATATTTGGTCAAATCATTAAAATATTTATGGTATTGATGAAAAGAATGTACAAGTAATAATTGAAACTACAGCAACCTGCGTATTTTCCAGTAGCAAAGAAATATGTTTAATAAATACCTTAAGCGAGTTAAATTAGCATAATAACTAAATATTTAATTTGTGTAGAAAATAATTTTTCTTTGTGTTGGTTTTGTTCGTTACAAGTCGAAAACATTGCCAGCATAATAATTTCCAAGCAACAGAGTTTATAAGCAGCGAACAAGTTTGTTGTTTAAGTCTTTTGTTTTGTCTTGTTTTGTTGTTGTTGTCCCAAAACATATTGGCTTCGTAAGTTTGTTGCTTAAGTCTTGTGTTCTGTTCCTGTTTGCTAGAGTTTGAGTAAAATTGTCTCTGGCATATTAATGGCCTTTTTGGGTGAAACAAAACTAATTTTAGGATTTTATTTATTGCCAACAAATAATATTTAAATTGAATTCTAAGCATCGGGCATGCTTTGATGACAAGTTATTGTAGAAAACCTTGTGTTTTGTTAGTGTGTGTGTGTTTTAATATTATAAATCATACATCTTAATATGTGGCATTTGGCAATTTTATAAAGGTTTTTCTATTAACTGCAAAAAGCTTTGAAAGCAGAGAATATAAAGACCTTTAATAGATGTAGCCAAGTTAAAAAAATATACATAGAAGGATTTAATATTATTAATAATTCTTTTAACGGGCAGCTATGTAAATATACAAAAGCTCTATATTTCACTCGCTGTCGCTATATTTCTTTCAATATTCAATAGCTTTAAGATTTATTACCCAGCTTTCATAAATTTTTAAGGTGTGTGTTTTATTTTTTGTATTAAAGTTTGGCGTCACTGCCAAGGCTTACTTACTTTAAAAGTTAAATATTTCTTATTTACAGTGCTAATAAACAAAAAGTGAACGCCTTGATTATTATTTTTTTTTAATTAATTTAATTTCATACAGAGTAAAAGAGTTACCTAATGAGACTTTTAACTATATTATTATTTAACTATATTATTATTAACTATATTACTTAAAAATTAAAATTAAAATAACATTCAGTTATGAAACTTTTAAAGAAAAATTTTAAATTAACAAAACCTTTAAATTCAAATGTCTTTCTATTAAAAACTTATTAGATAGTTTGATTTTTTTAAAGATAAGCAAGCAATTCCTGATATAACGAATCTCATTATTGAAAATCTGATTAAACGGACGTCCGGTTTTACATCGACAAAGTTATTACGCGAATACTATATTATTTATATATTCGATATAACGAATGATAAAAAACATTGCAAAATAAAAGACAAAACCTTGCTAGCAACATATTTCTAACATTTACACTTGCGTGCTCTGTATAATGCCGAGTACACATCTGGCATTTCTTGTGTTGTCATTTTCAAAATGTGTGCAAAGCCGTTTACATTATGTTTTTTATATGGAAATCAATGCCACACAACAAAAAACAAATTTTACCACCAGCATACAATATTGCGATGTCACAAAATGCCATAGTGTGTACTCGGCATGCTAAGCGGTAAAAAATATTGAAACAAAATCTACAGCAGCAAGGGAAACACATAAAAAAGTGTGGCACCGTTAGTTTTTATTTGGTAGTTTATTAAAAAAACAAAATGCTGACATTATTTTCAATGTATTGTTTCATACTCTACAACAATAAGAATTAAAATAATACTTAAAAAAACCTTGCCAATATTTCAGTATAATGTATGGGCCTGATTTTATATCGTTCGTTATATCAGGATTTACTAGACATAAACAACTGCACAATTGGCAACACTTCCATTGCGCAGAAGTCTGTTCTACTAAAAACTTCAATTTGTAGGCATTGTTAAAGCTGACATTATTTTCTATGAAAAACCAGAAGTATGCCAGTTTTTTATTTTTCAAAAATTGAGAAATCATAACTTAAATAAGCTTCTTGATTTATTATAACTTCTGAAAATTATAGAATATAAAAAAACTGCATGACATTTGGTTTGTGGTTTAACTTCCCATTAAAGTTTTTTCTTTTAAATTTACATTTAAATTTGCTAAAAGCTGTTCAGAAATCTTTTTTGATGTGGCGATAAAGAAACAAAACTTTTGGCATGCATACCCATTTTTGTCTCTAAAAATTTCGTTAATTAATTAAGATAAAAAAAGGTTCAAAGGAAGAAATATAAATGAGCAGCTGCTGCGGTTTTGAAAGATTTCTTAGCTCTTTTATTAATAACGAACAATAACGAATCAATTTTCAAGGCTTGCTGGTTAAGTTGTTTTAAAGTTACTTAAAATAAAAAAAAAAGTTTTTGAATTCATAGGAAAGCACAGCAGCTACCGAAATAATCTGAAGATATTAAACCTTTGTATAAAAACTTAAAAAACAGTCTTGGCTGAATATACATATATATTTACATATCGAGCCATAACCGCTAAAATAGTTTAAGCGACACATTTTTGACGTCGTTTTTTTTTAACGAAAATCGACTGTTTACGATCGCAAATAATCGATTTTGGTCAAAAATTTAAGTTTCTAAATTATGTCGCTTAAGCTATTTTAGCGGTTATGGCACGATATATAACCCCACAAGTAAACATATTTATTTTTATGCTTATTATATATGCAATTACTTTGCCTATCTTGATAACTTCTATATGAGTAGAGTTTAGATGTAGGGCCACAAAAACACTCGAAGCAAGATTTGTATGTGTAGAGGGAAGGAATGGCCATATGAATTTGATATTATCTTAAGTCAAGTTTCCATAAATTTTTACAAAAAATCATTCAGATTTTCCCTATATTGCAAAAGGCAGTAGTTATTTATATACAAATTTTCCATTTATAAAACTAGCGAGCAACATTTTAGTTTCCGCAAGTTTCCTTGCGTAAACAGCGTTGCCAGAAACTTGGAAAATAAAATCTTCAGTTGGCCTAAAAATCATATTTTGAACATATAATCCATAAGTTTTTTTGTCTTATTAAAATATAAAATTTCTTATTTCTTATGAGTTTATTCGACACTTTATTTGAATTTATAATACATCATAACATAGAAGTAAATACTTGTAGGAAACATTTTAAGAATAATTTCAAGCTACTTGCAATATTTGTACAATTCATAAGCTTTGTTGTATGATTTAAAATTGTATCTGAAAAGATATCATCAGTAGACTTAAACACAAAAGTTTTTGAAACAAGCTAAACTTTTTCATATTAGGAATCTTACTATCAACAGTTTTTTGTTTTGAGAATTTTTTTTTAAATTTTCAAATAAAACTTCAAACGATACAAGAAGGCTTCTGAATTTATTTATTTTCTGTTAACAATTTTCATACTTAATGTCTTTTTACGTGACAGCACTGAAAACATAAAAAAGATAATGGGCGTCCATATCCACTGTTTTTCTTTTTCTCCCATAAAATCACCACACTTAGTATTTTAGTTGCTTCTTAGCAAGTACAAGTACAAAGATCTAGACCCTTCAACAACAAAAAAGTTTGTTATTCATGAATACATAATTTAATATTTAACATTTAAATAAGAAGTTTTATTATTATTACACTCGTTTGAATTTTATGTCTAAAGGAAAACTAATTTTTATTACAGACGCCCATTTTTCCACTTCCTTTTTTATTACACTATATGAAAGTTATTACTGCAGACAACTAAGAAATGTGTTTAAAGGAAATTAATTTTATGCTGATTGTAGAAAACAATTTTCTTAACAAGTTTCCTCTAGAGCTTAAAGAAAAAACTGTCATACCTTAAACGGAAGTAGTAAATGTTAATATAAATAATATTTTTTTCTGTATATAATTCTGTTTTACTTTTAATTTTTTTATTAGAATTTATGTAATAATTTTCTAAGGAAATATAACGGCTAGTTTTCTTAAAATTCTAACAAGCAGCAATTATTAAGTGTAAAGGGAAGTTAATTGCTTAATATAAATATTTTTTTATGGGACATATTTTTAACAAAATTAGAGATTTTATTTCACAAAAACTTTGAATAATATACTAAAAATTAGTAAATTTTTTTTTGTGTTTAATAACACACAATCATTTCAGGTTTAATGAATGATGGCTTTATAAAGATTTCAAAGTTTAAAAGGCTTTATTTATTATATTAAAGTGATTGCAATATTTTTTTTTTAGATCTACATACATATATCTCATTTACTTAATTATGGTAATTGTAAAACAATTCAAATATGTACGTACATGATATTTTAAAATTAATATTTTTTTTAAACTAACGTATAGTGTTTAATATAAATTTTTTAACTCTAAATTAAGCAACATCTGGCTTAAAGTTTTGAGTTAACTTCAGCTATTTTACAATAAAACATTTGACTGACTTGTTTGTGTCTTAAGTCTTTTGTTTTTCTGTAAATTTCAATGAAAATATGTACATTTACTCATAATTTTTACGCAATGATTTTTTTGTAGTATATTATATTATAATTAAATTTTATAGCGAATATATTTGTTAAACATTTTCATATCCCAGTTTAGGGTACCTATTTGATTTGCTATTACGAAGGGCATACAGAAAGAGTTTAAATGTTGACTGCCATATGCAAAAAAATAATTTGTGCTTCAATTGTACCGTAAAACCGGTTTTTGTATAGAAATTTTGTTCAAATGCACACTTCAGGCACACGTTATATTTTTTTGGATATGTGGGTAAAGGTTTAAGTTTCAAAATGCCAAAACACATACGTTGCCGATGAGCTGGAAAGAACAGGGTCGGCGTTAGATGAAGAAATGTGTGACAGATCGGTGAAATTAACAATAGGTCATCCCTACAGGGAACTGAGTACTTGGGTAGAGAGCAGCACCAACTGTTCCTGGCGAAGTAGGGAGGATTGTAGAGTCTCGAGGGCTATGTGGCCAAAACTTGATTCAGGAAGATCCAAACTGCTACTGAATATGAATAAAAAGGCAGTGCGAATCGTGATTCGCAGTGACTGGTCATTGCTTTGTCAGAGCAAGAACGAATATTTTGGAATCTGGCACTTCAGATTTATGTAAGATGTGCTGGGATGAAGAGGAACCAGAAACCATTGAACAAGTTATCTGTTGCTGGCAGAAGCTGTAACGTCATAGGCTTAAATAGCTGAGCAGACGTTTCTGTGAGAGCATTACTGATATTGAGAAGTGTAAACTGGGGGATATCAGGGTCTTTTTCATGGGAATTTAGTGGCTTAATTACGTTTAATAGGGTCATTTCTGGATACAAATGGGGGTAAATATTAGTTTTTAGTGGGCAAAAGAAGGGAATCACAATGTACCCAAATGGGTCTCCGAGTAGAGGTGCGTTATAGCACAACTCTTCCTAACCTAACTTAACCAATATTATTCGCAAAATTTTTAATAAAACGATTATATTGCATTTGAAGTTGTAATATAATGAACAGAATCGAATCAATAGATTGTGAGAATTCTCCACCAAAGAGCAGGACATTGAATCATACTGTGCGAATCCAGTAAATAGGCGCAAATCCAAATTGTAATGAACGTAGACGTATCACGACGACTCTCGCTCTTTACTATTTAAGTAAATTAAAGAGGACCGTTTTGTGAATAAAGAGTTATACGTATTATAACGAGTACGAGACGGATTGACTTCTTACTTTACTACGATATGATAAAATCTAGTAACGACCCTGGACACCGCTGAGCATACCCCAGCATAAAAGCGGAAAACGTGTCCTTACAGTGAGAATTCTCACAATCTATTAATTCAAAATTTCAGAAGAAACTAATTTTTTTTCACATAAACTTCTTGGAGGGTCTATCTACTGTTTCAAATTTATATGTTTGTAACATGTAAGTTTGTAAGTATTTTATTTTGTTTCGAATAACACAGTAGACCCTTACCTCTTAATCTCTAAATACAACGAAGACTGCTACAAACTTGATTGAAAACGCTTCTTTCTTTTGCCATATATCTTTGAAGAAACATTTTGAAAAAAGCTCTTTATTTCAATAATTCTTTCTCGTGATATCAATTTTAGGGATATATTTAATTTTTTGACTTGATGATTTGCATAAAATATGCCAAATGTTATTTAAATCTATTAAATGGCTCGAAAGATATCGTTGCCAAAAATTAAGTTTTGTTTTATAAATATTCCAAAAGTCCTTGGATTTTCCATTGTTTTGAGATAGAAATTAGCGAGAAGCTCATATTATTTTACAAAATCTTAATGAAAAGCTATCAAACACAATTTTTGTAAGCCAAACATATTTAAATGTTCAGTATGTTTTGCTCAAAAATCTTTTAAACCATACTGAAAATAAGTTTTTATTACAAAATAAGATACACTGTCATATCTTAACTTTTTCATAAGTCGTGTTTGTGTAATAGTGAGCTATAGCCTTTCGTAGATCCAAAAAGTGTTGCTTCCAATGCACCATTTTTTTTATCAATCAGGATTCTCCCTTTTTTTAATCTCTAACAGGATACTAAAAGGTACGACTGGAGTACTTACTAACCGTAAATGGCGAGAGCGGTGTATTCAGCTTCGTCTGCAAGTTTATCTTTATGAATACGCTTATTATTCCTTCTGACAGAACGCTGCAAAATTTTGTGCATACAAAGGTATCTTTGCTTCGGAATTAATGTTTTCACCTGCGGCTAATTCCGCTTTGATGTCAAGTCAGTATTATAAAACAGTCCGTGTATTATCAGTCCGAAAAGAAAAAAATACAGAGAGTCAGTAAAGAATTATTACTCTTTAAAACTTACTCACATCCAAGTACCACAACCCTTAAGCTTAATGTTATATTTTTTGCATATTTAAAAAAAAAAATCATCGTAAAAATACAAAAAAAAATTTCAATGGTCTTATCATGTTTTGGATGGTAAAAGCACAAATCATTTAATGGTATTTTGAATTGCTTTAAATCTTTTATTAGAAATTTCTAAGCTAAGCTATTATAGTTTTTGTTAGCCTGGTGCCATTTATTTATTTTATTTATTATTTTTAGAAACAAACTTTCAGTAAATTAGCATGAAACTTATGCATATGTATGAACTTGAACAAATAAGCTCTTTATGTGCATGTTAAGTTTGTCTTCTTAAAAAAAAATATTTTATAGTACACAGAAAAAACTAAATTTCGTTTCAAGTAACCAAATTCTTTGAATCAGTAAATTTTTTCTGTGAATGCGGACCTACAAAGAAATTTGTAGATTCTGACAACAATTTTGTAAAAATTTAACTGAAAAAAAAATTATTTTTAGTTAACTTATTATGGCATTAGAGAAAAAAGTTAACTGAAACTCAAAATATTTGCAGTCAAATTTATTAATAGGAACAGAAAAACATTTTTGCAGATTTTTTTTTGTATTATTCAGCAAATTTTTTTTTTATAATTTACAAACACATTCACTAAAATTTTTCGTATTATCAGAAAATAAATTAACTGAATCAATAACAATTCTTAATTTTTTTTTTTTTTTTAATTAGTAAAAGTTTTATGTGAAAAAAATAACTGAATCAAATGAAAGGTTCAACTATTTTTTTACTTTCAAAAATTGGCTTAGCTAACAAACTCCGTATGTTTATAGTAAGACTCTTAATACTATATTGAGAATCACAATATACAAACATAATAAGTTTGAAAACAGCACACAAAAAGCTTAAAAAAAATAAAATGTTTTTTATATCTATAAAATAATTTGTAGAAAAAATTAGAAGAAATCAGACAAATTTTTTACAGTATATAAAAATAAATTTAACTGAAAAAATTAAAAAAAATAAGACAATTTTTTTTAACTGAAAATAACTAATTTAAATATAAAATAACAAAAATGAAAAATTTTAAAAACCCCCGACTTTTTTCAGAAAAGACGTTATATCTTCTAAACGGCTAGACCGATTTTTTTCAAACATAGCTAAGAACCCTCTCGATTAAGTCATCTTTCAAACAGAAAAAACTAAATGAAAATCGGTCCAGCCGTTTGGCCTGTACGTGGACACAGACAGACACACAGATACACAGACACACAAACACACACTACAAACTTATAACACCCCTTTTTTTAGTCGGGGTTAAAAAATAAATCTAAATTTTTTTTTTTACAAATTTTACTTTATATAGATAATTTTCATTCTATACAGTTTTTTTAACATAAATTAAAATTGGGACAAATAATTTACTGGAACAGTAAAAAATATTTACTGAAACTAAATTATATTTCAAAACACACGTTTGTTTGAAAATTTTTTGGTAATAATTTTTTCTGTGTAAACATGCTTGTGGAGGTAAAAATACAGTGAAGTCACGCCAACATTAACTGTGAGTGTAAAGCTAATAATTGAATTTAGTGGTTTTTATAAGAAAATTTATAGAATTTTGCATGGATACAATGGAGCTCCATTTTTATTGTCCAGCTTGATCCCGTTATTTTGGTGATGACACCTTACCGGATATTACCCACCTTAGAGGTAATGACTGGAAAAGTTTGACGGGCTACGTGAACGTTTCTGACTTCCTATAATAAAGGTGGGTGGAACATGAGCGTAATGTCGGGGCATGACCATAATGGCTCCTCTTTTCAACTTATCATAACCTACAGAATTATAAGTTGCATATTTGTCCACAACTGGAATGTGAATCAGACGTATTTTTTATGCACACTGTCCATTACAATATTTAATGAAAGCAAATGGAATTTTTTTTTTTGGTTGTATGAAATAACGTTTTTAATAAAAATATTTAAACTAATTTTTTTCTTTTTAGAATTTTGTTTCTGTTTTTCATATAAATTACTATTTGAACCCTAAACTTTTTTTTATTTTAAATTTTTTTTAGCTTTTTACTCCTTTATGTTTTTAATTTCACTTTATGGCAGCTCGTTTATGTTTATTTTTTTTACTTGTGAAATAAATAATTGTTTTATAAATTGATTTCACTTTAATATGCATACTTGAAGAGAACACATGTCACAGAGAATAGGTCTTTTCTCCTAAAGCTGCAGGCACAATTTATTGATATTCCTGCAAAATAAAAAATAATAAATTATTGACCATTGTACATCTTTGCTGTCTCCTGTGCGACATGTGTTGTAAAACTATAAATGACCTGCTGTTTGTTTGCCTATAATTTACAGCGCGTGCTGCATTCAATTTCTGCAACTCTTCTTTGTTTTTTGTCATTTCAAGTTTGCAAATGCAAAAAAAAATCCTTATTATTCCTTTTTTATGGTATAAATTTTAAAAGTTAAATTAGCTCCAACTGTTGTTAATTTGCATGAGTCCCAAAAGCAATTTTTGTTTAACCCTTATCATTTTTTTTTTTACATTTACTACAATTTTTTTCTGGCACTTAGGAAGTAAATTGTTTAAATAAGCAAAGTAAAATGAACTTGTTTTAAAACATCACCTTTGCCTGCTTAAATGTGTCTTTTAGGTCTCGTATAACAGTTTCAGTTACCAGCATATCTTGTATCTTTTAAACTTCCTTTATTGAAAATTGTCTTTTTTCTCTGTATTTTCTTGTTTTCTTTAGTTTACAACTTCCGTTTTGTTTGTTCATTATGAAGATTTTTGCCTTAGTGATGATAAGTAATAATGCTGAAGTTGATCTTTGCTGTTGAACTTTTGTTTTTTATATTCGTTCTGGGTTTCTTCGTTAAATGGTTTTGAAAGAAATTTGCTTGTGTGTCTTTGCTTTACTCCCATTATGTTTAAGTGACTCATTCTTAAGCAGCTTTTCTTTATTTATTTAAATTGTAAAGTTTTTTATATATTTTTTTTTGTTTGCCTTTAAATGTTTAAACTGGAAGTTTTTGATTACAATTTCTTGTATGTTGTAAGTTTTCTGGTTTTAATTTCTTTTATTGCATTTAAAGCTCAAATGAGGTCAACTTAACAAAAAAATAAATTAGCAAATAAATCAAAAGGAGAACGAAATGAAGTTAAATTATTTTTAAGTTGTGTAATTTTTGGTAAAAATAAGAATGATTAGTTGATAGTTGACACTATTAAAACATATTGCCACCAAATACTTTTTATATGTCTGTAGATTAATTAAAAATCATTCGCAGTTAATGTCAAAGGTCAATAAATAAGCCCAAGATGTATACATAAATAAAATTTTAAAGATCTTAGTCCTTATACACACTTTGAAGAATAAATAATAAACTCGTCAAAGTACGACTTTGAGTCGCTCATGATGGTTCTGTATATCTTACCTGATGT
Organism: Tachina grossa; assembly: GCA_949987645.1. Lineage (NCBI taxonomy): Eukaryota > Metazoa > Arthropoda > Insecta > Diptera > Tachinidae > Tachina > Tachina grossa. The sequence goes on along the minus strand of OX465277.1, from coordinate 81,855,935 downwards.
AGACATTTTTGAAAAAGTTTGAAGTACCCGGTAAACTTTTTTCGGTTTTTGGCGATTTTTTTGTTTTGGCGCTTTTCTTAGTTTCGCGCTTTTTTTTTTTGTTTTTGGGTTTTTTTATCTTTTGCATTTTTTGCGATTTATTCAGTTCTTGGCGTTTTTTTAGTTTAAGCGATTTTTCTAGTTTTGGCGCTTTTTTCGATTTTTTTTTAGTTTTGGATCTTTAATTTTTTTCAGCGTTTTTTTAATTTGGGATTTTTTTAGGTTTAGCGTTTTTGGAAATTTCAAGAGTTTGCCTCTTACGGTTTCCAAGATACAAAAAGTTTTCGAAATTATATTGACTTATAAAATACCCTTTAATTCGTCATTCGCTCTAATTTTTATTAATGTTTATCATAACCTTAGTTTTTTACGCAAAGAACAAATTTACCACGCCTACTTTTAGGCCTATTTTTAAAAATTTATTTTAAATCGGAGAACGGCTGGAATGCTTTGTCTATTTTTTTAATATTCGTGGTAGTTTAAAGAAATAGTATTAAAGAATGGAACAGTGGGCGTTACACCTCCCACATTTACTTCCTCTTTATTTAATTAATTCTAAATCAGGTAACGGCTGGACTGATTTGTCTATTTTTTAATACTCGTAGTTATTTAAAGAAATAGCATAAAGAGTGGACAAGTGGACGTGGCATTTGCCACATAAAGCAAATATGAATTTTGAAACATCATTGGAAATAATACGGTAAAACGTCTAATAATTTTTAAGCGTTACTCCATTAACCTTGAAAGTTGTTAAAGAAAAAAAAAATTCCGAATAAAATAAGTGGGCGTGGCACCTGACATAGTTTTTTATTTTGGGATATCTCTGCATCGAATGCAGCAAGAAACGGGAAATTTTTGTGTGAGGAACGTTTTTTATAATGTGAATTGTCTTACTAAAAAAAAACTTTAAATTAGACAACTGGGTATGGCACCTCCCATAAAGTGATAGTATTTACTTTGGCCGCTATAAAATAAGGTCAAAGAAAATAACACCCAAATAAGAAAATGAAATAAGCTCCAATAAAATTAAAGAATTTTTAATTGGGCTTTATTTTATTTATTTTAGAATTAATTTCATCTTAAGTTTGGGATTTTTTAATTGGACCTTATTTCAATTATATTGGGTGTTTTTCATAAATTTTTTCTTGGGCCTTATTTAATTTTTTCAGGTTTAATTGTATTGGGACTGATTTCATTTTCTTATTTGGGCATTATTTCCTTGTGGGTTACTTCATAGCGCCTTTAGTTTGAGATATCTGTGAAACTAATAAAGAGAGAATGTTGAAATTTTGTAGCGATAACTCTCTTTATATGGAAAATGTACTCTAAGATATCGTGAAAAAAGATTCAAAATTTTGCAATTTTTGTTCCTAAGTAGTAACGCCAAAAAGGTGTCAAGAATAGAGCAAAAAGTGTATCGCCTCTTAAGTAAATTAAATATTATTGTTGATGGTAGAAAATAATCGGGATTGGACAAGTGAGCGTGGCTCCTCTCAAATAGAGAAAATGTTTAGTTAAAAAATATGTTGGTAACAAAAGCAGTGATAATATTGAACCTTTTCATGAATATTTCTGTAGTTTTCATTAATAACAACATATGTTATATATTTCTCATTTCGAGTTAATACCCCTTATTGTGAATGGCGTCGTCGACGTCACATCAAGACGACACTAAAATATGTCACTTGTCTACTCTTCGTCTTTAACAATTGCCTACTATTAACATGCTCCATTTAGTTACAAAGCCTTGGAGATTAGTAAGATATTGTCAATAAGATCCAATTATTTCCGATAAAGAGTATACAAGTGACAATATTTACTGTCGTCTTGATGTGACGTCGACGACGCCATTCACAATAAGGGGGAATGATATCAAATTGTTATATTTTAAATACTTTTTAGAAAGTTCTAGGAAATTTTTTAAAACAGCAACATAACTTCTAATTTTTTTAAATAAGCCTCAAATAAGCCTGTAAATATTTTAGTTTCAGATATACGCTGTTTTTAAAGAAAACCGCAGATTTATGTTAATAATGAGCATTTTGTTCCACAAACTAGTGAATATTTGACCGCCAATTCTAATATAATTTTTTTTATTTAAGCTTTCTTTATTTGTTAACAAAAAGTAAATTAATATTTAAAAAAAATCAATATAAATGAAAAAATTTCTATAAAATTATTCTTTTATGAAACCTTGCATTGACAATAAAATTTTCTCATAAAAATAAGCTTATGCCAGCACTTTTTCTTTTTGTGTTTGGTTTCAACAAAATAAAAATTCGCTTATTTTTTAAGGTATTTGATTTGTCTGTCTGCTTATTCTGCTTATCTAAGCACATTACAATAAAAATTTGTAAAACAAAAAGTTAACATTAAAAATTAATGTTAATTTCTTATACATATATACATGATAGAAAATGAACAGAAAAACAGACGGCTAAGCAGACAGTCGGACAGATATACAAAAAAAAAATGCATAAAAAAGGTATTGCTATTGTATATTTCGAATATAAAGAAAAGGTATGTGAGGTTTAATATTAAAAAGATGCCTGCATGGAGGTTTTTTTCTTACAAAAATTGTACATATTATATGGAAGTATTTTTTAAAAGATAATTTTATGGTTATTTTTATATAATTTTGTTTTAAGTTACGATGAAACACAGAAGATAATTAGGGTCAACTTAAAAGAAATTTAATCACGTAAGCACTTCAAAACGTATGGAATAAGACTCAGCTATTCAATTAAATTCCCACACGCACAAAGAAATACTTTAGTGACATATGCTGCAATTAAAAAAGGTATAAAGATAAAGTTCCTGATTGAAAATCTAGATCATATTGTGTGAGCCAACATATTTATTTGTTAACTTCATTAAAAATTGCAAAATCATTAATGATAAAATGGTCTTAATGTTTTAATGAAATAAAATGCTGCCAACAAACATAAAATTAAAAATTTCTTGAAACCTTAATTATTTGATACTTTATATTAAAAAATATGGTTACAGGTTAGAAGTGATATTAGGAATATGATGAAAATCAAAACTCATAAGTTGTTACCAAACCAATAAAAGTGTAAAATGGCTGAGTATTAAAACAAATAGTCGCTTATTTTTTATATACATTAGAGTGGTTCGCCGTCCATATAATATAAATATGCCAGTTGCCCCGTAGGATTAAAGATAATGTAACATAATGATAAATAACAGTTCCAAAATGATTTCTTTTAATATTATTTTTGTCACGCCTAGAAAACTATTAAAGACAGAAGTGTAGCCCTTAAAGACCCATGAACACCTGTATACAAAATGTTATGGTCGGACTAAAAATGGCGACACAGTAAACAAAATACTAAAATGGCGATATTTATAGGCGTGGCAGGAATATAAAAAATATTTTTGCAATTGCTTTTACATTACATTTAATCCTAGGGGGTGACTGCCACAACTTTTTTTTTCGAACCAATATACACTGAATGTACGTACGGTCACACTTGGCAAACATTTGTCCAAAAAATCGAATACACCAAATAATAATAAAAAACGTTTTGATTCAGATACGCGCTTATTAAGTTAAACAGTTTCAAACATAACTGAATCAAATTGTTTTTCATTAGTATTTAGTAGTTACGGTTTTTGGAAAAATGTTTACCAAACGTGATCAAACCTTTAAACATCAAACTCTGTTGTTTGCTTGTTTATAAACAAATTATTATTGCCAAAACATTTTTCTGCGTGCATGCAACAATATTTCAAATTATTTATGGTAATATGGTTCTAAAAAAACATGCATTATAGCAGCAAAAGCTATAAATGATGCTATAAACTTTTACAGTCTTCAAAAAAAATAAAAAGATTAATTTCACTTTTTCTTTAAACGTTAAAAAGAAACAGCAACACCTTTCCTTCTTAGTTTTTTTTTTCACTGGAGATACTAAATTGCTACAGGTAAATAAAAGAGCAACACCTGAATAAATTTAAAACTGTCGGCATTTTAAATGTTTGCTTTTTTCTGCTTTTTACATATTAAATATTTCAAAAGTGTTGTTTTTTCTCAATTTGTGTTTGTAGTAGTATGTACTCTTACTTTGTTTATTTTATACAAAAAAGGTTTTTTAACTTTTTCTAAATGGATGAGTACTGTTGTGTCTTTTTTTTTATTATTTTTTATTTGTTAACAACCATCATGTACTTCTTCTTTTTTCTTGCCCACATTTTTTCAAACTCATTTATTTATGTTTACTTTTTCGTTTATTGGCCTTTTAATAATTGTAATATGATGCCGTTTCGTTTTGAGAGAAAAAATAATTAAACATATATTTTGCTGTTGTCTTTTTTTTTTGTATGTCATGTGCTACTTTTCTTCGAATTGATGTTTTTTGTATTTTGGCAAAAACAAGTTTCATTTGCTAGTTGGCGTTAGTCCCTATTTACACTATGCAAGTCTTATTGCTAAGCTGATTAGTTTATTAGGAGAGAGAGACGGGGGGAAAAGAAACGTTGCTGTTCCCCTCGTCTCTCTCTCCCTGAAACTAATCAGCTTAGCAATAAGACTTGCACAGTGTGATTTGGGACTTATGAGTTAAAGTTTTTGCTACAATTTGTTCAAACCAGGGACAGAAAATAACTGTTATTTTTAAAAATTTACATCAAAAAAGCACACATAAAAAATGATCGTAAATAATTTTGGTTCTTATCATTATGATACATAGGTGATGTAGAGGCAAATTTTTGTATGACTTTTAAATGTGTGCCTTTTTTGATAAAAGTCAAAATATAACTTTTAATTTTGACTTTTATTTTTTAAGGCAAAAATTAAAAGTTATTTTTGACTTTTATTATTTTACTCAAGAAATAAAAGTTATTTTTTAACTTTTAATATTTTGAGGCAAAAATAAAAGTCTTGAATTAAGTATTGCATAGTAATACGCAAGTTTTATTGCTTTCAGCGCTATAAATGATAAAACATCCGTTATCACAATAATAATAATAACAATAATTTTTATAGACTTCTGTAATATACATCAATTATATATAAATTGGAGGCAATAAAACTAGCGTATTACTATGCAATACTTAATTCAAGACTTTTATTTTTGCCTTAAAATATTAAAAGTTAAAAAACACCTTTAATTTTTTGCGTAAAATAATAGAAGTCAAAAATAACTTTTAATTTTTGCCTTAAAAAATAAAATTTAAGAAATAACTTTTATTTCTGCCTCAAAAAATAAAAGTTAAAAATAACTTTTTTTCTTGACTTTTTCGATAAAAGTCATAACAGTTACGGTCCCTGGTTCAAACTTAAAATTTTATTTTTTTCATTTTATTTCTATAACAGTTACAACTTATATGGGGATAGTTTCATTAAAACTTGCAAATGCTAAAAATATTAGGTTTGTTCATTTACTAAACATTTTTAGGAATTTGTAACAATTGTTACTGGAAAGTTTTCATTAACTCAAAATGTTTGCAAGGAGAGAGCGTCAAAAGAGAGAAAAAAATTGAGATACAAAAAAATTCTTACAAATTATTGCTAATAAAATTTTTACTTGCAAGAATTATCCAACCACCGTTGTGGGTTTTGCTGTCAAATTAATTAATTCAAAAATATCTGAAAAAAGAAAATTGAAAAATGTGCATTTATTGTTTTTCTTTCATTAAACCACATAAATTCAATTTTAACGGCAAATAATTTTGTTTGTTTCTCATATATGATCAGAGATGGAAAGTGGTATTTTTGAATCTGTTAAGGAATAAAATTAAAAATTATGAAAAATGCATAAAAATAGTAAAAATGCATGAAACTGTGTAAAGAATTAAATTTAAAAAAAAAATTGCTATTTAAAATATTATAAAAAAATACATCAGAAAAAGTACAATTGTATCATGATTTCCATCTATAGTTCTGATATAAATAAAAAGTTCTTGCAAGTTCTTACAAGTACATGCTAGGAACACAATTGGGACGAACGACGAATTTCGTCCACCTCGACGAATTGGTCGATAAGAATTCGCTGCGCAAATTCGTCGTGTGAAGCACAATGACGACGAATTTACTCAGCGAATTCAGCTCTTATAATTGATAGAGTTGTTTATTGTCAGTGTGACCATATTAGCTAATTTTGGACTAAATTTAACTTATTTCTTCTGGATTTAGCTTTAAAATTTTCATTAAGCTCTTAGCTTCTTTTTTTAGCTTTTTTAGCATTTTTTAATCCAAATAATCTCTAAAAATATATTAAAGACATACGTGATTTAGCTTAATTTTATTTTAAAATCTGGTCACACTGTTAATTGTTATCTAAAGAGAGTGAGAGAAAATTGGGGTTTTCGTCGTTCGTCGGCAGCGTTGTCAAATCGGTGCTTTTCGCACCGTTTTTAGTGCTTTTTGAAATTTTCGACGCGAAAAATTTTGAAGTTAGTGCTCGGTGCTTTTTTAAACTAATTTTTGGTCCTTTTTATTACCTGGCGGTGGCACTAAACCCAAAATTCAAAAAGAATTTTCCTTATATAATATATATATATATATATTTTTTTTTTTGAAGAAGTCTAACATTTGAAAAACATAAGCACTGAAGTTAAATGGAACATTTCAAAATATTCTAATAAGATTATACAAAACTTGGTTGAAGAAATACGTGCATTTTATTCTCAAACTTTCACATTTTAAGCACAATTAATGGAAACAGTGTTTTGCCACTCGACAAAGAAGACATAATGCAAGTATAGTCTAATAGCGAAATATTTTCTAGTCAAACTTCAATGTTTAAAAGCAGAAGTTGATCACGTTTTTACCTTTATTACTTTATGTAAGTCTAAAATACGTAAAAAATTATCCTGGCACTTGACTTTATATAAAAGCGGTCTGAAACGAGAAAATTGTGTTGCTAATAGAGCTGCCGTTTTAGGTTACATATTTATAACCTACTTCGTTAGTTTTTTCTAAAATAATAGTACATATAATTTAAGTTTATATAACTTGGTTAACTTGCAAATTACTTTTTTTTTAATTTTGTGACTTTGTTGTGAAAGAATGTTTCCACTGCATTGTTTAATAAAAATCAAATTTCGAAAGTCTTGATTTAAAAAAAATTAACTGCTACTCCCATCGAGTTCAAAATCTAATCAGCAAGTGAAAAAGACTTGAATGAAATTTTTTATAATAACTTAAAAAGGTTTCGTCAAATTAATTTTAGAATTCACTGATTCTCAAAAAATCAAAATGTGTATCGGATGCTTCAAATTTGAAATTTTATGGATAAAATGCAAGGTCAACCGATTTCTATATTTTTTATATCCAAAAATTTTTTTTATACAACAAAAAATTTTAATTTAGTGCTTTTTTATTTAAATTACGCGTTTTTTTCCTGGTTTCAGTGCTTTTTGAAATTTAAAAGTTGACAACGCTGTTCGTCGGCGTACAAAATTGAAATAATTCTATCTCAGAGTTCGTCACGCACCACGAATTTCGTTCTACAGCGGTGTTGTGTTAATTTTCATATGAATAAATGTGTTTTATTTTTTATGACGAAAGTTCGCACCGAAAAATTCGTCATTCGTCCCAGTTGTGATCCTAGCAACATTGTTCATTTACTTTTTCATATTTATGAGAGTAATTTTGTAAATTTTTGCCTTACTCTCTCCTTGCTAGTTTCTGCCAGTGTTGTCAGTTTAGGGGATTTGTTTCCAAATTGGGGATTTATTTTCGAGATTGGGGATGACAATTTCGTGTTGGGGATCTGGGGATTTGTTGGGGATGATAACCAAAATTAAAGGGATTGTTTGGGATTTATTTTATAACTGATGGTAACAAGAATGATCTTTGAGCTAAGAAATTTGTGTCTGGCAAGTCTAAGAATGTGTGTTTCTATTCATAGTGAATGATTTCTATAGGTAATAAAGAAGCAGTATCAAAGCAGATTAACCAATATAATCAACACTACCAAAACAAGAATACGTAACAAAATGAAATTTGACTTGTTGGAAGCACTTCTTAGAATAAACACACTTTAAAAATAATTCCATTTGTTGTGATAAATTAATCCTTCTGTTGAAATGCTAAAGCTTTTTAATACAAGTACTTTGTACAACAAAATTTCTGAGCCTGATGAATCGGAAGATTTCGATTCTGAAATATTTGAAATGGTAAACTTTGGTTAAATTTTTTTTATACTTGTGTATATTAAACTATGTGTTATTTTTTCTTTGCAAGTTTTATAAGTACAAATTAAATTAATATAAATGTAAATATAGCTATCGATATAAATGATATTTTTGTCATTATTTTTTTAATAAAATTAAAAAATTTTATCTTTTTCACAAAACAAAAAATTTTAACAAAAAAAAACTCAATTTGGGGATTTTCGGGGATCACAAATCAAAAACTGGGGATAAGCTCTAGAAAAAAACTGGCGACACTGGTTTCTGCTGGGAAAGCGAGGGTCTCTCCCACGATGTCAATAACGTTCGACAAAAATAAATTTTAAAATTTTGTTGTTGTTTCCAATGTAATTGTGCAACAAGTCGAAAGTTGGTGACATCGTGGGACAGGCCCTAAATAAACAGACCTGTTATTTCAAATAATAGAGACAACCATATATGAGCGGTTAGTTTTGAAAGCATTAAAAAATATATTTAAGAATTTTTAGATTAAATCTATGATACTTAAATCTCTAAAAACTTTGCAAAAATGGACTTGTTAATTATTTTTTAATATATTTGCATACAATACATTTGATTTGTGTGCCCCGATAGTGCAAGATTTTCCACCAAACTCCTTTTCATGCCTCCGTTCTAATAGTATAAGCAAATTATAGTTTACAGTGGAGTTAACCTATAACGAGTACCGGTTACAAAAAATATAGCCTATAATGAACAATCTGTTTGATCCCAACAATTTTTCATTATTCTTTAATACTGATTAGTAAAATCTACGGCTGGAGTTAATTTTCACTTTAATGAACTATTTTTATTATTACTAGAGGAATTTATACGCATATAAAGAACATAACAGCTAATGCAATTTGTTATATTTTATTTTTAACCAGCTGGGGTCTAATCGTCGCTTTCGACAATAAGCTGATTTGGTCACGTTTTTTCAGTTTGAGATTATGGCATTCGCTATCGAATAAAGTAATAATGTGGATCAATATCGAATGCCATAATCTCAAACTGAAAAAAAGTGATCGAATCAGTTCGTTATCGAAAGCGACGATTAGAACCCTGTTGTGGTAATAGAAAAATAACCAATAATTATTTTCTTACTCTTAGTGAAAATATATTTTAAAAGATATTAATTTTGATCAGATCATAAGCCGTGTTAATGTCTTAAATGGGTGGTATAAGACTAACGACCAAAATTCTGAACCTTTGGCGACTTGTTTTAAATTTTAAAGAAAAAATACTCTCAGATCAAAAACGTAGCCAGTTTGAGAAAAAAAAACGAAAAAAATTAATATAAGAAAAATTATTGCTAAAATAAAAAGAAACATTGTGCTCTCAAAATGAAAAAAAAATTGTTATGGAAAGAAGAGCAAGGTGTTGTTAAAATCCTAACATCAACCATTGTCAAATTGAGAACAAACGTGTCTAGCTCGCTTATGTCTACCGACGGAGTTATCGAACGGGTCTTTCCTTCTGTATGTATTTGCTTTCAATTATAAAATATATTTTTCCCTCACAGATCGTTATACTGGAACTCCACTGTATACCAAATACATAATTTTAAAGATTTTAGAAATATTATTTAGTTTAAATTAATTGTTTTTAATAATAACTACAATATTTTTTTGAATTTGATTTATAGATTGGTTCTCCTACTCATTCACTGTCTAATTACAAAATCAACATTCTCTTGCTAACTTAGAAAATAGAAAACGATTTCTAAATATTTCTTATCAAATTTTCATCTTTATTATTTTAATAAACAGCGTGTGTTACATAAAATGTTATTTGGAGCACTAAATTGAAGCACCGATTTTTTTAATTATCATTTCCCCAACCTGCCTTTAACAATCATTAACAAAATGATAAAGTTTCGTTATAAACGTAAAGAACCAACAAACGTAGTTGGTTCCAAAGACAATAAAAATCCCAGTAATCTTAATAAGTCAACGATCTCAACGAAATCTACAAATAATTGTAATACTAGTATAACAAATAAAGCTGCCACCCATGATGAAACGAAGGAAAATTGTCTACCAGCCTCACAGCAGCAACAACAGCAGCAAAAGCTACAACAAATAAAAATCAATAGCATTATTAATACAAATAATGCAACAACAGCAGCCTCAACTGCTGCCATACAGCCAAACTCAACAACCACAACAGCAACAACAACAACGACTGCACCAGCGACAACATTAAAAACCTCCATACCAACACAATTAATAACAAGTGCACCCATTAACATTGTCAGCTCAACGGCCCAGCATCTACAACATCCACAGCATTGTCAAATGGTGTTAACAGCCGGTACAGGTGGCACATTGCCACGTAGTACACCTAAGAAAATGATGGATCCACGTGAGGGTCATAAATCAGCAACATTAACGCGACAATCGAATACATTGCAAAACAATCGCAAAATTTTGACATCAATGGCAAAAGTTGCCTCTACGATTGAATTGGCTGTAATGGGATACACAAACAAGCCAAGTAATATTTTTAACAACAACAATAGCAATAACAACAACCGCAATAAGAACATTAACATCAATGGCAAAAAAAGCAATACAGTGACAAGTATAGCAAGTGGCATAATATTGAGTCCAGAAGCAATACAAGACAGAGATCGTTGCATAAATGCGGTCATCGTAAGTTTTTTATATGTAAACAGAAAAAAAGTTTGCTCAAGAATAAGAAAATAAAACACATGTACATACATATATTATATACGTATACACGCATACACATATACAATTATGTATACGTGTAAATTGGTACATGTTTTGTAGTTTTAAAATGACAATGCATTTTGTTAGAGTTTTTATTTATTTCTATTTTCTTTAAATAAACATCTAGTTTAATAATTTCTGTTGTTAAATTTATTTTAAAGGAACTGTTCCAGCAGCTGCAAACCAGTTCCGAACCGGCCTTATGTCCCGAACCATTGCGTCGTGCCTTAGCCTCGGGCCCCTTGGCGGGCCGTCGTTTTCCCTTGGGATGTCTCGGCGATGCAGCCGAATGTTTTGAATTGCTGTTGCATCGTGTACACTCACATATATCTTCGGATGATGGCGATAACTGCGAATCAAAGGCCTGTATTGCACATCGCCGTTTTGCAATGCGTGTTATTGAACAGAGTGTTTGCAAGTGTGGCGCCAATTCAGAGCAATTGCCATTTACTCAGGTATGTACATATTTGTACACATACAAATATATTTCTTCCTCATATCTTTGATCTAATTGAATTGTAGTCAATGATTGATTTGTGCCATTTGAAACAGAAATTGCTGAAGTATTTTATAATTGTGCGCAATTTATTAAAGAATGAAATCAATAATTTCTCATGTTAATGAAATGAAATATTAAGAAGAGATACATAAATCAGGAATTAATACTTGCATTGAGAACAAAATAACCTGAATAATGTTGTCTAGTTTTTTTTCTGGTGATAATACAAGAAAATAATTTGATTTACTGAAAGCTACGAACTTGAGCCTAATTCAATCAAATAAAAAAATGTATACATGTCTTGTTATTAAGTTTTTTAGATCTTTTTTTAAAAAATTGATAACAATTTTATCAATATATTGATAATTCTTAATTAGTTGTTTTTTATGGGAATTGTTAAAATTTAAGTTTAAAATTTTTAAACGCACTAATAATCCCAAATTAATATTTTACTTATTAAGTAAAATATTTTTTTTTATTAAAAATACATTGAAATTGATTATTGAGGGGTTTAGCTGGATCCTATGCGCATTTCACTGTTGCTAATGCAGATCATCAGGGAACCTTTACCGAAAGTTTCTTAGAACAACTAGACTTATTATGTTATAAACTTTAATTTAAACAAATGAGAAGCTCAACAACAAATAACAAAGTTGAAACAAGAACTCAATAATCAACATGTTTTTTTATTTTCTTACTTTACCATTAATATATTGGCTGACTTTTTTTCAGCTTCAAATTGTATTTGTAAGAGTGTGTAAAAAGAAAATCAATGTAAATAACAACAACAGCTACACTCAAAATAAAAATCAATCCATACCTACTTAAATAAATCCAAAGCGGTGTCATAAGTACGGTAAGTATGGATTTACTTAAATCAAGTACAGAAGGCTTGATTCAAGTACGGATAATTCAAGTGCTAAATACTTAATTTTATCCATATCTAATCCTGAATCCGTACTTGAAATAAACCCAAAACGGGATTGATTTCAGAAAACCTGAGATTGAATCAAATTCAAAATGCGCTTGATTCAAGAATTTTCTAGTGTATTTAAACGCGAATCCGTACTTGAAATAATCCTAAAACTAGATTGATTAAGGAAAATCACAGATTGAATTAATCTAAAAATGGGGTTGATTTAGTGCCGAATCCGTACTTGAAATAATCCAAAAATGAGATTCATTTAAGAAAAAATTAGATTGAATTAATCTCTATATGCACCTGTTTTAAGAAATTTTAACTTGATTTATTGAATAAAAAAATTTAATTTATTTTTTAATTAACATTATAATAATTTATTCGACCTTTTAGTTTAATATACACAAGTTTTATTTAAGCTTTAGGTCCTTTTTGTAAATAGTTGATAGCAATATTTATTATTTTATCGATATTTCGCTGCAACGTTGTGTAGAAGCTATCGATAAAATAAAAAATATTGTTATCAACTATTTACAAAAAGGACCTAAAGCTTAAATAAAACTTGTATATTTTTTAATTAACTTTTTACTGTCCATATTAATATTTTATTTGGTTTAATTAGTTTATTCCACTTGAAAGGGTTTTCACCAAACTCCATGCGAAGACCAAAAGCGATCGTTGCTTCCTTGACGTTGCTCTGTTACATGTTTCGGCAGAAAATTATTATGGAAGAATGCTAAATGAGACCAAAATTAAGGTTCTGCGGAAGGAAAAAATTACAGATTTTAAATTTATATACATAGGTTATTTTAGCAGTTTGTTGAATGCTGTTTTAATAAATAATAATAGGAACTTGCCCTGCACAATACTGCCTCTTTGTCATCAATGAATAATTATCTGTTTTGCTCTCAACTAAAGCTCACGTTTCTAAATTGATTACATTTATAATCGTCATCGCTCCAAAAGTGCAATCCCATCAGTGCTCTAAGGGAAACTATGTCATTAAGAAGCTACGGGTTCTTGGTCACCTAGACCGATAACATATTTCTGAGTTCGGTCTTACAGCGAGTTGAGCAAAAAAAAAAAATAATTATCAATGAGAAATTATGAGGCATGCGTATGCAAAAAGTTTTCGTACCTATTACTATTTTTTTACTTAATATGTATGTATGTATATTTATAAAATATAAAAAACTACAGATTAAAATATACTTCTGTATATACATCTTTTACGGACATTTTCATAATGTTAGCAAAGTGTGTATTTTTTTTTATTATTTGCAAAGACTGAAGCAGAAGCAATTATATATTGGGTTCACAGACGACAATTTCAGTTGAGCAAATTTTGGGCTTAAGGAAGATGAAAGAGAAGATAATGAAAGTATCATATTTTCCTCTCTCGCCGATGAACTAAAAAGTTGCTCAACTAAAATTGCCGTGTGTGCAACGGCACTTGTTAAATACAACACGCACAATCGATAAAAAAAAACTCATATTTTTACTTACGCCTTAAATATTGAGAAACAGCTCCGCAATCTAAGCCCCTCAGAACCTTTAGTAGTTTTCCTTTGCTCTCGCTTTTAATTTTATTTATTTATTTATTATATATAGTTTTATTTTTTTCACTTTTATATTATTAATAAGAAACTTTTTCACACGAATATTAAAAATCAACCGCGCCTAGTCACTTTTAAATAAAACATTTTCCTTTAGAAGTACAAATAATATATAATAATTTTTATTTTAATGTATTGATTTTCTTATTATATTGAACTTCAATCACAAAACACACTAATGAATTTGAAATTTTTTTGTTCAAAAGTATTTTTATTTTTCTTTTCATATGTGTATAAAGTAAGTACACAGCCGTACTTTAAATGAGTTTTTTTTACTCAATTTAAGAACTTTTTACTTGATTCATATTTTTTTACATAATTTAAGCACTTCATACTCAATTTAAGAAACTCCAGGATTGGTTTTCCAACGTAATCCCGTTTTTGGTTTGTTTTAAGTAAATGTTAGTGCTATTCGTACTCAAAATTTTAAGTACGAGTAGTACTAAAAGTAAGTAGAAAAAACTTGAATTTAGTACGGCTTTTTTCTTTCTGTGTAGTAAAATTAATAATTATTATTATTAATAATTAATAATTACTCGTATTTCCTGAAGAAGCTACAGAACATTGCAGCGAAATATCGATATACTAATAAAATTGTTATCACTTTTTAAAAAAACGACACAAAGCTTAAATAAAACTTTTATATATTAAATTAAAAGGTCGAATAAATTATTATAATGGGCGCATTCATAAGACGTAGCTGTTGAGCTCAACAGTTATGAAACTGTTGGCTCCAACAGTTACGTCTTAGAAACTGATTGATGGATATAATTTAATTTTATATCTTTATTTCGTTACTTCATCGCATTTGTAATGAAAATTTAACAAATATTTGCTCCTGCTACCTAACAAAAATTATAAAGGCAAAGCCCAATTCGATCAGCTGTTCAGGCTGAGCACAACATGTTGCCTATAGGTAGCGAAAAAATTTTATGATGGAAAATGACTCAACTGTTGAGTGGAGCGGAACTACTCAACTATGCGTTTCTAAAAAAAAACACTCAACGGTTGCGCAACAGCTACATCTTATGCATGCACCCAATATATAAATAAAAAAATATAAAAAACAAATAATGAATTTGATCACAAATTAACTAAAATTTCGATAGGTTTCAAAATTTCAGTTAAAAAAAATGTTTATGAGTAGGAATATAAATACACCCATATGGCAATTAATTGAAAATGGATTCAGAATCGAATAAAGATGTTTGTTTTGAAGTTTTTGTTTGAGACTTTTTAAGTCATTATTATTTTATTTTTTTTAGCTTGCCTAAAGAACTTTTTTTAATGAAGTTTACTCATGAGTTTCTTAAGCACAAACGAAATGTATTTAGAAGTTGTTTAACCAACAACAAACAATAATGTATTCATGCAGATATTTTGCACTACAATGTGATTTTGTGAACCGGCAATATATAGCATAGCTATAAAAATAAGCTACAAGTAAATTTGAAGTTCTCTTTTAAGTCATTGAACTATAAGTTCCTGAAAAATAAAATAATTGAGATTTCGCCGAGGGGTACTTTTGAATATGAAGAGTATAGCAGTGCCTTTAATTTAAAATTAGCTTATCTCGACTAAAGCATGTTTTCCTTTTTTCCACAGAATTCCGATTAAAAAGTTTATTTTCTACTTGCGGAAGAAACTGTTATATACATATTTCAAACTAAAAAAATGTTTGTAAAATTTTTATGTTAAATGTGCTAAACAGCTTATTTAACACCTTCTAACAACTTCTACAACATTTTATATAGCATTTTTCCAAATTTTCCTTAAATGTCCTGTTTTGTTGAAGGAAATTAATATTTTGTGTTTGTATAACAGCTCTTGGACCTTAATGAACAGCCGTTAATTTAATTGTGTTATGCTCAGGAACCTTTCAAAAATCACAAATAATATAAAAAAAAGGAAAAATAGCCTTGTATATACGCGTGCGTAGCAGATTAATAGTCAGAGTATTTTTATACTCATGCATGAGATTCTAGTTTCAAAAGGCTATAAATTTTAGGTGTACAAACATAGTTCTTATATGTGATAGTTATATGTATGTACGTATTCGGTTTAAAATTAATTGAGTGATCATTTACGATATTTAATGGTTCAGAGTTGGTCGCAGTCGGGAGTTTTGATTTTTTTTGTATAAATACTTGTTTGTATTTAGATATACGCATTCCTAGTTTTTTGAAGTTCAATACTCAAAGAATACTTAAAACGCTAGACTTGTTATTCTCTGATGTGTATATATATTTGTTAAAAATCATATATAAATATATACATAAATAATAAAAATACTCTAGTTTTTTTTTTGCTCACGAAAAAGTATTCATTAGTCTATTATTCGGAAAATATACGAGATACGAGTATGTTACATAGGTTTGATGTATATCATACATGTCCTTCAAACTCTATTGTCTGCTAGAATTATTCGGTAGACGTTCTTATAGATCTAGAAGGTGTTACCATCATTCTATTTATGGAGCACTTGCTTTATTATGGCAGGAACTTTGTTTTGCCCACTTTTGAGTTGGTCCAAACAAAATTATTCTCATCATTGTTAGGATTCAAGAGATCTTCAAGTTTTTTTTGACAACTTAAAAATTATAATAATATTTCCAACTTCATGGAAAAGTTTACTCAAAGTGCTTCAACTTAAGGTAAAACACTTTGCAATATTTCATATACAGTCAAATCCCGATAATTCGTAATCGCAAGGGACCGGCCATTTCTTACGAATTATAGGGGTTTTTGATTTAGCGGCGTTTCGATTTAACGGGGTTAAAATAAAATAAATACGAATTAACGGGGGGTTTTCAATTTATTTACTAAAACGATAAAAAAAAACAAAAAAATTGTTAAAAATAAAATACAAAATAAAAATTTGTTGTTTTTACAACACTGACTGAGTTTTATGCGTGCGCTTTAACATTTTTGATTATTATTCATTAACAAACTGATCTTAAGAAAATAAACACACACACAAGCAAAAGCAAAAACTCACGCAAAAAAAATAGCGGTAAACAAAAAAAATCATTATTTTCGTGTTGCTGTTGTTTTTATTACGAATTATAAGTGGTAAAGAAGATTTTATATGAAAAAAATTACGAATCAGCGAGGGTACCAAAATGTATGGAAATTTTACGAATTAACGAGATTTTCTCAAGGGACCGACAGTTTATTACGAATTATCAGGAATTACGATTTATCGGGGTACGAATTATCGGGGTTTGACTGTAATTTGTTTTTTCTTATACGTTCATTATGATATATCAATTACTATAAAAAAAATAACTGCGACTTGTATAGAATTTATAATATTTTTACTTTATTCAAAAATGATTAGATTTAATCGCTTAACTTATTAAATATGTAAATACAAAATTTCTAACATTCATTGAATTAAACAAATGAACTTACAAAATAAAATAAAAATTATTAACTGTCTGTCCGTTAAATCTGTAGAAATATATTGTTGTTTCCTTTAGTCTCGGTCAACTAAAGATAATAAATCTTATTTACTGCGGAATTTAAGCAAATGTCTTTAAGTAAAGGTTTTTATATTCAGTATTTCTCACAAAATTTAAACAAAACAGAAGATCATTACTAAAATTGGAAAATCTGTATATGCACGTAAATAAATGGATAAAAGTTCTTGTATTTAAAATCAAATTAAATTTGTAATTTAAAAATAAATTATGTAACCTTGTCTCATATTATAAAAATTAAAAAAAAATTTTATTATTATTTTCAATCATAAATTAAATTGTAATTTGTAACAAAAAACAGCATTGAAACTAGAAAAATTCTAAGACAATATTTCAATGTTTTTTTTTCATGTAAAACAAAAACTAGTTTTTCTTAAGACATGTTATTTTATTTTTCTTATTTCGAACCACGATTCTGTTTCTTATGTTGAGCGTAGAACTGACTATACATACATAAGGCCTTAAACTATTAACCAGTAAATAATATACATTTTTTTAAATAATTTTTTATCTTATATATTCACTAACCGCGCTGACTTATTTACATACTTGAACTTTAAAATTTAGCATTTATTTACGATGTATTTCAAGTGTTCAAATCAATGTTCCTTCCATTCATTCATTGGCCATTGACTGTTGTTTTTTAATTTTTTATATTTTTTTTTATTTCGCTTACAAATTGGAACTAAGGCAATATTTCTTATACCAAATGAAGGTGTAAAAGTTGGCCATTTAAAGTTAAACCAGTAATAAGTTTTTGTGTGTTGATGTAGGAGTTAGTTTTTACTCCTGTTAATAAAAAAAAACTCGTAGGTATAAAGCAATGATTAAAAAAAATCATGAATTTGAACTGTTCAAGAAGCAACTTGTTTCTTTCTTTAAATTACGTAATATGCATTTACTGTATTCATTTTATACAGTTTCAATTATTCAGCATTTTATTAACTTCATCAGTATATTGGGATATATGTATTTAAAATATTTCGAAAGAAATTTATAAGAAAGATGTGCTACTCTCGTAAATTTGATTGTTCATATAAATAGCAAATACAATTTATTATTGCATAGCTTTTTGTTATTAATATAAAATTTTTCGAATTAAATTAATACAAAACAATTATTTCGTTTTATGAATCATAGATTCACTTAAACAAAAATTATTTCCTTATGTCGCTTTCCATGTTATATAAAAAATATTTAATAATTGCTTTTTTAACAGTAATAATTAAAAAGTTAATTTAACTTGAAATTTTAATTTTATTTTATATCATAACAGACAATTAATTGTCTTTGTATGGAATAAAATACTTTAAGCCATTCATTTAATGCATTTGAACTATTAAATATATGTGTATTTATTTTATATATTTAAAGAATAGTTTGGTGTGTGTAATCTAACTGTAAAGTGTTATTAAGAACAATAAAAATATGTAATTGGTTGTAATAGAAATGTCTGAAAAGAAATTCATTAATATAAATAAAATTTTGTTATAAATATGAGTCATATTTTTTCCAAAAACAGTCATTATTTTAAAAAAAATTTATTAAAATTATAAAAATAGCATATTTAGTAGAAAAGAACTTTTGGAAGTCAAAGCAAATGCTGCTGTTAATTTCTTCTATACTTTCATATTAGTTGGTAATGATATCAGCGTATTTTTTTTTTTATCTAGCCTACAACTAACCTTATATCAGGCATATTTTCCTATCGCAAGACTGATGTTACGCAAAAAGATAGTGAAAACAAGTATTTATAAAATAAAAAAAAACCCGACTGCAACCAACTTTGAACCGTTGAACATTCGAAATGAAAAATCATAAGAGAAACCTAAAGATGCTTTTAAAATACCTGTCGAATGATCCCCATTTTGATATAGTTTTTTTTCGTATTTACGAAATGGCTTCTTCTTTAGTTAAACTTCTTCTTTGTCAAATAATTAAGATGCGAAGATTCTTCTATATGGGATATTTTTAATTTTTGGCCCGCTGCACTATAGGAAATAGTAGCAATCTTTTGGCCTCAGTTAATTGCAGCCAAACAACACAATCTATTGAAATTAGTTTTTGGAATCAAACATGGGAAGCCTCCCTCTTTACGTCCTTAAAGTTTTTATTACTTAATCTCACAAAGAAAAAAGTTTTGTATCACATACACTTACGTTCTCTCAATTTTTTAATTTTCAAAAATTATGAATTTTTGTTATGAAAACCTTTATTATATTGAATCGTTATTCGATAAAGTGAGAGTAAATCAAAATTATGGATTTTTAACCGACTTCAAAAAAAGGAGGCTATCAATTCATCTCTATTTTTTTTTTGGCGGTGTTACTTCATAACTCGGTACATTTTAGACCGATTGTAAAAATTCTTTTTTTGTCTGAGACGGTATAGCTTCCCATTGGTCCCATTATAAAAAAAGTGGACTGCGAAACCTACGAAACCCATTTGGTTCTTGTAATTACACAATTCGAAAGCTGAAAAAATGGGCGGGGTTATGCGCATTAAAATTAATTATAATATTTCACCAGGTTCTACTTAACCGATTTTTACGAAACTTATCACGTTTAAAAATGGGTGGAGTCATGCCCATTAAAATTTAATATTTTATTTTAAGTGATTCTACTTTACCGATTTTTTACAAGACTTAACACGCACTCTGAGTTCTCAAAAAGACACAATCTTGCATTTAAAAAAGGGACGGAGGCACGCCTAAAATTTAACTTTATATACCACGTACTTCTTATAATCTTCTTCTATCAGATCTTTGCATTGAAGTCGGTTTTTTTTTGGCAGAATTAGATTTGTCATTGTTTTTATATTAAGATGAAAACAGTTTTTTCGCTTACGGTCACGCAGTCTCACGCGTGATAGTTTTTGAACATTCTTTTTTAGACCTTTTAATTTGGTTAAAGCACGTATTAAAAAAAACTTTTGTTTTAAAGTAGATTTAAGAAAAGATTGTTATGCGTTTTCTTCCCCCGTTTAGTAAATACTTTGTTTCAATTGCTCAGAAAAATGGGTTTAAAAAAATGTAGATATTTGCAGCTGAAATACATATTTCAAGTTCAGATTAATTGTCTTAGAGAGCTGTTTTTGCTTTTATCTGCTGCCACTATGGCGATAGAGTACACTGTAGCAACAACTTTGCTTTTCTTTGTCTGAAGAAAATGTTTAAAGTTTTTAAAGTTAAACTTAAACATATAATAATTACCATTTGTGCGAATATTACGAGAACCCTCACACTGCTGTGAGAATTCCTTGCAATTGTTACCAATTCGCAACGAATTGGAGTTATTAAAATATAGTTTAAAATAGTTAAAAATCAAAATATTATTTTAAGCAGACTTCAAAATTTTGTTTGCAAAATTATTGTCTGGTTGGATTGTGTTTTTCGAATATTAGGAATCTTGAGACGAGTCAAGTGACGAAATAACCTTCCCCGACCTATTGACCCTTAGGGTAGCTGGGTAGCATGGTACAGACCTTTCATTTTACCATAGGAGATTCCGTACATTGTACATAACGGATACTGTGTATATCACATCACAGTAATGTTGTTTTATTATTATTTTATTTAACTTTTCTTTTACTTTTATTTTGTTTTTTAGTTTTTTTTTAAGTTATTAGCTAGTGAGTAATTTTAAGTTCTTTAGTTTTGTGAGTATTATTTTGAGAGCTTCCCTTTTTGTTTTTTTTTTCGGGAATTTTTTAATTAACTAGTTTTTTTTATAATACTGAAATGGATGTACGTTTTTTTGTATAAACAAAATTCCCAAGTATGTAAAGAAATTCTAATTTTGTTTTAGTCATAAGCTAATATTAATTTTATAATATTTTGGAAAAAGTAAATCTGATTCTCATTCTGATTCTGTTTGCAAAATTTAACAAAAGGTGGAAAAAATCTTAAATTTTTTTCGATTGTGTTCTTCTGAAAAAAAAAATTTTTTTCGATTAATTTAAATTCCAATTTTCCAAGAAGTACATGTACTCTTTCACAGTATGATCATGTTTTTAAAAATTCTCGAGATGTTTGCGAAAGCCACTTATTTGGCTGAAAAGTGCTGCAATGACAACCTTGGCAATATTCTTTCTTTCACAATCCAAAACTTCCCATCAAATGTTCTACAATTAAAAAATTTGCATTGCATGTCCATTAAAGTCAATATATCAATGTTAAATACATTAAATTTTAATTAAAAGCAAAACAAGAGAAGTAAGCAATGCCGCTCTAAGCACCCAAAATGACGTCAGTTGAACGCCTCTCTTTCATTGTGCACAAGAAAAACCACTCAGAAATCCAAAGTTTTATTAATGACCATTTAAGTGACAACATGATGATTATAATAAATCGTAACTAAATTGACAAAAATTTTATTAATTATTAAAATTAATGTATACAATAAAAAAACCTACGTACATAAAATGTTAACAGAAGTTGGACATTTTCGTTACTGATAAAACACGTGCTTAAAGTATATTTTTTTTACTAGTTAATCACGACGTGGGTGTTTAATTTCCGGCGTTAAGTTTATTAAATGATATCTAAAAAGAGCTCCGTTTGACTTTAAACTAGATTTTTTTATAAAAGAAAAATATAAAAAAACAATTATGATGACAGCTAAATGTGTATCACACTATAGTAAACTTTTGTCAATGAACCTACACAATTTTCGGTAGATCACTATAACTTTTTTTCTTCTATAAATTCTACTCCTATTTATGAACTTAACTTTGAATATTAATTTAGTAAATTATAAATCTGTTTTTAGATGGTTCATTATGTCTCTGCCTCGGCCTTAACATCACAAAATTCATTGGCCTTGCAAAATCATCAGCAATTGACGTTTGGGCAATTGCTGAGAGCAGCTGGCAATATGGGCGACATTAGAGATTGTCCGGTAAGTAAAATATCTACATAGGCAAAAAAAAAGAGTTTACATAAATTACAATATCGTTTATACACTTTTAGAACTCTTGTGGTGCTAAGATTGGTATACGTCGAGCTCTTTTAAACACACCAGATGTGGTTTCTATTGGCATAGTGTGGGACTCAGAGAGACCAGCTGCCGAGCAAGTACATTCTGTTTTGAAAGCAATAGGCACCAGTCTAAGACTTTCAGATGTTTTTCATCAAGTCTCAGAGCAAAGATGGATTCAAAATATCCAACATGAGTTAGTGGGCATTGTCTCCTACTACGGCAAACACTACACCACTTTCTTTTTCCATACTAAACTCAAAGTTTGGGTTTATTTTGATGATGCGAACGTTAAGGAGGTAGGTTGGAATTGTTATTAAAAATGTTGCCTTTTGCTAATAAATATTAATATTTTAGGTTGGACCTCATTGGGAAGGAGTGGTGGACAAGTGCAGTCGTGGCCGTTATCAGCCTTTACTTTTGTTGTATGCTGTACCGCAGCCGCAAACTAACCCGAATACAAATTCTTCCACACAAATGTCCTCAGCCCAGTATATGCAAGATCTGGCTCAGAATTCACAATCACCAGCTGTTAGACGAGCCATTACACCCAGTCCCGAGAAACCCCAACTGGGTAATACAAGACGTGCCATTACACCGACTCCCCTGAGAGTGCCCAACGATTATCAGAATCTTAGTATTATACAAAACAACATATTCTCCCAAAATCTTCAAGAAAATAATGTCATTCCGACGAGTGCATCAACCAGTGATGAAACGGATTCTTATATCAGTCGTAAAACGGTAGAGCATGTTCTTAATGCTCAGTATCAGAACTTGAGCATAATACAAGACAAAATATTCCAGCAAGATGAAAAAGAAATTTCAGCCATGACCAGTTACCATCAACGCAAGTCCTTGGAAGCTGTTTTAAATGCCCAATTGGCCCGCAAGCACCAGCAACATTTGCAGTTACAAAGAAGCCATAGTGCGGAATCTGGCAATGCTTCTGGTTCTGGGTCATCAGCATCATCGACTACATCGTCAACTAATTCCTCTTCACCACCAAGTGATGGTTTAACTATACCAGAACACTTGAATCAGCCCAGACGCCGTGATTCAGGCAATTGGTCTGGAGACCGCAATTCAGCTAGTTCAGCTTCTTCCACAACTTTAGACAATCCCTATTTGTACATGGTGGGCAAGCGTCCCGCCTCTGCTGTACCTCAAAGTCCCACACGTAATGGATTGCCCTACGATCCTGGCTATGATTCATTTTCTTTGAGCTCTACGGACTCTTATCCTCCTAAGCATCCCTTGAACCCTCAACTGGCCAAGATACCAGAGGCAGCGCCTTCTGTAGTCTTAACAGGAGATTGTGAAAAACTGTGCCATGAAGCCGATCAATTATTGGAGAAATCCAGAATATTGGAAGAATCTCATGACTTGGAGACAGCCTTGGTTCTTTGTAATGCTGCTGCTGGTAGAGCCAGAGCTGCTATGGATGCTCCCTATAGCAATCCACACACTATGACATTCGCTCGCATGAAACACAATACTTGTGTGATGAGAGCTCGCTCTTTGCACCGGCGCATTTTAATTGAAAAGGGAGCCGAAATGGAGGCCACACCCGAGATGAAACATATGCGTGAGGGCAGCAACAGCAGTGTCATTAGACATGTAAGACAAAATAGCAAAGATAAAACGTTGGAGAAAAGTTCATCGCAAACAGCCATGGCTAGCATCAGCTCACCTACTGCCAATAGCAATAAATCTATTGAGATTTATGCCACCTTGCCTAAGAGGAAAAGTCCTCTTAAGGCCTTGATCTCGGCAGCTGCTGCTAATGAAACTGATATTATAGAATATGAAGCTTCGCCTTCAAAGATTGAGCGAGAAGGACGCACGCTGTTTGGCCGCAATATCGGCAAACAAGATAAAGATAAGAGAAGTCGCAGCGAGGATCGTAACAAGATTACAAGAGAATTTTCTCTGACCGAGACTTTGCTGGTGAATGCCAAGGACACCTTGAAGAAACACAAAGAAGATAAAGATGAAAAAAAGGAAAAGGACAAGAACGGCAAGAAACAACATAAAATAAGACGGAAATTGTTAATGGGTGGCCTCATAAGGCGAAAAAACAGATCAATGCCAGATCTGACCGAGGCTGGTGATGAAGCTGCCAATAAAGTGCAAACTGACAATGCCACTGCTCCTCTTACTGCTTCTGTAGATGATTCTGTTGTGGGTTTGCAGCATAAAAACCCCATGAGTGGTTATATATCCGAAGGACACTTTGACTTTTGCGATACTTCGGCCAATAATGGTTCCACTGCCAATCCTAATCTGGAGAGGAGTAAGCTAATGCGCAAAAGTTTCCATGGCAGTGGCAGGCAGCTAACAGTAGTTGCTAAGGTGGCACCACCACCTCCACCTATGAGAACTTCTTCTACTTTGACACAACAACAGCTGCAACAGCAACTAGCCATGCAGCAGCAGCAAGATGCCGCTCTAATGCAACATTTTCATCACGAGGCCAATTTATCAAATATTTCAGCCATGAGTTCAAATACCTCCATAAGCGAGGACTCCTGCCAAACCATTATAACAACCTGTGCTCAAGTGCACTCTGAACAAAGTCCCTTAAGAGAGCAGCACTATCAGCAACAGCAGCAGCAAGAGCAGCAACAGCAGCAATTTAAAGCTAACAATTTCCCCGAGAAAAGCCAAGATGAAGTAGACGGTTTCATTAGTGCACAACCACAACATGCAAGACAAGATTCACAAGACTTTCCGCCACCACCACCACCTTTGGAACTGCCGCCCTATCCAAGTCCCCCACATTCCGTGTCCCACTCACGCCAAGCCAGTGAAGATTTTCCACCTCCTCCACCCGAAATTGATATGGAGCCCTTAAACCAACAAATCAATCAAATTCAAGCCCTGGAAGCGGCCAACAAACAACAACGGACCTTGGAGTCTATGGAAGGTACCACTTCCATATTGGCTCAGTTACAGCAGCGAAAACACTTGATGAGCTTGCGCAAAGAGCACTCCAATACACCCACCTTCAACCAAGCAAATTCCAATGAAATATCCTGGATAAGAGAACTACAAACGAAGCAATTGCAAAGGCAGCAAGAACTCACCAATGTCCAGAGCATGGCTCAGCGATACGAACAACATCAGTCACCGAGTCCCATGCGAGCTTTTGGATCTCAAGAGCTTTTGAATGCCAAGCCAACAACTGCACGCAATCAATTGAATGATTTGCCTCTTAACTCCGAACATGACGAGGTTGATTGTTTGCCGCAACGACCGCCACCTCCACTCTTGCAGCAGAGACAACAGGCTATAAACTCGATTTTGCCCAAACCGAAATATGATATTTCGCAAACACAAATCGCTGATGAAATCAGAGAAGTAGAACTACTTAATAATATGGTGCAACAAACCTTGATCAGCAACCAAGCGGCAGCAAATTCTGCAGATCCAGTTAAGAGAGTAAAAAAGAAAAGTGTTTCTTTTTGCGATCAAGTTATACTGGTGGCCACAGCCGATAACGAAGAGGATGATGATTTCATACCAAATCCAATTTTAGAACGAGTACTACGAACGGCACAAAGCCCCAATGACAAGGTTACGGCTCAAATGATACAACAGCAACAGCAAAATATCATAAGACTGCAGACAGAGGCACCTACGAGAAATATACAACATCCGCCATCCTCAACTGCTAATCAGGCACAATTAGTGCAGCAGTCTCCCATGCTTGGGGCAGAGAGAAGAGCTTCACTGACGAGTCAGCAGGAGGTGCAGCGTTATGTTCAGCTGCAAAGGCCGCAAGTGGAAGCTTTAAGACTGCAGCAGCATCAAATACAGCAGCAACAACAGCTACTGCAACAGCAAAAACAGCATTTGCAAACCCAAATGCACAAACCCGCACAACAATTACCCACGGGCCAGGTTTACACACCCATTAGCGATATTTATCGCCTGCAGCAACAACAACAGCAACAAATCGCTGCAAGCAATAACATGTCACATCACAACGAAACACAAATCTCACATATACAACACCCTCCTCAACTGCAACAACAGCTGCAGCCTGGGCAGCATAATGTGCAACTGGTGCCACGCACAAGTATGAGCGGCATCGCTAATGTTGCTATTCAGCAACATATGCAGATGTTGACTGTACATACTCTACAACAACAGCAGCAGCAGCAGCAGCACCAGCAACAAACGGCACATAATTACAACTTAGCTAGACAACCAGCCACGCAACCAACCCCCAATTACTATCCAGGTATTGCTGGCATGGATCAAACCTCCCAGCAGAGCCAACATATACCCTCTCCATATCAAAGAGTGCCTCCACCTCACGGCTATCCCACCAATGAACCCTATCAAAGAGTTCCTCAACATTTAAATCCCACCCAGTCTCTTACACAGCCCAACACCAATTCCTATCTGCCTCTACCCCAAACCAATACCAATCAACTACAGAATCAACCTGGCAGAATTAAAAAAGTAAGTTTCGAACCAGGAACGAAAGGGGAATCAATGGAGTCCATCAACAATATCAATGGTTTGCCGCCTAAGCCCACCCTCCAGCAACAGCAGCAGCAGCAGCAACAACTTGGACTCCCCACTAACCAACCTCCACAAATGATGCAAAACTCCAACCTGCCTAATGACACCACCAATGTCAATGTCACTGCCATACCCACCCGAATCTACAACAATGCGATCGTCAAAGCTTCCGCTAAAGCAGCCGAATGTAATCTCTGCCGGAAACGTCATGTCATAGCACCACAACAATATTGCACAAACTGCGAATACTATTTAAAAATGTTAAATAATCGTAGATAAGGCCTTTGTACAAAAACATGAAATTTTTTAAAGTTATTTTGTTACATACATTTTAAAATTTACATAAGTGAAAAGATTCTCATATGAAGCTAGTACATATCAATAACTAAAAAAGAAATACGCACTAAAACTATTTTGCATATGTAAATATAAGCCCTTTTGTACAGTATGCATTCAATTTAGGATAAAAACAAAAATTCTCTTTGTGATACTTTTTTGCTATTGTCAAAAAAAAAACGTACTTAGATTTGTTTCAAAAAAGGCCTTATAATTAATTTTATTTTAAGATTTACTATTACAAAATTACAAGCCTGCTATGCATGCTTTTCTAACGCTTCTAAGCTTTAATCTATTTTTAACCTACTTATTTAATATTTAAATAACTTCACTACTCACCCAAGAGCTTCCGTATTGCTTTTAAATTTCTAAAGAAAATAACATTTTCAAGTAGTTGGAACAGACACTGTGCAACAGTAACTTTTACTTTACAATATTCATTTATACATAAAAAACATACATAAAACATAAAGTTTTATTACTAGACTTACATACATATATACTTATATTTATGTATGTATATTTATTTAAGTATAATAAGAATTAAGCTAGTTGTTAGTTAATTTTATTTAATTATAAGATTTTATTTTTTATTACTATTAATGATAGTTTTTCATCTTTTATCATGTGTTTACAGAGATTTTGCAGAGGAAAGTGACAGCCAGCCAGAAAAAAAAGAAAAAAAGCAAAAAAAAAGAAAGAAAATATGGGATGTTTACACATCATCTGCAAGAGCAAAATAAAACAAGTAAATATGAATAAAATACTTAAGAAATAAATCAAATATTTTTTACAGTTAAAAAAAAATAAATTAAAAACGTGTTTTATTAAAAATCGTTCTCAATTTTGGCGATTTATATAAAAGCAAAGGATTTTTTCCAGAATTAAAATGAAAACTTTCGCGTAAATAACGTGGCGATTTGTTTGGAAATAGCATTGCAAGTCGCTATGGATATTTTGGGGAAAAACATTATTATAAACATATTTCATTTAATATAAGCATTTCGTTCACACTTGCTTAGTTGAGGAAAAAAAACTATTTTTGAAATAAACTCGTATACTCGTATATCACGAATATGGCTACTGATCCTTCTTCTTCGGATACAAATTTTCTTTTGGGAATTTATATTGAAATAGCACAAAAAATTAAATTTATTTTGCTTTCAATACAAGTTCTCAACCTAATCAGACCAATCATGAATATTACCTCCTTCCTGGGAAAATAATTTTCTCATGATAAAAATCTTCCAATCATGAATTCCTTGGGAACAACACAGAGTAATAAGTGGCAACACCGCATTACGAGACTAGTTGTTTTGCTATTTGTTGACATTCTGTTTTCTCCTTTTTTTTTTGCTTGCAAGCTTACACTGTTTTCACACCGACATGGTTTTAATAAAAGTAGGTTTTAATGTTAAAATCTGGTTTTATCATACAAAATAAGATTGTTAAACAAACTTAAAACCATTTCAGAAAATGGATGCAGTATAGTCCATTTCATTTTTTACGTATACTCCATTTAATTTTTTGCATGAAAAATATACGATGTATATATAGTCCTTTTAATTTTTTGCATATGAAAGGGACGATTTATAGGGCATTAAATTTTTTGATAAAATATTAAAAAATGGACGATGTATAAGCCCGTTAAAATTTCTTCATAAAATTTTTTTTTCATGAAAAATGGATGCTGTATAATCCATTAAATTTTTTATACGCAAAATAGACGATGTATATAGTCCATTTAATATTTTGCGCGCGAAATGGACAATTTGTGGTCCATTAAATTTTTTCATAAAAAAATTTAAAAATGTACGATGTATAGCCCATAAAATTTCTTATGTATACTCCATTTAATTTATACATGAAAAACATACGATGTATAGTCTTTTTAATTTTTTGCATATGAAAGGGGCCATTTGTAGGGCATTAAATTTTTTCATAAAAAATTGAAAAATGGACGATGTATAGCCCATAAAATTTCTTATGTATACTCCATTTAATTTATACATGAAAAACATACGATGTATAGTCTTTTTAATTTTTTGCATATGAAAGGGGCCATTTGTAGGGCATTAAATTTTTTCATAAAAAATTGAAAAATGGACGATGTATAGCCCATAAAATTTCTTATGTATACTCCATTTAATTTTTTGCATGAAAAATATACGATGTTTGTCTTTTTAGTTTTGTGCATATGAAATTAACGATTTATAGGGCATTAAATTTTTTCACAAAAAATTTAAATATGGACGATTAAAATTTTTTCATAGAAAATTTTGTTTCATGAAAAATGGATGCTGTATAGTCCATTAAATTTTTTATACGCAAAATAGACGATTTATATAGTTCATTTAATATTTTGCGTAAGAAATGGACAATTTGGGGTCCATTAAATTTTTTCATAAAAAAATTTAAAAATGAACGATGAATATATAGTCCATTAAATTTTTTACGTATACTCATTTAATTTTTTGCATGAAAAATATACGATGTATAGTCTTTTTAATTTTCTGCATATCAAAGGAACGATTTATAGGGAATTAAATTTTTTCATAAAAAATTTAAAAATGGACAATGTATATATTTATAATAGCCTATTAAAATTTTTTTATAAAACTTTTTTTTCTTGAAAAATGGATGCAGTATAGTCCATTTAATTTTTTACGTATACTCCATTTAATTTTTTCCATGAAAATTATACGATGTATAGTCCTTTCAATTTTTTGCACATGAAAGGAAAGATTTATAAGGCATTAATTTTTTTTCATAAAAAATTTAAAAATGGACGATGTATATATAGCCCGTTAAAATTTTTTTATAAAAAAGTTTTTTTTCATGAAAAATGGATGCTGTATAGTACATTAAATTTTTTATTTATATTTAATAATAATAATAATTTAATATTATGCGTACGAAATGAACAATTTGCGGTCCATTAAATTTTTTCATAACAAAATTTAAAAATGTACGATGTATAGCCCATAAAATTTTTTATCTATAGTCCATTTAATTTTTTGCATAAAAAACATACGATGTATAGTCTTTTTAATTTTTTCCATATGAAAGGGGCGATTTATAGGGCATTAAATTTTTTCATAAAAAATTAAAAAATGGACGATGTATAGCCCATTAAATTTTTTAAGTATACTCCATTTAATTTTTTGCATGAAAAATATACGATGTATAGTCTTTTTAGTTTTGTGCATATGAAATTAACGATTTATAGGGCATTAAATTTTTTCACAAAAAATTTAAATATGGACGATGTTTAGCCCATTAAAATTTTTTCATAAAAATTTTTTTTCATGAAAAAGGGATGCTGTTGAGTCCATTATATTTTTTATACGCAAAATAGACGATGTATATAGTCCATTTAATAGTCTGCGTACGTAATGTAGAATTAGTGGTCCATTAAGTTTTTTCATAAAAAAATTAATAAATGAACGATGTATAGCCTATTAAATTTTTTACGTATACACTATTTAATTTTTTGCATGAAAAATATACTATGTATAGTCTTTTTAATTTTTTGCATATGAAAGGGACGATTTAAAGGGAATTAAATTTTGTCATAAAAAATTTAATAATGGACAATGTATAATTATAATAGCCCATTAAAATTTTTTCATAATTTTTTTTTTCTAGAAAAATGGATGCAGTATAGTCCATTTAATTTTCTACGTATACTCCGTTTAATTTTTTGCATGAAAAATATACGATGTGTAGTCTTTTTAATTTTTTGCATATGAAAGGAACTATTTATAGGGCATTAAATTTTTTTCATAAAAAATTTAAAAATGGACAATGTATAGCCAATTAAAATTTTTTCATAAAAAATTTTTTTTCATGAAAAATGGATGCCGTATAGTCCATTAAATTTTTTATACTCAAAATACACGATTTATATAGTCCATTTAATATTTTGCGTACGAAATGGACAATTTGTGGTCTATTAAATTTTTTCATAAAAAAATTTAAAAGTTAACGATGTATAGCCCATTAAATTTTTTACGTATACTCTAATTAATTTTTTGCATGAAAAATTTACGATATATAGTATTTTTAATTTTTTGCATATGAAAGGGACGATTTATGGGGAATTAAATTTTTTCATAAAAAATTAAGAAATGGACAATGTATAAGCCCATTAAAATTTTTTAATAAATTTTTTTTTCATGAAAAATGGATGATGTATAGTCCATTAAATTTTCTATACGCAAAATAGACGATGTATATAGTCCATTTAATAGTTTGCGTACGAAATGTACAATTAGTGCTCCATTAAATTAAAAAAAAAAATCAAAAATGAACGATGTATAGCCCATTAAATTTTTTGCGTATACTCCATTTAATTTTTTGCATGAAAAATATACGATGTATAGTCTTTTTAATATTTTGCAAATGAAAGGAACGATTTATAGGGCTTTAAATTTTTTTCATAAAAAATTTAAAAATGGACGATGTATATAATATAGCCCATTAATCTTTTTTTTTCATAAAAAAGTTTTTTTCATGAAAAATGGATGCTGTAGAGTCCATTAAATTTTTATACGCAAAATAGACGATGTATATAGCCCATTTAATATTTTGCGTACGAAATGGACATTCTGAGGTCTGTTAAATTTTTTCATAAAAAAATTTAAAAATGATCGATGTATAGCCCATTAAATTTTTTATGTATACTCCATTTAATTTTTTGCATAAAAAATATACGATGTATAGTCTTTTTAATTTTTGCTTATGAAAGGGGCGATTTATAGCGCACTAATTTTTTTCATAAAAAATTGAAAAATGGACGATGTATATATAGCCCATTAAAATTTTTTCATAAAAAATTTTTTTTCATGAAAAATGGATGCTGTATAGTCCATTAAATTTTTTATACGCAAAATAGACGATTTATATAGTCCATTTAATATTTTGCGTAAGAAATGGACAATTTGTGGTCTATTAAATTTTTTCATAAAAAAATTTAAAAATTAACGATGTATAGCCCATTAAATTTTTTATGTATACTCCATTTAATTTTTTGCATGAAAAATACACAATGTATAGCCTTTTTAATTTTTTGCATATGAAAGGGATGATTTATAGGACATTAAATTTGTTCATAAAAAAATTGAAAAATGGACAATGTATATATAGCCCATTAAAATTATTTCATATAAAAATTTTTTTCATGAAAAATGGATGCTGTATAGTCCATAAAATTTTTTATACGCAAAATAGACGATGTATATTGTCCATTTAATATTTTTCATACGAAATGGACAATTTGTAGTCCATTAAATTTTTTAATAAAAAAAATTTAAAAATGAACGAAGAATAAATATATAGTCCATGTAATTTTTTACGTATACTCCATTTAATTTTTTGCATGAAAAATATACGATGTATAATCTTTTTAATTCTTGCATATGAAAGGGACGATTTATAGTGCATTAAATTTTTTGATAAAAAATTTAAAAATGGACGATGTATAGCCCATTAAAATTTTTTCATAAAAATATTTTTTTTCATAAAAATTGGATGATGTATAGTCCATTAAATTTTTTATACCCAAAATAGACGATGTATATAGTCCATTTACTAATTTGCGTACGAAATGGACAATTTGTGGTCTATTAATTTTTTTCATATAAAAATTTCAAAATTAACGGTGAATTTTTTTATGTATACTCCTCCATTTAATTTTTTGCATGAAAAATATACGATGTATAGTCTTTTTAATTTTTCGCATATGAAGGGGACGATTTATAGGGCATTAAATTTTTTCATAAAAAATTTAAAAATCGACGATGTATATATAGCCCATTAAAATTTTTTTATAAATTTTTTTTTTTTCATGAAAAATGGATGCTGTTGAGTCCATTAAATTTTTTTATGTATAGTCCATTTAATTTTTTGCATGAAAAACATACGATGTATAGTCTTTTTAATTTTTTGCATATGAAAAGGGCGATTTATAGGGTATTAAATTTTTTCACAAATAATTTAAATTTTGACGATGTATAAGCCCATTAAAATTTTTAATAAATTTTTTTTTTTTTATGAAAAATGGATGCTGTAAAATCCATTACATTTTTAAACGCAAAATAGACGATGTATTTAGTCCATTTAATATTTTGCGTACGAAATGGACAATTTGTGGTTTGTTAAATTTTTTCATAAAAAAATTTAAAAATTAACGATGTATATATAGCCCATTAATTTTTTTTCATAAAAAAGTCTTTTCCATGAAAAATGGATGCTGTAGAGTCCATTAAATTTTTTATACGCAAAATAGACGATGTATATAGTCCATTTAATACTTTGCGTACGAAATGGACATTCTGTGGTCTATTAAGTTTGTTCATAAAAAATTTAAAAATGAACGATGTATAGCCCATTAAATTTTTTATGTATACTCCATTTAATTTTTTGCATGAAAAATATACGATGTCTAGTCTCTTTAATTTTTTGCCTACGAAAGGGACGATTTATAGGGCATTACATTTTTTCATAAAAAATTGAAAAATGGACAATGTATAGCCCATTAAAATTTTTTCATAAAATTTTTTTTTTCTTGAAAAATGGATGCAGTATAGTGCATTAAATTTTTTACGCATACTCTATTTAATTGTTTGCATGAAAAATATACGATGTATATTCTTTTTAATTTTTCGCATATGTAAGGAACGATTTAGAGGGCATTAAATTTTTTCATAAAAAATTAAAAAATAAAAATAAGCCCATTAAAATTTTTTAATAAATTTTTTTTTTCATGCAAAATGGATGATGTATAGTCCATTAAATTTTCTGTACACAAATTTGACGATGATATAGTCCATTTAATAGTTTGCGTACGAAATGTAGAATTAGTGGTCCATTAAATTTTTTCATAAAAAAATTTAAAAATGAACGATGTATAGCCCATTAAATTTTTTATGTATACTCTATTTAATTTTTTGCATGAAAAATATACGATGTATAGTCTTTTTAGTTTTGTGCATATGAAATTAATTATTTATAGGGCATTATATTTTTTCACAAACAATTTACATATGGACGATGTATAGCCCATTAAAATTTTTTCATAAAAATATTTTTTTCATAAAAAATGGATTATGTATAGTCCAATAAATTTTTTAATATTTTGCGTACGAAATGGACAATTTGTGGCCTATTAATTTTTTTCATAAAAAAATTTAAAAATGAACTGTGAATTTTTTTATGTATACTACATTTAATTTTTTGCATGAAAAATATACGATGTATTGCCTCTTTAATTTTTTGCATATGAAAGGGGCGATTTATAGGGCATTAAATTTTTTCATAAAAAATGAAAAGTGGACGATGTATAGCCCATTAAATTTTTTAAGAGTACACCATTTAATTTTTTGCATGAAAAATATACGATGTATAGTCTTTTTAGTTTTGTGCATATGAAATTAACGATTTATAGGGCATTAAATTTTTTCACAAAAAATTTAAATATGGACGATGTTTAGCCCATTAAAATTTTTTCATAAAAATTTTTTTTCATGAAAAAGGGATGCTGTTGAGTCCATTATATTTTTTATACGCAAAATAGACGATGTATATAGTCCATTTAATAGTCTGCGTACGTAATGTAGAATTAGTGGTCCATTAAGTTTTTTCATAAAAAAATTAATAAATGAACGATGTATAGCCCATTAAATTTTTTACGTATACTTAATATATTTTGCATGAAAAATAGACGATGTATACAGGGTGGGCCAAAAGAAACCAAGGGGTGTAAGAGTTTAATAACTTTTTTGTTTATAATTTTTTTTTTATTTTTTCTTTCAGATTATATAGACAACACTTGGAGAATTTATAATGAATGAAAATAATAAATGAAAATCAGAAAATAAGAAATGAATAAATGAAATCAACTTTATTGAAAATTTGATTATGAGTGATGAAGCTCATTTTCATTTGAATGGCTTTGTTAATAAGCTGAACTGTAGGTTCTGGGTTTCTCAAAATCCAAGAGCCATTCATCAACGCCAATTGCACCCCATCAGGTGTACAGTATGGTGTGGGATCACATCTGAAAATGTCATTGGGCCCCACTTCTTCGAGAATGAAGATGGAAGTGCTGTAACCGTAAATGGAGAGCGGTATCGGTTTATGATAGAAAATTTTTTACGTCCTGCTCTTGAAAATAGAGCTGGTATGTGGTTTCAGCAGGACGGAGCCACTGCCCATACTGCCCGAGACACAATGGCACTTTTAAGTCAAATTTTTGGAGAGCGAATAATTTCTCGAAATTCGGAAATTATTTGGCCAGCGCGATCACTAGATTTGACAGCACCCGACTATTTTCTTTGGGGTTTTTTTAAGGAGCGAGTGTATGTGAACAAGCCAGAGACAATCCTTGAACTCAAGGCAAACATTGTTGCAGAAATTCGAACGCTACAGCCACAAGTTTTGAAAGATTTTATGGAAAATGCTCTAAAAAGAGCCCATCAGTGCGAAGCTGAAAACGGTGGTCATTTAAGAGACATCATTTTTCATACTTAGTGTAAAAAAATTTCCATTTTGTATATTATATAATCTGAAAGAAAAAATAAAAAAAAGTTAATAAACAAAAAAGTTATTAAACTTTTACACCCCTTGGTTTCTTTTGGCCCACCCTGTAGTTTTTTTAGTTTTGTGCATATGAAATTAACGATTTATAGGGCATTAAATTTTTTCACAAAAAATTTAAATATGGACGATGTATAGCCCATTAAAATTTTTTCATAAAAATTTGTTTTTCATGAAAAATGGATGCTGTATAGTCCATTAAATTTTTTTATACGCAAAATAGACAATTTATATAGTCCATTTAATATTTTGCGTACGAAATGGACAATTTATGATCTATTAAATTTTTTCATAAATAAATTTAAAAATTAACGATGTATAGCCCTTTAAATTTTTTATGTATACTCCATTTAACTTTTTGCATGAAAAATGTACGATGTATAGTCTTTTTAATTTTTCGCATATGAAAGGGACGATTTATAGGGCATTAAATTTTTTCATAAAATAATTAAAAATGGACGATGTACAGCCCGTTAAAATTTCTTCATAAAAATATTTTTTTTCATAAAAAATGGATGATGTATAGTCCATTAAATTTTTTATATGCAAAATAGACGATGTATATAGTCCATTTAATATTTTGCGTACGAAAAGGACAATTGTGGCCTATTAATTTTTTTCATAAAAAAATTTAAAAATGAACGGTGAATTTTTTTATGTATACCTCATTTAATTTTTTGCATGAAAAACATACGATGTATAGTCTTTTTAATTTTTTGCATATGAAAGGGGCGATTAATAGGGCATTAAATTTTTTCATAAAAAAATTAAAAAATGAGCGATGAATATATAGTCCATTAAATTTTCTAGTATACTCCATTTAATTTTTTGCATGAAAAATATACGCTGTAAAGTCTTTTTAGTTTTGTGTATATGAAATTAACGATTTATAGGGCATTAAATTTTTTCACAAAAAATTTAAAAATGAACGATATATAGCCCATTAAATTTTTTACTCCATTTAATTTTTTGCATGAAAAATATACAATGTAAAGTCTTTTTAATTTTTTGCATATGAAAGGGACGATTTATAGGGCATTAAATTTTTTCATAAAAAATTTAAAAATGAACGAAATATAGCCCATTAAATTTTTTACGTATACTCCATTTAATTTTTTGCATTAAAAACATACGATGTATAGTCTTTTTAATTTTTTGCATATGAAAGGGACGATTTATAGGGCATTAAATATTTTCATAAAAAATTTAAAAATGAACGATATATAGCCCATTAAATTTTTTACTCCATTTAATTTTTGCATGAAAAATATAAGATGTATAGTCTTTTTAATTATTTGCATATGAAAGGGACGATTCATAGCGCACTAATTTTTTTCATAAAAAATTGAAAAATGGACGATGTGTATATAGCCCATTAAAATTTTTTCATAAAAAATTTTTTTTCATGAAAAATGGATGCTGTGTAGTCCATTAAATTTTTTATACACAAAATAGAAGATGTATAGCCTTTTTAATTTTTTACATATGAAAGGACCGATTTACAGGGCATTAAATATTTTCATAAAAAATTTAAAAATGAACGATATATAGACAATTAAAATTTTTTCATAAAAATATTTTTTTTTTCATAAAAAATGGATGATGTATAGTCCATTAAATTTTTTATACGCAAAATATACGATAGATATATATTCCATTTAATATCTTGCGTACGACATGTACAATTTGTGGTCCATTAAATTATTTCATAAAAAAATTTAAAAATTAACGATGAATTTTTTATGTATACTCCATTTAATTTTTTGCATGAAAAACATAAGATGTATTTTAATTTTTTGCTTATGAAAGGAACGATTTATAGGGCATTAAATTTTTTCATAAAAAATTAAAAAATGGACGATTTATATATAGCCGCTTAAAATTTCTTCATAAAAATTTCTTTTAATGAAAAATGGATGCTGTATAGTCCATTAAATTTTTTATATGCAAAATAGACGATATATATAGTCCATGTAGATAATATTTTGCGTAAAAAATGGAGAATTTGTGGTCCATTAAATTTTGTCATAAAAATATTTAAAAATGAACGATGAATTTTTTATGTATACTTTATTTAATTTTTTGCATGAAAAACATACGATGTATAGTCTTTTTAATTTTTAGCAAATGAAAGGGACGATTTATAGGGCATTAAATTTGTTCATAAGAGATAAAAAAATGGACGATGTATAGCCCATTAAAATTTTTTCATAAAAATATATTTTTTTTCATAAAAAAATGGATGCTGTACAGTCCATTAAATTTTTTATACGCAAAATAGACGATGTATATAGTCTATTTAATATTTTGCGTACGAAATGGACAATTTGTGGTCGATTAAATTTTTTCATAAGAAAATTTAAAAAGTAACGATGTATAGCCCATTAAATTTTTTATGTATACTCCATTTAATTTTTTGCATGAAAAATATACAATGTATAGTCTTTTTAATTTTTTGCATACGAAAGTGACGATTTATATGGCTTTAAATTTTTTCATAAAAAATTGAAGAATGGACGGTGTGGTGTATAGCCCA
Source organism: Tachina grossa (assembly GCA_949987645.1). Taxonomy (NCBI): domain Eukaryota; kingdom Metazoa; phylum Arthropoda; class Insecta; order Diptera; family Tachinidae; genus Tachina; species Tachina grossa. The sequence continues at coordinate 81,817,503 of OX465277.1, read as the reverse complement.
TTAAAATTTTTTTATAAAAATATTTTTTTTTCATCAAAAATGGATGATGTATAGTCCATTAAATTTTTTATACGCAAAATAGACTACGTATATTGACAATTGTGGTCCATTAAATTTTTTCATTCAAAAATGTAAAAATGTATGATGTATATATAGCCCATTAAATTTTTTACGTATACTCCATTTAATTTTTTGCATGAAAAACATACGATGTATAGTCTTTTTAATTTTTTGCATATGAAAGGAACGATTTATAGGGCATTAAATTTTTTCATAAAAAATTTAGAAATGGACAATTGATAATAGCTCATTAAAATTTTTTCATAAAAAATTTTTTTCATGAAAAATGGATGCTGTATGGTCCATTAAATTTTTATACGCAAAATAGACGATGTATATAGTCCATTTAATATTTTGCGTACGAAATGGACAATTTGTGGTCTATTAAATTTTTTCATAAAGAAATTTAAAAATTATCGATGTATAGCCCATTAAATTTTTTATGTATACTCTTTTTAATTTTTTGCATATGAAAGGGACGATTTATATGGCATTAAATTTTTTCCTAAAAAAATTTAAAAACGGGCGGTGTATAATAAATAGCCCATTGTAATTTTTTCATAAAAAAATTTTTTTCATGAAAAATGTATGATGTCCATTAAATTTTTTATACGCAAAATAGACGACATTAACATTGCATTTAAGTTTTTACGTACGAAATGGACAATTAATGCTCCATTAAATTTTTTCATAAAAAAATAAAAAAATGGACGATGTATAGCCCATTAAATTTTTTATGTATATTCCATTTAATTTTTTGCATGAAAGATAGACGATGTATAGTTTTATGCGCTTGTTTAATTGTGCTATGTTGACTTCTAAAATCGAATTGATGGTCTGGGATGCACCCACTACCACTTAGAATAGGCGACACTTTTAAAATTAAATTGATGATATCACGAAATTTGTAAAAAAAAATTCTACGCAAATATTTGTTGCTTGTAGATGTTCTTCACAAATGTTCTCCAGAATATATTGCTTGAGTCTTGACTTTTTCAGAATCGCTGATCCACCGCATGCTCTTCCTCTCGGGTCCTTTGAATCATATAAGGTGTAGCCATTAATTTAAAAAAAATGAAAAATTCAAAGTAGCTGGAACGAAGTTAAAAACATCGCTATGGACAGATCTAGATGGAAAGATTTTGTTGATGCCCTATGCTCCTCATAGGAACGACGGGAACATATATATATATATATATATATATATATATATATATATATATATATATATATATATATATATATATATATATATATATATATATATATATATATTAATTTTAAAGAGGCTTCTCGAAGTCAAATGAGTCTTAAGTTCTTAAGTTCGTTTTTATGTTGGCGAATGCCGTTTGCGTTCCAGAAACATATTTTTAACGTGTTCATGGTTTGTTAACTAATGCTTGAAGGAGTGTTTTCTGCATTCGCAGCATTTGTTTCATCATGCTAGTCATATATGTTGTAAAGTTTTTAATAATTAGCACCAGATTCTCACTCGTAGCTTCAAGGCGACTAAAGTTAAGGCTTGAGTTTGCATTCGTTGAATTATTTGGCGGTGAAACATTTTCTTTGGGAATAGAATTAGTCTTAGCTGCATCGGAATATGATACACGTGAAGTAACTGGTTGGCTCATTGGAGCAAAAGTGGCGTAGTAAGCGTTTACTGGTTGAGCTAGAGGTAATTTAGGTTTTTGATCCAAAGCCAGCTTAACGAAAGAATATAAAGGGCATCCTCTATAGTTAGCGGTGTGATTACTTCCACAGTTACTACATTTTTTTCAGCTTGGTCTTTTGGTTTAGTTCAGCTAGCAGTACCATGCAATTCACGTCAGATAACACAAAATGTAGGTAAATTGCAGTAAGTTTTTGTATGGCAATATTCTTGGTAATTATGGCACTGTACGGTACCTGAACACTTCTGTGACTCTTCAACTGTGATTTTTCGGTGTGAGAAACTTTACGCTATAAATTGGATGTGTCTCGTTTTTGTTCTCGTTTTTGTTCAACTGTATATCATTCACGAAATAGGGGTTGGGGTACCTTTTCTATGTTTATTATATTAGTAACGTTTTTTACCTTAAATCCTTGGTCGATAAGTGCACATTTTATTTCTTCGAGCTAAACATATGAATCTATGCCCTTTAATACTATATGTAGGCCTTTAGCACTCTTGAGATGGTATGTGTAACAATTTGTTTTATTTTATTCAAATTCCCTAACAATTTTTCGGAAACCTTTTTCATCATATATTTGGATTTTAGTTTCATCAATATTACCTCGTTTAATTGGAATAATGTAAAATGTATTTTCACCAATGGTCGGCAATAGTTTTTTTAGAAGCTCGTTTTTTTCTCTCAGATAGATAGGTGGTGGCTTAAAAGACTTGCGATGATGCAGCGGGCTTGTCGTTATTGTCTTCCAATAATGAAAAAAGATTTTGACGATTGGTAGATGATGCGTAGTTATTATTAATTATTTGTTTTTGAAGTACTCATAAAGAGTATTCCTCAAGGGCACTTTGTTTGTGTTTTTTGTTTCCGGTTTTTTTTTTGTTTTTGCTATTTATGACTGTAAAAAATATTAGCAAAGCAATTAAAGCTTATTGATCAAGGTTAAATATGTATTACGAATATTTTTTTTATCATTTTGTTTGCTTAGTATGTATGTATGTAAAAAAAAACTCCGCTAAGACGTCTGTCTGTTCACTATGAAGGTACAATGAGAACTCGACACTTTCACATAACGCCATATCGATCTCATCATCGCCATAAACCGAGTCTAGTCAGAAATATTCATTTTTATAAAAATTACTTCAAATTAACATCAGCTTAGTAACAAAATTACAAAAGAACTAAAATTGCGAAACAACGAGTATAACACTCGTTATACAGTTGGCATAAGACTGAATCGTCACTTTATTATTTTCCTTTCTTAAGCCTACAGTACACGGCATGTAAAAAGACACATGCGTATGTAGCGATGACGTCACGAGAGTTTTCAGCATGTTAGTTGCATTTTCTAAAATTACTAGTAGTGGCTAGATGCCGTAAAATTTTTATAGTATTTTTGTTCCAAAATACATATGTGGCACTTGTACCCGAATCGAAGACATTTTCTGTGGCAGCTCGCCTGTAAGCATGTTAATATATACATGTACATATTTTGCTAGTACACGGCATGTAGCAAATGTAGCATCGTGATGACGTCAAAATTACGTCAGAACCACATGCGCATGTGGTTTTTTACATGCCGTGCACTGTAGGCTTTACAGTTATTTTTACAATGTTCTTCGTATTAAATTCGCACATCATACAATTATACAGTTGGCACAAGACTGAGGCGTTATTCTATTATTTTCCTTTCATATAGTTATTTTTACAATATGTAAAGAGTAGCAACAATAGCAAAGGTATTGTCACAATAAAAGCGAAAAAATACGTCACCGCATAGGCATGACGTCACCAAAGTCGGCACCCAATGATAACCAACCATACCAAATCGCATCTCCCAACGGAAGATGTGTTCAAAGTAATAATGCGTTATGAAACTTTAAATGCGCTTTTCTCAAAACTTCATTTTCACACACTAGATCCGTTTTCTCGGAGAAGGTCACATATATAAAAGTATAAAACTCTAATTTTTAGTGAATAAAATTTAATTCAAGATTAAAATGATATCGATAACCAATTTAATCTTTCTTTTCGCATTAAAGCAAATGAGTAAACAAATCTTTAGACAAGAGGAAAACAAACTGAAAAATGGGTGATTGGATCAGTGGGATTGAGGAAAAGAAAATTAAAATAAAAACTCTCAAAATAATAACTTTTTCTGAATAATTTGTTTTTCATTAGAGACTTTTTGATTAAATTTTCCTTTGAAATACAACTTCAAGCAAATGTGAATTGAGCCATAGAGTTTATTTTATCCAAACAATTTTTTTATTTCAGATAGTCGAAAAATCAGGAAATTTTAACAAAAATAAATAGCTTATGCTTATATATTAAAAAACTTAAGTTTAATAAATTAAATGGAGAGCAAACCTTTTGGAGCTGTCATTGTGTGAACCTCCTACGTCGTTGCGTAAGTATCAATTGAAAAAGCAACGTTTAACATACGACAGGTATTATGTGCACGCAATGCAGAAATGCCAATCAAAAGCTACTGTTAAGGGCCATGACTCAATATCATACAAAATCGTGCGATTTACGAAAGAATACAACCCTGGCTTGATGAATTGTTATTGTCTTATTAAAGGTGGCGTTGGCTGAAGTAGTTATCACGTTGACCACAAAACCGAAGTCCCTGGGTTCAATCCATGTATCCAACAGTCACTAAAAATAATAACATCACGCATTTTCCTGATGTGAATTAGTGTCCCTTTGTGTCATTTGTTGTAGGAAAGTTCAAGGCATAGTCACTGGTCACTGAACTACACCGAATTCAGCAGATACTTATCCTAATGTAACATCATAGCGCCCTCCTTCGTTGTTTAGCAGAATCATCGCTTCAAAAAAAAAATTAATACGCCTCATTTAACACCAGAGGCGCTGCAACAACGCATTATTAAAAAAACGTGCAAAAAGCAGAGTTGTAAAAAGAATGAAGCTTTTCTCTGTCTGTTTTTTCACCTCCTGTCTTCTCTATCATTGTCCCTTTCCTACAGAAGGTAACACTTAGTAATAGTAGTAGGTATTCATTGCCTGAGTGCTACTTCTCTTGTTGTATTTTTTCGTATATCGCACGACTTTAGCCTTAAGAGGCTACTGAATGTGCTGAGACTTTCTGCATGTTGGTAACGTTACTTTGAAAATTTTAAAAGCCTGTTGTGTTTAAAACATCGAAATAAACTTCAGGGTATTCCAGTGGTAAGTTGACCATTATGTATTTAAAAGTTCTTAGTAACAGTATTGAGTAAATAAATTGTTCTAATTTGATAAGAACTGTACACAGATTACTTTTTATTTCATTACAAAAACTAAGATTTTAAAGGTTCCAAACTTAACATTAAGCTTGTTAAGATATAGCTGCGATGGTAAGATGTTCTAAGTTAAAAAAATAGGAAACTGTTTTATAATTTGTTTTTTTTTCATTTAATTTATTTAATGTTTGAAAATAGATTTTCGGGTAATATTTTACACAGACTTCTACATTCGTTAACTATATTACGACATTAGAATAAGGGAACGATTAAGCGTATCATAGCTGAAAATGCCAAACAAATTATACGGAATAGAACCTCTACTAATGGCTCATTAGGTAGACCTTTCAGGAATTTAGAGTCAAAAGACCTCTTTAATTATAAAATATGAAAGATTCCTTATTTTATTTCGAAATGAGCTCGAATAATAAGATTTCACAAAATAATTTATGTAATAGTTTCCACTGCGAACAAGCTTTTATAACAAAATATACATTTACATATGTGACTTAGTACTAAAACAAAGAAAGATAACTGATATTTTAACAATGTTAAAAATTATTTTGGTAATTTTTAAAGAGATGTCTTAAAAAATAATACAAAAATAATAAATCTATGGAAATATATATGTATGAAAAAATTTATATGAAAATTATTCTATAACAAATAGCTTAATAATACAGAGGTTATGAAAGCTTTTCAAAAGCCTTCTGGAAAATGCAATGAACATTTTTTTAAATTCACAACATTAAAAAAAATGTGTAAGTACATCACAGAGAACCTTTTTCTATTTTTTTTTTTTTTTTTTTTTGTACTACTAAAACTATGACTTTATCAATTATCACTTTTCGTCCATATGGACATAAGCCTCATTTGCAATGCCATTTACTATGGATTCCCTGGTAATTTTAGATCTGGGTTCCTTAAAATTATTTTCTTCAGAAAATGAGGGAGGATCACTATATTGACATTCAAGAGTGGAGGCGGACGATGAAGTGGTTGGTGGGGGAAGAGGTGTTTCGGGATCATCCGCATGCTGCACATATTTATAGCGCATTGCCAGTAGCATAAAGATGAACATATCAATTATCATGAGAACAGCGAATAAAGCAAATTCGGCGGCCTATTAAATAAAAAAGTTTTTAATTATTAATTTTTTTAATAGTTATTTATAACCAGTAATGTGATGGAAAACGATTTTCAAAACAATATCAAATAGATCGTTTTGAAAAGGTGTGATGAGCTGCGATCAGTTTTGAGAATCATTTTTAAACTAATAATTATTAAACTACTGAGATTTTATTATATATAGGCAATATAATGAGGCTGTACATCGAAATTTATTAAAAATTATTTAAAAAGCTATTGAGAACAAATTCTAAAATGATTGAATAAGCGACTTTCATTTTCAAATCATTTTTGATCGCATAACTGAATATTTTTTATAGCTTAAATGTATCTACATATGTATGTATATGTAGAATTTACATATCGCTCATCTACTTCAATGGTGTCACAACTCAAAAAATCTACTTTTGCAGAAAATGCGTTAAAAGTTTTCAATTTACATGCAACTAACTCAATGAAGACATGAAAAAATATTCTTCTCTCATGAGGTAGCACACTGAGAGAAAAACCTTCGTAAATGCAATGATTTTGGACATTATATTTATGATTTTGTCATTATTTTTCAACCAATGCAACGCTTCATTCACATTACGAAAATTGTTTCATTAGCTGAAAAAATGTCATGTATACAACGAAATATTTTCATTCATGTAACGAAATATTTTTTACTAAGGGTACGTTCATACTTGTCAAACATTTGCCCAAAAAAATGTAGCCACTAAATGATAACGAAAAATCTTTCAATTCAGACAAAAGTTTGTTAAAAGTTAAAGAGTACCCAATATTGTTCTATGACATTGTCCATTAGTTGTGTTCGAAACTGTTTAATATGATAAACAAGTATCTGGATCAAAACTTTTTTCATTAGTGTTTGTTGGTTACGCTTTTTTGGGCAAATGTTTGACAAGTGTAACCTGACCGTACCTTAAGCAACGTAAATTTTCATATTCTAAATGAAAAATTTCATTATTGCAATGAAGCTTTTTAGTGTATACAATGAAGTAAGTTAGTTGTACATTTTTTAACGAACTATTTCATTGAGTTAACAACATTCTTCATGTATATTATGAGAGTATTGCATTATTCAGACGTAATGTTTAATTTTTTGGTAATATCTGTCATTGTGTTAACAACATAAGTCATTGTTGTAATGACTCTGGATTCATTAATTTAATGTGTTTAATTTTTATTGTATTATATTAATTATTCAACTTACGTATGTATATTGCGTACAAGTATCAGAAAAATGCTTGTATGGATATTTACAATTTATCTTCCTCGGCCAAGATTTAAAATTGGAACTCATTGCGTGGTAGTCAACGCGCTTACCGCTGCGGCCACAACAACCTCAAATATTATTTAGATACACACTAAATACATATACATTTACCATCATTAATGAAATTTTAATTCGACATTATTTAATTAATCTAATTAATTCAATATTATTTAATTTGTTTGTAAAAGTTATAACTTAAAAATAAATATATATATGTATATATTAAAAAAAATTATTTATCTTTCCTCCAGGATTCGAAGCTGAGACTACAAAATTAGCACACTGCCTACTGCGAGCAGCAGGAAGTTTTCTTCATTGTAGTTACGAAAATATTTCATTAAAGTTGCAACAAAACTATAAATTCTATAATAATAGGTTAATTACAATTGTAGTTTGATCTTTGATCTATTAACTTTAAATTTTGATATTCTTTTATGTCACCTATTTAATTTAAAATATTTTTTTGTATGAATTCTACAATTTCTGGAAAAAATGTTACACTTATTACACTTTTTTCAATGAAAATTCGCAATAAAATGATTTTCTGAAATATACATTTCATTAGAAATTATTGTATCATCCCTTGCAAACCTAAATTTTTTCTTTAAACGAACGCTAAATTGTATTTTTTTTTTAATAAAAAGTTAAAAAATGTTACTTTTTCTAGAAAAGAAAACGCCATAAGTTTTTCATTACCCGAATGAACATTATTTCGTAACATTAATGATACTACGAAATGTAAAATATTAAGCACTAGAAAGGTTTCTTTCCATTAATGAAATTTGCATCAATTTAACGTAATGTTCATTTTATTAATTAAATTTGTCATTGTATCAATGAAAGGGATTGAACGTAACGGTTTCATTCCCGTTACGAAGTGTTTTTCTTTCAGTGTAGTAAAAGCTATTTATATGATTTTTCCTCAAAATAAAATACAAAATGCTAAATTATTTTACATTATTAACTCAAAAAACACATGTTATTTAAGTTATGACACTATTCAAGTAAATGAGCGATATGTACATATATAAACAAAAAATAATTGATTAAAAATAGGAGGATAAGTTCTCATATGGCAATTATTCATAACTTACCTGGGATTCGAAAAATTTAAGCTCGGCTATGACCACTACCAGCATGTTGCCTATAGCTACTGAAAGCAACCAGCACGCCTGCAATACTGACTTCATTGACTGTGGAGCTTGAGTAAAAGAGAACTCTAGGCCAGTAATAGAAAACATGATTTCAGCTGCTGTTATAACAATAATTTGAGGCAGCTGCCACATCATATGAATTGAATTGGGCTGAGTAACAATATGAGTTTGAAAGTTCTGCAATAAAATGTTCGATACATTTTATTTAAAGTTGTTACTATTTATGTATATTAAATAAATCAACATTTAAGTTGTACGATATTAAAGCTCAAAAATGATAACAGTTTTTGGTAATAGCATTATGTTCAAGGTTTATGCAAGAGCGCAACTAAATAAAAAAAATTCCAGAGTTACGAATTACAAAGTTTTTCAGCGTTTCTCGAGATTATAGTGATAGATTTCATTTAACATTAAAAGCGCAAGGATTTGAGAATGAAATCTTCTTTAAAACACTCCAGAATTTTACGAATGAATGACAGTTAGGGCTGGCACACGTCCTGTATCACCAGGATTACTCCTGGTTTTAGATAAATTATCCTGGTGTTCTGGTCCACTCTTAACTTGTCCTGGTTTTTTTTTACAAAGACAAAAATATTTACCTCTATTCTGCCTTTCGATTACGTTCCCGCATTCGGTTACGCACGGATCGAAAAGAGGTATTCTGCCAAAAAACTGAATCTAAAGAAAAAGAAGAAGAGAAGAGTATATTTAAACCTGCTTCGTTGCTATGAAACGGGTGAAATAGGAACAGAAAAATTAAGCAATTTTGCAAAATGTTTAGCAAAAAGTTAAATTTAGTGCAAAAAAACAGTGATTTAACATTAAAACAAATAATAATTAAATATTGTGAAAATTTTTATTAAATAAATTCTTGGAAATTTGAGTGTATCCAAATTTGTGTCCAAACTTATCCAGTGTGAAGAATCCTGTCGCGCCGGAGGTGATATTTTAATTTTTTACACATAACTGTAACACAAAAATAAAGTTTATTTGTTTAAATTTAATTAACTCCGTAGACAATATCGTTTTTCGTTGCCATTAAATAGGTATGTCAACTTTTTATACTGTTCTACCTGTAATAAATTAAGTAAAAATCGCATTTCAGTACAGAAAAACAAAACAAACTGTGTAGTTCATTAATTAAACTTTCTTTTGCATGTAATACTTACATTATTTTTTGAATTAATCACTTTTTGAAGCTAAACAAACAAAAATTGAAAGCGCTCCGCCACTAAAATAACAACTTACAAAAACGTAGTTACGATCGAAATGTAGAATACATAGAATCGAAAGAGAAATCGAAGAACGGAACGCAGAATACCAAAGTTGCCAAACGGAGAAACTTTGGATTCGAATCGAAACGCAGAATAGGGATGATTTCTATGGCAACAAGGAAAAATTGCCTAAGTCGACTTAAACAAGCTTGGAGTTAAAGGCGTTCCTGTCATCTTCATATTTAAAAGTACCCCTGGGCAGAATCTAAATTAGTTTCTGTGATTTTTTATGAAGTTATAGCGCAAAGACTTGCTGCTTATTTTTTTTTTTCGATTGATAATCGTATATGGAATAATAGCTTAACTAACTAGTTAAAGTGTGTAGAACGATGTTTTCTTAAATAAAATGAAAGTGTGATCCAAATTTCCCAATTTAGCTGCAAAAGAAATATATTTCTGAAAATCGACTTGAAAGTTTATAAATGCTCTCGTACAAAAAACAGTAAAATATGACTTAAGCACTTTTTTCTTATTGCCACAGATTGTATTAATCTAAATTGTATCTACTTACAAATCCTTCCTTTTTGTTTCCGTTCACCAACAGCACATAAACACCACCAGCTCTTGCCGTAATATTCGTTAAAGGCAAATCATTTAAAGACAACACAACATTGCCTCTCGCTACTGTTATCGCCTGGGAAGTATTATACGATGACAATGCGGTATGCAGATTAGTTGAATCTCTCAGACTGAAATTGCCCTCACTTGGTGGTACATTGAGCAGTATCCGCACAATGGGATTACCCAAATTAGGCTTCTCTGGCTTATCTTCAAACTCATGCATGCGATCATCAGCTATAAAGTAACTGACAGCTTTGCCAGGTACTGCATTGATTTTGCCCGATATACTGGGACAACTGGCGTTTATAGCTGAAGCATTGAACTGATAGGAAAGCAAAGCGGGCGCCGCTACTAGTTTTTCGTCCCACAAACCCAATGAAGGGAAATGGCTGCTTCTATTAAAATCACTTAGAGGTAGTTCGGTGCTAAAGCTGTAATCACAAGGCATGCCATTGTAAATTCTCAGCTGAGAAGTCATATCGCTGGGCAAAGCAGGATCAAATGCTTCCAACTTGAGTTCGACTAAAGCCGACAGTATAAATGCTACAGCTGCCAAAAGACCTCCCAGAGTTAACCTTTGCAATGGTCTTCTTATACCAATCAGAGATAGAAGTGGGTATATTATATAATCAAATATGGGTATAAAACCCAAGATCAGCAACGGATTAATGACCTGCATTTGATCCGGTTTAATTGTAAAGCCCCATAGCTCGCCATCCATACGAGTTGCCTGAAAAGTCCAGCGGGAACCTTGCTGATCGAATAGAGCCCAGAAAACGGGAAAGGGTAAAAATAACACTAAAATCTTTAACAAAGTCTTTGTATCGGACACCATTTTAAGTCCCACTTTAGGTTCAGCATAATCCAGCCAATGCTTGCGCGGACTGGCCTTACGTTCCCTTCTCCAGCCACCAATTGCGACAGATATACACTGGGATACACCAAATATCATATTACCAGCAGGCGGCTTCATTACATATAATTTTTTGCCAGCTATAAAGATTATAACAGAGAGCAGCATCAATATGGCCGGTACTCCAAAGGCCAATGAGAAACAGTCTTTATCGCCAAAACAGTGGACATCTTCTCTGAGAATGGGTGTAATAGAGGTAGAGATCATAGAACCCGCATTGATGGAAAAATAGAAGAGCGAGAAGAAGGTGGCCAATTGTTTGGCTTGTTCGGGCAGTTTGAACTGGTCACCGCCAAAAGCTGAAACACAGGGTTTTATACCACCCGTACCAATTGCTATCAGTATTAGACCCAGTATAGTTGCAGGTCTGAAAAAAATTTAAGTTAATTTCTGTTCGAACTTATTTTTAGTTCTTTGTTTGATTTAATGAGGCTAAACTTCGTATTTGACAAAGATAAATTACGTGTGATAGCTTTTAAGGATACGTGTGATAGCTTTTAAGGAAAAATTTTAGCTTTCTTTACAAAAAAAAAATGTTCAACACATTTTAATATCAAGAATCGAAACAATTCACATATGTATGTATATCTTCTATTTGTACTGAAATTAATTATGTAAGTTAGCAACAGATGTGAATACCATTATTAATTATATTTGTAAGCAATAATAGTGAATATCCCTATTAGTTGTAAAATATGCCTTGTAATCAATATTTCGTTAAATCAAAATTTATTGCATTTTAACCAATAGAATTAAAGTAAAATGAGGTGACAATTATGTTTAAGCAAATTATTATTATTATTTTTGTTCTAAAAACGCTTGGTAATTAATTTTTGCTAACTAAAATTTATTGCATTTTAGCCAATGGAATTTAAGGTAGAATAAGGTGATTGTAACATGAAACCTAAGTTAAGAAATTACTATTAATAAACAAAATTCAATATTGTAATGAAAGCTGAAGAAATAATACAGAAGATCATTCTATGTTGAATCACAGAAGTTAAAACACGTTTTGTTTTTAAACGACGGTTCATAGAACCAACGGAAAAGCTAATTTGTATAAATTGCTGAAGTTTGCATTAACTTAAGCCGCACAGTGGACCAAACATAAGAGCCCTAATGATGAAGTTGTAGTGGCTTTTGAAAGCAGCATATTTATTCTACATAATAAATACATTCGTTTTTTATGTAATTTGTTCCTTAAAAATTATTACATGTAATTTGGCTTCCTTATATACGAACCTAATTAAAAAAATATACATGCAATGATTTCATGATTTATTTTATCTTTTATCTCTACGTTTTAAGTTCATCGGAATAAAGGCTCAGTTAGCCGACTGTAATGTAAAGTAACTGCAACAGTAAGAAACAGCTGATCGATTTTGTTATGTGAAAAGTAATGGAAATGGTTATAGAGATGTAATGTAACGTTTTTTTTTTTTTTTTTTTAATGCATGTTTTTTTATTTATTGTATCTTCAAATATGAACTAACAATAAGTATTCAAATCTTAAGTCTATAAAAAAATTATTAGGCCCGACCAATGTCGGACATAAGCTTAGTGATAGTTATTAATAATACATAAGTAGTGATAAGCAACAAAAAGAAAAAAGTGTTTTCAAGCAGCTTCATCATCTAGAGTGTTGAATATTAGAGCCCGTGTATCTCTCTTTTTTAAGCGGATGTGCCCAGTAAAGTTCAAAATATTACGAGCAAGCGGATTAGGATGTGACTCGAGTTTTGTTAGGTATTTGCCTGCGTATTTTGCAATTTCTTCAGTCACTAGTGGCATATTCAAATCGCGATGTATATTTGAATTTTTGATGTACCATGGAGCCGATGTTATCATGCGTAAAATTTTATTTTGCCTTCGTTGAATTTTCTCTACATTTGAAGCTGAAGCAGTGCCCCATAGTTGAATTCCGTAACACCATATTGGCTTTAAAAGCGACTTGTATATTAAAAGTTTGCAGTCTAGGCTAAGTGTTGAATTTCTACCAATCAGCCAATGTACCTGAGTTAATTTAAGTTTCATTTGAGTTAACTTAGAGTCAATGTGATGTTTCCATGTAAGTCGTCGATCAAGGTGTATACCTAGATATTTCACATGTGAATATTGAGGAACAACTTGATTGTTAATCCGAATGGGGGAGCAAGTATCTCTTCTTAGGGTGAACGTTATATGGACACACTTTTGTTCGTTGACTTTAATTCTCCATAAGTTTAACCAAAGCTCCATCTGGCTAATGTGTTCCTGGAGTTTGCGGGATGCCTCATCAGGGTTTTCGTGCATACTAAGGCAGGCTGTATCGTCGGCAAATGTGGAAGTATGGATACTACTGCTCACAGGCATATCGCAAGTATAAATCAAGTATAAGACTGGTCCCAGTATGCTCCCCTGTGGCACACCGGATGAAATAGTTTCAGGCCTACTCGTAAAGTCTCCTTCCACAACAGTGAACTTACGGGAAATAATGTAACTTTCCAAAAGATTTAAAATGTTTATTGGTAAGTAAGTCTTCAATTTTAAAATTAGGCCTTCATGCCACACTTTATCAAATGCCTGGGAAACGTCAATAAAGAGCGCAGAACAATACTTTTTTTCCTCAAAAGTTCTTCTTATAAATTGAACCAGTCTGTGAGTTTGTTCAATGGTGCTATGCTGACTTCTAAAACCAAATTGATGGTCTGGTATGCACCCACTACTAATTAGAATTGGGGACAATTTTGTTTTGAGCAGTTTTTCGGAAAGCTTTGACATAGTTGATAGTAGACTTATTGGCCTATATGACTCAGCCTTGGTTAGATCTTTGCCCGGCTTTGGAATCATTTTAACCTTGGCAAGCTTCCAGCTGTGTGGATAATACTCCAGTCGTAAAATGGCATTAAATATGAATAATAGGATTCTCATTGCAATACGAGGCAAGTTCATAAGCATCTGGTTACTAATTCCATCAATACCCGGAGCTTTCTTCGGGTTTAGTTCGGCAATTAATTTTTGTAAATCACGCGTCTTAAACTTTATGTGTTGAGGGGGTAGAGCGACTACATTCGGCAAATCAGCAACACCAGTATATATGTTTGGCGTAAAAACGGATTTTAAGTGCTCAGCAAATATTTTACCTTTTTCAGTATCGCTTCTTGCCCAACTTCCGGTAGATGTGCGTAGAGGTGGCTTATACTCAATGGGTGTTTTAAGCTTTCTAGCAGCGCGCCACAAAGAGTAATTAGACGCTGGTGTGACATCAAGACCTTCCAGATAATTTTTAAGAGATGCAGTTTTTTCAGACGCAAGCAACTCTTGGAGTCGTTTAGTGCACTCTTTAAATCTGATTTTATTTTGTGGTGATCTGTGCTGTTGCCATTCCCTTCTAGCTCTTCTTTTTTCACGTACGAGACGTTCAATGTCTGTAGAATAAATTTTATTAAACCCAGTCTGCGGATGGGAGATAATGGCATGTTCAGCAGCCTGTTTAATATTCTCGCTGAGATTGGCAATGTTAGATTCAATATCATCGGATGTTCTAAGCGTAATGTTTTCCGTACAATGACTACTGAGATATTTTTTGAACCCCAGCCAATTAACACGATTGATCATCTTCACATATGGGTCAGGTAAGTTACTTCTTAAGGGACTACAAATTGTAATGATCGTCGGAGAGTGATCGGACGAAAGATCAAGAGAAGCTTGAACTTGAATTAAATCCCTAGAGATATTTTTTATGACGCCAAAATCTATAACATCCGGAATTTTTTGTATGTCAGTAGGCCAATAAGTGGGCTCCCCACTCGAAATGACATCCAAGCCCATTTTTGAAATAGTGTTGAACAATGCTCGACCTCTGGGGGTAATAAGACGCGAACCCCAGAACGTATGCTTAGCATTGTAGTCGCCAGCTGCTACAAAACAAGGTCCAAGAGATTTGTAGAAATCCTCATATTGATTCTCAGTGATTGAAAATCTGGGAGGGGAGTAAATTGATGATATAACAAAATTTGTACAAAAACTTTCAATGCCAATATTTGTTGCTTGTAGGTGTTCTTCACAAATGTTATCAAGAACATAGTGCTTGAGTCTTGACTTTATTAGAATTGCTGATCCACCGCAAGCCCTTCCTCTAGGGTCCTTTGTATCATATATAGTGTAGCCATAAATTTTAAAAAGACTTCTCGAAGTCAAATGAGTCTCAGATACTAACATTACATCAATATTTTTTTCCGTGAGGAAGTGCTCAAGTTCATTTTTATGTTGGCGAATGCCGTTTGCGTTCCAGAAACATATTGTTAACGTGTTCATGGCTTATTAATTAATGCTTGAAGCAGAGTATTCTGCATTCGCAGCATTTCTTGCATCATGCTAGTCATATTTGTTGTAAAATTGTTTATAGTTTGCACCAGATTTTCAATAGTAGCTTCAAGGCGATTAAAATTAAAGCTTGCGTCAGTATTTTTTGAATTATTTGGCGGGGAAACATTTTGTGTGGGAATTGAATTTGACTTAGCAGCATCTGCATACGATACACGGGAAGTAACTGGTTGGCTCATTTGCGCAAAAGTGGCAGAGTAAGCGTTTGCTGATTGAGCTGGAGCTAATTTAGGTTTTTGCACCATAGTCTTCTTTACGAAAGAGTACACAGGACAACCTCTGTAGTTAGCGGTGTGATTACCTCCACAATTACTGCATTTTTTATCACTTTGATCTTTTAGCTTATTGCAACTAGCAGTGCCGTGTAATTCGCCGCACACAACACAAACAGAGGGTAAATTGCAGTATGTTTTTGTATGGCCATATTCTTGGCAATTATGGCACTGTACAGGACCTGAACGCTTATGTGGCTCTTCAACTGTGATTTTTCGGTACAAGAGGTATTTCAAATTATAAATTGGATGCGTTTCATTTTTTTTCAATTTTATATCATTAGGCTCAAGTTCAACACGAAATAGGGGTTGAGGAATCTTCTCTCTATTTATTATATTGGACACATTTTTTACCTTAAACCCCTGGAGGACGAGTGCATCTTTTATTTCTTCGGGAACAACATAAGAATCTATGCCCTTCAATACGATCTGCATGCCTTTAGCGCTCTTAAGCTGGTATGTGTAGAAGCTTGTTTTATTTTTTTCAAATTCAGCAACCATTTTGCGGAAATCTTTTTCGTCATAAATTTGGACTTTAGTTTCATCTATGTTTCCACGTTTTATTGGAACAATGTGAAATTTATTCTCACCAATGACCGAAATTAATTTTTTAATAAGGGCATTTGAATTTTTTTGTCTCAAATAGATTGGTGGCGGCTTGGATATTTTATTCGAGGATACCTCGGGTTTGTCGTTGTCATCTTGCAAAATTTCGAAGCGATTTTGGCGATTAGTTGAGGCTGCGCTGTTATCCCTAGACATTTTGGGAGCAGATGAAATTTTTGAAGAATTCGGGCTTCGCCCACGCTTTACCACGGTTATATATCTGTCCATTCCGACTTGTACCTTGAGTTTCGAGCCGCTGTTATCTGTAGTGATAACTTTGTTAAGTGATGAACACGGGCCTGAAGGGGATGATATTACTGGCTTATATGAAGAAGTACTAGGCAACTGTAATGTTAATGCATCATTACTATTTGGCATTGGACAAAGCGAAGTTGATCGCTGACGAAAAATTGGCTTTGCCGGTAAAAAAAGGTTTTCATCAGATTTATTATTTATTTTTTTTTTCATTAAGAGTTTCAGAACTCACAGTAAAATAAGCATTTCTGCCGTTAGAACTCAGTTCAAATTTTTTTGTATTTGAGGCACTCATACAAAGAATTCCTCAAGGGATATTCGTTTGTGTTTTTTTATGTTTGCGGTCTTTTTTTGTTTTTGTTACTTATGATTGTTTATTTGTTTAGAGGTACACATATATATAGTATTCCTCAATATCAATTTGTTTAATTTTTTTTGCTTGCGGTTTTTTTTGTTTTTGTTATTTTTACTATGTAAAAATAACAGCAAAGCATAAAGCTTATTTATTAAAGACAGTATGTACCTATTACGAATAATATGTACTACGAATATTTTTTGTTTGTTTAATTTTTTTTGTAAGTAAGAAAAATTCCGCTAATCGACTGTTCGCTATGAAGGTACCACGAGAACTGTAATGTAATGTAACGTGACCTAATTTTCATATAAAAATGTCGATCAGCTGTTTTCTACGTTACAGTTACATTGCATTACAGTCGGCTAACTGAGCCTTAACCCAGAATATTGTTACGATGAAGTCCGTATGGATGGACGTATTTGTTTACATATACATACAAATGAGTATGTGTGTATGAGATGAATGTGGATGGCATTCTAAGCACATTTACGCCACGTACATTTCGCGGTTCGGTTCGTTCAATTATGGGAATTTTCAAAAATAATAAATTGACTGCCAGTTTATAGAAGCCATGTAAAAATACTGATCTGTTTTTGTCTACAATACAAAGAGGCAGACGAGAGTTTTTACATGGCTTCTGTAAACTGACAGCGAATTTAATAAAATGAGCCTTCAAGCTCTTAAATGTCGACTGCTGCAAATTTGAATAAAATCGATTGATTTGGTTGGAGAGATATTTGATGAATATCGAAGAAATCGATATTCATCAAATTTGGTATAAATCGTTTATTATAAATCTTTTATTATATATTAATCGAAAAATATATGTATTTTCTGGCGCTTTAAGCTTGATACATATAATCGGGAGTTACTAGCACGTCCTTCAATGTCAACCATATCCTAAACTTTTTTCGAATATGTCATGCTCCATGTTTAACCCCGCAAATATACTTCGTTCTTCGTAAGCCTGATCAATGTCAAATTTTTTTTAAGATTCATCTGAAGTGTTTAATCTCATTACGATCATTATATTGCTCATTCTACGACAACTTTCGGCTATGCATAGGCAGAAAAAATCGATACATCAAAATATTGATATAAAAAATCGATATATGTATCGAGCCTATTTTTGATTTTATCGTAAGCGACATGTTATCGAAAATATACGGGCTGTACAATTTACGTACAGGCCTACCATCACAATGGGACGTAATGAGTACCCTATATATATGTGACAGACTGTACAAAATAATCTGATATATGCTGATACGATATACATATGTACATAGAAAGGAGCATGTACATAGACAAGCAGCCGAACCACCTTTATTATGTAATTATTTGTTTTGTAATTGATCCGATGTCGATTCAATAAAAGTCAATGATCCTACTTACGAGTGTTGTATTATGAATTCCACTAGGAATATTTTATACTACGTTAAAGAAAAATTTTTGCGATGCTCCTTAGTCTAGTTTATTTTTGTTTCCAATATAAATAGTTAGACGAGATTTTTTACTTGTATTCTATAAACTGGCAGTAAGTCATGTATGACTTTCATACCCACGGACTAAAAATTAATTTGAATGGAAGTAAATACAAGATAGTGCTTAATTTAGTTGTAAGTTGTAGACAATTTCTCAATACTTACTTGACTGGTAAATTAATGGATGGCACTGCTCCCAACGCCACAATGACACCACCAAGAGCGTAAACCACAGACAAATATAGGATGGTCTTAAATTTACCCAACCAGCTGTCGGCAATAATGGCCCCCACCAGGGGACACAAATACACCAACATGGTGAAAATGTGAAACAGCACCGTAGATGTGTCTTTGTCATAGTTCAACTTACTGGTGAGATAGAGAACCAAAATGGCTGTAAATTTGATTAAAACAAAAATAGTTTTTCTCATTTATACATTCTTAAGAAACAATTATTATGCAGAATTCATTTTAATGATAAACTTACTTCGCATTCCATAATAATTGAAGCGCTCACAAAATTCATTGCTGATGATAAAGCCCACAGCTTTTGGATATTTCACCGGCTGTAAAAAAAATTTATGAAATATTTAAGAGAGTTAATATAATATATTTGTTTATAATTTCTTTTTATACATTTTGTCACGTTTTTACATTCAGCAAATTAAAAGTAACTGATTTTAAATTACATTGCTATGCAAAACTTAATTCACATTTGTATTTATATTTAGAGTAAAAATATGAAATCACTACTGGGAACCAGTACCACTGACAGATGGCTTATAAGGTGTCCATTAAGATAAAATCTACAAATATTTGTCACTTGCAGTATGGTTAATTAATTCATATCATTACTTTAATATAAAAAATCTCACACTTGTCAAACATTTGCCCAAAAAAGCGTAACCAATAAATGCTAATGAAAAATCTTTCAATTCAGACAAAAGTTTGTTAAGTTAAAGAGTACCCAATATTCTTGGATTCTATGACATTGTGCATTAATTGTGTCCGAAACTGTTTGATATGATAAACAAGTGTCTGGATCAAAACTTTTTTATGGTTAATTTTAATTATTATTCGAACTCCATTTGTTTCTATATTTATGATTTTAACAGGCTAAAGTTCGAATCGCTTTTTAAGCCAAATTACATGTGATAATTATTAATGAACAAATAACAGCAAGGTTAGTTGTAAATATTCTGACAACACATAGTTGAACGGAACAGCCAGTCGTTTTCGAAGGCCACTAAACCTTCATCATCAGCGTTTTTTTGTGTTTGGTCCACTGTGTGTTGATGTAGATTTCTGCTTTATATACTTAGCATTATTGCAAAGGGAATATGTGAATTGTTTTGATTCATCGTATTTCAATTTGCTGAAAGCTTTTTTGTATTGTAAGCTCAATTTTACAATCTCTATATTTACAACATTGAGTCGGCAAAAATAACGCTTTCTAAATTTTAAAAATTAGGAAAAAAATAAAAATCAAATATTAACTTTTATTTTCTGAGGATTAAATAAAAATCAAGAAATAACTATTTTTATCCGAGTAATAAATAAAAATGAACAAGTAATGATTAAAAAGTAATTTTTAAAATAAAAAGTATAACCGTTACGGTCCCGGGTATAAAATTCTCGCAAACTTTATACCTAAATTAAAAGTTTTTCAGTTTTTAGTTTTTATCCATCAGGTACAGATTTTTTTTTAATTATATAATGGGCGTGCCTAATATGACACCTTAAACAAAGCGCCCACGTTAACTTAATTGATATAAATCGTTATCGGTTTGTTTAATTTTAATAGATTAAATACTAAAATATAATTTTATATAATTTTTTTTTAGATTTTCAACGGTTTTGGAGTGATTTAGCAATTATTGGCGAAAAAATATTTTTAATGCAAAATTAAATTTTTGCTTAGTCTTCAAAGACTCATAAAAATTAAAACGGCAAATAATTGACATTTTTGTTATTTATGGAAAAGCTATGTAATTATTTTGGAAATAAAATAAGCTATAAGTACATTTATCCCTAACACACTTACACTTTACGGTGCAATTGCAAAACTATGCCAAGTAAAGGAATTATTTTTTTTTATTATTATTCCGGTAATTAAAAAATAAAGTGACGGCACACTTTGCACGCTATCAGTGCAGTTTTAACATACATATTGAAAACAGGCGGTCGAGCGAATAAAATAACTAAATTCGGCAATTTGTCACGTGCGACAGCAAGCACTTTAGCTTGTATTTCACAGCAATGTGACTTGATTTTTTTTTAATTTTTATCTAATGTAGAGCTGCTGACGATCTACACAAATATATGTATTTAAGAAGTGAAAAAAACAATCACATTTGTTTGGAGTCGCACGCAATAAAAAGTTGACATTCCTGTGGAAATGCTTATAGTAATTGTTTATTTTTTCACAAAAGCAATAACGTCGGCTGAATGAAGTCATAAAAAATTTCGTGTTAAGACTTATTTTAAGGGGTGGCATACACGTACAATGTTAAAACACTAAATTTAAGTTTACGTATAAACACAAAATGCGCGGTTTTAATTTTGATTATTTAATACTTCAGCCGCCAAGTAAGTATTTTGTGCTTCTGCTTGATTTTAATTTTAATTAAACTTATTACTTCAAGTATTCCGTAATTATTTTCAACGAAAAATGCTAAATTTGAAAGCTTGTTTCTTGACATTGTTGCTGTACTTGGTGGTAAAGCATTGATATCATAACATGCATATCACTATTTTATTGCAACAGAGGCATAACTCAAAAAGTAAGTTTTACATATTTTGTCTTAATTATGGAAGCGGTCTAAGTCATAGGAATTTTTGCTTCGAAACTTTTAAATAAATTTATATTAATCCAGACTAGTACAGCTAACTAAATTAAAATTTTTCATAATATAAAAATATTTTTTGATTTGTTCAGATGTAATCTACTAAATAATTCGACCAAAGACATATAAGACCCAGACCACTTTCATAATTAAGGGCATAAACAACTCAGCGCAATATAAAAATAATTCCTCTTGAGCAGCCTGTGGACAAGTCTTTTATATGAAATTTTAATACATATGATATAACGATTTGTTCTCCATTTTTAATTCTTAAAACGCAGTTTTTGAGATATGTCGAAAATGTAATAAAAGAGCGATATCTTCCCTGCAGTCAGACTGGGGCCAAGTGTCTCTATGTCAACACTAAACGGGCCCATACAGTACAACAGCATGAATGCGCAATCAAGTGTTTGTGCCAGCGGTTTGGTCGTGTATGGGCATTTTGTGCGATTGTATGGTTTGCTGTAGCGATGTCAAGTAGAGTTTGATATTTTGCTGATGGTACTAGCTCGCTGGTGTGGTATATGATGAAATTAGCTCAGTTGAGCAAAGTTGTCATGGGGCAAACATGGATTTAAGTAATTTAATTTGTTGAAATATAATTTGTTTCAATCGTAAACAGAATTTAAGAACTTTAGTTATACATAGCTGCTAATTTTAACAACGTACCAATAGTAATTGCAACAAAATATGTGTCACTATTCATAACCACACTTCCCGAAATTTTGTAAGAAATTAATTTGTACCAGCTTGCTGGTATGTTGTGTGGTTCGAGAATGAATGCTCAATCGCTTGATTGTGCGTGCATGCTGTTGTAGTGTATAGGCCGCTTAAGGGCCTGTCCCACGATATCACCAACGTTCGACTTGTCACACAGTTACGTTGGAAAAAACAACAAAATTTTAAAACTTGTTTTTGTTTTGAATGTAAGTGTGCGACAAGTCGAACGTTAGTGACATCGTGGGACAGGCCCTAAAATTCTAGTAGTAGTTACATTTTCTACAATTTCTCTTCAATTCGTCAGTATAAAAGAAAGAAAGAAAGCAGATGTGTATTTCTGGTGGATTTTGCAACAACTTGTCAATATAAACAAATTTATATGTACGTAAGGTATAGAAATGTACCATTAACTGTCTGGTTGGTAAGTCTCCATGTTGCCATAAGAACTATGAATTCACTACCAAGTCAATTATTATAGTGTTACTAGTAGATTTTCAATGGCAAGCACATGCTAAATGTCTATATCACAAAGTACTTTATGGGGATTAATTGTAGAGTAGTACTGGTGACAAAGTCAAAAGCGACTCGACATTTTCACCGTCGACATTTCCTTCAGGGTTCAAACAAACAAAAACACATGCACTGCTTACTATAACATTTGGTGTTATGAAATAAATTTAATAGTTGCTAACATAAAAATTGCCAAATTTATGTCTTGTCAAGAACGAGGGCAAGTAAAGTGAGTTAATTGGGAAAATGTCAAAAGATATTGGAAATTACTAAATTTCAACTTGAAATCACGAAATTACTTAATTTGCCATAAGCTTGAATGGTCTTTTAATTTACATACACAGTTTGTGTGTAGAGTTTTTGATCAGTCTCATTTGGCTGAATTTTTTCATATGAAAACAAGTTTTAATTTACCAGTTATTTTTTCTCTAATTTACAGCTTAATAATTTTTCGTTAGTGTGATTTTCATTTGAAAATTATTTGCAATTATCCACAAATTAAATTTTTTAATAGCCAATTTAAAAACTCTTTTAATAAATTTAATGTCAACGACTTACAAATGGAAAATTTGGAACGATTATTAATGTTTTGGTAATTGCTGAAGCAAATATTTTGCAATTGAATGAACACATATGTATGTATAAATATTTTGTATTATAATTTACATCATTATGAAACTTTGTTTAAGTTCTCTAAGCAGAGTTACGCTTGAGGAAATTAGCATAGTGATAAAGCAGGGTGTCCAGCTTAAATCATTTAAGCCGACATTACTTACTATTTTAACACCTTTGACCAGAAAGTATTAAAGGCGAAAGCTTAATTCGAACAATTTGCAACATTACTGTTTTAATTTGGTTTTTTTTTAATATTTCCAATAGCATAACAAGCTTTAATAGTTGTCGCACTTTTACTAATTCTTTTTCCTCGCTATTAACGTGGGACTGCAAAGAAAATAACTTGGCAGGTGCTTAAAACAAACAACACATGTATGCATTACAAAATTGCAAGAAAATGTTGTTCAAGGTGAACAACATTGGCACTATGCTGTTGACATTCTAAAATCTTCATATTTAGATTTCTTTCGGACTTTGTGAAAGGCATTAAATGTTTTTAGAGTTTTTTTTTGCAAATTACCAACAAATCAACATATAAAAAATTTTATTTAAAAATTTAATTTTAATCGGTTTAATAACTTTCCGGTGTATGCTCAAGAGGAAAAGGTTATTGATATATGTCTGAACTTGTTGTTTCACCTTCGAAATATAATTGAATTTAATAAATAGTGATTTTTTATGGGAATTGTTAAAATTTAAGTTTAAAATTTTTTAAACGCACTAATAATCCCAAATTAATATTTTATTTTTTTTATTAAAAAGTACATTGAAATTGATTATTGAGGGGTTTAGCTGGATCCTATGCGCATTTCACTGTTGCTAATGCAGATCATCAGGGAACCTTTACCCAAAGTTTCTTAGAACAACTAGAGTTATTATGTTATAAACTTTCATTTAAACAAATGAGAAGCTTAAAACAAATAACAAAGTTGAAAAAACAAGAACTCAATAATTTAAAATTTATGGTTCCGTACACCAAAGGTGAAAAGGAACCCTATTGTTTTCGCTACGCTGTCCGTCTGTCCATCTGTCCGTCTGTCCGTCACACGGTATTTTCTCAGGAACCGTAAGAGCTACGGACCTGAAATTTGGACAGAGTATGTAGAACCTTGGCCGCTACA
This sequence comes from Tachina grossa, assembly GCA_949987645.1. Taxonomy (NCBI): domain Eukaryota; kingdom Metazoa; phylum Arthropoda; class Insecta; order Diptera; family Tachinidae; genus Tachina; species Tachina grossa. The sequence goes on along the minus strand of OX465277.1, from coordinate 81,793,070 downwards.
ACAACAAATACATGAGAATTAAAAATTAAAGGGTGTTCCAAAACGAGCAACGAAAAATTTTAAAATTCCATGTAATATAGATACAATTGTATGAACATATGTATATTGAAACTTGAAATTTATAAAATTAGTGTATTTTTATACAGACTACAACAATTAACACTTAAATTTAAAAAAAAATTAAATTAAAGGGTGGTCCATCAGTTAATGCAATTCTGACTATGTAATTTTGACAATTTGCTATATCTTGGAAACCGTAAGAGGTAAACACTTGAAATTTTCAAAAACGTTAAAATTAAAAAAAACCGAAAATTATAAAATCGCCGACCCAAAAAAAAAATCGCCAAAAATTAAAAATAAATCGCCAAAACGAAAAAAATCGCCAAAATTAAAAAAAAATTTCTAACACTAAGATAAATCGCCAAATTCGAAAAAATCGCCAAAATGAAAAAAATCGCCAAAATGCGAAAATGTCGCCAAAACTAAAAAAAATTTTATTTAAAAAAAATCGCAAAAATGAAAAAAATCGCCAAAAATAAAAAAAATCGCCAAAATTAAAAAACGCCAAAAACGAAAAAAATCGCCAAAACGAGAAAATAAAGTGTCAAAACTAAAAAAATAGCCAAAACTTAAAAAAATCGTCAAAACCGAAACAAACGCCAAAACAAAAAAAAAAACCAAAAAGACCCCAAAAACGAAAAAAAATGCCAAAACTATATATTATATAGGCTGAAGTTTGTATTAAATTACATATCTAGTGTTCGTACGGAACCCTTCGAGCGCGGGTCAGAGTCGCAATTTACTGAATTTATTTATTTTCTTTACCATTACTACATTGGCTGACTTTTTTTCAGCTTCAAATTGTAGTTGGAAAAGTATGTAAAAAGAAAATAAATGTAAATAACAACAACAGCTATTTAAAAAATTTTTAAAGTTATAATTGAATTTGTCAAGTATATATTAGAAATTTATATGAGTAGCACCCACAGCCACAGTTTAAATAATTCTGCCACAAAAAGACGACTTCAATCCAAAGGTCTGATAGAACATTTTGTAAACAAATGTATGGAATATAAAATTAAATGTTAATGGGCGTACCTCCGCCCATTTTTTAAATGCAAAATTTTGTGTTTTTCAGAGCTAAGGGTGTGTGTTAAGTTTTGTAAAAATCGGTACAGTAGAACCACTTAATATAAAGTATTAAATTTTAAAGGGCGTGACTCCGCCCATTTCTTCAAATGGAATATTGTGTCTATTTTTTAGCTCAAGGTGAGTGGTAACTTTCGTCGATGTTTTGGTTGTGATACATCGAATAAATGCCGATGTATCATCGTATCAAATGATGTTAATCAACACATCGATGTTTTTATTCGATGTATCGAAAAGACGACTTTTTGTATATAATGATGCTTGCAACTCATTTAATGTAGTGATAAAAAAACCCTCCAAGAATGACTTTTAAAACGTCTTTTAAATTTTAAAATTGTTTTAAATCGCTTGATGTAACAACACAATACTAAAGGTATTCTTTGTCAATTTACAAAGCGTCATCGAAGCAACAGCGTTATTTTACAGCAATCAAATATATATTTTTATTGAGTAAATTGTCAAAATTTTCTTGGTATTGTATGGTAATAATCAGCAATGTAAGTTCTTTTTCCATATTTGATGTTAAAATCAATAATATATTTGGCTTAAAATTATTGTTACAGAAGGTTTTAGACACCTAGTGAAAGTTATATCACCGCATTTTAAAGTTCCAAGTAGAGCTACTGTGACTCGTTGGGTTAATAAAAAAAAATGACGCTTGTCAAGGAGCATTGAAAACTAAATTAAACACAATGGAAAATATTACTTTGACAACTTACATTTCGTCCGATTTGCAAAGCTGTAGAACTGGCCTTTGAAAAAAGAAGCACATACCGTGCTTTGCACACATGCTTTTCTTAATCCTTATGAAATTTTAATATCGACTTTTATTTATGTAATAAATTTTCTTGGTTATAATTAATCAATATGATGCATCGTTAAAATCGATGTTTTTTAAATCGATACATCGAATAACATCAATGTGAATTAATAATGAATCGAATGAGAAAAAACATCGTTGTTTTTTTACGTGAGCGGCTCTAAGTAGAACCACGTGAAATGTATTAATATATTTTAATGGGCGTAGCCCGGCCTTATTTTTCAACTCTAAGATTGTGTAATTACAAGAATTAATGGTGTTTGCTAGGTTTCGGAACAATCAAACAAGTAGAATATCATAAAGTTAATTTAAAATATTTGTGGGCGTGTTCCCACCTAATCTTTTTTCAATGGGACCAATCGGTCCCAATCGGTCTAATATGAACCGAGTTATGATGTAATACCGCCAAAAAAAAGAGACGAATTGATAACCTCCTCCTTTTTTTGAAGTCGGTTAAAAAGTAGGCGTGGCTATCCCAACAAGGCTGAAATAGGTGATGTCGTGTCATCTTCAGAGCGCCATATCATTTCTAGGCATTCTTCGATAATTTCGTACAAATAGTTTGATAATGATTATATGACGATGATTTTTTTCTTAAATGTCATACTGACCATATGTGTCATATGCCATCGGGAAATGAAAAATGTTCATAAGTGTTAATTTTTTATAGAGTTACCGCTATTACACAAGAGAATGTGTGGCCTTTTAAAATATTCATTGCAAAGGTTTAGTACTTATGGACCGCTGCTGTTGCAGGCTTACGAGACTTACAAAATGTAAAAAAAAATAAAATTTCTTTTTTGAAAACGAAAATGCCATGATTAAAATAAATTTCTAAAAAGTAAAAATAAAATAAGTAATAATTTAAATTACAGAACAAAATTAAAATTTGTTCACTTAATATCGAAAGTTATTGAATGAATAGGAGATTTTATAAAAAATTTATAATTTTTTTAATAAATTGTATTGAATAAATTACTACAGACTGGAGTAGAGAGTCAGACGGCCAAGTCAGCCAACTGCATGTACTTTCTAACTTGTTTGCAAATGTCGCAGAAGTAGTTAGCTAGTAAAGCGTAATAAACTGAAGTATGAGTACATATAAGTTTTTGCATATATACACATACATACATACATATCTTCATATATACATATATACAGACTTACGTTCATATCGCACATATACTTCAATAGTGGCATAACTCAAAAAAACCAGTTTTGCAGAAAACGCGTTTTAAGTTTTCAATTTGCATACAACTCAATGGAGAAATGAAAAAAAATTCTTCTCTCAGGAGATGATGGTACAAGCTATTTATATGAAATTTTTACACAAGATAAAATACGAAATGCCGCATCTTTCTGCATTATCAACTCAAAAAACCTATTTTTTGAGTTATGCCACTATTGAAGTATATGTGCGATATGTTTATTTTTTTACCTTAGTATTAATTTCAAGATTTCATGAATATTAACCATATAATATGTTGTCAGCCAACAAATAAAATGCTTACTTGCTTGTGCACCATAGCATAACATCTCAAACCAATTCTACATAAAAAAATTTAATAACTTTAGAAAAAGAGTTTTAAACAAAGAGAAAAAAACAGCAAAAAAAGTAATTAAACAAAATGTTGTATAAAACCAGTTACAACCAAACATAGACTTGAGCCCAACACTAACTAAATGCTTTGAATAATAAACAACAATTATAAATGAAAAAAAACAACTAACTTTCAAAAATCTATCAAGTCCAAGTCAAGGATGGTCAATGGTATAAATTTTGTTTCAAACAAATATCGTTGACATCGTTAAAAAAAAACAGAAACAAAAAAGTAACTTAGCAATTGTGTGAGTTTGCATGTGCCCGCTTTAATGAGATTATTTTGCAATCATAAACTAATTGTTTGGGCAATAAAAAAAAACTAAGTGTTTTAAATAATTATTTCACTAATAATAAAAATATTTTTTTCCACTTAAAGTTGAATTGCATAATAACAATATTTTTTTTGCCCCTTTTATATATAATATACAGTGAAACCTCTCATAACGGACACCTCCTATAACCGGACAAGTTTAGTAGATCCAACACGTTCATTAGTTTAATAACCGGACGCGGACACTAAATTTTTAAAAATATTGTTCTAAATACCTCTCATAAACGGACGGAAGCGGTAAAACATGGTAAAATGAGTTTCATTTAAATATTGGATTTTCTTTATTCCACTGTGATTCATATTTGTATTAGTTAGTGTCAATGATATTGGTGATGCCCCTGTTAACGCAAATGTAAATACTGATGCGTTGAAGATATCAAAGAAATTTTTGGTTGCTTGAAAAAGGTTTTTGCCTAGCTCGTGTCCCAGAATCCCACAGGAAAAAAATATTTTTATTAATTAAAGAAAAAAAGTGGAAATTTTAAATTAGTTTGAAAAATAAAATTGTTCGTGGGTGAAATTGCGAAGATGTAAAGTTTCTTGTGTATTTTAACAATTCATATTGCTACATTTCTTATACAAATTGCCCGTTCGAAGTCGTCTCTAGAAAAGACTTTGTTGCATTCCAACATATAAAAACATTGAAAGTCATCCAACTGCTGAAATTATACCAATGTAAGTTGAAGAAGTAGTCTACTCTTAATATAATTTTTCAACTAAAATAAACTACCAAAAAAATGTTTACCTCTCATAAGCAGACACCTTTAATAACCGGACAAAAATACTGCGATGGTGAGTGTACGGTTATGAGAGATTTCACTGTATGTATAATTTTTTGTTTTATAGTACGTTTCCATTATGAGCAAATTAAGTTGATTTGAGAAAATCATGTCGAAGTGTTTCCATTATGTGTTGTAAGTGTTTCTATGTTCGAATTTTTGAAATAAATTTGACGTTTGAATTGTTTATTTATTTTTATAACCTAAAATTAGCACACAAATTTGTTTAATAATAATTTGGAACAGCACAATAAATAAAACATATACATAAATTACTTTATATAATTAAATTACTTTTTCCTTTTTATAAGCAAATAGAATCTGCCATTTTAATTCGTACTTAAATGTCACTTTTTCGGATTTGTAAGTCATCAATAATGGATGACCCAGAGTTGCATTTGTAATAATAGCAGCAGCGCAGTATTGCATTGACAAATTCGACTTAATTTGTAGCAAATTAAGTCATTTGAGATAATTTGCTCATATGAAAAATGTATGGCAAATCACTTCGCAAATTACTTAATTTGGGCAAATCAAATGTTTTGAACTAAATCACGTATATGGAAACGTACTATTATATTATTTTAAAACATGCAAAAATGCTTTGTTTTTTACACCCATGAAATTTATCGGAGAGGGGCTTAAGACAAGGTTTGTAAGCCAGTGCTTCTCATGAACAACCGCACAAGTCTATTTCTTAGATTTAGGGCTAATTTCACCAACTCTATTTAAATATCAATTAATATTTAAATGCCGATTTTAATTAATTTTTGATATTTAAATAAGTTGATAAAATTGCCTCTTAGAGTAATGCGTGCTAAATTATTTTCTTTTAATTACATTTTGCAACATATGAAGACTTTTGGAAAAACACACGGACTCTATAGCTAATACGTTGGCTGTTGGTTGAGGGCGTATTAATTTTCGACATCTTTGGAGGCCCATAAAAAATATTGGTCACTAAAATCGCCAAAATAAATTTAGGGTTTTATTAACCTTTGGCAGTACTATCGAACCCATATTATCAAGACCGTGTGGATTTCTTCACTGTTATTCAGTGTTATTTATTACAGTAGACTCAGTTACGTGAATTTTATTTTTGGGATTTATAAAAACACTAGCTGAGCACGGCAAATCTTGTCTTACCCTCAATAATTAATTTTTTTTTAACTACAAATTACTAAACACAGTGGTCACGTTTTGTGTCAAAAACAAAACGAAAACTCGACGGATATTGTTCCGAAACTGTGTTGAAAATTTTAGGTCGGATATTGTTCCGAAACTGTGTTGAAAATTTTAGCTCCACACCTCTTTTATACTTCGAGAGAACAGCAAATTTTAAACTTGTTGTCATTATTAGAACTGGGCGTTAGTTAAAGGTACGACACATCATCGGACACATAAAAAGTTTTTCATCCGCATTTGTTCTGTAAGTCACGACATGTCAAATTATGGTGATTTTAAAAAAATTAATAACAGCTAAATGGTTGCATTTATAAATTGAACGAATAATAGCGTTAGAAGCTGGAAAAATATTCTATTATATACATATGTATGGATGATAAAAATTTAAAATAAAACAAAACTCCGCTAAAAAGTCTCATATTAATATTTTTTTTTTTAAAGAAGTAACTTTCATAAGGCAATGAATGCCTACTACTATTAATAATAATAATAAAAAAAATTAAAAATTTTAAAAACCCCCGAATATATCCATAACATCTTCTAAACAGCTGGACCGATTTTCTTCAAACAAGCTAAGAACCCTCTCGATCAAGTCATCTTTCAAACAGAAAAAAACTAAATGAAAATCGGTCCATCCGTTTGGCCTGAACGTGGACACGGACAGACACACAGATACACAGACACACACACACACACTATAAACTTATAACACCCCTTTTTTTAGTCGGGGGTTAATAAACTAAAAGTAAAAAAATATAATACAACAAAAGTTAAAAATTTTAAGAATCCCCGATATAACCAGAAAAGATCTGATATCTTCTAAGCCGCTAGACCGAATTTTTTCGAACATAGCTAAGAACAATCTCGATCCAGTCACCTTTCATACAGATTAAATTAAATCAAAATCGATCTAGCCGTCTTTTGGGGGTCGAGGGTTAAAACATAAAACAGTTTGTTTTTTCGACAACTTTAATAACTGCATAAATATTAAGTAAATTCTTTAAATAAATTCAGTAAAGTGCGACTCTGAGTCGCCCACGAAGGGTTCCGTACGAACACTAGATATGTAATTTAATACAAACTTCATCCTATATAATATATAGTTTTGGCATTTTTTCGGTTTTTTTGTTTTGGCGTTTTTTACTTTTTTTCGGTTTTGGCGATTTTTTAAGTTTCGGCTCTTTTTTTAGTTTTTACACTTTATTTTCTCGTTTTGGCGATTTTTTCGGTTTTTGGCGTTTTTTCATTTTGGCGATTTTTTTATTTTTGGCAATTTTTTTCATTTTTGCGATTTTTTTATAAAATTTTTTTTCAGTTTTGGCGACATTTTGGCGTTTTGGCGATTTTTTCCGATTTTTGGCGTTTTTTCATTTTGGGGTTTTTTTCACTTTGGCGATTTTTTCGATTTTTGCGATTTATTTTAGTGTTAGAATTTTTTTTAATTTTGGCGATTTTTTTCGTTTTGGCGATTTTTTTAATTTTTGGCGATTTTTTTTTGTTTGGCGATTTAATAATTTTCGGTTTTTTTAGTTTTACCATTTTTGAAAATTTCAACTGTTTGCCTCTTACGGTTTCCAAGATATAGCAAGTTGTCAAAAGTACATAGTCAAAATTGCATTAACTGATGGACCACCCTTTAATTTAAATTTTTTAAATTGTAGTGTTAATTGTTGTAGTCTGTATAAAAATACACTAATTTTACAAATTTCAAGTTTCAATATACATATGTTCATACAATTGTACGTATATTACATGGTATTTTAACATTTTTCGTTGCTCGTTTTGGAACACCCTTTAATTTTTAATTCTCATGTATTTGTTGTTGTAGCGGCCAAGGTTCTACATACTCTGTACAAATTTCAGGACAGTAGCTGGCACGGTTCCTGAGAAAATATCGTGTGACGGACAGACGGACAGCGTAGCTAAAATAATAGGGTTCCTTTCCACCTTTGGTGTACGGAACCCTAAAAAATGTATAAAACAATCAAATACAGTATTTAATCATTAGTTTTTAGTTTGTTTAAACTTGTTCTCTCTAAATCATTCAGGTATGTGATGAAAACGATTTAGACAAAAAAACAATTTGAAAACGATAAAAGGTGTGATGTTTCTTATAGTCGTTTTGTTAATAATTTTAAAACTTGTTTTTAATAGTCTTTCCAGACATTTTTGATAAATTCCTTTTCACAGCTCCAATATGTGATTTATGTTTTATCTTCTAGTGTGCTTTTTAGAAGTCAGTAGTTTAAGATAAGCTCAAAAATGATACTCAAAATCTATCGGAATTCATCACACCTTTTCAAAACGATTGTTTTAAAATCGTTTTGAAAACGATCGTTTTCCATCACATACCTGATTATATAAATAAAATTTTACTTTAAAAGTTTAAAGTAGTTTCATTACGAAGAAATTTTCCGTTTTCTAATACTCAACTTCCGATCGAAATTGAGTTCTGTGTTAAAAAGTTTTTACCGAAAAAATGTATGAAAATCTAAAACAAATTTGTGTGCAGACTTAAAATCATTTTTATAAAAATTATATTCTGAGCAGACCTGATATTCGATGGAGTTAATTGTACGAGTGCATACAATTGGTGTATTCAAACGGTGGTCTTAAGTGTTGTAGTGTCATGTTTTAAAGTTTTTGTTTGAAAAAAAAAAAAATCAGCTACATTAAAATAATTTAAAACATTATAAAACTATGAATCTTAAGACTACCGTTGGAATCCCCTCTATATGTATTAGCATTTACAAGGCCATATTCCAAAGGGAGACAGTAGAGATACAAAATTAAACTCCAAAATTAACTTTTCAATTTTCCAACTAATGACATGCGCGGTTATTCGTTAAGATCACACATATATCTTTTTGTTAATTCGTTTCACTTTTTATGAAAATTGATTTTTTATTTGTATTACAGACTTCAATTATTATACACAAAATTATATACATTTTTTTCTTTAATTTTAATTCATTACCCTACATTTTTTAAATTTGATAACCGTTATGGCGAACTCGACCTGAACACTATAAGCTCTTTACTCAGCAAAGTCAACACATTCAGAGCAAGTCCGGCAGGGCAAAAAGTGTGCATTTTTCATGTACACTAATTTAAGTTTTAAGATATATGCATATACTTAAATATATACATATATATATATATATATATATATATATATACATACATATTATGTATATATCTCATAAATTTACAAAACGAAGTATTTTGTAGTATTGTGTTTTTTTTTAATTAGCACAGATATTATTAACTTACATTTTGGAAATTTCTCACACGAGTACATAACTTAGTAAGATAATAAATAAATAAACAATTAATTAGTTTAAGGTATTTATTTATTTAATTGTTTTTTTATAATATTAATTAAGAAGTTAAAGCATTCAAATTTAAACCATTATACTTTTTGTTTTCTATTGTCTGCAAAAAGAAGGAATTCCAAAAATTTAACAACAGAACTATAACCAAATATTTGTATTAATTAGTCGAGCCTTTATACTATATGCTACAAGTTCATATAACCAGCAAACACAATGTTCTCAAATTTCAAATAAAACTTTTTCTGAAATCAGAAACTTTTCACATTGACTCTAAAATTAGCATCGCATTTTTTTTAAATCTCAACTAAAGTCAATATCAACTTATTTCAAATTTATTTTCAAATTTTTTTAGAAATAATTTTTGTTCAAATATTTTATCATATTATTTGACACTTAGGGTCGTATTCAAAAAAACTTAACAAAGCTTTGAAAAGCAATGTTAAGTAAAGTTGTATTCAAAAAAAATTATTATATCAAAATTCTAAAGTAGGCACCTACGTTTGTTAAGGCTACTTTAAGTTGATATTTCCAAAATGTCTATTTTGTACCTCAAATATTTTTGATTCATATTACATCTGAAAATGAAGCTAGAAGTGCTAGCTCTTATCTTAAATTTATTACTTCTGTCATGTGATGGAAAATATGACTAAATTATCCAACTGATTCGAAATACATAGCAAAATCCATAAAAACAAATTGTAAAATAAATACAATTATACAAAAATGTTTAGTGATGTACATTCAAACAAAACAAATCGAAAAAAGCTGGATATTCAAATACTCATTTCGTTCGAATAAAATAATTGAGATAATTTTTCTATGTTCATCATATTTTTTTACTTTTACTTCATAAAAATGTTTATCTGTTTTGCTTTCATGTCAGAAGTTTATATTTTATAAATTAGGTTGCTTAACTTCAAGATAATAAAAATGTATTTAATAAAATAAAAAATTATTTAAATACTCGAATGAAATTGTATTCGATGTTGTACATCATAAGCTGTGAAATGGTTGTTGAACATGGTGCTGTTACCAGAATTTATTATTAAATCACAAAATAATTTAAGTTGTCTTTTGAATACAATTTCTTGACAAAGTAATTTTAGCCTTAAAGTGATTGGTAACTACTACGAACTTTAAAGCTCAAGTAAAATATTTTTTTGAATTAGGGGGATATTATTTAAAATTGCTTCGTTTCGAAATCTATTTTCATCAAAGACCTGACTGCTTCCTTATTTTTTTCATACAAAATCAAAACATGATCAACATAAACTGATAGATATGTACTTGTAAAATCTAAGTGTCATAAAGATTTTAATTAATTTCACTACTATTGTCGTATTTGAAGCTTCTATTCTAAATGACATATATACGGGCCTGTTCTGCAAATCACGACATGTCAAATCACGGTGATTTCAAAAAATTAATAAAACCTAAATCATTGCTTTTGTAAATTTCACGATTTATAGCGATGGAAGTTGGAATAAAATATTCTACTATACATGACAAAAAGTTAAAATACATGAAAAGTCCACTAACAAGCCAGCTATTAAGAGTTTGTTTTTGAAGTCACCGTGATTTAAATCACCGTGATTTTCAGAACAGGCCCGATAAACATTAAAAATTTCGTAATCACAATTTTTTATTGCATAGTTTTTTATTAAGTGAGATACATAAATGTAACTGATAAGGAAGAAAAATAAAATAAAACTAGAAGATACAAACAAGACTTTTGTAAAAGTGGTAGTATACTTTTTTTTGCCTTCAGGTTAGTTAAAGTGGGGCACTTGCATTTTTAACAGCTGAAAGCGAGTTAAAGTGCTTTTAAACGGTTTCCCTCAAATGTCACCGTCATCGATTAATAGACGCAATATGTGTTCGTTAACTGGTTGCTGGACAAGCAAATTGCCGTTATGAATGATTCTGCACTTCAATCGGAATTTTTTTAATTGATGTATTTACACAGTGCAACACGAAAAAATATAACTATTTACGGACACCACTACGAGATAAAAGACCATAAAATAAGACCCGTATCTCCCAGTTTTGCCCCAAGTATATCTACTTTTTTTATGGGCCCCAAGGATTTGTGACCTCAGTGTCATTTTTGCATATTCTCAGGTATATCTTGCAAACTGTTCGTAATTTTGATTTACCCTCTGAGGCAAAGTTGTAGCTCTTGACATAAGGAACAAAAATTGTAAACATATAAAATCAAAAAAACTTCATCTTAAAGATCAAGATAGGAAATTTTTTTAAAAGATTAGATTTTTTTCTTACCTTTTTCCCCTTGTTCAGGTTCATAGATAGCAAACCGTTCAAAATTCAAGGAATCAATCAACTACAAAAATATAGCTAAGATCTCAATAAACAACTTTTTCGAACATATGAACTTCCTAGGTATGATTCTGGACACCTTTTAAGTAGCGCTTAGGTAGCCAAAAAAGTGAACAATTTCCAAACAAATGAAATTAAAAAATTTTCGTTGATTTTTATTTGTTTCATTTTTATTAAAACCCCAAACTTTGCCTATTATTTCTGGATTTTCATATATATTTTTTAGAAAATAAAATCTAGTTTTTGATTTTTATTTATTCCTCAGAAACCACGATAATTTGATTTTTAATCAAACGGTCTTAACCAATGTTGCCGCCAGGATTGCCGGCATTCGATATCGATCGAAATGTCAATACAAAAGCTGTTAAAATTGTATGAAGATTTGTTTGGCATCGAATGCCATAATTTGCCCCCAGTTTCTTAAGTTTTGCTTTCTCTGGGTTTTTTTAAAGGTCCGTTTTTCGACCATATAATAAATAATCTATTATTTTAGCAAATAATTTTACGAGTGACACGTTTCTCGTTTTTTGTAAATATACCATTAATTTAAGAATGACTTACAGCGTAATGTAGACTATTGTCGTAAGAGGTCTGGAGGACTAGAATAATTATTATAGTAATTATAATTACTTAACGCGTTGTATTCTATTATGAATAAGAAATATTTTTCACGAAGTTAGATCATAGAGTATGTGTAAAACGCAGTCTAGTCTATTACCAATGAGCTGCTAAAATGTTGCTAATGAACTTTCAAGTATTTGCTTAGTCCTCGTCTTGCAATTTTTGTTGCTGCAATTTCTTAAAATTTTGCTCTCAAATTGCATAAGTGTCCACATTATGATATTCTAATATTGCAATTATGCATTAAAAAAATTATTACACCACAAAATTCCTTGAAAAATTAACAATTATATTTACTTTTTGTTATATTTTTTTGTTTTTCATACAACTGAAGAAATAAAATTATAAAAACGTCAAATACAACTAACAACTTGAAATTAACAATTACGAATTTCAATTCAAAAGAGAATTGCCGAGCACATGAAACTGTGTACCCCTCCCCAATCTTCTCACCTCTCTCACCCATGAACTCAAGAATTGCTGCAACAAAAATTGCAAGCAACAGCTGATAAGTGTCAGTATTAAAAAATATGCTTAAAAAAATTAATTAAAGTTTTCGGCAGGCATTTGTAGATTTTTAATGTGTGTATTAGAGTGACCGCAAAAAATCGATGTCGAAATTTTGTTTGTCTGGACCCCACAAAACGATTCCGCTTTCCAGATATTTAGATAGCCAAAATTTGACTTCGATTAAACGACGTTAACCCATACCGTTCGTCGCTCAAAGTTTGAAAAAATCCAAATTTTTGGCAAAAAAGGTGACATATGGAGCCATAACTCCACAAAGGTAAATAATAGAAACACGATTAATATCTCAAAAGAAAGCTAATGTTGTTCTTCAAAATTTATATTATATGCATAATTGTTGTTATTTTAAACTAAACCGTGATACAACAGTCTTTAGCTCCAACAACGTGGCCTGATGGGCAAAATAAGCTTTCTTTAGAGATATTAAGCGTTTTTCTATTATTTACCGTTCTTGAGTTATGGCTCCATATGTCAGATTTTTTGGAAAAAATTTAAATTTTTTTCAACTTTGAGCGACGTATCGTAGTCAAATTGCGGCTATCTGACTATCTGGAAAAGGGCATTGTTTTGTGGAGTCAAGAAAAACTAGATTTCGAAATTTTTTCCCCCTCTATGAGATCCGGTCACTTAGTGTGTATATAGAAGAAAATACAAAATCTGGCATGATTCTTATACATTTTTAATTGCAAGTACCTCCAAATTGTTCTTCAGAAAATTTACAAATATGGTTTCTGTAATCTGTTCCCTAAAAATCGTCACATTTAATTTAGCTTATTCAAAATGCAAACTTTTGCCTAATTAAATCAAACAAAGAAGGAAACTCATGGTCTCCGGATTTCTGGACTCTTATCTTATAACATTTGGTGCTTAGCCAATTCATTTGGAATTGTTTACATTGCAAATCTTACATATGTATAACAAATACAACAAAATTAATATTTTATTTTAATTTGACAACATTAAAATAAATTTTGCTCATGTTTCTTACTGCATAAATATTAATCTTTTAGTATACCTCTCGCTTCTTTTAAAAACCTTTGTTTTCTTGAAAATTAAGGAAGTTGATAACACAGTGAATATCAAAATTCATTAATGATTATTTATTCATATGCGTGCAATATTTTTTTTAAAAGATTTATTGAGATCATAAAACCAAACGATTTCGTGTGAAATAAGTGTGCACTTTGATCCCTCGGTGATTTCATGTGTTTTCATACGAGTAAATTATCATATGGGAAGCTAAACAAGTCTAGAAAGCGGCTGGATATGGTGTTTACTGTTTGATCTTGGTAGCTGATATAAGTTAGAACTTTTGGAAATTTACTACACGAGTATAAAAGGCTGTTAAATTCTTATAATATTATTTAATTTTGCAGTAGTAGGTTAAAATTATAATGGGTGTAAAAAGGCAATACCCTGACCACTCTGTTTGGTTTTAGAAAACGTTAATTGATGCTAAGAAATTTTTGTTCTGTTATTTCTTTGTTCTCTTAAAAAAATTTTTAAATATATTTTAAATATATTTTAAATTTTTTTTATATAATAACCCCCTTATTCAAAAAAAAATATTTTACTTGAGCTTTAAAGTTCGTAGTAGTTACTAAGCGCTTTAAGGCTAAAATTGCTTTGTTAAGAAATTGTATTCAAAAGACAACTTTAATTATTTTGTGATTTAATAATAAATTCTGGTAACAGCACCATGTTCAACAACCATTTCACAGCTTATGATGTACAACATCGAATACAATTTCATTCGAGTATTCAAATAATTTTTTATTTTATTAAATACATTTTTATTATCTTGAAGTTAAGCAACCTAATTTATAAAATATAAGCTTCTGACATGGAAGCAAAACAGATAAACATTTTTATGAAGTAAAAGTAAAAAAAATATGATGAACATAGAAAAATTATCGCAATTATTTTATTCGAACGAAATGAGTATTTGAATATCCAGATTTTTTCGATTTGTTTTGTTTGAATGTACATCACTAAAACATTTTTGTATAATTGTATTTATTTTACTATTTGTTTTTATGGATTTTAGTGATATTTTCGATCACATGGCAGAAATAATAAATTTAAGATAAGAGCTAGCACTTCTAGCTTCATTTTCAGATGTAACATGAATCAATATGTGCTATATTAACAAAAATATTTGAGGTACAAAATACATATTTTGGAAATATCAACTTAGAGTAGCCTTAACAAACGTAGGTGCCTACTTTAGAATTTTGATATAATAATTTTTTTTTTTTTGAATACAAGTTTACTTAAATTTGCTTTTCAACGCTTTGTTAAGTTTTTTTGAATACGACCCTATATCTTTATTAAAAAAGATTTTATTGGAAATACTATAAGCATATTTCTTTACTAAAAAGGATTTTATCACAAAAATTATAAAAATTGGGTGGAAAGTGTTTAATAATTTTATTTTTATAATTCGTTTTCTGAAGCATGTAAAGTCTAACTTCTTAATTTTTTTTAATCTTATATTGAATGCTAAAAGAGTTTAATATACAGTATATAATAAGCAATAAGACTCATTGCACATTAAAAAACAACAAAGAAAAAAAAGCTGTAATTGAACATAAATGTAAAAAACAACAACAAAATAATTGAAAGTTTAACATAATTGGGGTATTCACAGGTGCTCCATCTTGTTATGTTGCCATATTGTTCTAAAGTGTTTGTTGTTTGTAAGGAAATATAATAACTTGTGAATTGCCCAAATATCCCTAGTTTATCAGAGGAATTAATGGTTAAAAGTTCACTGATGTTTTTCTTTAAAAAAAAAATTCAAATTCAAACTATCCAACATACACGTATGACTTCTGAAAAAATACAATATAATACAATAAAAATACTTCAGTCTATAAGGGTTGAAAAGAAGTGAACTTAAGCTCGATTAAAAAATTATTCCTGATTAATACACAGATTTTGTAAAAAAAAATTTCGTTTCTAAACATATCAAATTTATATGAAAAATAAGGAAAACTCGTTTCAATTAAAATTAATGTATATGTACATACATATGTATCATATAATACAATATTTTAAAAGCCAAGGTGCCGGCCAACCCTTGCAAGGTTTAAAATAAATCTTATTGGCAATTTTTTAACATATGTTAAATTCAGATACGTTGCTGTATTGCTTAAAGTTGTACGAGTATTTAAAAAAATTCAGTCAAAATGTATCTGAAGAGTATGTAATTAGAATTTTTATAGAAATATTTATGTAATACCTGATTTACATTAAGCCTTTTTTCATGAAATTTCATGAAGTTTGTTGCATGCAACTTTTTTTATTTGCTAATATCAGCGCTATAGAAGAGACTGATGTATAAAAAATGATGTATCATGAATCTCTGAAGCATTTCTGCATCCTGCTCTTGACAAATGAAAAAAATTTCATGCAACTTATTTCATGAAAATATGCTTATGAAAATCAGGTATAAGTATAATTTCAATTACTTGTCAATTTATAAGGATTGACAATGTTAGCACTCAATTATGTTTTTTTTTTTATTTTTATAAAACATGCTAAGAATAACAAGATTATACACATGTATGTATGTATGTATATATGCCTAATAATATCTTTAATGAAAAAACAAAAAAATTTATTAATATACATAAATTATTGTAAATACCCTTCATGGTGGGTTAAACATGACACAAATAAATGTGCATGTTGATTTTGAAATTTTCTATTTTTAATGTTACATTTACATTTATTCTTCAAATCATGATAATTTAATTATTTAATGAAATGTTGTTTACTTGAAAGGATATTGAACTCATGGGGCTATTGAAAACATATTTTAATTTTCTATTGTCATTTATTTGTATGTACTAGTGGTGTAACGAATGTCAAGTTTTGATATTCGCGAATACGAATATGCATATTTGAAACGATATTCGCGAATACGAATACTAATATTATATGTGAAATTTGTAGACATAAAATTGGGGTTCTGTTTACGCCTGCAAAATGAAATATGAAAAATTTTGTATGAAAAAGAACTTCATACGCCTGTTGGCGTACTTTAAAGTTAATAAAAACTAACCAAACTACCCATTAAATAGCATTTGAAAATGATACAAAGATTTATGTATTTATTTACTTAATTTTTTTTTTGGAAAAATACTCGTATTCGTATTCGCCTGAATTTGGCGAATACGAATAAATAAAAATGGCCGAATACTCAGCAAATCGAATATGAATACGAATATTCGTGCATCACTAGTATGTACATACATATGTACATTAATATTCAAATAATCTAAGTCTGACAATTTACATACTTACACTGTGGTTCATCAGGATAGAATCAAGTATTTGTTAAACAAAATTATTTAATACATACATATATTTCGATTACATCAAAAATAAACAAAGTTAGATTTACAGAAAAGAAGAAGAAGAACTCTCAAATGACAGCTTAAAGAAAAAAAGCAATGCTAGTCCGATCACAGAGGAGATGTGTAAACATCTAGTAATGAAAATTTTCTCTTAAGTTGGAAGTACAGGGTGGGCCAAAAGAAACCAAGGGGTGTAAAAGTTAAATAACTTTTTTGTTTATTAACTTTTTTTATTTTTTCTTTCAGATTATATAATATACAAAATGGAAATTTTTTTACACTAAGTATGAAAAATGATGTCTCTTAAATGACCACCGTTTTCAGCTTCGCACTGATGGGCTCTTTTTAGAGCATTTTCCATAACATCTTTCAAAACTTGTGGCTGTAGCGTTCGAATTTCTGAAACAATGTTTGCCTTGAGTTCAAGGATTGTCTCTGGCTTGTTCACATACACTCGCTCCTTCAAAAAACCCCAAAGAAAATAGTCGGGTGCTATCAAATCTGGCGATCGCGCTGGCCAAATAATTTCCGAATTTCGAGAAATTATTCGCTCTCCAAAAATTTGACTTAAAAGTGCCATTGTGTCTCGGGCAGTATGGGCAGTGGCTCCGTCCTGCTGAAACCACATACCAGGTCTGTTTTCAAGAGCAGGACGTAAAAAATTTTCTATCATAAACCGATACCGCTCTCCATTTACGGTTACAGCACTTCCATCTTCATTCTCGAAGAAGTAGGGCCCAATGACATTTTCAGATGTGATCCCACACCATACTGTACACCTGATGGGGTGCAATTGGCGTTGATGAATGGCTCTTGGATTTTGAGAACCCCAGAACCTACAGTTCTGCTTATTAACAAAGCCATTCAAATGAAAATGAGCTTCATCACTCATAATCAAATTTTCAATAAAGTTGATTTCATTTCTGGCCAACTCTTGAAATTTAACTGCAAAATTTAGACGTTGCCGATGATCTGCGGGTTTTAATTCTTGGACCAATTGCACCTTATATGGGTATAACTGTAAATCTTTTTTTAAAATGCGCCGTAGTGACGTACGAGACATTTCTAGCTGAGCAGAACGCCTTCTGCCAGATGTTTCTGGTGCTTCGTTAACACTTTGCTGTACTCGTTCAATATTTTCCGCAGTGCGACTTAAACGTGGTCTACCGGTTCGAGGCAAATCTCTTACGCTGCCATATTGGTGATGACGATTAACTAAGCAACGAATCATCGCTTCAGAGGGCGAAATTCTGACGTTAAAATGTCGACGATATGCTCTTTGCGTTAAAATAATTGATCTCTGGTTTAAATAATAAAATTCTATTGTTCTGGTTCTCTGTTCAGTTGTGAACCTCTCCATTATAAATTCTCCAAGTGTTGTCTATATAATCTGAAAGAAAAAATAAAAAAAAATTAATAAACAAAAAAGTTATTTAACTTTTACACCCCTTGTGTACTGCATTAAAAATTGCAGTAAGCAGTAAATTTACTGATTACTAAAAAAATTCAGTAAATTTTTACTGCTAATGAAATTTAATTTGCATTACCAGTAAAATCGTAGGTCCGTAATCATAATAAAATTGTAGCAAGTGGCAAAGTTTTTTCATTCAAAATTTGAAACTTTTGTATGATAAAAATTTAGCAACTTGTTAAAAATTTTTTATTATTTTTACTGAAACTTTAGTGGCACTGCAGTGCTCTTCTACTTTACTTTTTAATTTTTAATTCCTGTTGTTCATCGTTTAGTTGTTGCTGTTCTTGTTGTTGTGTACGCATTGCAATTAAAATAAATTCAGTAAAGTGCGACTTTGACTCGCGCACATTCGGTTTTGGGCATTTTTTTTTTTGATTTAGCTTTCTTCCTTTTTTAAGTTTTTTCAGTTTAAACGATTTTTTCAGTTTTATCGCTTTTTTCTCGTTTTGGCGTTTTTTTTTTCTCTTTTTGGGTTTTTTTAATTTTCGCAATTTTTTTCATTTTGGCGATTTTTTTGTTTAAGGGTTTTTTTTTCATTTTGGTGATTTTTCCGGTTTTTTGCGATTTATTTTAGTCCTAGAAATTTTTTTAATTTGGTGCTTTTTTCCGTTTTGGCGATTTTTTTTTGTTTTTGGCGATTTTTTTAGATTTGGCGATTTTATATTTTTTTGATTTTTTAGTTTTACCGTTTTTGAAAATTTCAAGAGTTTTGCTCTTACGGTTTCCAAGATACAGCAAGTTGTCAAAATTACAAAGTCAAAATTGCATTAACTGATGGAACACCCATTGATTTAAATTTTTTAAATTTAGTGTTAATTGTTGTAGTCTGTATAAAAATACACTAACATTTAAAATTTCAAGTGTATATACCCTATATGAACTCAAAACCATTTGTAAGTAACTTCAAACTGGTTTTTTAATAACCACATCTGGTTGATTCAGTGACTTCTTTCTTTGTAACCGACTCACTATTTCAACATAGGCATGTCATAGGCGGTAGTCAATTGCCCATCTCTGCATGAATTTTTAATTGACTACTAACTACTTATTTTCCAACCAATTTCTAGTTAATTAATATTATAGCAAAAAAAAGATATACATATGTATGTATATTTATATGATATACATACATACATATATTATATACTATACAGATATATGTATGTATATATTCATATATATCTATGTAAATATATGTACAATGTACATGTATATAAATATTTATTTTTATTATATTCACTAAAAATAATAAACAAAAATTAAAATTTAAAAAACCCCCGACTTTTTTCAGAAAAGATGTTATATCTTCTAAAATTCTGGACCGATTTTCTTCAAACATAGCTAAGAACCCTCTCGATCAAGTCATCTTTCAAACAGAAAAAACTAAATGAAAATCGGTCCAGCAGTTTGGCCTGTCTGTGGACACGGACAGACACACAGATACACAGACACACACTACAAACTTATAACACCCCTTTTTTTAGTCGGGGGTTAAAAAATACGTATATACATACATCCATATACATACGAACCGCTCATAGAAAATATTATACATATTAAGTATTGAAAAATATTAGTTTTTTTTTCAACATTTGACATTTGATTTCATGACATGCTTCTTTTGTTTTTTTATTCTCTTTTCATTTACTGATTCTGCTTTTATTTATTTCTTACGTGTGCTTTTATTCAATATGTTTGGTTGATATCTGCATGAGATTTAAACCAAATTGTAGTCACTTGCAAAATAATTAATTTATAAACTAGTGTTTTTTGTCAACTGATTATTTTATTTACTACAGGGTATGTACTCGTACATACAATTGTATGTGTGTATATTACATGGGATTTTAACATTTTTCGTTGCTCGTTTTGGAACACCCTTTAATTTTTAACTCTCATATATTTGTTGTTGTAGTGGGCAAATGTCTACACACTGTGTCCAAATTTCAGGTCCGTAGCTCTTACGGTTCATTTTCACCTTTGGTGTACGGAACCCTAATAAAGCAATTATCAAGTTAAATAAAACAAACAAAAACCAGCAAATTCCTATGTATTTACAATATTTTAAATAAGTTTGTATTGCTTCTTTCAAACACTAATACACTCATACATACTTAAGTATGTAACTCACACCGATTTGGCAACACGGTGTGAATCTCAGCAAAATTTGTGATTGTATTGTGAAAAAGAATTTTACCCCCTAGCGTATAGATGTTTACACATCAAAAAAAAATTAAGTACAAATGAATTATAACGGCACTTTCTCCCATTTGTTAGTAATCAAATGAGAAATTCCTTCTTTATTTATTACTTTATACACAGTAATCATTTCTCATTAGGGTTTGCACGGCGATTATAATCGTAATCGAAATCGCGATTAATCGCACCTTTTAATTGTAGTCGTAATCGAAGCCATTAATGCTCGATTACGATTAAAAATTTTGCCATTTTTTAAGCAAACAATTTATGCAAATTTGCATACAGTGCAAATTAACTCATAAAAGTAAAATTAAAATGTTTAGTATAAACTATATACATTTGGAATAAACATGTCATACATGCTTTGAAAAAATCATTTGATTTTGTTTCCAATATAAATATTCGATCGAATATATCGTTCGTTCGTATTTAGATGAACAGGCCCTTACATAAGCTTTTTGGAAATTCCAATAGAATAAGCGAGTAGGCTCAGAAACTTATACAACACACAAGAAGAAACTTACATTCGATGTTTTTTTAATTCATAGAAGTAACATTCAGGCAATAAATGTCTATTACTATTACTAGATGTTACCTTCTTGAGGAAAGGTAGTGATAGAAAAGACAGGTGGTGACTTCCCTCACCACCAGAAGAAAACTTCATTCTTTTACAACTCTGCTTTTTGTACGTTTTTTAATAATGCAGCGTATTAAATTTTGAAGCTGTGTTTAGTAGCCATTTTATTGATTATTTTACTTCGCCAATGATTCTGCTACACAACGAAGGAAGACGCTCTGATGTTACATTATGATTAGTACCTGCTGAAGTAGTTCATTCACAAGTGACTATGCCATCATCACTAGAACTTTCCTACACATCACAAAAATGTGTGGTGTTGTTATTTAATGATACATGACTCGAACCCAGTACCCTCGGTTTTGTAGTCAACGTGCTAACTACTTAAGCATCTATTTAATTTTTCTACACCTTTATACATTAATAGTATTATAAGCTAAATGACAAATAAAATAAAAAATAAGCACTTATAGAATTTATTATTTTATTTGACTTTATTCTACCAATATCTCTAAAATTTCATTAAGATTTATATAAATATTTTTCATTCGGTTGGCAGATAGGTGCAGTTTGTTTTATCATTACAAAAAATCTGATGAATTTATATCATGATTAATGAACAACTTCGTGTTAAAACGGTATACAAATGCTGTTTTTAAATGAATTAATTCAACCGTTGTGGATACAAAATTATATATATAAAAAATAAATTAAGAAAGTAGAAATATACTTTGTCCTAGAAAAAGTTTCCTATAAAAAGATTGAATTCCGACAATTTGTATTCTTTTTGATACTCATAAGTTTTGGTTTACGGACTTCATTTTACATAATTTACAAATTTCTTAAGATATAGATATAATTTAATTGAAAAATTAAATTAAAACGCGAAATCAAGACAAAATGAATAAATTTCTTTGGCTGAGCCCATATAAATCGACTTTAACTCATGACGCAATTTATTTTGGTTTTGGTAAAAATTATAATAGTATATTTCCTTGTTTAATCGCAACTAACCGATAATCGCGTTAATCGCATACATTTTAATCGAAATCGTGGTTATGAAAATCAGCGATTAATTGCAAACCATATTTCTCATATTCCGATTCACGTTAAAAAGCTGATGTTAATAACAATCTCTGCTTAAGTAGGCTGCTAATGAAATGCGTGACTGCACAGAAAAATTCGCATTTTCCCAGCTTAAAAAATTCTAGTTTAATTTTTCTTCCCTTCCTTAGAAATTCACATTAATTAATAAAAATATTTCATTTAATAAGAATTGAAAATACTGAAGTTAAGCCCGGTTAAGAAATTATTATTCATATATCTGTGGCAAAAAGATAAAAGTGCTTAAGTCAAGATAAGCTGATTTTGAGTTAATGGTACCTCTGCAATACTAAAAAACGACCCTGGGCAAAATCAAAATTAATTTGTGCGATTTTTCTAGACATTACAGCACAATGACTTTTTAAGAATTTTGCATGCCTATTCACAGAAAGTATTGTGACTGAAAAATAGTCATAACTTTAACATTGTGACTAAAAACTAAAATTTCCGATTCTCAAAACAAAATTCTATCAACATATATTTTTAAAATAAAGACTAGAAATGTAGACAATCATAAGAATTGTGACAGGCATTTCAAACAAAAATAATTAATATAAAATATTTACAATTTCCACAAACAATCGAAGAGCAAGCTGTGCTCCCAGATTTACCCTTATATTTATGTTTATACTAGCATTTTCCCGCGACATTGTTCTCACTTAGAAATAAGCTGAGTAGGCTTTAAATTGAATTTAAGCCCATCTTATCTAAAACAGTCGAAATACCAAAAGAGAAAATTTTCGCGATTTATTCTGTTCCGCAGTACTTTCTCAATTGTTTCTTTCATATCATTCTTCTCCAGACAATAATAAATAAAACAAAAAAGAATAGGGGATCCAGGCGTTCACGCATGCTACCGTGACCAATGCAAATAAGGATTCATTATATGCAGATTTGGAAATTTTTTAAACTATATACACAGATTTGATATATTCTTTCTTTTCGAAACACATGTGATAGAAGACAAACAGAGTCCTTTTGAAATGTATTTTAAAAACTACACTTTGCATTGGATTCCAGCAATAAAAAGAAATAATTATGGACGGGCCAGCGGTGGGTGCTTGTATGGCTTCAGGAAAGAACTTCAAAAAAGGCACGCATTAAAGTTTATGAATTTATTTGAGAATACTGTACTTACTTTTATAATCGATGGTATTTCATTTTATATTATTCCAAGATACTTAAAATATTTGAACAATTTATTGAACGTTTCAGACCCACAAACTACTACATACTAGGCGATCTAAATGCTCGAGTTTCTACAGAACAAGTACTGGAATCGGACATAGTAAAGTATTTACCACATGTGCGTGGAGATCGGTGCTCAAAAGATAAGACATATAATGCTGAAGGTAGAAAACTGATGAATTTGTTGGAAAACATTGGTGGTATAATCTTCAATGGGAGGACTATGAATGATGGTAGCGGTGAATTCACTTTTCATGGTGGTAGAGGTAACTCAGTAATAGATTATTGTATAGGCTCTTACAGCTCACTGCATTATGTTGATAAGTTTTATATCGACTGCAAACCCTACTCTGATCATATGCCTATTTGTCTAAAGTTAAAATTGCCTAACAACGCTGACCACATTATAAATAATCCTCTACCAAGAATGTACTGGTCCCAAAGATATTCTGTTCATTATGCTGAGAAACTTAAGCGTCTTACTACAGATTTCAGTTCACAAACAAATACAACGATTGATGTCATGGTTACAAATATATTAAATAAGATCAAACAAGCATATACTCCGTCATATAAAAGTTCTTTTTATTTGGAACCGAAGCAAAAATGGTTTGGCTGTAAATGCGCCCGACTTCGTCTATGTATGAAAAGTAAACTTAAAATGTATAGAAAAAACCACAGGTCTGAAAAAAAATCGTTATTTGATTGCAAGATCCAAATATATCATGGTTTGTAAAACTAAAAAACTTAATATGTATAACACAAATCTGAGTTTACTTAACACGGTAAAAACTTCCAGTGAATGGTGGAAATTGTCACATTCTATGAAATCTCGTACCTTTACATCTTCTTTACATTACATGTGAATGATTTTTACTCAAATTTTAGCAGTATACTGAAAAATAACGTGGAGACACATACAATTAGCTGGTCTATGCCTTATCATATTGATACAATATTAGACTCTCCCATAGAGTTCAATGAACTATTTACAGTTCTCAAATCGCTGAAACTAAATAAAGCTCCAGGTCAAGATGGTATTGGTTACGAGTTTTACAAACACGCTCCTATTGGATTATATTATGAGCTGTTAAGTCTATTTAACAGAATCTTTCTACATGAAACAATTCCAGAAAATTTTCGAAATTCCATCATTATACCACTGTACAAAAAAGGTGATCCAAATATCGCAAGAAATTATCGCGGATTATCATTAATTGACACTATTGGCAAAATTTTTAGCTCTGACTTTTTGGATCGATACTAAAAATATTATGAACGAATTTCAAGCCGGCTTTAGAAAACATTATTCCACAGTTGGTAATATCTTTAATCTGTCGAATATTATACAAATTAATAAAACAAATGGTAAAAATACATACGAATTTTTTGTGGACTTCTCATGCGCCTTCGACACTATACCTCGAAACTGTTTATTTTACAAACTGTCATGCCTTGGCCTTTCTTCTAAAATAATTAGATTGTTACAACTCCTATATGAGAGCACGAAAAGTAAAGTTTTGTATTGCAACTCTTTGCCCGAGACTTTTTCTGTTGAAGTTGGTGTTAAGCAAGGATGCATCCTTAGCCCAATTTTATTCTCTCTATACACACTCTAAAACATTAGCCCAAATTTAGGATCATATTTTGTCTAAATTGTTGTTGAAATATTCTTATTGTCTAAATTTATATCGATTGTGTAGTTATTTGTATCAAAAAAAAAAAAAACAATATTTGTCTCATTTTACACAAAAATATAAATCTACTTTTAGATTTGTTTATTTTAAAACAAAGTGTGCTTAAAAAACAGCTACATATGCCTAAATAACGTCAAAATGTAGAAAACCAAACATATGTGCATAAATCAGCAGAAATATGTTTGACGAGAAGAAAGAAGAAGCTCAAAAGTACACATAAGCACGCCATATTAACATAAAATTAATTAAAATTAAAATAAAGCTATTTTTAAATAATAATCGTATGTGTTTTATATAAATAGTGATAAGTTAATATTGTAAATAATGCACAAATTGAGTAAAAAAAATATTAAATTAAAGCTTTGAGTCAAGACAGTATTGTTAAACAAGTGCGATATGTATACATACTTATGTTAGAAACAAAATTACTCAAATTTTAGAAATTTATTTTTCATTTTTATTCAAATTCTAAAAATTACATGTAAAATTTAAAGCAAAACGTGAATTTTTTATGTTAATTCAGTAAACCTTTTTATCAATAAATTTAATTAAACACATGTATTAAATGCATTTTTATTAAAACATATTTTACACAAGGGGGAAACTAAACACAAATTGCGTAAAATTGTTAAACATATTTTGTTCAAAATTAAACATATAGTGCTCAAAAATAAACAAAACGTTGAAAAAATATAGTTGTGTAATTTTAGGTCGAAAGTAGTCTGTAAAGTGTTGCCTACTATTATTGACGTAATTTTCAACAAAAGTGTTTTAGAGTGCACTAATGACCTAGTTGATGAACTGCCTGGAGGTATTCACATTGCTGGCATCAATGTAAAAATATTACTTTATGCTGATGACATCGTTATTTTATCTGAATCGTCTAGAAGTTTACAACATATGATTGACAAACTGCGTAGTTACTGCCTAACATGGTGCCTAAAAGTTAACCTTGAAAAGTCAAAAATAATTATTTTCCGTTCGGGAACTAGGATTCCTACGAATTTATACTATAAATATGGTGAAGAAAATATCGAGATTGTCAACTCTTACAAATACCTTGGACTGAAAATTGCATATAACATGTCCCTTAGAAAGCACCTAAATAATAAATTATCATCTGCCAAATTGGCTATTAATTCTACATGGTCGAAATACATAAATAATCCACAAATATCTAATCAAAATAAGCTTAAAATATTTCATGCTGCGTCTAAATCAATATTGCTTTACGCCGCACAGGTTTGGGGCTTTTCTAAGTACGATGATGTCGAAAAACTATTCAGATTTTTTATAAAAAGATGCTGTATCTACCAAATAACACACCAAACTATATGCTACATCTTGAGACTGGTTTACATACATTATACATTACATCATTGAAGTTGCACTTCTACTATATTAGCAAGGTCTTTCAAATGAATGCGACAAGATTACCACATATCCTGGCAAAATATATAATAGACAACAAAATATACTGGTATACAGAGTGGGAATCTATAAGTCAAAGTCTAGGTGTTCCACTTGGTAGCACAAGTTCACTTGCCACCTATAATTGGAATAATATATTGCAACAGCTAATGATCAGAGCGAGAGAGAGAGAGAACTTTATTTCCGAGGCAAAAAGATCGCAGCTTCACGATCCCTACCCCCAACTGAACTTCAACCTAACACCAATTATTCAACGTAATTATACATCAAGGATGACTAGTCTCATAATAAAAGCTAGAGGCGAATTACTGGAAATAAACGGAACACTGATGGTATTTGTATAATATGTAACTTAGATGCGTCTGAAAATGTTATACATGTTATCGGTGTATGTCCTATATACAATGCATATAGATTATAGTATTTCAATAAAATGCAACTCGATGGAAATGAGATCATTAGTATATTAAATGGTTCGGACTTTAACAGCTTATATAAATATCTTGAGATTTGTCTTAAGTATAGAAAATTGATATTGAATGAATATTCTACTTAAATATTTCTTTTTATAAATAAACTTATAAATAAATAAGTATAAATGTATATCTCATAAACTACTTATAAGTACATACATATGAAGATTCTTGTAAAGTGCTAATCTGACACACAACATTATGTTATGCCATATATAAATGTGAATTATTTTATATATTGTTATTAACCAGATATATAAAATTTTTATATTTATTAATAAAATAAATAAAAAAAAAAATAATATGCAGATAATGCGACTAGTTCATACATGCATGTAAGGACTAGTTCAAAGAGGAGTAGGAGTACTCCAAAGCTACTAAAAATATATGAAAAAAGCTGGTCGTTTTAACATTGCGATGCCCTGTCAAACTTTGCTTTACATCGGACTAACCCCAAAACTACCGCATATGGAATAGCTATAGACTAAACGAACACTTATCGTGCAGCATGTATGAAAATGCCATTGTCCATAACTGCATTACATGGAACCATGATGTAACTAGTCTATTTCATCTATATTGGACCACGTACTCCAATATTATTTGCAGGGGTTTTATATACATATCGATGGCTTAATATAAAAAAAGGACTAACTCAATTTTTTTCGAAATCGCGTTTTTAATGTTTTCTGGGCGACAACATATAATTGCATCCTCCTTGAAGATTTTAGTACGTTACAGTTCAAAATCAAGGACTTATGGCAACTTAAAAAACTATTTATGCATGTAAATGCTTATTTTTTCTTCAGTTTTTTGCTTCTCCTGTAAAATATAGAAAATTCGAGTTAGGCCTTTTTATATTAAGCTATCGATATGTATGTATGTATGTATGTTTTTTATTTTTTATTTAACTTCATTCAATATTCATAATTTTTAAAGTCATAATTTTCATTTAACATAGAATATTAACAATAAAATTTGGATTTTTGTGACTATGTTACGAGAATACAAAATTAAGACCGAGAGTAAATATAGAAGTCTGTCATAACAAAAGTTGTGACTGACTTAAGACTTTTTCTGTGAATAGGCCTGTTAATCTCATTTGGAATAATAGCTTAATTTAAGTTTTAGGCTGAGTTTACATCTGGCATTTCTTGTGTGTCATTTGTCCAAAAAAGCGTAACCAACTAATTACTAATGAAAAACTGTTTGATTCAGACATGTATTTATTGATTTAAACTGTTTCCAATCATGTTGGATTCTATAAAATTGTCTATTAGTTATGTATGAAACTATTTAACTTAATAAATATATGTCTGAATCTAAAAGTTTTTCATTAGTTATGGTTGCTTAGAAAAAAAATAATAATAATTAATTAAGTAAAAGAAATAAATTTCCGAAAATCAACTTGAACGCTTAAAAGTTCTCTCCTGCAAAACAGTCACTTATGACGTAAGCACTTTTTCCTTATTACCATAGACATGTTTATTATTAATTTAATAACACATTTACATCAACAGTTTTATATGATCTATCATTCAATTCCATATAATATTTGTTATACATACTTCGTCGTAGCAGTATTTGATTGACGAATGAGCAATTACGGGTAATTACTAAAAGATAATGGCGCATAGTCATAGTCAAAATAAAGTATACTTTATGAGTTTAAAACCAGTATTTTGTATGGCAATACTGGTTTTAAACTCTTAAAGTGTACTTTGTTTATGACTATGACTACGCGCCAATATTTCTAATAAATGTTTACAACAACAATATGATAATTAAATTGTTTCAATATCATTAACCGCGAAATGTAAAAAATAATTAAGAAGTCAGTAGTAAATTTATGTGTTCTGTTGATAATGAACTAACAGAAATCGGGTGAGAACGCATGCTTTTTATCATTGAACAGTCATTAATTAGTGGTGTTTAACAAAAAAGCAAAGCAAGTCCGATGATTTTATTATTGCTACATATTGGCGGCAACCAAACACCTAAACATATGTATGTATTAGTGATGTAACGAAAGTCAATTTTTGATATTCGCGAATACGAATGCTAATACGAATATTTGAAACGATATTCGCGAATACGAATACGAATATTTCATGTGAAATTTATAGGCATTAAATTAGGGCTCTATTTACGCCAGCAGTATGAAATATTAAAAAATTGTTATGAAAAAGCACTTCATACTCCTGTTGGCGTACTTTAAAGTTGATAAAAACTACCAAAAATTTTAATGATCGTCAGTAAATAATATATGAAAATAATACAAAACACAAATTTCTATAAAAAATTTAATGGATTCGTACAAACTAATATTGTTATCCATTTATTTAAATTTAGTTTAGGATTTATGCATTTATTTATTTAATTTTTTTGGAAAAATATTCGTATTTGCCTGAATTTGACGAATACGAATGCTTCGTATTCGCATTAAAAATGGCCGAGTATTCGGCAATTCGAATACGAATACGAATATTCGTGCATCACTAGTATGTATAAACAGAAAAAATATTGTTAAAAATTCTTCAATTAAGTAATTTCTTAGCAACAAATTTTTTTATTAATATTTTAATTAAATCGATATTTATTTGAAATGAATTTGCTGCTTTATAAAATAAGTGTTAGGCTTGGGCTAGGCATCTTTCGAAAAAAAATCCGTGCCAAAAATAAAAATACCCGGTACTGAACCGGATAAAAAATATCCTTTATATTACGCTGGTAATGCAGCTTTCCACTGGTGAAAGAACTTTCAAGATCGGAATAGTGGCTTTGACGTGAGAGCGTAGCAAACATTTTCCGACAATTTTTTAATTTTATTTGTTTGGAAATTTTTCACTTCTGCGGCTACCTAAGAGATACCTAAACGGTGTTAAGAATCATTCCTAGGATGTTCATTTATTCCAGAGACTTGTTTATTGAGATCTTAGGTACATATTTGTAGTTGATTGTTTTTGTAAATTTTGAACGGTTTGCTACCTATGGACTTGGATAGGGGAAAAAAGGTTAAAAAAAACCGAATTTTTGAAAAAAAAATTTGCGATTTTGATCTTGAAGATGAGGTTTTTTTATTTTATATCTTGACAATTTTTGGTCTTTATGACAAGAGCTATAACTTTGCCACAGAGGATAAAAAAATCGCCAAAACTGAAAAAAAAACCCCATGACTAAAAAAACGCCTAAGCCCAAAATAAATCGCCAAACCCCTAAAAAATTGTAGAAAAGAAATAAGCGCCGAACGGAACCCTTCGTGTGAGAGTCAAAGTCGCACTTTATTGAATTTATTATAGACTAAAAAGTGAATCCGGTGCGCAAAATTTAAACAAAATCTGTAGCCTCATAGAAATTTTCTCAAACGCCACGTTCCTATTATGTTTTAAGTGATAGCAATACGAACTTTAGCCCGTTCAAATCACAAATATAGAAACAAATGGAGTTCGAATAATAATTAAAATTAACTAAAATTAATAGCCATGGGCCTGTGGCAAAAATTAAAAAATAAAAAATATACTTAATAGTAACAAACCAAAAAAGTTTGTCTTAAGTAGAACAAAAATAAGCAAATTAACTAACACGTGCATAATTAGTAAAGAACAAACGACAATGGTAAGACTGTTGTAAATATAGAGATGGTAAAATTGAGCTTTCATTACAAAAAAGCTTTCAGCAAATTGAAATAAGATGAATCAAAACAATTCACACATTCCATTTGCAATAATGCTAAGTAAAGGGTGTTTTTTATTGAGGTATAGAACTTTAAGTTGGCATCACTTTTTTAACTGGCGGCCATTTTGTCAGCTGTCAAGTGATTAATATTTAGTTTGGTTTGCCATTTCATCATGAACAGGTTGACAAAAGAACAACGCTTGCAAATCGTGCAAATTTATTTCGAAAATAATGGTGCAGTTCGCGAAGTTTACCGCAAGCTCCGTCCATTTTATGGTCGACATAATCGTCCATCAGAGCAATTAATTCGGTTATTCGGAATGGACCTGTCAATTGGCCACCAAGATCGTGTGATTTGACACCATTGGATTATTTTCTTTGGGGATATGTGAAGTCGCTCGTATACGCCAACAAACCAGAAACGTTAGGGGACTTGGAAGCCAACATTCGTGGCGTTATTGCCAGCATACGGCCCCATATGCTCGAAAAAGTGGTTGAAAATTGGACCTGTAGAATTGGCTTTATTCGAGCCAGCCGCGGCGGCCACATGCCCTAAATCATATTTAAACATTAATGGCATAAAATTATCCTTCCAATAAAGCCAAATTGATGGACATTAAAACGATTTTCTTGTGTTTTATTTCAATTCGAAGTTCTATACCTCTAAAAAAACACATATAAAGCAGAAATCTACATCTACTGACACCACACACAGTGGACCAGACACAAAAGAACGCTGATGATAAAGGTTTAGTGGCCTTCGAAAACGGCTGGCTGTTCCGTTCAACTATTTGTTGTCAGGATATTTACAACTAACTTTGGTGTTATTTGTTCATTCATAATTATCACATGTAATTTGGCTTAAAAAGCAATACGAACCTTAGCCCGTTCAAATCAAAAATATATAAACAAATGGAGTTCGAATAATAATTAAAATTAACTAAAAAAAGATACATGTTTAAATTTAATTGAACTAGAATGAATCTTAATCTGGAATAATTTCTTAAACTGGCTTAAGTACAGCATTTTAAATTCTAATATAATGAAATAATTAAAGTGCCTATGATGATTGACGTGATACATAAGTGTATATGTTAAAAACAATATCTGCCCAAGTAGAGAGAGATACATATGTATGTAGGTGCTGCTGAAGGGTGTGGCCGCACAAAAAATATATATCGATATATCTTTTCCCCTCTAAAGTATGTTTAGTTTTTCTTCACTTCCTAAGAAAGTCACATTAATTAATAAATATATTTCATTCTATAAGAATTGAAAATATTGATCTTAAGCCCGATTAAAAAGTTATTTCTCATTAAAATTCATTCTAGTTCAATTAAATTTAAATATGTATCATTCATTGTACTATACAACAAAATAGAATATAAAAAAATTTAGGCCAAGTAAACATTGAATGTTAGAAAATACAAAAAAAAAAACAAATTGAATATAAACACTAAACTTAATAGTTAAATAGTTAACAGAAACTTGCTAACACAAAGAATAGTCAGTCATCTTTCAATATTCAGTTTTTATTTATCTAATTGTTGTCAGTTCTATTAAAGCAAATACTTTTTAATAATTGTTTTTTACTAATTGTTTTTGCTTTGGAAATAATAGTTATTTGTGATGTTTTATTTTATACTTAGCAAATAAAAGTTATTTATTGAGTCTTATTTTTTTTTCTCAAGAAAATAAAAATTAAAAAAAGTATTTAACTGCAGGAAAATTTTTCACCTAAAAAAACCAATTTCAGATTTGTATTTTTTCTCTTATTGTTAAGGAATAACTTTGCCCAACAACCACTAAAAAAATAAAAATTAAAGAAAATGAAATTTAATTGGAAATAAAGTTAAGTTCAGCCTAATTAAGATTTTGTACTAGACTAGAGAACATTCTAAAATTGTGCATTTAATCTAGTACAAAATTGTCGTAGTCAATGTCACAATACGACACTCGTAATGCGGCCCAATATGTGATTAT
The DNA here is from genome assembly GCA_949987645.1 of Tachina grossa. NCBI lineage: Eukaryota > Metazoa > Arthropoda > Insecta > Diptera > Tachinidae > Tachina > Tachina grossa. Next base: position 81,760,217 of record OX465277.1, on the reverse strand, counting down.
ATATTTTTAGGTTTTATTATTAGCAACAATTTTATTAATTTAAGTGATTTTCTATAACTTTTTTTTTTAATTCCATTTTTAAGTTTCCACATCTGCTGTAGATAAATAGATATACAAACACTTTGTTCAAACAATAATTAAAAAATGCTAACAGCCAATATATTGTTATTGTATTGTATTTTCATACAAAGTCTTGTAACACGTTTTTTAAATAAATACACATACATATCGTTATCTCAATGTAGAAAGGCCTTAACTTATTATTTTTTTAAATCGAGATTTTTGCATTTTTTGTGACATCAGATGTTCTTCTATCGAAATATACAAAAATCTCCATTTCAAAAAAAAAATATTGAGTTAGGGCCTTTCTATATTAAGGTAGCGATATGTACATATGTATGTATGTACGTTACCTTTATTTGATTTTGTTAATAACACTGTTCTGCATAAAAAAATTCTCGTGAATAACAATACGTATTATAGTGCAGGATATTAATGCCCTAAACTAAAATCTGATTTCAGTTTTAGAGCTATGCTCTATATGTCAGACACAGGTGTTAGGACGTAGTTTTCGTAACAAAAATAATGGATACTACGACATTATAAATTAATTTTTGTTTTGATTGTATTGTCTTAAATATTTTAATTTTATTATTCTTTATTTTTTCTGTTCGTAAAGGAGATGCCAGATGAATTACTAATCAGAACTTAAAAAAAACAAGGGGCTTAAGTCTGCGTTTACTTAAGCGAAATGTCCACACATGCAAGTATTTGTGGAGAACTTATTTTTTATTATATATTTTAACAAAATAAACAATATTATGAATAATCTGCCTTAGATTAAAGAAAAGCTGTGGAAGTCTTCTTTAAGCTATTACCAAACAGCCGTAGTCGTATTTGAAATACGCCAACCATGATAAGGCAGATTAAATAAATAGCTTTAATACCAAAAATTAACAATTTTGATAAACCCCGATTTACGAGTATCCAGAAGATGTGGTGTCTTCTAAAAATAGCTAAAATACTCTCGAGTCACCTTCTAAACAAAAAAAAAAAGACTAAATCAAAATAGAACCAGCCTGTACGTGGACTCGTCCATACACACAGATACACACATCCACAGGCACACACTACAAACTTATAATACCTATTTATTTGGTCGAGGGTTAAAAATACAAATAATTTTATTGCATTGCTATTTATCACATGAAATTTGTTTTATATAGCTAACGTCCCTTTTCACAATTTATGATTAAAAGTTAACGTGAACTTTAACCGCAAGTTTTTCATACAAAACTTGTCGTAAAAGTCCCTGTTAGCATTTAATTGTGCATTGTGAAAAGGGCCGTAAGTAGCATAGCTCTAACCAGCCCCCGTATTCTGTAACTCGCTAAAGCTAAATCTCTATCGCTAAAAATATGTAGAGTCGATTTATTGATTTTCGGCTACAAATACAACTTTCAAACTTGTATTGCTAAATCAGACATTGGCTCAAAAACTTATTGCGCCGAAATTTTAATGTTAGATGTCTTCGCCAAAAATTTTTAATTTTCTATTTGTTCAGCATTTTAGCGATCGGATTTAGCTTTAGCTTTAGCGAGTTTCAGAATACGAGGGCAGGTGTCCTAAGACACCTATATTATATTTTATCTATTTCGTGCAGTTCTTTTCAAATGTTATTTATCACATGAAATTTGTTTTATATACTCGTAGCTAAGCAGCATAGCTCTAACAGGGTGTCCTAAGACACTTTTCATATAATTTATCTATTTCGTACAGTTCTTTTTAAATGGGCGTGGCTAATATGACCCTCTAAAGAAGGCGTTCACGCTTACTTCTTTCAATATAATTAGATAACAGAAATGTTAGCTTATTTCTGTTGGAAAATCAATCGTGAAATAACAGATAAAACTTATAAAAGAAAGTGATCTACTAAATAGCAGTTGATTTTTGACCCCCGACTAAAAAAATGGGTGTTATAAGTTTTTAGTGTGTGTTTGTGTATCTGTGTATCTGTGTATCTGTGTGTCTGTCCGTGTCCACGTACAGGCCAAACGGCTGGACCGATTTTCATTTAGTTTTTTCTGTTTGAAAGATGACTTGATCGAGAGGGTTCTTAGCTATGTTTGCAGAAAATCGGTGCAGCCGTTTAGAAGATATAACACCTTTTCTGAAAAAAATCGGCGGTTTTTAAAATTTTTAATTTTTGTTATTTATGTTATATTAGTATATATTAAATTTTTCATTTAATATTTTAACTTATATCATAGAAGCCATTTATTTATGTATAATATTTTTAATTTTATCCTAATAAATATGTATTTAATATTCTAAAATCAGTCCATTTAAATCGCATAATGAAGTTCTTAGAGCCGACTATATTTTTTTTTTTTTTTTTTTTTGCAGAACAGTGTAAGATAAAACAGAACAGAATTAGAGACAAAAAAATACTTTTTTTATTTGAAATGGAAGTGTTTAACTAGCCTTGGCTCTTTTGTTTTAATTATTCTTACAAGATGTATTTTAATGGATTTAAAAATAGTTTAAAAACGACCTTCGAGACTCCATATACACACAAAAATACATACAACCAGAAATTTAGAATTAATTCCAAAAACATGAAATTAAAAAAAATGCAATGAGATCTAACAATCAATTTAATATAAAAAAATATAACTATATATAAGTACATGAATAGTTTGTAATATTTTAAAAGATTTTCGCATGAACTCATAAATTAGTTTATGCAAATTTTTCAAGTTCAGGGCAGTCTCCATTAGAAAGAAATACGAGCAAGTCAAAAATCCAATTAAAGTAAGAAATGTTTGTCGCGGCACGTGCCAGGAATTTGTAAAATACAAACAATATATTAATTTTTTTTTTTTTTTTCAATACTGATAACATTAAATTTTTTGTTACGAAATTATGAATTCAAGCAGCGACCCAAGCAATTTAAAGCAGACGCAATCTAAGATCGTGTATGCATACGTTTTTTTGCACATAATTTTCGCAAAGAGATGGAATATTTTAATAAATCTTAAAATTATCAGTCAGTCATTAATAAGCAATAAAAACAGAGTATAACAAAATAAAAGAGTAAAACGTTTGTCATCTGCCCAAGAAGATTTTTTTTCGGAGATAAGATCTTTTATTTTTAATAAATAAAAAATTTCTGAAAAATCTTTTTATAAGATTCTTTCAAGATAAAGAGTTTAAATTAAATGTCCATCCAAAGTTCACCCATTAAAAATTCTTCCTTTATTATAATTGTAAATAAGGGCTTAAACGAGAATAAATACAATTCATTATTCACAAGCACTTGCTAAACTCAAAGAATGCTTAATAAAGTTTAATAAATTTTCAAAATAGTAAAAACATAACATCAAAAAAAAAATATGCAAAAAATAACTCTGAAAAATGTTTAAATAAAAAAGAAATATTCTAAACGGCAAATATATAAAGAGACTTCCCATAGCGATTTCCGCCGTTTGATAGCGGCCATATTGTTTGGTCAAATTACTATGGACTGGTATAGCGGTATTTTTTCCAAATGGGAGTAGTGCTATTCGAACAACATTCCGAGCGTTGCCTGTTTACAGTCGCAAGTGCTATAGGTAGATGATTACCAACCTCGTTTTGGCCCGAATTGGAAGATATTAATACCAATAGCATAACTTTTCAACAGGATGGCTCTACGTGCCATACAGTGCATGCCTCTCACGTGTGAGGGATGTGAACTTGACATATCGGATGGGCTCCATGCAGCGCGCACGCAAAGAAAATATATGGTTGTAGAATGGTTGAGAAAACAATATTATGTTCTCTGAAACAAATGTGTGGTCGTCGAAAACTAGAAAACTAAAACAACTATTGTTGTTTTAAACATTTATTTCGTTACGATATACAGAGTAATGTTTGAATTTAATAATTGCATTATCACATCCATAGAAAAGTGTGACATGGTTAGAGTTTAACAATATAGTTTTGTTAAAAACGTATGACTACAACATAATTTGTATTATTATTTAAAAATAATATGATGTAAATAACAATATAATATTATCCCAAACCACACTATGTTAAGTTAAAAAAAAATTCAGAAACATCTTTCAGTTCAGTATTTTGTTTGTAAGCTATCGGTAGTGCACGGGTGATGTTAAACAAATGAATAAATAAATAAAGTATAAACAAAAGGGTAGACCAATAAAAATATATAAACATTTGTGTATCTCTTTATACAGATATGTCTGTATGTCGTGTAAGTATTCATTTCTATATACACATTTTATTTCAACAACATTAATTTATTTTTATTTCGAATTTAACGCACAGCTGTTTCTACAATAAATATATGATTAAAAAATAAAATAGTATTATTATATTAAATAATACTGTGGTCGTATTTAACAATATTAATATAATATAAGAACATGGTATGGTGAGTCTCAATTATATTTTAGTCACATCTAACAATAGTGTTGTCATATTTACAATACTAAGATGAGATGTAACAAAGTTCATTGTTTTTGTAGATAATATTATTATTAACTCAGATAATAATATTATTAAAGTTTACAATAATAAGATTTGACTGCAACCATATAATTCAATCATATTATGTTGCTGTTTGATTATGTTTACCTCAACCATATTTTTTCTTTGTGTGCAGCCACGGCGAGCACTTGCAGGATATTACATTCCATACACAATGGCATCAATAGCCCTTTCAAAAATTTAACAAATTTCGATGAGACCTCACACACACTTTGTTTTATTTCAATCTAAAGATAATAAGCATTTTTTTCTAATAAAGCATATTTAGTTAAAGGTATCTTATTTTTGGAAAGAATGTGTGTGCAATTTATCCACCATTTCCTAACATTTGGACGAATGTAGTATCCCAGCAAAAAATTACACACTACCATCGGAACTATTTGCCTTACTTTTCTGATTACCAAATTTCATTACCCGCTTACAAATCACATTACCTAAAATTTAAAAAAATCATGTACAAGTTGCTAAATGAGGAGAATGATTCCTTTAGATTAAATAGATTACGTGAACGTGATTACGTTGCCAAATAAAAAAAAAAGTAAGGCCTTCTTAAGAATCAATTATTTTAGTCTCACGCCTTGTTAAAATCATTAAGTTGTTAAGGAAGAGCTTCCACCAAAAATGCTTAATTCCAAACTTGATTACCTTTTTTGAAATTTTCTGCCGGGATATTACAGGCAGAGTTATCGGCCATTAAAATAGCGATACTCTGGCTAAGGTTCTATCGGATATCAAATAAAGATATCCATATTATAACTGACAGCCAATCTGCAATTAAGTCTCTTATAGGTGTTTATACTAAATCTTATTTTTTTGTCCAAGAATGTCGCAAAGCCCTGGATGGACTCGAGCAGCACTTTAACATCAAACACACCGTGCGTGGACACGGGACTATTTCACGCAACATAGTTGCGTGTGACCTGGCAAAGGGGGGATACCTGCTAAGAGAAGTCGATATCGACAATCTCTGTGGTGTCCCACTATCATCCTGCTGGAGCCGTTTCGATGTTACCTTTCTTGAATTAGCTCAAGACAGATTGTGCAATGAGCCCGCCTGTGCAATAGCGAGAACATTCTGGCCTCGCCTAAGCTCCAATAGAATGAAAAATCTCATGAACTTCAATAGGAAGCACTTGAAGAACCTTGTGGCCACGTTGACCGGTAACTGTGCTTTGGGGACCCATGCTAGACGCATTAGTCTCCAGTTAAATGACTACTTCTATAACTGCAATAACGAGGAAGAGGAGGAAAGTATCCTACATCTCCCCTGCTTTTCAACTTATAGGTAGCACAAATGCATCATTGTAATGGACCCAAGTGAGCTGGACCCTAATTTTCCACTTTTCCTTGCCAGCGGCCTGCTAACCTAACCTAACCTAACTGTGAAGATGAAACATGTATTTAGTTATTTTAAATAAATTATATATATTTCTAAATTGTCTACTTATTTATTTTACACTATTATTTTGGAAAATTATTCAAACATACATAAGTAGTTCCAAATAATTTTTTTCATTTTCGGTTTTAATAAAAGTTCATCAATAAAAACAAGTAAATTTCAATAAGTAACTATACATGCATGGATATAAATAAAATTTAACCCATTTCAATTAAGTTTATAAAAGAAATTTTACAAAATGGTGGTTGTATTTCGTAGTAAAACAATAGTTTTTTTTTAATTTATTTATATTTTTCTGAAAAATATATTATTTATTTAATCAAACTGAGTTTTAAATCAAGATCTTCCATTTACTCAAACAACGGCATATTTAAAAAACAAAAATTAAAAGTTTTAAAAAACACCCGACTTTTTTCAAAAAAAGATGTTATATCTTCTAAACGGCTGGACCGATCTTCTTCAAACATAGCTAAGAACCCTCTCGATCAAGTCATCTTTCAAACAGAAAAAACTAAATGAAAATCGGTCCAGCAGTTTGGCCTGTACGTGGACACAGACAGACACACAGATACACAGATACACAGATACACAGACACACAGACACACAATACAAACTTATAACACCCCTTTTTTTAGTCGGGGGTTAAAAAGAGTATTTTTTTTCGACTAAAAAAGTAATTCCATCAAAAAAAAAAAAAAATAATTATTTCCCACAAGAAAAAAAATAATACAATACAATAATGATTTTGTTCCTTAAGCATTTATATATATGTATGTATATTCAATTATTGTTATAAGAAAAGTAGCAACAAAATGTTTGTTCAATTGCTGTTTCCGATGGAAAAATCAATTAAATTCTACCTGGGGTGTACTCTGTAATTCTAAACGTAAGCAAAAAAGCTTTCGTATTGTAATGTTGATAACTATGGAAAGGATTTTCATGCATTTAAAATCAAATTTTATGTACATAAAATATGCAGTAAAAATATAAAAATATATATTTAAAACTAATAAAATATGCATTTATCAATTTTTTATTTTCAAAATTTAATAACATTAAAAACTTAAAAAAAATCAGCTTCATTGCTTTCTTAACAAACATTTTGTCATTAAAATCGTAAAAAACATAAAAAGTTCAGTTTCAATGCCTTCTTAATACATATTTGTCAAATCATATGGAATACAAAATAAAGTTCCGTCGAACTTTTATTTACGTACATGAATGAATATATGTTTTTTTTAATTGTCAAATATAAATCTTTGAAGTTTTTTTCGGAAAAAATTTTATATAATAAAAATGAATGTTCCACGTCAGCAGAAGTTATTGGTGCGTACTTAAATGCTGCTATTTCGTTTGTGGATCGATCCAATTTGTCGCATATATTTTAAGTTTATAATTTGTTTGTATAAGTATTTCTAATTGATGTGTTAAAGTAACGAAAGCCTCTAATTGCCCTATAGTGTGAACAAGAAAGCATTACTATGTGTACCCAAATATCAATTAGGCAGAAGGCTGTCGGATACTATATCTCTATTAATAAAATTAAAGAAATTTTTTAGTCAAAAAACTTGCAACCGTATGGAAAAAATAACGTGTGCTTCAAGTGTACGTTAAAACCAGTTTTTGTATGGAGATTTTTATTTAACGTACACTTCAAGCACACGTTATTTTATTACATATGGGGGACATTTTTTTGACTTTAAAATTTCTTTAATTTTATTAATGGAAATTTAGTATCCGACAGCCTTCTGCCACGTTCCCCATCTAGTTACTATAGGATGTATCCATATCATTTGATATTTTTCATTAAAGGCTGAAACACACAAAGGTGCTTTCAAAAGCACTTTATATCAACATGAAATTAATGGGGAACCAGCAGAGAGCGCTGAAAAAATTGCACAAAAATTTTGTGGGTTTAAAAGGGCTATTATCCCATGCTATTATTTTTAATTTTCAATGGTATTGGTATTATTGACTTAACCCAAGGTATATCGAATAATATCACAAAAAATACGATCGTAAATTTTTCTCGTTTTCCTCTTTTTTTGTTCTTACACAGTCGTAAAAACTGCAGCTTTAAAATACTTTACAACTAATAAAAAAAAATAGATTTATAACATGAAAAAACTAAAAAACGTATTAAAAATATACATTTGTGGTAAAATATGCAAAAATATGCACTAACAAATCGATGCCATTTTGTCACAAATTTATTGATTCGCAAAGATATGTTATTTACGTTGATCTAAGACCAACGACAGAAAATATGTATTTAACATGAAAATACCTTCCCTACTGATAACATACAAATTCGAAAGAATTTTCTTTCCTTTCGAAATACAGAGTAAACCCCCTTATTTGGCTCTTTATAGCAATGAAAAGCAGGAATTAAAAAAATCCTCCTTAGCGCATCTTCTCATCCTAATGGGAATGTATGTATGATGAATCAAACAGTCTAATCAAGGGATATGAACAATCTTTCCTTTATGAGAAGCTAAGATCACATACATAATAATTATGAAATACTGCAATAAAATCTTATTGGTTATAATCCTTCTAACCAATAAAATGCTTGGAATGTCTTTAATGCAAACTTTATGCTCTCAACAAATTTTTAAAACTCTTACCACTAAAGCCTCCTCTGACATTTTGCGTTCGTATGATTAATTAATTATACAATTATAACACTTATTTATTTAATATTTCACAGCTTCATAAAACACCTTTCAATTAAAGTAAATAAAATATACGCATACATATGAACATATATATTTTTTTCAACTTTTCTTTTCGATATAAAAATCAAGTATTTGAAAACCCCAATAATATTTTATTAGGCCAATAAGTTAGTCTGTTAGATATTAACTTGTCGACTTAAGAGTTTTATTTATAATGTTTACTTTAATGTGTATTGTTTGTTGTTTCTACTATAATTTTTATACAATTTTAATTTTAATAAAATTCAAATGTATTTTTTTATTATTATTATTTTATTAACAAACAAATTGTGTGCAAGAGCAAGATTAACGAGACACGATACGCAACACGAAACCGTTGAACGTTTAAATATCAACTGAAACTTGGAATAGACCATTCAAACCATCAACGGTTAGTAAAGGTTGGTTTTTAACTAAAATTTTCTCTGTTTTGTTTTGTATTTTTAATGCTTTTTTATTTCAACGTTTTTCATCATTAATCACACAGTCTATATAACGAACCAGATACTGAGTCTCTTTGAGAGCAAAAAATTAAAAAAATATATACATATATTAAGAGACACCGGAAATAAAAACAGCCAAAAATAAAATTATTTAAATTACGAGTATTTAAATTGTTACAGTTTTTGAATTTTTGCTCAAATACAATCACTTTTAAGCTCATAGGGCACATGAGAGGGATAAATAAATATTTATGCAATCCAGCTTGAGAATTTTGAGAGAAAAAAACTTATTAAATTATTTTTACCCTGCAGTGAACTTTTTTAAGAAAATATCGAAAATACTTGGCCTTGATTGCCAAAGAACTGGTTAGATATTCAAAATTTTTACAATAAATAAGATCTTTATATAAAATTAAAAAAAATAAAATTGACTAGAATTTTAAACAAACAGTTAAATATATATTTTTTAATCTCATTTTCTGGAATAAAAAAGATAGTGAACTCATATAATTAAGTTTTTGTTTGATATCCTGTGTTTTTTAGGTTTTGACTTAAATATGAAATAAAAAAAAGCAATATGAGTCCGATCACAGAGGAGATGTGTAAACATCTAGTAATGAAAATTTTTTTTAAGTTGGAAGTACTTATACTTTTAGTATCTTTTTTTAAATTAAGTAAATTAAAAGCATCAAAACTTTCAATATTGTAAATACATAGGAATTTATTGGTTTTTGTTTGTTTTATTAAACTTATTTGGTTAGTAAATGGGCACACTGCAGTATATGTATATGTACTGCATTAAAAATTGCAGTAAACAGTAAATTTACTGATTACTAAAAAAATTCAGTAAATTTTTACTGCTAATGAAATTTAATTTGCATTACCAGTAAAATCGTAGGGCCGTAATCATAATAAAATTGTAGCAAGTGGCAAAGTTTTTTCATTCAAATTTTGAAACTTTTGTGTGAAAAACATTTAGCCACTTGGTAGAATTTCATTATGAATACGGGCATTACTGATTACTGAAAATTCAATGCACCTCATCATATAACAAATCATTTAGGCAATCTACAAAAAATTGTAGAAAAAAATTTTAGTAATCAGTAAAAATTTACTTGTTAAACATTTTTTATTGTTTTTAATGAAACTTTAGTCGTACTGCAGTGTTCATCTATGGTAAATGCCTTTACTTTTACTTTTTACTTTTTAATTCCCGTTGTTCATCGTTTAGTTGTTGCTGTTCTTGTTGTTGTGTACGCATTGCAATTAAAATAAATTCAGTAAAGTGGGACTTTGACTCGCGCACATAAAAATACACTAACTTTTAAAATTTCAAGTGTATATATGTACATACAATTGTATGTATATTACATGGAATTTTAATATTTTTCGTTGCTCGTTTTGGAACACCCTTTAATTTTTAATTCTCATGTATTTGTTGTTGTATCGGCCAAGGTTCTACATACTCTGTCCAAATTTCAAGTCCGTAGCTCTTACGGTTCATTTTCAACTTTGGTGTACGGAAATATACAGAAAAATAACCGGCGGCGGCGCACCATCGGCTTCGAGCCGGTCGACTTGTTTCTCTGCTTGGTATTGCTTCTTTCATACTCTAATACACACATATATAGCTCACACCGATTTGACAATGCTGTGAAAGAAAAGCAAAGAAATCTCAGCAAAGAAATCAAAGTCAAAAGATTTTTACCACCTAGCGTATAGATGTTTACACATCAAAATTTGCTCGTGTTAATGGGTAAAAATTCAAATACTTTAGTTTTTAATGAAGGCGGTAGAGTCTACTGTCTAGATAAAAACAATTCACATATTCCATTTTCAATAAAGGCTGAGTATATAAAGCAGAAGTCTACATCAACTGACACCACACACATAAAACCAAACACAAAGAACGCTGACGATGAAGGTGTAGTGACCTTAAAAAGCAGCTAGTTGTTCCGTTTTACTAAGTATTTGTTAGAATATTTACAGTTAATTTTGGTGTTATTTGTGCATTAATAATTATCACATGTAATTTGGCTTACAATGCGATACGAACTTTAGCCTTATCAAATCAGAAATATAGAAACAAATGAAGTTCGAACAATAATAATAAAACTAACTAAAAAATATTAATATATTAGAGTTTTTCTCACTCATCGTGTATTTCACAAGGTGATAACACAATTTTTAATTTTTGTTTGTTTTGTTTTTCTTTTTATAAGAGTATTAACACTCAGTTAATGAATGCCTAATACTTTACTAGGTGTTAACTTGTTTAGGAAGGGTGGTGAAGGAAGACATAAAGGAAAGCTTCATTCTTTTACAACTCTGATTTTTGCACGTTTTTAATAATGTAGGGTTGCAGCGCCTCTGGTGTCAATGAGGCGTATTAAATTTTTGGAGCTGTGTTAAGTATCAATTTTATTGGTTATTTTACTTTACCGATGATTCTGTTACATAATACCGACGAAGGAGGGCGCTCTGATGTTACATTAGGATTAGTATCTACTGAAGTCGGTATAGTTCAGTGACCAATGAGGATGCCTTCATCACTTGAGCTTTCCTACAATAACTGATACAAATATACACAAATACATAACAGAAAAACGCGTGGTATTGTTATTTGATGACTGTCAGAGACCTGGGTCGAACCCAGTACCTTCGGTTTTGTAATCAACGTACTAACTTCTTTAGCCAACGCCACCCTCGATGCGAAAGGCTATTCACGAATTGCTATCTGCTGGCCGTCGGACAAGGCTACCTTACTGCCATACTCTGTTAAAATTGGTGCAAGAAGAGTATGATTACGTTAATAAAAACAAATCATAATGAGCGATGGAAAACATTTAAACTGAAGTGGTTATATTAACAAATAAAATTTACTTTTCAGGGGCACAGAGAATTCGCATGAAATTCCTGAAGAGCCATTGCACAACCTCAAAGTGGATGTATGGTGCTGCAATTGAAGTAAAATATTGATTGGCTTTTATTTTTTGAAGACGCCGATAGCACCATGCTTGCTGTAAATATTGATCGTTAAAGGCAAATGCTAAACGAGTTTTTTTCCGGCAAGTTGTTGCATTGTGGCTTGATAATTTTTTTTAAGGGAAGTAACACTTAATGAATTCCTACTACTTTTACTAGGTGTTACCTTCTTTAGAAAAGGGATACTGATAGCTTTTTGCACGCTTTTTTTAATAGTGCAGTGTTGCAGCGCCTCTGGTGTTAAATGAGGCGTATTTATTTTACTTCGCCTATGATTCTGCTACACAACGAAAGAGGGCGCTCTGTTACATTAGAATTAGTATCTGCTGAAGTCAGTTGGTTTCAACAGGACTCAGTAACAGCTCACTTCGTTCGGGCAATGATGGTGATTTTGTGATACCAATTTGCAGGTCGAGTGATCTTTCGTTTTAAAGATTTGAACTCACCATGCAGATCACCATATCTAGCAGTACAAGACTTTTTATTTTGAGACTTTTCAAAATGTCGCACTCACCAAAATAAACCACAGTGAAGAAGACATTGCTAATTTGGAGCCAGATGTTTTGCGAGCAGCAATTCAATATAGAACTCTAGAGTTGGTCATTTAATAAGATAAGAATTTTAAAAACCCCCGATATATCCAGAAAAGATGTGATATCTTTTAAACGGCTGGAACGATGTTTTTCACTCTCGATCAAGTCAACTTTCAAATAGAAGAAAACTAAATCATCTGTACGTGGACTCGTACAGACACAGAGATACACAGTCACACACTACAAGCTCATAACACCCCTTTTTTTGGTCGGGGCTTAAAAATGGCAGCCTTTTCAAATTATGACATTACTTTTTCACCACCCTGTACATTGGTGTATGTAGTGTTCCCTAAAATTCAATATTCACTTATGAAATAAATTATTAATAAAAGCGATATGTGACCTTCTCCGAGAAAAGGGACCTAGTGTGTGAAAATGAAGTTTTGAGAAAAACTCATTTCATATTATTATACACCCTTTTAGGTACCAGAATCCACTGTTAAGTCCAAACCCGTTTTTTGACAAACTAGGTCCCTTTCTCGGATAGGGTCACATATAATAAACTAACAGCAAATATGATCTATAAAACAGCATTTTAATAAGATATTTATTTAAAAATACTCGTACTTAGCTGTTGCAATTAAATGCGAAACTTTACTTTATAGCATATTTAGCAATCACAAGCGAGAACTGATTTAAATTAAATTGATTTCGAAAAAAGTATATCTTAAATTTTTTTTGAAAATACACTTTCTTGTGGCTTATCTGGTCTACTCCACGTTTATAATTAAATAGTTTTAAACTCTTTGTTAATAGTCACCTTGATATACATAAAGAAAAAGATTTGTATAGTGATTTTAGATTAAAAAAATTTGATTTATAATGAGGTCATATCGATGTCTAATAAAAAGCACTAAAATTACGAGCGAATAAATGATTTTATATGCAGCAGAAATATTACAAAAAATATCAAAAATAACATTGAGCCTAAACTATTAGTTTCGTATTTTGAGTTCTACTGCGATATTTTTTCTTTAATTTAAAACAAATGACCAAATACGATTCTGGTATTTTTACTCAGTGATACCAATAACAAACTGCATTTAGAAACATATAAAAAGTGTTTAAAATAAAATATTTTATTTGGCGAAACAAACAACCTTCACTACAGACTCACTGTGAATTTTTTTACATATAAAATAAATAGCAGTTTAAAATATGTATATAACACTCATAAGAATTTTTATTAGAACAAAATCTTAACACTATTTTTAACAAGCAAATTAAAAGTGCAGGCATATAAAACCTCTTATCTTAAAAAAGTTACTTTTTATAAAATTAACATCAACAAAATATGTTCAGAGATAAGAATGCATGATGCGTTCTATAGTTCGAAAAAAAAAAATCGAAATATATGTAGTTAGAACTTCCCAGTTGAAACATTACTTGTTTATTTCAGTGAAAATGTTAATAATATGTAAGAAGTATCAGTTCACTTTTTGATTTCTAAAACAAACAAAAAAAGTTTTTTTTGTACTTTTACGCATACTAACCCACCAAACACTTTGGTTGCTAGTATGCATAAAAGCACAACATACTTTTCTCTTTGAGTAGTCAAGAAATTAATTGATACCCCTTACATATTATTACCAATGTAATTTTTCTATTTACTTATGTTAATTTTAAATATTTGTCTGCCTGTTTTTGGTTAAGCAACGTCTATATAAATCTCATTCCTGCTTATGAAGCTCTTCAGTAGACTTAAACCCAAAATATTTTGAAATTTAAAAAAAAAATCGAATATCTATAGTAAGAATTTCAACAAGTTATTGAGAATCACAATATGCAAAGGTAATAAGTTAAGAAGACTTAAATAAAAATCTTTACAAAACAAGCATCTTTATTCGGTGTTGCATTTTTATTTTATTTCAACACTTTTTTCAGTTCGCTGTCGTATTAGGCAACAATAAAAGTAATCATATCGGAGTCGAAACCGTTGGACTCTAGTACTCCTTCTTCGTTTTAACTAGTTTTAATAATTATTATAATTAATTATAATTAATTTTTTAATAAATAATGATTCGATATTCCATTTATTTTATTTGAAATAAAGGCTGTGATACATTACCATGCACAGTCGTGAGATTTTTGAGAAAATACAAGCCTGGTATGATGGAGTTTATGAAAATTCTCAAAAGATATGGTGATAAGGGCACTTGGCATTAATACACGTTGGTTTCAATCAAAAATTAAAACTTCTTAATTTTTCGTACAACCGGGCTGACTGTCGAGGAAAATTTACTACTCCTAACATGCTCCATTAATTTGCAAAGCCCTAGAGATTAGTAAGAGTTTATAAATAAAGATCATTTTTTTTACCGGTAAAGAGTATACAAGTGACAAAATTTGCTGTCGTCTTGATATGACGTCGACGACACCATTCTCAATAAGCGAGATTGAAACTATTAAGAATTATTTCTTCAAATATTTTCCCAGCTCGACCATATTTAATTAACAGTGCCAGATTTCACATTTTTCACTTTTACATCTATTTATTTTTAGAACAACTGTAGACCTAACGACAAATCTTTTACCTTCCTTGGAGACACCACAATAAAGATAATATTAATACGTTTCTATATACGTTTTAAAAATAATTTATTTAAAAAAAATTAACTAATTGAATTTTATTTCGCTTTCGCTAAAACACACAGCGTACAAATCTACTTTTTCGCATTACACAAATAAGAATTTACTACGAATATTCTATATTATCATGCTATATGATAATATAGAATAATTTTTGATTATTATTATCACAATTACTTTCAATCCTCAAAATAAATAAACAAATTAATAAAAATGAAAATATTTGTGTACTTTTGTAAGCAAAATTTAAATGCAATTAAATATTTTAGTATAAAAATAGATTTAGTTTTACAGACGATAATTTATTTTCCAATGGCACAAAACAAGTAAAAGTTTTATGCAATTTGTTTTATAACTATTGTAATGAAAACTTTCGTCAATTGTCAAATGCAGCAATCAATGAATGACCGACCGACTGACTGACTAAATGTCCATGCGGGTGATTGAATCACTGCTTAGCAGTTTCAGAATAATATAAAAAAAACACTACGAAAGATGAATAGTTTATTGCACTGTAATCTTTTCTATTGTCAAGTCTATCTCACATTTAAATTAGTCAATTAACTTAACACGTTTATTGCACTTCACAAGTTGTAGACGTCACATTACAAATGAAATAGATGTGCACATGTACATTATGGAAAGTGTTTCAGCGAAAATGACAATGATTACTTGAAATAGTATAGTGGAGTTCGGTTGCAACGAACAGCGCTTATAACTCATTTTCGAGTGTAGCGAATGATTATAGCGAATTTTCACTTCACAAACTGCATAAAAATTTATATTAATATACAAAGAACACGAAAAAATGGAATGTTGTTATATGATGTTTTTAAAACAGCTGTACTCGCAACTCAAATATAAATAAATCGCTGCTGATTTTTAACTGTTCTTTTTAATTAAGTGAAAGTATGTTTTAAAAAGATGTTTAGTTTTAAAAGGAGGAGTTTATCAATACGTCTGTATTTTTTTTTTTTTAAGTTTGTTACTTCATAACTCAATAACCTTTAGACGGTTCTAAAAATATTTTTTTTTCTGAGAGGGTACAACTTCCATTTGATCCCACTGTAAAATAAATATGGGCGGAAACACTCCCACTCATTTTATTATTTGATTTGATGATCTGTTACTTATTCGATTGCCGTGAAATATAGCACACATCTCAAAGTTGAAAGAATTGCCGGAGCGACACCCATGAAAGGTTACTATTCAATTAAGGACCATTATTACAACTTAAAGTTAGTTAAAAGTAGGATTTTATCGGAAATATAAGAACTTTATCATTTGCAAAATGTTACTATAACCTAAAGTGAGCGATAAATTACAGGCAAGTTTGTCCTACCTGGTAAGTTAAATCCAGTTTTCAATAATGGAAAGCTTTTTATTCGTCTGATAAAGTCCTACTTTTAACTAAGTTTAAGTTGTAATAATGGTCGTATGTGTACTTCTGCTTATCAGATTTCTACAAAATTGTTTACCAATTTTAGCTTTTAGAATGACATATAGCCCAATTATGAATATTCCTGGGGACTATTTTCTCTTCCTTATCATTTATTCCCGGGGAATAATCCTCCTTTTCTAAATAGCCGGGGAATAAGCAAATACGGGAGAGAGTAAAATCTGGATCAGCTGTTTAATGCTAGGAACACAACTGGGACGAACGACGAATTATTCGGTGCGAACTTTCGTCATAAAAAATAAAACACATTTGTTCATATGAAAATGAACACAACACCGCCTTAGAATGAAATTCGTCGTGCGTGACGAACTCTGAGATAGATTTATTTCTATTTTGTACGCCGACGCAGTGATGCCAACTTTTGAGACTCAAAACGCGTAAAATTTTTTGAAAAAATGGCTAGAAAGGGCTAAATTGAAAAAATATTCAAAAATAAAAAAATAAAAGTAAAATTTTTCGAAAAAGCGCGAAATTATTATTAGAAAATAAATAACTATCATGAGATCAACACATACATACATAGCTTGAGAGCTTCAATATTGTACATATTTCATTTACATTTCATATTACATTTCAATAAGGTATGTACACAGAGAAAACAGTGCCTAATAAATACCTCATAAAATAGAACAAAATTAATAAGAAATCTCTATGGTTTTTTTTAATAAGGAAATCTTATTAATTTCATAGAGAAAACCTTTTTGAAAAAATCAAGAAGAAATCTTGTAGTTTTCATGAGGTTAACTTATTGATTTTTTTAATAAGGTTTTCTTCTTGATTTTATGAGGCGACCTCATAAAATGAAAAAAAATATGTCTTTCTTTATTCTTTGTGCTTTGCTTATGTATTTTCATTTAAATTCTATACCATATACTTATATATATATGTAGTATATGTAGATGTTATTTTATTTATTTATACCATACATACTTACATAGATACATACATATTATATTGTATTTTTAATTAATTAACTCACCATACATACATATTATTACTTGAAAGGAGACAAGTATTGAACCAGCAAACTTCTGACTGATAGACAAACACTCTAACCAATATGCTAACAAGCAGTCTGAATAACTATTGAAATAATTTTGCAAACATGCTTATACAAAAACGAAAAAGATCATGAAAAAAAAATTGTCTGTGTCTATTTATAGATATGAAATAACAAGATACCTCATAAAATCAAGAAGATTTCTTTATTAAAAAAATCAATAAGATGCTTTACACATAATTATATAGGAACCTAATAAAATCAATAAGAAAACCTTTTTAAAAAAATCAATAAGACAACCTAATAAAATCAATAAGAAATCCATATATGTAGTTTACAATTTATAAGAAAACCTAATAGAATCACGAAGTTTTTCTCTATGGATTGTTTTTTTGGTGCCAAAAATAACGGAAATTGAGTAAAAAAAAGATTTCTTCTTGATTTTATGTGGTTTTCTTCTTGATAAAATTAATAAGATTTACCACATAAAAACAATAAGGAATCTCTATAAAAAAATCTTCGCTTCTTTCTGCTGGGATACCCCTTAGCCAAAAAAACGTTTCATAAAGAAAATCTTATTGATTCTATGAGGCAGTTTTTTCTCTGTGTACATACGTAGATTAAATAGTTAGCATATACATACATATATAATGGAAATATATATACATATGTATGTTTACATAAGTAGATACATTTAAAATTGGCCGTTATGAAATAGAATTTCGATTTCTCGCTCTTCCAAAAACATACATTATCTGTTTTAGGCTGTACTGAATAACTTTCAAGGCATAACCAAATTTGTTAAAAGATTACTCTATATTATTCTTCTTTTTTAAATTGGTAAAGCAATATCGACTCTTTACTCATTTATTTTGCTAGATTAAAGGATGAAAAAGTTCGCAAAAGTTTAAATCTAGCCATATCGAGAAAAAACTAAAAAGGGGCTAAAAGGGCTGAAAGATTATTGTAAAAAGTGCTAGGTTTGCGCCTTTTTTAGTTTGGGGCTAAAATTTTTTTTTCGCGTTTTGACTGACTGAAAATGGGCTAAATCTAGTCCTAAAAGGGCTAAGTTGGCATCACTGCGCCGACGAACGACGAAAAAAAACAACATTCTCTCCCTCTCTCTCTCTCTCTATTTAAAACACAATAACCAGAGTGGCCAGCATTTAAAATAAAATTAAGCTAAATCACGTGTGTCTTTAATATATTTGTAGAGAATACGCAATTTGAATTAAAAAGGCTAAAAGAGCTAAATCCGTTTTTAAGAAAGCTAAAAAAATAAGCTAAGAGCTTAATGAAAATTTTAAAGCTAAATCCAGAAGAAATAAGCTAAATTTAGCCAAAATTAGATAATATGGTCACACTGACAATAACCAACTTTAGCATTAAACACATTCACCACAGCAAGCTACCGACTACCAAATATCATGGATAGAATACACATGTTTATATGAGAATAATTCTTTTGAAGACAGCATGGCAACATGGCGACAGGTTGTTGTCTATGCTGATTTTGCCGTTGTAGTCCAATTAAACTAATTTCTATTTCTTTAGCTACAATGAGAAAATTCAGTATTGCCAGTACAATACAAAATGTTGAATGAATGATTTTGTACAATTATTTCATATTATCTAACAGAAATAATATCCAAAAATTGATGTAAGAAATAAATTGATTCACTTTTTGTACTTTTACGTGAAATAAGTATATTTTGAAAGAGTAATTAATTTTTATAAATGCAAAATGTATAAAAGTTGCAATACTGAACTTTGTATTTGTACTTGAATATCAACTGCAGATGGTGCTGCTGCTGTCTGCAAAATAATTAAGTAACCGGCTACGAGGCAAAAAATGCTGCTAGCGGCATTTGAAGTCGCGTGTTCGTGTAGCCTGCTGTGGTGAATGTGTTTAATGCTTTTATCAATTATAAGAGCAGAATTCGCTGAGTAAATTCGTCGTTACTGTGCTTCACACAACGAATTTACGCAGCGAATTATTATCGACGAATTCATCGACGTGGACGAAATTCGTCGTTCGTCCCAATTGTGTTCCTAGCATAACGTTTATTAGTTCCCCTCAACATTTTTGGGGAGAAAACTTTCGAAAAATTCTCCCTCTCCCTCATATTTAGAATACCTACTATTTTCCGGGGTGTTTTTTTCTCCCCTTCCCTCATATTTATAATACCTACTTTTTTACCGGGGAACTTTTAATTCATCATATGAGGAATGGGAAAAGGAAAAAAACGGCAGTGGGCCCACCCACTTCTTTAGCTAAATATTTCACTTTGCCCATTTTTACACAAATAAAAACGTTTAAGTTTTATTTATATAACAAAAATTAAAAATTTTAAAAACCCCCGACTTTTTTCAGAAAATATGTTATATCTTCTAAACGGCTAGACCGATTTTCTTCAAACATAGCTAAGAACCCTCTCGATCAAGTCATCTTTGAAACAGAAAAAACTAAATGAAAATCGGTCCAGCCGTTTGGCCTGTACGTGGACACAGACAGACACACATATACACAGACACACAGACACACACTACAAGCTTATAACACCCCTTTTTTAGTCGGGGGTTAAAAATATTCAAAAATTTATTATTTTGTATGTTTGGTTACTTTCTTTACTCTGATTATTTTTTTTTTTTTTTTTTTAATGCATGTATTTATTTATTGTATCTTCATATGTGAACTAACAATAAGTATTCAAATCTTAAATCTATAAAAAAAAAATTATTAGGCCCGACCAGTGTCGGACATAAACTTAGTGGTAGTTATAAATAATACATTAGTAGTGATAATCAAAAAAGGGGGGGGGGGGGAAAGTATTTTCAAGTAGTCCCATCTGGAGTGTTAGGTATAAGAGGCCGTGTGTCCCTCTTTTTTAAGCGGATGTGTCCAGTAAAGTTCAAAATATTACGAGCAAGCGGATTAGGATGTGATTCGAGTTTTGTTAAATATTTGCCTGCGTATTTTGCAATTTCTTCAGTCACTAGTGGCATATTTAAATCACGATGTATAATAGAATTTTGGATGTACCATGGAGCCGATGTTATTAACCGTAAAATTTTGTTTTGCCTTCGTTGGATTCTCTCGACATTGGAAGCTGAAGCAGTGCCCCATAACTGAATTCCGTAGCGCCATATTGGCTTCAAAAGCGACTTGTATAATAAAAGTTTGCAGTCTAGGCTGAGTGTTGAGTTTCTGCCAATCAACCAATATATTTGAGTTAACTTAAGTTTCATCTGAGTTAATTTAGAGTCAATATGATGTTTCCATGTAAGTCTTCGATCAAGGTGTATACCAAGGTATTTCACTTGGGAATGTTGAGGAATATTTTGATTGTTGATTCGAATGGGGGAGCAAGTATCTCTTCTTAGGGTGAACGTTATATGGACACACTTTTGTTCATTGACTTTAATTCTCCATAAGTTCAACCATATTTCCAACTGAGTGATATGTTCCTGGAGATTGCGGGATGCCTCATAAGGGTTTTCGTGCACACTCATACAGGCTGTATCATCGGCAAAAGTAGAAATATGGATATTATTGCTCACAGGCATATCACAAGTATATATTAAATACAAGACAGGACCCAGAATACTACCCTGGGGCACACCAGAAGATATAGTTTCGGGCATACTCGTGAACTCTCCTTCCACAACAGTGAACTTCCTATCAATAATATAACTTTCCAAAAGCTTTTGAATGTTTATTGGCAGATATGTCTTCAATTTTAAAATTAGGCCTTCGTGCCATACTTTATCAAACGCCTGAGAAACATCAATAAAGAGAGCAGAACAATACTTCTTTTCTTGAAATGTTCTTCTTACAACTTGGACCAGTCTATGCGTTTGTTCAATCGTGCTGTGCTGACTTCTAAAGCCAAATTGATGGTCCGGGATGCACCCATTATCAGTTAAAATTTTGGACAATTTAGTCATGAGCAGCTTTTCGAAAAGCTTTGAGATTGTAGATAGCAAGCTTATAGGCCTATATGACTCAGTCTTGGTAAGATCTTTGCCCGCCTTTGGAATCATTTTGATCTTGGCCAGTTTCCAGTTGTGTGGAAAATACTGCATTCTTAAAATAGCATTAAAAGTAAATAGCAGGATTCTTATTGCAATATGAGGCAAGTTCATGAGCATTTTGTTACTAATGCCATCAATACCTGGAGCTTTCTTCGGGTTGAGTTCAGCAATTACTTTTTGTACTTCACGCATCTTAAACCTTAAGGGACGAGGGGGTAGAGAAACTACACACGGTAAATCAGCAGCACCCGTACATGAATTGGGAGTGAATACAGATTTTAAATGCTCAGAAAATAAGTTACCTTTCTCACTATCACTTCTTGCCCAGCCTCCGGTCGCAGTACGCAATGGTGATTTAAGATCAACGGGTCGTTTAAGATTTCTAGTAGCGCGCCATAAAGAGTAATTAGATGCGGACGTTACATCAAGACCTTCTAAATACTTTTCCAGTAGTGCAGTTTTTTCCGATGATAGCAGCTCTTTGAGTCGTTTAGTACATTCTTTAAGTCTGATTTTATTTAGGGGTGATCTGTGTTGTTGCCATTCTCTTCTAGCTCTCCTTTTTTCACATACAAGACGTTCAATTTCCGTAGAATAAATTCTGTTAAAGCCGGTCTGCGGATAGGAGGTAGTGGCGTGTTCAGCAGCCTGTTTAATATTTTCGTTAAGATTGGCAATGTTAAATTCAATATCATCGCATGATCTAAGCTGAATGTTTTCTACGCAGTGACTACTAAGATATTTTTTGAATACCAGCCAGTTGATTCCATTAATCATCTTCACATATGAGTTAGTTAAATCACTCCTTAGTGGGTTGAAAATTGTAACTATTGTTGGAGAGTGATCGGAGGACAGATCTAGAGAGGCCTCTACATGAATTAAGTCCCTATGAATATTTTTCGTGACGGCAAAATCTATAACATCTGGAATTTTTCTTACGTCAGTAGGCCAGTAAGTAGGCTCCCCACTCGAAATGACATCTAAGCCCATTTTTGAAATTGTATTGAACAAGGCTCGACCTCTAGGTGTAACAAGACGCGATCCCCAGTACGTATGTTTTGCATTGTAGTCACCAGCTGCCACGAAACAAGATCCAAGCGATTTGTAGAACTTCTCATACTGATCTTCGCTAACTGAAAATCTGGGAGGTGAGTAAATTGATGATATCACGAAGTTCGCACAAAAATTTTCTACGAAAATATTCGTTGCTTGCAAATATTCTTCACTAACGTTGTCAAGGACATAGTGCTTGAGTCTTGACTTAATCAGAATTGCTGATCCACCACATGCTCTCCTTCTCGGGTCTTTTGTATCATATAAAGTGTAACCATTTATTTTAAATAAGCTTCTTGAGGTCAAATGAGTCTCAGAAACCAACATTATATCAATATTTTTTTCCATGAGGAAGTGCTCAAGTTCATTTTTATGTTGGCGAATGCCGTTTGCGTTCCAGAAACATATTTTTAACGTGTTCATGGTTTATTAACTAATGCTCGAAGCAGTGTATTCTGCATTCGCAGCATTTCTTGCATCATACTTGTCATATTTGTAGTAAAGTTGTTTATAGTTAGCACCAGATTCTCAATAGTAGCTTCAAGGCGACTAAAGTTAAAGCTTGAGTTTGAATTCGTTGAATTATTTGGCGGTGGAACATTTTGCGTGGGAATTGAACTAGTCTTAGCAGCATCAGCATACGATACACGTGAAGTAACTGGTTGGCTGATTTGAGCAAAAGTGTCGGAGTTCGCGTTTACTTGTAGAGCTGGAGTTAGCTTGGGTTTTTGACCCATAGCCTGTTTAACGAAAGAAAATACAGGGCACCCTCTATAGTTAGCTGTGTGATTACCTCCACAATTACTACATTTTTTTTTCTGCTTGATCTTTTGGCTTAGTGCAGCTAGCAGTACCATGCAATTCACCGCAGATAACACACACTGTAGGTAATTTGCAGTAAGTTTTCGTATGGCCATATTCTTGGCAATTATGGCACTGTACGGGACCTGAACGCTTACGTGGCTCTTCAACTGTGATTTTTCGATGTAAGAGATACTTTACGTTATAAACTGGATGGGCTTCATTTTTTTTTAATTGTATGTCATTCGGCTCCAGTTCAACCCGAAATAGGGGTTGGGGGACCTTTTCTCTATTAAATATGTTGGTAACATTTTTTACCTTGAATCCTTGGTCGACAAGTGCACATTTTACTTCTTCGGGTTCAACATATGAATCTATGCCCTTTAATACTATCTGTAGGCCTTTAGCACTCTTAAGTTGGTATGTGTAAAAATTTGTTTTATTTTTTTCGAATTCACTAACAATTTTTCGGAAATCTTTTTCATTATATATTTGGATTTTAGTTTCATCAATATTACCTCGTTTAATTGGAATGATGTGAAAAGTATTTTCACCAATGGTCGACAGTAGTTTTTTTATAAGCGCGTTAGAATTTTTTCTCTCAGATAAATAGGTGGTGGCTTAAAAGACTTTTGCGATGATGTAGAGGGCTTGTCGTCGGTGTCTTGCAATAATGAAAAACGATTTTGACGATTGGTAGATGATGCGCTGTTATCCCTAGACATCTTTGGAGCAGATGAAATTTTTGAAGAATTTGGGCTTCGCCCACGCTTTACCACTGTTATATATCTGTCCATTCCCACTTGTACCTTGGGTTTTGAGCTACTGTTATCTGTAGTGATAACTTGGTTTAGTGATGAAGGCGAGTCCGATGCGGATGATATCGCAGACTTAAATGAAGAAGTACTAGGCAATGGTAATATTAACGATTCACTAGTTGGCATTGGACAAAGCGAAGTTGATCGCTGACGAAAAATTGGCTTTGCCGTTAAAAAAAGATTTTCATCAGATTTATTATTTATATTTTTTTCATTAAGAGTTTCAGAACTCACAGTAAAATAAGCATTTCTGCCGTTAGAACTCACTTCAAAATTTTTTTCCTTTGAGGTACTCATACAGAGTATTATTCCTCAAGGGAACTTTGTTTGTGTTTACGGTTTTTTTTTGTTTTTGCTATTTCTTGCTATGTAAAAAATATTAGTAAAGCCAATAAGCTTATTTATCAAGGTGAATATGTATTACGAATATTTTTTGTATAATTTTTGATTTTGTTGTTTTTTATATTTGTTTCGTATGTATGTATGTAAAAAAAAATCCGCTTTAATGTCTTTTCACTATGAAGGTTCAACGAGAACTGAGAGAGAGAACTCTGATTATAACAAGCAAAACTACCAGGTCTGACGGAGTTCGCTATTACTAAACTTCACTGTACTTCAATTACATATATATGTACATAAGTATACACATATCTGTGGCAGCAAGAAAAAAGTGCTTAAGTCATATTTTACTGTTTTGCAGCAGAGAACTTTGAAACTTTTAAGTCGATTTTAAATCACCTATTTCTTTTACAGTTGAATTGGGTAATGTGGTGTTCACTTTTATTTATTTCAGTAAAAAAACATTCTTCTATGTACTATAAATATTAGATTCAATTTGAAATGTTAAATTATAAGTATAAATTAACTCGTATTATTCCGTATGAGATTATAAGTCGAAAAAAGATTAGCAGAAATCATTGTGCTGTAACTTCCTGAAAAATCACACAAAATAATTTAGATTCCGCCCACGACTGCCTTTGAATATAATGACTACAGGGGTGTCATTAACTCAAATTTCGACTTAAGCACTTTTGCCTTTATACCACATATGTATATATTGGATTTAATTGATGGGAAAATTAAGCAAAATTGAGCATTTGCTAAGACTTTATTAGACGTTGCAAATATTTGCATATTCGACATCTTACTTTCAAAAATCTATGTATCAAGAGCAAAGCAACGCTAGAATATTTACAGAGGTTAAAACTAAATCAGAAAAACATTTCATTTCGCTTTTCGTACAAGTTATTCGTTCGGCCTATGACGTTTTAGTACTAGATTACATAGACTACTTGAAGTTTTTGTAATAGATTAAGGAATACCTCAATATTTTTTATTTAATTCAGAAGAAAAGGTCCAATAACCATTTCCTTATTTGTATGCGTTAATTTCTCAAATAGTATAAAAACTAGAGATGTGCACGTGAGTGTTTTCTGACTCACGACACGAGTGGTTTACAACTTATCACGATCACGCACGCTCACGAAAAAGTATATGTATAATATAATTTTCATGTTTTTTGGGTTGAAAAACAGGTTCTTACATATACATATGTACATATCTATGTATATATGTATGTATGCTCGTGGTTTTGTAAAATTTACAATGTAAATTAAAATAAAGCAAAGTTAATTTAATATCGTTTTAAATATTCGTATTCGCGGATATCATTTTAAATATTCGAATTCGAATTCTTTTATATCAAAAATTGACATTCCGCACATGTATGTATGTATACATACATAATATAAATGTGAAGGTAAGACGTATGATCAATTAAATAAATGATAATCAAATAAATGAGAAAAGCATATTAAATGAGAAAACATACAAATTAGGGATGTAACGAATGTTCTCATTCGCTTTCGCATTCGCATTCGCAAATGATTCGCTTAGTTTTGCTATTTGCATTCGCATTTGCATTCGCTAAACTGTATGCGAATATTTCAAGCGAATACTAAAGACAACAAAATTTGTACTTCTTTTAAAAATAGTTTACGATTCCAAACAAAGCTTTAAAATTTTAGCGGAAAACTTTTCTATAAATGATAATTATCATAATGAATCCACAATCTAGCTGTTTTGTAGTCTGTTCAAATCTTTGGAAAAATGTTGTGTACCATTCATTACTTCGTACAGAAAATTTTAAATGCTAACAATATTAACCAGCCCTTGTTCGTTGTAAATTCCATGCGAAACAAGTGCCACGCATATTATTTCGCATGAAATCTTAAAATGTTGAAGATATATTTCATATATTTTTGTCCCAAGATGAAAATAAATAGTACTATTTTTCCAAGATTTTTCATGAACAATTCATTCCAATTTTCTTAATATATATTTTGACAGCATTTCACATGAAATGTTGAACAGACTACCAGGCTTTAGGGCCAAAGTACGAATGGGTTGATTGATTTGTAAATTTTTTTTAATTAAAGACTCAATTTAAATAAAATGCTATTTGTATTGCATCTATTTATACATATAAATACAACTTCATGTTCTTAAAAAAATTAAGTTTCATGTGATTTTTATCGTATTTTAAGTATTTGCATTCGCTTGCGCATTCGCATTCGCTTTCGCAAAAATTCAAATCCATTATTCGTTTTCGCATTCGCTAAACTGGTATTCGTTATATCCCTAATACAAATTACTAAAATTGTTTTGTTACGTAACATTTTCAAAGACTCCCCCCACCCCCACCATAACAAATCATAGCAAAACTCGAACCCCACAACTCCTCCCTACAGCGTTACGTAATACATATTTGGAGGGCCCCTAAAGCAGAAAACATTTTCTGCGGTGCAATTCGTCAGTAGTATTGTTGACAAGGGCACTGTTGAATCAGTAGTGTTTCTCAATTTATACTTCCTACAGGGTATCTAAGAAACATACATGCATACTTGGAAAGGTGTATGTACCCATCAAACAAAATGCTCCGAATTCGTAAAGAATTCGTAACGATTGGTCGACAAAATCTTCCGATTTCGGCAACGAAATATTACCGAAATCGTAACAATTTTTGTATTTAATAATAATTAATATTTGTTACAATCCTTTTTTTATCAACACACATACATATTTATTTTAAAAAAATTTTCAGACTTTTACTTATGTACTCAAAAATCAAAGTTTTAATGTTTAAAAAAAATTGTTCAGAGAAACTACCGAAATGTCTTAACGAATTCGGTACGAGAAGTCTGATTTCAGAAAAAGTCGAAACATTTTGTTTGGGGGTATTCATAATGTTTGTAAGCTCGTACTACCATACATATTACTATACATACATGCATTTATTAATTTATTTCAAATGATTGAATAGAGTTAAATATGTCTATGCAGGAATGTTATCTCGTGAGAGCGTGTGAGCTTTTTTTAATAATCACGCACGAGTAAATTTTTTTCAGTCACGCTCACGCACATTAGTTATAATATTTGATTACGAATCACGTGAATCACGCGTGACTTACGCGTGACACGATAAAATCACGACATTTGCACATCTCTAATAAAAACGTTACCAACTAACAAAAATTATTCAATATAAGTGAATATACATATATTCTAAATGCAAAATTAGAAGAAAACTAATGTTTTTAAAATCGAAGAGTTCATATAAATATATATAGCTCCATTTAGCGTTAATCTTTTCGACTTTTCAATTTGCATCGTTTTTTTAGAATATGGGTTAGCCTGCTCTGAGTTGGTACATACGACTAGATT
The DNA here is from genome assembly GCA_949987645.1 of Tachina grossa. NCBI lineage: Eukaryota > Metazoa > Arthropoda > Insecta > Diptera > Tachinidae > Tachina > Tachina grossa. Next base: position 81,732,047 of record OX465277.1, on the reverse strand, counting down.
CTTTCACTAAGTCATAACCACATGTGAAGAATTTTTCTTTTAGGCAAGCTATTCTAAACAGAGTGTTAGGAGAGAAGAATTAGAAGTTTTGTAGTTGAGTCAATGAAAACGCAAAATATTTCAACATTTGACCAATAAATAATCAATTCTTTTAACCGGAAAAAAAAGTGAATCGACCTGTGTCGATTCTATTTGCATCCTACTTTCTTGGTTCCTGTAAACGATAAAATTCCAGGCTTCAATACAGGCATATTTGGAAAATTTATTTTCTTATTTTAAACTTTACATAAACTGAATTACACAAAGCGTCACAAAGAGTTTCTTTCCCTAGTACAGTGTAGGGTACCTTGAGTTTCGCTTCATAACAATTAATACAAATAATATTTCATCATGCTGGGGCTGAGCGTCTCGTCGCTCAGTAAAATCTTATCTAAAGATTTAATTCAAACAAAATGTCATGCGACAATAATTGTTCAGCAACCATTTAATTTATTTCGAATTAAACGGTGATTTAAAAAATTTAACAAAAACTAAATAATTGCTTTTGAAAATTACACGATATATAGCGTTGAAAGTTGGAATAAAAAATTTTTATTATAAATAATAAAAACCCACTAACAATTCAGCTATTAATAGTTTATATTTGAAATCACGTGATTTTGAATCACGGCAATTCTCAGAATAGGACTTAATATAGTTAAAAGTTTGCAGCAGTGTAGCGTCGTTGCATTTCCAGTGCGATATACAAAAAAATCTTGCAGTATTGATTTTTTAATCAAAAGAGAATTCTTAAAAGTCAGACAATAGAGTCTAAACACAATGTTTGCGGTGCGGTGCGGTGCGGTGCGGTGCGCTTTCTCGTTGCGGGAGAGAAAAATAAACATAATACAACGGAAGACGGGGACGGCAATACTTGTCATTGTTTGTTTAAATTTTTATTAATTTTTTTGTAATTTTTATAAAAATGAATAATTTATTCTTTGTGTTAAATATTTTGTAATGGCAGTAACAACAAAAAATAATTAACATTTTTACATCCGCAGATATATTTGATATATTTTTTAAACTTTTATATATATGACAAAAATTTTTGAACTTCAAAATCATGTTTTTGTTTACAATAATGTTGTGAACACCGCCAATTATTCAAAAACTATGGCAACATCAGAAAGAGAAAAAGTGTCAGAAATTGAGAGAATAAGAAAGTCCACAATGAAAATAAAAGAGATTTTAATTTTATGCCGTTCCGCACTGCGGTTTTTTACTTCAAAATCGTATGAAAAATCGCACCACAATAAATTATCGTTACATTCAGACTCTTACTAAGAAAATTTTATATAAATTGCAAAAATAAAACTAATTGGTGAAAAAGCAAAAAGAAAATTTTGTAAAAATTGCCTTAAAAAACATTAATGAGGTAAAAGTATTCAAAATTTATTTTTAATGTTTCAAGTCTCCATCCAGACTTTAAATTTTTCTTGCAGTAATTCTTGAGTTTATGGGTGAGAGAGGTAAGAAGATTTGAGTGGGGGTGGGGGGCTACACAATTTCATGTGCTTTGCAATTCCCTTTTGTTTTGAAATTCGCAGTTGTTAATGCATAGTTCGAAGATGCATTTGACGTTGCGTTTTATATTATTTATATTCTTTCAGTTGTACGAAAAACACAAAATATAACAAAAAGTAAATATGTAATTGAAATTTATTTGCTGGTGGTTAAGCATTGTCTATACATTTCATTGGTGCTAAGCCAAATCAGCAGTAGACTTCAACCACATATTTTAAACAGTCACAAGCCTCTTATCTTATGCACAGACTTTCAAAAACTATTTGAGAATTCACAAATAATAATATTTTTGAAAATCACAAAAGAAGTCTACTGCTTAATGAAACGGAATATAAGAAATGATTGTTGTGTATACACTTATTGATTTACCTTTGCTAAATATGTTTGTTGAAAGCTAAAACAATGTAACATAATAGCCATTACTATAATACTTACATGTATGTACCGACGGTACATCGAATAAGTAAAAATAATTAATGTGATGATCGCAAAAGATAAGCAAGAATAGTTAAACATACTTAGGTAGAGTAATATAACTTCGTGCTAACCTAAGTAGAAAAACAGGGAAAATGAATAGTGATACTTACATATGTATTTACCAAAGGTAAATCAATAATTGTACGCAACAATCATTTCTCACATTCCGTTTCATTAGAACTTACATTAAATAGCTGATGTTAATAACAATCTCTACCCAAGTAGATAGACTAGGGTGCTGATGAAGTGCGTTGCTGTACAGAAAAATATCGGTATTTCCCCCAGCTTAAAAGTCTAGTTTAATTTTTCTTCTCTTCTTTGGAAACTCACATTATTAATTAATAAAAATATTTCATTCAATAAGAATTGAAATTACTGAACTTAAGCCCGAATAAAAAATTATTTCTGATTAAAATTCACTACAGTTCAACTAATACCTAATTTACATTAAGCATTTTTTTCATGAAATTAGTTGCATGAAAATTCTTTATTTGTCAGTAGGACGCCTGGAGGAGCATCGTATATCAAAAAAGTTGCCAAAAATGTATCAGAGATTTATTCTACGTCCTTTTTTATATAAAATTCTCTTATATAGCGCTGCTATTAGAAAAAGTTGCGTGCAACTAAATTCATGAAATTTCATGAAAAAATGCCTAATGTAAATCAGGTATAAATCTAAAAATGTCTCATTTAAAAAAGTAAATAATATCTTTGGATTTTTTAAATAAATAATTAATAATAAGTAGAATTTCATAGTGTGGACACTAATGCAATTTTAAAGCAGAATGTAAAAAAATGAAGCAACAAAAATTGCAAGTCTGGGCGGGGACTACTAACACTTGTTTATTTTGATTTTTTTTTTTTTATTGATGAGTGTTTGGCTTGTTTTAAGAGAAGTATTTTTAATTAATTAAAAATTTAAAAACTTAAAACTCTCATGAAAATAAATTCTATTTTTTTGGCAGCTGCCTTTATTATTTTTACCTTTTTATATCAAGTGCATGTTTGTTTGTTTTACTTTGTCTACAACTTGTGATGGTTTTAGAAATAAACGTGATAAGTTTTATTAATGAATTTTGATCGGTAAATTGAAGTTAGTCATTTTGTTAACTACATAGGTAATTTGTATGAACAAATAATTAGGTTTTAATTAATATTCCATATTGCTTTGGTGTCAAGGTCTTGGAAGAAACCACAAAAGTTTTTTTGAAGGAGACCTTCTTAACTCTCCGCCTCCGAAGAGTTCTTGTCAGCTGTCAGTTGATATCTGTTAAAATACGAACAAGCTGCGTAATTAACGGCCTGTCGAACGATAACGACAGAAGACTTTCGATCGGTTACTTATATTGAAAATAAAAAAAAAAATATTACATTTTAATGTTGTTTTCATTACAAGTTGTCGATAGAACGTTTTCTGACAACATAGTTGAACAGTACCTTTTGCTTAGTAGCCATTGATTGAAGACTACGGCGTGATTGGAGACGAAAATGGAAAAAAGATAAAATTGGCGTGCTCACTATGTTTTGCAGAGAAAAACTATCACTCAAAACAAGGATAAGCTTGGCAAATGCAATGAAGACTCTTCATCATAAATTTTATTTGTAAAAAAATGTAGTATACGAAATGTTGTTGTGGACGCTCAGTTGAGGAAAGAATGTTAAAAAATTATGAAATGGAAAATTATGAAATTCTGATGTGCATTAGTGTCCTTTGTATCAGTTGTTGTGGGAAAAGTTCAAGTGATGCAGGCATAAGGCACTGGGTCACTAAAACTACACCGGCTTCAGCAGATGCTAATCCTAATGTAACATCAGAGCGCCCTCCTTCGTTGAGTAGCATAATCATCGGCGAAGTAAAATAACCAACGGCTACTAAACACAGTTTCAAAATTTAATACGCCTCATTTGACACCAGTAGGCGCTGCAACACTGCATTATTAATAAGCGTGCAAACAAAAAAAAAACCGAGTTGTAAAAGAATTGAAGTTTTCCTCTCTCTCTTCCTTCATCTTCACACTTTACTATCAATATCCCTTCCCCATCACCCTCTCTCACTAACTTCTCTTCAACACACAGGTATCACAAAGGGATCATTGTATTGGACCCAAGTGAGCTAGACTCTAAATTTCCCCCTTCCTTACCAGCAGCCTGCTAACCTGACCTAACCTGAGCATGAGAGTTGAGAGTGCTTTCCACAAGATGTGTACCATGCTTGGCACAAACAGAATCGTATCACTACTTCACAGAGGTGTTTGGTTTGGGGACAACCACAACACACCAGAGACCAAACAGCAGTCCATAAAAAGGTTTTCTCGTGGTGAATCGGCCCCAAAAAATGCCAAGTTGGGTTTGACAGCCAGTAAAGTCAGGGCGACCGTTTTTTTTAGTGAACGCGGTATAAGCCACATTGAATACTTTCTAAAGTGTAAAACAATCAATTGCGAATATTTTCCCAACTTAATGGGTCAAGTTAATAAAAAAGATCGCGTTTGGCCTTTAGCAAATAAGTTATTTTCCATCAGAATAATACAAAAATGAATACATTCTTACATCTAATTACAAAAACTTATAAATTGTGCTGCGAATTGCTCCCTCGTCAATCCTTTTCTCTGGATTTATTCGCGAGTGACTATTTATGGTTCTAAAACCTTAAGAAATAGCTTCGGCTCCAATGATAAAATCATCTCACAAGCAAATAACTTTGATTACCTCTACAAATGCTACTTTTGAAAGGAATAAGAAATTGTAGAAACTTTGATCAAAGTGAATATATAGAGCTCAAATAACACTACGTTGAAAAATGTAATGTAAAAAATATAATATAAAAAATACATGGAATATTGCTCCGCCCTCGTACATATTAAATTGAATACTTTTCTCTGTTTCACAGACTTTGCTAAGGGGGAAAAACGCATACAGATTTTAATTGTGAATTAATGACGTTAACTCTGTGAAAAAAAAATATGATAATTTTTACTTTACTGAAACGAAATAATACAATAATTTTCCAGAAATTTACTGTTTAGAAATATTGTATGGCAAATTAAAAATAAAATATAAGTTTATTTTTAACCCCCGACTTAACTGATTTTCTTCGATCAAGTCACCTTTCAAACAGAAAAACCTAATGAAAATCGGTCCAGCCGTTTGGCCTGTACGTGGACACGGACAGACACACAGACACACACTACAAACTTATAAGACCCCTTTTTTAGTCGGGGGTTGAAGAGGAAACAACATAAATTTGGATTAGAAAATCTCTTAAGAATTCAGGAAATAAGTGATGATAGAAGCTAAAGTCAACTTTTGAAAAAACTTGAAAGTTTACAGAAGATTCGATTTAATTAAATATATCAAAAATATTTTATACAAAATTGCAGTATTATATTTTATCTATACTAAAATTTTAGTTCTATTGAAATCTTAATTCTACAGAAATTATAATGCCATTTGACTATAGGTAGTACACTAGCCTAGCAGTCGGAGGGTTATGAGTTGATCGCTTTCCGAGACTCTGAGTGTTTCTACAGAAGGGGTCCAAAATAGCTTCGCAGTTTGTGTATGTTATTACTTAAATGTTTTTGGAATATAAAACGAACATATTGTTACCTTAATATAGAAAAGCCCTAACTTATTATTTTTTTTTTGAAATCGAGATTTTTTATAATCGGTAAAAGAACATCTAATGTATCGAAAAATGCAAAAATCTCGATTTCAAAAAAATAATGAGTTAGGGCCTTTCTATATTAAGGTAACGATATATACATATGTACATACATGCATCACAGTAAATACCTATAAAAATAGCTAAGCTCATACACGAACTAAAGCTTCTCATCAAAATGCTTCAATTGTCCATAAAAGCAGATCAAAATTTAATTGATTAGATTTCAAGGAACTATTAGAGGATCTAGACAAATCATGCACAGCAAATAATAGTTCATTAAACGCTATTTTTATTTTATTATTATTAGATTTCTAAACTTAAGCGGCATTTCCTTATAAAATGCGAGAATTGATAGTGGCAAGAATATTGATTAACAATTAGTTTTTCACTTTTTTCCAGTTTATTTTGTTCACTCTTTAGGGAAGTCTGACAAATTTGTCATTATTGTTGTTTACCTGTTTTTAATATCCGCAAACAAAATTAAATACTAAAAAACTTATTGTTTGAAAATTTCGTAAACTGTTTTAAGTTTTAAAAGTTATTCGGCCGTTGATACAGGTTGGAGAATTTTTAGAATTGTGAATGTTAAGAGATTTTATTTCTGGTGAAAGGACATTAAACCTTAAACAAACGTGTTACAATATAAATATACGATTTGCAAAAAGTTATGAATACAAACATATTTTCTTTATTAACGGTGCAATACTAAAATTAATTTAAGAAGTGCGCAATACACAGTGGATGTAGAGTGAATTTTTTTTTATAAAATTTATTAAGGATTTCGTACTGGATTATATGCAATGAACAATAAAGGTAGTAGTATAATTTGAAAAAGCAAGTGTTTGATATACACGTGAACAATTTAATTTTTATTTTAAATAAATTATTCCATGTAAATGCTACAACAATTCATAATACAATATATTTTTAATTGTATTATTTAATTTGAGTGGAAGAATTTAATTGATATTATTAAATTGTTTATAGGTGAAAATTTAATTAAATTTTTAATTGATATTACAAATTTTATTTTAATTAATATTACAAAATCGGTCATATTACCTTTTTGTGTGTAATGAATTTATTTGATTTTTCATCTAACATCTGGGCTTTCGAACACAATAAATTATTTTGTATATCAATAAAATTTCTACAAAAAAAATTTATTTTAAACATCAGCTGTCTTTTTGACTAAACAAATTTTAAAAATGGTTATATCAGGTTTCAAGTGTTATTTTAATTAATAGCTTTATATTTTGATTTAGTTGTGCTGAATTGGTTCATAAGCGGTCTAAACACTATCAAAATACTCATCAATAATTATGGTAGTATTTGTGAAAATGAGTTTGTATGTGTTACTTCGACGATGGTTGTTGAAAAAAAACTAGCTTTTAACATGCTTGATGTCACGTTTTGATGCGTTTCTTGTGTTTGTTCATCAAGCACGAACACATTTTAAATGAATTTTCATATTGCGCTGTGTTATTATTATATAAAATAACAAAAATTAAAAATTTAAAAAACCCCCGACTTTTTTCAGAACAGATGTTATATTTTCTAAACGGCTGTACCGATTTTCTTCAAACATAGCTAAGAACCAGCGTTGTCAACTTTTAAATTTCAAAAAGCACTAAATTAAAATTTTTTGTTTTATAAAAAAAAATTTTTGTTTATCAAAAAATATAGAAATCGGTTGACCTTGCATTTTATCCCTGAAACTTCAAATTTGAAGTATCCGATACACATTTTGATTCTATGAGAATCAGTGAATTCTAAAATAAATTTGACGAAAACTTTTTAAGTTATTATAAAAAAATTTAATTTTTTTTTCGTCAACGAAGAAACAAATCACCTGAAATTAGTCAAATTAGCAGCAATTGGCAAGTCTTTTTGACTTGCTGATAAGATTTTGAAGTCGATGGGAGTAGTAGTTAATTTCTTTAAAATCAAGCCTTTCAAAATTTGATTTTTATTAAACAATGCTGTGGAAACATTCTTTCACAGCAAACGCAATATTAGTAACAGCAGTTTTGTACAATCTTATTAGAATATTTTTAAATGTTCCATTTAGCTTCAGTGCTTATGTTTTTTAACCCCCGACTAAAAAATGGGTGTTATAAGTTTGTAGTGTGTGTCTGTGTGTCTGTGTATCTGTGTGTCTGTGTGTCTGTCCGTGTCCACGTACAGGCTGGACCGATTTTCATTTAGTTTTTTCTGTTTGAAAGATGACTTGATCTTACTAAGAACCCTCTCGATCAAGTCATCTTTCAAACAGAAAAAACTAAATGAAAATCGGTCCAGTCGTTTGGCCTGTACGTGGACACGGACAGACACACAGATACACAGACACACACTACAAACTTATAACACCCCTTTTTTAGTCGGGGATTAATAAATAGGGATAAGATGTTCATATATAAATATAAATACATGTTTTCTGTCACTGATCATAGTTCTGCGTGAATCTAATATCTTTGCAAAAAAATGGCATTGGTTTGTTAGTGCAAATTTTTGCATATTTTGAAATACATAAATACATACATATTATTGCATATTTCACTATAAATAATAAATAATAAATTTTTTTTTTCATGCTATTAAACAAATTTAGGAGTTATTTGATTAGTTGTAAAGTACATATTTAAAAACTGCACTTTTTACAACTTTGTAAGAACAAAAAAGATGAAAACGAAAACAATTTCAACAGGGATGGAAAATTTACGACCGCAACTCACTCCTTCACTTCCTGCACCAAATTTTAATACGATGAGTCAAAACAAATTACATATTCCATTTGCAATAAAAGCTGAGTATATAAAGCAGAAATCTACATCAACTGACACCACACACAGTAGACCAAACACAAAGAACGCTGATGATGAAGGTCTAGTGACCTTCAATAACAGCTAGTTGTTCCCTTCTACTAAGTGTTTGTCAGAATTTTTACAATTAACAACATAAATTTTGTATTAGAAAATCTCTTAAGAATTCATGATATAAGCGATGACAGAAGGTAAATACATGAGGAACGGTTATTGTTAGCTAAACAACAAAACCGCTGTTCCGCTGTATAATTGATTAAAACAATATAATTGACAAAAAAAACAATTTTTCAAAATTAAAGAAATTATTTTTTAACTGGACAAATTGTATTTTAGCTGGTAACTGGACAAAGCTTCAAAAAACTGGACAATCCGATAGGGTGTGGAAAACTATCGATGATTCTATCGGTACTATAGATAGTTCATTTTTTTTTTTTTTTTTTGACTATCGATGCTTTAATTCTGCATCGATTAATACTTGAAAACAATCGATATTTTTTAGTCACTATCGATAGTAAATGATACACCACTAAAACGAAAAAATTTTAATATGTTGCTTTTCATAAACAAAAATAACTGAATGACGGGAAAATTTCTTCAGCTGATCTCACTTATTTTTCATACAATTATTTTAGTTTTGTTAATTATTGAGCTGAGAAATAAAATTCTATTTTTTAGGATCCAATAATCAATCAATCAATAACCAATTTTAATGTATTTTTAATAAAAAAAAAAATATTTTACTTAGGGCCAATCCCACGATGTCGACAACGTTCGACTTGTCGCATACTTACATTTGAAAAAACAACAAAATATTAAAATTTGTTTTTGTTTTGAATGTAAGTGTGCGACAAGTCGAACGTTGTCGACATCGTGGGATTGGCCCTTAATAAGTAAAATATTAATTTGGGATTATTAGTGCGTTTAAAAAAATTTTAAACTTAAAATTCTATTTTATTTTGTTTTGTTTTATTTAAAAATATTTTGTTTTGAATTTTTAGTGTAAATAAATATGTACATTATACGAGAACCACACAACTTCGATACTATCACAATAGCATCATCGATATATCGATAATTTTTTTAACTTTCGATAGTCTTGAATCGATATATCGATAAAGTTTTTTAAACTATCGAATACTTTCGATAGTAACACTAACGATAGTTTTCCAGCTCCACAATCCAGCCCATTCCAGGCCGTCTGGCAACCCTGCTGCTCTATATGTAGCAAACATGATTTTTATTACCGTTAGAAAATATCCCGTTATATTTTTAAAATAAATATATGGTATAAAAATCACAAAATCCTATCGAATAATTTTTTAAGAAAAATTGTGTTAAATTTGAACATTGATTTGCTCAAAATGCATTTTTGACATATCGAGCCATAACGGCTAAAATAGCTCAAGCGACAAATTTTTCGGACTTCGTTTCTTTGACGAAAATCGACTATTTACGATCGCAAATAATCAATTTTGGTAAAAAATTAAAGTTCGAAAATTATATCGCTTAAGCTATTTTGGCGGTTATGGCGCTTAAACCCCCAGACAACGATATATTTTTATTCTAGTTCCTGTTAAAACCGTTAATTGTGTGTGATGAATACATATGTATGTACATACATATGTATGTATGTGTATGTACATATTTTTTTTTAAGTTTTGCATTAATATTTGAGCTGATTAAAATTTTTGCAAATTTCTTTCTGCATTGCCAATTACTTACCTCCTCTTTTTCAGATGATATTTTTATAGAATCGCTGACCATTTTTGTTGTTTATTGATTTATTTTCAATCTCTTTGACTTTGACGTATGTATGTATGTACTCGTAAGTATGTCGACAATTATTATAATTACATTCACTTGATTAGCGTTAACAGTTATTTTGTTTATTTATTTTAAAAAATATATCAAATCAAGTTGCGAATGATGGAAACACATGCACAACAAATTTATGCCAATGGGAAGAATAAATATTATTTCAGAAAAATTAAAATTTTTTAACACAAACTTGGCTATTTATTCAAACCAGGTGAAAAATAAATTATTAATATTAGAAAAAAAAATTAAAGCTTGTAGAAAAAAATTTTATAAAAAGCGCACATTACACATTACATTACACAATATATGTATATTGTGTGCATATGTATGTATATGTACATATGTATGTACATATGTATGTACATACATACATGCATATACATGCATACATAAGTATGTACATATTAAATTACTAGAAAATACTATGTTTGATTTTTTGGCTTCTAATAAAGGGTGATTTTTTCTTTGTTTGCATTTTTCCCGTTATAGAATCAATTAATTAACCTTGATCGAACAGTTGTAAGAAATTATGTTTAATTGCACCATCTTTAAAAAACATAATTTGTTCATTCACAACAATTCATATCGAAATATAATTGTGTGATATACAGAAAACAAATTGTGGCATTCCAATTAAATTTGATTGAAACATTTTTGAATTCTAATATGATATACCAGATTTTTTTTTAATGTTTATCTAAGGGCCCTTATAATACATCAGGATATAACCACTCGAAATTTTCCTTGAGAAATATATTCCACCTTATTGTTAATGGCGTCACATTAAGATGGCAGCAAATTCAAAATCTCTAAGCTTTTGTTTGGAGCATGTTAATAGTAGTCAATTTATGTCGACAAAGAGTAGACAAGTGACAATTTTTAGTGTCGTTTTGATGTGACATCGACGACGCCATTCACAATAAGGGGGATTATTTTAAATTTTATTTTTATCTCAAGAGTTGATTAAACAATATATTTTTGGGAAATTTTTACATAATATGAAGAACGATATGAAGATTATTTTTGCATCACTAACCAAAAAAGTAAATTTTTTGAGTTATGGCGTTGTTTAAATAAATGAGCGACATGTAGAAGCTCATGTGGTGTAGTTGGTGGCGAGATAGAACAATTTTAAATGAGCTCTCATAACACAATTTATGAGATTTACTCCTACTCCTAAAAATTTCTATAACATGATAATAACCAGGGAAACCGCAAATATGCAATTTCATGTTTTTTTGTGTGACGTATTAATGCAGGGACAAAAAACTTTTATATCCCTGCAAATAATGCGACTAGTCCATACATGCATGTAAAGACTAGTCCAAAGAGGAGTAGGAGTACCATAAAACTACTCCAAATATATGAAAAAAAGGGGGTCGATTTAACATTGGGATATCCTAGGGTTGGACCACATGGTCCAACTAAGCATTACATCGGACTAACCCCAAAACTACTTCATATGTAATAGTTATAGACAACTTGCATACAAGTTCTGAGTGCCTAAAAAGAACGATCATATTCGTTTAAACATGAACTCTTATCGTACGTCATTGAATGCTTGTGTGAAAACGACATGGTCTATGGCTGCATTACATGGGACCATGATGTGTCTGTTTGATCTAGATTGGACCACGTACTCCAATATTATTTGCAGGGATGTGTCAGAACTTTTTATGAATTTTGGCATCGATTTGTTAGTGCATATTTTGCATATTTTAGCCTTTAAAGCATTTTTGCATATATCAGTTTTACATGCATTTTTTCAACATATTTTCGAAGTTTTAGAGCATAATTTACGCTTTTAGGGCTTATGCAATGGTCAGATTTTCGACTATAGTCGAAAGTACTCATCCAACAAATTTTCATTTGGTATTATGACAAACATTCGACAAATAACGCCCATATTGTGGATACCAAGCAGTGATATTTAAAATTTGTAACAACTTTACTTAAAAATAAATAACAATAGTTTATAATAATTTTATATACCAAAATACTTCATCGAAAGCTAAATGCTGTTCGATTGGAAATTGTTGCTCAACGAAATTTTCGATGTTCATAACATGAATTGAACATTAAGTTTTCGATAACCAGCGAATTGAACTATAATAAGGGCCTAAATCTCATTTATAATGTTTCATGTAGAGTATACATTTTTCTTATATATTATATAGTTTTACGGATGTTAGTTTCAACAAAAACTCGGTTTTGCTATTTTTGACGGACTCTAACCCGAGTAGACGTTCAAGCAACATTGTCAATGTATAAAAGTTTATTTAGATGTGACAGACAACGATTTTTATTTGAACATCTAGGTCATTATTTTGCAGTTTGTTGAAATAAAAGTTATAAATAAAAATCTTGTCTTATTTATCTAAAATACAGTACCAAAGTTTTAATTCTGTTATTGTGATCTCTTTTGAAACTGAAGTTCAAAAAAAATGAATTTGTATCATTTGCTTTAGTCAAAATTTGTATGGCAAATTTTGTTTTAACGAGCACTTGAAACCCAAATTATTCACCCCTATCGCCAATATTTTTTCCCTCGAAATATTTCCACTTTTCACCAAATTGCAATCCTGAATAATTTTTTCCATTGTTTTGATTCCCCCTATCGTGAATAACATTTTTTCACTTTTCCCTTAGATTTTTCTACTTTATTTTTGCAGGCGAACTAAATGATTACATTGAATAATTTTGATATTTTCCTTTGAATTATAAAGGGTGTCCCAACAAGAACGCAAGATTTAAATTTGGCGCCATTCGAAGTGTCATTGTTTGACATATGAAGAATTGTTATTGTTTGCTAGTAGAAGGTACGAGGTTAGTAAAAATGAATCGCTACACGAATGAACAACGCATTCTCATTGTGAAATTGTTTTACCAAAATGGTGAAAGTTTTGCGGCTACAGTTCGCAAATTTGCGATCAATTTGGGGTCACAATAATGCTCCAAAAGAGTCAACTGTAAAGAGATTAATGAATAAATTTGCCGTAACTGGGTGTGTTAGTGATGTAAAGACAACAACGCGCCTTCGACCAGGTCGATCGACCGAAAATGTCGCAGCTGTACGTGATGATGTCGCTCAAACGCAGGTCAAGCGCAAACAGTCAATGGTGTCCGGTATCGTGAAATAGTAACCAGTTTTTTCGTGCCTAGAACTGAAGAAATGAATGTGGAGGGCATGTGGTTTCAACAAGACGGAGCCACATGTCATACAGTCAGAGAAACAATTCAATTGCTACATCAGTCATTTCCCGGTCGTGTTATTTCGCGTTTTGGAGACCAGAATTGGCCGCCTAGATCGTGCGATTTAACACCATTAGACTTTTTTCTTTGGGGTTTTTTGAAGTCGATGGTTTACGCGAACCAACGAGCCGACGACGATTCAAGCCTTAAAAGAGGAAATTGGACGCTGCATTAATGAAATACCGCAGCATTTATGCAAAACGGCCATTGAAAATTTCATGAAAAGATTGCGTGTGTGCCAGCAAAGCCGCGGCGACCATCTGCCCGATTTGTTGTTCCACACGTAACCTCATTTTGTCTACTTTACGATATAATAAAGTTTCACGATTTTTTTTTAATATCTGTGTTTTATTTAAAATTTAAATCTTGCGTTCTTGTTGGGACACCGTTTATATATTAAAAGCTACAAATTATTTTTAGGACAAGATTTGTAAGTAAATTTCATGATTCTTAACAATAATTGCATACAACACCTTTTTCATGGAGTATGAATATCTTTGGTTCACACACAATAAATTTTATCATGGCGCACCGCGAAAGTATAATAAAAAATTTTTCTCCACTGCACCTAGAATATTTAAAACACAACTTTAAACTTAAAAAAAATTCATTTGGATCCTAAAACTTGTGTATTATTTAACAAATTTGTCTGATTACCAATTACTTTTTAAGCATTACAAATCTTCTTCCCTTTTTTTGCATTCACTGAGACTGATAGCGGAAAAAAATTCACGGAAGATTCACGATAGCATTTTCCCTTCGAAGGGAATAAAAATTTCACGTTAGCAAATATTCCACTTGTTATTCACGATAGGAGTGATTATTTTTTATACGGGAGTTATTCTTTGATAATTTTTTTGTTTCCTTGTTTTGTTTATTTTCTTTTTGTGTTATTTTAGAATTAAAAATATTTCTTCATTTTCATAACGAATTTATTTAATTTTTAAGAGCATATTTTTATACCGCCATATGCAAAAAAAAATTACGTGTGCTTGAAGGGTATGCTAAAACACAACTTCCATACAAAAACCGGTTTTAACGTACACTTGAAACACACTTTATTTTTTTGTATAGGGGGTTAGTTTTTAGTGCATATTGAATGCAAATAAACTACTTTCTTTGGAGCATATTTCTGGTTTCCCTGATAATAATCATGTTGCAGAACCAAACTGGCGAAACTTAATTCGAAAATCTACCGCAACGTCACTTTTCCTCACTATAATGAAGATCTAAGACTTAACCCTGATATGATTAGTAGTCCCAAAATTTAGTGGCTCAAGAAAAAGTTATTTATTTATACGCTCAGTAATTAGAGAGGATCCATTTTATTCGGAAATTGAGTTCCAATTTTGTATCATTGGTTTTGTACAAAATGATGAAGAAGCCAACACATTTGATTGCGTGAGAAGCTAATTTCTCAGAATTAGGACCAACTATTTGGTGACACTAAATGGTAGCTGTCATCTTATAAAGTAATTTGGCTTAAATCACACTTTTTTTGATAAATTAGCCCCGTTATTCTGAACTTTGCACAAATGACAGCTTTTATATTTTAAGCAAAGTAAAAATTGTAATTTTTTATAATTTTTATTTCGTCACAGAACTTAGAATACGGGTGTTAGTTTTATTTATACCAGTGCTGAAGGAACTAGAGGGACTTCAATCCAAAATATATATTTTTTTCGTTCAAAAATGCTTGAAAATTTTAAATTTCTCTTTAAAAAAGCAAAATTTATTACACAGTACACAAGTGTGACGTTTCATAATTCAAATTTTCCACATTTGTACCTATGTGTGTATGTATGTGTGTATGAATGTATGTATGTATGTAAGAAATGTCAAAGGCTGATAGCTCAATTCTTGATATTGTATCATTTCTGACAAAAATTATTTCTTAGAGAGTATTATTGACTGAAAAAAATTTCACACTCTGGAAACTTTCTTTTTTTTATAAAAAGAAGAAAAAAGAAACACTTAAACAAATCACCCTTTAATCAATTACAAGTTTTAACGCCACGCAACATGTAATATTGCAAAATTATTATTTAATCCACTAAATTAACACTTTTTATTTAAAACGGCTTAAAAGCAGCGACAATGCGATAAAATAAAAAGTTTCATTAAAATGCAATTGTCATAATACGCATATTATTTAGCATTCCAAATTTTTCTGTTCTGATTTTTTTTTTCTTTTTTCAATGTCATACTAAATAAAACAAAACGAATTGTAAAACGTGCTTTAATTTTCAAATTTCATTTTACCAGAATCAACAAAAAAATAAAACTTAAAATAACTTTTGTTAAAAATAGTTAAAAACACTTAAAAATGCACTTTTTGTTAGAGATTATTTAAAAATTAAAAAAAAAACACAGTAAACATTTTTTTGTTAAAACTATTAAAATAAATTAAAACAATAACATTTTAATCGAAATTTAAAAACGAAACTTAAGAAAACGTCTATTCTAAGCAACAGTTGCTGCACAAATACTGCATCTTACGATGGTTACAACTGTTTATTATGAGCACGTTTTGTTGTTGTCATGTTGTTTTTTTTTTTTTTTTTTTGTTTATCCCTCTAGATTTCTTTAAGAGAGACTCTATTTAAAGCAGGTGTGTAAGTGCTTCAAATAGAGTCACTACTCACTTATGGATTCTCACTTTTATTTTGTCTCTATTACATGCAAAGTAACTGTTATTATTAACCCACTAAGGTGGCATCTTAATTGTATTTAAATTTTAATAGTTGTAGTTTTTGACTCAAGTTTAAAATAATTTATATTTACAAATTTAAATTTACATATTTATTTTGAAACTGGTATAAGTAACTGTATTCATTAAACACAACAGACTTGCAATCAAACTAGACAGATTGTGTTCGAGAGAAGTTTTACTAATTAACGGTCTAACAAAGATATTTATTTTGAAAATGGCTTAATTTGCTTTACTACAGAAATTTGTTGCAGAGCTTAGTAGAGAATAGATAGTTGAGTTATTTAAAGTTGGAAGGTATTATACAGTGGATCAAAAAAAAAAAAAAAAAAAATCGGCAAGTTTTAAAAATATATTACAGCTTTACAGAAAATTTATTATTTGACATATTGTCAGAAGTGTACATAAAATAATTGAAATTTATTTGCTGGTAGTTTAGCATGCCTATATACGTATTTCACTGGCGCTTGAACCAAATCATCAGTAGACTTTAACCACAAAGCCTACTAAGCTTATTTTTTCTTTTGTGATTTTCAAAAGTATTATTATTTTATGAATTCTCATATAGTTTTTGAAAGTCTATGCATAAAGTAAGAGGTTTGTGACTGTTTAAAATTTGTGGTTAAAGTCTACTGATGATTTGGTTCAAGCGCCAATGAAATACGTATATAGACATGCTAAACTACCAGCAAATAAATTTCAATTATTTAATATATTACAGCTTTTAAAAATACAAAGTGACGATTTACTGATATATTTTCTTGGCACATTTGTGTATGCATATCGCTCATTAACTCAAACTAGAGAGCTGCGTAAACAGTTTTGAAATGTAAAAACGTCATGATTTTTAAATGTATTCACGTCGCATGTATTATACTAAACCAATAATAAATTCTGTCGTACTATAAGCGAAGCACGATGGATGTATTGGTGTATGTGTATATCAGTTGTAAGAAGCGATGTCGCAAGACAGCTTGTTTGTAACAAACACTCAAAAGAAGTACTGTTGATTAGTGTATACTTGTTATTTTTCATATTGTACGTTTGAGGGTGTTTGTGTGTAATATGTAGATGGTAAGCTATTATGTGGTTAACTGCATACAACTAATGTTAATGCATCCCTGTCGGAGAATGTGTGGTTGACTACAAAACTTTTCTTAGACTGACCAAAAGCTAGCTGCAAAGTCATCTAGAACAAACCCAAAATTAATTCTAAAGTTGAGCACGTAATCGAATTTGGTGAGAGCCAACAAATTTATTCTCAGCTACTTTAAAACTCATTTCAGTTTTATATTAACATTTTCCTGTTGTTATTTTGTATGGTAGCTTAGCAGAGTGGTAGTGCATTGAGTACACAACGTGTGATGTTACATGTTCGAGCCCCAGAAAATTTTTTTTAATTTACTCACTACCAAGTGATTTAAAAAAGTCAACTTTAAGTTAGCTTAAAATAGTGCATAGTGAGACAATTGACTACCGCCTAGGACATCGCAATGTTAAAATAGTCAGTTGATTACATTGCAAAGTAATCCAAGTGTAGCCAGTACTAGTTGCGAAATAGTTAGCTTACAGTTAGTTTAAAGTTAGCCAAATTTCCGATAGGGATGTGTGTGCCTTTGCATGTGCGCAGAAAAATAAAAAATCATACACACATACATGCATGACGTTTGTACACGCGTTCATGCGTAGAAAGAAGCAAGTATCACAAGTTCTTCCGTCACGAAGTGTTTTCTTCTTTACTCTTATACCTACAATACTCAAACAAATTTCTTGCAAACAATGTTGTTAACGTTTGTTTTATAAGATTTCGCTGTAGTAAAGCATTTGAAAAATCCCTCATGTCTTGAAAGTTCTTATAAGATGTCTTGTGCAGGAGACTAACTCAAACAACCAATGCACAGTGGGGGATTTTGTTACAAAATGGAAATAGTTCTACAGTTTCTAAACGTTTGTTTAGAAATTTTTAACGAGAGCCGTTTAAAAAAAATTCATCCCATTAAAGGACCATGATAGGACATACATAGTTAGGGCAAAATTATGTTATGGAAAATTATTGTGCTATTTACAAACAAATATGCTTGTAAAAAATTATTCCGAAAAACGCCAAGACTGTTTATAGCATAAACTTTATAGTGAAGATAGGTTATTTTTGGGTGAAAAGTCAGATTGCTCGCTAACAGTGCAGTTTTTACACACATGAGATGGTCAATAAAATAAACACTTTTGGCAATACTTTTCGGTCTAGTGTACAAGTATACTCACGAGTATTTTTCAAAAATAGGCGTAATATATTCAATTAATACAGCTAACAGCAACAATAAAACAAATAAACAAGTATCAATTTTCTTATAAAAATAAATTTGTACTAACTTTTTTATATTACCTGTATCTGCTTACAACATTTATAGAGAGACGACAGAAATGAATACACAAAAAGTAAAAACAAACAGAATTTGCTTTTGAGTTCCCGGCAATTTCCTAAAAAATTCGTAACATCCCAAAAGTGGGATTTTTTCTTTATTTTTGCTGCATTTTTCTTATCTTTTGCCGGGCACAGATAATATTCTTGGAAATAAGTAATTTTTAGATTTTAATTGAACTATAGTGAATTTTTAATATTTGTAATTCTTTGTAATATTTGTTATAGTTTTACCTTTGAAATATATAAAAATGTGGCGTTAGTATTTTTGCAATATTTTTTAATAATAGCGAAATAATCAACCCAGTTTTTTTTTTGCAAAAGCGACGAAAAATCTACTCTTTTCAAAGAGTTAATTTAAATTGTTTATAACTTTTGACTAAATTCTGCTTTTGACACCAAATTTTTTTTTTCTAAATGTTAAATTTTTTTTTGTTTTTTTTTTCATTAGCAGTATAGTGTACTTAGGTTGGTAAAAATCCAAAATTGTAATTATTTTTCTCGAATATTTCCTAAACTGTAAGCGAAAACACATAAATGTAGCAGACTTTTTTAGCTCTTCGATAGAAAAATCCACTTGAAGAAATCTTTTTTATGAGATCAAAAATATCAGCTTGGCATTATTTTTAATTTTCATTAGCTCGAGGTTGCCCACTTTGGGGCTTTGTGGCTCAACCCCCTTTAGTAATATACATATAGTGCAAATTCCAGACTTGAGCTCTGTGACACCTTCTCAAATGATCATAACAATCGGATGACTCGTTTAAAAACTGCAGAATTATTTCCATTTTTTTAATGAAATCCGCACTGTGCAACGTCATAAATCAAAAAATGGAGTTTTTGAATTAATTTAAAAATTTCATACAAATATCTTGTTTATTCAAATCTTGCCAAACTAGTTTTTTGAGTTATGGCGTTTTTGGAGTAAATGTATATAACCAAAATACTTCTGCTTAGGAGCAATAGAAATAATAGCAAAAAGCTCACAGTTAAAAATTATGATCACAGTGAAAGTCGGGCAGAATATATTGGGCCTAATAAGGAGTGTCATATTTCGACCAAGACTATTTTGTACTAGACTAAAGAACATTTAAAAAATATTTCTTTAATCTAGTACAAAACCGTCGTATTTGAAGTCGAAATACGACACTCTTTATTTTCTCTTAATGCATTTTAAATGACAACCTTAATTATTTCCAGACTTTGTTTTAAACGATAACACTTCATTGCTTTGTTTCTTATCTATACATGCATGTGTATACCTGAAACTAGTTCAACGATGATAACAGACGTGCTGTTTCCGAGAGGTTTTTCCCATACAGATAAATCAGGGATAAACCTAAATGGGCATTACTTGTAACAGATAAGAAGCAGACAAAGAACTATCAATTCTAGTTCTAGATTAATTTTAAGAAATCCATATTTAGCATTTAAGCGTACAAATTTTAAGTGCAGACAATAAATAAACATGAAACATATCGCATACAATTTTTTGATTTATTTAACTACATACATATTTTCATTTTTTACAGCTTGTAGTTTTTTTTCAGTTTTTTTAGAATAACTTAAAGGGACTCCTAAATTTTTGCTAACAATATTTGGCAAGGTTGTAGCTACGGTAAAGTTTGACAAATTATGTGAACATATGAATATAATCTGAACGTGTTTAGGCATGATAAATATGGTGTATTTACCCAAACTCCCCACAATATGAAAGTTGGCAACACAGAAATTGAATTCGCTTTGGCCAAGAATGATACAGCTCGTGTGATGTCATTGGTAACCCATTCGCAGATAATTATAATTTTATATCGTTATGTTGTATTTAGATCATTCTTGATGTGAGATTTTTAGGAAACGGTTAAATAAAATTACAAGCTATAGGATGTTAAATCATACCGCCTACTTTCCTGAATACGATATTGAATAATATTAAGAACCGTATGTATTTTCAAAGTATCGAAGGATTTGGTTACTGTTCGGTGCAGTAGTAATTACATAGACTACAAAGCAAATGATGGTCTTCGTGAGCTCGAGTTCAATGCCTGGCAATATCCTCCCTTTTTTATATGCCTACACAAGAAAAAATCTCAGAAAAACTGAAATTTTATATAAAAGCATGTCACAAAATCTTTTGTCGTACACTTTAAGTATATTATTGTCCAAAATTATCGATACTACATTTATGGTTTAAAAGATATTTTTCACTGAATATTCACAATGCAAAATTTTTTGCTTAAAAATCGCCGAAATCTTAGAAGTTCCCCGAACATCACAACGGCAACACTCTGTGTATGTTTGAGATTAACAATGTCTGT
This sequence comes from Tachina grossa, assembly GCA_949987645.1. Taxonomy (NCBI): domain Eukaryota; kingdom Metazoa; phylum Arthropoda; class Insecta; order Diptera; family Tachinidae; genus Tachina; species Tachina grossa. The sequence goes on along the minus strand of OX465277.1, from coordinate 81,710,995 downwards.
TTGTCATAATTTGGGCCTATTTTTATTTAATGGGATCAAATAACAACGATAGCCTTCTAGACAGAAAATTATTTCTTAAAATAGGTTAAAAAATGAGGGAATAGTGAAGTAACATATGTATAGGGTATTTGTAACAGAGTTTACAACTTTGACTTGCATCACTACTTTATATGAACACCCATTTAACAGCTGATAGTTGCTTTTTGTTCAGTTTGCTTTGAAATTTCATTGTGAATCCCCTTGCACCAGATAAATTTTTCTTGTCCTCAAACCCGTCGTGTACTTCTTCCATTTTATGGCGTACATAATCGATGAAGCCCATTTCTGGTTGAATGGGTAGGTAAATAAGCAGAATTTTCGCATTTGGAGTGGGGAGAATCCACGAACTTTTGTCGAAATACCATTAGATCCACAGAAAATTATTGTTTGGTGCGCTTTATGGGCTGGCGGAGTCATTGGCCCATATGTCTTCAAAAACGATGATGGTCAGAATGTTACTTCCAATGGTGAAAGGTATAGGAACATGATTCCAAATTTTTCGTACCTCAATTATGTGGCATTAATCTTGCTGATAATGTGGTTCCAATAATTTATTTACTCAAAGAAACTTTTGATGAAAAAATTATTTCACGTAATAGCCCAATTAATTGGCCACCACGATCGTGTGATTTAACCCCATTGGATTATTTTCTTTGGTGTTATGTTAAGTCAATATTCTACCTCGATAAACCACAAAGAATTAAACACCTGGAAATCAACAATCGAAGAGTTATCGGCGAAATACGATCGCAAATGCTGCGAAAAGTTGTTAAAAATTGGTGTTCCAGATTTCGCCTTCTACGCGCCAGCCGTGGCGGCCACATGGCAGAAATCATATTTAAACATAACTTTTATAAAATTTTCTATCTAATAAAGCCCGTTTCATTGATATTAAAAATATATTTCCTTGTCTTATTATGATTTAAACTTGTGTCACTCTATTAAAAACACCCTTTACATTAAAAACAAATCCTCACAAAAACTTATATGTGAAAAAAGGCCAAGCTCCTATTCAAAATTTCGGCTGTCAAAAGTAGTGAGATAAAAATGTTAACCAAGCTCTTGTTTAGCATAATACCTATCACTACAATCTTCTATACATTATATAAATTTGTAATCGTTAGGATGTCTTATAACGTCGCTGTTTTAACTAACCGACCTAACTGACATTTTTTTGAAAAATGAGTGAAGTCCTCTACTAGACTTTATAAGTCATAATACACATTGTCTACAATTTTCATTACATTTCTGACGCAGCCATAAGAATGAATGTATAAAACAACCATAAAAGCTGCTCTCCTGTTAAATTTTTAAAATGTTAGTTAGGTCAGTCAGTTAAAACAGGGACGATATTTTCTAGGCAACCTGCTAATGATTGCAAGTATCTTTATGGTTGCAAAAAGAATAGTTTTTTATATGAATTTCGTCGAACTTAAATAAATTCAGATAATTTGGGAAATTTTAAAATATACATATAACAAATTATTAAATTTGAAATCAATTCTGGCCAAAAGTGCAAAGTTATTTAATTTCGTGGCAGCCTTAGTGGGCTATTTAAAGGATAAATATTTATTTCGAAACATCGCTAAATGTATGTATGTATGTTCCACATTGTAGGAAATAAAACATCTGGAATTTATTGATGCGTTCATATAAAACCTAGAATCTAAATTGTATGGTCTGAAATGGAAAAGATTACGTGGAAGGAATGAATGAATTAATGAATTAAGTCAAACGGGAAACACAGGACACTGCGACCAAAGTAGACCTATTGTATCCCTTGTATCTAGACCTACTCTCCTGATGAGTCTCAGGATTGCCAGTGGATGTAGTGTTGGCAGTTCCCAATCCTCCAATGTGCTCTGGAGTTACTCTCAATGCCCAGTCTGCTGAGGTATTTTCTCAGTCTACAATGGCCTTTGCGGAAGCCTTTGGGCATTCTTAGATTGTTTTTACAAAGGGAAATGAGAGGTATGAAACGGTCTTTGTTATACATACGTTCCAATCATCAGCTTTGCATCCGTCAATTAAGGGAAACTCAGCTCTATTACTATTGATCTACTTCGATTTATCTTTCAGGATTTTGTCGAATCTGAGTCCACAAAACGGTTCTGGTTCGACCATGGGTGTATTAGCCCCCTTCTGGCCATCATTTTGTCGGCATTTTCAGCAGGTGTGACCTTAATCAAGCTGCTTAGCTAATTTATGCCTCGATTATGGATGGCAACCGAACTTTGGTTGCGTTGCTAGTTGCCGAAATGGTATTACGGATGGCAACTGGCAACTTACAGCTGGTAATTTCAGTTGCCATGTTGGTAACCACAAATTTGTAGTTGCTGCATAGTTTAAAAGCAAAAAAATTTAAAAATTAAACAGTAATTGCAATATTATTTTTATTTTTGGATTTCTTCTATGGATATGTAAAGAAAATATGCTTTACAGATAAAACAGAGATTGTTCAAACTTATTTTAGGCAACAACATTTACTCACAGTAGAGACGGTAATTCTAAAGAGTCTTATATATTATATTTCTTATATTTTAAATATTTTTTCAGTTGCCAATCTGTCATAATCGTATTTTCGATAACTTTTTGGCAACTAGAGGAAGTTGCCATACATAATACAAATTTTAGTTTCAGTTGCGTTGCTAGTTAACTCGGCAACTGAAGTTCGGTTGCCATCCACAATCGAGCCATTAGCTTAATGCGGCACTTATATGAGCTGAGCGCTTTGATGAGAGCCTGACTATACGAGCAAATGGCTATTTCTTTTCTTCGGCAGCACCTATTAAGATTAAATTGTGCGCATATCTCATTGGAAGGAAACTTCGATTTCATCATTTCAGCTGTTTACATTACGTACGACTTTTGATTGTGTAGTTTCATTCAAGTACAGTTCTTTCTTTTTTTGCGCCTATATGCCAAACAAAAAAAATTAGAAATCATCAAATAAACGTGAAACTTTTCCATTTTACGAGTATTTGTCTATCTCAATTAAAGAAGGAAATGCGAATACTTATTTTCGATTGCATCATTCTCTCAGCTGGTCTTAATCTCAATATTGAAATGGTTTTTGACATTATTTTACTTTCCAAATTTATTTAACAACAAGACATCAATATTTCGTATGAAATTATTGTGAATAAGACTTAAAATATTTATTTATAACTCAGGAAGCAAAAAAGAGCATCGCATGAGTATTTGGAATAAAAATATTTATAGAACATACAATCAATTATAAATAAAATACAAATATACACACATATATAAATATGCATAGTAGATACCCTGCAGGAAGTGTTAATAATAAACCAATACTGAGACCTTGTCATGAGCATTATTGACAAAATATACCCCAGAACAATGATTATTGCTATAAACACGTCATCGCGTTAGTACTACTGACTAAGTAGTTCCTTGTAACATAGGTAGATATTGGTAACAGATATTCACTAGTACTTATAGTCTACACTTTTACTAATTTTTTGGAGCAAGGACCTCATAATTAAAAGTCATAAAAAGGTAATTTTAATATGCAAACACTCCTTTGACAACGTGACCAAAATAGTCGACAAAATTGGTGACTTGCGAGACACTTAACCCCAAGTTTTCTAGAGGGTCTCTATATATATGCAGTACATGTTCGTACTTATGCAAAGTTTTGGAAAATTTTAAAAAACCATTTATTGCAGATTAGCCTTTCAAAAATCGAGATTGCATAGCAATGAACCTTGGCATTTAATTGATGTTTAATTTTGCTGTCCCAGTGGCTATTGTACAAACATCTCTTAAAAATATAATAAATTCAACGAGTTTATCTTTATTTGATTTATTTCATTGGCTTCCCCATTTTAAAAGGCACAATATTTTTGCAACTTCAGATTGATTTTCAGTTCATTAATATATGGAGACATTTGACAATTTGTGTCGTGTCAAAATATAACAATGGGCGTATGTCAAACGGTAGAAAAGTACTATGGCAAAAAAATATTTGCCTGTGGGGAAAAAATTTTATTTTTCTGCTGTGCCAAATGATATCTTTTTTGACAATGTAACATTTTGACAAATTCGCTTGAGCATAGAAAGAAGCTGATGAAACAATTGCTGTGGCGGCGGTTTTGCTTTATCTGACTACAAGCCGCCGGCTACCAACAAATTTTTAAGAGGACATTTTTATCTAAAACAATATTCTTGTAGCAATAAATTATATAATATTATATATATGATGCAACATTTTTCGCAAACTAAAATAAACAATGATTTTTTCACAGTCTAATTAAATTTAAAAGACGTAAAAATCTTTGTGTTGGGCGACGGCTCGAAGCCAGGGCGGTGGATTTAGATTTTATGATACCATAAATTTTATTGCAGCTTGTCAAAAATTTACCTGTTGTGTCAAAATTTCTCCCAGCCCCCAGGGCTAGTGAAATTTTATTCACCTCAGAAATGTCAAAAATTAACTTACACTAGTACTTTGCTACCGTTTGGCACAGGCCCAATGATATAAATGCGTTGCAAAAGAACTGAATGCATGCTCAAGATCATAAGCTTTTTTCAATTAAGATGCAGTAATGAATTATTTGCATAATGTTTTAAAAATATATTTATATTTGATAAGAATGGCGCTCTTTTTCTATGTTGCCTGAGCAAAAATTTTTTGGCTAGGCGTCTTTATGGGACAGAGAGTAAGGATAACACTGTGTGTAATTTTTTAAGTCATGGAAATATAACCATATACGGACACCACTACGTGATAAAACACCAAAAAAAAAAAAAGACCCGTGTCTCCTAGTTTTGCCCCAAGTTATGCACTTATTTATGGGCCCCCAAAGATTTGGGGCCTCGGTGTCATTTTTGCATTCTCTGAGGCTCATATCTTGCAAACCGTTCGGAACTATGATTTACTCTGTGAGGCAAAGTTGTAGCTCTTGTCATAAAAAACAAAAATTGTTAACATATAAAGTCAAAAAAGACTTCATCTTCAAGATCAATATCGCAAAAATTATTTTAAAAAAATTCGATTTTTTACCTTTTTTACCCTTATTAGGTCCATAGGTATCAAACCGTTCAAAATTCAAGGAAATAATCAACCACAAAAATGTACCTCAGATCTCAATAAACAACTATTTTAAACATATGAACTTCCAAGGAATGATTCTTAACATCGTTTAGGTAGCCGCAAAAGTGAAATAATTCCCCATCATTTTTTAATTTCAGTTGTTTGGAAATTTTTCACTTTTGCTGCTACAAGCGCTATTTTGACCTTGAAGAACTTCATCCTTTTTTTATTTTATATATTCACAATTATGAGTCTGAGATTATGCAAAAATGTCACTGAGGCCCCAAATCTTTGGGGACCCATAAAAAAGTGCATGAATTGGGTTAAAATTGCGAGACACGGGTCTTTTTTTATCTTTTATCACTAGTGATGTCCGTATATAGTTATATTTTTTCGTGTTGCACTGTGTAATTAATGCAGAGTGGAGCCACCTAATTTTCCTGTCTCGCCCCTTCACTCAAAAGTTGCCGTACAAAAATTGTTGTGTGGAAACTCAAAGTTCTAAAAAGCATGGTATCAAAATACTCATCAATCATTATGTAAGGATTTATGAAAATTAGTTTATATAGGGTGTTTTTTTCAGAGGTATAGAACTTCGAATTGAAATAAAACACAAGAAAATCGTTTTAATGTCCATCAGTTTGGCTTTATTGGAAGGATAATTTTATGCCATTAATGTTTAAATATGATTTCGGGCATGTGGCCGCCGCGGCTGGCTCGAATAAAGCCAATTCTACAGGTCCAATTTTCAACCACTTTTTCGAGCATATGGGGCCGTATGTTGGCAATAACGCCACGAATGTTGGCTTCCAAGTCCCCTAACGTTTCTGGTTTGTTGGCGTAGACGAGCGACTTCACATATCCCCAAAGAAAATAATCCAATGGTGTCAAATCACACGATCTTGGTGGCCAATTGACAGGTCCATTCCGCGAAATTATGCGCTCATCGAATGTTTCCTTCAATAAATCAATTGTGACGTGCGCTGTGTGGCATGTAGCGCCGTCTTGTTGGAACCACAACTCATCCACATTCATGCCATCCAATTCGGGAACAAAATAGTCGGTTAGTCGGCTCCAATTGCTGTGCACGGTGGCGAATCGATTCATTCGGGTCCTCTTCAACACTTTGCTCTACAGCGGCAATTGTTTCTTCGGTGCGCACTGTTCGACGTCTCTGCGGATGCGTATCATCACATAGAGTAAACGTAGTGCGAAAACGATCCATGGTTAACCGAATTAATTGCTCTGATGGACGATTATGTCGACCATAAAATGGACGGAGCTTGCGGTAAACTTCGCGAACTGAACCATTATTTTCGAAATAAATTTGCACGATTTGCAAGCGTTGTTCTTTTGTCAACCTGTTCATGATGAAATGGCAAACCAAACTAAATATTAATCATTTGACAGCTGACAAAATGGCCGCCAGTTAAAAAAGTGATGCCAACTTAAAGTTCTATACCTCAATAAAAAACACCCTTTATGTGTTACACCCACGATGACTGACGAAAAATTAAAAAATTTTATTTCTAGCATGTTTGATGTCTCATTTTGATGTATTTCTTGCGTTTGTTTAACAAACATGAACATATTTTAAACAAGATTTTAACTTAAGGGCAGTTGTTATAAATTGCGAATGAAAAACCAGTTTCATTTTTTCTGGCATAATTTTTTTTATATTATTTTTGATTCAAGCACGCTACTATACTGAAAGCAAAACCTTAATATTATCACTGTATTTTGTCATTAATAACGAGCTAACGCAAGAATTCATTGTATTAATGAAGAATTTCATGCACATAATGAAAACTTACAATAAGTTAATGAACAATTTCATTCTTTCAATGAAGAATTATTAATGATGCTAAATGCTTTTTCTCTTAGTGTATTATTGCTTTTGGCTGTTTTAAAAATAACACTATTAATTTTTAATGGAGTAATTAGAGTTTCTACGCGGGAAAAAAAATACCGGGAATTCCCGGGAATTATTTTTTTTGCAAGTCCCGGAAAATTTTCAACGGGAATTTTCGGGAATTTAATATTTACGTTTTTGGATTTTGGTTTTTTACATTGGTGTTCGTTGTTTTATTACTTAAAAGTACAATGTTGTAACGATGTATACTACTCGTACAAGCATGGAAACAGATGTAATAAAAATTTCCGAGGTGACTCCAACAACTTCATGAGTTACGAAATATCTTCAACCTAAAATCTCTTTATGGGAAATAGTATCTAGGTTGGGAGATTTAGATGGAATTTCCATCCATGTTATAACTTACAGCATATGAATTTATTTGTTTTTGAAATATTGTTGTTCTTGAAATGAACGAATGAAGCTGTTTTGTTTTTAATTTACATTTACAAATTTATTTGCTGGTGGTTAAGCATTGTCTACATATTTCATTGGTGCTTAGCCAAAGCATCAGCAGACTTCAACCACATATTTTGAACAGTCACAAACCTTTTACGTTGTGCAAAGATTTCACATATAATAATATTTTTTAAAATCAAAAACAATGCTTAACCACCAGCAAATAAATTTCAATAAAAATAAACTTATAACAATATGTCAAACAATAAATTTCTTAAATGTTAACTGCCTTATTCATAAAAAATATTTCAGGTTTATTAAGCGCTTATTTGACATATTTTTATGGAAATAATTCATAAAATATATTTTATGAATTAGACCGTAAATGTTGTATGTTTTTTTCATAAAATTATATTTTTTTATTGAGGCTTTTTAATTAAATTCATATGTTGTCAAAATTCCCGAGAATTCCCGGGAATAGAATTTTTTTTCTCGATTCCCGGGAATTAGAAAAGTGCGGGAAACTAGAAACCCTAGCAGTAATATAAAAGTTCATGAAGTCTGCTGGAGTCGATTGGAAATGCTTAACACACCGACCGTTTAATAAACAAAAAAGTGTAAAAATAAATTGATATTGAAAATATCGTAGAGTTACACTGTAAATTTTCTGACTTCACACCTAATAATTTTTTTATTCCCCCATATCAAAAAAAATTTTTCTTCAAAAAGTGTTTTTTTTAGTTAGTTAGTTAGTTTAATAATACTTAAAAAATAATAATAATTATTATTTTTTTCTTATGTATGTATGTATATTTTTGGCAATACGTACTATGTACTAATAGTGTTTTTTAGAGTGTCACAACTTTGAGTTGGCATCACTGATTTATTTGAGCACCCATTTAACAGCTGGGGCCTAATTCCTGCCCTCGTGATCGGAATTGCATTCGAATAGAAATTAATTTCGATGGCAAGAAATTTTCTGATGATGTCACTCGCTACCAAGCGAATCGAGTTTTTGTTTAAGTGTTGTAAAAAGGCAAATATATTTATATATAAATTTATTTCACAACACTGAATAAATTGTAAGCAAAAGCATATGTTTGTATATATGTTTGTGTGCAAAAACATATGTATGTACGTACATACACACGTATATGCAGAAAAAAGAAACGAATATACATAAATATTATTTTCATTTTAATTTAATTAATACTTTAATAATAATAAATTAGTGTAAGGTTAGAGAATAGAGCACTACTCACATTTTCGATTCTTTTATTGGTTGACCAGGAGCAACTGATTTGTTATTTAGATGCTCCCAGAGTTGGTTGATTTTTTATTTTTCCCGACAACTCTTAGGTAAAATATTATTTGCCAAGTCAGTGTGTTTTGTTACATTTAAAGTCAACTAGAAATTCTTTAATTTGTATTTCTTTATACGTACATTTGTGCATTCATTTATAAAAAAATTATTCAAATATTGAACATACATTTTCTTTTTCTTCGCTTTTTCTCTATGTTAAACATGATTTCGAATGCCTTTTTGCTTGCGAGTAAAAACACGAACGGTTTCATTCAAATGTATGCACGTTATCGAATGCTGTCATTAGAAATTTCGATATGCGTTATTCGAAACCGAATGCGAAAATCCCAAAAGTTAAAAAACTCGCACATTCGAGTAATAACTCGCTCGCAATCGAAGGCGGGAATTAGGCCCCTGATAGTTGCTTTTTGTTTAGTTCATTTAGAAATTTTTGATCAAATTAATTGTTCTATTTGTCAAACTCATCGGGCACTTTTTCCATTTTATGACGTACATAATTTGGCCCATTTCTGATTGAATGTGTACGTAAATGAGTAAAATTGTCGCATTGGAGTGAGGAGAATTCATAAGCTTTTGTCGAAATACCATTACATCCACAGAACATTACCGTTTGGAGCACTTTATGGGCTGGTGGAGTCATTCGCCCATATGTCTTCAAAAACGATGATGGTCAAAATGTTACTGTCAATGGTGAACGATATTGGAACATGATTCGAAATTTTTACGTACCTCAATTACGTGACATTAATCTTGCTGATATGTGGTTCCAACAGGACAGAGCCACATGCCACACAGTTTATTTACTCAAAGAAACTTTTGATGAAAAAATAATTTCACGTAATTGCTTAATTGATTGGCCACCAAGATCGTGTGATTTAAAAACCTTGGATTTTTTCTTTGGGGTTATGTTAAGTCAATTGTCTACGTCGATAAACCACAAAGAATTGAACACCTGGAAATCAACATTCGAAGAGTTATCGGCAAAATACGCCCGCAAATGCTGCTAAAAATTGTTGAAAATTTGTGTTCCAGATTGCGCCTTCTACGCGCCAGCCGTTTCGGCCACATGGCAGAACAGCGTTGTCACTGTTTTTCCAGAGCTTATCGCTAATTTTTGATTTGCAATCTTCTGATTCATCATTCTCAAAAATTGTTTTAAACATTATATTTGTATTAAAAAGCTTTAGCAGAAGAATTAAGTTTGTCACAACAAATCGAATTATTTTTAAAGTGTGTTTTTATTTTAAGAAGTGCTTCCAACAAGTCATATTGCATTTTGTTACGTATTTTTGTTTTGGTAGTGTTTGCTATTGGCACAATCATTGGTTAATCTGCTTTAATACTTCTTCTTTATTAGAAAACATTCACTATGGGTAATAACACACATTTTTAGGCCTGCCAGACGCACATTTCTTACCTCAAAAATCACTCTTGTTGCCATAAGTTATAAAAAAATTTCCCAAAAAATCCTTTAAAATGTGGATATCATCACCAAAAATCCCCAGATTCCCAACACGAATAAAAAAAAATGCCTAATTTGGGGACAAATCTCCTAAACTGGCAACGCTGCAGCAGAAATCATATTTACGTCCCTTTTCACAATGTATGATTAAGAGGTAACGTGAACTTTAACTGACAGCTTTCCATACAAAACTTGCCGTTAAAGTAAATGTTAGCTTTAAATTGTACATTGTGAAAAGGGCCGTTAAACAATAAGTTCATAAAATTTTCTTTCTTATAAAGTTCGTTTCATTGATATTAAAAATGTATTCCCTGGTTTTGTTATGATTTAAATCTGTTTCACTCTACACTGCAGTGCAATCTTTCTTTTTTTTAATGAGATTTTCACAAAAATGCAAATATGTTTTGCAAAAAATATATTACCATATTATTTTAAGTCAATTAAACTATTTAAGCAAATATAGAAAACATTTTCTATATTTCCACATCGTTTTATAATAAAAAAATTAACACCTGGTATTATCAACGTGAGTACCCTTAAAGCAACACCTGGGAAGATCAATAAACTAGTTTATGCTAGAATATCTTTAAAACACACAAGCAATCACACATTTTCTTTATAAACGATTGTAAAAAGTTATTGATTTATATGCAATATTTCCCAAGTGTTTTGTGTAAAATTTACATACATATCGTTAGATAAAATCAAAAAAGGCGTAAGTTACATTTAAAATATTTTACAGAAGAAGCAAAACACATTATCAGTTTCAGTGTATTTATTTGTAATAAATTCAGTAAAGTGTGACTTTGACTCGCGCACGAAGGGTTCCGTACGAACACTAGATATACGAACTTTATCCTAAATAATCGAGCCTGTTCTGAAAATCACGGTGATTTCAAAAACAAATTATTAATTGCTGACTTGTTAGTGGGTTTTTATTGTATTTTAAGTTTTCGTCATGTATAATAGAATATTTTATTCCAACTTCCATCGCTATAAATCGTGAAATTTACAAAATCAATGATTTAGCTTTTATTAATTTTTTGAAATCACCTTGGTTTGACACGTCGTGAATTGCAGAACAGGCCTGAATATATAGTTTTAGCATTTTTTTCGTTTTGGGATTTTTTCCGTTTTGAGACTTTTTAATTCGGCAAATTTTTAGATTTGGCGTTTTTTTAGTTTTTTTTTTGCATTTTATCGCTTTTGACAATTTTTTTTAGTTTTGGCGCTTTTTTCTCGTTTTGGATATTTTTACGGTTTTTGGCGTTTTTTCTCATTTTTTTCATTTTGGAGATATTTTTTTACTTTTGGCGATTTTTTTCATTTTACGATTTTTTCGGATTTTTGCGATTTATTTTAGTTTTAGATTTTTTTAATTTGGCGCTTTTTTCGTTTTTGGCAATTTTTTCTTATGTTTGGCGATTTTTTTCGGTTTGGCGATTTTATAATTTTGGGATTTTTTTAGTTTTACCGTTTTTGAAAATTTCAAGACTTTGCCTCTAACGGTTTCCGAGATACATCAAGTTGTCAAAATTACATTAACTGATAGAACACCGTTTAATTTAGATTTTTTTTAAATTTTAATTTTAATTGTTGTAGCTGTATAAAAATACACTAACTTTTTAAATTTCAAGTGTCTATATACATAAAATTGTATGTATATTACATGGAATTTTAACATTATTCGTTGCTCGTTTTGGAACACCCACACCCCAATTTTCAACTCTCATAATTTATCCAAATTTCAGGTCCGTAGCTCTTACGGTTCTCGAGGAAATAACCTGTGACGTACAGACAGACGGACAACGTAGCGAAAACAATAGGGTTCCTTTTCACCTTTGGTGTACGGAATGATAAAAATATTGTAGGTAGATGAATTTTTTTTTTTTTTTTTAATTACATCATAATCCATCAAAAAGAAGATTTTGAACTTTTTGTAAGTTACACTCGTTTAGAATTTGTGTGAAGATATGTATGTCATAGTTATCTATATATAGCAACTTAATACTCGTACATAAATTAATTTATTCCATCCTTAATTATGACAACTAATTTATTGATCTTAACTTTGAAAGATATCGTGACGTTAGGAACTAGTAAATGCTATTTTTGTATTAATTAACATTTTAAAAAAGTGTTTTGATGACTATTTTATTATCTAAGTATTTAGTTAATAGTGTTTCAGTTAAATATATTTATTATTCTTTTAACAATTTTTGAAAAACGTGAGCAAAGTGAAAAAAACTCGAAAACGATATTCCTATTAAAATACGAGTTAAGAATATTATACGAAAATAAATAAATAGGTGTAAATAAAAATAAATAAATTTTTACATAAAAAGTATCACATTTGGATGCATTTGGTAAAAGTAGCAAAATAGTGTCCAATCCGTCGAAAAATTGGCAAATTTTTTTCCAGAACAATAATCCTGAATAATGCATTATCAATACCTCTGCACATGTGTACATTTAGATTTAAAGTGAAAAAATCAACGATAGAAAATTATATCATTGTCAGCATTGCTAAGTATACATATCGAGTGCCTATATTCAAAACACGTCAACTCAAATTTGGTCAAAATGAGTTTCCGATGGCAAATAGCTCCCCTATGCTATATTCATCTGTGGTATAAATTTCGAATCAAAAAAAAATATTTTTTCCCCATTTTATATCAATTTTTCTTATTTTGCTACCTCAAACTATTTATTTTTTTTTTTTTTTTTTTTTTTGTGAAAATAAATGCTAACTCCTATGTAAATTTCCAATATTTTTAAAAAATTTGTAATTTATAAAAAAATCTAGCACATATCTGATTGCATTTGGCATGCTGAACACGAATCTGGTAAAGAGTTTGATATCCTATGGCTAGTTTTTCAGATATGGTCACTTTTAAATTATTAGTACAGAGGGGTTCCAATAAAAAAATTGGTAACCCAGCTAAAAAATTATATATGGTCCATATATTTTTAATATATGAATGTACACTCCGTTAATATAGGATAGACTCACTTGAAATTTTAGAGAATAGTAGACATTTTCGCGATTCATTAAAAAAATAGCAAGTAGTTTTTTAAGTCATTCTTAAGAGAATATTCTGTTGCTTTATTGACAAAAATTCCAAATGGGTCAGTAAACATTAAGTGGACTTTCACAATAGTTCTCGTAAACACCATGAGAAATTTTAATATTTCAGTGTTAACATAGATTAGCCTCAGTGATGTATTTTCAATTAATGTTTGATGTTTATGCAAAAATACCGTTAAGTGCAATAGAAAAACGTTTTATTAGCACAAAGAAAAAGTATTAGGAAAAAGCCGTCGCTTAGTTCCACGGAAGTCGCAAAACTTGACACGTATCACGATCTAGGGCTTTCTATCCGCGCTATTGGCGGAAAACTTCGTCGCATCCCAAAAGTTATAAGCATGACAAAAATATTATATATGAATTGATATATGGACTAATATATGAAACGTATTATAATACATGAGCCATATATGGAAATTTAATTATGAGGCTCTTCGTATGTGGATCCATACACAAAAATAAGATGTAATATACGGAACCATATAAAAATGTATGCATATATGTACAATCAAAAAGCTTTCATTTTATTAATTCTATCTTTTTCTCTCTTTTTAATCACTTGTGAATTGGAAGTTTGTTAGAAAATACACACGGTATGCAAATTTTATATGCGTAGAGCCTCAAGGTTTAAAAAATAAAAACTCGTGCAACAAAAAAAAAATCATTCTTGTAGGATTTTATATATTGTGGGCCTATTTAATAAATCAAATAATCAAAAAGATAATTCAGTCATTAATTTTATAATAAATTCAGTAAAGTGCGATTCTTCAGCCTATATAAAATATAGTTTTGGCATTTTTTTTCGTTTTTGGGGTCTTTTCGGTTTTTTTGTTTTGGTGTTTTTTGCGTTTTTTCGGTTTTGGCGATTTTTTTAAGTTTTGGCTCTTTTTTTAGTTTTGACACTTTATTTTCTTGTTTTGGCGATTTTTTTCGGTTTTTGACGTTTTTATATTTTGGCGATTTTTTTATTCTTGGCGATTTTTTTCATTTTTTCGATTTTTTTTATTTAAATTTTTTTTTTAGTTTTGGCGACATTTTCGCGTTTTGGCGATTTTTTTCGATTTTTGGCGTTTTTTTTTCATTTTGGCGTTTTTTTCATTTTGGCGATTTTTTCGAATTTGGCGATTTATTTTAGTGTTAGAAATTTTTTTTAATTTCGGCGATTTTTTTAGTTTTGGCGATTTTTTTTTTAATTTTTGGCGATTTTTTTTTGGTTTGGCGATTTTATAATTTGCGGTTTTCTTAGTTTTACCGTTTTTGAAAATTTCAAGTATTTGCCTCTTACGGTTTCCAAGATATAGCAAATTATCAAAATTACATAGTCAAAATTGCATTAACTGATGGACCACCCTTTAATTTATTTTTTTTTTAAATTTTAGTGTTAATTGTTGTAGTCTGCATAAAAGTACACTAATTTTACAAATTTAAAGTTTCAATATACATACATATGTTCATACAATTGTATGTATATTACATGGGATTTTAAAATGTTTCGTTGCTCGTTTTGGAACACCCTTTATTTTTTAATTCTCATGTATTTGTTGTTGTTGTAGCGGCCAAGGATCTACACACTCTGTCCAAATTTCAGGTTCGTAGCTCTTACGGTTCCTGAGAAAATACTGTGTGACGGACAGACAGACAGACGGACAGACGGACAGCGTAGCGAAAACAATAGGATTCCTTTTCACCTTTGGTGTATGGAACTTTAAAAATTAACGGAATTCTCAGATATTTTTAAGAAACAAAATTCATATAACCGCCAAAAAATATTATTAATAATAAATTCAGTAAAGTGCGACTCTGACTCGTGTACGAAGGGTTCTGTACGAACACTAGACACTTTTTTACATTTTTTATGAACTTTAAAAAAATTTTAATTTTTAGGCAAAAAATACTTTTTTCCCTTCATACATTCATTTTTAACTTCGAAAGTGTTGCACACATAGGAAAACGGTATAAGAACAGATTAGAGGAATTGTAATTCTTAATTTTTCTAAATTTGTTTCAGCTAAATCGGACTAGTGGTTCTCTAGTTATGTCAAACATAAGAGCCTAAAACGTGAAAAATTCCCCTATACGATAGTTACTAACTTCAAATCGATATTAAAAATATTTTAGCAGGTAAGAAGACAAAACCAATGATGCAAAAGTTCTTCATTTTGGGCCTACTTTCACGTCAAATTGTCAGGATTGAGTCCCGAATCAATTACTTCAAAAATGTTGTACTGTGTTAGTAAGCATATTTTTACCATATTATAGAAGACACATCATCATTTATCTTTACAATAATGAGCGAATTATCTAGTTTTTTCGCTCTACGGAAAAGTTAGCTTTTTTGAGTTGACGTATTTTGAATATAGGCTCTCGATATGTATGTAGTTGTAGTCATAAAATCAAAAGCCATATTTTTAAAATTAATTTCAAATTTAAATTGATATTTTTCTTATGTACATACATACGTATGTATGTAGCTTCGCATTATTACATTTTATATATTAATGCCCGTTATTTCTACAAACAGGTAATTTACCTAAGGTTTATTTACCTACAAGTTTGCTTTATAAAACTTAACTTACACGATAGATATCTGTACACTAATAGATATCTATGGCTAGAAATAACGGGCATAACTCAAATAAATATCACAAACGTTTTCTTTTTCTATAATTCCAATAATATTTCAATAACCCTAGTGAACATATGTACAAAAAAATCATATCACGTGTTAACAACAAAACAAAAATATAAAAGTTATTAATGGCCGTGATTAGTTATTTTAAGCCCCACTTCAAACTTAAGTTCACGGTGATTCATTACACCTTTCTAAACAGCAAGTCATAAACACTTATACGATTGTACATCCATGTACATATATTTACATACTTTCTTACATACATACATATGTACGTACTAGTGATGCACGAATATTCGTATTCGTATTCGAATTGCCGAACATTCGGACATTTGTAATGCGAATACGAAGCATACGTATTCGTCAAATTCAGGCGAATACGAATACGAATATTTTTTCAATAAAATTAAGTAAATAAATGCTTAAATCCTAAACTAAATTAAAATAAATGGATAAAAATATTAGTTTGTACGAATCCATTTAGTTTTTTATAGAAATTTGTGCTTTGTATCATTTTCAAATATTATTTACTGACGATCATTAAAATTTTGGGTAGTTTTTATTAACTTTAAAGTACGCCAACAGGAGTATGAAATTCTTTTTCATAACAATTTTTTAATATTTCATATTGCAGGCGTAAATAGAGCCCTAATTAAATGTCTATAAATTTCACATGAAATATTCGTATTCGCATTCGTATTCGTATTCGCGAATATCGTTTCAAATATTCGTATTCACGTATTCGTATTAAATTGACATTCGTTACATCACTAGTACGTACACAGTTTATACGTACGTTTTACAAGTTTGTTTTTGTATAAAAAAAAGCTTTAGCACCAATTTTATTTATACATATACAAAATATATTTATAGCTTTCTTTAAAGCTGCTCTTTCTTGATAATAAACAGAGTATAAGAGAGAACATAAACAAAGCGGTTAAAGCAAATAAAAATCTTGTGAATGTTGGTCATGTTTATCAGAGATGCCAGATGATTATCTTTTACTGAGATTGATAGTTTAATTTTAAAAAATCGATTAATCTTCCTTATCGGGATCCCTTTTTAGAGTTCCATACACGCCGTCCGTCACAGGCTGTTTTCTCGAGAACCGTAAGAGCTATGAACCTGAAATTTTAACCTTGGCCGCTACAACAGGAAATATATGACAGCTAAAAATTAAAGGCTGTTCCAAAACGAGCAACGGAAAATTTTAAAATCTTATGTAATATAAAACTGGAAAAATCGCCAAAAATAAAAAATGCCCAAACTAAAAAAAAAATCCCTAAAACTAAAATAAATCGTCAAAAGCCGAAAAATCGCCAAATAAAAAAAATCACCAAATTGAAAAAAAAAACCCAAAACCCGAAAAAATCGCCAAAACAAAAAAGGCGCCAAACTAAAATAAAAATGTCTAAAACTAAAATAAATCGCCAAAAACCGAAAAACCGCCAAAATCAAAAAAAAAGCCTAGAACCGAAAAAATCCCAAAAAAAAATCCCCAAAAATAATAAAAATCGCCAAAGCTAGAAAATCGCTCGAAAGTTCATATAGTATTATATATGAAGTGTCCGTACTTTTATTCGTATTTGTCGACATGACGAATATACAATGCATGATAATATAGCACTTGCCTACTCTATCTATTCTCATTTGATTGAATATTAAGGGGCTGCTAATATTATTAAATTTTTTTTAATAAAGAGTAACAAGTTCAAATTTTTTTCATTGTATAATATGATGATGTCAGATACAACTTCGTCGCCTTGTATGATATTTCTAACGTTGACAGAAAATCCTAAAACAGAAGACGCATGACACAATAAAAACTTTGACAATATTAATTTTTTGTTTCACTGTTTTGTGCATAATCACAGCACAATTCAATTACTCTGATGCCATTACAGGTTTCATATATAAGCATGTAAATTCCATCTTAGATGTCAAAGCGAATCTGTAACGCAACTGCCTTAAAGAATAAAGGCTTCATTAGTCTTTACTTTATGTAGCTGTTCTGTGGTCTGCGGTTCTTCTTCTAAATTTTAGTACTTACTTTTTCTGTAGTAACCAGAAGGGTCGCAGTTTTCCACTAAAGCGATGAGTTTTGCATCGTCCATTTTTATGTTTAAACATAATTTAATGTTTAAAATTTTTTAAACGCACTAATAATCCCAAATTAATATTTTACTTATTAAGTAAAATATTTTTTTTATTAAAAATACATTGAAATTGATTATTGAGGGGTTTAGCTGTATCCTATGCGCATTTCACTGTTGCTAATGCAGATCATCAGGAAACCTTTACCCAAGGTTTCTTAGAACAACTAGAGTTATGGATGGATGGATTTTCTTCAAACATAGCTAAAGCTATGTACAGACGGTTGTCAGATCTTACAATATTGCCAGTTAAATGTGCTCAAAATTTCTTACAACCGTGTGCACTGACAATTTCTGTCAGACGTCGTTGCCAGAAAAAGCATTGTCAGTCCATTGCAAGACTAGCAGCTGACAACAAATTGTCAGACATCTTACAATCGTGTGAAGAAATTGTAAAATTATTGCTAGATATTTGTCAGACATTTTAATATTGTCAGATGTGCGAAGTTCATGCATCTGACAATGGCGTCATTGTAAGATAATTCTTTCTATGGACAACACTGCACACGCTTGATTTTAAAGAAAAAATTTATAATAAAATATATGCAGGTAAAATCATTGCAATTGCTTCTTAATGGTCCATAATAATTTATACTTTCACTTTTCACATTTAACACAAACACAAATGATAAATATTTAACAAATTCTAACAAATGATTTAAGTCTGGCAACGCATTACAACAGATCTAACAATTTGTGCATATGACAACCGTGTGAACTGACAATTTTTCTACTGACGATTTTGTCAGATGAATTTATTGTCATACAACCGTCTGGCAATAAATTGTAAGATTTTCTGACAACCGTGTGAACTGACAAGGAATATTGTGCTGGCAATTTTCGATTGCCAGTACATTGTCCGCACATGGCCAGATCTGACAATGTTGTAAGATCTGACAATCGTCTGTACATAGCTTAAGAACCCTCTCGAGCAAG
Source organism: Tachina grossa (assembly GCA_949987645.1). Taxonomy (NCBI): domain Eukaryota; kingdom Metazoa; phylum Arthropoda; class Insecta; order Diptera; family Tachinidae; genus Tachina; species Tachina grossa. Next base: position 81,691,991 of record OX465277.1, on the reverse strand, counting down.
TCCCGTTTGAAACAGAAAAAATCTAAATCGCTCTACCCGTTTGGTCTGTACTTGGACACGGACAGACACACAGATACACAGACACACTCTAAAACTTATAATACCCCTGTTTTGGGCGGGGGTTAAAAATGAACCTCAACAAAATTTTATTTTGACATATCTATCAACCAAATATTTCAGATTTAATTCCAAAAATTAAACAATAAATAGTAAGCCTAACTTGAATACATACATATGTATGTACATAAAAAATTAAAAATCAAACTGCAGCTTAATGCACACATAAAAAACAGATGTTTAACCTGTTAGACAACCCATTTTGTAATCCGTTGTATGAAAAATTAAAGTTGTTTACACGGTTCAACTTTTTAATCAACATTTTACGCCCGAAATCAAATCATTCTAATCTTAATAAGCTGTTAAATGTGAAGATTCTCTATTCGAGAATAAAATCTTAATTTTTTATTAAGATCGCATTTAAGATTGTAATCTTGAATAAAATCTCATTTTCAGATCGAATTTAAGATATTGTTCTCAATAAAAATCTTAAATTAAGATCATACTATTATTTAAAAACGATTGTTAAACTTAAAGTTGGTTTAACAAAAAAAATTTGTATGGCAAAACCAGTTTTAACACATGCTTTAACTTTAACAAACGTTAAAGCATAAGGGGGATAATCTTAAAATTAAGATTACGTTCTTGCTTTTAAGAGTGCGTTCTTAATTTTAAAAATTCATTGTTTAAATTAAGAATTTACGCTTAAATTTGAGAATGTCAATCTTACTGATCAAATTTCAAGATTAAAATATGAAGATTTCTGCAACCTAAATTCAAGAATTTTGTTCTTAAATATATGTAGATCGTGATTTTTCTCTTAGTGTACACGCACCTCTCGAGAAAAGAAAATATTTTTATATTTTCATTGAGTTGTGTGTAAAATCAAAACTTATTTTCTGCAAAATTGAGTTATCGCACATCATATGTAGTTATAATGTAATCCTTTGATCTCAAAACGTCGAGATATGATGAAACTTCGGTTTTCAAAAATTGAAAAATCCGAATTTGTTTAATAGAAGTACACTGAAAAAACAGTTTTACATAAATTCAACGAACTCGCATTCATTGATTTAAATTCATTGAAATTCAACGTATTATACGTTGTTTCAAAATAATATTCCTTTAAATTCAACGTAAAATTTTATGTAGATATGAACTGAACGTTGAAACCATTCCTTGATATTATTCGTTGAATTTAACAACGAACTAGTTTATTGATTTACAGCCGTATTCATAAAAAAAAGTTGATTGAGGTTTAAAATTCATATTAGTTAAAAAACGTTTTAAGGCTAAATAACGTTTTTTAAATATTGGTATTCATAATCAGTTTTTTAACTAAAAATCAATTAACTAAATTTTTTTAAAATATCGTGGCAACACTGTATTCTTTATTTGTCACTTGCATATTAGTTCTGCAAAACAACGATTGTTAACTCACAAAGTACTCGTGGCTATTTTGTTTATTTGTCGGTTTTCAGAGAAATATTGTTTCTATAAAATAAAAGATATGTTGCAACTTGTATTTAATAAAATAATAAAAAAAGTTCACAACAAATCTTTGTTAAAAGTGCTTTTTATATTATTTATTTTATTGCAGATAAAGAAGCACTAGAATAACGAGCTTTATTTTGTTTGTTTTGAGTGTTTATACATCACTAGTTAATTTTCTACAATTATACTATTTTTGTTAACACATAAAATGAGAAAACAATGACTGGGAATGGAAACTGGATCGCTTCTTTTCTTTTAAATATTCTTTGGAGTATATTTGTTATTTCGGCAAAAGTTTCTATAAAAAAAAATTACATTGTTTTCTTCTAAATAACACTGGCATATGCATACATACATGCATACATAAGTACATACATACATACACACATATGTACATACAGGTAAAGTTCAAAATGTAAACAAAAGCGAAGCAAAATTGCAACAACGTCACCTTAAAATTGGTTTAAACATGGGGGCAGTCAATTTTAAAATTTGCTGATTTACGCAAGGTTTAAAAACCGTTTTTTAAGATAAAATTCTATTATGAATACAATTTTAGCGAATTTTGCTTAAACAATATTTGAAACGCGGTTTAAAATTTTTATGAATACGGCTGTTAACGTATAATACGTTCAATTTAAGGAACACGTTCTTTCTTATATAAATAAAAGAAAAAAGTTTAGTAAATTTCAAGAAAGTTTATCTTGATTCAAGGAACCTGTTCATTGATTTTAAGTAATGTACGTTGAATTTGACTTCAAGAACAAGAAGATGTTTTTTTTTCAATGAACGAGTACTTTGATTCAAGGCATCACCATTTGAATTTATGTTTTACTTGGTTCAATTCAACGTACTAGTTCCTTGTTTTATAACGGGGAAAAACGTACTAAAAAGAAAAAATAACTACAAAGCAATCAGTTGTTGTTCTTCGTTTAACAAATAAGTTTGTGTGCAAATTAAAGAAGAAAGTTTGAAATAAAAAAGTGCCAAAAAGTAAGTTAATAATAAAGAAATGATTATAATTAATTTTCATTGCAAAAAGAAATATAGTCAATAACTTGGAACTTGCTGAACTACTCTAAAGCTGGAAAATAAGTTCCAGATGCATCTACTCCTGAAATTAGTGGTTCAAATTCTCAAGTTTTATTAAGTAATTATTTTGGACGCTATTTAGATAGTATAATTTTATACATATACTATACATATTTATGTGTTAAATTTAAAGATTCGGAACCAACGCAGAGGTTTGCATTAGAAGCCTCAGATATGACAATTCGAGTGTATAGGAATTCAATAGCACTTGACAGGCAGAATTAATGAAGTAAACCAAGCTTCCACTTTAGCCGAGGTTTTTAAAAGATGGCCCGAGTATACGAAACCGAGTAGATTTCGATATGTGAGTATACAAATCTTTACTGTTTTATACTTTAGTATTTATTGCAAAGTAAATATTTATAACTATATTTCAGATTGACAAAGAATGGCGTTGCTTTTGGGAAACGTGAAGGAGTTTTATTTAACTGGCCGGAATGATTCGCGAAGAGAACAACACCAAAGACAAAGCTTTGATAGAAATATTGAATAATTTGGATAAGTCAGAGAGCATCTAAAAATTTAAATTTATTTTATTTTAAAGTAACAACTGCATTTTTAAATTTATACATGAATTATAAATTAACAGTCTTATTTCTGAAAATTATTAAGGCTTTATAAAGGGTTTATAAAACAGATTTCCATATTAACCCTTTATAAAGCTTTAATAATTTTTATAAATAAGGCAGTAATAATGTTACTATCATAACCAAATTTTTTATGTAAATACATACTTACATACATATATATATGTACATATCTGAATTAATTCTTATTATATGAATTTTTAAATAAAATTCTCAATTTAATATGAACTTGTCTATTATTATATTTATTAAAGTGAAATTTTGAATGTATAGGTGCATTGGATCAAGGAATAAATTCATAAAAATCAATGAATGTGTTCATTGTGTCACGGAATAGGTTCTTTAAATTCAAGAACTATTTCATTAAATTCAAAGTATGTATACGATGATTCAATGAATACATTCATAAAATCAATGATTGCATTCATTAGGTCAAGGAATAGGTTCCTTAAACTCAAGGAACTATTTCATTAAATTCAAAGTATAAACATATAAGTCTAATGAATTTACGTAAGGTTTCAACGTATGGATTCTTAACTTCAAAGAACTGGTACGTTGAATTCAACAAGCCAATGATTGGCATACTTTGAATTCAATGAACATGTTCCTTAGTTGAAAAATAAGGAATAAATTCGTTGAATCAACGAATTTTTTCGTTCAATTTATGTACCTTTTTGGTTCAGTGCACATAAGTACAAATTGGCATGAAATAGAAAGCTTCAATATAAGACGAGAGTCCTAATTTAAAGTTTTTATGAAGTATGTGAAAATGCTTACGTAAATGCTTGTATGTATGTATGTACCCTGCAGGAAATGGAACTGACACAAGACTAGTCACGAGATCGGTCCCCAAGTGATAGGGACCAGTCCGAGTTCTAACACTTCCTATGAAGCGGACCAGTCACTTTGACATGGGGATGGCCTAGGTTTGGGTTAATCGATACTTTGTATGCACCTTGTGAATTGCCACTGAACTATCCCATAGGGACCTATTCGGTGTAGGTGTAAGTTAGTGTCCTGCACAAGACTATTTATAAGACCTTTCAAGACATGAGAGATTTTTTTCAAATGATTTACTAAAGCGAAATGTTCTAAAAGAATCGCTAAGCAACACCGTTGGCAAGACATTTTTTTTTTGGTTGTTTGTCTTGCCAACAGTATTGTTTAGCGATCCTTTTAGAATATTTCGCTGTAGTAAAGCATTTGAAAAAATTTCTCATGTCTTGAAAGGTCTTATAAATAGTCTTGTGCAGGACACTAGTGTAAGTAACAATGAACACTTATACATTTTTTATTGTTACATATGCAATGACATTTTATTTTTAATCAGAAATTTTTTTGAGATTCGAAGCGACAACCTCCTGCATGACAGGCTTGCATACTATACCCACTCGACCACAGAGCCACTCATATTACAAAAAGTTTAAATACCAGTTAAGCTTAGGCTAATATCTAGGTATACTTACGGGACTGGTATATGTCCTGTATTCAACCACATCGTTCTGTGACGTTTAATACAATACTAGACCGAGAATCCTAATTAAATTGACTGAAGATCAAAACGATACATCAGAAAAATGGCGAATATGTAACCATTTACAATATATGCAGTGTTGCCATATTTATTTCTCAAAAGTCAAGCAAAAAAATCTTTTTTTTTACCAAAAAAAATTTTTTTTTTTGTTACCAAAAATATTTTTTGTTATTTTTTTGAATAAAAATTAGTTAAAATTTATTTTGTTTTTTTTAAGTAAAGCCATATAATACAAAATATGTATAGAATATGTGTAAGATCATTATGAAGCAAATCAGAAAATTTTTAAGTAGTTAGGCAAAAAATCCTTCAATAATATATTAAATGTACCAAATGTAAAATTTTAAAAATCATATTTTTAGATAAGAAATCTTTTGTGTCGTTTTAACATGTCTAAAAACTTCAAAAATAAGATAAATCTTCACATATGGCAACACTGAATATACATATGTGACGCGCAAAATAGAAAGGGACCTAAGGGTAAAAACCTGTTTTGTTCAGGAGAGCCATATTAAAGATTTAAATACGTGTATCTTTGGTGTACCATCACTGAATAAAACGCGCATATCTCTGGGAGGGAACACTTTTGGGGCATGGGATCGGTCTCATTCGATGCTCAGATGTTGTCCACATCAAAAAAAAAAAAAAAAAAGTTAAAATTGATTTTTTTTTTTACCCTTAGGTCCCTTTCTCTATGCGCTGTCACATATGTCTTTTTTTCACCATACACTACTCCGTACTTTTGGTAACACTAGTATTTTCTAAAGTCATAGGACGAGTACCTTTGGACCAATTGTCACCTTTTTGCTAATATTAGCAGCACAGTGTAAACAATGTAAACAAAAACATTCTTGAACTTGATGCTGAATTAAAAATGGTTATAGAAATTTCTACTTACAAACAAACATAAATACATATTTAATATTAAAAAAAAAATAATTGACTAGAAACGTTGATGAATATTAATCATATTAAGCTACAAAACAAAATGGGAAAATAGTTCATCGATTTTATATTTTTGCGTATATACGGAGTGCGTTTTAACTACGGCAGTACATGTATAAAATTTTCAAGTCTGCACTAGTAAAGGGCCAGTTGAAGCTTGACTTTTCCGGAAATTACTTTAATAAGAAAATATCACAAATTATTTGTGGGAATAATTAAGATTTCGATATCAATTGATTCGTACTACATTTTATAATTTTAAGATGTTTTTTTCAGTCTACAAAGTTTTGAGATTTAACAATTTTGCTACTGCTTACAATTGAATATTGCAGCGAATATAAATTTTAAAAAGGGGGCGCGAAATAAAATCGATTCATAAAATGATTTATAAATGAAAAGCACCCACAAGTTTGTTTATTTGTTATTTCTTTTCTTTTGTCGCGCAACGACGCATTTGTTTTTAAATATTTCAATTGCAACGACTGGAAATCAATTGAATTGTTTCAATCAGTAAATAAATCTCTAAGAACAATACAACATTTCCGGTTTTAATAACATTGACTTGGTTTTCGATAACCTTGTGAGTATATTTTAAATTCACTCACCGGTTTGGATTTTTTGCGAACAGCTGGTGTTGATGGTTTTTTAGGAGATTCCGGTTCTTCATTTTCGTCGTCATCTTGTTGATCGAATTTATCGATTAATTTGCGCCTAACTCTTTTAGCAGATTTTGTTGGACGTGTAAGAGGAGTTGCTAAAATTAAAAATATTTTTTTGTTAAACCAAAGACTATCTTGCATGTTGTTTGCTTTATTTTATTTACTTTCAGTGATATTCTGAATTTTTCCTTTATGATTATTTTTAATTTTTTTTACATTTTTCATTTTATTTTTAAATATGTAAACAAAGAAAATAAAACTTCAAAAATTTAAAAGTTTCAATTTACACTGCAATTACACATGCCACTAGTGGCATGCCAGTGTTGTGTACGTATTATCGACGAAAAATTGTTCGAAAAAGTCGAATCTCTTGCCATTTGCTTTGCTGTTTACACATGCCATTGCCACTTCATTTTAAAAATGTCGTCGAAGCGAGCTGGCTCAGTCTCGCTTCCATGTTTACTTTTCCTTTTGTTTATAGAATAGAGTTACCTAGTACGTCACAAAGGCACATTCTTGAGGAAACTATTAACACTTATTATTATTATTATTATTTTAATAATACTAGTTCTTTATAATTAACAAACTCCAGTTTTTCACACACAAATCAAGTTATAAATCATAATAACACATTTAACAAGCTAAAATAATAATTTAATTTTCACAGTAATCCAATAAATTTGCATCAAATGTATAACAGGGTAACACTTTTCTTCGCTTTGACATTCAATGGCATGCAACTGCCAAATTTTCACTCGCATGCAAATTTTGCTGCCACTGGGGCTGCCATTGCGAAAAATTTGAGTGTGTTAGTGAAAAATCGTGAGTGTATTGAGTTTTTCGAAATGGCATGCCACTATAGTGGCATGTGTAAATGGTATGTTACACTCTTTAATATATTACAAAAACATAAGTTCCAATTTACACTATGGTCCTAAATTAAAGAAAAAATCTTGCGGTGTTCTCTTTAATATATTACAAAAACATCGTAGTAGAAATCGAAATACGCCAACCACAATAAGGGGGATGATACTTTCTAATTAAAACAAAATTAAAATTTTTTTATAAAATTATACATTTTTATAGCAAAATTTATGCCAATTTAATTTATGCCAATGATTAAATAAAGAAGATTAACCGATTACGCACTAACATAATCAAGCGTAGAAACGTGGCAAAAAAAAATTATCGTATAAATGTTAAATGTTTATGGAAGCAACTTTTACAGATAATTGAAACTAAAACGTGATTTTTTAAATGATCATCTGAATTGTGCCATTGTCCGTTTAATGAATTAATTGACCCTAAAACTAATAAAAAATTTTCTTATTGTGAATTAAAGCAAGATTTGGCTTTGGCTTAAGTTCGGCCGAATTTGGAACATTTGAATGGCATAAAAAAGTCGATTCGGTCAGACACTAAGATATTTTCGTTCAAAACAAAAAGTACAAATTTTAATTTTATTTTTTCGGTCAGAGATAAAACTTAAAAATTGACATAATGATCCTTATCACGAGTATCGTTTTTCGACTACGATGACGACGATTTTGTATTAGATTAAAGAAAAAATTTTGCAATGTTGTTTAGTCTAGTAAAAAATCGCCGTAGTCGAAATAGTAAAGGTAGAACTAGTAAAATCGTATCATTCTACTTTACAGCTTGCCGTATCGTTCAACTTTTCGCACAATGTAGAAAATGTAACAGTTTGCATAGCACATTTTTTTTTGTCTGGCATTAAATACGGCGTTTTTGACATTCGCTACAGAAAAATCTGTTTTCTGCAGATTCCTACGTCAACAGTGCTACCACCACATATTTTATAACTAGTAACATGCATTGTATATCGTACGGTTTTTGTCAGCTGACACGCAACATCACGATACGATTTTACTAATTCTACCTTAACACGACACTCGTAATAAGTCCCGTTGTTATGTTTCCTCAAAATAAACTTGCCCATTATCGCTTACGTGATACATATTAAATTTAACTAGATATACCAAACGGACGACACACTCGTCCGTATTCTACAATCAAAATGTAAATAATTTAAGATTCAAAGAAAATGTATCTAAACCAGCGATCTGCAAAACCGCGCACGCGTGCGAGTTCTCTCACAACAATGAAGAGAGCAATAAGAAATAATTTGTATTTTTATTTAATGTGTACTCAATTGTTACCACAATCAGGGTTACCACTTTAATTTAAGACTATTCATATGTGCCGGTTGTGTAGTCGCATGTTACTATACAACAATGCATTCTTTTTAAATTAGTTTAGTTTCAAGTTTTTCTACTTTTTAGAGCTTGAATAATCATATCTGAAACAAAGCTATTATATAATATTTAAAATACATCAAATGTGCATTAATCTCTTTTTGAACACAAGAAATTGACTCAAGTTGGAGTTTTACATATATTTATCATATATATCGTGGCAGCCCTGCTACAAGAAGAGGAATAGATATTACGCTCAAAAACGAAGCACCAACACAAACATAAGTGTGAATGTATATGTGTAAGGATCGCTGATTTAAACGTCATAAAAAATTCATTAAAATACAGCCACATACAAACTTACACACATATGCAAGCATAACTAAATAATACACGAAATTAAATAAATTCAGTAAAGTGCGACTCTGACTCGCGCACGAAGGGTTCCGTACGAACACTAGATATGTAATTTAATACAAACTTCATCCTATATAATATATAGTTTTGACATTTTTTTTTCGTTTTTGGGGTCTTTTCAGTTTTTTTTTGTTTTGGCGTTTTTTCGGTTTTGACGATTTTTTTAAGTTTTGGCTATTTTTTTAGTTTTGACACTTTATTTTCTCGTTTTGGCGATTTTTTTCGGTTTTTGGCGTTTTTTCATTTTGGTGATTTTTTTTTATTTTTTTGGCGATTTTTTCGATTTTTGGCGTTTTTTTTTATTTTGGCGATTTTTTCATTTTGGCGATTTTTTCGAATTTGGCGATTTATTTTAGTGTTGGAAATTTTTTTTTAATTTTGGCGATTTTTTTCGTTTTGGCGGTTTTTTTTTTAATTTTTGGCGATTTTTTTTTTAGTTTGGCGATTTTATAATTTTCGGTTTTTTTTAGTTTTACCGTTTTTGAAAATTTCAAGTGTTTGCCTCTTACGGTTTCCAAGATATAGCAAATTGTCAAAATTACATAGTCAAAATTGCATTAACTAATGGACCACCCTTTAATTTAAATTTTTTTTAAATTTTAGTGTTAATTGTTGTAGTCTGTATAAAAATACACTAGTTTTACAAATTTGAAGTTTCAATATATGTTCATACAATTGTATGTATATTACATGGGATTTTAACATTTTTCTTTGCTCGTTTTGTAACACCCTTTAATTTTTAATTCTCATGTACTTGTTGTTGTAGCGGCGAAGGTTCTACATACTCTGTCCAAATTTCAGGTCCGTAGCTCTTACGGTTCCTGAGAAAATACCGGACAGACGGACAGCGTGGCGAAAACAATAGGGTTCCTTTTCACCTTTGGTGTACGGAACCCTAAAAAGCATAAACAAAATCCCTTCAGCCAACCTAATTCAATTTATTCAACTCTCTTCCTTTAAGTATTATGGCTTTGATACAACAACAAATAAGAGAAAAACAATTGTAAGGTGAAGAGAAATACTACAAACACACGCACACACACACACTCATGTTTTGTTCCTTTTTTTACTTGTAAGCTAATAAATGCGTGTGTAATATGTGTGCATGTCGTAGTAGCAACTTTAAACGCTTATAGCTCCCAAAATACTAAACCGATTGCAATAAAATATAGATTCACATCTGTATAAAAAATCCTTTAAAAGCATATAAATCTTTTTAAAATCGGTGCGGTGATACCAGCGTAAGAGGGATTATAAAAAACATGTTCGAATATTAATTATATAGTGAATTTTAGTCATGAATAAAGCTAGCAATATTTTTTTTATATCGAAAATTTTTTGGTGTAAATCAAACATACTTATTAGAGATGTGCACGTGAGTGTTTTTTGACTCACGACACGCACGCTCACGCAGACAAATATTTTACTCACGCACTTCCACGCACGAATGATATTGAAAATTTTCACGATCACGCACTCTCACGAATAAAATATTCCCAATCACGCAAGAGTTGGTTTACAAATTATCACGATCACGCACGCCCACGAAAAAGTATGTAATCCAGGGACCGAAAATAATTGTTATTTTTTTATTTGAAATGAAAAGGTTACCGAAAAATGTGTTTTATTTGGTTTGGGTTATTTTTAACCATTATCGTAAGAGATATTTTATTTTGGTTATTGTAACCAATTTAAGTGAGAAATATTTTTCTTTTGGTCACGAATAACAATTATAGCAACCAAAAAAATTTTTTTGTTAAAAATAACTATTGTCCAAAGAATTTAAGTTTTTTGGTCATTGCTTCCTAAAATACGGTATTTTAGATGTAAAAGAAGCATTTGTAAGTGGTTATGCAGGACAAGAATGGGCATTTTTATAAAGTATTTATAAATTTCATATAGTTACATACATATATGGTAATTGAGTTATTTAAACTAATTATTTTGCTTTTTACTTTTCTTTTCGACAAAATGTCGAATTATGTTCAAATACGTGGCGATTTTCTTTAGCAAATTTCTACTCAAAACATTTATTGCAAAAAATATAATAATTCGCAAGGGATTAAAATAATGGAAAATATGTCCAAAAAATGATTATATAGACCGCGAAAAGGAAATAACTCGAGAATAGGCTTACCACATACATATATGTAAATCGAAAAAGCTTGCAAAAATGTGAATATCTGTAAAAAAAATATCCGTAGATTTTAAGAATCAAAAATAATCTCATGTGCAAAAAATTGCGAAAATTCGCAAATAATTTTTTTATTAAAAAAATTAAAATTTATTTTTAAACGCTAATATTAAAAGGATTCAAGGAATGCAAAAAAACTTGAAAATTTCACAAAAATTACGAAAATTCGCAAAAACTTGGTAACATCAAAAATATATCCAAGTCTGATTAGAAATAGCAAAACTGCAACAAAACAAAGAATTGTGAATAATCACTTTTACTGCAAAAATTGCCAAAATTATAAAAATTCGCACCAAATTTCTAACATCAAATAGATAGATATTAAAAATCGGTAAAATGGTAAAATGGAAAGATTTGGCCTAAAATCACTCTTATCGCGAAAGTTTGGCACAAAATTGCAAACAAGCCCCAAATTGTATAGGTGAAATTATGAGGAATGCCAAAAAATCGGCAAAATTTGCAATCAAATTAAAATTAAAAATTAAATTTATTATTAGTAAAGAACAAACGACAATGGTAAGACTGTTGTAAATATAGAGATGGTAAAATTGAGCTTTCATTACAAAAAAGCTTTCAGCAAATTGAAATAAGATGAATCAAAACAATTCACACATTCCATTTGCAATAATGCTAAGTATATAAAGCAGAAATCTACATCTACTGACACCACACACAGTGGACCAAACAGAAGAACGCTGATGATGAAGGTTTAGTGGCCTTCGAAAACGGCTGGCTGTTCCGTTCAACTATGTGTTGTTAGTCAGAATATTTACAAACAGACTTTGTTGTTATTTGTTCATTAATAATTATCACATGTAAATTGGCTTAAAAATCAATACGAACCTTAGCCAGTTCAAATCACAAATATAGAAACAAATAGAGTTCGAATAATAATTAAAATTAACTAAAATTAAAAATTAAAGTTATGCACGAGAGCAATAAGTTTTATTTAAAATTACCTGATTCGCAAAACTAACTGAATTTTGCAAATAAGTCCTAAAGCCCTAAAATTTTAAAAGGGCTCAAAAAAATTTTGTTTTACATATCGGATACAGATAGAAGTCGTTCAACTATTTTCTAAAATACCGTATTTTAGGTAGTAATAACCAAAAAATTAAAATTCTTTAGATAATAGTTATTGGTAACCAAAAAATTTTTTTGGTTGCTATAATAGTTATTTGTAACCAAAAAAATATATTTCTAACTTTAATTGGTTACAATAACCAAAACGAAATATATCTTACGATAATCGTTGATTATAACCATTATTCGAATTCATCAATTTTAATGGTTATATTTAACCTTTTTGTCATTTCTCTTATAACTGTTATGTTCCTGACGTAATCCAATTTGTATTTTTTCGGGTTCAAAAATAGGTTTTTACACATACATATGTACATAAGTATATTAGTGATGCACGAATATTCGTATTCAAATTGCCGAATATTCGCCCATTTTTAATGCGAATACGAAGTATTCGTATTTGTCAAATTCAGGCGAATACGAATACTTTTCCAAAAAAAATTAAATAAATAAATGCATAAATCTTAAACGAAATTTAAATAAATGGATAAAAATATTAGTTTTTTATAGAAATTTGTGCTAGTATCATTTTCAAATATTATTTAATGGCTATAATTAAAATTTTGGGTGTTTTTATTAACTTTAGAGTATGCCAACAGGAGTATGAAGTTCTTTTTCATAACAATTTTTTAATATTTCATATTGCTGGCGTAAATAGAGCCCTAATCTAAAGTCTATACATTTCACATGAAATATTTGTATTCGTATTCGCATTCGTATTCGCGAATATCAAAAATTGACATTCGCTACATCACTATGTATGTACATTTGTATGCACGTGTGTATGTTAAATTTACTTTGCACAGTGGGGACTTTTACAAAGTAAATGGCAATAAATCTGGAACTTCTAAACTTTATATGAAACTCCTAACATCCGTAGAGGGGGATTTATGTTTTACAAGACATGTCATGACAGCTTCCTGGCTCGAGCTCGACAGGAGTTACAGTGGGCCAAAGTTGACTACCTGGTATCAAAAAAAAAACTTCTGACGCTTGTAACTTTTTAAAAATTATCCGATTTTACCGGGTAAAGCATTTTGAGATAAACTTGAAATTCTTAAAAATGTGTTTCCGTATATCTCATAAGATATTTTACTCAAGATAAAAAAATGTTTGCCTTAACTTTTTTAGTATTTCGCCTATTACTTTTGGATTTTAATTAAAATTAATAAATTTATTAATGCTGTCATTAAATTTTTGACGAAATTTTAAATAAAAATAGGAAAAAATTTACATATTATCTCCATTCATGAAATCCGGAAAAGGCTAAAATTTCAATATTTTAAAATTTGCCTGAAAAAGATGTGTTTTTTTAAGTACAGGTATCTACATTATTTTCAGTTCATTCACTTTTTAATTACATAGCGCTAGAGGTAATGCATTAAGAATGTGCTTAAAGCCAATTATTTTGTATTTGGACATGTACCCTACATTCAGTAACGTCCTAAAATAGTAAATTTTAAAAATAGTTTTTGTGTTTAGGCGCTTATAAAAAGTTGTGACGGCAGATTTTGAAAGTTTCAACTGTAACATTTTATTATGTACATAGTTTTAAACATTTTTAACTAAAATTTAAGAGTGCATTTTCATAAATGCGGATATACGCGCTGATTTTCTGAAAAAAATTCGAAATACAGGGAAAATATAGTTGTGTACCCTAAAAAAATATATTGAAATAATTTAATTTTTCTGTATTGGTATTTTTGAATTTCATATGATCCAGTTTACTACGCCTGAAAAAAATTAAAACAATAGCTCAATTCACAATCTTCCGCAAAGTGGTCTTGCATCGTAGCATGTGCAAAATGGTATGTTATATTGACACTCACCTATGCAGGAATGATATCTCGTGAGAGCGTGAGAATTCGTGCGTGATTATTAAAAATAGCTCACGCACGATCACGCACGAGTAATTTTTTAAAAGTCACGCTCACGCACTCACGCGTGATTAATTATAATTTTGAGCACGATCATGCGCGATTCACGCGTGACACGATCAAATCACGACATTTGCACATCTCTAATACTTATGCTATTCACAAGAATAAATCAGTTTTATATTCATAAATGAAGGTATGGGAATTAGAGAGTTAAAAGTGAAACCACACGACATGGGCTTGAAGTGCAAAGCATTGCAGACTTCTGTTAAAAAAAAAGTCAAAACTATGTATCAACATTAAGAAAGTTGCAAAGCAAAATTTTGTAATGCATATTAAAGGGCTGCATGAACAGTCTTGAAATGTAAATACTTCTAGTTTTTTAAATGTATTCTCGTAGCATGTATTATACTAAATCAATAATAAATGATGTCGTTTAATAACCCTCTAGTCAACCTAGAACCATATGTCTCTATGTCAATACTCTTTCTCCAGCGACAATTGCACTAATTAAAATATCGACAACTTTTCTTTTATGCGCGAGTAGAGATACGTTAGAGACAACAGTTCTAGTGTATTTCTTAAGCACCCCATACACGTTTCAATTCAATTGTGAATTGAGTCTTTCAATTGAATTGATTCTTCGCCACACACTTCATAAACTGAATTGAAAGATTTTCATTCAACTGTCAAATTTATATATTTTTCACAAATAAAAATTTTAAAATTTAAAACTTTTATTGTATTTATTCATATATTTTTATATTTTATATTTAGAATTCAATCAAATTAAAAAAAATTTTAAAAATACATAACTTTTTCTATACAAAATAAAGCTACAAACATAAATTTTGACAGCTTATCAAGAGACTCTAACACACACAGCACAAACGAATTGAAAGATTTACTAGTCAACATGAAAAATCAAAATATTTTGATTTTTCTTCAACCAACTCGACAACTGCCAAACTAATCAATTGACAAAGCCATACACGCTTTGATTTGGACAACAACCGACTCAATTGAAAATTGAATTGAATCGTGTGTGGGCTGCTTTAGACTTGTGCAATTTAGTTCATTTCAGTGACCGGGCATTTTAGTTCATTATTTATAAATGAACTAGTTCGTTCATTTAGTTCAATCGCTCTTTTTAGTTCAATGAACAGTTAGGTATTTTTAGTTCAATGATTTTACATCACATCAATGATGTCAGTTTCATGACACAATTGTGCAAACTAAAATCACACACATTCTTATTCTCTTCCATTTAGTCGTCAATGAAACAGCGACGATAACACATGCGCAGCGGGTGTATTAAATTCTTTATAGATACAGTGAAAGAAAAAAAGTGGTATGCGAAAAATATTCTATGATCAGTAATGCTTTTTGCGACATTCAATGTATTTTATGTTACAAAACTTTTAAGGAAAGAAATGAATATATATTAAAAAGACATGTTGGTTTTTTTTAAGCAGATTCACTAAATTGCATTTAATACCAAAACTTAAAAGACCAATAACTCGGAAAATATTGGTCGCAGCAAATTTTTTTGTTTAATTTTTTCTTCTTATTTTTCAAGTTTCTATCAGATAAGCTATTTAAAAATTTATTTTTGGAATTTCTTCACAGTTTCCTATGAAAAGTTTACAGCGCCGTAACTCGGAAAATATGGGTCGCCCGCAACTTTTTCATTTAATTTTTATTCCTTATTTTTTAATTTTCTATTATATAGACTCCTTTTTATATATTTTGAGCTGCTTCACTAAACTGCATTTGTTGCAAATATTTATTTTTTTCGATGTATTTCAGAGACGAAAGAGACAGCTTTTCTCACACATACAACTATAGTTTTATTTTTGACACCACTGATCTACATGCATATGTATGTATGTATGTAGATATGTTGTGGTTTTTGACAGTATTAAAAACACAGATCTGTGATTAAAAAACTTTACGAAAACTAAAATTAATTAATTAATTAATAAATTTGCTTTATAAAGGGTTTATAAAACAAATTTAGTGTGAAAATCTGTTTTAAAAATCTCAAATCCAAAATATTTTTGTGAATAGGTTAGTATAAGTGTTTGCTTGTTTATTGCATTTGTGGTAGTAGCCAGCGATGAACAAGAACTAAATATACATACATATATGCATACAGATGGATTAGTATAGAACCATGCTGCCCACAGAGAGAACACCGAGAGTAATATATAAGCGTATGTGCATTCATTTGTACAAAAAGTCGATTGATGTTTGGCACTCTAGCGCTTCTCTGGCCAGCAGTGGTATAGAAGCAAAGCACACAAACAGAAAGAAGTAAAGCAAAACGTTGAAATCATTTAGTTAAGTTTGTGTCTTAGTTCTTAGTTAAAATAAATTCAGTGACTCGCGCAAGAAGGGTTCCGTACGATCACTAGATATGTAATTTAATACAAACTTCATCCTATATATCCTATATATAGTTCTATATATAGTTTTGGCATTTTTTTTCGTTTTTGGGGTCTTTTCGGTTTTTTTGTTTTGGCGGTTTTTGCGTTTTTTCGGTTTTGGCGATTTTTTTATGTTTTGGCTCTTTTTTTAGTTTTGACACTTTATTTTCTTGTTATGGCGATTTAGTTCGGTTTTTGGCGTTTTTTTTCATTTTGGCGATTTTTTTATTTTTGGCGATTTTTTTCGATTTTTGGCGATGTTTTCGAATTTGGCGATTTATTTTAGTGTTAGAAATTTTTTTTAATTTTGGCGATTTTTTTTTTGGTTTGGCGATTTTATAATTTTCGGTTTTTTTAGTTTTACCGTTTTTGAAAATTTCAAGTGTTTGCCTCTTGCGGTTTCCAAGATATAGCAAATTGTCAAAATTACATAGTCAAAATTGCATTAACTGATGGACCACCCTTTAATTTAAATTTTTAAATTTTGCACACAGCTAATGGCAATGCATATGTACGTTTGTATGTGAGCAGAAAATAAAAAATCCTACATACAACATGTATGTGTATGTACATGCATGATGTTTGTAAATAGAAGCATGCATCACAAATTCTTTCGTCAAGAAGTATTTTCTTCTTTAAGGCCGGGGCACAATTAATCCGTCATACGTTAAACTTCGCCTTTTTCAACTGACATTAGAGCAACGACGGAGAAAGTTGGCACAATGAGTACTTTATTGACGGAAGCATTTGAACATCTTCAATAAGTTGATTCTTCATTTTATTTATTAAATTCAACTTTTTTATTTATTTCGTTTTTTTCTTTTGTTTAATTTTATTTTTGCTGCCACAAAACACAAAAATCTAAATCAGGACATACCAAAAAAACCAACCAATATCTGTCAAACTACTCAACGTATGCAAAAAGTTAAAAGTTGACAAAATTTTGCACTTTGCGTTGACGGACACGTACTGAATGTAACAGACCTCATAAGAAACCGTGTATTTCAACTTAGCTGTCAGTTGAAAAAGGCGAAGCTTAACGCATGACGGATTCATTGTGCCCCGGCCTTTACTTCTAATACCTGCAATAATTGAAACTAATTTCTTGCAAACTGTGTTGTTTATCGTTTGTTTTAGAAGATTTCGCTGTAGCAAAGCATTTGAAAAAGCCCTCATGTTTTAAAAGTTTTTTTAAGTGGTATTGTGCAGGGGTCTAATGCGTATGATGCGTAAAAAGTTAGTAAATATTGCTTAACTTTCAAAAATGATACAGTGGGTATCACTACATCCTTATTCTTTAATTTTTGAGATCTGAATTGAATTAAATTAAAGAAAACTTACAAAATAAGGAATATGAAAAATCAAAACATAAAGAGGAAACACATATTAAATTTTTTTAAGAAAAAATTTTCCTAAGGCTTGGTATCTTAGTGGCTCAAATTCATTGCTAAATTTAATTAATTACGAGTATATATGTAAAGTGCACAATGCTTTATGTGAATATTTGTTAACAATCTAATCTTTTATAAATCGGCAATATTGTTGCCACCCGCGACCGTGTACCTCGTACACCTATATTTCTTTATTATTTATTGTTTGATACAAATCTTTTTAATACCAATACTAGTATGTAGTAAAAATGTATAATAGAACACAACCATTTGCTGCTAATCACATAAAATAACAAAAGTTGCTAAGTATTTAAATTAATGACGGTTATAAATTATTTGATTTGACACTACATGCTAAATTTGTTTTACTTAAGAAATATAGAGGGAAAATTATAGTTATCATAATCAGAAAAAAAAGAAGATAACCTATTTACTTATTACTAAAGATCGATTAATAACGAAGATAAGTTTTTCTATGTATTTATGTTATACAGAAATAAAAATATTTTACATAATATTGAATGGGTCGATTACAGATAAGAACTGAACTGTATTACCTACGACAACTGCTATTTTCAGCATATAAAATCTTCTTCCAATACATTATTGTTCTTGGCAGTTAAATATATCAGTTTTTATTGGTTATTATTAATTTCTGGTAATCGATAATTTTTCGCTTCATTGAGTGACTAATTTTTCTTCGGAGCTGTTTGCTTGGAATTGGAATAATTTTCCATCATCCAACGTCAAATTTATCCAAATTAATTTGTTTTGATATTCATATATTCATATATTGATTCAACTATTTTTAACTTCCCGCTATTGGAAGTTTTCACCACATTTCGACGTTTTAATGTCCTGGGAGTCTATTTTTAGCATTTTCCCGATGATGTTCGCATTAGAGTTCTGCATAAATGTATTTAAAAGAACTTTCAAGACATGAATGATTTTTCAAATGCTTTACTGTATCGAAGTCTTGAAAAACAAATACTGAACAACACTGTTTGCAAGACATTTGTTTCAGTTGTTGTAGGTATAGAATTAAAGAAGCAAATACTTCGTGATGAAGAAATTTGTGATGTTTGTTTCTTCCCAGCGCCTGAAAGCAGGAGTAAGAATGCATTGTAGAAGGCAAGGCCTGCTTGCTTCATTCAATACTCATATTTTTTTAAACGCGATGTTATTGCGGGGTAGACTGTCAAAAGACTTTAGAATAAAGGTCATATTTAAAGGGGTTTAATAAAGGTTTTTTAAAAGGCTTTCAACTGCTTGGCCTATTTCTCAAAACAAAAGGGACGAATATGTTGAATAGAAAATTCTGAAAATAACAAGAACCTTCATATATAGTATGTACAGAATAATGATCGAACAAAACAGCTCTCTTTTTCAACAACAAAACTCAGATAAAATTGTTTACGTTTTCATTTCTTTAATCGTTCTCTATTTGGTATTTTTATATGAAATTTTATTTTTTATAACGGCATCTGAATTCTTTGGCTTTTGCTTTGGCAAAAAAACAACCAAAACACAATATTTTACCCCTTCTGTTCTCCCTTCTCATATAAGGAAATGTGGAACGCGTATCCCATCCTTTTTACTAACGAGCTAAAGTCTTCTATGAGGCCTTTTTTAGAAGTTACATGAGAATGTTAACTGAATCAAAAACATGAATTTGTTTGATTTTGTTTTGGCAAGACAGTAAAACAAAAAACGTTACTGCTTCTCGTCTCCCTTCTGAGATAAGGAAATGTGGAATGTGTATCTTATCTTTTATGCAGAAAAGCGGAGGCCTTGCAAAATAAGAAACCAAATTAACTCAAAAAAACCTCAGCAAGCCTTTAACAAGACCTGAAGTTAGAAGATCTTCTCAGTTTTACCGCTATACACTTATCCCTCGATTTACACGATACTTTTTTTTACACGATTTCACTTTTACACGATTATTTTAGTTTTCATATAAATTGAGAGATTTATGAAATACCTCGATTTACACGATTTTTTATGTGTTTTGAGTAAACGCTTCTGACATTTTTAATTTTGTTTTTGTTTTTATGAATATTATTTATTTTGTTTAATGACTAAAGATTTATTTTTATGTGTTTTGAGTAAACGCTTCTGATATTTTAAAAACTAAGCTGAAATACATACATAATTTCTTAATAAAATCAATTTTTTACGCGATTCTGTCTTTATTTTCGATTTACACGATTTTTCATACAAAAATTTAAAATTAGACGACTTTCTCAGGAACGTATCTATCGTGCAAATCGAGGGATAGGTGTATACATATACACATATGTATATACATATATGTATTGTGAATTAATTTAAAAAACCCCGAACCTGCCCTTCGAAGACTTAAAAAAAATTAAGATTTTATACAGGGTGGGCCAAAAGAAACCAAGGGGTTGTAAAAGTTTAATAACTTTTTTGTTTATTAATTTTTTTTATTTTTTCTTTCAGATTATATAGACAACACTTGGAGAATTTATAATGGAGAGGTTCACAACTGAACAGAGAACCAGAGCAATAGAATTTTATTATTTAAACCAGAGATCAATTATTTTAACGCAAAGAGCATATCGTCGACATTTTAACGTCAGAATTTCGCCCTCTGAAGCGATGATTCGTTGCTTAGTTAATCGTCATCACCAACATGGCAGCGTAAGAGATTTGCCTCGAACCGGTAGACCACGTTTAAGTCGCACTGCGGAAAATATTGAACGAGTACAGCAAAGTGTTAACGAAGCACCAGAAACATCTGGCAGAAGGCGTTCTGCTCAGCTAGAAATGTCTCGTACGTCACTACGGCACATTTTAAAAAAAGAGTTACAGTTATACCCATATAAGGTGCAATTGGTCCAAGAATTAAAACCCGCAGAAAATCGGCAACGTCAAAATTTTGCAGTTAAATTTCAAGAGTTGGCCAGAAATGAAATCAACTTTATTGAAAATTTGATTATGAGTGATGAAGCTCATTTTCATTTGAATGGCTTTGTTAATAAGCAGAACTGTAGGTTCTGGGGTTCTCAAAATCCAAGAGCCATT
The DNA here is from genome assembly GCA_949987645.1 of Tachina grossa. Lineage (NCBI taxonomy): Eukaryota > Metazoa > Arthropoda > Insecta > Diptera > Tachinidae > Tachina > Tachina grossa. Next base: position 81,670,968 of record OX465277.1, on the reverse strand, counting down.
CATCAACGCCAATTGCACCCCATCAGGTGTACAGTATGGTGTGGGATCACATCTGAAAATGTCATTGGGCCCTACTTCTTCGAGAATGAAGATGGAAGTGCTGTAACCGTAAATGGAGAGCGGTATCGGTTTATGATAGAAAATTTTTTACGTCCTGCTCTTGAAAACAGACCTGGTATGTGGTTTCAGCAGGACGGAGCCACTGCCCATACTGCCCGAGACACAATGGCACTTTTAAGTCACATTTTTGGAGAGCGAATAATTTCTCGAAATTCGGAAATTATTTGGCCAGCGCGATCGCCAGATTTGACAGCATCCGACTATTTTCTTTGGGGTTTTTTGAAGGAGCGAGTGTATGTGAACAAGCCAGAGACAATCCTTGAACTCAAGGCAAACATTGTTGCAGAAATTCGAACGCTACAGCCACAAGTTTTGAAAGATGTTATGGAAAATGCTCTAAAAAGAGCCCATCAGTGCGAAGCTGAAAACGGTGGTCATTTAAGAGACATCATTTTTCATACTTAGTGTAAAAAAATTTCCATTTTGTATATTATATAATCTGAAAGAAAAAATAAAAAAAAATTAATAAACAAAAAAGTTATTAAACTTTTACACCCCTTGGTTTCTTTTGGCCCACCCTGTACATACATATGTATGTGCATACAAAAAATATATATACATCACCCTGATAAGATATAATACTAAACCATGTGATAAATAATCAATAAGCGTACAATTAACGATTAAAGCTAAATATTTAGCGATATGATATAAAATACAATATTAATTTCATTTATTTATCAACAAGTGCATGAAAAAAATATTTTAGTCGTATTTTACCCACTTTTGAAATAATCTTTTGGTTTTAACAAACGTCATTGGACGCCTAAAGCTCTATATCAGGTGATATAATAAATGTGTTGACGGGAAAAAAAAAATTAGTTTTTCAAGGGTCGCAACAAATGTAACATTTTATAAGTACGCACTTAGTTTACGAGTTAACAATAACGATAAAGATAAGTACAAAAACTGTGTTCTCATCATAAGTAGAGGAGTGAGGTATTTTCTGATCTCACGATCTTCAACCACGTTTGTGGAGAAAAAGAAAAGGATGAAATTAGCATGAAATAATCCAGAGATTTTCATAGATTGCAAGTACCATACCGCAATGCCACGGTCACAGCGATCGCTATTAAATTGAAACGAATCCATTTTTTATGGTTACAAATGCAGAGGCATAGCAGGCTTGCACACTATGCCCTTGACAAGAGTAAAAACTATAGATAAATACTAGTTAAGCTAAAGTTAAGATCTAAAGATGATTATGGGAATCGCTTCAGAATCAATTGGCCGTCTCATTGGAGGGAACTATTAACATTATATTACATGGATTGGATCATTTGTCACCAAATTTTCTTCAGGGTATGGTATTGTGGCAAGTCACCTGTAAAATCAAATGCACTGTTGGTTCGAAGAGCTGTTTTGTATAGTTATGGGTATTGAGGTACATTAGTCAATCAAACAACGTGCGACAACAGTCCCTAAACTAGACGACCTGATGTATAGATGGCGACACTAGATTAATTTTTTTGAGCCATCAAAACCAGATGTTTTTAGTCAATTTGTAAACCTGGAAAAATAGATTCTTCTTTGGGGAAGTCTGAGTCGTAGTGGTTGACCTATTGACGTATCCACGCCATAAACGATTTAAAAATACATAAATGGTATTGAATAATCCTCGGCTGAAGTTTCGTAAGCTAGCTGAAATGATAGGCATTTCAGAAAGTAAGCATGCGCAAAATGACTGACGCATGACTAGTGTTTGGCGATGTTTGACGGCAATAATTGCGAGTTTTTGCGTCTATTCGTTATCATGGATACGACATGGGTCTATCACTTTACAGCTAAGTCAGGTGGCGTTGGCAGAAGTAGTTAGAATGTTGACTACAAAACCGAAGGTATTGGGTTCAATCCCTGTATCCAACAGTCATTAAAAAAATAACAACACCATGCATTTTTTTTTGATATGCATTAGTGTTCCTTTGTGTGAGTTGTTGTAGGAAAGTTCAAGTGAAGAAGGCATAGTCACTGGTCACTGAACTATACCGACTTCGGCAGATACTAATCCTAATGTAACATCAGAGCTCCCTCCTTCCTTGTGTAGCAGAATCATCGGCGAAGTAAACTAACCGATGAAATGGCTACCACAACAACAGCTTTAAAAAAAATAAAAATTAATACATTACAAAATTAACACCAGAGCGCTGCAACACTGCATTATTAAAAACGTGTAAAAAAGCAGAGTTGTAAAAGAATAAAGCTTTTCTCTGTCTCTTCCTTTACCGCCTGTCTTTTCTATCGCTATCGCTATCCCTTTCCTAAAGAAGGTAACACCTAGTAATACGAGTAATTGTAGGCATTGATTTCCTGAGTGTAGCTTCTCTTAAAAAAAATAGTGTAGTGTCAGAATAAGGCGAAGAAAGTTCCATCTGCAGGCAAGTTCAAGGCATCTGTTTTTATACCCTTCACCATATGTGGTAAAAGGTATAGGGTGTTTTTTTCAGGGGTATAGAACTTCGAATTGAAATAAAACACAAGAAAATCGTTTTAATGTCCATCAATTTGGCTTTATTGGAAGGATAATTTTATGCCATTAATGTTTAAATATGATTTCGGGCATGTGGCCGCCGCGGCTGGCTCGAATAAAGCCAATTCTACAGGTCCAATTTTCAACCACTTTTTCGAGCATATGGGGCCGTATGTTGGCAATAACGCCACGAATGTTGGCTTCCAAGTCCCCTAACGTTTCTGGTTTGTTGGCGTAGACGAGCGACTTCACATATCCCCAAAGAAAATAATCCAATGGTGTCAAATCACACGATCTTGGTGGCCAATTGACAGGTCCATTCCGCGAAATTATGCGCTCATCGAATGTTTCCTTCAATAAATCGATTGTGACGTACGCTGTGTGGCATCTAGCGCCGTCTTGTTGGAACCACAACTCATCCACATTCATGCCATCCAATTCGGGAACAAAATAGTCGGTCAGTCGGCTCCAATTGCTGTGCACGGTGGCGAATCGATTCATTCGGGTCCTCTTCAACACTTTGCTCTACAGCGGCAATTGTTTCTTCGGTGCGCACTGTTCGACGTCTCTGCGGATGCGTATTATCACATAGAGTAAACGTAGTGCGAAAACGATCCATGGTTAACCGAATTAATTGCTCTGATGGACGATTATGTCGACCATAAAATGGACGGAGCTTGCGGTAAACTTCGCGAACTGAACCATTATTTTCGAAATAAATTTGCACGATTTGCAAGCGTTGTTCTTTTGTCAACCTGTTCATGATGAAATGGCAAACCAAACTAAATATTAATCACTTGACATCTGACAAAATGGCCGCCAGTTAAAAAAGTGATGCCAACTTAAAGTTCTATACCTCAATAAAAAACACCCTTTATATACATATATGTATGTGTATATATATATATGCATATATAGGTTTGTAAATCCATGTGCAATTTCCACAATATTAATATCCTATCCATAAAGTATATATATTCAGGGTTCTTATTAATAGGGAAGACGAATAAGCGATGTCCGTCTGTCTGTACGTAAAATCGGTTTTCCGAAGCACCCACAACTTCGATCTGGGACAGGTATTTCAGAAATGGTTCAAAATACATTGGTATTGAAAATCAGCTAAATCAAAAAAAAAACGGTTTCAGAGCTGGAAAATTTAAACTTTTTTGACATATAAAAAGTAACTACACATAAAACTATTTTTTTTTTGTAAGATAAACCTGTTTTACATTTTGGTAAAAATAAAACTAGTATTAAAAATCCAAAAAAAATGAAAGAGATGATTCCAGGGTTGAAAAATTGAGCTTTTCTTGGTATATAAAAGTAATCAACTTATTAAATGTTTTTTATTTCTATACATTTTATATTTTTAAAAGAACTATATTTGATTTCAGGGTTAGGAAGTGTGCACTTTTTTTTGATAAATTTAATACATTTTCAGGACTATCATGAATAAAATTCCGCGTGAAATTTTTCCCTGAGAACAATTCCAACAAATAGCAAGTAATAGGGAAAAAAATATAATTGGAAAAGGGAGAAATTTCTCGCGGAATTTTATTCATAATAGTCCTCTTTATATTTTAGAGAGAAATAGTTTGGTATATAATCGTAACAAAAATTAAAAATTTTATAAACCACCGGATATATGTATGTATATCTAGATATCTTCTAAACGGCTGGACTGATATTCTTAAAACATAGCTAAGAACCCCCTTTAGATCAAGTCACCTTGCAAACAGAAAAAACTAAATCAAAATCGGTCTAGCCGTTTGGTCTGTACGTGGACAGACACACAGACACACAGACACACAGAGACACAGATACACACTACAAACTTTTAATACCCCTTTTTTTGGTCGCGGGTTAAATAACTTATAAAAATCAAAACGGCATCTTCAGAGCTGGAAAATTAAACTTTTTTTGGTACTTAAAATTAATTTAATAAATAAATTTTTTCCTATATTTTCTAATTTTTGTTTGTTTGTAAATTAAACATATTTTTATTTTAGAAAGAAATAAGTGTGTATTAAAAATAATAAAATAAAACAAACGTATATTTCCAGGGCTGGAATATAAAATTTTTATTCTTTTGGTAAAAAAAAGATATATGGCCTGTTTCTACATAATAAGTTAGCTCTCAAGCAAGCATTCGGTACACAGGCGAGTACGTAACAAAATGAGTTTTTATAGTACACTTGTCTAGCTTAGGTTGTATTTGGTATCACTTTTCGTATATTTAATTTCATTATTGCCATGGTATACAATTTGGTATTTGAGTTAATTTTTTTCCATACTAGAAGCATTACTTAATGGCAGCCCTAGGAGAAATACGTCTACACCTGATATATTTTTATCATAACAAAAGTCAAACTTTATATTGAAAAATAATTTTATTAATGTTAGCTCTTTTTTCTACATGGAATTTGACATTTGTCATGATAAAAATATATCAGGTGTAGACGTAGGCTAAAAAACAGCTGCTTTTAAATTACAATGTAATATTAGATCCGTTCGTTTATTTTTCAAGCAAAATCGAGTAACTGAATAAATCCTGAGTATGTTTGCTATTAAGCATTAAAGAATGTTTGGATATCGTGCCATAACCGCGAAAATAATCTTAAGCGACATAATTTTCAAACTTCCATTTTTGACCAAAATCGATCATTTGCGATCGTAAATAGTCGATTTTCATCAAAAAAAACGAAGTCCAAAAAATGTGTCGCTTAAGCTATTTTAGCGGTTATGGCTCGATATATTAAAAAGGCTGCATCATAGATTCTTAATTAATAACATCGATAGTGACATATTCATTTAAGGTATGTTATGATTTTTTCACAATTATAAAAGCATTAAGATTTTGCTGAAACAAGTCAAAAAGCTTTCATGCTTCATGAATGAATTTCATCCATCATATATGATATGTACATACATATATCTTCAAATGGTTACTAATTTGCAGCATTTAATGAAAATACTCCCAATCTTCTTGCTTTGAATACAGCTAGAACCAAGATAATAATGAATAAAAAACTTTACATTGAAATGTGGTTCAAAGCACAGGAGTTTATATATGAACCAAAATAATATGCGTTATCGTGGTTAGGAGGTTAATATCTTTCAATATATTTTAAATGTGGAAAAATGTATTACAGATATAAAAAATATATTTCATATACATAAAACCGATGTATATTCTTTTTTTTTAAATACGCTACACATCATACAAGAAAATGATTGAAGAATTTACTTAGAAATAAAATTCACAAGAAAGAAAAGTGCAACCGCTATTTTCGGCAACCATTTATCCAGTAAGAGCTTACGATTACTCAGTCTCAAATTACAAACGAACGAAATTCAATATAACACAGCGAAGCTCAGTAAAAAGTTTCAGGTAATCGAGCAAACCTATTATTACTTTCCCTGAACAAATTTATGTGAACAAAATTGAAAATAAAATTGTGATGAAAATACATACAAATATGGGATATAATGTAAGAATCTTTGTATTTATGCTTACAGGTTCCATAATGGTTCAATTAGACGATTGTGTGGACATTCGATTTCTTCTTTAATGAATAAAAACCTATTTTAATTTCCACACAAGTACTAATTTTTGATTGCCTATATTTGACATTAGATACAATTGAAATTGTTATGTAGAAGCAACAAAATAAAAAAGTATTACGTATTTTACTCAGAAAAAGTTGACACTTGTTTTATGAAACCACAAAGCCAAATTTTGTACTCATATGAACAAAATTTTTGAGTTACTCAAGGTGTATCTAACTAGGTGGCAGCACTACTTCAGCTGATAATTTTTTGCTCTATGTGCTTTGTAGCTGAAGAATGTCAAAAACTTCGATTTTGTTTTGGTTTTAGTACAACTATTTTTGTACTTTTGACATTCTTCGGTTCTTTACGCAGCTATTATTGCCGTATTTTTATATAAAAAATCCTTACGCAGTCACCTGTATAATTACACCATGGAGTTACTTGTAATGTAGAAACATACCAACAGTTTTTTTTTAATTTATTCTACCTTGATATAATTACCAAAGTGGTGTAAGTCATATTTTTTTTTCGGTCGAGATGTTTAGTGGATTACATTTGAACAAATCAAAAAATATTTTTATATTATGCAAGACTTTAATTTTAAGCGTTTCTATTCTTCTTTAATATAAATTTGTTTAATATTTATTCAACATTTATTACAGTTTTTTTACGATTTATTTAATACTTCGAAGCAAATGTGAATATGACTTAGACCACTTTCATAATTAAGGGCATATATGTAAATCTATTTTACTAATGGGCGCTCATTAGTCTAATAATACTTTCGGACCATCATCCCCTACCGGGGGCACAATAGTTATCAGCATAATTTTCTATAAATTTAATTTTGTGACCATCAAGGTGCCATCTTGTTTATACACAACCTGCTGCTTAACATTATTTTTGAAATTTTTATGGCTATACGATTATATATGTAATTCAAAGAAAAATTCTCATACGGTCATGACTGCCAATTAGTTTTCACGCCCAATTTTTCACGTCTCTGCTGCTCTTCCAAACTGAATCACGAGATCAAGTAATGACAATTGTCATTGTCAATTTTAAACATTATTACGAAAAATAATGGTCTTGTCTGCAGTATATGTACCAGTATGTTTAAAATAATTTTAAAACTTAAATGCTTATTTTAGGTTTTACCTTAATTGCCGCCGTCTGAAGGCAATTATCATGGCGCAGTCATAAAGTGAAAGTTTTTAAGTTTTTATTAAGATTATATATTTTGTGATAAAAGTACATGAAGAATAAAGTTTTATTTTTGTTTTTATATGGAATAAAAATAGTAACATGCAAAAAAATTAAGAAGTCACCTCTCATATTTAATGAAGAAGACTCAGGGAAGTAATTGCTAGAGATGTGCACGTGAGTGTTTTCTGACTCACGACACGCACGCTCACGCAGAAAATATTTTACTCACGCACTTTCACGCACGAATGATTTTGAACATTTTCACGATCACGCACGCTCACGAATAAAATATTTTTAATCACGCACGAGTGGCTTACAACTTATCACGATCAGGCACGCTCACGAAAAAGTATATGTATAATATAATTTTCATGTTTTTTGGGTTGAAAAATAGGTTCTTACATATACATATGTACATATCTATGTATATATGTATGTATGCTCGTGGTTTTGGAAAATTTACAATGTAAATTAAAATAAAGCAAAGTTAATTTAATATCGTTTTAAATATTCGTATTCGCGGATATCATTTTAAATATTCGAATTCGAATTCTTTTAAATCAAAAATTGACATTCCGCACATCAATGTATCTATACCCAGCAAAAAAAATTTGAAGATTTTGTAATGGGTAGTACTCTTTTAATGGCTTACAAAGTAATGAGTGGTACTTATTTATTTAATTATTTTATGTGTATAATAATGACTGTCTTGTAATGAATAAAATAACAACTTATTTATATCATTACATGAAGGTATTTATTGTAGTACTTCCTAGTTAATCCTGAAATCTATCTAAAAAATATTTATTGATCGTGAAAGTGAGCTTCGAAAACAATAAAATAACTTTGGTTTACTACAATATTTATTACAAAATCTAAGTATTTTCGCATATTCTTCAATATACGTATTCATGTATTTGCTTTGTAAAATTATGATTTTTAACAATCCCTAAAAAGGTTCAAATTTTATAATTATGTTACAAAATTCTATTTGCTTATAATTTTTGGCTATTTTATTAAATTTTGCATTTTTGTGAGCATAAAATAACCCATTATATTTTGAATACTTTTAGGCAATCAATAATCTATTAACTTTTGGATATTTGTAGGCAAAAAGTATAGGGTACCGCATACTTTTTGAACTTCTCATACAAAAATAATGGCTTATTCAGTCAAATTGTAAGTACTCACGACTGGAGAGTACATATACTTTTTTGCATTCTAGTAGGCAAACTTTTTTGCTGGGATGTGGCTCAAATTTATATAGATAAATATTTTAGGCAATTAACATAAAGGTGCTAATTGGCCAAATCACGTCACTAAAGTAATATTTATGTAAAACTAAAAACAAAGTTTAAGAAATTTAAAAAATTTGTTTTTCATACAAATTCAAAATACCGAAGAAGAGCAATCAAATTGGCTTGGATTGGCCTTTCATCATTTTTGGAGATTGGATGAAAAACAAAAACAAATTTTCAAAATGATTTTTTGTTTGTTTTCATATAAATATTACTTTGGTGACGTGATTTAAACAAAAATATAAACTGGATCGTATTTTTCTGTCTGAGAAAATACTGTGTGGGTTTTTTTTTAAGAATTGTTATTTAACGCACTAATAATCCCAACTTACTTGTGGAGTAAAATATTTTTTTGTTAAAAATACATTTAAATTTTGCATTGAGGGGTTAGATGGGGACAAATCAACGCCTTAGAAATCGAGAAATGTTGTTAACGTGGATCACGGTATTTTCCAATATTTAATAATCTTTGATGTTGCAAAACTGTTTAGTGTCTCAATTTAAAAATCTTATTACAAATGGTATACATATATGGCGGTATTATGTAAACGGTTTAGTGTTAAAAAGTTTTTTTTCGATTTTGTTCAGCAGAAAGGTAGGGTTGTGTGGAAATAAAATGCAACATTTCCTTTAATTTTTTTATAGTTGTGACTGTTCTTTAGCGATAAATTTTAGTTGTACAAAATGGCATAAGCTTCCGTTTATAGTTAAATAAGATATCCATATAAAAATTTAGCAAATTTAAAAAAAAAATCTTGAGTAAAGATCTTCCTAAAACATGAAATATGTTTAACTGAAAAAAAAAAATTTTATCAAATAATTTTTTTTTTCATTTTCCAACCCTGGAACCATAATTTTTATTTTTTTTTTTATTTTTAATACTTATTTGTTTCTATCTAAAATATAGAATATATTAAATTACCAAAGAAATAATTAGTTTTACTTAAATAGTTTTATATACCAGAAAAAGTTTAAGCTTTCCAGGTCTGTAGAAATTTTTTTTAATGTTCATGCCATAAAAACAAAGAATATATAATTTGTAAACAAAAATAATAAATTTATTTGTCCTAGTTACTTTTATACACAAAAAAAAAATCAATTTGCCAACTCTGGAATAAACCTTTCATATTTTTCTAATTCCTTATAGGAATCTAGTTCTAAAAAAATTATGTTAATTGAACAAAGAAAAAAAGGATATAAGGAAAAAAATTTTGTTTGCTGTATTCATACAAAAAAAATCCAGCTCTGGAGCTGTGGTTCTTATTTTTATAATCTTCTTTACCAATATTTTCTTTCTTAAACATAAAATATGTTCAAATTATAAAGAAAAAGAAAAAAAAATTAATTAGACCTAGTTGCTTTTATATATCGCAAAAGTGTAAGTTTCCCAACCCTGGAATCATCCTGGAAACGAAAATCTATATCTTTTAAGAATATAAGATATTCTAACAAAGGAAAAATTAGTTTTAATATGTTACTTTTATATAAAATAAAAAGTGAAAGATAACAGAAAAAAATATCATCGAATTGTAACCAACAAAACAAATTGTTAATATTTAATTTAATAATTAACAATGATCATTGTTGATATAACAAATTTTAATTTTTGTGGTCAATTAAATTACTTAACAAAATTATTTGTTAAATTATATCATAACGGAATGCGCACATGTAGAAGAAACAAGAAATCATATTTTGTGTGTATTCATTATTAGCGTATCTAATAAAGTGTTGCTCTCTAGCTGAGAGGTAAGTAAGTTGGATTATTAGTTTTGAGTTTGCCGGTTCAACTCCGCCCAAAGACATTTAGTGTTTTTCGCAGACAAGCAAAATCGTTTCGAGGATTGTGACTGTGTATAAGAAACATCGTTAATATAACAATTATGATAATCAAAATTTGTACAAAAACTCAACAATTCGCATTGTTAATATAACAATAACTTTAATTTAAATAACTTTGAAATCTAACAAAAATTAATGTTGAAAAAATAAATAAATTTCAACAAAATATTTGTTGATAAATTTAATTGAAAATATTTTTCAGATTTTCCTTTAACTTACAATTTCGTTAATTGTATTTACAAAAATTGTTGTAGGTTCAAAATCAATTAATTATTTAATTGATATAACAAAAAAATTAATTGTATTTACAAATCATTTTTTTCTGTGATGTCTAGCACTGTAAACGTTTTTTTTTTACTTTTCTTTTACTTTAAATACCAATTTATTCGTAATGAAACATAAAATAAATTTAGTTTAAAAAAAATTAGTTTTAGCTAGATTCTTTTGGATGACAAAATAAAGTTTAAGTTTTCCAGCTCTGAAACGGTTTGCTCGATTTTGCTGATTTTCATTACCAATCTATTTTGGACCTTTTCTGACACGCCAGTCTAAAATCTAAGTCTCTTGCTTTCATGGGAGCTTCGGAAAACCGATTTCCCCTACACCAGACGAACGGGCGGACCGAGGGACATCGCTTATTCGTCTTTCCTATTGCTAAGGATCCAGAATATATGTACTCGTATATACTTTATGGGTCGCATATGAATAAAAAAAAGTTGTAAATTCCAAAAATCAGTTGCCAGCATCGAGTATTATTGAGTACCCAAATGAAAACAATTGAGTATTACTGAGAAATGAAAACAAGTAGAATTTTACTAGTCTGCTATGAAAGCATGGAATACAGAAAATTTTCATTGGAAAGTTCTGCCCAGAAGAAATGATTAATTAAAAAAAGATAATAATCAAAAACTAAATAAAAAAAGCAAAAATTTGCTTAAGAACAAATTAAGAACAAAGGGCATGTGTTACATTATGAAATAATACATGAGCCCTTGTACTTAGGTCGCTGCAGCTAAGGGGCTGTCCATATATTACGCAATGCTCTAGGGGGGAGGGGAGGGTTCGAGTTTTGTTACGATTTGTTATTGTTGGGGGAGGGGGTCTTTCAAAATGTTACGTAACAGAAAAAATTACTAATTTTGTACAAAAATACGTATGTTTTTCTCATTTCTTTATTTAATTGATCATACGTGTTGCCTACATATATTATGTACGAGTGAGTATGTATACTACATACATCTGCCGAATGTCAACTTTTGATATTCGAGAATTTGAATTCGAATTTTTAAAACGATATCCGCGAATACGAATATTTAAAACGATATTCGCGAATACGAATATCTATTGTATGTGAAATTTATGGACATTTAATTGGAGGTCTATTTTATTCTGCAAAATTAAATAAAAAAATGTGTATGGAAAAGAACTTCATAATTCTGTTCGTAGATTAAACTTTATGAAAACTATCCAAAAATTTAAATAACATTTGAAAATTATACAAAGTTTTTATAATAAATTAAATAAATTGCAGTCAAACTGAACATATGTACATGGTTCTGAATTCCTCATCTTTATCCATTTACATTTTTAAATATTCTTAATAACTATAATATAATAATGTACATAAAAACTTCTTTTTATATTAAACTGCAGAATATATTAACATTAAATCCACCAAATACATAGAAGGAAATGGTATTTGCAGAAGTTTAGGAAAAGGTTTCTTGCAATTCTCATAGACAAAAAACCCAGCAAAAAAGTGTATGTACCCAGCAAAAAACTTTGCCTACTAGAATGCAGAAAAGTGTATGTACTCCCGAGTCGTAAGTACTTACAATTTGACTGAATAACCAACCCATTATTTTTGTTTGAGAAGTTCAAAAAGTATGCGATACCATATACTTTTTGCCTACAAATATTGAAAAGTTAATAGATTATTGATTGGCTAAAAGTATTCCAAATTTCATGGGTTATTTTTTGCTTACAAATATGCAAAATTTTGTATATTAATTTTTTCCTAAAATTATTCCAAAGTAATTGGTAATTTTTTATAATTAAAATAAGTAAAATTTTGTAACAAAACTATAAAAATTTTACCTTATTTGGGATTGTTTAAAATGATAATTTCACAAAGAAAATATGTAAATATGTACATTGGACAAAATGCGAAAATATATATATATATATTATAATAAAAACTGTAGGAAACCAAAGTAATATTTTATTGTTTCGATGTTCATTTTCACGATCAATAAATTTTTCTGTAGATATGTATATTTCATTATTAACAGGAAAGTACTACAATAAGTACTTTCACGTAATGATATAAATAAGTTGTTATTTTATTCATTACAGGGCAGTCATTATTATGTACATAAAATAATTAGATAAATAAGTATCACTCATTACATTGTAAGCCATTAAAAGACTACTACCCATTATAAAATTTCAAACATTTTTGGCTGGGTACTCTCCAGTCGTGAGTACTTACAATTTGACTGAATAAGCCATTATTTTTGTATGAGAAGTTCAAAAAGTATGCGGTACCCTATACTTTTTGCCTACAAATATCCAAAAGTTAATAGATTACTGATTGCCTAAAAGTATTCAAAATATAATGGGTTATTTTATGCTCACAAAAATGCAAAATTTAATAAAATAGCCAAATATTATAAACAAATAGAATTTTGTAACATAATTATAAAATTTGAACCTTTTTAGGGATTGTTAAAAATCATAATTTTACAAAGCAAATATATGAATACGTATATTGAAGAATATGCGAAAATACTTAGATTTTGTAATAAATATTGTAGTAAACCAAAGTTATTTTATTGTTTTCGAAGCTCACTTTCGCGATCAATAAATATTTTTTAGATAGATTTCAGGATTAACTAGAAATTACTACAATAAATACCTTCATGTAATGATATAAATAAGTTGTTATTTTATTCATTACAAGACAGTCATTATTATACACATAAAATAATTAAATAAATAAGTACCACTCATTACTTTGTAAGCCATTAAAAGAGTACTACTCATTACAAAATCTTCAAATTTTTTTGCTGGGAAGTGTCCTTTCAAAAAATATATTCTTCTATATATTTATGTACATGACAATATCAAATTATTAAGTTTTAAATTTATTAAATAAATAAAAGTCTATTTTAAAATTTCATAAGAATTAAGAAAAGCATGTGTGCAAAGCACACGGTATGTACTTCTTTTTTCAAAGGCCAGTTCTATTGCTTTGCAAATCGAACCAAATGTCAGTTTTGAAAGTAATATTTTCCATTGTGTGTAATTTAGTTTTCAATGTTCCTGACAAAACTTCATATTTTTTATCAACCCAACGAGTCACTGTAGCTCTACTTGGAACTTTACAATGTGGTGATATAACTTTCACTGGGTGTCTAAAACCTTCTGTAACAGTAATTTTAAGCCATATATATTATATATTTTTACATCAAATATGGAAAAAGAACTTACATTTCTGATTATTACCAATACCAAGAAAATTTGGACAAATTTTTCACAATAAAAAAACGTTTTAAAAGTCATTCTAGGAGGGGTTTTTTTATCACTACATTAAATGAGTTGCAAGCATCAATATATACAAAAAGTCGTCTTTTCGATACATCGAATAAAAACATCGATGAAAAATCGGGAAAAAACAGCGTTACGTAATATATGGACAGCCCCTAAACTAAACACTGGTATAATCTTAAAATATTCACAACTTATCTTAAAAAAATTTATTTTGAAGGTCGATGATGAAAAGACACTTTAAAACTTTAATTAAGTATTTGGAAGACAAACCGAGAAAACAAAACAAACAAAAAATTTACTTATCTAAAGCAACGATTTATACAAAATACTCGGTATATAACGAATTATCTATAAGTTTTATTGAAGAAATGAAGTCACTATCTCTAAATATTATATTCATTACATGAATTGAATTTGAATTTAATGCAAAGAACTTATCAAAACATTTCAATTACACTGGAGCCCCGATTGAAGGGACCGCAAAAATGGGAGTAAAGCAAAATGATCGAACGAAAATCAAATCCCTTTTTAAGTGCAATAGGGTTCCTATTATTTTCGCTACAATGTCCGCCTGTAAGTCACAGGCTATTTTCGCAAGAACCGTAAGAGAAAGAAGAGAAATTTGGACAGAGTATGTAGAACTTTGGCCGCTACAACAACAAATACATGATTATGAAAAATTAAAGGGTGTTCCAAAACGAGCAACGAAAAATTTTAAAATCCCATGTAATGTGCATACAATTGTATGTATGTATACAGACACTTGGAAATTGTAAAGTTGGTGTATTTTTATACAGACTACAACAATTAACATTAAAAATTAAAAAATCTAAATTAAAGGGTGTTTTATCAGTTAATGTAATTTTGACTGTGTCGTTTTGACAACTCGCTGTATGTTGGAAACCTTAAGATTGAAATTTTGAAATTTTCAAAAAAAAAAATCCTAGTTATAAAATCGCCAAAACGAAAAAAAAATTGCCAAAAACTAAAAAAAATCGCCAAAACGAAAATAGCGCTATATTAAAAATAAAAAATTCTAAAACTAAAAATCGCTAAAAAGGAAAAAAATCGGCAAAATTAAAAAAATCGCCACGATTTAAAAAATCGCTAAAACTAAAAAATAGTCAAAATTAAAAAAAAAAACCAAAAACCGAAAAAAAATCATAAAAACGAGAAAAAATGCCAAAACAAAAAAATCGTCAAAACCATAAAAACGCCAAAAACGCCAAAACTAAAAAAACGCTCAAAGCTGAAAAATCCCAAAAACTAAATATTAATTAATAATATAATATTGTGAACCACAAATAATTTTTACTACAAAATGTTGAGGGACAAGACATCTACAAACCTAATCGTAATTGAAGTTGTGGATGGCAATACCAATGTGTAAGTTGAGTTATAACAATCAGACAATAGGGGATACAATTTTCCCTCTGCGCACCGCATACGGGTCTTAAAATAAAATCAAAACAAATGACCATCTACCCCTATAGGTATCTCCTTTGTAGTCTACAGGTATATTATAGTCAAATGATTTGCCCTACATTTTCAATTTTTTAAGATAATATTACATACTTATAAAATGTATTTCTTTAGGCCGCATATACTTACGCTTAACTTTAAATTGTAGAATGTAATACAATGAGTTGAATTTTATTCGGACACATGGTCGTGGATGCCTTATTTTAGTTTTCGAGCGTTTAGATCCGTATGTAATGACCAGAGCTGCTAAATTTCGATTACGATTACTAATCAATTAGATTACATTTTAAAAAGAATTGTACAGATTATATATTTCCCTTTAAAAGAATGTCTGATAAATAATTGATTACTATTACTAATAATCGAAAAGTTATCTGAATTACTAGAAATTACAATAAAAAAAGCAATGTGAGTCCGATCACAGAGGAGATGTGTAAACATCTAGTAATGCAAATTTTTTTTAAGTTGGAAGTACTTATGCTTTTAGTATCTTTTTTTAAATTAAGTAAACTAAAAGTATCAAAACTTTCAATATTGTAAAGACATATGAATTTGTTAGTTTTTGTTTGTTTTATTAAACTTATTTGGTTAGTAAATGGGCACACTGCAGTATATGTAATTATATGTACTGCATTAAAAATTGCAGTAAACAGTAAATTTACTGATTACTAAAAAAAATTCAGTAAATTTTTACTGCTAATGAAATTTAATTTGCATTACCAGTAAAATTGTAGGGCCGTAATCATAATAAAATTGTAGCAAGTGGCAAAGTTTTTTCATTCAAATTTTTAAACTTTTGTGTGAAAAACATTTAGCCACTTGGTAGAATTTCATTATGAATACGGGCATTACTGATTACTGAAAATTCAATGCACCTCATCATATAACAAATCATTTAGGCAATTTATAAAAATTGTAGAAAAAAATTTTAGTAATCAGTAAAAATTTACTTGTTAAACATTTTTTATTGTTTTAACTGAAACTTTAGTGGTACTGCAGTGCTCATCTATGGTAAATGCCTTTACTTTTACTTTTTAATTTTTAATTCCTGTTGTTCATCGTTTAGTTGTTGCTGTTCTTGTTGTTGTGTACGCATTGCAATTAAAATAAATTCAGTAAAGTGCGACTTTGACTCGCGCACATTCGCTTTTGATCATTTTTTTTTTTGATTTAGCTTTCTTTCTTTTTTAAGTTTTTTCAGTTTAAACGATTTTTTTCAGTTTTATCGCTTTTTTCTCGTTTTGGCGTTTTTATTTTTTCTCTTTTTGGGTTTTTTTAATTTTCGCAATTTTTTTCATTTTGGCAATTTTTTTCTGTTTTTGGGGTTTTTTTATTTAGGCGATTTTTTTAATTTTGGCTATTTTCAATGAAAAAATTTTTTTTAAGTTGGAAGTAATAAAAAATTCAGTAAATTTTTACTGCTAATGAAATTTAATTTGCATTACCAGTAAAATCGTGGGGCCGTAATCATAATAAAATTGTAGCAAGTGACAAAGTTTTTTCATTCAAATTTTGAAACTTTTGTTTGAAAAACATTTAGCCACTTGTTAGAAATTACTGATTACTGAAAATTCAATGCACCTCATCATATAATATATCATTTAGGCACTTTATAAAAATTGTAGAAAAAAATTTTAGTAATCAGTAAAAATTTACTGGTTAAATTTTTTTATATTATTTTTACTGAAATTTTAGTGATACTTCTCATCTATGGTAAATGCCTTTACTTCTTCTTTTTAATTCCTGTTGTTCAGCGTTTAGTTGTTGTTGTTCTTAATATAAATTCAGTAAAGTGCGAGTTTGACTCGCGCACGAAGGGTTCCCTACACAGAAAAAATTATTCCCAAAAAATTTTCAAACAAACGTGTGTTTTGAAATATAATTTAGTTTCAGTAAATATTTTTTACTGTTCCAGTAAATTATTTCTTCCAATTTTATTTTATGTAAAAAAACTGTTTAGAATGAAAATTATCTATATAAAGTAAAATTTCTAAAAAAAAATTTTAGATTTATTTTTTTTTATTTAAATTTGTTATTTTCAGTTCAATGTATTTTTATATACTTTAAAAAAATTTGTCTGATTTTTTTTAATTTTAAAAAACATTTTATTTTTTTTAAAGATTTTTGTTTGCGGTTTTCAAACTTATTATGTTTGTATATTGGGATTCTCAGTATAGTACAGGGTGGGCCAAAAGAAACCAAGGGGTGTAAAAGTTTAATAACTTTTTTGTTTATTAACTTTTTTTTATTTTTTCTTTCAGATTATATAATATACAAAATGGAAATTTTTTTACACTAAGTATGAAAAATGATGTCTCTTAAATGACCACCGTTTTCAGCTTCGCACTGATGGGCTCTTTTTAGAGCATTTTCCATAACATCTTTCAAAACTTGTGGCTGTAGCGTTCGAATTTCTGCAACAATGTTTGCCTTGAGTTCAAGGATTGTCTCTGGCTTGTTCACATACACTCGCTCCTTCAAAAAACCCCAAAGAAAATAGTCGGATGCTGTCAAATCTGGCGATCGCGCTGGCCAAATAATTTCCGAATTTCGAGAAATTATTCGCTCTCCAAAAATGTGACTTAAAAGTGCCATTGTGTCTCGGGCAGTATGGGCAGTGGCTCCGTCCTGCTGAAACCACATACCAGGTCTGTTTTCAAGAGCAGGACGTAAAAAATTTTCTATCATAAACCGATACCGCTCTCCATTTACGGTTACAGCACTTCCATCTTCATTCTCGAAGAAGTAGGGCCCAATGACATTTTCAGATGTGATCCCACACCATACTGTACACCTGATGGGGTGCAATTGGCGTTGATGAATGGCTCTTGGATTTTGAGAACCCCAGAACCTACAGTTCTGCTTATTAACAAAGCCATTCAAATGAAAATGAGCTTCATCACTCATAATCAAATTTTCAATTTTCAAATCAAATAATAAAATTCTATTGTTCTGGTTCTCTGTTCAGTTGTGAAACTCTCCATTATAAATTCTTCAAGTGTTGTCTAAATAATCTGAAAGAAAAAATAAAAAAAAATTAATAAACAAAAAAGTTATTAAACTTTTACACCCCTTGGTTTCTTTTGGCCCACCCTGTATTAAGAGTCTTACTATAAACATACGAAGTTTGTTAGCTAAATTAAAAAATTTTTGGGTTGAATGAAGTCTACTGACGAGTTCCAAAAGCGGTAACGAAATGCTTAACAATAAAAACAAGCCAATTTTTGAAAGTAAAAAAAACAGTTCAACCTTTCATTTGATTCAGTTATTTTTTTTTCAGACAAAACTTTCACTAAATTAAAAAAAAAAAATTAAGAATTGTTATTGATTCAGTTAATTTATTTTCTGATAATACGAAAAATTTTAGTGAATGTGTTTGTAAATTATAAAAAAAAAAATTGCTGAATAATACAAAAAAAAATCTGCAAAAATGTTTTTCTGTTCCTATTAATAAATTTGACTGAAAATATTTTGAGTTTCAGTTAACTTTTTTCTCTAATGCCATAATAATTTAACTAAAAATAATTTTTTTTTTTCAGTTAAATTTTTACAAAATTGTTATCAGAATCTACAAATTTCTTTGTAGGTCCGCATTCACACAAAATATTTACTGATTCAATGAATTTGGTTACTGAAAACGAAATTTAGTTTTTTCTGTGTACATTCGGTTTGGAGCATTTTTTTGATGTGGTTTTTTTTAATTTTTTTTTGTTTAAATGATTTTTTCAGTTTTGTCGCTTTTTTCTCGTTTTGGCGTTTTCTCTTTTTGGGTTTTTTCATTTTCGCAATTTTTTTTAATTTTGGCGATTTTTTTGTTTAAGGGTTTTTTTAATTTTGGCGATTTTTCGCCATTTATTTTAGTCCTAGAAATTTTTTTAATTTGGTGTTTTTTTCGTTTTGGCGATTTTTTTTGGTTTCGGCGATTTTTTTGGATTTGGCGATTTTATAATTTTTTGATTTTTTAGTTTTACCGTTTTTGAAAATTTCAAGTGTTTGCCTCTTACGGTTTTCAAGATACAGCAAGTTGTCAAAATTACAAAGTCAAAATTGCATTAACTGATGGAACACCCTTTAATTAAAATTTTTTAAATTTATTGTTAATTGTTGTGGTCTGTATGAAAATACACTAACTATACAAATTTCAAGTGTATATATGCTCGTTGTATATATGCTCGTTTTGAACACCCTTTAATTTTTAACTCTCATGTATTTTTTGTTATAGAGGCCAAATGTCTACACACTGTGTCCAAATTTCAGGTCCGTAGCTCTTACAGTTCTCGAGAAAATACCCTGTGACAGACGGACGGACAGACGGACAGCGTAGCGAAAACAATAGGGTTCATTTTCACCTTTGGTGTACGGAAACCTAATAAAGTAATTATCAAGTTAAATAAAACAAACAAAAACCAGCAAATTCCTATGTATTTACAATATTTTAAATAAGTTTGTATTGCTTCTTTCAAACACTAATACCCCAGCAAAAAATTACACATTACCATCAGAACTACTTGCCATATAATGACTTACTTTTCTGATTGCCAAATTTCATTACTCGCTTACAAATCTCATTACCTAAAATGTAAAAAATTATGTACAAATTGCTGAATGAAGAGAATGATTTTTTTAGATTAACCCTCAAACAGCTGACTGTTTACTTTTACCTACTTCGGCGGACTGGTTTACATTTGTAAACCCATATGTAATATACGAATATGCGTGGAAAGATGCAATAATATAATACAAAAGTTGTGTTTTAAAGCTCAGACAAAACACGTGTATCGTCCTTGAAGTGAAAACAAACAAAAAAAAAATAATAAGAAAAATGTCAAAACGTGCGCGTAATGTTGTAGACCCACCAGTTTTTGATCTCCAACGAGGAGTACTTCTAGTCGTTGTGCCAATAATTTTACCTGACTCTGAGGCTGGGCCCAGCAGGTATGCTTTCGATGTTTTTGTGTATACATTTTGTCATTTATGTTTCCGTCTATTCATTTGTATAGTAATGAAGTACTGCTTTGTGGCGGAAGCTGTGTTCGGTATAACCGGTATGTCAAGATAGACGAGCAGTATTTTCCGTTTAAAGGCCGCTGTCCTTTCAAGTAGTATATTCCATCGTAGCCTGCAAAATATGGCATCAAAATTTGGTAGACCACCGATGCTGCCACTCATTATCTACTGCGAGGTAACAAATATTATATTCACCAGCCTGGTCAACCGATGGCCACTAATATTGGCGATAATGTAGTACAAGAACTCGTAAAACCATATTGGGGCTTTGGTCGAGACATTGCTATGGATAACTTTTTCACCGGATTGGATTTCACTCATCAATTGGTTGACAAAAAGTTGAGTGTTGTTGGCACGATTCGCAAGAACAAGCAATGTATTCCACAGGAAACGCATTTGACACGTGACAGAAAAGTGGTGGAATCTGTGTTTGCCTTTCGCCAAGATGTCAAATTGGTCGCTTACTGCCCAAATCCAAATATATGTGTATGTTTTGTCCTCGATGCATTCCAACAACGCCATTGATGCAGAAACTGGCAAACCAGAAATAATAATGGAATATAATCGTACGAAAGCTGGCGTGCAAGCGGAAATCACTTCGGTGGCCATTAGCTATGTGTTTTTTCGTGCTGTATTCTGAAACGTATGGTACAAGCAATTGCCGTCGCAGCTTCCTCATTGCATTGGTATATGATATGGCTAATCCAAACATCAGACATCGAGCACAGATTAACCACATCAATCGTTGGCCTCATGTTCGGAATACGATGCTGGCCATCAGGAGGCTTCCATCGGATCAGCCACAGGCACAATTGCTAGCGAATAAAAAAACATCGGGCTTCAAAGGAAAGTGCGTCTTCTGCGCAATGGAGAAAAAGTAACGCCTCACCCGAAAGTGTTGCTCTCTTTGCGGTAAAAGAAGGTATGTGATACGTGTGTTGCGATTACAAAGTGCCCGGATTGTCAATAATTATTTCTATTTTTTTTTTCTAATTATGCATAATTTTGATTTCTTTCTAATTTAATTTTGAATAAAACTTGAATCTTCTTGAAAAAAAAACACTTGTGATTCTAATATTTAATTTTTTATATTTAAAATTATACTGGTTTACAAATGTAAACCAGTCAGTCGTTCAGCAGGTAGTTTTGAAAAACTGGTAAAATGGGGAACAGCAAAATGTTCCACCACTTCTTTATTCTTGTATTCGATTTAGAAGTGAATTTGTAGTTCTCTTATGAAGTTTAAAGATATTCATGCAATTCTAAATAAAAGCAAACCGTTCCAAAGTCGGAAAGTTTACATTTGTAAACTGTCAGCTGTTTGAGGGTTAAATAGATTACGTGAACAAGTTTCCAAATAAGAAAGGTAAGTACTTCTCAAGAATCGATTATTTTAGTCTCACGCCTTGTTAAAATCATTAAGTTGGTAATCCAGTAAGGAACAGCTTCCACCAAAAATGCTTAATTCCAAACTCGATTACCTTTTTTGAAATTTTTTGCTAGGACACTTATATATAGCTCACACCGATTTGACAACGCTGTGTGCATCTCACTCAAAATTTGTGATTGTATTGTGAAAAAGATTTTTACACCCTAGCGTATAGATGTTTACACATCAAAAAACCAAACCATCCAAAGCGATAATATATTTTACACGAACAAGTTAAAGTCCTTGTTCGATTTAGCGGCCAGAGTGCGTGTGGGTGACGCCATCACAACTCAATAAATTTTAAACTATCAAACAAGCACAACTGAATAATTTAATTAAAAAGCTTTTCGATTCTATCGGCCAAATTGTTTCTCCCCTCAAATAAGCTCTAACACACAACCAATTAAAAGCAGGAACAAAACCGTGGAACCCGTCATGGTTTTAACGGAATAAACTTGAAACAAGGCAAAACTATTAATTAATGCATCAAATCAAATTTGTGTATATGATTTAATAATATTCGAATAAAACAATTTTATTAAACTGCGTTAATTTTTTTTTTGTCTTAATGTTTGTTTTTAAAATACGAATAAATATCAGTTATTTAATGATTTCGTTTTTTTAATAAATTTTTTTTGTATTTGCTCTTTTTTTCTTTCCATCATAAATATTAAAAAAAGTTTGATAAATAACCATTCTATTGTTATCGCATCCCGAGCACTTCAAATTCATGATTCTGATATAGATTATTGTTACTACTTTCAAGTTGTTTGATATTATTTTTAAAGAAGACTGTATGTATGGGTGAATGTGCTTAAACATTTGCTAAATATATTCATAGTTTCCAATAAATATTATTTTATTTTTATGGCTCAAAGAACAATAGATTTGTAGACTTGTGCATAAAGCCGGTTATGATCTGGAAAGCATGATTATTTTATTTATTCTGACAATCAGTCAGTCTGCTGAACGCCGTTAATAGATGTAGACGCGTTCACTTTTCATTGTAAATATCTACTAATTAAATTGTGTTGTTGTTGTTTTTTTTTTCACTTTATAAAAGTGCATGAAACGTCTAGTTTAAATCCTGAGATCCTACACATATTGTGGCTAAAACAAAAAAGGATTTAACTTATGCATCTTGCAAAAAGTGTGACGAAAATAAGAATATAATGGGTGAAACAAACGGTACAAATTAAAATTGTTTATTTAAAATTTTATCTGTGTGTTTTTTTTATTTTTCCAGTAGAAAACTAATTTGTTCTATAGAATTGATTGTGTATAACTATTGTTTGTTTTCGTTATTTTTTTTTAACCGACATTTCAAATTTTAATTAAAATTGTTACACACTTATCTAGACATGGTGAGAAAAATCAATTTTTAATTTTATGCAGTGAAACGTAAAAAAAGTATTTGTGTAGTGACTCAAAATAAGATATTTAAACTATACATGGTTCCATATATTGCAATAAAAAACTTTGCTTAAAGAATGTATATATTAAAAAAAGGGCTTGAGCTGCTCATTATATCATTAAAAAAATTTGTGAAAAATTTTGGACATTTACAAGGTTTTTTTTGCCGCCCACTTTCCCAGAAACAGGAAAAAAACGTCAAATGTGTGCATACAAACAAGAGTTGTTCACTTCGCAAGCATT
This sequence comes from Tachina grossa, assembly GCA_949987645.1. Classification (NCBI taxonomy): domain Eukaryota; kingdom Metazoa; phylum Arthropoda; class Insecta; order Diptera; family Tachinidae; genus Tachina; species Tachina grossa. Next base: position 81,647,357 of record OX465277.1, on the reverse strand, counting down.
CTTTGTTGTTTGTTTAGGCAAAATAGCGGCGAACTTTGTGAAATAAAACTATTCTAACCATTAAAAAATTTAAAATTATTCAAATACTGTTCAACAAATTATTATTATACTGTGCTTAAATAAGCAATTTAAACTGTGAACAAAGTTTAGCATCAAATGGATCAGAGGCAAGTTTATTTCTACAACTTAAGAGAGGAATAAATATTTTTGCAACGAAGACATAGCAGGGAAGGCGAAATTGTGGTATGGAATGACATATCCTACTACGATACTATGGACTTGGTATTAGAAATTGAAAAGTGAGGATATTAGAAGCTGGATTTGCACAATTTAAGAACTTTTTTGAACCATAACGTGGACCTAAACACACGAGAATGCTCCAATTCTCACTGCCAGAGCTGAAAATGAGTGAATTCATAAACAAGATGTTTATCTTCTGAATTGCCATCCACATACTCCAGATCTTAACGCAACGTACCACGGCTAAAAGCAATTCGATACAAAGGAGTCTTAAAAGGACATAATGAAAGTTGTCTGGACCTCAATATCACTCGATTATATAGGATGGCTTTTCCGCTCAATTTGAATTTGTTTTCTCTTTTTTTTACCAAATGCGGGAAGAAAAAATTTCCCGATAGAAGTAGGTATTATGCACGCAGTCGAAATTGTTTTTTGTTTGCTAAAAACAAAACAGATTGGAGTTTATATAAAAATATAATTAATGCTTCATAAAAACAAAATTATTATAGTAAATAAAATAGTTTGTGGTATTATTGATTCCATACGGAAAGGAAAATTTGACGGAAATAAATATCGATCGGAATCAATGGGCGGAAAGCATTTTTTTGCAGAAGCAAAATTTGCAATTATTCCTTCCGCTGGTGTGGTATTTTTCCGCAGTTGCGGTATTACCATGTTATTGATTCCGCAACATAGACATTTTTCTTTATTTTGCTTACGCTCAAATTTGATGACGGAAAGCGTACGGAAAGAACAAAATTGTAAGGAAAATATACAAATTTGCGAAATAAAAGCTTATTTTAATTTAACTTGTTTGTTTTATTTTTATAAAAATATACAAAAAATCAAATAGAAGCAAGTGTTAACATAATTTAACTTTTATTAAAATTTCTTTATTCCAACTCCTGTATGATTAATCTGTAACTCCCTTTATATTTTTTTTTGTTTTACGTTTCAAAAATACTGACATATATTCATACATCTCTGTCGGAAATTGCCTTAGCTTTAAACTAACTTTAACCTAACTATTTCGCAACTAGTACTGACTGACACTTTACTTTAATTACTTTTAATGTAATCAACTGACTATTTTAACATTGCGATGTCCTAGGCGGTAGTCAATTTTCTCACTCTTCATTCTTTCAGCCAACTTAAAGTTGATTTTTTTAAATCACCTGGTAGTCAGTAAATTAAAAAAAATGTCTGGGGTTCGTACATGTATCATCACACGTTTTGTACTCAACGCTCTACCACTCAGCTAAGGTACCATCTAAAATAACAATAGCATTATGTTAATATTAAACTGAAATGAGTTTCAAAGTAGCTGAGAATAAATTTGTTGGCTCTAATCAAATTCGATTACGTACTCAACTTAAAGGCAGAATTAGTTTGTACGTGCTATTCTGTTCTGAATCAGCTGTTTTGTTTCTGTTGAGTTGAAAATCTGTATGTGTGGTTAGTTTTTACTTTTTCGTTCTGTTCTGTTGCGGACAAATCTGTAGAAAATAGAATTCAACGTTAAGTGACAGCCAAAAGTGTGTATGTCTTACTTAGTGTTTTGTGATATTTTGTGTAAAAGCAGCGTTGTCAACTCGGTGCTTTTAGCACCGTTTTTAGTGCTTTTTGAAATGTTCGACGCGACAAATTTTGAAGTTAGTGCTCAGTGCTTTTTTAAATTAATTTTCAGTGCTTTTTGTTTCGAGGCGGTGGCACTAAGCCAAAAACTCAAAGGAAAATTTCCTTACCTATTTTTTTTTTTCGAGAAAGTCTTTCATTCAAAAACATAAGCTCTGAAGTTAAATGAAGCATCTCAAACAAATCTACTAAAATTTTAAAAGACTTGGTTTAATAAATACGTGTCATATTACCATCAAACCTTAACATTTTAAGCATAATTAATGTAAACAGTGTTTTGCCATACAACAAAGAAGACATAATTCAAGTATTTACTCAAATATAGTCTAATAGCGAAATTTTGTCTAGTATAGACAATGGGTGGAGAAAGATTGATTCACTTAATGCAATGGGAAAAATATTCAGTCCACTATTGAGAGATTCAGTTGATATGAACTCGTTTGAATCATTATCAAAACTTGCATTAACTTCAAACTTCTGTGACTTCCATATTGAAACGCCGAAGTCACCATTTTTATTTCGATAAAAATTTATTATCTTTGTCACATATCAGCCGAGAGAATATTTCCACATAATTTAATAAAAACCAAATTTTGTAAGCCTTGATTTTTAAATATTTTCAACTGCTAAGCCCATCGAGCTCAAAATGTGCGAGTAATCGGCTCTTAACCTCAGAAAGACTTGTGGATTACTGCCAATTTGACTAAACTCGAGAAATTCGTTTGTTCATTGACGGAAAAAATTAAAAATTGTTTATAATTTGAAAATACTTCGTCTTATAAAAATAAAATGTTTTTCGGATGCCTCAAATTTGTACAATTTATGTACATGTTGTCGGTTGGTTATTGGTTTGCGGCACAGTATATTCAAAATACATTATGTCTGCAGCAAATCAATAACCAAACGATGTGTAAATTTTTTTTAAATAATATAATAAAATTTTAAATTTAGTGCTTTTTTACTTAAATTACGCGCTTTTTTCTTGGTTTCGGTGCTTTTTGAAATTTAAAAGTTGACAACGCTGTGTACAAGTCTAATCAATTCTATAGGTTGCCAGCTGATTTTTTTCACAGACAAAGTAATTGCAAAGTATTTTATACAGAAAGGAACGGCACAGAAAAGCAACAGAAAGTAAAGACTAATGAAGCCTTGAGAATTAATTTTGGATTTGTTCTGGATGACATTTAGTTAGTCAGTTAGTTAGCTTTTACGTCCTTTTTTACAATGTATGGTTAAAAGATAACAGGGACTTTAACGGCAAGTTTTGTATCAAGAACTTGCAGTTGAAGTTCACGTTAACTCTTAACCATACATTGTGAAGAATCTATTGAACGTGTGGCTGCAGCGTAAAGCAACACAAACTATGGCAGGGTTGGAAAAGCTGACATGATCATGATTTTGTTGATATAGCATATGATGTTTAAAAACAGTGTTACTATGTGACACCAAATAAGCTAACTTATTTCATGTTTTCCGTTATTTAATAAAATTTAACTTTACAAAACTTTTTAGTGTTTCAAATCAAACATCTCATTGCCAATATTGCACGTCAATTATTGCGCGATATTTGAGAAAAAAATTATTTTCAAAGATTGTATCAATGTTGTCCAGGAGAAATGAATAGTTTCAGGAAATAAAATGGAATATATCGGTTAATTTATTTTATAGTTCCGACTGTTCCTTAGCGATATACTTAATGTTATTTCCATTTACTAAAAATTAATATGAGCTCGATTTAAAAACTAATTGTGTTGCGAGCATAATAAGTAAGATATCTCAATACTCCGTAAAAGTAATGAGTGCCCATGTTTTATATAGCAGTAACAAAAAATTATGACTGAATGGTAAAAATAGATTTTTATATAAAAATTTAACAAATATAAAAAAGATTTATCTAAAATAAAAAACATGTTTAATAAATGAAGCAAACATTAGTTAGTTAGTTTGATATACAAAAAAAAAAGTGTAACCCCCTGTTTGTGTAACACGTTTGAGTTAGAAATCTTAGCGTTTTTATAATAGAATATTGTGCAACGTCTTACACAAACAAGGGGTAAGTTTCCCAGCAGTAGAACTATCAGTCCAAAACCAAAGCATATAGCTTTTCTGTAGATTTCGGAAAATCTATTTTACGTACAGGTACATACATATATGGTCAGCCGGACGGACATAGCTAATTTGACTGTCATATTCATGAGAACCCGGAATATATATACATATATATATACTTTATGGCAGAGCTGTTAAATTTCAATTACGATTAGGAATCAATTAGATTACATTTTAAAAAGAGTTGTACTGATTATATAATTTCTGATAAGTAATTGATTACGATTACTAATAATCGAAAAGTAATCAGAACTACTAGAAATTGCAACAAATTATCAAAAAGAATAAAAACTAATCAAAAAATAATCCGACTACTTTCAAGGATTACTTTTGATCAGAGCTGTTAAATTACGATTATGATTAGTAATCAATTAAATTACATTTTAAAAAGAATTGTAATGATCATATAATTGCCTTCAAAAGAATTGCTGATAAATAATTGATTACGATTACTAAAATCGAAAAGTAATCTGAATTACTTGAAATTACTACAAAATAATCTAAAAGAATCAAAATTAATCAAAAAGTAATCCGATTACTTTCATATATTACTTTTGATTCTTTTTGATTATTTTCAAACATTCTGAATTAAGATTACTTTATTTTTAAAAAGTTCTAAAGAAATTTATATAATTAGATGTTTTTTGTTTAAGAAATTCTTAACATATTCGTTTATATAACAACATTAATAATATCAATCTGAGAAAAAAGTATAAAGAAAAACATTAAGTGAAATTTTTTGCTGGTGGTTAAGCATTGTCTGTATGCATTTCATAGTCGCTTCGACAAAATGTCAGTAGACTTCAAACCACACAATTAGAACAGCCACAAACTTCTTATCTTATTCACAGACTTTTAAAAAATGATTTGAGAATTCACAAAAAATATTTTTGAAAATCACAAAAGAAATAAAAAACATATACACGCCAATTTTTTGAAAGACTATAAAAATGTATCAACACATATCTTTCAAGCTTTCCATAAAATTTTGCTCATTTGTCAAATTATTAAATATTTTAAATTTAAATATAAGTGAAATGCAATAAACTTAATAAATAATCAAAAAGAATTAAAAGTAATCCTTAGAAGTAATCGGATTATTTTTAATTACTTTTGATTCTTTTTGATTATTTTGTAGTAATTTCAAGTAATTAAGATTACTTTTCCATTATAAGTATTCGTAATCACGATTACTAAGTACGAAACTAAATATAATCGTAATTTAATCATTACTTCACCTTTAAAAAAAGGTAATAAAATTAGTAATCATTACGATTACTTATCATTACTTAACAGCTATGCTTTTGATTAATAAATAATCAAAAAGAATGAAAAGTAATTTTTAAGATAATCGAATTATTTTTTAATTACTTTTGATTTTTTTTGATTATTTTTTGTAATTTCAAGTAATTCAGATTACTTTTTCATTATTAGTAATCGTAATCAATTAGAAATCGTGGGATACTGAATATAATCGTAATTTATTCATTACCTCACCTTTAAATAAAAAGTAATCAAATTAGTAATCAGTACGATTACTAATCATTACTTAACAGCTATGCTTTATGGGGTCGCATATGAATATTGCGGAAATTATATACACAAGGAAATTATATACAAACGCTAAACAACACTGTTGGGAAGACAAACAACTGAAACAAATGTCTTGTCAGTGTTGTTAAGCGTTTGGTTTAGAATATTTCGCTGTAGTAAAGCATTTGAAAAATCTCTCATGTCTTGAAAGGTCTTCTAAATGGTCTTGTGCTGGACTTTAATATATATATGTATAGATATTTATTTGCCACTTTTGTTGAAGAGTGCAAAAACACTGCACAAAAGATTATTGTATTAAAAAAAAATCAGTTTTAACTTTTATCGACTGCGTAAATCAAGACACAATCATTAGAGGGGTTTAAAATTCTTTCTGACAGTGTTAAGTATCCTGCTTGTCGTTTCACACGCTCCACACAGGGACAAATTGAAAATTTAGTGCGACAAAATTATTTGCTTCATGTGGATTCAATAGATTTTCATAAAACTATGTACCTCAAGGTTTTTAGGGTCTTTGATTACGAATATGATGTTAGTTTTAAAAATTTAAAATGGCGAATCCAATATGGCGGACAATTTAAGAAAAAATGATCGAATTCGCTTAGAACTTATCACACGGAATTTTTTGAGGTCGCTAATTACAAATCTGATGCTAATTTTTAAAAATTCAAAATGGCAGATACAATATAGCGTGCAATTTTTAAAAAATTTATCGAATTCGCTTAAAACTTATTACGCGCGAATTAGGTGTACTACCTAAGTAAAATATGCTCTATTAATTGAAAGGGGAAAGGGGGGACCACCACTTGACTTTTTTACACTTTTTAGTAGTGTATTTTTTAACTTATAAAGAAGAGTAGTGGAACTGTTTGGAACTTTTTTTATAGCTCTAGCTAAAGTAAATTTTTCAATATATTTCATAACAAAAAAAAAAAAAGTATACTATATCTACACAACACATAATTGCATAACTGCAAATTAAATTAGATACTTGATGCTTAAAAATATATTTAAAAAACGTTAAACTGTAAATTTACCAAAAATTGTCGAGTGTAGCAACAATAAACGGTATAGATAACTGCTGACAGGTATAACTGCGTGTAACACAAAATAATACTTTGCACGCACGTACAGGCTAATATGATGCGTTGAAAAAAATAAATGCTTATATGTAGGTTGATTGCGTACTTGTATATGGAACATACTAAGTGCAATAGTGGTTACATTTAACAAAATAGAAAATTCCATTTTTGTCGTCGTAATTCGGTAATTTGTCCCTGTGTGCGCTCGTCCACCCAAACAGTAAATAAATCAGCTTAATCTTTGATTGTTTAGGTGAATTAAAGCACAACAAGGTTATATTTAAATGCTGAACATTTAGTTCAGATGTTTTTGAATAGTGTCAGTAGTAAGACAATATAAATATATATGCACATATATGTATGCTTGCATGTACAAAAACCAACTTGAAAAGAAATACTAACAGCTTGGAATTCCCACGTTAAAAAAATTTACAAATAAATTATTTTTCCTTAGATAAAACTCATTCTGATAATAAAATGGAGATATGTAAATTTATCTATTTTTATAAGTATGAGCATGAAGAGTGACTTGTGAATTTTTATTTGTAAGTATTTGTCAGGGTTTGGGAAATGCAAATTTCATTAAAAAAAATTAAATATATATGTATGTATGTATGTATGTATATGTGCAGTATCGCACAGCTTACCCTATGATAGGGAAACTGAAAGTTATTTTTAAGCAATTTCATGCGCTGAGACTTGCAGTGCTGAACACGTCCTATATGCAAGGATATCTACTAAAGCGCGCGGGCACGTAAGCCCTTCTATATATAATACACAGACTTAAGGTTTCAATATACCGATCATTGTATTTCTTATCTTTTTTTTATTACATATTCCCTGTCAGAGAATGTGTGGTTGACTACAAAAATAGTTAACTTATAGTTAACTTTGCTTAGATTGACTAAAAGCTAACTGCAATGTCATCCAGAACAAACCCAAAATTAATTCTTAAGTTGAGTGCGTAATCGAATTTGATGAGAGCCAACAAATTTATTCTCAGCTACTTTGAAGCTCATGGTACCTTAGCTGAGTGGTAGCGCGTTGAGTACACAACGTGTGATGATACATGTACGAAACCCAGAAAAAAAATTTATTTTACTGACTAACAGGTGATTTAAAAAAATCAACTTTAAGTTAGTTGAAAAGTAAAGCAGAGTGAGACAGTTGACTACTGCCTAGGACATCGCAATGCTAAAATAGTCAGTTGTTTATACTGAAAAGTAATCCAAGTGTCAGTCAGTACTAGTTGGGAAATAGTAAGCTTAAAGTTAGTTTAAAGTTAACGTAATTTCCGACAGGGGTATTATTCATGTTTTTTACTTTTAATAAGAATTAATAGATCCTAGTATCTACACTGGTGTTAACTCTGTATGTTTATAATTTTGTGGAGTCATGAAGTGATCTTATCATAATGATTAATAATAATTAGTTGTTAATAACGCATGTTATATTAATCAATTAAGAGTACAATATGTAAGTAGCTTATTCTGCTGTCTAGTTTTACTATATGCAAAAAATGTGTTAACAAAATAATTAATTAAATGCTAAATATATTTATAATCACATATCAACGTATGAATATTGAAGCATGCAGTAAAGTTTGAATAAATGTATGTATAACAATATAGGGGGATTGGTTCATTGTCCACATTTAAATGTAATACTCTGTTATTTCCGCAAATATTTTTACTCTGAATTTGCTCTTTTATCATTAGGGATTCCCATTTATTCACATATTTTTTTTATAAAAAATTAGTGTTTATTTCAAAATTAGGGTCAACACATTTTACTCAAGTGTTTGTCTTCACAAAGACCAATTTATATTCTATTCTAAAGTGGCGGGTATTTTACCTGGAAAACTCTTACTCTAGACTATACAGGTGGTGAATCCAAATTTCCAATCCAAATATTTTCTAACTGGGCAACATGAACTTGCTGATTTTCATACCATGGTGAAAAAATATTGAAACCCAATCTATAATTATGATTTGGATTACATTATGCAGATTCCTTCAGGTTGTTAGGTACCACGTGCTGTTGTGGATTTGTTGTTGTTTAGTTTGATTGATCGTGTTCTATACATGTCATTGCCGAGAAGCAGCCGACAAACTTTGCGCCCCATGGCCACAAATGCCATTATGGATAGACTTTTAGCATCCGTAAAAAATTGATGCAGCGCAAAGAACAGTTTCAAGGAAATGAAATGAAACCTGTCCGTTAATTTATTTTGGAGTTCTGAATGTTTTTTAGCAATACAAGAGTGGGTCATTAATTCTCTTTTTGAAGAATTACAGGTTTTTGTATAAAAAAACTATTTTATTTTTCAACATAGTCTCCTTTCAGTTCTGTATACTTAGGCCAATGTTTCTCCAATTTTTTATACCTTCCGAAAAATATGATTTGTCGAGGTTAACAAATAATAATAATAATTCGTCGTTGAAGTCAAACTTTTTTCCGCTGGACCATTTCTTCAAGTTTGGGAACATGTCACTCGGGGCTAAATATTGTGAATAGGGCGGATTAGGGAGCAAATCGTAGCCCAACTCATGGATTTCTGCCATGAAAAGTGCACAAGCATTTGTGGTCGGTTGTGAGCAAATGCGGCACCCATCTTAAGCTTAAATTAGACGTGACATAGCCATAACGCCATAACCATAACCAAACCAAAATTCAATTGGTTTCTATGGTGAGAGTTATGGCGTTATGGCGAGTCACGCATAATCGAATACAGTGTTGCCCATTAGTTGGTTCGAACGGCTGCTCTCTATGGCTATGGTTATATCACGTCGGATTGAGCCTTTACAGAGAGATCTCTCACACCCAAGTGATCATACAAAATTGAAACCACTAACCCATGCGAGATGCCTATGGCTTCCACAATCTTTCTCTTCTTCAATCTCTTATTGGCTAAAACCATATTGTGAATTTTTTTCGATTGTTTATGGATGTAGAGACCTCTATTGGACGTCCAGAACATTTAGCTTATATCGCCACAACGAAATTCAGTAAACAGCTTTTTTACCACTGAAGTCGATGGTGAAGTATATATCAAGCTTAGGCTTGGTTTGAGTGATTTTTTTTTCGCAAAAAATAATGCTAAATGGATACAGGAAATTCACTTTTTTCAATTTTTTTTTTTCAAAATGCACTGTACTCTGCTATCAACTCCTGCCAAATACAAACTAAAGGATGCAGCTTGTTCAATTTCAGGCAGGAGTCAACTAACAGAAGAAGTATTGCCATTTCAACTAAGAGGAGCGAAATTCAAAAAGACACTGAGTTAATGACCCACCCTCGTATGTTTAGTGATATTTCCATTTACCAACAATTAATAAGTGCTCAGTTACGTGTTGCCAACGTATAAGCATCGATGTGAAACATGTGAACGATATGGTCATGCTTTGAATTGTGCTAAGAGCTTAATAAGCCCCATATTGAAATGCTTCCCAAACAAACGATTGTCCATGTTTTGCAAACAAGCAACAAAAGCAACACCAAAATGTATCAACATAAGGAAACTCTTGAGTAAAGACTTTTCTAAAATATAAAATATGTTTAATAATTAAAGTTTACTTACTTATTTTTATATACCAAAGAGCAGTTCAGCCCGTCGTTTTTAAATATTTTGCTGATATTCAATATAATTAGTACAAAATCTAGGGGCTTAAGAAGACCGATTTCACGTTTAGACGGAGAAGTTAAGCTTCTCTTCTCTCTATCTATCTGTCATTTCACCATCTGTGCTTCCATTATCCCCTTTCTGCTCTCAGGTAACACAAAGCGACCTGAAAACTTACTTTCTCTTTCCAAAAACCTATCGACCTAGTCTTACCCAACCTTTCTTTAGATTATCCCCAACAAGCGAAGCTCACTTAAAGATTTTTCTTTTCATGAGAGAAGCATTTATGTACCGCTCCCAATGGTAATAAAGCATACCGTTCAGGTCAGGTTAGGCTATGTAAGGTTGAAAATAGGAACCATTACGCTCATGCCTGGGGACGTACACATAAGCCAGTATATGCCTGTTGTGCACTCTCATATAAAATAACAAACGAACTCCACCTTTATAGGATCTCAGTATCGTTCACGCAGTCCCTCAAACTTTTCCAGTCAATATCTCTAAGGTGGGTAATGTCCGGTAAGGTGTTATCCCCAAAATAACGGGATCTAAGGTGGGCGAAAGATGTACCAAGATAAAAGAAGTGCTCCATGTCTTCCATGCATGCTCTGCATTCTGTATATTAGAGTGTATATTAGAGTGCCCCGTTGAGATGCCGGTCAACTTTCCTAGCTCGGGCTTGATTATTTTCATTAGTCCCCTTGTTTTGTCTTCGTCCGGTTCGCCCCGTAGAACCTTGGTTAGTTTACTCACAGTATCACAATTCCATCGCATGCTGTCGGCAATCTTCGCCCAAATTTGTAACCCAATCTTCGTTGCCTTGAAAGGCTTTGCATTAGTTAGAGTTACTTTCCGTAACGTTCTGGCCTTTTTCGCCAGTTCATTTTTACGTTCATTTCCGTTTACGTCGTAGTAGGCCGGCACCCATACAAGATTAATGTTGCCATGAACCGAGTAATGGTTTGTCATATTTTTGCAATATAAAATGGTGCTAGAGTTTGCTCTTTCAAGCATACCGTTTATTGCAATAATAATGAGCTATATGAGAGGGTGGTGCGGTATTTACAGACGGGTCGAAAATGGGGGAAGGCCCAGGTCCTGGTGTCTATATCTTAGGAACGAACATTCGTAAGTCTTTCAAACTGCCGAATAAATGCAGTGTTTTCCAAGCTTGTTAGTGACTGTAGGAGAGCCCTGAAGTTGCTTAAGGACAAATATAGTGTCGGACTATGTCGGGCTCCTGGCTACAGCAGTGTTGAGAGAAAGGAAATTACCGATGAGCTGGCAAGAACAGAATCGAGGTTAGATGAGGGGAAGTGTGATACAGATCGGGGAAATTACCGCTCGGTCATTACTACATGGAACTCACTAGTTGGATGGAGAGCAGGACCAACCGTTCATGGTAAAGTAGGGAGGATTGTAGAGTCTCGAGAGCTATGTGGGCAAAACTTGACTCAGAAATATCTAAACTGCTACGGGATATGAATAGCAGGGCGATGCGAGTCGTGATAGGTGCATTGACTGGTCACTGATAGGTCAGAGCAAGAACCAGCATTTGGGAAAGTGGCACTCCAGATTTCTGTAGGATGTGTGGGAATAAAGAGGAACCATTAAACATATTATCTGGTATTGCCCGAAGCTGCAACGTCATAGGCTTCGATGGTCGAGCAGACGTTTACATGAGAGCATTAGTGATAAGTAAGTATAAACTGGAGGATATCATGGGCTTAATCATGGGAATTCAGTGACTTAATAATGGATAATAGGGGAACTTCTGGGTGCAAATGGAGTTAAATAAGAATATTAACTATGCAATAGAAGGGAATCGCAAAGGAGTCAACTGGGTCTCCGAGTGAAGGTGCGCTATAGCACTACCCATGCTATCCTAACCTAATATCTGACGACTGCGTTGCAGCTTTTGGCATTTACTACTGTACTGTGCATAGTATAACGTTGAAAGATGAAATTTTATAGCCTGTTCGTTGTCCAATCATAGCCAATTCTACTTTGAAAATCAAAAGAAGTTGTATTTCATTATTTTCTGAGATGAACTCTGACACAGACCTAATGATCATTTTCAACAAATTTTATTTATACTCATAATAGAAAAAACTTCATTATATTCTTAAAACAAGAAGAACGGAATGACCGATCACCTTATGAGCCGCTATTTATTTTATTTTTTTATTAACTGATCGCAGTGTGTACTCATCATACGTAACGAAGAATATTTTAAACACATACAATAATTTTACTTTTAATACTAAATATTAATTAAAAATTATTTCCAACGATTAAAAATAACGTCACTACTTAAAGCTTGCTTATACTTGCACAAAACTGAATATGTAAAAACAACTTTCAATTCTTAGACTAAAAAAATATTATTCTACTGCAATCAAGCGAAAAACACCCCAACTCGTTTATTGCAACAGATATTTTATAACCAACAACAGTTGCAAAAAAAATTTTTTGCTCAACTTGTTGACATTTTTATTATCCTGTCATCAAACAAAAAATGATATCGTATCATTGGCGAAATGTTATCGAACACAAACTGTATAATATACATAAGCACATATGATGAAACTTTATGACAGGAATTTATTTCGATTGCGCTTACTTTTATAATCTTATTGACAGATAAGGAACAATAAATTTTTTTACGTAGTGCATTTGTGAGATATATCTTATTGTATCATTTTCAATTTAACTGTCTGCAATAATATATGATTAACTTAGCCTTATCCTATTTGTGAGATACATGTATTCATATATAGACATACATACATGTAGATATCGTTAGATGAAACATAAAACGATATATATAATATAAATATAGATATGTATGCATGTGATGTACAGTGGAGGGGAAAATAAAAACACGATCTCACGCAGCTTATAATTTTCATTTTAATGAAAACACACAACCAAGTTCACTTATTTAATCACCAAGTGTTGGACAAATAAAAATATTGGTTAAAAACGGAATACGTTCAGTTTTCCGCTTGATGCATTAAACACATTCACCACAGCAAGCTAACCGACTACATAATGTCAAGGATAGAATACACATGTTTATATGAGAGTTATTCTTTTGAAGACAGCAAGGCAACAGGGCGAAAGGTTGTTGTCTATGCTGATTTTGTCGTTGTACTCCAATTAAACTATTTTCTATTTCTTTGGCTACAATGAGTAAATGCAGTGTTTCCAGTATAATACAGAATATTGGATGAATGATATCATTATTATCACTATGTAGACATTATTACCAATAGCTCCGTACAAAAATCAAGCTTGATCTCTTAAAACCCGTCATTTGCTTCGCAGCCAACTTATTACAAAACGGAAAAAAACAATCACGCTTATTCTATTTGGCGTCGGCAACATGTCGAGTTATGTTGTCGTTTTTAATGTTTTTTGGCAAATCGGTATTCCCGTAGACAGTATTGCCATTTATCGATGACTGTCAGCATATGTTTGGTATTCTGTAAGAAAAATTGATGTTGATTTTGCCGTCAGTGTTTTTGATGTCGTGTTCTGTTGTGTGCATGCCTCAACGAATTTGAAAAATAATTTAATTGTTAAAAAAAAATGAAATATAAGAAATACTAAAATTCAGCCCAATCATGAATATTCCCTCGAAATTCATTTCTCACGGGAAATAATTTTCTCGAGAAAAAATTTCTCCAGTCATGAATTCCTTGGGAATCAAAAAGAGTAATACGTGGCATCACCGCAGTACGAAGTTCGTGTTTTGCCTGTTTATTGACATTTTGTTTCTCCTTTTTTTTAGTGAGAGAGCAAACAAAATTATTAACATTGGCGAACTTGTAAAAATATGTAAAAATACGTTTATAAATGATTTATTTGGGCATTATTTGTGCTTTTTCACATACAAGAACTATAAAATACAAGTTTGTGTATATAAATTCTTGTTCAATGAAGTATTAAGTGTATTTTTATGTAGACTCTCTTCTGTTTTGCAATTGAAATATTTTTAGCGAAAAAAAAAACAAATTCAACTACGTTCATGATACCTACTTTTTTCCCGGGGAGTTTTTTATTCCCGCATTTAGTAAACAAAGGGAAAAAACAAACTCATAATAGGAGAAAAGGGAAAAGTGAAAAAACTCTCGCGGAATTTTTGTTCATGATTGGGCTGATTTATTTAAAAAAAATGAAAAATATAATATGGACAAAATTAAAATTACCAATCCCAACCAATTTGAAAAGCTTGTGGAAAAGTTGAAAAAAACTCCTTCTTTTGCTAGAGGATTCCGCAGGGGTAGTGTTCCTAATTATTTCAAGGTACAGTGGGAAAGTGTTGCAACTGCACTAAATTTCCTCGGTCCACCAATTAGAACTAGTGGTAGATGGCAAAATGTAAGGTAAATAGTGTGTTGGGAAAGCATACTGTATGATAGAATTATTTTTACAGATCTGGCGGGACTTGAGGTTCAAAATAAAAAAATGTTACAGTGCTGAGTGTGAAACAATTAAAAATAAATAAAAAAAATAAATAATAATAATAAAAATAATAATAAAATAAAAATAATAAATAATAAATAATAATAAACAATTAGCACTGAGCCCCTTTGGAGGAAGCTGCAATAAACGTTGATCTGATCCCTTTTGTTTCAAAAATTAGGCACTATTGTATCCAATACATGCCTAAATGATGTTTTGTTCAGCCGAAAATAACTTTAAAATATTAAAAGGATGAACATTACTCATTATTTTCCAAAAACATGACCGAATTTATCACTTACTTTTCCTTTGGTAACTGGCAAATGCATGACTTTTGTCTGATAAATCTTATTTTCACTATAAAATTTTTTTAACAGGAAAGAAAATTATTTTATTTTAATTCATTTACAGAGCATTTACTTATTCAAAAACACTTTTACCAAAAATAGTAAACAAAATGAATCAGCTGACTCAAATATTGGATATGTGTATTGTATTTATCGATAAACAGGCAACGTCGTCATAACACTGTTAGGGAATACAAAGTTAGCATTGATGCTGTGTTATATTGATGTTGTTTCAAAATTGACGACGATGTTGCCGACGCCAAATAGAATAAGGGTGAATAAAAAGTTTTAATTTTTCTGAAATGTCAGAAAATCACTTTTTATACCCTTCACCAAAAATGCTAAAGAGTGTATATTGTCATTCCATGAGTAATTTCCACAATATTCACTGGCGACCCATAAAATATATATGTTCTGGGTTCTTATGAATAGCGAAGACGAATAAGCTATGACCGTCCGTCTGTCCGTCAGATGTGCGTGAAATTGGTTTTCCGAAGTTCCCAGAAAAGCTGGAGATTTCGGTCTCAAACTGGTGTGTCAGAAATGGTCCAAACTAGATTAGTACTCGTATTGAAAATCAGCAAAATCTAGCAGACGGTTTCGGAGCTGGAAAACTTAAGCTTGATTTTGCCATATAAAATGACTAACTAAAATTATTTTTTTTTATTATTTTATATTTCAGTACGAATAAAATTGGTAATAAAAATAAAAATATAAAAAATAAAACAGCCGTTTCCAGGGTTGGAAGACTTATATTTTTTTTTTTGCATAAAATTAACCTACTAAAACAAATTTTTCCTTTTTCTCTTTAAATTAAACATGTCTTACATTCTTAAAGGAAATAATTTTTCGGTACAAAGTCAGAAAAATCTGGAACGATGGTTCCAGGGTTGGGACTCTTACACTTTTTGTGATATATAAAAGTAACTAGGTCTAATTAACTTTTTTTCTTTTTCTTTATAAATTAAATATATTTTATGTTTTGAACACAAAAGTTTGGTATATAATACTAGAAAACTAAGAACCACATTTCCAGAGCTGGAAAATTTTAACTTTTTATACCCTTTACCAAAAAATGGTAAAAGGGTATATATAGGTTTGTCATTCCGTTTGTAATTTCCAGAATATTAATAAGCGAGAAATAAAGTATATATATTCTGGATCCTTATGCATAGGGAAGACGAATAAGCGATGTCCGTCTGTCCGTCTGTCTGTACGTGAAATCGGTTTTCCAAAGCTCCCAGAAAAGCCAGAGACTTCGTTCTTGGACTGGTGGCTCAGAAATGGTCGAAATAAGATTGGTATTGAAAATCAGCAAAATCAGGCACAAGGTTTCAGAGCTGGGAAACTTAAACTTCATTTTGCCATACAAAATAACTACTGAAAAGTAGTTTTTATTATTTTTTTATTAAATAAACTTATTTAATACTTCAAAATTAATAAAATTGGTATTTCACTTTAAAAAAAATTTAAAAAAAAATCAAAAAAATTAAAAGGACGTTTCCAGCGTTGGAAAACTTTAATTTTTTTTCTTATACAAAAGTAACTTACTAAAACAAATTTTTCCTTTTTTTCTACAAATTATACATATATTACAATCTCTGTACTTTAAGAACAAAGTAGAGAGATTGATGTAAGAAATCAGAAAAATCAAAAAGGATGATTTCAGGGTTGGGAAACTTACACTTTTTGTGATATATTAAAGTAACTAAGTCTAATTAATTTTTATCTTTTCCTTTATAAATTATACATATTTTACGTTTTGGAATGAAAAGTTTGGTTTGAAAAATTATAGAAATAAAAATCACATCTCCAGAGTTGGAAACTTTGAACTTTTTTTCTAGATATTAAAGTAACTAAATAAAACATTTTTCCTGGAATTCCCTTTTTTCTTTTATCACTTAACACACTTTCTATATATTTTTAAGAACTACTATATTGATAAAAGGAATGAGAAAAATCTAACTTGATGATTCTCGGGTTTGAAAATTAATTTTTTTTTACATAAAAGTAACTAGGTCAAATTACTTTATGTATGTGCTTATGTATGTATCTCTATACTACATAAACGCACTTTGGTAAAGGGTATATATGATCCGGCACAGCCGAATATAGCACTCTCACTTGTTTTTGATTTAAAGTAGAACTATATTTTTTTCTTTGTTCACTTAACTAACATATTTTATATATTTTTTTTAAGAACTAGTTTGGTATAAGGAATCAGAAAAATCTCAAATGATGATTCCAGGGTTGGGAAACTTAAACTAATTAAATAAAACTAATTATGTATTTGGTAATTAAATATATTCTATATTTTTGAAAGAAATAAATTAGTATTAAGAACCAGAAAAATCAAAATTATGGTTTCAGGGTTGGATATTTAAGAAAAAAAAATTGGGTAAAAATATAACCAAAAATATTTTTTTTTTTTTCAGTTAAACATATTTCATGTTTTAGGAAGATCTTTACTCAAGATTTATTTTATATTTTTATATGGATATCTAATTTAAGTATAAACGAAGGTTTGTGCCGTGTTACTTATTATGCTCTCAGCACAGTTCTGTGTCAAATCTTATTAATTTTTAGTAAATGGAGATTAAAAAAATTATCTCTAAAGAACAGTCATAACTATAAAATATATTAAAGGAAATGTTCCGTTTCATTTCCCTGAATACTAAGACTATTTTAGGATTAGTAAATAGTATTCCTTTTATTTTATTTAATAGTATATTTTTATTTTTTTATCTTTTCCAT
The DNA here is from genome assembly GCA_949987645.1 of Tachina grossa. NCBI lineage: Eukaryota > Metazoa > Arthropoda > Insecta > Diptera > Tachinidae > Tachina > Tachina grossa. The sequence continues at coordinate 81,629,547 of OX465277.1, read as the reverse complement.
TACAGGGCTTAAGCATGAAAATGGCTTTACTCCAGCCGAAGTAGAAACAGACAGTCATATTGCTGCAATTAAGCCGCCTGAAAATATCGCAGAAAATTTTGGCATAATAAAAGACAACATCGAACCAAACAATGCTTCCGAGGCCGAAGGCCAAGTCAAGGTAAATAATTATTGTATTGATTTCTTGCTGAATTAATGAATCATCATTTCGTATGATTTTAGAAATTGCCTTACCCCAAATCAGTATTTTTTATTATCAGTAATGAATTTTGCGAACGCTTCAACTATTATGGCATGAGAAGTAAGTTTTTTTTTTTTGCTCTAGAATATGATATTCTGAAAATTTTAATTTTTCTTTTCATATGAATTGATTTTTAGCTATTTTGGTTTTATATCTCAGTCGTCAATTGGACTATGATGATGATACGGCCACCGTTATATTCCACGTCTTCACCATGTTTGTGTATTTCCTGTGTGTTTTCGGAGCCATCCTTTCGGACAGTTGGTTGGGTAAATTTAAAACCATATTGTATCTTTCACTGGTCTATACGTGTGGTTCTGTTCTGATTACCTTGGGTGCCATACCGCCACTGAACTTACCGGGCACTACGTTCACCATGATTGGTCTGGCGCTAATAGCGCTCGGGTCTGGTGGCATAAAACCTTGTGTCTCCGCCTTTGGCGGTGATCAGTTTAAGTTGCCCGAACAGATTAAACAAATGACCACATTCTTTTCATTGTTTTATTTCTCCATTAATGCCGGTTCATTGATTTCTACAACTGTTACGCCCATTTTACGTGAAGATGTACATTGTTTCCACCAAAAGGAATGTTATTCGTTGGCCTTTGGTGTGCCAGCTGTCCTGATGGCTGTTTCTATTGGTGAGTCAGTTGATGGTTACAAAGCCTTTGCAGTTTCTTTACACGAAATAAAATAATTTTTCAGTGATCTTTATATTGGGCAAACCTTTATACAAAAGCAAACCTCCAGCAGGGAATATGGTGGTTTTGGTCAGCAAAACGATTGGTGTAGGTGTTTTTGTATAAATTTTTCTAGAAATATTTTTTTATGATTTGCACTTACTTTCAACTTACAGAATGCTATTACCACTAAATGGCATGAAAAGAAGACTAATCCTCGTGAACACTGGTTGGATTATGCTGATAAGAAATATGACAAAAATTTAATTGAGGATGTTAAGGTTTTGATGCGTGTCTTGGTCTTGTACTTGCCTTTGCCCATTTTCTGGGCTTTATTCGACCAACAGGGTTCGCGTTGGACTTTCCAAGCTACACGCATGAATGGCGATATGGGCTCTTGGGACATTAAGCCCGATCAATTACAAGTTTTAAATCCTTTGCTAATTTTGGTATTCATACCATTGTATGATATAGCTTTCTATCCCGCATTGAGTTTGATCGGCATTCGCCGTCCTTTGCAGAAATTGACGTTGGGTGGCATTTTAGCGGGTATTGCATTTATCATTTCTGGTATTGTTGAATTAAATTTGGAGGTATGTACTATTAATTAAGGAAGCATTTTTCTCAAAATTTTTAAAGTAATAGGGAGATCTCGGCGCAAAATAAAAAGCCACATCTTTTTTCCATTACTTCATTTTCCCACTTGCAACAAATTTAGATTTTTATATAATAATATCCCAATAAGCAATTTTGCTTGAAATCAAGTGCAAAACAAGTGTTATTCAAGCCACATAATCACATAATAATTGTCAAGGGTTGAATTATGCTTGATTTACACTAATTAATAAATAAATTATGTGTTTGACAAGGCTTGAACCAATATGTATATTGTTTGATGTATTATTTCAAAATATTGTCAAACTTAAAAATGACTTGAAAAAATACTTGAATTCAACTTTGTTTCCAGTTAAATTTCAAGTGCTTGAATATTATTTTTTTGAGTGCTTATCGGGTGTTTTTATTTTGAGGCGGAAATTTTTTCATTTAGCAACACTGTCTTTTTTAATTGGACATATCCAGTAGCTCTTGGTTTACTTTGGTCTGGAAACTCATGGTAAATTAAGCCAACATATTGTAACAACTTCGTAACCATCAGCAGAAGGATGGAATTTATTCCAGCAAAGTCACCCATGAGCAACAGTAATGTTACTGGCAGAAATTAAAAGCATGTTAAAATCCCAGGAACTAAGCCTTTACATCATCTTGTATATTAGAAGTAGACAATACAGATAAACGCATTTCAAGTAGAAAAATTTATCAAGATTTTGTATTTAGAGATGACAGCATAAGTACATACTTTTACAATTAGATGTTCTGGCGATCCTAGATCATTGTTCAGAAAGAATATCTTCCACCAATAAATATATTGATGTACCAGAAGTATTTGAGCTAACACTCAATGCTTATTAAAGAACGGCATTGAGTATTTAAAAAAATATACATATGTACATGAGTAAATAGTATTAATTTTTGTAATTGCGCATAATCTTAATTGCAGTATAAACCATTCGTATGCTTACATATTTTCTGTCAAGCAATTATGGCTATAGGCGATTCCAACATACAAGAACATCTCTCTTTCGTTTATGCGAAAAACTAAAATACGCTACAACAAAAAATCAAAAAGCACAAGCGTATCAAACGCATTGACCTTCTCTCATACTCATAGTCTGAGTATGTTTACATTAATCATAATCGGACAAAAATATATACGCATGATACTTGGGATATTTATTCATCATTTGCCACCGTATACAAACATTTGTGTATATAAAAAGGTATGGAAAATGTGTGGCTTTTTGAAAACATGCTTTATGTGTGTGTGCAAACAAACTAGCCCTGTATATATGCATGTGTAGCCGATTAATAGTCAGAGTATTTTTATATAGCTCACACAGTCTATAAATTTTAGTTAGAGTAGTTTGTGCTAAGTAATTTAAAAAATTTCTATAAACATAGTTGTTGGATAACTAGTGTTTTTTGGGAATTGTTACAATTAGGTTAAACATTTGTTAACGCACTAACAATCCCAAATTATTATTTTATTTATTCAGTAAAATAATTTTTTATTAAAAATACATTTAAATTGGTTATTGAGGGATTAGCTGGATTCCATGCGCATTTCACTGTTACTAATGCAGATCATCAGGGACCCTTTAGACAAAAATTTCTTAAAACAACTAGAGTTATTATGTTATACACTTTCATTTAAACAAATAAGATGCTCAACAAATAACAAAGTTGAAACAAGAACTCAATTTGATGTTTATAGTTATACGTATTCGGTTTAAAATTAATGCCTGCGTTTGCATATGAGCGGTTTTTTTTTAATTTTAGCTGTAAGCATTCATACTCAAAGATTACTTAAAACGATAATTCTCTGATGATTATGCAGCTCAGCACGATATTGGGTGTTTCTCTTAGAAACGCATAGTTGAGTAGTTCTGCTACACTCAACAGTTGAGTAATTTTCTATCATAAAATTTTTTCGCTACCTATGGTAAACATGTTGTGTTTACCCTGAACATCTGATCAAATAGGGCTATTCCTTTTTATATGATTTGTTAGGTGCATAGCTGTTAAGTAATGATTATTAATCGTAATGATTACTAATTTTATTACTTTTTTTTAAAGGTGAAGTAATGATTAAATTACGATTATATTCAGTTTCGCACTTAGTAATCGTGATTACGATTACTAATAATTGAAAAGTAATCCAAATTACTTGAAATTATTACAAAATAATCAAAAAAATAATAATCAAAAGTATTAAAAAAATAATCGAATTACTTCTAAGGATTACTTTTAATTCTTTTTGATTATTTATTAAGTTTATTGCATTTCACTTATATTAAAATTTAAAATATTTAATAATTTGGCAAATGAGCTAAATTTTGAGGAAAGCTTGAAATATATCTGTTGATACATTTTTATAGTCTTTCAAAAAATTGGCGTGTATATGTTTTTTTGAGATTTTCAAAAATATTTTTTGTGAATTCTCAAATCATAAGATAAGAAGTTTTTGGCTGTTCAAATTGTGTGGTTTGAAGTCTACTGACATTTTGTCGAAGCGACTATGAAATGCATACAGACAATGCTTAATCACCAGCAAAAAATTTCACTTAATGTTTTTCTTTATACTTTTTTCTCAGATTGATATTATTAATGTTGTTATATAAACGAATATGTTAAGAATTTCTTAAACAAAAAACATCTAATTATATAAATTTCTTTAGAACTTTTTAAAAATAAAGTAATCTTAAATCAGAATGTTTGAAAATAATCAAAAAGAATCAGAAGTAATATTTGAAAGTAATCGGATTGCTTTTTGATTAATTTTGATTCTTTTAGATTATTTTATAGTAATTTCAAGTAATTCAGATTACTTTTCGATTTTAGTAATCGTAATCAATTATTTATCAGCAAATATTTTGAAGACAATTATATAATCATTAAAATTCTTTTTAAAATGTAATCTAATTGATTACTAATCGTAATCGTAATTTAACAGGTATGGTTAGGTGGCAGAAGCAAATATTTGTTAAATCTTATAAAATTAAATTACTTAAAATTTAATTACATCCATCTAGCCGTTTCTGAGACATAATTGTTGGGGTCAACAGTTGCCAGCAGTTTCACAACTGTTAAGCTCAACAACTACGTCTTATGAATGCGCCCATTGAGAAATACACCCGCTTTTCCAAATAATAATATGATGTCATAAAGTGCCGACTAATACAGAAAAATGGTGGCAAATCTATACCTTCTCAACTACTAGTCCCATTACAAAATGATAATTGCGAAAGATTTTAAATAGGATCCAAGCTTTCAATGTTAGCTTTTTCCAATACAATCTGAGCTACCGTGCCCAAAATTCACAAATTCAGATTATGAAAACTTCAGAATATAAATTTTGATTAACATTATTTTTGCCTAAGGCTCCACAGCACACCACAAAATAATGGGTCTGATTGTGTAAGGCATTGTCGTAAACGCCTAAGTCGTCTTTTGTACTAGATTAAAGTAAAATGTTATCTTTAATCTACTACAAAAAATTAATTAATGGTGAAAACGCCTCATACCACCCGACCCAATATCTGTCATTCAATTATCCGTCACAAAAAAAAGAAACACCTGAAACATGTACAAAATTCTATGGGAACTGATAAGAAACCCATTCAAAGTTAGACATTATTGAAATTCAAATTAAAAAAAAAAATTGATTCCTGTTGCAGAATAACCGCTTGTTTTCCTTTTGTCATACTTTTTCATCTTTTAATATTTATAAAACTTTTTTAATTCTATTACAATTTCCTTACTTTTATCTATTTTCCTTTTCTCAACTTTCTAGAAAACTTATCCCACCTTACCCACACCCTACACAGCCCAAGTTCGTATTTTCAATGGTGAAAATTGTGCATACACTTTCAATTCAAATTTACCCGGCTTGAGTCAGATCGAATTAAGTGCTTATGGCTATTATGAAAATAAAAATATTCCCGTAGTCCAGGGTCGCTTAAATGTCGAATATAGCTTGTCGAGCAGTGATCCCAATTGCTATAAATTCAAAGCTGATTCTTATGAAATATTTGACAAGGAGGCTCACTCTTTGTTTTTAAGTTCAAAGAACCCCAATCAACCATTGAGCTGGTACAAAGATTTTGTGAATAAACCTTCCAGAGGCAAACCAATGGCAAGGACATTGTGCAATGTTCAACCAGGACGCACCGTAACATGGAAATTTGCCAAGAATAATGTTGCTGATCACAAGGAAGCGGCCTACTTACGCAACTTAACGGAATTTTCTGCGGAAAAGTACAAGATTTTCGTTGACGATGTTGAAGTTACACAAACGACCTTGAAAACTGGTGGTGTTTACACCATACTCATAGATGAACTGAGTGGCGGAAATAATAAATATCAGGCCAAGACTATTGTAATAACGGCTTCCAATTCTATGAATATTCTTTGGCTAATACCTCAGTATGTGGTGATGACTTTGGGTGAAGTCATGTTTTCGGTTACTGGTCTAGAATTCTCTTATTCTCAGGCTCCGCTTGCCATGAAATCCGTACTGCAAGCCTGCTGGCTACTGACCGTGGCAATTGGTAATGTTATTGTGGTCATTATTGCTGAGTTGGCCCTATTCGATTCGCAGGCTAGCGAATTTTTTCTCTTTGCTGGTCTTATGTTTGCCGACATGCTGCTGTTTATGTTCATGGCTTATCGCTATAAGCCCAACAATCCCATGTCTGATTCAGAAACTAATCTTTTAACGAAGATTAGCGACATTGATCCCAAAACCGAAATTCAGAAATTGGAGGGCATAGACAATAAGGCTGCTACAATCGAAGAATAGTTTAGCTAAAAAATGACATATGACATATTTCGTTCTGCGGATAATTTAGTACTTAAGTACAATTTTTAGTACTCTAATTTTTGAGAGTCCAACTGTTGAGTGGTATTAGTAAACTTTTGTTTTTAAGTTTTTTTTTATATGAAAAAAAAGTTTCACATCCTTGATGGATAGATAATAAATTAAAAGAAAATAAAAAGAGAAAATATTAAAAATCAATCTATCATTATAACATAACATTTTATTAGATAGTTGCATTCCTGATCTTATATATTTTTTTTTTGCCCTGCATTTATTGCTATCTGTGGCTCCAATCCGATATAGATGTTCTTGTAAATTAGAGTGCCCCGGTTAGACGCCGGTCTCAAACTTAAGCAGAAAATGACCGGTAGCAAAGCTGAATGTCATACAACTGCTGGAAGAATATTTAAACAGACCAAATCTACTGCGATTTCAAAAGCAACTGAACCCTGAGAGAGCAGTTCAGGGTTTTCTAATTGAAAAACGTAGCTAATGAATTAGTGGAAGTAGAAAATATATCGCTGGCGGTAGTCGAAACATCTGAACTTTTGGATCCGTCTTTGGTCTGAATTTTTATCACATTTTTATTAAAATTTTTGTTCAAAAATAACAAACAAACCACTGATGCAAATATTTAGAGCTGTGTCAACGTCATCGGCTAAGTTGTTATTGAATTGATGTTAATGTTGAAACAAAGTGATGTTTACCGATGCAAGAACTGGTTAGGGTTAAAACGATACCACTAAGGTATCGATACTTTTACTTGATACGGTATCGGTTAAAAATGATAAATACCTACTCAGTATCGAATAAAAAGCATCGATACTTAATTGTATCGATCATGTGATTTCAAATAGTGAAAACAAAGGTAAATACAAACCACACACACACACAAATGTATGTATGTATGTATGTATGTATGTATGTATGTATGCATTTACTTATTTCCAGCAGTATCCAGTGGGAGCACTATACAGCGGGAAAAAGGAGTAAGGATGCCTTCTAAGGGCTGTACTCCTTCCTTTGGATTTACAAGGCCTGCTCCCTCCATTCCATGCACATATATTTTTTACACGCATTTTCGATACGGGTAGGCCTTCCACTCTCACTTCTTTCGCCAGAGGTTCTGAAAGGCCTTGAAATTTATGGATTTTGCTTTTGATTTGTTAAAAAATACAAAAAAAAAATATGTTTCTCCTTTTCTTTTCCCTTCTCATAGAAGGGAATGTGGACGGTATATCGTCAACTAAAACGCAAACGGTCCTATCTAACATTTTTGAAATTTTGCAGGAGAAGCAAAATACTGTTTTAAACCAAAAGTATAGTTTCAATCAGCATGGTTTTTACCAGAATCATTAAAAAAGATGTGACAAATTGATTTCTGGCAGATTAAAATCAAATTTTGTGATATTTGAATGGCTATGTTAGTTAGGTCCTTTTGTACCTTAATTTTCTGAAACCACTTTAATACAAAATAGTTTTATCATTGACATGACGCTTTTTATTTATAGCCTTCTTATTTTCCTTTATTTCTTACAAAATCACTTTTGAGATGAATTTTTTAAGTTTTTTTTTAATAAAATGCCTTAAGCTGAAGCTAGTTTAATTTTCCTTTAACAAACAATTTCTTCAACGGTAAAATCTGTCAGTTTTTTTTTTTTGTCATTTTTCAATGTTGCCCATACAAACGATCACTTAAGTATTTTTGCGTTTATCAAATAAACGCTTTTGTAGATAGGGCCGTTTGTTTTTCGTCAATAAAATAAATAATTTTGGTCAGACAAGTCTAAATTTTTTTGTGGTTGTGTATTTTGATGCAGTGCATCAGAATTAACCAAAAAAGCGATTTTGGATTTTTTGTTAGTTAGGGCCGTTTGCGTTTTAGCTGACGATATGTGAGTCGAGGTCTTCTATAAGATATTCTTTAGCTGTTAGATAAGAATAGTAATTAAATAAATAGAAAAATCCTAAGTAGGCCTTTAATAAGGTTGGATTTCCCGAACTTCACATTTTATACGAACTATTAAAATTTGGTTAAACTGGCGTCATTTTCAACATTGTTGCGGCCAATAAGAAATGAGTATTTTTGACCAATAACCCGTATCTACCGATACCTACTCGAGTACCGAGTAGTAAAGTACCGTTGCCAAGAGTACTTGGTTTCTAGGAAAAAGTATCGAGTACTTACTTGCATTTACTCGTATCGTTTCATCCCTAGAACTGGTTGAAAACGATTACTAGAAAAGCAATGTCGATTTAGGGGTGCAGTACTGGCGAAAAATATTTTTTTTTATGTAAGAGCAAACTTTCGGTTTTCAGGTCCTCAGTCTGTTAAAAAATTGGATTGATTTGAAAATAAAATTAATTCGTAATCAAATCACATATAAACAAATTTAATTTCAGAAAACCTACCCAGTTATGCCCTCTTCTGGCTATATACAATTAAGATTTTTCAGTGGTATTCCAGGATGTCAGTATACGATCAAAACAAATATTACAAGCTTGCCAGAAATAACTTTGAAGGGAATCGACTATTGGTCTAATCAATTCATTAGAGTAGAAAATAAAAAACTGACCATGGCGTATACAATTAAGGAAGATAAAGAAGGTAAATTTGAAAATATTTATACAAAAATTAAACATTGTATGTATATCACACTCGTTATTTTCCCAGATTGTCCTCAATTTCTGCCAGGCATTCTTACCTTCAATGAAACTAAAGCCTACAGCATATTTATGCAAAGTGTGTACCTGGATCAGCCCTTGCAAATATACGAAGAACAATTGGAAAAATCTTCAAAAGCGGCACCTCTACTAAGAAATTTAGCCAACATGGACAGAAGTAGCAAGATTATATGGAGAACCAGCAAGTCGAACGATATAGAATCTAACCAGCCAGCAGATTGCAGAAAAATTATTGAGCTAAGGGCCACCACTTACGAAGTTTTGGTGGATAATGTCAAAGTACATGAGGAAACCCTGAGGCATGGTGGTGTCTACTCCTTAATAATGGGCAGACAAAGAGATGGTGACATTATAACTAAAATGATCCAAATCACAGAACCAAATAGCATGAGTATTTTATGGCTAATACCACAATATGTGGTCATGACTCTGGGTGAAGTTATGTTTTCGGTGACAGGTTTAGAATTCTCCTATTCCCAGTCACCAGTTACGATGAAATCTGTTTTACAGGCCTGTTGGCTGTTGACAGTGGCTTTTGGTAATGTAATTGTTGTTATTGTGGCTGAATTGAGATTTTTCGATTCTCAAGCAAGTGAGTTTTTCCTATTCGCTGGGCTTATGTTTGTCGACATGATTCTATTCATGTGGATGGCGAATGGCTATAAGCCAAACAATCCCATATCAGGCAATATCAAACCGAAAGATTTAAAAAATAGTCAGACAGTGCAAAATACAAATTTTGAAAGACGTCGGCAGTCGATACGCGTTTCAAATCCTATTATATCGCCTTCACGACAAGCTCGTTATACAAAAAGGCAAATTGATTAAGATTGGTAGTTAGTTTTATAATAACATGTATTTATTTTTATTTTAATCAATAATAATAAGGAATAAGGATAAAATTTAAAATTAGTAGAAATATACTAAGAAAATTGCCTTTTTCAAAAAGTTTTACAACATGTCTTTTTTAGGGTTCCGTACACCAAAGGTGAAAAGGAACACTATTGTTTTCGCTACGCTGTCCGTCTCACGGTATTTTCTCAGGAACCGTAAGAGCTACGGACCTCAAATTTCGACAGAGTATGTAGAACCTTGGCCGATACAACAACAAATACATGAGAGTTAAAAATTAAAGGGTGTTCCAAAAAGAGCAACGAAATATGTTAAAGTGCAATGTAATACACATACAATTGTATGTACACATGTATATTGACACTTGAAATGTTCAAATTTAGTGTATTTTTATACAGACTACAACAATTAACACCAAAATTTTAAAAAATTTAAATTAAAGGGTGGTCCATCAGTTAATGCAATTTTGACAACTTGCTATATCTTGGAAACCGTAAGAGGCAAACTCTTAAAATTTTCAAAAACGGTAAAACTAATAAAATCCGAAAATTATAAAATCGCCAAAAACCCAAAAAACAAATCGCCAAAACGAAAAAAGCACCAAATTAAAAAAAATTCTAACACTTAAATAAATCGGCAAAACCGAAAAAATCGACAGAATGAAAAAATCGTCGAAATGAAAAACGCCAAAAACCGAAAAAAATCGCCAAAACACGAAAAAGGCTCCAAAACTAAAAAAAAACGCCCAAATGAAAAAAATCGCCAAGAAGGAAAAAAATCGCCAAAATGAAAAAACGCCAAAAACCGAAAAAATCGTTAAAACGGGGAAAAAGTGCCAAAACTAAAAATAGCACTATATTTGTGCACTAAAATCGAAAAAACGCAAAAAACACCAAAACTAAAAAACGCTCAAAACCGAAAAAACCCAAAAACGAAAAAAAACCAAAACTATTTATTATATGGGCCAAAGTTCGTTTTGAATTGCATATCTAGTGTCCGTACGGAAGGAACCCTTCGCGCGGTCAAAGTCGCACTTGACTGAATTTATTTTGTCTCCGCCTTAGTAACTATAATCTTTGCATGCAATAACGTCCATGGATATAACCATGATACAATTATACTAGGTACATGCACGACTACAACAAAAATACAACACCAAAAAACACATGTATTTTGTTGGTATAAACAAACGAATAATTATCAGAAACAGATGCCTTTTGTTTTTAAAAATAACAATTACAGGGTAACTAAAGTACAATTGCAGACGCGGCATTCCTGCATGATTATAGTTATTCAGTGTTGCCAATCTGTATGTAGTTAGACAGTGTGTAATTTCTACTCACATGTGTAGGCCATGTAATTAAATTCTTGTATAATCTGTGTGTAATTCTACTTTGGGTTTTATTTTTATTTATTTTTGTTTTCATTTTAACCTACACAAAAGATGTGTAGTGTAATTTTCTTCAATGTGTAATTGGAGACACAGTCATGTATAAATTCATTGGCAACACTGTAATAATTTTATTCACACACATACACTAACATTTTTGTAGCTTGTAAACAAAGTTTGACAATTATCCGCAATGTATACAGTGACAGGCTGGGCTTGTGCATGTACCTGTTATAATTGTATCATGGATATAACTTTAACACACATTATTTTCACATCAAAAAGGATACAATGTGCTTAAGAGATTTCCTCCCCAGCAAAAATATTCGTCTAGCTAGAAGCAGGATAGTAAGAAAGAGAGAGAGAGAGAGAGAGCACAAGTCTCGCTTACTAACTTGCTTCGGTATCATATGATTTTTGTTCGTGATGTCCCACTTGGTAGCTCTCCAGGTGTGAGCTTATGAATACATGTAGTATGTGCAGAAAGCCCATCCTTCATGCCTTTTTTATATGTATATAATTAAAAAAAACTTGCTCTTTAGATAAGAATTTTAACCCAATGTTTGTTTAAGACGTTTGAGTTAGAAATCTTGGCGTTTCTGTAATAGATTAAAGAAAAGTTGTACAAGTTGCCTTTAGTCTATTACAAAAACGCCAAGATTTTTGATTCAAAAGTTTTACACAAACAGGGGGTAACTCTATTCCTAGATTAACTTCTAATATTTTATTTTGTATTTATTTTTGTATATATTATATATTAAATAAAATATCAAATCAAATACTTTTTAAGTTTAAAATTTTTAAACGCACTAATAATCCCAAATTAATATTTTACTTATTAAGTAAAATATTTTTTTATTAAAAATACATTGAAATTGATTATTGAGGGGTTTAGCTGGATCCTATGCGCATTTCACTGTTGCTAATGCAGATCATCAGGGAACCTTTACCCAAAGTTTCTTAGAACAACTAGAGTTATTATATTATAAACTTTCATTTAAGCAAATGAGAAGCTCAATAACAAATAACAAAGTTGAAACAAGAACTCAATAATCAACAAGTTTTTTATTTTCTTACTTTACTATTGCTACATTGGCTGACTTTTTTTCAGCTTCAAATTGTAGTCGTAAGAGTATGTAAAAGAAAATAAATGTAAATAACAACAACAGCTATTTAAAAATAGAGTGTTGCCACACAAGTATTTTTTGACCGGGTGCAGTCAAGTTAATAATTAGTGTTTTTTTATGGGAATTGTTACAATTTAAGTTTAAAATTTTTAAACGCACTAGTAATCAAATACTTTTCGTTCGCGCGTTGAATCAGGAGTCGATCCCAGGATTTCCGTATGCTACACATATTTATTTTCGTATACAATTCAATTAAAAAATCACATCCAAGTTTGTATACAGGTAAGCAGGAGAAAAAACTCTGAGAATTTTAGTATAAGTAGCCGACCAACTTCGTAGTGTTTGTGTTAAATTTTGTCATTCGCTTCACGGTGTGCTTTTCCGCGCTATCAAAGCGCTTTTTTTGTCTTAGTGCTTTTCGTAACAAATTTATTTTTGCTGGGTCTGTAGGTATGTATGTCGAGTACTGGATTTGCAGAGGATTTTCCTCCCTGAGTACGTCTAATAGCGTTTTCACACTAACGTGGTTTTAATAAAAGTTGGCTTTAACGTTAAAACCAACTGTTAAAACCAGGTTTTACTATACATATTTATTTTTGTTAAAACCAACTTAAAACCATTTGAGAACTGGTTTTAAGTTGGTTTTATGAAATGCAACGTTGTTTTCGCTGTGCTAAATTTAGTGCTGCCCAGTTAAAATGACCGGGAGGAGCAGCTGATAATATTTATGCCAGTAAATAACAATAGATGTCGCTTGAAAGATTTTCAACTTAAAAATGGCTGCAGCAGCAACAATAATCAAAGAATTATGAAAAAAAAGAGTTTTTTGGAAGGAAAACCACGAAAATATTTTCACTGACCTCTGGAAAGTGAAAATAGATGACATGACTGATATCGATCCGCCGATAAAAAAGTTTTATTTTGTGATGTATTTGTGCATTTTTAATATACACTAATCTGATTTCCAAACACTTTTTCACTTTGTATTATTAGTTCCATAATTTTAAGATATTTATTTACAAAATATGAAATAATTTCCATTTTACAAAGCATTTTAAAATTTCCGAGTTTTTCATACAAACAAAAACAGTTGTTGTACAGTTTGTCAAATAAGTGTTATTAAATCTAGAAAAAAATACAACAACAAATACACGCATTTCTGCAGGAGATTTATTCTATTTTTGAGCAAAGTTATTAGACAGTCTGTGAGTTAAAACCTGAATTTAACAAACTTACAGTGTGAATGCAAAATCAGCTGTTTATGGTTTAACGTTAGAACCACGTTTTAGCTTTCAGTGTAAAAACACTGTAATAGTGATTTTGCTGAGTTAAGATGTTCCGTCAAAGTAAGATACGGCCGGCCAAAAAATATTTTCTAGCCGAAGCTACTATTCGACTTACCCAGACGAGAATACCCTTAAGACCAGGTATGGGCACCACTACATTGAAAGCTTAGCATGTGTGGCATTGTATTGGTTTGTTTTTCTTCTCATTTAATGATATCCGACGCACGTCTGCTTCGTTCGAAATTTTCTGCTAGACTAAGCACAATTTCGTTCCTCTGCTTCGCTCATCAAGTTTGTTCGTTCGCTCTTTTTGCATTTTCATTTTGCATTTGCCCATACATGCTTAAGACCGATAACAGGCCAGTAATGCAAACAATATTTACTCAGCAAAGCCAATATTATCCATATGAATGTAGACTTGACCGATTCTTATAAAATTTTGTATGTGTATTCGGTAGGTCTTAATCAAGGTGTATCTAACCAGGTGGCAGCGCTACTTCAGCTGATAATTTTTTGGTTTGTGTGCTTTGTAGCTGTAGAATGTCAAAAACGTCGTTTTGTTTTGGTTTTAGTACAATTATTTTTGTGCTTTTGACATTCTTCGGTTCTTTACGCAGCTATGGTTGCCGTATTTTTGTATAACAAATCCTTACGTAGTCACCTGTATAATTACACCATGGTCTTAATCTATTTTTCGTATCCTAAGGCTTAAATTCACAGTCTTTAGTTAACTAATGAAGGTGGTTTAACCAATGAAATTTATAAGAAAAGTTGTTAGTTAAATCACGGGCGTTAGTTAACTAAAGACTGTGAATTTGAGACTAAGTCGGCTGTGCTATGCCCATAGGAACGATATTTTATATCTTGAAAGCTATAGGAGTCAGAGTATTCAAATTTGGTCAGAACTCTTTTGAGAGATAAGTGCGAAGCAATTCATTGGTAGAATATGACGGGGGAAAGGCGCACCCCCATGTAAAGTAATTATAAAAACCGTATATATTGAAAGCTATAATAGCAAGTGTCTTAAAATTTAGTATGCACTTCGCGAGATGCGAAGTAGTTCAAAATATTGGCAGAACAGAACCGGTGAAAGGACCCACCATACAAACTAATTAATAATAATTGTATATTTTGAAAGCTACGTATAATAGCAAGAGTCTTCAAATTTGGTATGAGTTACTTTGAAAACAACTAATGTACACAGAAAAAAATATCATCGAAATGCAACCAACAAAACAAATTGGTAACATTTAATTTAAAAGTTAACAATCATCATTGTTGATATAACAAATTTAAATTTTTGTAGTCAATTAAATTACTCAACAAAATTATTTGTTAAATTATATATAATAATGGAATGCGCACACGTAGAAGAAACAAGAAATCATATTTTGTGTGTATTCATCATTTGCATATTTAATAAAGTGTTGCTCTTTAGCTGAGAGGTAAGTGAGTCAGTTTATTAGTGTTGATGTTGCCGGTTCAACTCCGCCCAAAGACATTTAGACAAGCAAACAATCTTTTGCTTTATTATGGTACAGAAATTCAACAATTCACATTGTTAATATAGCAATAACTTTAATTGAAACTTTGAAATCTAACAAAAATAAATGTTGAAAAAAAATAAATTTCAACAAATTATTTGTTGATATATTTAATTGAAAATATTTTTAAGATATTCCTTCAACTAACAATTTCATTAATTGTATTTACAAAAATCTTTGTAGGTTCAAAATCAATTAATTATTTAATTGATATAACAAAAAAATTAATTGTATTTACAAATCATTTTTTTCTGTGTAAGTATAAATTTTATTTCGCCATCGTTCACAACACTCCTTGCCTCTATCTATCTATTATAGAACTCGATTTAAATCACTAAAACAAACAAAAAATTACATAAGCGTTTCCTTTGAAAAAAAATTATGAGGCACACTTCATATGATGATTTCGAAATTTCGTTTCATTTTCAATTCTGGTTGGAACTTTTTTTCCAAAACATTTTACATTCATATGATGACGATTTTATTTCCATATTTCTAGGTGCGATTATTTTAGCACTTAATATTGCGTACTGCTTCTTTAGCTGAACGTTTTGAAATCACAAAATTATATGCACGGAACACATTTTTTTTTTTTGGTTTCAAATCACTTTGATGGTTTTTGATTTTCAAAATATGACTATATGTTAAAAATACTTATGTATGTACGTATTTCTATATATTTTTTAATAATTTAATATTCCGTCTATGAATGGCAAATGAACTTCTGTTGCTTTATCATTGAAAATATGATTATGGTTAATAAGACAATTCTGCAGTAAAAATGCTTAAAAATTAACTTATCTTAAAAAAGGGAGGACACCCGGTTATAGCAACTATTTCAAAACGTTTCCATTTATTTACCATTATTTTCTTTTCTAGCTGCGTACGATTAAACTAATGTATTGTTTGTGGCCCGCGGCGGCTGTTAGCCGGTTTACAGCTGATCGGCTGTGTTCTCTGGTTTGTGCTCATGTGTAAAAACAATGCAAAAACAAATTGAGCAATCTTTCTCATTGTTTTTGTTTCACTCACTTCAAAGAACGAAACAAAACAAAATCAAACAATTTGTTTCGTTTATTTTCGTACTCTGGTTTTAAGTATAAAGAAATCAAAACAACCCTACAAGCAAAGTAATACGAAAATAATTCGAAATCGTTTTGCTTGAAAGAAAAATATTGTTGCCGCAACAATCTTATTCTTATCGTCGATAAGAATTCGCTGAGTAAATTCGTCGTGTGAAGCACAATAACGACGAATTTACTCATCGAATTCAGCTATTATAATTGATAAAGTTGATTATTGTCAGTGTGACCATATTAGCTAATTTTGGGCTAAATTTAGCTTATTTCTTCTGGATTTAGCTTTAAAGTTTTCATTAAACTCATAGCTTATTTTTTAGGTTTATTAAAAACGGATTTAGCTTTTTTTAGCCTTTTTTAATCCAAATTGCGTATTCTCTAAAAATATATTAAAGACATAAGTGATTTAGCTTAATTTTATTTTAAAATCTGGTCACACTGTTTATTCTGCATGTAAAGAGAAAGAGGCGATGTTGTGTTCATTTTCATATGAACAATCGTGTTTTATTTTTTATGACGAAAGTCCTCACCGAAAAATCCGTCATTCGTCGTTCGTCCCAGTTGTGTTCCTAGCATTATTCGTAAGGCGATACTTCCAAGAGATACGAATGCAATACTGCTAGAATATAAGACTGCGATATTGCTAGATAATCATTTAATAGAATTATTTATGATATTGCCAGATTGTCTTTAGGAAGATAAATTATTTATAACGATACTCGTAGATTATATCCTAAAGTACAATTTTACAATTTTGCTAAATTATCTGAAGGAAGAAAAATATAGGATATCGTAGTCACCCCTGAATTAAAACTTTATGGTCAAATAAATTCAATTTATCATCCCAGGAGTCATCATATGTTTGGTATAAAAGGAATTTCCTGAGCTAATGTTTTGAATGGTGATAAAACACCAGGCTGAACAAAATTCAACATTTCAATAACACAAAATACTTTGTTAAAGGAAAAAAGAAATAGTCAATACATTTTGAACTCTTCATTCAAAAAGTTTCACTAAAATGAAAATATTTTAGTTTCAAAAAAGTATTGCTTTATCTTCTGGGTAAGATATCTTCCAAATGTTTGTAGGGAAAAAAATTTATAACTGTAATAGTGTCGATTATTTTTGTTGCGAAAATCACGTCCTAACTCCTGTATCACGCAGTAAATAGCATAGCTATAAAAATGATTAGTTCAGTGATATAATTTTTCGATGAAGAGAAGAAAGTACAAAATGTGTCATCTAGACTGCACTTTAGCAACAATTCGAATCTTTTAGAATTACCGACTCTGTTTGTGCGTTAATGTTGTTGCTTAAAATTAATTTTAACTAAGAATTTCTATATGGTTAGTTATTTATGTAATAGTTCATTTAATTTAATTTCTTTAAATTTTACCACCTCTTTGGCTTTGGCTAATAAACTACACAACAATTTAAAATTCCTGGTTGACAATGTAGAAAATATTCGTCAACTGGTATTAATAGCTGTTGAAAGTTGCTATATGCAGTAAAATTTTGACAATTGGCAACGCAACTAAAGTTCGGTTGCCATTAATAAAAACACTTATATGTACATATGTGTGCATGCATGTTTGTGACTCACCTGAAATTCCTGATGTAAATGAAATTATGAAAATGGTATGAACAAATGTTTTGAGATGTTGAATATGGCAATGATTTTGGTATGTATGTAGATTGAGCATAGTTTCGCAATTTTGCTGCTATATTGTAATAAAAATATAAAAAAAAACAAAGATTTACACTTATTGAAGTATCAAATAAAATTATCTCTTGTAATACTTACTACATATATAGATATAAGCTTGAAATTTGTGAAGATTTATTAATTTGTATACACCAGCATCATTCTTTCGTTGAAATTTGTCGCTTACAATTATTTCTTAAAAAGCTAATTACAACAATGCTAATATTTTAAAATAAAGTTTACAATATGTCCGTATATTTATTGGAAATCGAACTCTTTCAAAATTTTTGACTTGAGGTAAGCTGAATTGTAAGCTATTTAAATAGATTTCACTAAATCTATTTATATATAAACTTATATTTTAATGTCGATTTTCATGATTTTTTTTCTGGAAAAATGACTTTTAAATATGAATTAATATTTAAATAGACTGGGTGAAATAGTCTCTAAAATGTTTTAAACAAATATAATTTTTTTGTATAAAACATAAAACAATTTTAAAAGCAAATTTATCAAAAATTGGAAAACAAAAATGATCACAACTTTTTATATTGATTTCCATCACATGTTTGATTACAATTGTATTACATAATTTACTTTTCGTATAGTGAAAATTGTATTATTAACACTCGATATGTTTCTGTTTGTATAATTATATAATAATTAAAATATAGTCAAGTATCCCAGCAAACAATCACAAATTAAGTACATGAAATGTGTTTATTTAATAATTTTTTTTTCTTTTAAGAAATAAGAAAAGACCTAACCAAAAATGTATAAATGTATAAAGTGTTTACAAAAAATAATTAAAAATTCTTCACACGCATAATTTTAACAATAAAAAACATTTTCGCAGAGAATAATTTAAATTTAAAATTTTAAAATAAAATTATTATACGTGCTTGTACATAAATACCAACGAAAACAAAGAATTCTAAAAACTTAACGTATGAAATAAGCCCCATTTTAAGAAAGTATGCACATAAGATTTAAAAAAAAGTGAACCAATAATGTAACAAAATTCATAATTTTCGATATACCAAAAATTTTAAATTTGAAAAAAAAGCTAGATCCATAAGTTTGATTCCTCATAATTGTATAGCATGGGGCATAATTTCGAACTTAAACTATAAAGCTGGACAGATATGTAAAAACTTTTTATATTAAAATAACTATATACATAAATATAAAATTAAATTAGTTTCCTTTAAAAATTTTTACAATTACTTAAGACCATTATTTTGCTTTATTTAAAAAAAATATATATAAAGCCACAGCCTAATTTTAGCGCATCGTGTTCCCTCGTTTTGTTATTCGAATAAAAACAAATTATCTTTCATTATCATGTAACAGTTTCAGTTTCCATAAAACCATTGTGTATGTAACCTGTTGAGGTAGTTCCTTCTAGAGCCGGCGATTGTATACTATAGCCGTTAGCTTTTATTTCCGCATCACTCTTATCAATAATTCTTTCGAATACAGCATCCAATTTGCATTTATTAACGGCGTAGCGCATTGTACCCGAAATTTGTTGTGACAAATCGTTCAATTCGTGGAAGACTTCAGAAAGTGTTAAATTTTCTGAATTTGAGGTAGTTGCAGTTTCAGTTTTGTTGTGGGATTCTTCTGGAATATCAACGCCGTTCTGAAAGAATAATAAAAATATTAATAATTTTGTATTTTGTATTTCAAATTTGCTACATATTTGTTTTTAGGGTTCCGTATACCAAAGGTGAAAAGGAACCCTATTGTTTTCGCTACGCTGTCCGTCTTATTTTCTCAGGAACCGTAAGAGCTACGGACCTGAAATTTGGACACAGTATGTAGAACCTTGGCCGCTACAACAACAAATACATGAGAATCAAAAATTAAAGGGTGTTCCAAAACGAGCAACGAAAAATGTTAAAATCCCATGTAATATACATACAATTGTATGAACATATGTATATTGAAACTTGAAATTTGTAAAATTAGTGTATTTGTATACAGACTACAACAATTAACACCAAAATTTAAAAAAAATTAAAATTAAAGGGTGGTCCATCAGTTAATGCAATTTTGACTAAACCGTAAGAGGCAAACACTTGAAATTTTCAAAAACGGTAAAACTAAAAAAACCGAAAATTATAAAATCGCCAAAACGAAAAAAAACGCCAAAATGAAAAAAAATCGCCAAAATGAAAAAAACGACAAAAATCGAAAAAAAATCGCCAAAACGCGAAAATGTCGCCAAAACTAAAAAAAAAATTTAAATAAAAAAAATCGCAAAAATTAAAAAAATCGCCAAAAATAAAAAAATCGCCAAAATGAAAAAACGCCAAAAACCGAAAAAATCGCCAAAACAAGAAAATAAAGTGTCAAAACTAAAAAAGGAGCCAAAACTTAAAAAAATCGCCAAAAACTTGAAATTTTCAAAAACGTTAAAACTAAAAAAACCGAAAATTATAAAATCGCCAAAAATTAAAAAAAAATCGCCAAAACGAAAAAAATCGCCAAAATTAAAAAAAAAATCTAAAACTAAAATAAATCGCCAAATTCGAAAAAATCGCCAAAATGAAAAAAACGCCAAAATGAAAAAAAACGCCAAAAATCGAAGAAAATCGCCAAAACGCGAAAATGTCGCCAAAACTAAAAAAAAATTTTAAATAAAAAAAAATCGCAAAAATGAAAAAAATCGCCAAAACAAGAAAATAAAGTGTCAAAACTAAAAAAAAGAGCCAAAACTTAAAAAAATCGCCAAAACCGAAAAATCGCAAAAACCGCCAAAACAAAAATACCGAAAAGACCCCAAAAACGAAAAAATTGCCAAAACTATATATTATATAGGATGAAGTTTGTATTAAATTACATATATAGTGTTCGTACGGAACCCTTCGTGCGCGAGTCAGAGTCGCACTTTACTGAATTTATTTTTTTTTTGTTTCCTCAGCAATCGTTGAAATTCTATCAACCAGACTTGTGTCTAACAGCTCTTTAATAATGTTTTCACACTGAAAGTTAAAACCTGGTTTTAACGTTAAAACCATAAACAGCTGATTTTGCATTCACACTGCAAGTTTGTTAAATTCAGGTTTTAACTCACAGACCGTCTAATAACTTTGCTCAAAAATAAAATAAATCTACTGCAGAAGTGCGTGTATTTGTTGTTGTATTTTTTCTGCTTTTTATAACACTTATTTGAAATTTCACAATGCGTTGTAAAATGGAAATTATTTTATCTTTTGTAAACATGGAACTACTTATGGAACTACTAGTAATACAAACTGAAGAACTGCTTGGAAATCAAATTATTGTATATTAAAAATGCACAAATACATCAAAAAATAAAACTCTTTTATCGGCGGATCGATGTCAGTCATATCATCTATTTTCACTTCCAAAAGGTCAATGAAAATATTATCGTTGTTTTCCTTCCAAAAAAACTATTTTTTTCATAATCTTTGATTATTGTTCCTGCTGCATCCATTTTTAAGTTGAAAATCTTTCAAGCGACATCTATTGTTATTAATAAACATAAACATTATCAGCTGTTCCCGGTCAATTTAACTTGGCAGCACAAGATTGCATTTCATAAAACTAACTTAAAACCAATTCTAAAATGGTTTTAAGTTGGTTTTGACAAAAGCAATTTGTATGGTAAAACCAGGTTTTAACAGTTGGTTTTAACGTTAAAACCAACTTTTATTAAAACCATGTCAGTGTGAAAATAATATTAAATACTTCCCGTTGTCACATGCCAGTAATTACTTGCAAGTAGTGTATATATATTACCAACAAAAATCAGGAGATATGTATTTAAAAAAACACAAAAAATTTTTGAGTGGCTACACAGCACAGTGCAAGTTCATTTTAAAAATGTCGTCAAGTAAAGTTCTAGCTAATGGTAGGTACAGACTTAGCAACTTGCTTACGAAACACGTTTTCGAATATTTTGACACAGACACTGCAACCTACAATGTAACCTATAAACATCAAAACACTTTGATATTTACGAAACTTCGAATGCAACTTCGAACGCAACCAAGACTATGCGATCGACAATGAAACCTGCCCTATTGCATAAACATGTTGCTAACATAGTATCCACACCTGATGATTTTATATCAGACCTCGTAATATGACGCCGGCAGAGCAACTGTCATTTTTTCATTAATATCAACACAAAGGGGTAGACGTTGATGATTTTATATTATGATTATTCAAACAAATATTTGAAAAATACTTGCCAAAAGTAAGTAATTTGCGTAATGTTTAATTTTTTGGTCACAAATAATTGTTGTGCCACATTTTTTAAACGAAAATTGTTTAATAAATAAACGTTAAATGCACAATAACACATAAAATGACATTTGATATCAAGATGAATTTTATCAGGCCGTGAGCTCTGGTGATTATATCATAACGCTACCATAATATTAATAAATTGAGTGTATACGTGATGAATTTTCATCACGATATCAATTTGACATTCATCATGATAAAAATTCATCAGGTGTGGACACTATGTAAGTCTGTACCTACCATAACATAGCGTTATTTCAACTGTTAGTTCAGTGTTGCCAAGTAGTCAATATTGAACTTTAATTGTATTGTTAATATATTTCTTTTATTAAAACATAAAATTTATGTTCTAACTTAGCTCTAAAATTAGCTTTTATGTCATTTCTCAATATCCTTTTTATATATACAAAAAAATCTGCTATACGGGCCTGTTCGGAAAATCACTATGATTTAAATCACGGCAATTTCAAAAAGAAACTATTAATATCTGACTTATTAGTGATTTTTTTTTTTTTGTATTTTAACTCCCATATTCATAAAATTTAAAATAAGTTTGAAATGTATTTTATTTCAAATTTTTCATAAAAATTTTTATAAATATGGGGCAAGTTTTTGTCATGTATAATAGAATATTTTATTCCAACTTCCATCGCTATAAACTGTTAAATTTATAAAAGCAATGTTTAGTTTTTATTAACATTTTGAAATCACCGTGATTTGATATGTCGTGATTTGCAGTACATGCCCCATAATACCAACCAAATTAAAGAAATTACTCTGTGTTCGGCAAAACGAAAACAAAATGGCTGGCTGTTCCGTTCAACTATGTGTTGTTAGTCAGAATAATTACAACAGACTTTGTTGTTATTTGTTCATTAATAATTATCACATGTAATTTGGCTTAA
Organism: Tachina grossa; assembly: GCA_949987645.1. Classification (NCBI taxonomy): domain Eukaryota; kingdom Metazoa; phylum Arthropoda; class Insecta; order Diptera; family Tachinidae; genus Tachina; species Tachina grossa. The sequence goes on along the minus strand of OX465277.1, from coordinate 81,606,335 downwards.
AAAGCAATACGAACCTTAGCCCGTTCAAATTACAAATATAGAAACAAATGGAGTTCGAATAATAATTAAAATTAACTAAACATTAATAGCCATGGGCCTGTGGCAAAAATTAAAAATAAAAAATATCTTAATAGTAACAAACCAAAAAAGTTTGTCTTAAGTAGAACACAAATAAGCAAATTAACTAACATGTGCATAATTAGTAAAGAACAAACGACAATGGTAAGACTGTTGTAAATATAGAGATGGTAAAATTGAGCTTTCATTACAAAAAAGCTTTCAGCAAATTGAAATAAGATGAATCAAAACAATTCACACATTCCATTTGCAATAATGCTAAGTATATAAAGCAGAAATCTACATCTACTGACACCACACACAGTGGACCAAACAGAAGAACGCTGATGATGAAGGTTTAGTGGCCTTCAAAAACGGCTGCCTGTTCCGTTCAACTATGTGTTGTTAGTCAGAATATTTACAACAGACTTTGTTGTTATTTGTTCATTAATAATTATCACATGTAATTTGGCTTAAAAAGCAATACGAACCTTAGCCCGTTCAAATCACAAATATAGAAACAAATGGAGTTCGAATAATAATTAAAATAAACTAGAAACTGTTTTTCGTTTGCCACTTTACTTGCGATAAGTGTAAAAATTTACTTACTCCAAAATTTCATTGCAAGCTGACTCGCAAGTGGCAAAAGTGTGGCTGTGTTAGTCGCTATTCACACTATGCCTTTTTAGCCTGCCTTGTATTGACAATTTTCTTTTGGAACCCCTACGAAAAGTCACACACATTTACATTAAGCCTTTTTTATTCATGCCTTTTTGGCATTTATATACACGTTTAATGCTGAGAATACGAAAGAGGCAAAGAGAAATGTCATAAATCCCCTCGAATTCTCATTTCGTGCCTTTTGTTCTACACCGCAAGCTTCTCACCCCCTCTCACCAATAAACTAAAAAAGCCTGCCTGCACAGACAAGCACAAAAGGCATAGTGTAAATTGCGTCTTAGTAAAAAAAAATGTGAGTGAATTGAGTTTTTTTCACTTGCACTTGCATGTGTTAACTGGGGGTAAAGGCTCAGTTAGCCGACTGTAATGTAACGTAATTGCAACAGTAAGAAACAGCTGATCGATTTTGTTATGTGAAAAGTAATGAAAATGGTTATAGAGATGTAATGGAAGGTAACCTACTTTTCATATAAAAATATCAATCAGCTGTTTTCTACGTTACAGTTACATTACATCACAGTCGGCTAACTGAGCCTTAAGTAACCAACGTCAAGATGCACTTTCAATGTAGAGTAAAGAAACACTCCTAATAATACATCGTTTTTACAGCTTCACTGAGAAGACGATCGATGAGACTCATGTCAGGTGATTTTGGACCAATGATGTCAGTTTCATGGCACAATTGTGCAAACTAAAATCACACACATTCTTATTCTCTTCCATTTAGTCGTCAATGAAACAGCGGCGAAAACACAAGTGCAGCGGGTGTATTAAGTTCTTTATAGATACAATGAAAGAAAAAAAGTGGTATGCGAAAAATATTCTGTGATCAGTAATGCTTTTTGCGACATTCAATGTATTTTATGTTACAAAACTTTTAAGGAAACAAATGAATATATATTAAAAAGACGTTTTGGTTTTTTTGTAGCAGATTCACTAAACTGCATTTTAAATCAAAACTTAAAAGACCAATAACTCGGAAAATATTGGTCGCAGTCAATTTTTTTGTTTAATTTTTTCTTCTTATTTTTCACGTTTCTATCAGATAAGATATTTAAAAATTTATTTTAAGAAATTCTTCAAGTTTCCTATGAAAAGTTCACAGCCCCGTAACTCAGAAAATATGGGCCGCCCCCAAATTTTTTATTTAATTTTTATTCTTTATTTTTTAGTTTTCTATCATATAGACTCCTTTTTATATGTTTTGACCTGCTTCATTAAACTGCATTTGTTGCAAATATTTATTTTTTTTGATGTACTTCAGAGACGATTAAGACAATTTTTCTCACATATACAACTATAGTTTTATTTTTGACACCACTGTTTTAGACTATCAGAAGAGTATATGGCACAAGATATACATATGTATATATGTATGTATTATTACTTCCATAGGAACATGGAGACTATCGGCAATATGTATAATAGTGTCCTGCACAAGATATCTTATAAGAACTTTTAAGACATGAGGGATTTTTCAAATGTTTTACTAAAGCGAAATCTTCTAAAACAAACGTTAACAACAGTGTTTGCAAGAAATTTGTTTCAGTATTGTAGGTACATGAGTAAAGAAGAAAATACTTCGTGACGGAAGAATCTGTGATACTTGCTTATTTCTACGCATGAGCGCGTGTACAAACGTCATGCATGTATGTGTATATGATCTTCTATTTTTCTGCGTAAATACAAACGCACACACATGCATTGACATTAGTTGTAGCTTACCATCTACATATTACACACACACTCAAACGTACAATATGAAAAATAACAAGCATACACTAATCAGCAGTACTTCCTTTGAGTGTTTGTTACAAGCAAGCTGCCCTGCAGAAAGTGGGAATAGTGAAATTGTGGTGATTTACTAGTGACGTTGTCAGTAGCACTAGTGACCACGTGTACCCCAGCCAATGGTATCATCTATTGACATTTAACATTAGCTTGTCATTGAAAATCAACCACTAGACTATAGCAATACTGACTTAGTAATAATTTCGGGACTACATGGCGACATTGGCACCAAATATTCACTAGTAAATTTTAGGGGCTCTAGTCTACAATATCGATATATTTATCCTCTCTCGTTGTCAATAGTAAACTTATAGTGATTTTCTGGTGACATTTTCAATAGTTTTACTGACTAGGTGTACCCAAGCCAATGCAAATGCCTATTGACAAATAACATAGGGTTGCCATTCAAATGCTATCAGTAGACTTTAGCACTATTGAGGAGGTAGTTCTTTTACGATCATATCGAGATATTTGAACCGGAGATTCACTAGTAGATTTTAGTGACGCTTGTCTACATTTATTTATTTAATATTATTGCATAGCATAATAAAAAAGAAAAACAAACTATTGACGCGTTCATTGACAATATCAATAGAAATACACTACAACTGTTGTCTCTAACGTATCTCTACTCTTGCATAAAAGGAAAGTTGTCGACATTTTAACTAGTGCAATTGTCGCTGGAGAAAGAGTATTGACATAGAGACATACGATTATAGGCTGACTAGAGGGTGTCTTGCGACATCGCTTGTTAACACTGATATACATGTACACCAATACATCCATCGTGCTTCGCTTATAGTACGACAGCATTTATTATTGGTTTAGTACAGTGTCCCGCAAAATAAAATGTGTTTGTATTGGTGAGAAAAATGAGAGTAAAATAAACTTGCACTTGAAGAAAAGTTTTGTTATATAAAATACATGATGTGGTTATTAGTTGTTTCAATTTTTGTTTTGTAAATAAGCAATTTAATAAAAACTTTAGTAAAAAGTAAAAATTTAATAACCATTCAATAATTTAGTGTATAAATTCAACATTAAATTTATTCACAGCTCTGTAGATACTATTAAAATGCCTTTTTAAACTATTTTCCCTATTATTTTTTAATGTTTCATAACATAAAATGCATTGCATATTGCGAAAAGCATTTTTTATCAGGAAATTTTTTTTAGCATCCATAATTATTTTTTTTTTGCTCTACAAATTTATTAAATTTTGACTCTAATTTCGTTCCGTGTGCTCAAAACAACAAAACAAATAACCAGGAAAAAATTAATACATGCGCGCACAACTTAATTCGTCGCTTGCTCAATGACGACTAAATGAAAGAGCATAAGCATGTATGTGATTTTCATCCGCACAATTGTGCTATGGCTTGCGGGTTACTGGTTTAGTATAATACATGCGACGTGAATATATTTAAAAAACATGATGTATTTACATTTCAAGACTGTTTACGCAGGTCTCTAATGTATAATGAAAAACTATCATTAAGTTACCATAAGTGGCAAAATTGAACATGGTCTTAACGAGTTTTGCAATACAATTTTACATTAACACTCACGCCAGGATGTAAGCGTAAGTTAAAATAATATTATGAGTAAATTTTTAATGTCAAATTGTATGTATGAACTCGTTTTTCATTAAACATAATGCCGTAGATATGTTTGGGATTATAATTTTTAGGAATTGTTGTCTACACTATAACGTTCTATTATGTTTCTTTTGAAATATTCAATGAAATTTTCTTCATTTATCGTTCTCGACGACATACATAAATATCATCACATCGAGCGTTAACCAACAAAAAAACTTAAATGACAATTTCAAAAAAAAAACTAATTCGCTCAAGTTTTTTTTGGCGGTTATGGCACGATATGACACATTTATGTATGTGTCCACAAAAACTCTGAAACTATCTTTAAGTCCCCGTCCATGCAGTGACACATTTGCTGCAAAACTTTTGAATGTGTTGATGAACGGGGAAAGAGGAATGGAAAAGCGTACTTTGTTTCATGTACATGCAGTTCTTGTTGAGTACGTCATTCTCGTCTCATTCTCATGAGAAATATATGAGAAAATGTATTAAGCTGCAAAACAAAAACTTCACAGTGTGGACACGAATGCAGTTTCAAAAGAGAAATTAAAAATGTTTCGCAGCAAATGTTTCACTGTTTGGACGAGGACTAAAAGGGCTATTAGACACGCATACTTGTCCGCAGATATGCACAATGGCATACTTTGGGTTTTGCTATTACACTGTCGAACGCTGACGGCATACAGACATCAGAAAATCAAACATTTTTGAAAACTAACATACATGTCTAACGTACTCGACAAACATGCTATTAGACAGTGAGATTTGGTATGCCATCGTACATGTCTGCAGACAAGTATGCCTGTCTAATAGCCCTTTTACATGTTAATCAAAAGTTAAAAATCTGATATATTCGACGCTCGAAAAATTGAAATTTCAAAACTTCGGGCTCAAATTTAAAAATCAATAAATTAAACGTTCGAAATATATAATATGCAAATAAATATTTCGTACCTCTTTTGTGTTAATGTTATGCATATGATTCTCCAACTTCAAGCTAAATTTAATGGAATGAGCATAAAGCTGTAGATCTTTACACTTCACAAATCTTCGTCGTATTTCCTAAAAAAAAAATATTATGCAATTAAAAAAAGTTCCATGAAAAAAATAAACATGAACAAGTTCTCACCTTTTCCAAGCTGCTAAGTTTATCATGATCCCAATACACAGTGACAGTATAATAGCCACCATATATGGAATTCAAATTTTCTGGACTATTACATGTCACAATTTGACCAGCTTTCAATACCGCTATGCGATGACATATTTTATCGATTTCCGATATTGAATGAGATGTTAAAACAATGGCTCTTTTTTCAGCCAGCAAGGTATCAATAGTTTGATAGACAATAGCTCTAGTAACAGGATCCATGTCACTTGTAGGTTCATCCATTAAAACCACGAAAGTGTGACCACAGCAGGAAGTGGCAACTGTTAATTTACGACGATTACCGCCGCTTAGATTCTTAACCAAAACATTACGGTACTGCTCCAGTTGAAATGACTCCAATATGTTGGCAACCAGCTGTTGAAGAAAAAAAAACCCATGAAAAATAATCAAAACAAAGTCTCAAATAAACTTAAAAGAAAATAAATATAAAAATTTCATGATTTTCAAATATTAAATAAAAATTTTTTGTGTGTTGTGTTTTTGTTTTAATCAAATAAATTAAATATATTTTCTCACTTTATTTGAAAAATCATGTCTACTTTCTGCCAAGATTGCGAAAGCTCGCAAGCCAAATTCGTTGGCACAGCGCCCGAAAGACCCCATTTGCAACAGCCCACGAAATACGATCATTATGGAAACTTTCAAAAATTCAAACAATTAAAGGAATATGAATTCATTAACAACGAAAAAAAGGAAGAACTTTTAAAATTCAATCCCAACTTCACTAACTTCCATTTGAATCGTGTCATAACGAAAGAAATATTCGACCAGTGTAGTACTCAAGAAATAGAAAAATATCGCCAACAATTGCGTTCGATAAGTTGCGATCATCATGCCAATTTGAATGGCTCAGAAGATTCAGAAAATGAGAATAAATCTTTGCAGAAACGTAAATCTTTATTGGTTTTAACCCGCACACCAGTCCAATGTCCAATTAGTGTTTGTAAACGTACAGTAGGTGTCACTTTTGTATTGTCACACTATTTGCGTGACCACAATGAAGATTTTGGAGTTCCATGCCAAGATATTTATGCTGGTAAACGTTCGGTATTAATATTTGATCCTACAATTTTGAATTATGGTGAAAATGTGTGTTTGGGTGTTTTGGCCTACGGTGGGGATGTTAATGAAAGGTAAGTGTTTGATGTTGTAAGATAACATGACCCCTTATAGACACGCAATGTCAACTTTGACAACTTAGCAAGTCGTAACTCATCTATGAGAACGTTTAGCCCATTTAGATAAGGAAAGTTTACTTTACAAAGTCTTAATTCAGCTGGGAGAAAAACAGAAAGATACAGTATTCCTTTCTTTCTCTCTCTCTCTCTCTTTCATGCAGCTGAATTAAGACTTTGAAAGTAAACTTTCCGTGCCTAAAATGGGTCTATGTGTTTTTAACTTAACATAGTCCCGTTCCACACACTTCAACTTGTGTTGATTAACTCGTAACTCGTCTTTGTATTTCCTTCTACGTATGTATGAACCGGGACACATATATTGCAATACCCCTTTTGGACACAGAAAGTTTGCTTTGCAAAGTCTTAATTCAGCTGTGTGAAAGACAGAGAAAAGAATAATGTCTCTTTCTGTCTTTCTCCCGGCTGAATTAAGACTTTCCAAAGTAAAATTTGCGTGTCTAAAAGGGGCCTTACTTTACAGAGGCTAATTTAAATGGGAGAAAGGCCATAAAGGAAAGTATTTCTCTCTCTGTCTCGCACTCAGCTGAATTAAGACTTTGAAAAGTAAGCTTTACGTGTCTAAAATGGGTTCATGTCAAAATATGTATGTGTAGTATGTATGTAGTGTAGTATTAACTTAACATATCTAACTTTGAACTAGGTTAGATTAGATTGAAAAGAGGAGCCATTACGCTCATATCTGGAGAAATACATATAATCCAGTCCAGCTCTGTTGTGCGCTCTCATGTAAATTAACAAACGAAACCCACCTTTATAGGAATTCACTATAGTTCACGTAGTCCCTCAAACTTTTCCAGTCAATACCTCTAAGGCCTAATAAATCAGTCAAAGTTTAAACGCTGGTTAAGTTAAACTAAACTCAAATTTATTTGTAGCTTAAACTAAACAGGAGTAAATCAGTGAACCATACTTTATGTATAGTAAAAAAATAATATTGTGGCAGCACTAGAATAAATGTCAAAAAAAAAAGCTGTTTTGCAGCAGGCTATCAATTTTTTGCACAATCAAAAGGACAAAAAAGTTAAGAAAATTTCAATTATATGTCGCCAAATTGTACCAAGAAAGGAATTATGTATATGCTTGGCGAAGTATAATAGAATACTAGAGTGTAAGAAAACAGGTCGAACAAGATCTGAAGAATAAGTGGAGGCATGTAAAAAAGTTGAAAGCTCTTTCAATGCAAAACATATGGTCTGTAAGTAACAAAACCATATGGCCTGTATTGGTAGTTTAACGGCCCAATTTTATGCGTTTACAGATGATTTAAATACTGTATTGATTTATAATTAGGTTTGCTAGTTTAAACACATTTTAAACCAAAAATGGAGATTAACTTGCACTGATTTATTAGCCCTAAGGCAGGTAATGCCCGATAAAGTGTCATCCCAAAAAAAAACGGGATCTCGGATGGGCGAACGCTGGACAATGATAAAGGAAGTGCTCCATTGCATGCACTGTATTCATTGCCATTCGTGGCTGAAATCCGGTACAAATGCGCTCGTATATTAGAGTGCTTCGTTAAGATACCGGTCAACTTTTCTACCTCGGACTTGTTTAGTTTCAACAGTCCTCTTGTTTTAACTTCCTACGGGTCGCCGCATAGAACCTTGGTTAGATTACCCATAGTATAATAATTCCATCGCGTCCTGTGGGCCGTCTTTGCCCAATTTTGTAACTCAATCTTCGCTGCCTTGAAAGGCTTGCAATTACTTAGACTTACTGCCCGTAACGTTCTGGTATTTTTCGCCAGTTCATTCGCACGTTTATTTCCGGTTACGCCGCAGTGGGCCGGCACCCATATAAGACGAATTTTGTCATGTGTTGTGTAATCGTTTATCATGTTCTTGCAATCTAAAACGGTCCTAGAGTTTACTCTTTCGGTTGTGATTGCCCTAATTTCCGACTTGCTGTCGGTATTCACACTGATCTATTTTAAAACTTCCGTAATCGCACGAACCTCCGCCTGGAAGACTGTATTATGATCAGGAAAGCGGAAGTATACCTCGATCTCGCTTCTCCTATGAAGAAATCTAGGACCATTATTTCCCCTAGCTTCGAGCTATCTGTGCAGCAGCAAACTCCCCCGGGTGTCTGTTCTAGGGTTCGATCGACTCAGGAGTGTCTTTCTGGTATCAATGTCTCGCATTTAATCATAACCCTAGTCTCACGTACCCGGTTGTAGATATCCAAAGTTTGGTCGTAGCTGTTCTGTGACGTCTATATGTCCTGATGGCGTGATATGTTGTCTTGTCCGATTCATTCCTCTATCACTTGTAGATGTTTTGTATCGTATATAATACGAATGTCTATAGGTCGAACGTAAAGAATGGTCTCCAGTTCCCTGGTGAATGTAGTTCTCATAGCACCACTTGTACCTAGGTAGCACATTCGTTGAACCTTCCCCAAAATTTTAGTGTTGCTCTTCCTATCTGTTGACCTCTACCATAGTACCACTGCGTATGTTAGAATTGGTCTAATTACACTCTTATAGATCCAGTGTGTCTCAATAGGGTTAAGTCACCATCTGGACCCTATGCCCTTCTGCAGAGAGAACAGCACGAATTAGCCTTCTTGACTCTTTCCTCTATGTGATGTCTCCACAACAGTTTCCAATCTAGGATCACTCCTAAATATTTAATCCTATCGGATAAGGTGATGGTCTTTCTGATCAATACACTGCATGATCTTTGTTTTCCTGGTGAAAAGACATATTTCCATTTTTTTCTAGATTAATATTCAGTCCTCTCGGTCGAGCCCAGTTTAACGCAAAGTTAAAATAATTCACTATATAAATATATCCGCTTTAGACACTCAAAGTTTATTTGCGAAGTCTGAATTCAGCTGGGAACAAGACAAAAAGAGATAGTATTACTCAATCTGTATTTCTCACAGCTGAATTAAGACCTTGCAAATTCAACTTTCCGTGTGTAAATGCTGTGATGATGCAGCATATAACTTTTTAATTTGTTTAGCCATTTTTATATTGTTTTACGAACTATTTTCAATGCGAAGCAAATAAAGCCATGATATATTTTACGTACTTTTTCCATCTTTTGACTTCAACTAATTTTTTGTATTCTCAAGTTTTCCATGACTGACTTTAATAAATACAATATATCGCAACTCCTCTGTTGGGCATTTTCAAAGAGATAAATATGTGACTTTAGGTGCGTTTGAGTACTTTTCCAGTAAAATCCACTAACTGAGTAAATACTGAATAATTTAAAGAAATTACTCTCAATAAAAAAGTTTGCATCTAAAAATACGCGAACGGAAAAATTGTAAAATCCAGTAAAATACACAGAGAAAACAGTGCCAAATAAATACCTCATAAAATAGAACAAAATTAATAAGAAATCTCTATGGTTTTTTTTCAATAAGGAAATCTTATTAATTTCATAGAGAAAACCTTTTTGAAAAAATCAAGAAGAAATCTTGTAGTTTTCATGAGGTTAACTTATTGACTTTTTTTAATAAGGTTTTCTTCTTGATTTTATGAGGCGACCTCATAAAATAAAAAAAATTATGTCTTTCTTTGTGCTTTGCTTATGTATTTTCATTTAAATTCTATACCATATACTTATGTATGTATGTAGTAATTATATGTAAATGTTATTTTATTTATTTATACTATACATACTTACATAGACACATACATATTATATTGTATTCTTAATTAATTAACACACCATACATACATATTATTACTTGAAAGGAGACAAGTATTGAACCAGCAAACTTCTGACTGATAGACAAACACTCTAACCAATATGCTAACAAGCAGTCTGAATAACTATTGAAATAATTTTGCAAACATGCTTATACAAAAACGAAAAAGATCATGAAAAAAAAATTGTCTGTGTCTATTTATAGAAATAAAATAACAAGACACCTCATAAAATCAAGAAGATTTCCTTATTAAAAAAATCAATAAGATGCTTTACACATAATCATATAGGAACCTGATTTTTTTAAAAAGGTTTTCTCTATGAAATTAATAAGATTTCCTTATTGAAAAAAACCATAGAGATTTCTTATTAATTTTGTTCTATTTTATGAGGTATTTATTAGGCACTGTTTTCTCTGTGTAACATGCCCGAATATTTTTCTAGCATCAAACTTAAATAAATGTTATAATGCTTACAACTTAATACATTTGTTTTTTGTTATTTTAAAAATTTCATCAAAAATTAAAAATTTTTGTTTCCCTTTGCTTTCGTTTGTTTATATTTAAAAACATATGGTTTCGTTTTACTGGATTTTACTGGCAAAAATTTGTCAGTAAATGAACTGTCATTTTTCTCTCTCAGTTCGCCCTCTCATTTACTGGATTTTGTGTACTCGAACGCAATCCAGTAAAAAATAGTAAAAATTTGTACAAATTTTTGAGTTCTCGAACGCACTTTTTATATTAAGATATTTTTATTTTTATTTAACCACAGTGATTTCAGCTTAATATTGTTATGATAAACCCTAAATTATAACAAATATTTATTTTTTTCATCCATTATTTTCTAAAATATAAAATCTCATTTAAAAAGTGTTAGTAATTGAAGAACAACCACAATCAAAATGTAACTATCATAATGATTGATGACTTTTTTGATAGTGCATAGGCCACCTAATCTTTGAAAAAATAACAATTAAAATTTTTTTCTTTTAGCTCATCACGACCCAGCGAACGAGGTCTTTGTATTAACAACGCTTTTTTACCCAAACCCTATGAACATCTGGAAACTCATCTACCCATTCTAATTATGGCTTGCCGCACCTCGTGGTCCAGTCTCTTGGAGAATACAGAAAAAGAAATTAATCTTCACAATCCTAATTATATGAACCAGGAACTATTGGTGCTTTGGCTAGTTAGCACACAAACTGTGAAACCCATGCACTGTACCGTCACAGTATTTGACAAGACAATGACATCATCACGCAGTGCCATCATGCAAATACGAGATCTCAATAATACCCAGACACCGCAAGAATTTATGTTAAACGAAACCAATTTTATAGCTTTAAGTCATGCGGAGATAAATATACTTTCGCAACAACGTATAGAATTTATACATATGGAAATCATGATCAACGAATATTGATTCATAAATAAAATGTGAAACATGAAATTTAAAATGTATAAAATACCTTTGGTATATTGGTAATACGTCTAAGACGTCCATAAAACTCTATGCATTCTCGAACAGTAAGTAATAAGTCCAAAGTATTTGTTTGTGGGCAGTATGAAATTTCCGGCTAGATTATGGAATTCAAAACTTTAATTACTTTAATGATTTTATTTAAAAAAAAACTTACATTTTCATATAAAATACGACCAGCATTGGGCTGCAATTGTCCCGACAGCATCTTGAATATGGTCGATTTACCGGCTCCATTTTTACCCAACAGGCCAAAGCATTCTCCTGCTTTGACCGCAAATGATACATTTGATACTGCATGTTGATTCCTTCCATATGCTTTGTACAGATTTTCCACTTTTAGAGCCGGTGCACTTTCCATCTTATCGTTTTGCTTTAGAGAATTTTGTATCGACACAATTTTCAACTCTTCTAAGTGTTTCTTTTCTTCGATTGGGAAAATGCCCAAACATTCCATTGCTCGTTCTTTAAGCCGATAGTATAAACCGGATTCTAGTAAAATATTGATAGTTAAAAACAATACACCCAGTGTGGTTAATGAAATAAAATGAGGCTTAAGCAAGTCACTGGTGACGGGATTTTTGTAAGAATCGATGTCATAACGTTTAAAGACCAAAGCAACCATATAATTTTTACATATCTCCAGTAAGCCATCGCCCAAAGCATGCTGTGGGAAAATGAGAAATAGGCGGTGATTGAGGAAATGACGCCATTCATCCCATGCGGGTGAGTCCCCTACTACACCCAGTACCACTATCACAGACATGGTGAACATCGGTATGATGACATTTAGAATGAAGATAGTAACAATGGCAATGCTCGAATCGGAGAAAATTTTTTCAAAGACATGAACAGCGGGTATGCAAGCGAATCTTGAAAGAAAAATACAAGAAAAATTTACATAGGTTTCATATTTTAAAGTATTGAAGGATGATGCTAGAAAGTTATAATTCTTGATTAATGTAAGAGTCCACCACGATGCTAAGTAGAGGACTTTAGGCTCTTAGTTTAGATCAGGTTAAGTAGTTAACCGCCCTAATCATTCATCTGTAACTGAATTAGTAGTCATCCTAAATAACTGGACTGTCTTTACCCTTCCGGTTACCGGTTAATTCAAATAACTTGTAAATAGTTGGATCCTTTCCTTCTTCATTTTAACAACTTCATGCCTTCGGATAGCACTATGATATTTAACTCTTTAGTGCTTATTTTGGAATTCGTTTGAATTTTTTTGTAAGGCTTTTTTAACTTTTTTTGTGCTAATTTTAAATTTTCCGAGAAGTGTTTACTACCACTTTTGCAAAGATTACTAGCCCCAACTACTTTCTGCAAGATTTCGCCAATTTGAGAGCTGAAGGTGTGTATCAAGCTTCGTAAGGTCAAATACAATGGGCCTTATTACGATTGTCGTATTACGACTTCAACTACGATGATCTTGTAATAGCCTTAAGAACATTGCAGCATTTTTTGTTTAATCGAGTAAAAAATCGTCGAAGTCGTAGTCGAAATATGACACTTGTAATAAGGGCCAATATTCAGTTCTAATGGGCAATTGCCCAACCACACATAGGTTGTAATTTTTAAACATACATACTGCACTACGAAGAAATGCCTTGCTGAATTTTTTTTTTTTTTTGTTTTTTTTTTGTTTTTAGTTAACGAATCTTACAACTGTAAAATATTCATTCCAATTGGAGCTTTTTGCTAAGGAACTTAGAGCTATCTAAACTCTTGCTGCTAAAGCATTGTCAAAGCAACTTCTTTTGTATGGCAACAGTACCTAGAATAGTATCTGGCTAACCGCGTCACGCAAATCACTAGCATTGATTTAAAACTGGGAAGTAAAGACAATAGCCCCAATTCACAATCTTGTGCAAATGGTCTTGCATCGTTGCATGTGCAAAATTGTGTAATATATTCTACTCACCACTTAACAATTCTTAGTGGTGAGTATCAATATACTATACCATTTTGCACATGCAACGATGCAAGACCATTTGCACAAGATTGTGAATTGGACTAATATTATATATTCCCCCAGAATTTTTGGTAGCAACTACAGCCACCATGTAAGATTCTCTATAATCAAGCGTTGGAAGTGTGGTTGCTCACACCTACAGCGAAATTTCAAAAGAAATTCCTCATTAATTACCGGCACAGCGTTACCACTCATATTTGAGCCAAATGAATGCCAGAATCGCACACTATTCAGCACCTACTTCAATTGGTGAACATCATCCATTAACGGCGTGGTGTTAGCCGAAATCTACTTTTCAGTAAAAGACCATTACACCCATCCAATACATAGAGCAGCTCTGCTGTCGGGCTAATGGCACCCGTGGTGGTACCAGTTTTAAGCTACTGGTTAGACCTCGAAAAGCTTCACCTCTATTGTCTGTTGAACTAACGGCAGTTCCTGGTGATACCGCACCTTTTATAAATATGTGTACATCCGTCACTCTGTTATTCCAGAGTAGACTTTTATCAAATCTATGATCAAACCCATTTAAATTACATGGTTTGTGTCCAAAAACGAGCTACTGAAAGAGTTCGAAAAGCAAAATTACGCCATTTTAAAGAAGAAGAAGCCATTTTATGCGTGCTAAGGTCCCCAGGATTGCCACACCAGTAATATCCTAAGAGGTCCCCCTGAGGGGAAGTATAAGCACATAAAATCAATTGAAAAATTTAGTTGGCGTATTCTCTTTTTAAGCATAATATTATGGCGTTCCAAGACCCAAATTGTTAGCCAAAAATTAGTTAAATATAATCACGTTATATTTACTGTACATCCATTGTTCTATGTTTGAGATTATGCTGTATATCGTAGCGATCCGATAAATAAAACAACATAAAATCAATTGGAAATATTTACACCCTTAATGATCAAACACAATTGCGACATAAACACACTTTCTATACAAATTGACACAAAAAACCAGCCCCAGAAAGCAGTCGAGAAATATAATGATCAAACAGAATTGCGGCACAAACACATTTTCTATACAAATTGACAGAAAGCAGTCGAGAGATAGAAGCTTTCTTTTACCTGATTTACATTAAGCATTTTTTCATGAAATTTCATGAATTTTGTTGCACGCAACTTTTTCTATTTTCTTATTGCAGCGCTATAAAAGAGAATGTTATATAAAAAATAGCGTAGAATGAATCTCTGATGTATTTTTGACAACTTTTTTGATATAAGTTGCTCCTCCAGGCCTCCTACTGACAAATAAAAAATTTTCATGCAACTAATTTCATGAAAAAAATGCTTAATGTAAATCAGGTATTTCTTTACTTTTTGGGTAAAGTTCGGTAAAATGAGAGGAAACTATAATTTTGCTCAATAATATACAAAAATGCACAAAAGTACGGGAACGCGAAAAACCAACATTTCAACACGAAAATAAACGTCAATGCATGTATGCATATACATACATATACACATAACTAAACACATACTTATGTACATACACACGCACGTATTTACTTACATACATGATTCAGCATACTTATATAGTTTTTTTATCTTAATTTCATATAAAAACTTATTAAACTTTGTTTACCACTAGTTTTTAAACATTTTTTCATACATCTTTCCATTTTTTTAGTGTTTAAGAAAATGTAATTTTTTTTTTGTAATTGTTTATTTTTCAAACAGCTGCTTGATTTTATGTTTGCCCAAACTAGCGCGGTTTTCATGTGTTTCTGGGTTCTTTTACATCTTTTGTCATTAAAAAAAGTTATTGTTGTTGAATAGAATTAAAAAGCGCATAAGAATTTGTTGTTGGTATTGTTATTAAGTACAATACTTTTTAGGGTTCCGTACACCAAAGGTGAAAAGGAACCCTATTGTTTTCGCTACGCTGTCCGTCTGTCCGTCACACGGTATTTTCTCAGGAACCGTAAGAGCTACGGACCTGAAATTTGGACACAGTATGTAAAACCTTGGCCGCTACAACAACAAATACATGAGAATTAAAAATTAAAGGGTGTTCCAAAACGAGCAATGAAATATTTTAAAATCCCATGTAATATACATACAATTGTATGAACATATGTATATTGAAACTTGAAATTTGTAAAATTAGTGTATTTGTATACAGACTACAACAATTAACACTAAAATTTAAAAAATTTTAATTAAAGGATGGTCCATCAGTTAATGCAATTTTGACTATGTAATTTTGACAATTTGCTATATCTTGGAAACCGTAAGAGGCAAACACTTGAAATTTTCAAAAACGGTAAAACTAAAAAAACCGAAAATTATAAAATCGCCAAACCAAAAAAAAATCGCCAAAAATTAAAAAAAATCGCCAAAACGAAAAAAATCACCAAACTTAAAAAAAAGTCTAACACTAAAATAGATCGCCAAATTCGAAAAAATCGCCAAAATGAAAAAAAACGCCAAAATGAAAAAAAAACGCAAAAAATTGAAAAAAATCGCCAAGACGCGAAAATGTCGCCAAAACTAAAAAAAAAAATTAAATAAACAAAAAATCGCAAAAATTAAAAAAAATCGCCAAAAATAAAAAAAAACGCCAAAATGAAAAAACGCCAAAAAAAACCGAAAAAATCGCCAAAACAAGAAAATAAAGTGTCTAAACTAAAAAAGAGCCAAAACTTAAAAAAATCGCCAAAACCGAAAAAAACGCAAGAAACGACAAAACAAAAAAACCGAAAAGACCCCAAAAACGAAAAAAATGCCAAAACTATATATTATATAGGATGAAGTTTGTATTAAATTACATATCTAGTGTGCGTACGGAATTCTATGTGCACGAGTCATAGTCGCACTTTACTGAATTTATTTCAACTTCTATAGCTTAATAAATTCAAAGATGTTTGTCACTATTTCCCAGTAGAGTGCGTGGTGGAATGAGGTGTACATAGTGTTTTTAAGTATTAATTATTTTTTCACAACTTTATTTTTATTCAAAGGACTATTTAAGTATCGGTGGTTATTCAAAATTCAAAACAGGTTGTTTTGTTGACGGTTATGGCAGTTTCGTATACTTTCCTCTAACACATCTCAACAAATACAAATTTTAATACGAAAGCAAAGCAAATATGTAAAATAATCAGACGTGTTGGTGTGTAGATGTTTATCCTTTTATATATTCCTCATAAGCTTCACAAAAATTTCCTATTGGAATTGAATGTCAAGGAACAGAAAAGAGTTTTCAAAATCATCGAATATAATGTGTTAAGTTGTAGCAAACCAATATCTTAATTTTTGATAAGGATAGATCCATATTTGAGTAGATCCATTTTAAGTAGACTTATAATAAATTTTACATATGTATATAGTTTAGGTTTGAAGTACGAAATGAGTTATATATACACTCTTTTAGAGTGTAGGTAAAAAAAAGTTTATAAAAGCGGCTTAATAATTACGAAGTTATGAGGTAACACGCATAAAGGACCCAAATTGATAACCACTTCCTTTTTTGAAATTCTTTAAAAATTAACAATTTTACACACGAAATTTTTTTAACCTGAATTGAAATTAAATAAAGCTGGCAAGCAATAGTAAGTTTCGATCAAATGCAAAATTAATTTTTTTCGCCCGTGCACTTTTTCATCGCGTCACAAGGCAAATGGTCTTCTGTCGTTAAACAGATTTGAAGACGATCAAATAATCAGCCATTACCTAGAAAAATTAAAAAATTTTGGATTTTCATCAATCACTGCCGATAATGTATACGTGAAGTCGAAAAAACACGACTGCACGTACACACCTACATATGTGATGGTATGAACTGATTTGATCGTCTCCTACGTACTTTAGAAACAATATCAGTTTTGCCAGATTTTTTTACACTCCATTGACTTGAAGCTAAAAAAATATTAGCTAGAGCCAAATAACATGTGATAATTTTTAGCAACTAGATTTTACCAAATACCATTCTGACAAGCACTAGAAGAACGGAACAAAACAATGTTTTCAAAGACCGCTAACTACAACTATAGGAATTTTTGATTACGTACATTGTTTTGATATATCACATCAAAATTTCTTGAAAAATTATTTGTAATGAAAGCTCGAACTTACCATCACTAATTTACAACAGTCTTGCCATATAATATGACTTCCTCAAATATATGAACTTTATTAATTAAATCATGCAAATTAATCGAGCTCCCTCTTTTTTTAGGGCCCATTTATAGCACTTTGCAGTTATTTACGATTAACTGATCTCCGATTGATTTAGGCTCAAATTCACAGTCTTTAGTTAACTAATTATGGTGGTTTAGTCAGTGCATTTGATAAGAAAAATCGTTAGTTAAACCACGACGGGCATTAGATAACTATAGACTGTGAATTTGGAACTTAGTCGCTTAAATAAACCATACATTTTTTAACAATCAATTGAGCAGAAATTACTGTAATATATATTTTTGCTCTTTCTCTATACTCACGCAAAAAACAATCCCAATACAATGAAACCCCACAGCTGATAGCTATCGGAAAATACCGGCATATCAAAAGCCAAAATAATTAAACTGCATACGCAAATGGCCAGAATCATAATCTGAAAAGATATATAGAAATAGAATATTAAAAATTTTAAAACAAACAATTATCGCATTTGTTAGCCCACCAAAAAGTCCCACACTAAAGCCACTCCCCAATAGATAGTCGCATCAACGCCACATAATTTCTGTTGCAATTTTTCACCCTTAACTCTCTCACCGACTAAATAAACGGAGGCTACGGCCACCACTAAAGAAAAGGCTATAAGCAAAATAAAAGCGAGGCATGAGTCACCCGCCTGCCTCAATCTAAAATTTATTAACAACATTAAAATCAACACTCTGAATTTCTAAGACCAAAATAATAACTTACACAGATGTGGTACTCAGTTCCATATAGCCCAATTCCCAAGGTTCATTGTAAGTTGTTATTGTATAGTCCGTATTATTGGTTTCGATTTGCAACAGATACGTATTCATGTCATTTAACCAGGCCAATATGGCATGGTAGCCCTTGTTATTATACCAAACAACAGATTTGGTGTCATTAAAGCTATAACCACCATAACGTTTACCCTGGTAATCATTTAAAGTTTCCAAAATCCAATAAAATGATTTTTCCGAGTTGTGAAACTGTTTGCAGGGCATTTCTTTTGAGCAATCCCGTTGCATATTGTGGTAAACTTTTTCTGTAAAATTCAAAGATGTTTCCATGCTCAACATCTGTGTGGTCTGCGGATATAAGTCCCGGGACAATTTAATAGTCTTATCATAGTCATCTTCCAGTCTTTGAGCCACAAACCACATGGCACAAATTTCGAAAATAGCCGGCAACACTATAACACATAGCAACATGCGATAATGGCGACTGAAATGCAGCAAACGTTTCCAAAAGAGTTGACGTATGGCTTCACATTTTGTTAGCGGCTCCTCACGCACCATACTCCAACCAAAATCTGTCTTTAATTTAACATTCTTCATCATATCAATGGTATGGCCATTGGATTTTGGATTATTGTTGCTGCTTTTGTCCAAATTCTTAAAAACATGTTCCAAATTTTCCGACTCTAAGCTTAAGCCCATAATTTTTCCTTGATTTTCTAAATTTTCTAAATATTTCAAGTATTCTGCAGAATTTCCATTTTGCTGATCGTATGATATTCTCAATCTTAAATCGCTCTCAAAAGATTTCTCCATTTGCCGGAAGTTGGTTAATAAATTTTCAGCCTTTTTCATTATTTCATTTGAGGTCTGAGAGTCGCAACAACGCATACGAACTTCATAGTATGCGGTACAATGATTTTTCAGCGTTTCAGGATTATGTTTAGCTATAATTTGACCCTGTAATTGAGAAAAGATTAAGAAAATATTTTAATTGCAAGCGCGAATATGTAATTTAACTAACATTTTTCATGATCACTATGACATCGCTTAAATGCTCAGCTTCATCTAGAAAATGTGTGGCAAATATCACAGCCCTGCCTTTACGCAATCGTTCTATAAGATCCCAGATGTCTTTCCGAGCCCTGTTGTCCACACCATTGCAAGGTTCATCTAAAATTACCACATTGGGGGAGCCTAAAAAATAAATAGATACAATTTGAAATTTAGCGCCATTCGTCCGTCAGATTGCTATTTTTTGTCACTCATTAAAACAAACGGAAATATTTTGCTTGCAGATTTTTTCTAGAAGCGTATTTGTTTCTGAATAAAGAATTAAAATGTTATGGGAAAATGAAAATTTAAAAATGCAGAGTTTCATAAGAACCACCTCCGCACCTCCACTCAGAGACTCGATTGGGTCTGTAATTCGAAACAAAATCAAATGCTTTCGTATTGTAATCTTAATGACATACAAATTCGAAAGATTCTGTGTTGCCAAGTTAGGGATTTTTCACATAATTTTGGGGTGTTTTTGCATTTACGGATAGTTTTAGGAGGTAAAAAGTAGTTTGAAGCGAAATTTAGGGACAAAGCAAGTTATTTGGAAAGATATCAGAGTTTTTATTATAACTTTTCAAGCAGAAAAATTAACGATTTTAACAGCCGTATTCATAAAAAGAAGTTGATTGAGGTTTAAAATTCATATTAGTTAAAAAACGTTTTAAGGCTAAATAACGTTTTTTAAATATTGGTATTCATAATCAGTTTATTAACTAAAAATCAATTAACTAATTTTTTTTAAAATATCGTGGCAACACTGTATTCTTTATTTGTCACTTGCATATTAGTTCTGCAAAACAACGATTGTTAACTCAAAAAGTACTCGTGGCTATTTTGTTTATTTGTCGGTTTTCAGAGAAATATTGTTTCTATAAAATAAAAGATATGTTGCAACTTGTATTTAATAAAATAATAAAAAAAGTTCACAACAAATCTTTGTTAAAAGTGCATTTTATATTATTTATTTTATTGCAGATAACGAGCTTTATTTTGTTTGTTTTGAGTGTTTATACATCACTAGTTAATTTTCTACAATTATACTATTTTTGTTAACACATAAAATGAGAAAACAATGACTGGGAATGGAAACTGGATCGCTCCTTTTCTTTTAAATATTCTTTGGAGTATATTTGTTATTTCGGCAATAGTTTCTATAAAACAAAATACATTGTTTTCTTCTAAATAACACTGGCATATGCATACATACATGCATACATAAGTACATACATACATACACACATATGTACATACAGGTAAAGTTCAAAATGTAAACAAAAACGAAGCAAAATTACAACAACGTCACCTTAAAATTGGTTTAAACATGGGGGCAGTCAATTTTAAAATTTGCTGATTTACGCAAGGTTTAAAAACCGTTTTTTAAGCTAAAATTCTATTATGAATACAATTTTAGCGAATTTTGCTTAAACAATATATGAAACGCGGTTTAAAATTTTTATGAATACGGCTGTAAGTGTATAAGGAGTTAAAAGGTTTTTATGTGGATCTTTTGCAAAAAGAAAATGTTTATTTAGACACTTTGCCAAACGAACAAATTTATGCATTTACAAATTTATATTTTTAAAATAGTGCATTTAAAAGGAAACTCTTCATTCAGACAATGGAATTCTTCATTGTATTAATGAAATCTGTCATTAAAAGTCATCTAATGAAGCCCATCATTGAATCGATGAAGAGCGATTCGGTTACGATGCAGCCACGCGTTCAATAAATTACTTTCGATTCCATCACACATACTGTGTGTCAAAATTCTTTGAAATTGATATCTGTGACACAAATTGATAATCAATTTCATTTTTTAAGTGCCACCGACGAAGAAACAACTCAAATTTGTAGCTTCAATTCAAGGTGTATCTAACTAGGTGGCAGCGCTACTTCAGCTGATAATTTTTTGCTCTATGTGTTTTGTAGCTGAAGAATGTCAAAAACTTTGATTTTGTTTTGGTTTTAGTACAATTATTTTTGTGCTTTTGATATTCTTCGGTTCTTTACACAGCTATGGTTGCCGTATTTTTGTATAACAAATCCTTACGCAGTCACCTGTATAATTACACCATGCTTCAATCAATGTGTGCTGTGATCAGCCGTTCACATTGAAAACTAAATCGCCATATAAATGGATAGGTGAATTTGAAATCAATCTAGTTTTCAATTCAAAAAGTTTGATTGTGTTAGTGAAAAAAGTGTGAGTGTATTGAAAATTTAATGGAATTGAGCGTGTGGCCCCCAAGTTAGAAGAATAAGAAATAGAAAATATTTCTAAGTCGCTATTCACACTATGCCTTTTTAGCCTGCCTTGTATTGACAATTTTCTTTTGAAACCCCTACGAAAAGTCACACACATTTAGTGCGAATTCACACGGTGAAATTTCTGACGTCTATTTTTCTTAATTCTCTTTTGAAGTTGCTACCAAAAATTCCTTGCATTCATACGATGTTTTTTTTTTTTTTTGGACGTCTAATTTTACTTCTCTTCACCCATATAGCCAATAAGCCGGAATAGTAACAATAAAAAATAACAATAAGATAGAAGAGTAACATTAAAACGTAATAACAATAACAACAAGAGCAATGTAAAGAGAAATATGAAAAAAACCATGGAAAACAGAAACCGAGTCATTTTTTCTACCCCTCTTTCTTCTCTACACCACGCGCTAACAAACAAAAAGTGACGTCGAAAAATAGACTTCATAAAAGTCTTCGTGTGAATTAGGTGTTACATTAAGCCTTTTTTTATTCATGCCTTTTTGGCATTTATATACTATAGCATTGCACAGATACATCTGTTTGCACTAGTTTTGCGTGCTTTTTGGTTCTGGTATGAACAAATATGTTATTTATCGTTTTGTGTTACTAGTTGTAAATGTTGATTTTTTAAGCAATTATTGTATGGTTGGGCAATGAGCAAATGAAAACAACACATTTATTTTTTTTTTGTTTTTCTAAGGCAAATAAGATACATAAAACTGCTTTTACCATAAGTGCCTTATGATGTGTTGAGAAAAAATGTAATTGGCTGATGAATGAATGAATGAAAGCAAAATTGCACATACATATGTAAGTAAATGATACATGTACATGAAACACGTGCATTTGTAATTACTCTCAGAGCAAAATTGTCTCTTTCTCTCTCTATACTTTGGCTGCGCCACAAAATAACATAACGAACATCCGCACATACATCTGCACATCATGTATTTGTTTCAATAGTGGTTTTTTCATATATTTGTATTACAATATGTATTTTTTGAGCAAAAACAGATCAAACAGTTGCTCAGCAGCAATACAATAAGCAATTGTTATTTGTTTTCAATTGTATTTTAATTTGGAAAAGCACGCACACACAATAACTCTTATACTAGTTCTGTCGCTCACACTACAATTATATGGTACATACCATGGTATATTTGTTTTGGCTATACAAACGAGTATACAAACGCAACCCTTTAAAATAATAAAATAATAATAATAAAATACACGTTTAATGCTGAGAATACGAAAGAGGCAAAGAGAAATGTCATAAATCCCCTCGAATTTTCATTTCGTGCCTTTTGTTCTACACTGCAAGCTTCTCACCCCCTCTCACCAATAAACTAAAATGCCTGCCTGCAATCAGAAAAGGTACAGTGTAAATTGCGTCTAAACAAAATAACTATTGATTTATTTATGTTTGAAAACCATATACAGTAAGTGGAAAAAATTTGTGGAACTTAATTATATTTACCCCAAATTCACTAAAAAAAAAATTTGTTTAAACAATGTTACGATTTTCATTAATACAATGAACTATAAAGAACACATGAACAGCAGAGATCGAAAGATTTCATGTATACAATGTAATTGCTAATTGTATTGATGAAAAGTTTCATTAATATAATGCAGAACATTTAATGAACACGGTTCATTTTCTCAACGAATGATTTTCCTTTCAGTGTACAATTCGACCAGGGGGTCTACTCTGTAATTTGAAACGAAAGAAAATGCTTTCAAATTTACATGTTATAAGCATGCAAATTCGAAAGCATTTTCTTTCGTTTCGAATTACACAGTAGACCCCCAGAATAACTTAATTTTGGATAAAATTTTAGCCAATTTTCAATTTTCATTTTATTAGGTACAGTACCTAGATTCAGTAACTTTTATTACGATAATCGCATCGTTATAATAAATATAACGAAAATTTATCAATTTTGCTATTCAGTAACATATTTTACCGATATTCGCTGTCGGTTGAAGTAAAAAAAAAGTAAAATAAAAAGCTCAAACTTATTTACTTTTTTATTCTTCTTTCGCTTATTATGTCATTTTGTATGCATGCAATTAAATGGCGAATAAACCATATATCGTAAAAAACAATTACAGTATCACATTATCGTTACCGCAAACGAACAAAAATATCTATAAATATTAAGATTTTCGGTTTGCAAAAAGTTACTGAATCCTGGTACTGGAGGTATATAGATGAAATAAAAGGTAACATAAATATAATGTAGCAAATATTAACTTCTTCGTGCAAAAATGAGTAGCAGGCCAATAAAAGCGATATAACAGATATTGCAGTTCATTTTAAGAACATTTTGATGATATCGGCGTAACAGAAAATGTGTAAACTGAAATAATAAAATAGAAATTATTTCTCTGAAAAAGTGAGCAGCTGCCAGCTGGTCGGAATATTTCTTACAATTGTTTGAGGTTCTTCAGAATATCTGCTTTTAAAGTAAAATCTGACATTGTTGTGCATGTTTTTTTTTTTTTTTTTTTTTTTTTTTTTTTTTTTTGTATGCACAAGCTAAACACTCAAACGAACTATTTCCTCTAATCAAATTGGAAGAACATCGAAAGTGTTCTAGAATATTCAGAAAAGAATTTCAAATTTCAACTTGTTTTCAACATGTTTCGCTTTTAAGAATTTCTTAGATGAGGAGATTGTTTAAGATCCTGAATTACAGTCCGGAAGTAATCTGGAATCATATGATTTCTCCAACTACTTCTTTGATATCTATTTTCCATTAATCACATATTTTAGAGGAATATTTAATTTTACTACTCCCCTTTCGGAATTTGAGCCAACTTAAAAGTAACTAATGGTGAATCAGAGACGAGTGATAACTGACTCAAAAGCTAACTCATTTTGCAAGTTAAACACTATTCAGTTTTTCAACATAATGTCCTTAGAACGAGTCAGTACTCACTCACGCTGCATAAGTTTCAAATAACCATAAGTTAGCTCATTTCGAGTGAGTTTTTGGCTGATAAAATGCAAGTGCACTATTAGTTAGCTGAGAACTGACCACTTAATGATTAGCCCATTATGACTTTTTTTGTGGCTCATCAAAAAAGAAGAAAAAAGGTCTTTCTTTAGCCAACCAATATTTTTAACTCACTAATGAGTAACATTTTTAGTCAACTTAAATTTGAAAAAATTTAACATTTCTTAGAGACGAGAATTGGTATCGAACCGTGATCACTTTGGTTGTCAGCCATCATACTTAAAACTTTGCTATTGCACCATATAAAATAAAGATGGCACAGAGTTAACATAAGCATGAATTTTACTTTGACATATTCTCGACAAACTTTGACTCATCTCTGCATCAGCTTTGAGTTAGCTTAAAGTTATTTCAAAACTTATCGAGGAGATGTTAGTTGTACAAACACAACTCACTAATCTCATCAGTTTTGAGTTAGCTTAAAGTTAGTTCAATACTTATCGGGAAGAAGACAGTTCTACAAAAAGCTACTGAATCACATCTGCATCATTTATAAGTTAGATCAGAAGCTAGTTGTAAATGAGTTAGCAAAAAGTCACCTACTTATATTTTGAGCTAGCTAATAAAAATCCGACAGGGTCACTAAAGCGGCCCATCCATTCTACAATATTATTGCATAAGTATGTTGTTGTACATATTATTGTTGTGTTGACGTATACTATGCAATAAATTGCACAATATTTTCAACAAAAATATTGTACAATTCTCCTGTCAGTGAAAAGGTAAATAACATCGAACAATGTTGCCACCACATTACACAATTGTAAATCGAAAGTCTTTTGATATTTGCCAATATATTGTGCCACCTTCGAAAATAACATACATTGGCGAACTTATTGTACAATACGAAAAATTACACAATTATATTGCAAGTGGGTGGGCCCCTTAAGAAATTAATTTTTTTTTGAAATACAAAGGCAAACCTTTTTAATCGACCTGCAGTTTTTTCGTTTGAGTGCTTAGTTTACTTATTTTAAAATATCAAAAAAAAAAAAAATATTTACATTCTTTTCACAATGTATGGTTAAGAGTTAACGTGAACTTTAACTGCAAGTTCTTCATACAAAACTTGCCGTTAAAGTCTCTGTTATCTTTTAACCATACATTGTGAAAAGGTACGTTAGAGTTTAAAAATTAATAAACTGAAACACCAAATTTTTAACACACTTGAATTTAAATATCCTGAAACAAACACTGAACGAGTCCATTATAAATAATAATAAAAATGGTATAAAAATAAAAATATGTAAAAGTTTTTACACAGACTGTGTTCTTACTCACCTATAAATGCTATGGCCACACACAATCTTCTCTGATAGCCTCCAGAGAGCTGCGAGGCCTGATAGCACTCATGTTTTCCAAAATTCAAATTCTTTAAAGTTCTATTCACTTCCGATTCATAGTCATGCTTCAACTTAATTTTAGCATACATTTCCAAATGTTCACGTGCAGTTAGATTTGGTATTAAGATGTTATCCTGGGCACAAACTCCGATTTTATCGTAATCAGTACAGTTAGACATGGACTGAGCCAAAATAACACGTCCAGTGGTTTGAACAACTTGGCCTGTAAGCATTTTTCTACAAATAAAATTAAAATAATTATAAGAGTATAGTAAAAAAAATCAAACGAATTTACATTAAAGTACTCTTGCCAGCACCATTACGGCCCAACAGACAGGTGACTTGGTCTCTTGGAAATGATAAAGATACATCATTAACGGCAATTTTGTCCTCATTATAAATTTTGGTAACATTTGTTAAGGTGGCACCAACGCTACGATCTAATTCTTCCCTTTGGACTTCAATAAAACGGCAGTCATCTGGGAAATAAAAATTAAATATTAACCATAATTTAACTTTAAAAAATTCTCTCTCTCATTTAGCCTTACCATCCTTAAATCTGTGGTGAATATAACCGATAAAGCAATAGAGGCACATATCAAACACAATCATAAATAAGGAAAACCCAAATTCGCCTCGCAAGCCTTCTTGAAATACTGTTTCAAAATGTAAGCCCACTTCTTGCAATTCCATGCGCATTACATGGCTCCAGCCATGAGCAAACGCTGTCGTAAAGGATAAATTTATAACAAAATTCTGTAGCGAATTCAATTGAGCATCAAAAAGTAACACTATAATGTAGGGACAAAACGTAATGAAAAATAAGACAGCGGTGGCAACAGCACCTATGGTGGCCGACGCAAAGAATGTGGAGCACATGTAACTGTAAATGTACAGAAAAAATTATTGATCAAAGATTTTTGATAAAAATGTAGCAAAAAATTAAATTATTTTCAATTAGTCTCCATCACCAAATCAATTACTCATATGTTAAAAAAAACTTTCGAACAATTTTTAAAAAATTAATTAAGTGCCCTGGAGACGATCAAATAAACCCGTCAATCAGTGCATATGTATGTGTGAAAACGACATGCTTAATAATATAACCTTTTGTTCATTCGCGCACTTCTTCATCATTAACAAGAACCAAACAGACACTGATGTTTTTTGTCAATCAAAGTTGGAGACGATCAAATAATCAGCAGTCAAATAAAATAATTTATTTTTCTGGATTTTCATCAACCATTTCCAACTACATATGTGGTTGATGAGTACATTTGATTATCTGTCTTTTGCCGAGTACACACTATGGCATTTTGTGACATAGCAATTGTGTGTAATAGCGGCAACATTTGTCATTTCGATTATTTTTCGTTGTGTGGCATTTAGAGATGCTAATCGGGACAGGGGCCTAATTCCTTCACTCGTGATCGGAATTGCATTCGAATAGAAATTAATGTCGATGGCAAGAAATTTTCCGATGATGTCACTCGTTACCAAGCGAATCGAGTTTTTGTTTCAGTGTTGTAAAAAGGCAAATATATTTATATATAAATTCATTTCACAGCACTGAATAAATTGTAAGCAAAATCATATGTTTGTATATGTGAGTGTGTGCAAAAACATATGTATGTACGTACATACAAACGTATATGCAGAAAAAAGAAACGAATATACATATGTAAATGTTATTTTCATTTTTTTAATTTAATTAATAACTTAATAATAATAAATTAGTTTAAAGCTAGAGAATAGAGCACTAGCCACATTTTCAATTCCCTTATTGGTTGACTAGAAGCAGTTAATTTGTTATTTAAATGCCCCCAGAGTTGATTGATTGACAACTCTTAGGCAAAACATTATTTGCCAAGTTAGTGTGTTTTGTTATATTTAAAGTCAACTAGAAATTCTTTAATTTGTATTTTTTTTATACTTACATTTGTGCATTCATTCACTTATAAATAAATAAGTCAAATATTGAACATGCATTTTCTTTTTCTTCGCTTTTTCTATGTTAAACATGATTTCGAATGCCTTTTTGCTTGCGAGTAAAAACACGAACGGTTGCATTCGAATGTATGCACGTTATCGAATGCTGTCATTCGAAATTTCGATATGTGTTACTCGAAACCGAATGCGAAAATCCCAAAAGTTAAAAAACTCGCACATTCGAGTAATAACTCGCTCGCAATCGAATGCGGGAATTAGGCCCCAGGTTTTTAGAAATACCGGGCTTCGGGATTTAGTGATGGAGTCTCGAAATCCCCGGGACTAACAAAATCCCGAAAAAATTGTGAACAAATGTGAGCCTTTATACTAAAAGTAATATTTTTATTTAACAATTTACTTTTTTGCATATTTAAAAGGTGCATACATATGTACATATGTATGTATGTACTTATATAATTCAGACTTTTATTTTTATTTTTTTGCTATACAATAATTTTTGTGATACAATAATTTCTAATAAACTCTCTATTTCAAAAAAACCATTTTATTGCAAATTTTCATTTCATGTAATATTTTTTCCTAGAAAAGATGGCGTTTTCTTTTCTGTGACAAAAAGGAAAAGTGCTTAAGTCGAGATAAGCTGATTTTTAGTTAATGGTACCTCCGTAATCTGCATATTCGAAAGTATCCCTGGTCAAAATCTTAATCAATTTGTGTGATTTTTCAGAAAGATTTGCGACTTATCTTTTTTAGACTTCTAATCTAATTTGGAATAATAGCTTAATTGAGGATATACTTTAGTATATTTCAACTTAAATATATTAATTATAGTGTGTAGAACGATTTTGCTTAAACACTAACGATTAACAGAGAATTTTCCGATTTAACTGTAAAGGAAACAAATTTCTGAAAATCGACATGAAAGTTCAAAAGTGCTCTCCTGCAAAACAGTAATATGTGACTTAAGCACTTTTTCCTTATTGCCACAGATATATATGTATGCATTACATACACAATATAATATTAAAGGTATTCACGTCAACTCTTGCAACTGTGCAAAAATGCATAATTGCACTTTCTGACGTGAGCAACCCATTTTGTTGTCTATAAAGCAACACAATATGTGAATAGATATATTGTACTCGTGTGTTTGTTTAAATGCTGAAACGAAGTGTTGGAACAGAGAAACAAGTCGACCGGCTCGAAGCCGACGGCGCGCCGCCGCCTATTATTTTTCTGTATATCAAGCCGCCGCCGATTATGTCGGCTCGCATCGGCTCAAAACCAGCCGAAATTTTGTCTGCTCAAAAAGACAAATTTCCGAAAAAAAATTTTGAAAATCAATTTTCAGTTTCAATTTTTATTTTCTCTTTAAATTTTCATATAGTTATTTGCGCCGCCGAAAATTCTCTCGGCGCGCCGCCGCCGGTCACAAAACTACTGCGCCGCCGCCGCCGATAATTTTGCCTCGACTTGTTTCTCTGTGTTGGAACTTCGCTGATTAATTTTGTAATTAATTTACTAATAAAAATATCAATATTAATAATATTGGTATTATTTAACAAATTTCTAATAATTATTTGAGCTATAACTCTTTTGAAAATAACAAAATTATGTATTTGTTACTTTAAAATCGAATTTGAAGAAAATATCTTCAACCACTTGTTTTTTCATTTAAAAGAAAAACATTTAGGTATTTCTGCGTTGTAATTTGGTGTATGGTTGATTTTATAAGTACTTTTTGTCCATTTTTTTTTTGGATTGGCAATGCCATAAAAAGTTGCACAACTTTGCAAAATTTACTCTGATAGCGCTGATTTACATGGGCATAATTGTGCTGGCATAACATGCTAGTTTGTTGGTGAGAGAGGCAAAGAGAGTGGTTTTGCGGTTGGCATAACTTTTCAACCAGCTGCAACCCCGCATTAGCAGCATAAAACTAATACACATACAACTTAAAAAACAGCAAATGTTAAATAAATACTAAAAACACTTACACACACACAGCTGTGTATACGAATACATTTTGTGCCAGATGAATTAGTCTCGTGTAATTTGGAAAAGAACAAAAATTGTGCGGCTTAAAAATTGTTCTCGTCTAAACTACCTCATAATCTTGCACTTACTCAGACCCTGACAATTTTGCATCATTTGTGCAAAATAATTTTCTATGTGGTTGTTGTTATATATTTTGATAATTTTGCAATTTTGCTTTTCTGCAACAGTGCAACTTTTGACTTGAATACCTTTATTATCTACTAAAATATTTATTCAAAGCAAATTTTTTATTTTAACATTTCGCACATCCAGTTCAATAGTGTCATAACTCAAAAAAACTATTTTTGCAGAAAACACGTTTAAAGTTTTCAATTTACACACAACTCTATGAAGGCATGAACAAATATTCTTCTCTCAGGAGGTGATAGTACAAGCTATTTACATATATGAAATTTGTATGCAAGATAAAATACGAAATGCATTATTATTCTGCATTATTAACTCAAAAAACTAATTTTTAGAGTTATGTCACTATTGAACTGAATGTGCGATTTGATAACAGGGAGTTTGTAATAATTTTTAATATCGAAGATGACTGTCAAAAACATTATTTATGCAAAAACGGGATTCAAAAAATTCCGAAAATCCCGGGCTTTAAAATAAAAAAAAATCCCGGGCTCCAGGATTTGCATAGTCCCGAAAATACCGGGATTTCGGGTTCGGGATTTCTCGTTTGGCATCTCTAGTGGCATAGCTTTCCATACAAAAAACATAATGTGAACGGTGCGCCGCGGCGTTGCACACATTTTGAAAACGACACCACAAAATGCCAACACAAGAAATGCCAGATGTGTTCCCCACATTAGTAAATGAAAATATGTTACCTTAATATATTTAGAAAGACCATAACTCATTATTTTTCTGAAATCGATATTTTTGCATTTTTCGACACATTGCAAAAATATGAGTTAGGGCCTTTCTATATTAAGGTAACGGTATGTATTTTATATACAATTTTCATAGTCCATTGAAGTTCATAAACAAAAAGTACTCTAATTGACCATTCACACACGAGAACAATTGAAGCATAGCCGCGAATAACGTTGTAAAAGACAATTTTTACAAAACCAGTTTTTTTTACAGATTATCGTTAACATTACTCTCTTGCATTGTTCAAACATCAAACAATCCCAAAATATGCATCTTATCGCCGTCAAAATACAATTACAAGCAGTCAGTCAGTGAAAGATATTTGTAAGTAACTAAAAAATCATTAAACGAAATTGTAGAAAATAATTGATAAATGTAACAGAGATACAAAGAGAAACGTTAAAGCTAATTATCATTATATTAGATAAGCTGAAAAAATTAAACGAAAAAACAATATTGCTTTAAAATACGTTTTTGGCTCTCCTGAAAAATTATTATTTTGTCACTTACAACCATGATACAATAATATAAAGGTACAACCGTTCTCTCTTTTCGTCGCCATATTAACCTTCTGACGTTTGTTCCGATTATTTTTTACTCCCAAAATTAATGCTACCTTATTAATTTATGAAATCCGAGTTTTTTTATTAATTTTTTGACGTTCTTGTTAATTAAATTAAAAATAATGGAAAATATTTTAATTATTTCATAAATTTATAAAAAATAAACAGCAAATAAGTTACATCAGCACCAACAACGGCAGCAAGCAAGATACAACAGGAAGGAAATTTCTAACTCAATCAAGGCGGAACTTTGTCTTTATACTCTCTGGTGTTGCCTTACATCAACTGCGTCCAAGGTATACGCACTATGTGCAAAGTTTTACAAAAGACCTTTTATGTTTTCACACTGACGAGAGCACAACATCCAAGCAGGGGGCAAATCGCGGCAATCGTTATCGAACGTAATTACGAAATATTTCAATAGAATTTATATGGAAATATTTCGTAATTCGATAACCAGTGCCGCGATTTGCCTCCAGATCTCGGCGACATCTTTGGTCTTTGCAAAGAAGCAATAACAAAGCTGTTTATCTGAAATACATATATTAGAGTATGTGTGTTTGGACGTAGCTGCCTTACATTATTAGGATGAAATTGTTAACGGGTTGTAGCATTCTTAAGGACACTATTAGACCACGTAGTCCATTTTAAGGAGAAATGTGATAATTACATGTTCCTAGTCCAATCATAGACCATGTCCTTAACAAACAAAAAAGAAAAACAGTGTTTGTTGCATATATCAACAAAGCATTAACTCTTATTCAGCTACGTC
Source organism: Tachina grossa (assembly GCA_949987645.1). Lineage (NCBI taxonomy): Eukaryota > Metazoa > Arthropoda > Insecta > Diptera > Tachinidae > Tachina > Tachina grossa. The sequence continues at coordinate 81,573,915 of OX465277.1, read as the reverse complement.
CAAGCCATATGCACCATGTGCAAACTTTTATAAAGAGCTTTTTGTACTTTCACACCGACAAGAGCACAACAGCCAAGCAGATCTCGGCGACAACAATACTTGCTGTTACTTTGCAAAGAAATAAAAGAACAAATTTAAGAGCTTTGAAAGGTGTTTACCTCAAATGCAAATGTCGCAGTATGTGCATACGAAGTATATGCGAATGTGTATTATATGTATGAAACAACCGTGAATTCCGCTAATAAAACATCGATGTATCGCTTCTATTTACGGCGTTTCTTTATATCGATGTTTTTAAGAACGAAGTTTCATCCCAAGCCGTGAGGCTTTTTTTGTTATCTATTGAATTAAATAATTAATCAAATATTTGCTTTCGTAGGTCTTATTACACACAGATTTCGTTATTCTCATGTTCAATTAATATTAAAAAAATATGTTTTTAACTACAATTTCTAAACTCAAATTACACATTTCAAAAAGCATTCCTAATATAAAAGTTGCCATTATATGTGTGTGGCAACGCTTTCCTCTCTGCTTACAAAAAAACAGTAATCAAATAATTGGCACAAAAGTCAGAATTAATTTTATACGTCAAATGTGGTTGTACCTTTATATTATTGTATCATGCTTACAACGTTATTCGAGGCTAACCTTCAATTGTGCTGGCATAACATGCCAGTTTGTGCATGAGAACAGACTGAAGGCCCAACTATAGGCCCAAGTATAATATGAATAAGCTAGCTTAGGCAACTGTGCGGTTACATATAAAACGCATGTGGCAAACTATAATGTACTTAACAAACTTTTCGTCAAGTTTCGTTAAATGTCATTTGCTTAAGTAAAGTGCCAAACTGAACGCACATTCCGTAAGGAAAAACTTTTTGTGCATCTTTTAAACTCAAACAAGCAGCAGCAGAAAATATTCATTGATTTTACATAAATATTTTTTTATTGTTTCTTATTTTAAGCTCGGAAAATAAAGCAAAATTTTCATTGTTTGTTTTACAATACACATATACACACATACACATGTATTTACTTATGTATATTCACTGTTGTACTTTTTAGTAGGCAAAACAAATAAAACAAGTAATAAGGTGATGGATATATTTATATGTGAATTTTTAATAGATTAGGACATTCTTTTAAGTTAGTTTGATTGAATTGCATTCATTTAGGAGTTATGAGAAGAAACAAAATTACTACAAAATTATTGACAATACCTAGATGTGCAGCTGTGGCTAAAGAATACTTAAGTGCATGTAAGTACATTATGGCCACCTAAAAGTCACATCTGAATTGTTTAAGCATTTGACAGACTTATCGTTCAATTCTGACATTAGCTTAAGCCAGCTTATTCATATTATAGTTGGGCCTTATAATATGAATAAGCTAGCTTAAGCAACTGTGCGGTTACATATAAAACGCATGTGGCAAACTATAATGTACTTAACAAACTTTTCGTCAAGTTTCGTCAAATGTCATTTGCTTAAGTAAAGTGCCAAACTGAACGCACATTCCGTAAGGAAACAACTGTTTGTACATTTTTTAAACTCAAACAAGCAACAGCAGAAAATATTCATTGATTTTAAATATTTTTTTATTGTTTCTTATTTTAAACTCGGAAAATAAAGCAAAACTTTTATTTTCATTGTTTGTTTTACAATACACATATACACACATACACATGTATTTACTTATGTATATTCACTGTTGTACTTTTTAGTAGGCAAAACAAATAAAACAAGTAATAAGGTGATGGATATATTAGGTCTGTTCCAGATGCATAACAAAACAGTCCGAACTTGTACAAAGTTATCCAAAAGCGTTCCAGATAGCAATTTTTGTGAAATTTTGAGAACGAATGAGAGAGTAATTTTTTTCATTTCCTGTACAAACTAGTACGAACTTTTTCTTCTGGGTAAGTTCGGACAAGAATTAAATAATCAGCTGTTTTTTTTTTTTTTTTGTTTACATATGAAACTGAAAAATTAATAAGAAAATTTGCAAGTATAGAAAAATAAAATTTTACATACAAATTTATTACAAATCAAAATTTAAGGATTTTTGAACAAAGTTGAAGTTGTAAGTAAAGGGTGTTTTTTATTGAGGTATAGAACTTTAAGTTGGCATCACTTTTTTAACTGGCGGCCATTTTGTCAGCTGTCAAGTGATTAATATTTAGTTTGGTTTGCCATTTCATCATGAACAGGTTGACAAAAGAACAACGCTTGCAAATCGTGCAAATTTATTTCGAAAATAATGGTTCAGTTCGCGAAGTTTACCGCAAGCTCCGTCCATTTTATGGTCAACATAATCGTCCATCGCATAATTTCGCGAAATGGACCTGTCAATTGGCCACCAAGATCGTGTGATTTGACACCATTGGATTATTTTCTTTGGGGATATGTGAAGTCGCTCGTCTACGCCAACAAACCAGAAACGTTAGGGGACTTGGAAGCCAACATTCGTGGCGTTATTGCCAACATACGGCCCCATATGCTCGAAAAGTGGTTGAAAATTGGACCTGTAGAATTGGCTTTATTCGAGCCAGCCGCGGCGGCCACATGCCCGAAATCATATTTAAACATTAATGGCATAAAATTATCCTTCCAATAAAGCCAAATTGATGGACATTAAAACGATTTTCTTGTGTTTTATTTCAATTCGAAGTTCTATACCTCTAAAAAAAACACCCTATACATTTGTGCATATTTCTCAATTTCTTTAATATAAAAAAATGTTCTTTTTAAAAAATTCATTATTTTGGAACTTATTTTCATTTACTTTTTACATCTGTTGCCAATGATGCAAATTTTTTGTTTTTACAATGTTATGCGTTTTAAGCGACTAAAATCACTTGAATTAAATTTAATGTAAAAAGTAAGCAACATTAATATTTCAAGATGTGCAATTATGGTTTCTTGCGTTCCAGCAATTTTGGATAACTTTTGCATATTCAGAGAGTAATGTTCTTTTTTCTCTCATTAGTCCGAAGTTGTACAAAATCTTGTGGAACACACCTATTTATATGTGAATTTTTAATAGATTGGGACATTCTTTCAAGTTAGTTTGATTGAATTGCATTCATTTAGGAGTTATGTGAAGAAAGAAAATTATTGACAATACCTAGATGTGCAGCAGTGGCCAAAGAATACTTAAGTGCATGTAAGTACATTATGGCCACCCAAAAGTCACATCTGAATTGTTTAAGCATTTGACAGACTTATCGTTCAATTCTGACATTAGCTTAAGCCAGCTTATTCATATTATAGTTGGGCCTTGATTTTTAGTTGGCATAATTTATTTATTTGACATGATTTATTTATTTATTTATTTATTTATTTATTATGCTACAAGCTCTTAGCTATCAATTTTAGTTGGTTTTTTGACTATTTTGTTCGAACTTATTTGTTTCTATGTTTACGATTTGATTAGGCTAGAGTGCGTAAAGCATCAAAAGCCTAATTCATATATTTGATTTTTATTTTTTTAAATTATTGAAATTTTCGAATTAGTGTTATTCACGTAATCGAAAACTAAGCGCCTTAGTTTGTAAAACTTAAGGCTAAGCATCGACGGATTTTGTACATATGTATTTTGTTTTTGTAATTTAAATTTTTTCCAAAGAAAATTTTTCAAAAATTTTTGTCCAAATATTTTTGGGATTTTTTGAGTTCTCGTAATTGATTTTTAACACATTTAACTACATATATATTTTTTTAAACAATCATACAAATATAGTTCTCTTACCAGAATGCTATTAAAGACGCTCCGAAGATGCACAAAAATAACATGGTAAATGGCCATCTTGTATAGACCACAATGCCTCCAGAGTATAAAATAATGCTGCAACCAATAAATATTATTAGCAATTCAAAAAACGTTACGATACACCAAGAAGTCATCTCGGAGCAAGGCTTCAAGCCCATAGAGCGCATGATCTGAAAATAAAATATTTTTTTTTTATTGTCTGTAACAATTAAAGTTGACTAAACGCACCATAGAATTTTTTGATTCACGCATCCATATCAGATATCTGACACAAGAGCTGATTTCAGCAACGAGACCCAAAAGGAAAGCACACTGTATGGCTTGAGCCAAATAGATGCCAGTTTTGAAACTAAAGAAAAAGAAAAATCCAAGTTTTATTTAAAAGAAAAACACACACACGCATGAATTAAACATACTCGTCCTGTGTATAAGCTGGATAAGGAAATTGTTTCGTATAAAATTCCAAATTATCAATTGCATATTTTGAGCCAGCAGAATCATCACTAAGACCCATCAAAATATCGAATAAGTTCTGACGTTTTTGCCTCTTTAAGACACCTAAGCTTGAAGCATCTTCTTCCGAACTAGCGTCCAATATTGGCTTAATGGTAGTATATGTGACATATTCTTGTTCTAAGGAGATAGTGGTATCATTTATTGAAGCTTCAGTGGTTGTATCAAAACCCTCTAAATCCACTACATCAAAGGAGTTTAGCATGCCCTCGAAATCGGGCATATTACCCGAATCAAATGTTGATATTAGTGTTGGTTCAGTAGTGGATGAATTGATTTGAGCAATTTCTGTCTCGTCTTTGTCAGTGAACCAATCATCATCATCTTCACCATCATCCGCTTCGTCATCATCGGTAATAACCTTTATGGAAAAACTACTTGCTGGCGTAGTTGATACTATCGGCTCTATTAATAAACCCTGCATTCTTAATTTTTCTTTCTTGTGCTTAATAATGCCCAAATCTACAGCATGTTTAATTTGCACAAAGCCTCTATGATATTTCATATCCAATAACATGTTGCCCGCTGGGCCAGGGAACCAAAAACGATTCTTATTCTCTATGGTAGGCTGAGTATTTTGCGTGTCCATATGCATTTTGTAGGAAACATTTTCTGACTCAGTTTCATTAAAATAAACGGCAGCATAGAACAATCTCTTCTTATTGAGTTCAAAAGCATTGCGCCTCAGCTCATCCTCCGTATCAAAAGCTTCATAACGATCTACCGAAAAGCATTCTAGAATATGTTTTATAGTGATAACAGCATCATATATAACGGGATCTGTGCGTATACGTTGTACGGTAGCTTCGATTTGATCCATATCGATATCATCGCCGACTATTGAGCGTACAAATGGAGTCTGTGCCACTCGCATAAGATTATCAAAAGCATCTTGAAATGGTTTATCTTCACGTAATTTGGTAAGAATTTGTTCTATAGCAACTGATAGCATTTTTAAGCGATTCAATTCTTCAAATGTGGAATTTGACTGGAAGAATATTTTTTTTTGTCTTCAACTACCTGCCGGCATAAATTTACCAAATTTTAAATTTGTACTTACAAATTTCATAATAGAATTGGTGTCCTCTGTTTCTGGGGCGTATAAAATTTTACCGTGTAGAATAGGCTTAATTATGTCCCAAGTAATTTTGCCATAATTTGTACTTGTCACATCCAAATACAAACGTTTACAATATTTGGCTAAAAACAAGCGACATTTTATTAGAAAATAAATAGTAAGACTACGCAACAGATTTAAACTTTTTCCTTATCCAAGGCGAATTCATATCAGATAAGGTCTCAACTGACGAGATGACTATTTTCACCACTTGAAATTTGAATATTCCTCAGATTTTGCAACAAATTTTTTCAGCATCTCCAATTTTTGAAAGCGAATGAACATGCCTTGTAAAATTTTAATAACCCCCGATATATAGATGTGTCAGACGCTAAAAGGCCTAACTCCACTTCTAGACAATTTCTCAGTTTTGTTGTGAACTCTATGTAAATTATTTAGTTCTTCTTAGTTTAGACATTTTCCATTAAAAACATTAAAAACCGGCTTTGAATCTTATTAGAATTTTTTCAAAAGCTATTCCAATTAACTCAAATTTAATTAAACGCATTGGTTTATCCAGCGAAATTTTCATGTTTTATAAAATTTTATAAAACTAGCCAATATACCTGTTACGCGGGAATCCCCTCTCCCCCCATTTTTTTCTATTAAATGCCATAAAAATATTATGTAACTTTTATAATTTTCAAAAATTTTGGAAATCCACTTGCCAAACATTATTAATTTACTCAAATTTTTATTTTGTGGAGTTAGGCCTTTCAGCTTCTGACACATCTATATCTAGATAGCCGCAAAAGTGACAAATTTCCCGAAAATTTTTTAATTTCATTTGTTTGGAAATTTTTCACTTAAGCGCTATTACTAAACGGTGTTAAGAATCATTCCTAAGAAGTTTATATGTTCTAGAAAGTTGTTTAGTGAGATTTTAGGTACATTTTTGTAGTTGATTGTTTCCTTGAATTTTGAACGGTTTGCTAACTATTTACCTGAACAGGGGGAAAAAGTAAAAAAAAAATCGAATTTTTTAAAATTTTTTGCGATTTTGATCTTGAAGGTGAAGTTTTTTGATTTCATATGTTCACAGCTTTTGTTCTCTATGACAAGAGCTAAGACTTTGCTTCACATAGTAAATCCAAATTCCCAACGGTTTGCAAGATATCAGCCTGAGAAAATGCAATAATGACACCGAAGCCCCAAATATTTGGGGGCCCATAAAAAAAGTGCATGACTTGGGGGGCAAAACTGGGAGACACGGGTCTTTTCTTTTTTTTGTTTTTTATCACCTAGTGGTGCTCGTATATGGTTCTATTTCCATGACCCAAAAAATTACACACAGTGCAATAAAAAACTACATTAGCAGCATCAAACAAATGCTATTTTTTAACCGGTTCGGAACCGGTTTTTTTATATTTGGCTCGGATTTTCAAAACACTAAATCGATTTTAAATTCTTTCACCAGTGAAAAGCTATATTACCAGCGGCAAACATCGCCTATTTATTATCTGGTTCTGAACCGGCTTTTTATATTTAGTTTTTCCGAAAACCACATTTTTGGGCTGGTTAGGGCAATTTTCGTGTCGGGTTTGATCGTTTAAACAGTTTTATTACCGGATTTTATCCTGTTTCTTGATTTTTTTATGTCCTTTTTGTCGGTTTTATCGTTTTTTTTTAACATTATTAGTGAGTAACGAATAACAAAACATTCATAAATTTTAAGTTTAATTTCCAAAATATCAGATCTACGCAAGTGGAGCTGCTGGCATAAGCTAGTATTATAATATATTTATAAACTGATCAAAAAGAGCCTAGGACCGTAGCAGGCCTAAGTCCGCTGCTATGCTAAACTATAAAATATAGAAAACAAAATGCAGTGTTATTTACTTTACAAAAAATTTAAGTTCACATTTGTTAGAGTTACGAACTTAAAAATTTTCTCTTAACCAAAGGTGATCAACATTTAGACCCTACAGCTCATCTAGCGCTGAAAAGGGTGGTCACAAAATACTGTTTCCTAATTCTTTTTAAAATTTCTTTATAAACGTAATTTTGTAATCGGCTCAATAGTACAGAAAATATAGAACTATTAACATTATTTTTCTCTAGGTGCTACAGTGCGCAGTTGCATTCCAAACCAAATTGTCAGCATATTTTGAACACAATTTTTTTAAATCAATTAACGACAACTTCCATTGATTTAATTTTTATAACACGAGAACTGAAGGGATTTTGCAACAGCTGACAAACAGCCTGTCTTCGAGAAAATATGTATAGCGTAAACAATATTATTGGGACACAAAAATACAAAAGAAACTTACTGGGCATAACATTCAACTCATCCTGGTTTGCTTTACTAAAATCTTCGCTAACTAAAATATCTTCCACCAAAGGAACAGTTTCGGTATTGGGAAATGGTTGGCCACATAACAAATTGCCAGCCTTGACAAAAGTTTTACGATCTACAATAGTAAAATAAATTCATTATACTCTCAAAGAAATTTATTTAAAATTAAACATTACAAGCTCACCTGAAAATAGTTTTGTTATATCGAAACTACCATTTAAAGCTTTTTCCACATGCGGCAATAAATCTATTACTTTTTCAACATTTTCTAAAAAAAATAATTTATTTTTTAACATTTAATTAAATATTAATTCTAGGAAATTTAGTTGAAGTGTTTGCAACTTACTTCTTATATCACCAAAGCGACTGTTCGTTACTAAAGTTGTTACGGCACTGATAAAGTTTGCCTTTTCCGGCAAATCGACTAGAGCGCTGAACATGCGATCGTCATTAATGAATATTTGCACGATATCAATAATCGGTTTCATGCTATAAAGAAATTATAGAAATCATAAGCTATTTAAAGATGTTTAAATTTAAAAGGTTTAAAACAGTTATAATTAAGTATTTGTCAGATTATTTAAAACTCAATACATTTCTATTTGGGGGCAAAAATTATTTTGGCAATTTTTGTAATTAAAAACTTACGGCGCCTTTTCCAATTTCGAAAATTCTTCATAATTCTCCGTACTGCTGCATTTATTTTCAATACTGCAGATATACGTTAAAAATCCAGGCAATGTGTTTCGCGTTGTCGGCAATTGACGTGTTGGAAATTGACAGGCTTCGTGATGAACCGGTTCGTACTTCAGACGTATCAGATACGGTAAGAGGAACATGATAAAGGGCCATACGATTTGTACTGTTGTCAGCCACTGAAGTAAAATATTTAAAAATTTGCATAAAATATGACGTAAGGAAATAGGAAATAAGGAAATAGTGGAACGCCTATCAATGTAAGTGGCATGCGTCTGCGGACGGCTGCTCTGTTTACCGCTTGATTTATTGTTATTGCTAATTTAGTGCCTTTCGCACTAGACTTACTGCCTGTCCCACGATGTCACTCGCAAACGTTCGATCGACAACTTGTACTGCAAACAACAATAACATTAGAAAATTTGTTGTTGTTTTCAATATAAGCTGTCATTCGAAAGTTTCCGAGTGACATCGTGGGACAGGCCGTTAGAGTTTTTTGAATCATAAATATGCGCACTTTTTTCAACTTGGTTCTTTCGAAAAAAAAAATTCACTGAATTAGTGCTTTTTCACTTTAAATTTTTAACATTACAAAAAATTTTTGGATTGTGGTTTTCGCTTCAATTAATCTAAACACCATTATCCTCCTTTTCAGGATATTTTTTTTTAATTTGTGTATCAGGGAATGACAAAAAGCACTAAGAATATATACATGAGTATTTACTCTTAATTTTAGTGAATGCGTATATTCATAATTGTAGCACAAATTTTGTAATAATTTGTTTGAAAAAAACTCTTATTCTTTCAATCAACAAATTATCTGATTCAACAACTTTTTTTTTGTTACACATATTACTTTATATTAATTGCATGAACTAAAATTTTTCCATGCAGTTTTTTTTTTTTTTTTTTTTTGCTTAAAAAAAATTGGAACAAATAACCATTTACTCGAACAGTAAAAAATATTTACTGAAACTAAATTTTATTTCAAACAAACGAGTGTTTGAAATTTTTTTGTGAATAATTTTTTACTATATATTGAACCTATACTGTCCGTTCCGTGTGTTTTTCCAAAGGTCTTAATTTTTTGCATAGAGTAATTAATTGATACCCTGTTGCTACATAAGTATACACTGATAAGTTCATATACACGGTAATATAAGTGATAAACGTATAAAACAACTCTTAAAATTTAAATTTATATGAAAACCTAAAACAAATTTTCAAAAATTAGGATGTTGTTAACTAGACTTGCCAACCGTACAGTTTTCATCGGGACAGACCAGTTTTAGAGTAGAATGTCCCGTGTCCCGGGCATACTCTGAACGTGACGCCATTTGTCCCGTTTTGAGAAAAAGAACTAACCTTTTATTCGTTATATTTTTGAAAAGTATTGTAATTGAACTAACTTTTTCATTAATTGTCACAAAAAAATCTAACCAACTTTTTTTTTATTAGCAACACCGAAATTAATTTAATTGATTGACAACACTTGATTATTTTGATTCTTCTTTAACTTTCTTATTTCATTTGTCAACTTTCAAATCAATTATAGTTTTAACCAGCGTTGTCAACTTTGAAATTTCAAAACGCACCAAAATTGAGAAAAAACGCGCCATTTACAAAAAAACGCACCAAGTTTACAATTTCTTTTTAGTTTAAAATGTTTATTGAATTAATCGTGCATAAAAAGTACATTATTTTTTGTGTTAAAAATTTAACACTAAAACAGGGTTTTATAGTTCAGGGTTAAAAAAATGAAACCTAAGAAAACTTAGCAAATTTGTTTATATTCATTCATTATTCATATAGATAATAATTTTTTTTTTTAATTTCATAAGTTCTGTACAAAACTTTTAAAAGAGATCAATGATTAATAGAAAGGATTCAAAACTAACAGTTAGGGTGATCGATTATTCGACTTTTTCCAGAAACCGGTTTTCGAATAGTTCGAATATTTGAAATTATGAAAAACGCGGTTTCGGTTTTTACGATTCAGGAAAGGAAGAAAATTATACAAAAGTTTTGATTTTAAATTGCTTTATTAAAAAAAAGAGTTAACAGTTCATGTAAATACGAGTACCATAAAACAATACAAAAATCAAAGGTAAAACATAAAAATTAACTTCATATACTTACATATGTATGGACAAGGTGGATATCTACATAAAATATGAAGCAAAATGTCAACAAAACTAAAAAACTGTTTTTGCAAATGGATTTTGACATCGAATGCACACCATAAGGGCAATTTAATTCGCCTCTGCTACCACCTCATGAAATAATTTTGCTTTAATTTCATGTTTCAGTATATGTTGCCATGCTCAAAAAACGCTTAGAACTTTTACACTGAAAAAAATACTTATAAAAATAAACAGAACACGTTGGTCTAAGTTTTAAAATAGTAAAAACTAATTTTATTGCAAAATATACAAATCGAAAACTATTCGACTCAGGCGGTTTTTAAATTTAAAAAAACCGAACTATTCGACATTCGAAAAATCAACATTTTGAAAAAACCGACAACCGTATTGTGAAAAAACCGGGTTTTAAAACCGGTTGAAAACCCGAGTCGATCACCCTACTAACAGTACGTCTCCACGCGCAATATTTATTTCTGAGCATAAGAAATAACGTCGGCAGCATGACGTCACAAATATGTTCATGTGCAAGCTTATGTTCTAGGCTATAGAACACGCATTGTGGTATTGTACATAAATTTAAAAAGTTCACTGTGTACAGATCGTAATTTATTTATATTCGTTTTATTAAAAATAAAAAATGCTGGGGGCAAATTACGGCACTCGTTATCGAACGAAATTACGAAACATTTCCATATAAACTCTATTGAAATATTTCGCAATTTCGTTCGATAACGAGTGCCGTAATTTGCCTCCTGTATTTTTACAACAGTCACAAGTTTATTATATTTAATTCTCATTAACAACAAACGTCTACGAAATTTGACAGCTTATGTTCAACATTATTTCTTCGAAATAAGTTTGAACAACTATTTCGCAATTTATTTGCAAATAAATGTCTATTCGGTCCACACGTGGACATATGGTGTTGGAAATAGAATTTGACAGTTGAGAACATAATTATTTCAAAGATTATTGTGCGTGGAGACCCCCAGTAATAAAAGTTCATTATTTATCATTTTATTTAAATATTAAAAAAAAATTTATCAGAAGTTAAATATAATAATAAATAATACATTTTAAAACCCCCCGACTTTTTTCAGAAAAGATGTTATATCTTCTAAACGGTTTGACTGATTTTCTTCCAACATGCTAAGAACTCTAAGAACCTCTCGATCAAGTCATCTTTCAAACAGAAAAAACTAAATGAAAATCGATCCAGCCGTTTGGCCTGTACGTGGACACGAACAGACACACAGATACACAGACACACAGCCACACGCTACAAACTTATAACACCCCTTTTTTTAATCGGGGATTAAAAAGAAACAGCCTTTTACATTATATGTACATTATTTAAAAAAAAACTTAACCAGAAAAAAACTAAACAAGTTCGTATATATATAGTATACACGTACCCTTAATTATGAAAGTGGTCTAAGTCATACGCATTTTTGATTCGATATAGCAAAATATATTTATATTAATCGAGACTAGTACAGCTCTAAAATAAACTGTTGCATAGTAAAAACATATTTTTGGATTTGTTCCAATGTACTTATACTTATAAAACTTTCATAATTAAGGGCACATACATATCCATGCATTCATTTGTACATTTTTAACATTAATTTTATAATTTCGGTTAAAAAATTTTTAAATAGAGATCAAAAATGAATTATTCCAAATTAATAAAGCTAATATTTTCATCATTGTTGTTATCACCGGGCCATAAAACCGATTTCATTTCAAATTGTGATATTTTTTAAACATCATTACTATTAATATGGTAATTTACACTATCAGGAAGTTGATAAGTTTCACAACAAGAATTTTCCGGTTTTAACCAAATGTTGTGCTCAATTTACGTTGGTGCCACCAAAAATTAAAAAACGCACCGAAATTTAAAAAAAAGCGCACCACGCACCAACTAAGGAATTTTTCGCACAAAAAATTTCAAAAAACACCCAAAATGGTGCGAAACGCACCAAGTTGACAACGTTGGTTTTAACAGAACGCGATTACTTACACAGGTATTTACTAGGGTATTCAATCGGTTAACCGTTAATCGGTTAACCGGTTAATTACTACCCAATTAATTGATCGGTTAATTAAAATTTGAATTTTTTCGATTAACTGTTAAACCGGTTAATTTCAGCCGATTAACCCAAGTAAAAATTTTTTAAATATTTTGTACTATATAACGTAGTTTTTGTGTGTTTAATTATTTTGTTTCGTCTCATATACAAAAGGTAAGTGTTTAGAAATTATTTTTCATACAAACAAAGAAGTATATTCAGTGACTTAAGCCTGGTACTCTGTTCAAAATTTCACGCGAAATGTTGACATAATCCATACAAAAAAAGTTCACGTGAAATTTACATGAAATAATGTTGCAAAAGTTGTACTCTGTTCAACTCGTGAAAAATTTATGAAATGTATCTGGCAACATTTTCTTGCTATCTGCGAAATAATGAGAAATATTGACAGCTGATGTTTTTGTTAACAAAAGTCGATCAGTGTTGCCTACTTCAAACCAATAAATACTAACATTTTTTCCGAAAAAGTATAATGGGCATCACTTGTTACGTGTCAAATTTTTCACGCGAAATAAACAATGTTGCTGAAAATTTTTTACAACTTCGAACAGAGTACTAGGCTTTAAGTAAAAATTCAAAAGCTTTCGACATGGCTATAAGAGGGTTTAGTAAAGACTCTGCTACACTAATTGTACTTTTTTTTAATAATTAAAAAAAATTCATAGCTAATAGTACTGTTGCCAACGATTTAATTAATGATTAGATTTAATAAGAGACGAATTCAATTATTTTATACCTACTCTCTGAAATATTTTCTTCTAGCAATAGTGTTTTAAAGTACAAAAACGAAAACAAAGAAATTCAGAAATAAACTTTTCTGCAGAATATTTATCGCTGAGTGTGATGAGGACAGGCCAACAGAAAAAAATATTGATAGTAATACACGAAATGTTCCAACAAAATTAACCGAAACAACTAGAAGTGTTAAGAATTAAAAAAAAATATATATATAAAGCTCTATTGGCATAATGAAAGAGTTTATATGTTTAGAGAAATCCAGGAAAAGGATTGAGAAACTATAGTATATATTCTGTATTATAGATTGCTTTCAATTTCCTCAGCGTCCACGAAAGGACGGAAAGGATTTTTCCAAGTCAAGTTTTATCAAAACCAATTCACTTAAATCCTTAACACTTAAACCAAATTATTTTCTTGAAAAATTGTGTTAGAAGATCTCTTTAAACTATTGAAGCACATATGTACATATGTATATTAATATATATATGATTTTTTTTTTTGCTTGATTTAGTTTAAGAATTTTTATGAGTGTTTTACTTATAAATTCAAATTAATAAATAATTTATGCACTTTTACTTGTTCAAATTACTTGATTTATGAAAATATGTTATTAATCAGTTAACCGGTTAATACCGAAAATAACCAATTATTAACCGATTATGCCAAAACTTCGATTAATTAATCGAGCGTTTAACCGATTAAAGCAAAACCCCGATTAAATGAATACCCTAGTATTTACATATTCACAGCCTTATTTATAAAAATTATTAAGGCTTTATAAAGGCTTAATAAGAACAATTTTGTATGAAAATTTGTTTTAAAAACCCTTTATAAAGCCTTAATAATTTTTATAAATAAGGATATTTTTGTTATAGTATATTAAAATTATAAAACTTTGCATAGGGAAATGAACACGAAAAGACTTGCTGATGTAAATGAATCGGCAGTAACACACGAAAAGGAAAAAAAATTAACTAAAAGGTATAGTGAGTTTCAACCAGATTGGTTAAAGTTACCAGATTTCCAAAGTTAGCTAAGAAGTACGCCGCATGATTAAATGAGTGCTTATTGTAGTATTTGTAAGCGAATTTTTTCAGTAAAATTTTAAGGAGTTTCAATGATAAAGAAACGAGCGAATTTAAAAAACATACAGCTCAACTATACTATTCCCCTATTCATCCTGTTATGAAACAAAAGTTCCCCGGGAAGGAGGGGGAGAGCCAGAATTTTTTGAGAGTTTTCTCCCCAAACATTTTGAAGTTAATGTAGTTTTATAGATATTGTTTCTATTTAGGCTTTCAAGGTCATTAAATTTCTTCAAAATGTAAATAAAAGACGTTTTTATTTAATTTTTAATGAATCCGTCGTTTCGTTGGGATTTTCCAACATCTTCAGGGATAATTATTTTTATTGAAATCTGGGGCCTAATTCCCGCATTCGATTGCGAGCGAGTTATCACTCGAATGTGCGAGTTTTTTAACTTTTGGGATTTTCGCATTCGGTTTCGAGTAACACATATCGAAATTTCTAATGACAGCATTCGGTAAAGTGCATACATTCGAATGCAACCGTTCGTGTTTTTACTCGCAAGCAAAATGGCATTCGAAATCATGTTTAACATAGAAAAAGCGAAGAAAAAGAAAATGCATGTTCAATATTAGACTTATTTATTTATAAATGAATGAATGCACAAATGTACTTATAAAAAAATACAAATTAAAGAATTTCTTGTTGACTTTAAATATAACAAAACACACTGACTTGGCAAATAATGTTTTGCCTAAGAGTTGTCAATCAATCAACACTGGGGGCATTTAAATAACAAATTAACTGCTTCTAGTCAACCAATAAGAGAATTGAAAATGTGGCTAGTGCTCTATTCTCTAGCTTTACACTAATTTATTATTATTTAGTTATTAATTAAATTAAAATTAAAATAACATTTATGTATATTCGTTTCTTTTTTCTGCATATACGTTTGTATGTACGTACATACATATGTTTTTGCACACATAAATATATAGAAACATATGCTTTTGCTTACAATTTATTCAGTGTTGTGAAATGAATTTATATATAAATATATTTGCCTTTTTACAACACTAAAACAAAAACTCGATTCGCTTGGTAGCGAGTGACATCATCGGAAAATTTCTTGCCATCGAAATTAATTTCTATTCGAATGCAATTCCGATCACGAGCGCAGGAATTAGGCCCCTGGATACTAGTGTATAAACATTGAGTTACATATTTTATCTTTTATTTAAATTTACTTTTAAGTTTTCGAGATGAATTTTAAAGAGACATCAAATGTACAACATAAAACACATAACGTAAAAAATAATTGCAAATATAGGGTGTTTTTTTAGAGGTATAGAACTTCGAATTGAAATAAAACACAAGAAAATCGTTTTAATGTCCATCAATTTGGCTTTATTGGAAGGATAATTTTATGCCATTAATGTTTAAATATGATTTCGGGCATGTGGCCGCCGCGGCTGGCTCGAATAAAGCCAATTCTACAGGTCCAATTTTCAACCACTTTTTCGAGCATATGGGGCCGTATGTTGGCAATAACGCCACGAATGTTGGCTTCCAAGTACCCTAACGTTTCTGGTTTGTTGGCGTAGACGAGCGACTTCACATATCCCCAAAGAAAATAATCCAATGGTGTCAAATCACACGATCTTGGTGGCCAATTGACAGGTCCATTCCGCGAAATTATGCGATGGACGATTATGTCGACCATAAAATGGACGGAGCTTGCGGTAAACTTCGCGAACTGAACCATTATTTTCGAAATAAATTTGCACGATTTGCAAGCGTTGTTCTTTTGTCAACCTGTTCATGATGAAATGGCAAACCAAACTAAATATTAATCACTTGACAGCTGACAAAATGGCCGCCAGTTAAAAAAGTGATGCCAACTTAAAGTTCTATACCTCAATAAAAAACACCCTTTATAAATAAAATGAAATAAAATATCACAGCCTTTTCTTAACTTCTATATAATATCACAGTTGGAATTACACTAAAGTCTAAGCTAATACAATGCTATAGCTGGCATTGGTGTTGTCTTTATCTGTTTTACTGTTCATTGCTATTTCCATTTTCTGTTGTATACTTAAGCTTTCCAAAGTATAACGTTTATTGTGCATTCTTTCTTTGTGAAGTATTTTGAAGTTTTCTAAGTCAGATGTATGTAAGTTGTCGATGCAGTGTTGAGATAATGCAGTAGAATTTCGGCTCTTTTTGATATCTGTCTCGTGCTCAGCAATTCTTATTCCCAAATTTCTTTTTGTTGTCTCGATGTACACTTTTTTACATTTTTCATTTGCCCCCCCCATTAGAAGTTAACTAATGCAAAAATTTAAAAATCAAAAATAAGCACCAGAATGTTGTATTTCCCTCTTGTTTTAGGTTTTTTTATTCAAGCCCTGAGCACATCAACTTCTAAAACATAAACTACTTCTGCATTTAGAAAAAATTAAATTAAAATTGAACGCCTCCTTTAAGTTCACATAGCAGGTAAATGAAAGACTTGTTTCCCTCTAATATCAAGACTTATAAGAAAAACTATAAAATTTACAATTTCCTTTGACTGTATGCATTGGAAATTTAATCCATTGGCATCTGCACCTGTAAAGTTTTAGCTCCACTTTTCCAGCATGCTTGTATATGGTTACGCTGTTTATTTTATTTTTTATCTAAGCATAAAATATACATATTTGTATTAACACACAATCTTATTGGCAATGAAAACTTGGAATTTTTATTCAATTTCTATGGCTGAACTCTTGCGTTCGTGCAGAAAGATGTGTATGTAAACATTAAACAGCTGATCCAGATTTTACTCTCTCCCATATTTGCTCATTCCCCTCCACGGCAGTGTGCACACTTCTAGCGATATTCGGTAGATTCTACCGAATATGTTTGTGAATTTAACAATCTACCAATTCTACCGAACAAGGCCTGAAATCTACCGAATATTTTTATTTAGTAATTTAAGTCGATATATATATATGTGTAAATTGGCTAATTTGCCACATAGCAGTGCGGCCGCAGAGCGGTCATTTTCTGTCATGAAAATCATTAAAACAGAACAAAGAAATCGGTTAAATACTGAAACTATAAGTAACCTAATATTTGCCAAACGAATTGTGCCTTGGGGATGAAATATTTATTTATTCCTCCCAATGATTTAATAATTTTTGCACATAAGTTTAAATTCATAAATGGATCTTACATATAATATTTGTAGCTACAAATGTTTGTCAAATAAAAGTTATTTTAGTAGCTTTATAAATCCTATGTACAAAAACTGAATTCCTATTATTTATTTGTTATACATATTATACAAAGTAAATTTGCATAATATGGTGTTGCACAAATATGGACGGGGTAACTAGACCATATGCCCAAGATGGTATTAACAGTATTTTAAAAGGTTTTATGACTGACTGTACACGACCTATGCCTTCACATAGGAAGTAGCAACGTGGTTGTTAAAAAAATTCCACAAAAAACCGCAAGATTATACGGTTATCCGTGGCAAATCAGTCAACCAGTGCAAGCGAGACGAAAAACTCTCGAAGTCCAAACAACATGCACAAGCCTGACCGCACTTAAGAAATAATTACGATGACGCGAGAGATGTTCCTCAACCCAGAGCTGCTTTATGACTGTATATTATTTTATATTTGCATAGCATATCTACATATATAAAGGGCAAGGGCAAATAACTGAGGATGACACCTTTTTTTTATTGGATATGCTTCATTGTTCACGGCAGTTTAATTTCCAATCACATGTGAAGTTTTAAATGCGCTTTTGGAACCTGTTTAGTTTGATACTCCTTGCACTTACCCTCTATATAAAGGGTGTTTTTTATTGAGGTATAGAACTTTAAGTTGGCATCACTTTTTTAACTGGCGGCCATTTTGTCAGCTGTCAAGTGATTAATATTTAGTTTGGTTTGCCATTTCATCATGAACAGGTTGACAAAAGAACAACGCTTGTAAATCGTGCAAATTTATTTCGAAAATAATGGTTCAGTTCGCGAAGTTTACCGCAAGCTCCGTCCATTTTATGGTCGACATAATCGTCCATCAGAGCAATTAATTCGGTTAACCATGGATCGTTTTCGCACTACGTTTACTCTGTGTGATAATACGCAATCGCAGAGACATCGAACAGTGCGCACTGAAGAAACAATTGCCGCTGTAGAGCAAAGTGTTGAAGAGGACCCGAATGAATCGATTCGCCACCGTGCACAGCAATTGGAGCCGACTAACCGACTATTTTGTTCCCGAATTGGATGGCATGAATGTGGATGAGTTGTGGTTCCAACAAGACGGCGCTACATGCCACACAGCGCACGTCACAATCGATTTATTGAAGGAAACATTCGATGAGCGCATAATTTCGCGGAATGGACCTGTCAATTGGCCACCAAGATCGTGTGATTTGACACCATTGGATTATTTTCTTTGGGGATATGTGAAGTCGCTCGTCTACGCCAACAAACCAGAAATGTTAGGGGACTTGGAAGCCAACATTCGTGGCGTTATTGCCAACATACGGCCCCATATGCTCGAAAAAGTGGTTGAAAATTGGACCTGTAGAATTGGCTTTATTCGAGCCAGCCGCGGCGGCCACATGCCCGAAATCATATTTAAACAATAATGGCATAAAATTATCCCTCCAATAAAGCCAAATTGATGGACATTAAAACGATTTTCTTGTGTTTTATTTCAATTCGAAGTTCTATACCTCTTAAAAAAACACCCGATATAAGTACATACATATATTTTGTTATTTTTTATGTTTCTTTGAATTGTTATTTTTTATGTTTCTCTGAAAAAAAAATCTACCGAATTTCATTAAAATCTACCGATTTTTTTTTTGTCGATTCTACCGAATTAAAAAAAATTAAGTGTGCACACTGCTCCACGGCTATTTAGAATAAGAGGATTATTCCCCGGGAACAAATGATAGGGAAGAGAAAACTCCCCGGGAATATTCCTAATTGGGCTAATTAACTATTTTTATATTTACTTTTCTGTTTGTTTAAAGTTTTATGAGTCTAGATTTTACACAACTTGAATTAATGTGTTATTGCTGGTTTTGGTAAATAAAAATTATAAGCGAATTTGTTCAAGATTACAAAGTTTTTTTATTATTTGTTAGTAGTGTCCCGTTTTGGAAATTTCAAAACGTGGCAAGTCTAGTTGTTACGGTAGTGGAATTTTGAGAATCGACTTTGATTTGCTAGATTCCAGTACGAACCGAACTTCAGTAAAGTAAATGTGCGAGACTTACATAAATCAATTTTAAAATTAACTGAATGAGAATTATATCATATATTATTCCACATATGTAGTATGTTTATTATTCACTGTCTCCTCTTAAGAATTTGTAAACTACAATACTGATATTTTAGAAGATATGATTTTCTTTCGCAAAGCGATCTTACAAACTGAATTGGTTGTATATATGAAACAATTCTTAGAACAATAGACAATACCGATACACGCAGTAAATAATAAAGTGTTTTGGCTGGATTCTTTAATTCAGCTTCGCAGTAGCAATTTTTTAAATAAGTGAAGTATAATTAAAATTACAAACTCCTTCAAAGAGTCACAACTATCTTATTTATTTATTTATTCATATATAATAACTCACCTTTTGACGCCATCGCACTAAAAGATCCTTACGTAATAAAGCTTTTATTTGACTGGGGCTTAAAGAGACTTTCAGACACTTCATGGTTACTTTTAAGCCAGATATGTATGTTTGTATTACCAGACGACAGAGGTTGTTTGTTGATGCGTTGTTATGTCGTTACTATTGTTTGAATTATTACACTAAAAGTATTATTGTAATCATATTTAAAGGCGGTCGCGGATGAATAATTTTATTGCAGCAGTTTCAGTGTTTTTTTTTTGTAATTCTGTAAAGAAATAAGTATTTAAATTGCATTAACTTGTTTCAATTGTTGTTTTAAGTATATTAAAGAGTGCGTAAATTAAATGATGAATATTTTACAATATTTTTAAGTGCTGTTTGATTCTTAAGTGCAGAGCTTTAAGCAGCTCATTTCTAGCAAAAAATAACAAATAAAATTCTTCATATAGCCGAGCAAAATTCGAAATTTCACAAAAAAAAAATTATGTTGCATGCTAAACATCCTCATCCACAAAAAAATAGCAAAAACCACAAAATCGAGTTCTTAAAAAATATATATATATTTCACTTTTGTTGGAAGCAACTTGTGATCTTCGGATGTGTTTTAAATTTTACTCAAAATACTCATAGTACCAGAATGAAAATATATCCAATCAATTCATCAGCAGCATTACTAAAATTATTTGCAGTCATTACCAAAGCTCTGTTAAGTTTTGAATATGTAGATTTAATTGTTAGAATAAAAATATGTTTAAGCGATCGAAAGTTTATAAATTCTCTATTTCTTAAACTTTTTGAGACAAGATTTTTATCTGTAATTTTTACTGCAATAAACAACAAAATATTAACAAAGATTTTCATATAAAAATCGTTGCCTGTCACATCTAATAAACTTTTATACATTGACAATGTACTGGGAATGAGTCCGACACAAATAATAGTAAAACCGAATTTTTATTGAAATTAACGTCCGTAATAACTACGTAATATATAAAAAAATTTCATACACTTCATGGAACATTGGAAATGAGATTAAGGTGGCGAAAAATGAAAATTAAAATTTTGAGCAACACATAAGCTAAAAAAAGGAATATCAAACTATGCCCTAAAGACGTAAATTATTCTCTAAAAAATGAGAAAATATATTAAAAATATATGTGTCAGTCTGATTTATGCAAAACCATGCGATAGGGGTAAAATATGCACTAACAAATCGATGCCAAAATTCATAAAATGTTTTGAAACGGATAAATATATTGTCCCCGCATTAATACTCGTATGTCACACAAGAAAAAACATGCAATTGCATATTTGTTGTTTCCCTGGTGATTATTCATAAATTATGTACATATGTAATTACATACGAGTACATATATTGCCAACACTGATATGAAATCACGTTATTCATTGGTAAAAAAAAATCGGATGACATACATTCATTTATTGTCTCAAATATAAATTTATGTCTATACTCGTACATATTGTGCCATAACCACAAAAATAGCTTAAGTGACATAATTTTCAAACTTAAATTTTTTACCAAAAACGGTCATTTTCGATCGTAAATAGTCGATTTTCATCAAAAAAGCGAAGTCCCAAAAATGTGTCGCTTAAGCTATTGTAGCGGTTATGGCTCGATATGTATTTATATTGAACTTTTTCCAATTTTTCGCTTTTATTAAAAAATTTGAGATTAAAAGATAAACCCCTGCTTATACATGAACTTAACATAACAAATAATTAGTTCTTTTTCCTAAGTACATTTTCTTAATAATACATACATACAGTGGCGAGCACTGGTGGATACATACTTACTAAATACGACATAACATCGATATAAATCCATAAAATAGAAGAAAACATCCAGGTTTTTTATTTAAATGATACAATAAAAGAATAATTAAAGAAAAAAAAAACGAAGTTTATGAATATCAAAAGTTAAAGTTAAGATTGAGTAAATTTTGGGGAAAAAAAGTTTATGTATCCACTTCTGCACGTTTAAATTTTTTTATTTAATTCATATTATTTAGTACTTTTTCGGCCAGTTATTGTATTTAATTAAGCTTTTAATGCACCTAGGGGTATTTTTGACCAAAACTCAAGCGGTAAGATTTGGATTATTTGCCCATTTCGTTTGGACTCGGAACCAAAATTCATTTAATGTTGGCAGTGCATTGACGTACTGCCCAAGAAGTTTTATTTTAAATCCCGTACATTTTCAATGGTTTTGAATTCTGGGCCTTATGCTAGTTATTGCATTGTGTAAAATTTTGGCTTTGAAAGCCAATTCTTAACGATTTTAGCCGTATGATTCTGATATACATCTTGTTGATATACAACTTCTTCCGCTATCTGACCACTATGTTCCACAATGTATATGATCATTCTCTTTTATGATGTTGAGTACGCAACACTGTTTATGCATTGCGACTCTAACAACATGCAACACTACAATTTTAAAAACTAAACGTCTATTTCAACAAGCCGTCTGGAGTGTGTATTGGCTGAGCTTTTAACCTGAATGGTCGTGAATTGATATCTAATTAAACACTTTTATATATTGAATTAAATAAAGATTTTATTGTAAGTAATAATATTAAAAACGTGTGTTTCCATCATAAGGTCACAACAAATTGGTGACGAGGATACTAGTGGATTATTTAAAATATCATTTCATCACAGATTAATATCTTTTCCGAACATAATAATTTAGTTCTTACAGACAAAATTAATCAAGATGGCAAATTCACCACTTGAACAAGTGCTAGCGAAAATCCTAGTGCAGCAGCAGGAAGCAGCAAATCGTCAGGAGCAACAGCAGCAGCTTCAAAAACAATTTGGTATGTTTGAACGCCAAGAGCGGCTAATAGTTACTCAGCAGCAAGCAATGCAAGGTATTATTACCCGCGACGCATCAGATTCCCCATCATTGGAGGAAAACGCATCAGCAGTACAGTTCCCAAAAGCACTCAACAGAGAACTACTTATGGGCATTTTATCCAAACAAATTGTAGAACTCGTTTATGATCCGGACAACAACTTTATATTTGGCGCATGGTTTACAAGATACGAGGACTTATTTTTGGTGGATGCTAAAAATTTGTCTGACGCCGACAAAACACGCTTACTTCTTCGGAAGGTCAGCCAAAACGTATATCAACAATATACAGACGTAATTCTACCGGCAAAACCAGCAGATATATCTTTTGACAAAACAGTAGAAAAACTCTCAAATATGTTTGGGAAAAAGGAGTCTTTTTTTAATAGTCGCTATAAATGTTTTCAAACAATGAAATTTCGAAATTGAAGACTATGGAGTCTACATAGCAAGGGTCAACCGGTTGTGCGAGCATTTCCAACTGGAAAAATTTAGAAAAGACAACATAAAATGTCTTCTTTTTGTCAGTGGGCTTCAATCAATAAAGGATTCAAGTTTCCGCAATGAAATTTTGAGGACGCTGGCTGAAGAAAAGCCTGATAAGCCGGTAATGCTAGAATTTATCAGCCAGGAAATTCAGCGTACACTTCAGTGTCATAAAAGTAAGTACGTTCCGAATCAATATACAAATAAACCAAGAGTTCCTTCAACGCCATGTTGGCTTTGTGGGGCTATGCACTACTCGAACACTTGCCAATACAAAAATCATAAATGTAAGTAATGTGATGGAGTGGGGCACAAGGCGGGTTACAGCAACATCAAACGTAGTCACAACAAACAAGAGCATTTAACACATTTAAACAGAAAGCGTTCTACTACATCAAATGCAATTGGCAGTCATTCAGATTCTAATAAGAATTCAGTCCAGACGAGAAGCATTGGTGACGACACCTACAACGTATTTCACCGTAAACATTTTAATAAATAATTAGAATGTCGAGCTTCAGCTGGAAACGGCTTCGGACATTTCAATCATTTCTAAATCCATATGGGCAGAGTTAAATCACCCAGAATTATTAAAAACAATACATACAGCAAGAGATGCAAACCACAATAAGATTCAATTTACTGGACAATTCCATGCAAATATTGCATTTCTCAACACGACAAAGACAATGGGCGCATTCATAAGACGTAGCAGTTGAGCACAACAGTTGTGAAACTGTTGGCAACTGTTGGCCCCAACAGTTACGTCTTAGAAACGGCTTGATGGATATAATTTAATTTTATATCTTTATTTCGTTACTTCATCGCATTTGTAATATAAAATTTAACAAATGCTTGCTCCTTCCACCTAACAAAGCATATAACAGGCATAACTCTATTCGAGCAGCTGTTTAGGCTGAGCACAACACGTTGACTATAGGTAGCGAAAAAATTTTATGATGGAAAATTACTCAACTGTTGAGTGGAGCGGAATTACTCAACTATGCGTTTCTAAGACAAACGCTCAACGGTGTCGCAACAGCTACGTCTTATGAATGCACCCAATGACAATTTTTGTAACAACTGTTGAATCACTGAACATAGCCGGCGCAGATTTTCTTGAAGAATTTGGTCTTTGGGAAATCCCAATAAATTCGTTCTGCAAATCAATTCATAGGAATTGCACAGATGAATACGTCAACGATTTCAAAATGGAATTTCCGCAAGTTTTTGCACCAAAATGAAGATTCATCTTCCGCTTAAACCAAATGCAGTTCCAAAATTTTGTCCAAAACGTTCAGTACCGCATTCAGTTATCTCCCTAGTAGATACTGAACTCAGCCGATTAGAAGAGGAGGGCGTGATTTCACCTATTAACTACTCGAATGGGCAGCACCTATTGTTACAGTGAGACGCGCCAGTGGCAAAATTAGAATATGCGCAGAATATTCAACAGATATTTTCGTGGGTCTCAACACCAGTAAATATTTTACTAGATTAGACCTAAATGATGCATTTATGCAGTTTGAAGTGGATGACGCAACAAAGTCCATTCTAACTATCAACACACATAGAGGCTTATATACATTTAATAGGCTAGTTCCTGGAATTAGATCAACTCCAGGAGTTTTCCAACAGGCAATTGAAAAAATGTTAATTGGCATTCCAGAAACCATAGCTTATTTGGACGATGTAATCATAGCAAGTAAATCACTACAGCAGCACTTAAAGTCAATACGACTTGAAACGTTTTTCAGAATTTGGCATAACACTTAATATTGATTATTTATACTATGGATTTTTACTAATGAACCCAGACGGCACCAAGTGAAGTAGGTCCAAATTGTTAAACCTTCAGCTCCATGTGCATGGTTTTAGCACTATGAGAAAAAAATATGATGGCGCGTCCCAAGTTTTGCTGAGAGCACAAAAATTGGAGTGTGAAAGAGGGTTACATGGCTAATAGAAACACAACTAACCGTTTTCAGGGTGATGATGAGAAGTACTACTGGCACCGCCCTTACGAAACTTTAAAACAGTACTAAATGGGAAAAACCATGAAACATGGAGGTGGAAGCTTGATTATTTGGGCCTACTTCACTTGGTGCCGTCTGGGTTCATTATCAAAAATCGATAGTAATAAGAAAAGAAGATTATCATAGCATTATAAAAGAGAATGTATATGATTTTGTGGAACATAGTGGTCACACAGCGGAAGAAGTTGTATATCAACAATATGGAGATCAAAATCATACGGCCGAAAATCGTTAGGAATTGGCTTTCAAAGCCAAAATTTAACACAATGCAATAGCCAGCATAAGGCCCATAACTCAAATCCATTGAAAATGTACGGGATTTATTAAAAAAAAAATTCTTGGGCAGTACTCAGTGCGAAAACACACTTAATGAATTTTGGTTCCGAGTCCAAACGGAATGGGCAAATATTCGAAATCCTACCACTGGAGTTTGGCTTAAAATATCCCTTAATGCATTAAAAGCTTAATTAAATCAAAGAAATAGTCGATAAAGTACTAAATAATATGAATCAAATACAAAAATTTTAAACGTGAAGAAATGGATGCACAAACTTTTTCTCTCAAAATTGAGCCAATCTTAACATTAACTTTTGATATTAATAAATTTCGTTTTGTTTTCTATAATTATTCTTTTATTGTATCATTTAAATAAAAAACCTGGATGTTTCTTTTATTTTATGGATTTTACATCGGTTTTATGTCGTATTTAGTAAGTATGTATCCACAAGTGCTCATCACTGTACATATGTATATATCGTCGGTTGGTTATTGGTTTGCGGCACAGTATATTCAAAATATATTAAATCTGCAGCAAACCAATAACCAACCGACGATATGTATGTACATATTTACATAAAGCTGGGATCACACGATTGGCACAATGTGCAAATTTTCGGCAGCTCATTGAAATAAAGTGATAAGTAACAAAGTAAATTTGCCTTATTTCTCAACTAATTGAAATATAATTACATAACTGCACCACACTGCATTAGTAGTAAAGCCATATAGACTTATTCAAGAATTAATTAAGTAATAATGTCATTTTGGCTTATTACTTGTGACTCTATAGCAGTGAGCCGACGAAAATTGGTACATTGTGCCAATCGCGTGAGACCAGCTTAAGTGTTTACTGATAACCTTTTTGAGACTTTTGCACTAATAGTAAAATACGCAAATATTACGTGTTCATTCATACATATGTACAAGTTAACATAAAACAGGGTCTTAGTTTTTTGTAAAGTTTTTATTAAAATATAAATGAAATTAAAATAAAACTATATA
Organism: Tachina grossa; assembly: GCA_949987645.1. NCBI lineage: Eukaryota > Metazoa > Arthropoda > Insecta > Diptera > Tachinidae > Tachina > Tachina grossa. The sequence goes on along the minus strand of OX465277.1, from coordinate 81,547,170 downwards.
AAAATTAACTTTATTCTTTTACTTCCCAATATGATCTGCCCTGGCATCAAAAACAATAATTCATTTCAACCAACATTGTACCCAAAAAACGCTGAGTTTGCGTCTAGTGTTTTCTTTGTTTTTAAGTTTCTTATCATTCTTTTGCAATTGTAGAACAAATAGCTGACACAGATGTTTGTTGACTTTTATGTATTTCAACATCCGTATTGAAATTCTGAGTTGTGCTAACTCCTCCCTCGCCTAAATGAAGGACGTCCCCGGACTTTTTCAATCTCTCAACCGCATATTCCAGAGCAAGTTGCCGACGGATTTTTCTAAGCCTATAGTGAAACTTGAAGCAACAGAATGCCAAAGTCAGCAATACAAGAAGAGTAGCAGCAGACAACAAAGGACCAGAAATCACTTGGTTTTTTAGGCCCTCTATATGTCGCAAGTTTTCAGCACTTAACCTCTGAAGGTATGGTAGACTCAGTATGTTTTCATGACTTGTAACATTAAGTAGGGCAATTATCGGTGACTCCGGTAATTTTGTTACTATACTTTTGTGATTTCTGTAGAGGGTTTCATTAATTTTTGCTTCTCCACTGAAAGTCAGTAGAAATGTGCCCGTGATGGTCGTCTCTACGTCATCATTTGTTTTTACAGTAAAGGTGTCATCATTTACAATTACAACACCCTCATCAACTATTGTCACCGACTCAAGATGGGAAGCCGAGAAGTGCAATATGCATGACCACCCGAATGGAATTGCTGTGCGCACGTTGAATTTACCAGCTTCCTGCAGAATGATGTTGTTAGGGTTGCATTACAGTTTCCAATCGGTAACGTTAGATTTTCACAATCTGCCACGCTGTTTTCGCCATTAAAATTAAGAATTGTGTAGTTGTGTTGAACAGGGTACAATGTTACTTTCTTGCAAACCATATCTGGTCTTGGATACTCAATTAAAAAATGTAAAAACTTATCATTTAATAGGACTGTTATACTAGCAACTTCCATTAGATCCTGTATAGTTACATTTGTAGAGTGCTTACTATTTATACTAAGCAAATCATTAGAAACCAAAATCTGTGGATTAACTATACCGATTTTTGAAAGAGTTATTGACAACATCAAGCTTTCAAGCTCCGCGACAACAATTCTGTTTGTAGCAAGCAAGGTCTCGTACAAATGTTCTGTATCCACCATTTTAGCCTTGGTATTTTTTATTATAATATTGACTGTATCTGTTAAATTATTGATTTTCTCCTGTGTTCTTGTATTTATGAGAATTTGTCTATTTTCTGCCTGAATCAATTCCCTTTGATTAAATTTCACATCTTCGAAGTCATCGTAGTCAGGTGTCCCAGCAACCAGCTTAAGTGCCGTGCCCAAAAATTTTATACTTCTTGTATGCCTACGATGAACATCTATATTTGTTATTAATGTTCTTACATGTCCTATGTCGGAGTCTTAATATTTTTTTCATGTGTGATTGGGGAAAATGTTCTTTTAGTCTCTCTGTATCATCAGCTACTTCAGAATACAATGTAAGGTTCGTTGTATGCCGCAAATACTCAAAATCCTGCCAAATTGTCACGTAACCATCTGATATAGGGACGTAGTTTGAATTGGAATAGTCTGTTAGTTTTGCGGTCACCACCGCGACAAGAAGGACCACCACAAGAATCCTACGGTTAAAAAGAAATCAATAAAATTTGACTTATCTCAAATTGTCCTCATGGACCACCCTCCCTTTAATGAGAACGGTTGTCCCCAAATCGGCTTCTACAGTTTCCTCAATCTTCTATTTGTTTTAACAAGAACCCCTTTACCCACTTCAAATGTTCGATTCTGTCTTGTTGGGCTTTCTGTACCCTGTTTGTCACATCAACCTCAAGCTCTAATGAATCAGAATGAATTACATCAATAGGAATTTTGTTTGTGACCCTATGAATCGTTCTATTATATTCTATGGTTGCTAGCAATATTAACTGTACTGTATTACTAATGGATTTTTCTAGCTTAAGGCATCTAGCAATTTCTAAAATAGTACTATGTAATCTCTCGACCTGTCCATTTGAAGTACTATGAAGCGGTGGTGCATTGACAATTTCCACACCAAAATTGTTGCTCAGCATTGACTTTATTGTTTCAGAATTTAATGACGGTTCATTGTCGCAAAATATTACTTTCGTACGAGGGAAGAAATTCATCAGCTGTAGAATCGGTGATTCTACATCTATTATAGTTCTCGAGTCTATAGGTTGAACTATTGCAAACTTGGAGAGTTTGTCTGCACAAGTTAAAAAATATTTTTTATCTGTTGAGAATATATCAATATGTAAAATTTCCCATACATATGATGGAAATGCTGTCGCACCAATCACTTGTTTTTGCGGGTGGCGATCGTATTTCGCTTTTTTGCAAACTTTACAATTTATGACCACCTCATTTGCTAACTGTGTCATCTTTGGAAAGAAATAGTCTTCCAAAATTTGTTTGGTATTTTCTTGAGCTGCTCTATGAGCTCTGTCGTGTTCAGTTACGACAATTTCTCTTTGTTCGTCTTTATTTGTGATATCCACATCTAAATTTTTTGCATAACGAAATGTTGTTGAGGGAAATGTCTCAATTAGTCTATGTTGTATTAAAGCCAAAATTGGTAGCTCGCAATGAATTGCATTCACTACATCTTCCTTTACAGTATCACAAATTTTAGCCATCAAAAGTGCTCTATTTGAAAAGTTTATTATGTGTTTCGTTTTTGTTCCAAACAAAACAAATGTTCTTGTTGGCAGCTCTGTACCCTCCTCAATCACTATCTGATTTCTAAAACAATTAATCGGTTTATCAGTTGATTCAATAGTATAAGATAAAGAGACTTCGCTATGTATTGTTGCAATATAAGAGCTTGAACTCTTACCAAAAGTGTTATTATTTTGTAGGGTATGAACACACTGTAAAGCAAGAAGGTTTTGTCGCGATAAAGCGTCGGCGACGTGATTTTCCTTTCCCAGTTTATAATAAATTTGAGCGCTGTCCTCATCGATAAATGCTTTCCACCTTCTTATTTTCGAATTAGGTTTACGATCCGAAACCGCAAAAGTAAGCGGTTGGTGGTCTGTAAAGATATTCAGACTCCTAACGCCATATAAATAATTTTTAAGGCTTTTCAAAGCCCATACAATTGCCAGTAACTCCCTTTCATTGGTGGCAAAATTTAATTCCCCACCCTTCAGAGTTCTTGAAATCATGGTTATTGGTTTGCCATTTTGAGACAAAACCGCACCAAGTCCATAGGCCGAAGCGTCAGTCGTTAGGTCAAACGGTTTTCCGTAATCCGGGTAAAGTGACATAACATCCTCGGATGCTAAGACCTCTTTAAGTTTATTAAAAGCCTGAAGTTGCCTTTCGTCAAAATTCACAACTATTTTTTTAGACTGAGTGGCACTAACCTTGCCATTTTCACCCTTCAGTATATCGGTCAAAGGCCTTGCAATCGATGCAAAGTTCCTAATGAAGCATCTATAATAACTTGCCAGTCCCAAGAAGGATCTTAAATCAAAAACTGTACTGGGTTGTTTATAATTTTTTATTGCATCTATCTTACTAGGGCTCGTTGTGATACCACCTCGCGATATCACGAATCCAAAAAACTCAACCCTTTCCTTGAAGAAGTTCGATTTTTCGCGAGAAACTCTCATATTGGCATCACAGAGCTTATCCAAGATCCAAGCGATGTGGTCGACATGGGTTTCCATATCTTTTGAAAAAATTATAACGTCGTCAACGTAAACGTGGCAAGACTTTCCTATTTGTTCCCTAAGAACATCGTCAATGGCTCTCTGAAAAATGCTCGGTGCATTTTTAAGCCCAAACGGTAGTCTACAAAATTCATATTTCCCGTTTCCTACTGAAAAGGCAGTTTTTTCACGGTCCTTTTCTGCCAATAATATGATGATGATGATGCCATCCTTTAAAATGTTACAAACTTCTGTGTTTACGAAATCTTCTACTCCCATTGGATATGGGTATAACTTTGAATATATTGGATTCTCATCCTCAGTGCGAATAGTCGCAATAATATTTGTGTTAAAGGGTAACGCTTCATCAGGTTCAGCGAAGACACTCTTTCTTTTTTCTATCATTTTTCCAAATCTCTCGGATACTTCTTGAGGTACCTCAATTTTTTCCACACTTGTAAAATTTACACTCTTACATTTAAAAAAAACTGAATGGGCTCTGATCCAGTCTTATATTCCAGCTTTTCATTTTTTTAAATCAAGCTTAAAATCTGCGATTTTTAATAAATCAAGTCCTATAATTCCGTCAAATTACGTCAGGGTTGGAAGAATGAAAAAGGTAGTATTTATATTGAAAAGATTAATAGTGCATTTATGTTTTATGGAATTGAAGCCATGAAGTGACCTCACCACATATGTCTCATCAACATTCCTTACATGATTTAATTCTGGTAATGGTTTTATATAGTTTTTTGATGCGCCTGTGTCTATCAAGAATTTAATTTTCCTCCCTGCTATCATCCTTTCTATGTAGGGGAGCAAGGAGTCATGACTAAAAAAATTAATTTGGTCATATTCCGAAATTTCATCTTCTATATTAGACACTTCCATATCAGCTTCATACTGGTAATTATGATCTACATGATCATTTCTTTCATGCGCCATATGATTGAACCGCTGTTGCTTCAAGCCTGTGAACCTGGTGGCACCACTATTTGGTCTTTTTATTGTCGCGCTCACGTTTATGTTCGGTTGGACTCGCCACTGATTATTAATTTTTTGGGGCTGTTTGAACCTTGATGATGAATCGATATCCATCGGTTCCACCTCCTGCTTTTGTTCTTTTGAGCTATCCTGTCGTCTGTCATAATAAGGATTTTTTCCTTGTGTGGTATTATTATTAACAAACCTAGCGTTTTTGTAAAAAAATTTTACCATAATTGCTAGCAAAATTGGGCCGATGCCAGCGCTGATGGAAGATCCTTTGGCTTTGTCGAAAAAAAATGTCGCTTAAAGATTTTTTTGCGCCTGAAATGAACACTCGTAATGCATCCATTCGATATTTTTCATTTAATGATGCAGCCAGATCACCATCATAATTCATTATTGTTTTATTTGTTAAAAGTGTGAGCTTCCGCTCCACTTCATCATAATACTCTAAAAGAGTTAGATTTCCCTGTCGAAGGGTAGACATTTCTTGTTCTATTAAATAAATAGGTCTCTTGTCCGCATAGGTGAGCTAGAGTCTATTAATAATGGCCTTAAAATTTAGAGGGCTGTCAAAAGAAGCCAAAATCATATCGGCTGTACCCCTAATTTTATTTCTAATGATTCCCAAAGCCTGAAAGTGGGTGGAACTCCCATTATATTTTTCATAAACTCTTTAAGTGGTGTGTGCTGCCTTTCTCCATGAAACATAAGTTTCATGCTTTCCTTTAAACTCTGGTAAAGATTTTGCTATATCTAAAGTTTCCCTGCACAACACGTTATCTCCACTAGTAGCCTCTTCATATTTTTCTACTTCCGGTACATTTACAGACAACTCGGTCACCCTTTTTCCTAATTCCTTTAATTTTTCTTCAAATTGTCTCTCCTGTACTACGAGAGCACTGCTAACTGCACTCTCCACAATAGTTTTTAACTGATCTGGAGTAATTGAAATTTCTAAGTCTTCTATAAGTTCTAAGCTTTTAAATTTCTTTAATAATGACTCAATATCTTCATTCATACGAGAGTATGCTTCACTTTTTTTTTTCAAAAACTGAATTTCAATCGCAATTCAATATTTATTTCACTCTTAAATATTTCATAAGCACTCTACTTACATTGAAACCAAAAAAAACTTAGTTTATTGATGAGTTTTCTTCAATATGGATAGTTGATTCCTCTGTTGGTTGCAGTTGCTTTTAATTTTAGTCCAATTGATGTGGTTTCCTCAACTGTTGATAGATAGCTGCTTCTTCTATTTTGTTGTAGTTTAGCTATTATGTTTTTATATGAGATTTAGCACTCCTTTATATTCAATCGATGTTTTAACACTCGTTGGGCTCCAGTTAACAAAAATCAGGGTCTTAGTTTTTTGTAAAGTTTTTATTAAAATATAAATGAAATTAAAATAAAACTATATAAAAATGAACTTTATTCTTTTACTTCCCAATATGATCTGCCCTGGCTTCAAAAACAATAATTCATTTCAACCAACATTGTACCCAAAAAACGCTGAGTTTGCGTCTAGTGTTTTCATTGTTTTTAAGTTTCTTATCATTCTTTTGCAATTGTAGAACAAATAGCTGACGCAGATGGTTGTTGACTTTTATGTATTTCAACATCCGTATTGAAATTCTGAGTTGTGCTAACTTACATACATATGTACATATGTACAGAAGAGGTCAAAAAAAGTATTCGACATATACCAAGATTTTTTTGTTTCCGTCAATAAAAAACGGATTACTGTGTAATTTTACAAAAGGAACTAAAAAAGTGTTTTATTGAAGAACTTCAAATTGTATTCTGTAAAAAAGATGAGATCATAAAAGTAACTAATATAAAAATTGCATCAAATAAAATATAAGTTCAGAAATTCAAACAAAAAAAGTATTCGACATTGGTAAGATTCCTATAATATAAAGTATGTACAATTGTTTTAAAAGCAAATTGCTTTTCCTTGGCGACGTATGACTTCCTTTAAACGATCTGGTATAGATTTGACCAGGATTTGAGTATATTCCGGGAATATTTTTCGTCACTCCTCTAAGAGGACTTTTTTTCATTTTATTTTTGCTTGTAAAGTCACTTTTTCATATTATTTTTTCGAAATGACCCCGGAGGTATTAATAAGACTAAGATCTGGGCACTGTGGTCGCGTTTTTTTTTTATTATTTTAGGGCAGTATATATAAGCCAACGCCTTGTATTGATAGCACGGATAGGATCCTTGTCTTTATAAAACTGATATATATCCGACAGTCCTAATTTTTCTATGATTATCTGCAAATTTTGCTTCAGTAGGTCGATATAACTTCGATGATCTATTATTCAATGACTTAAAGCTAAAATCCTAACATCTAAAGCCGCCATACACACCCAGACTATATATCACACCCGCCGTGGTTCACAGTTCGTGTGACCTATCGCTATAAAGGTTCCGTATTTGGTTTAAGTTACACTAAAACACGTCTATATCATTCAAAAAGATTTTATTTGCTTGCTTCAGCAAAAAGTTATATCCATAATTATATCTATCCAGTTCTCCGATTACTTATTTACACACTCTTTGCAAACTGTAATCTTAATTGTGTGGTCCTCTTATAAACATGTGGCTTCTTCCTGGAAATTTAGCATTTATTAAGTGCAAAACGCTTGATGCAAGAAGGAACCCATCTAGCACTTCCATATTGAAATAGTTCATTTCATCTAAAGTTAAAAAAATTTTACATTCCTATAGCTTATCTTATTTGACTGATTTTTTTATTTTAATTTTAATTTTTTAGAAAACATCAAAAACTCACTCAGACCTATATTGCAACAAATCTATGTATTCTGACTGACAGTTGCCATCATTTATTTTTTAAATACTTTAATACTCGTAGTTTTCGCGACAACAAAAGAAACAATAAACAATTGTATGACTTTAAACAACAAGCATTCATAAATTTTGACAAATTATTCACACATTGTTTACTCGTATTTGTTATTTGCACAATAAACTTAAATGAATTTGTATTACAATTACACTTACACTGCAAATCACTTGAATAAGGAATTTTAAATTGATAAATTTTGAATGTGTATTTTTCTTATGAAAAACAGTTGAATATCGATGGAGCAGAATGAAATAAATTTTGATTCTACTACATAAGAAAGGAGGAAATATTTTTGAAATGAAGATACAGCAGGGAAGGGGGAGTTGTGGTATGGAGTGCCACCTACTTCTATGATATTATCGAATTGGTATTTGAAATGCAAAAAATGAGTGAGGATCGTTTTCAATATTAAAAAACTTATTTGAATCCACACAGAGGACTTACTAACACAAAAATGCTCCAATTAAAACCACCAGAGCTGTAAACCACTGAACTCCTGAGCACGATGCAGAACTTCTAAATTGGCCTCGTATTCTATGGATTTTAACATATAGGAAAACGTCTAGGGGTGGCTTGTCACATATTAAAGTTCCTTATTCAACTCATGCACAAAAAGTTCTTAACTAATTACAGACGAATTAAAAAAAAAACAATTTTTCTTTAAATGATAACGAATGCATTCACAATTTTTACTAATTATATAGTAAGAATGTGGAGTTTAAAAGTTCAAAGTTTTGGGTGATTTTTTTTAACAAGTTTCGGATTTGATTTATAAAAAAACCCATAAAATTTAAAGATATATATGAAATTTTTAATTGAGTCGGTAGAACGATACATATAATTCAATGTTTAAAGATGGTTTCATGTAAATTTTGAAGGTATCTCACAAAAAAATTCTTCAATATTGTCTTCCAGTGCGTTAACCGTTGCGTGCTTATGCCTATAGACATGAACCTCAATATAGCCCCTTAAAAAATAGTCTAAAGGCTTTAAATCGCACGATCTAGACGGCCAATTGACCGGCCCCAAACGTAAAATAAACTGTTCACCAAACTCACCTCTCAATTGGGCCATTGTTTCGCGTAATGTGTGGCATGTTGCACCGTCTTGCTGGAACCACATGTTAGCTAAGTCCAGCTCTCCCATTTTATTTATTTTTTTTTTTTTTTTTTTTTTTTTGGAGTAACAGAGGCCCAACGATAATTCCCGGTCATCAACAACACTGGCGTATACAGTTGCAATATTTTCCTCTGCCCACACTCTACGTATGCGTGTCGGTGGTTTAATGTTCAATAATGTAATTTTGGTGCGAAATTTAATCACAAGATAGCTAATAGCCGCCTCAGAAGGTCGCCCAAACTGACCATAAATGAAAGAACTGCACGGATGCACTTTCCAAAACTAGCATGAATTTTTATAGTAAAATTTAATAATCTGCAAGCGTTTTTAATTTGTAAGTCGATTTATGGTACCTAAACATGCTTAACAGCAACATGATATACCAAAACAGCTGATTTGTTAAGCGCAGTGTTGCCAAAAAATCACGTTAAAAATTTGTAAAATTAAATTCCTTATTTAAGTGATTCGGTGTGTGTGTATACAAATTTTTTAATAGATTTTCTACACAAGAGATGATCCAATTATAGCGTAAAATTATAACTTCTAAGTTAACTATTCAGTGAAATGGATTATTGTACTATGAAATTAATAAGTAAAATAATAATTTGGAATTTTTAGTAACAAATGTTAGACTTCTCTGCTTTTTTTTTGGCGATAAATATTCATTATTAGGGAAAGGATTTTCATGCATTTGAAATAACGTTTTATGTACATAAAATATGCAGTAAAAATATAAAAATATGCATTTAAAACTAATAAAATATGGATTTATCAACTTTTTTCAACATTTAATTACATTAAAAACTTCAAAAAATCACCCTCATCGCTTTCTTAACAAACATTTTGTCATTAAAAACTTAATAAAACATAAAAAGCTTAGTTTCAATGACTTCTTAATATATATTTGGCAAATCGTATGCAATTCAAAATAAAGTTCAGTCTAACTTTTATTTACGTACACGAATGAATAAATATTTTTTTTATTGTCAAAGATAAATCTTTGAAGATTTTTTCTGAAAAATTTTTATGTAATAAAAATTAATGTTCCACGTCAGCAGAAGTTATTGGTGCGCATTTAGATTAAAGGGTTGCATTTGTATACTCGTTTGTATAGCCAAAACAATATTTGTTTTGTACTAGTGTCCTGCTTAAGACTATTTATAAGACCTTTCAAGATATGAGAGGTTTTTTCAAATGCTTTACTACAGCAAAATATTCTAAAAGAATCGCTAAGCAACACTGTGGGCAAGTATTTTTTTTTTCGGTGGTTTGTCTTGCCAACAGTGTTGTTTAGCGATTCTTTTAGAATATTTCGCTGTAGTAAGGCATTGGAAAAAATCTCTCATGTCTTGAAAAGTCTTATAAATACTCTTGTGTCCTGCACAAGTATGTACCATATAATTGTAGTGTGAGCGACAGAACTAGTATAAGAGTTATTGTGTGTGCGTGCTTTTCCAAATTAAAATACAACTGAAAACAAATAACAATTGCTTATTGTATTACTGCTGAGCAACTGTTTGATCTGTTTTTGCTCAAAAAATACATATTGTAATACAAATATATGAAAAAATCACTATTGAAACAAATACATAATGTGCAGATGTATGTGCGGACGTTCGTTATGTTATTTTGTGGCGCAGCCAAAGTATAGAGAGAGAAAGAGACAATTTTGCTCTGAGAGTAATTACAAATGCACGTGTTTCATGTACATGTATCATTTACTTACATATGTATGTGCAATTTTGCTTTCATTCATTCATTCATCAGCCAATTACATTTTTTCTCAACACATCATAAGGCACTTATGGTAAAAACAGTTTTATGTATCTTATTTGCCTTAGAAAAACAAAAAAAAAATAAATGTGTTGTTTTCATTTGCTCATTGCCCAACCATACAATAATTGCTTAAAAAATCAACATTTACAACTAGTAACAGAAAACGATAAATAACATATTTGTTCATACCAGAACCAAAAAACACGCAAAACTAGTGCAAACAGATGTATCTGTGCAATGCTATAATTTAGATGCTGCAATTTCGTTTGTGTAATATTCAGTTTCTAAATTTTCGTTCTTAGAACTATAAACTATTGATCCAATTTGTTGCATATATATATTTTAAGTTCATAATTTTTTTGTATAACTATTTCTAATTGATGTGTTAAAGTAACGAAAGCCTCTGATTGGCCTATAGTGTGAACAAGAAACCAATACTATGTGAACCCAAATATCAATTAGGCAGAAGGCTGACGGATATTATATTTCTATTAATAAAATTAAAGATATTTTAAAGTAAAAAAACTTGCGCCCATATGCAAAAAAGTAGCGTGTGCTTCAAGTGTACGTTAAAACCAGTTTTAGTATGGAAATTTTAATTTAACGTACACTTCGAGCACACGTTATTTTTTTGCATATCAGGGAACGGTTTTTGACTTTAAAATTTCTTTAATTTTATTAATAGAAATTAAGTATCCGACAGCCTTGTGCCACGTTCCCCATCTATGTAGTTACTATAGGATGTATCCGTATCATACCACTTGATATTTTTTATTAAAGGCTGAAACACGCAAACTTGCTTTCAAAAGCACTTATATCCACATGAAATTAATGCAGAACCAGAAGAGAGGGCTGAAAAAAATTACACATACCATGCTATATTTATTTTTTAATTTTCAATGGTGTTGGTATTCTTGACTTAACCCAAGGTATATCGCATAATATCACAAAAAATACGATCGTAAATTTTTCTCGTTTTCCTCTTTTTTTGTTCTTACACAGTCCTAAAAACTGCAGCTTTTAAATACTTTTCAAGTAATAAAAAAAAAAAACAAAATTAGATTTATAACATGAAAAAACTAAAAAATGTATTAAAAATATACATTTATAGTAAAATATGCAAAAATATGTATTTATTGTAAAATATGCAAAAATATGCATTAACAAATCGATGCCATTTTGTCACAAATTTGTTGATTCGCAAATATATGTTATTTACGTTGATCTAAGACCAACGACAGAAAACATGTATTTACATGAAAATCCTTTCCCTATTCATTATTAATGGTGCTTCGAACTGAGCCAAACACAAGTACTACTGTCATTAAACAAGTTGTAAAGTCAACAAATTCGTTAATTTTTTTTCTAGCAATTTTTTCCGCTTTGTTTATGGTACAAAAAAAACGTGGCAACGCTCATTAAAGCAGGTTTTCTCCGAATTTCATTTGATAAAAAAATGTGCGTCAGTTTGAGAAAAAAAATTAATCACTTTTAAAAAATGTGAATTTACTTTGACACAATTGTAAAAATTGTGAAGCTGATTTTCAGCCACAGCCGAACAATTTTTTATGAGCCGCCGCCACCGACAAAATTGCTCGGCGCAGGTCACTGGCGTGAAGTGCCCAATTTTCAAAATATAAATTTTCTTCACCACAGAATCTTAAAGTGCGTGCCAAGTCTCATAGGAATCGGTGGTAAAAGTACCTAAACTTTAAAAAAAAATCATGGAAATGGACCCGCAAACTTTCAAAAATGCAAGTTCATGCTGTCTTAAGTCAACTTTCTTAAAAATCGAACAAGCACAATTTAGCATATGTGACCTTCTCCGAGAAAAGGGACCTAGTGTGTGAAAATGAACACACCTTCAGTTGGGAGGTGCGATTTGCTATGGCTAGTTATGATTATCAGAAATCTAACTCATCTCATCTTATTCTACAATATTTTAGGTACCAGAATCCACTTTAAGTCCGAAGCCGTTTTTTGACACACTAGGTCCCTTTTCTCGGAGAAGGTCACATATAATAAAATATTTTAATTTTCGTAATTTTCAATCGCTGGATCGTGCCATTATGAAGGTCTAAGTTGTATGCCCATTTTTGTAGAAATCAGATGAGTTCATAGAATTATAGAAGAGGTTATAGTAGGCGTCAGCTATACGCTTTGGTAAAAAAAAACTCCAGATTAAGTGAAGAAGAGGAACAGCTAAGTTGACTCACTCCCATACGTGATATACATTTATTCACCGGCATGATGTACGTTCTAATCGAAGATGATGTGGGGTATCCAGAAAAATCTATTCGATAAACTGGCCACGTCTAAGTAAGTTCTATGTACTCCCTTTAGTCTCTTCAATCAGAGTCCTTAAGACTTTCCAAGTCCGGTACGTTATCCCCATCTAAAATTTATCTTCTAAGCATATTAAGTGCTAAACGAAGGTAGTGTTCCAATGTATCGTCCTCCTCCTCGCATGGTCTGCACATGATATTGGGTGCCCCTGTGGCTGCGTGGTAGCGATGCTGGCCTCTCAGTCCAGAGGTCGTGGGTTCAGTTCCCGCCATAGACCCTGGGTGTTTTCCAGACAAGCTAATCGCTTTGCGGGTTGTGTTGTTTGTTTGTTTGTTAAATTACTTTATTTAAAAAAAAATTACTCTATCAGTCAAATGCGAGCTAGATGAGACATCAACTCTTTGTGGCCGGTTATTCTGCTGACCAGTCCCAAGAGTGTTGACCTATTCAATCTCAGAATCTCTTTTGACTTCTTTTGATTGGGATTATTATCCTATAGGATTCTGGTTACTCTTCCCTCAGTAGCATTTTACCCAAATCCCTTCTATTCTCTAAGCGCCCAATGTTTTGTTCTTTTTTGATCTCTTAAAAGGTCGGACGTTGACGTTGATGTCCAGGTAACTATATTATCTGTAGATGTGTACAGTATGCTTATGAGTTTATTTCATTTTTACATTGAAGGTCCTTCATTAAGGCCTTGGCAACAGCTTTACTGAGTGAAAATTCAGGCTAATACCTTGTTATCAATTTCTTTTAACCATTTAATTCTTTCCGTAACGGTCATGATTTTAGTCTGAAAAACTGTTTTATGATTAAGCAGACGACAGTATTTTCTTACGTTTACACTCTTGTCATATAATAAATCCTGTTGAATTTCGAATTTATTTGACGATATTAAATATATCTCCAGTAATAAGAAAGTTGAATGCTCAAGAATTCTAGAACAAGAATTATATCCACATGCTTTTATTTATAAATCTTTATAATAAATTATAAACATTTATTAGAAACTGCTGTATTACAAAATCAATAAAAATTAAACACAGACAAAACAAAATAATACATACTGAGAAAGCATTTTTATCAATTATCACGTTTTTGTTATTTGAATAAATAAATACAAATTTAATTAATTTTGCGCTGATGAGTAAAAGGCACTATGAGACAATTTAATTTCAACCAAAGAGAAAATGTAGTCAAAAGTGTTACTAAATAATTTTAATATTACTTAATGTTAGTGCAAAGTTCTATAAAGTCGCGATGACAATAATTTTTTAACTACAGCGGTTAATGTCTAATTGATCTCCAGTTCAGGATTTATATGTTTAATTACATAAGCAACCATGACTTTTTGAAAAAATCAATTAAGTTGAAGTTGCTTTAATAAAAAAAAATGTGTTTCTACTCGTAAATTTTTCAACAGCGATATCTCTTGTACCTTTCAACCAACTTACATTAAATTAGTTAAATTTACGGCACAGTCAGAAACTCAAATGAGTCTTAAAATTCTATTTGACAGGAAATTTTGGTGTTATTAATGTAACATGACTTTTCAAAACTTCTCGGTTAATTAGATTAAAATTTATTTCAAAAAAGTTTTACTGCCAGTTTATAGAAGCCATGTAAAAATTCTCGCCTGCCTTTTTATATTGAAAACAAAAACAAAGCACTCAAAATTTGTTTTTGTTTTCAATATAAACAGACAGCCGAGTATTTTTACATGACTTCCATAAACTGGCAGTTAAATTTTACTTTCGAAAATATTAAATATTTTTTAGTTTCTGCTTTATTAGTTTCGACTTTGGTTACAATTTCTGAATGTGCGCCAATATTTCTAGTTTTTATAAGAAATTTTTGGGTGAAATGCGAATTGGATTATTTATGATTATTAGTGCATTAGCAAATATTAAACTTAATTGTAAGAATTCCCCAAAAAAAAAAAAAAAAAAAAAAATAACAAAAAAAGAAGACAGTTGTCTTAGGACATACATAGCTATGCTGCTTAGTTATATAAAACAAATTTCATGTGTAAAATAACATTGCAATAAATTTATATTATATGATGATGTCAAATTCTCGGCAAAAATTAAAAAGATTTCCATTTAATTCCCATTATTTTCTTTTCTAGCGGCGCTCGATAAAATTAATTAATGTATTGTTTTTGGCCGGTGGTGGCTGTTAGCCGGCTTGCAGCCGATCGGCTGCGTTGTGTGGTTTGTGCTCATGTGCAAAAACAAGTTGAGCAATCGTTCTCACTGTTTTTGTTCTGTTTTTGTTTCACTCACTTCAATGAACGAAACAAAACAAAATCAAACAATTTGTTTTGTTTATTTTCCTACTCTGCTTTTAAGTACAAAGAAATCAAAACAAAAATAAATTTATAACTGTAATAGTATCACTTATTTTTGTTACGAAAATCACTTCCTAACTCTTGTATCGCGAAATACCTAAATAGCAAAGCTATAAACCCACAGAAAATTATTTTAGTTAAAAAAAGGCTTCCAAAAAAATTTTGTTTATGGAAATTTAATTAATAACTTTTGTAAACGAACATTATTTTTTATAAATGAGGCTTTTGGCGTTTAATACAAAGCTTTTTAAAATTATCCTAATAATTCGATATTAAGAAAGCGTGTGTTTGTGTGAATAGGAAGAGAGGTTAACTTAATTATTCCGAAAAAAAATGCTATTTTATTCCATTTTTTTTTTATTCCATTTGCAAAAAAGTTTCGTATATAAAGCAGAAATCTACATCAACTGACACCACACACAGTCAGTGTTGTTAGATGTGACGATTTTACGTCATTTTGACGATTTTTTATAACGAATTTCCCAAAGTGACGATTGACGATTTTATTTCAAATATCATATTTTGACGATTTGTTGAAATAAGTATTTAGTAACATAAATATGCCAACAAGGCCTTGCAGAAGAAATTATTCCTTTACTAAAAAGTTTTCCAAATCTTTTATATAAAGGAAAATATTAAGACATTGAAAATTAAATAAGAGAACTCATAGATTTTTTAACTTTCAAGGTAATGACTTACATATAAAGAAAATTTATTATTTGACATATTGTCAGAAGTGTACATAAAACAATAAATAATAATAAATTTTCTTTAAAGTTCAATTAATGTTTTATTTTTCATTTAGCCTTGTAAATACTTTTATTGTTATCCAATGGATTTCTAATTGTATAAGGATGTATAAAAATAAAATGGGTTCACCTGGATATAAATTATTAGCTGGGTTTTGTATCACTTTCAAAGCCTACTAAGCTTATTTTTTCTTTTGTGATTTTCAAAAGTATTATTATTTTATGGATTCTCATATAGTTTTTGAAAGTCTATGCATAAAGTAAGAGGTTTGTGACTGTTTAAAATTTGTGCTTAAAGTCTACTGATGATTTGGTTCAAGCGCCAATGAAATACGTATATAGACATGCTAAACTAACAGCAAATAAATTTCAATTATTTTATGTACACTTCTGACAATATGTCAAATAATAAATTTTCTTTAAAGTTTAATAACTTTTACAAATATTAATCGATTCTAACAAATGATATCTCATTCTTTTGTATATAAAATTTCCTTTAAAGTTCTGTGCAAAAAAGATAGGTCTTCATAGAAAAAAATTAAAATAACAATTGTTTATTTTCAAAAATTACGCAAAAAAATAAAAAAAAATTGAAATGTCCGATAAAAACTTACCCAATTTCTTGAAACATACAATTAATGCATACATTTTTTAAAAACCTAATTCTTTGCCTTTCCAAAACTGTTTAAAATTTTAAAATTGGTCAAAACATGAGTGAGTTAGAGGTACTAAAGTACTACGACCCACCCTAAAACAGTTTTTTCAAAATAACTCGAATTTTTGAGGGTGTTTCAAAATCTTTGAAAACGGTTCTTGTATGTCCTCACCTAGGCCTACAAGTCCAACTAGGTCGCTTTTCAAGTTCTGACAAAAAGTTTTTTTTTGTAACACCGTGTAATTATCACATGTAATTTGGCTTAAAAAGCGATACGAGCTTTAGCCTATTCAAATCATAAATATAGAAACAAATGAAGTTCGAAAAATAATAATTAAATTAACTAAATACTATTTTAATTTAATATTTAACTATTTTACAACCTTTTTCGCATTATCAGTTTAAATAGTATTTGATTTGAAAAAAAAAATTACACCAGACGCTTCTATAAATAATTAATGACGTTCCATCAATTAACAAGAAACCTTAATTATTAAAACATTATTTTGATTGTAAAATAAAGCCTGTAGTAGACATGATAACGTGCACATGCCGCTAGCACACACACACACACTCAGCTTACATATATTTTAAAGGGTGTCCCAACAAGAACGCAAGATTTAAATTTTAAATAAAACACAGATATTAAAAAAAAATTGTGAAACTTTATTATATCGTAAAGTAGACAGAATGAGGTTATGTGTGGAACAACAAATCGGGCAGATGGCCGCCGCGGCTTTGCTGGCAAATTTTCAATGGCCGTTTTGCATAAATGCTGCGGTATTTCATTAATGCAGCGTCCAATTTCCTCTTTTAAGGCTTGAGTCGTCGTCGGCTTATTCGCGTAAACCATCGACTTCAAAAAACCCCAAAGAAAAAAGTCTAATTGTGTTGAATCGCACGATTTAGGCGGCCAATTCTTGTCTCCAAAACGCCCCCCCCCCCCCCCCGGGGAGTCTATTATAGACTACGGGTGTGGCAACGGGCAACCCCGGGGCCCCAGCTGGGGTGATGTGGCTTTTTCCATTGACGTACCTTTGGTTGAGGAATTCTCATGGGGACCTCGCTATGGGTGTATACACAACACCTTGGCGTGGAAGCCGGAGAATTATCGTGGTGGCTGTGGTTGCTACCAAAATCGCTGGGAGAATAGTCTTGGCTTCCCAGTGTGAAATAAATACTAGTGGTTGGTCCGACGCGGTCAGCCAGACACTATTCTAGGTGCTGTTGCCATTCAACAGAAGCTGCTATGGGCACGGACATAGCAGCAGAGTTTAGATAGCTCAAATTACCTCAGCAAGGTAATTGAATATAGTATAGGGATAACTATATTCAAAGATTGCAACCTATGTGCCTTATGGAGTGGGCCATAGGTTCATTCTAATAGGGTGCATGGGGGCGTTGGTCCGGCGTCTAACCCACACCCGGTGCTTTGGCACCCGTGAGATAAGGCCGTAATGGCAGGTACTCACGGAAAGCTATCGCACATCTGTCTCCAAAACGCGAAATAACACGACCGGGAAATGACTGATGCAGCAATTGATTTGTCTTGTTGGCATTATTGTGACCCCAAATTGATCGCAAATTTGAGAACTGTAGCCGCAAAACTTCCATCATTTTGGTAAAACAATTTCACAATGAGAATGCGTTGTTCATTCGTGTAGCGCTCCATTTTTACTAACCTCGTACCTTCTACTAGCAAACAATAACAATTGTTCAAATGTCAAACAATGACACTTCGAATGGCGCCAAATTTAAATCTTGCGTTCTTGTTGGGACACCCTTTATAAACCCAATGGAAAGACGGAAGATTTAAAAGATGTTTTTGTGTTCTAAACGAACGAAAAATTGTTTAGAAACCGTATATGTATTCATATTATTATGTTTATATCGCCCATTTAATAAAACAATGTAATAACTCTAACAAAAAAAAAACTAGTTTGCCAGAAAACGAGATTACTTTAATCTTTTTAACTTATACACAAATGAATGGAGAAAGGAAATTTTATTTTGCTCTTAAAGAGCTAAAAATATAAGATATTTTTATGAAATTTTGACACAATATGAAAAAATGAATAATATTATGAGGATGAATTCAGCAACATTTACACAAAACTCCCATGTATCAAAGAATACAAGATTACGAATTCAGCTTTTGAAAAAATCTTTTTTCTGCGCATGTACGTCACATTAGCCGATAAACATAAACACAATCACACAAACACGTGTATTTGGTATAGGGCAATTTTGTTTACATTTCAATTTTACGTCATTTTGACGTCACACCAGCCAAATACCAGCACACTCAGGTTAACAAACATGCGCAATGCGTAATCTTGTATTCTTTGATTCATGCAAAACTCCCATTTTTTGTGTTATGACGTTGTTGTAGTAAATGAGCGCTAACTGGTAATTTCCCCATTAAGAGGTTACATTTTGAAATACATACGTACGTAGAAAAAAGGAGTATTTTTAAACGAAATCATTTTTTTGTGACTTGTAATTTGACAAATGTAATATAAAAAACAATTTTTTTGGATGGCGTTCGAAAAGAAAAATTTAGAGTAGCGGAAATCACCCTTCGTTGCATACTGCCCTTGCAAGTCCTGCAGATATTGCAAATGTAGCATACGTTCTATATTCTGCAAGACCACAACAACAAAGTTCATGCAACTGAGATTTGCATCACTTGAATAAATATGCATAACCAAAAACCATTGCATATTGAAAATTGTAAATGTTCTCAATGCTAAAACAGCTGTGTTTTTGGTTTTTTTTTGCAATAAAAACAAGTAAGCCCCTGCGTTTAAAAAATTTTACGACTGCAGAGCCGCCACGAAGACTGCCTGTGCTGAAATTAAATTTGGAAAAAGACACTCACGCTTTGTAACAAAAAATCATGCTATGTTTGCTAAAATTGCAGATGTGCAACAAAGGGTGATTTCCGCTAGTATTTTTTTGTACGTAAAGCACAATATCTTTGAAACTAGAGGGCTATAAAAGTAATAAACCTATTTTGGTAATCAGCCAACAAAAAGGATTAGTTATACTAGGTTAAAAAAAATTATAATTAAAAAAAAATTTAAGGGCTAAACTAAAAATACATGATTTTTAACATGCTTACAATAACAGTAAGATATCCTGATATATTCATCAATGTGACTCTATCTAGATGAAAGAAATTTTTATGTTAATTAATAATACAGAAAGTATTTTTAAGTTTGGAAATATTAGCGGAATAATACAAAAAGTGGTGGTGTAAATTATGCAAATGCTAAATGTCACTATATCTTTAGAACTAGACCTGATCGGGGGAAAAAATACTTAAGGATCGGCCATTTTTATTTAAACATCATAAAAAACCTCTATTTTATTGTGCAGTGTTAGCACTTGTAATTTGGCTTACAAAGCGATACGAACTAGGCTTGAGCGATCCCGCGATTTTTTTTAATAATGTTGCTCCTTGTGAACGTAATTTCTGAATCCCTTTTCTTTTAAACTGTGGCTGTGATCACGGTTTAGCAGTATTTTGTCTGTAGCAGTTCTGTTATTTTGAGAAAAATTAATAAGAAGAGCAGCAGAGTGAAATTAAACTGTGACCGTAATTTTAGCCCATTTCAATACTTCTGCTTTAAAAGTATGTATTAGTATTGGTGTTTTGATAAATACCAATACCCAGTAAAACATTTCAAAAAAGGTAATCGAGTTTAGAATTAAGCATTTTTGGTGGAAGCACTTCCCTACTGGATTACCAACTTAGTGATTTTAACAAGGCGTGAAACTAAAATAATCGATTCTTGAGAAGTATTTACATTTTTTTTTATTGGCAACTTGTTCACGTAATCTATTTAATCTAAAAAAGTCATTCTCTTCATTTAGCAACTTGTACATATTTTTTTAAATTTTAGGTAATGTGATTTGTAAGCGAGTTATGAAATTTGGCAATCAGAAAAGTAAGTCATTATATGGCAAGTAGTTCTAATGGTAATGTGTAATTTTTTGCTGGGTATGAAGAGCGACTAAAACAAACAATTTTCAATCAACGCCATGGCAGGCTTTTCAGATTTTTTTCGACCTATTCGCCAAATTGATTTTAAAAATCGCTAAAAGTTGCTAAAAATCAGTTTAATGTAGTTTTTCTTAGTAAATATTTGATAATAAATTTGTTTTTATATAACACTTATTTTAAAATAAATTTTTATAAAATTATCGTATCAAAATTTATCAGAAAATCGCCGAAAATATTTCTTACAAATTTTTCTTATCCAAATTCAAAACGCATTAATGACTATAATTAATATAAGAAAAATCATCAAAGTCAAATTGCTTTAATTTCTTGCAGACGAGTTTTGGTAGGATTTATTTTTGAAACTACTACTCCAACAAACTAATTTTCCTGAATCAGAAATTAAATTTTGTTAAAAAAAATTGTCATAATAATCGCCAACAAATTTATTTATCGCCAGAAAAATCGCCACGTCGCCAAACCAAAAATTTAGATGCCAAACAACTTGAAAAATCACCACGTTTGGTGAGAAATCGTCTTATCTGACAGCCCAGCCCATGCAAATATTGTGTATTGTCGTATAAGAGGCAGATATACAATACAAATACAAAAATGTGCCAGAAAAGACGATTTGACACGATCTCGACAAAAGCTGAAGGTATAAAAAAATTAATGTGGTAGCTTTATTTACTATAAAGTAAGGCCGAGTTTACATCAGTATTCCATGTGCCCAAAAAGCGTAACCACTAATTACTAATGAAAAACTGTTTGATTCAGAAATGTATTTATTGATTTAAACTGTTTAAACTGTAATGTTGAATTCTATAAAACTATCTACTAGTTATGTATGAAACTGTTTAACTTAATAAATACGTGTCTGAATCAAACAGTTTTTCATTAGTAATTAGTGGATACGCTTTTTTGAGAACATAAACTCAGCCTAAGCATATAAGAACATTTACAATTTGTATTAAAGAACTATATTTCTAAAACCTGTTACTTGATAAATTCAGTCACAGTTGTGAAATATCGCTCATCTCTAATACGAACATTAGCCTAATCAAATCGTAAATAGAAACAAATGAAGTTCGAACAATAATAATAAAACTAACTAATAATTCCTTAATGTTTTTTTTCAAAATTGTTAATCACTATTTATGGATGACCCAGGGATGGAGTTTGTAATTTTAAAATCAATGAAGGGTTGCATAGATAAATCCAGTTCGAAAGATAATATTTTCGACATTATTTAATATTAATCAAACTACTTTGAGGTGATTTAGCCATATGCAAAATATATGGCAAATCATGTACATATAAATTAACATGATTTGATCAAATCACCATGATTTGTCTAAATTATTAAAATTTTTCTAAACGATCAGATTTGCATTATTTCAAAATCAAGTGATAAACAAACTCACAAGTCGTATGTTTCGACGCCAATGCCGTGCCGTCGTTTAATTTATATTTCTTCATCTTAAACCGGCTCTAAATATTGAATATGTTTATCGTATTGAATAATATTTCGTGTAAGCTACATATGTCAAAAAGTTAACGAGTTTCTCGTAGTTTTCTTTTCTTTATCGTATTTAAAGCAACTATTTTAACCGCCAAATATTTTCAATGCCCGGCACGACCATTGCTTGCATGAAACGGCTCTGTCGCCAGAAGTCAAAGCTGTTTGCTTTCTACTTGTGTTTTTAATGTAATTTGAGTTTTGATGGTGTGAACACGAAATGTCACTTTACGTTAAACGTCTTCCCACTTGACCTGAGATTCGATATTAATTAATGCTCACTAAAGCGAAGAAATTACGGAACAAAATTGTTCAATATTTGTTCACGAATCTAAAAAAAATTCAAATGTTCGCTAACTTCTCTCGATAGTTTCTCGAATGTGTGACGATAGCCTAGTG
The DNA here is from genome assembly GCA_949987645.1 of Tachina grossa. NCBI lineage: Eukaryota > Metazoa > Arthropoda > Insecta > Diptera > Tachinidae > Tachina > Tachina grossa. Next base: position 81,524,724 of record OX465277.1, on the reverse strand, counting down.
GATGTGTGCTAGTCTGCAAGAATGGAGTTACCGTGTCCAAATCCTTAATTAAGTTAAAGAATTGAAAAATAACTAAAATAAATTAAAATTAATAAATTAAAAAATAATATTACTTTTTTTACTTTTTCTGCTTGCTGCCTTTTTGGGATATCGAAATTAGTTCGAGATCCTCTCACTTTTGATATTGGCAGCGAACCTACGAAATCGAATGTTTTCTGGAACAAAACTGAGCGACAGGTAAAACTTTTTCGATTCATTTTTTAGTGTCATTCTCGAAAGTTTTACACGATAAATGTTCGAGATATATTCGAAATCGATATCATTAGCGAAAGTCTTGGTCAACGGGATTTAGATTTATTTCTCGTAAATTTTTATGAAAGTGTTTACACATGTAAAATAGTTTGAGTGGCCTTTAAGTAATTAACCAAATGATACGAGCGTAAGTGTCGAAAGTAATTGATAAACAAATGCATCAGAGGTACAAAAAGAAAAGTTAGTGTTTATTATAATTATTTTTAACCAGCCAAAAAGTAATAACAAATTAATCTTATTTTTTAAACCACGTTTTTTTTGCCCTCCTAAAAAATTATTATTTTGTAACTTACAACGTTATTCGCGGTTAAACTTCGACTAAAAAAGTTTGTAATATATTTCTAGTTACACTTGACCTTATTAGAGAGATTATTTTTAACTATAAAAAGCATACATACATATGTATAAAAAAATTCCTAAATTATATGCAAATAAAATTCGATAGAAAATTGTCATCGATGATTTAGCAACAAATTTTCAATATTTAATATCTGAAGTGTTCCAGTTCAGGAATTAATTTCAATTTATAAGTATCATTACAGCATTTTGCAATATAAATATATGTTGAAAAATATTTAACTTCAGTTAGACGATAATATTTGCTTTTGCTGTAAAATTAATATTCATTTACAATTATTAGCTTTTTTTTGAACTTCCGTCTCTCAAACAAACAATTGAAACAAAATTTAAGGGAAATATTTACATTTCAATTTAAATATGAAACAATAGGTAAAATATTTCAAACAATGTAATCTTCTTCTAAGTTTTTTTTATTAACTTCCCGATATGTCAAGTTACTGATTAATTTACCCAAATTTTGTTAAATCGATTTTTAATCATATTTCGACGTTTTGAAGTCATGAGAGCCGATTCTAACTTTTTTTCGCGATGATATGCGTATGGATTAGAGGCCTGCGTAAACAGTTTTGAAATGTAAATACGTCTTGTTTTTTAAATGTATTCTCGTGGCATGTATTATACTAATAGTGTTTTCACACTGAAAGTTAAAACCTGGTTTTAACGTTAAAACCATAAAAAGCTGATTTTGCATTCACACTGCAAGTTTGTTAAATTCAGGTTTTAACTCACAGGCTGTCTAATAACTTTGCGCAAAATAAAATAAATCCCCTGCAGTAATGAGTGTATTTGTTGTTGCATTTTTTCTACTTTTTAATAACACTTGTTGGACAAACTGTACAACAACACTTTTTGTTAGTATAAAAAACTGAGATATTTGACAATGCGCTCTAAAATTAATTTTTTTTAAATAATGGAACTTCTTATACAGAATGAAGAAGTGATTGGAAATATTGTTAATAATATAAAAATGCACAAATAATTACATTATAAGATAAACCTTTTTTATAGGCAGATGAATGTTAGTCATATTGTCTATTTTCACTTTCCACAGTTCAATTTAAAATATTTTCTTTGTTTTCCTTCCAAAAAAAACTTTTTTTCCTCATAATTTTTTGATTATTGTTGCTGCTGCATCCATTTTCAAGTTGAAAATCTTTCAAACGCCATCTATTGTTATTCACTGGCATAAACATTATCAGCTGCTTCCGCTCATTTCAACTTGGCAGCACTGAATTTGTCACAACGAAAAAAAGGTTGCATTTCATAAAACCAACTTAAAACCAATTCAAAAATAGTTTTAATTTGGTTTTAACAACAACAATTTGTATGGTAAAACCAGGTTTTAGCATTTGGTTTTAACGTTAAAACCAGCTTTTATTAAAACCATGTCAGTGTGAAAACACTATAAACCAATTATAAATGCTGTCGTATGATAAGCGAAGCACGATGGATGCATTGGTGTTCGTGTATATGAGTGTTTGCAAGCAATGTAAAGATCTAGTGTCTTCAGATGTAGATGGTAAGCTATTATGTTTGTGTTTAAGGGAGTTTTTTTTTTATTAAGCAAGCGGACACAACTAATGTCGATGCATGTGTGCGTTTGTATGTTCGCAGAAAAATAAAGGATCATACACACAACATGTGTGTGCATGTACATGCATGCCGTTTGTATACGAGCATGCCTTTCAAACAGTGTTCTTAAGCGTTTGTTTTAGAAGACTTCGCTGTAGTAAAGCATTTGAAAAATCCTTCATGTCTTAAAAATTCTTTTAAATGATCTTTCGCAGGGGTCTAAAATGGATGTATATTTTTATGTGCGTGTATATGGATTTGTATGATTGTGTGTGTGTGTGTTTTTGTGTTTGTGAAGCATTCGGCAGGTGTTGAGCTCACTTAAATGTCGCAAGATTAGATTCGTTTCGGTAGATATAAAAATTTTTCGGAAATAAAATGTCTTAAAAAAATTTTTAACCACTAAGGGCGGCTTTTTGAGTTCAAGATTACAGATTAAATTAACCTTAATCTTCATTTGTGATTTTTGGGTAGTCGATTATATGGTTTACTTGCTAGTTTAAGCGGGCAATCGTGGTGGTTTAATCATACATTAACATTGACAACATACACTTGTGAAACTTATAACTTTTTGTAAAAATTATATTATAAAATAATTTAAAAAGACATAAATAAATATATATATTTTATATTATTTATCTATTTCCTTTAACACGCGCAATATTTTACTTGTAAATAATAAAACATGGCAGTTTCTTCTTCTTTCCACAAAAAATCAAAGTGTGTTGATAACATGTATGACTTTTACACAGAAAATGTTGCCACTATTTTGTTCCTCAGTATGGTAATACTACAAATAATAAGAAATTTAAACTACCACTACCACTCAAAAATATCAAACTAATTAATTTGAGATAAAGTTAATTTTCGGATTAGCTAATTATAGAAATAAACTAATCTTAATCTCGTACCCAAAAAGTCGCCCTAAGGCGATTAAGCTTAAGAACTAGGCAAGGCTTAAACTCTACTCGAGTGAATCGTTCGACTAAATTCGAGTAATTCCTTCGAAAAGTGACGGAAAAATCGTGTGAGATCATATGGAGGTTTACCGTTTACCGTTTGCTGATGATTTTGCATAAGCACCAACAAAGTGCCCAAAACAAACAAACCTTTTTGCTTCAGCCCTATTAATTTTAACTCACGCTTAAATAAAAATATGTCGTAAAATCATTATTAACTATTAAATTTTCAATTTCCATTTTAATTCTTTGACCAAACTTTGTACTTTGAACTTGATATACCTATACATATTTTGATTTTTTGTAATGGTTCTGCTTCTATATTCGAAAATCAAAATCATAAAAGTTAAATGAACTTTTAATTGTCGCTAGCTAACATTGTTAAGTTTTTTTCTCTTTGGCTCGTTTTAAAACACAATAAACGTTTGTTTATTTATTTTTTTGTTAAATTAAACTCGTATATTTGTGTATTGTTAAACACTAAATGAGTTTGTGATCGTTATGGCGATTTATTTACTGATTTAATGATATTTTTTATATATATTTTTTTATGCAACGTTATAAAAATTGTAATTGCAACAGGTTTTTTTCTTTATTCGAACTCAAGTAATTAACCTAATGATTATTGTTTCGAAAAATATTATTTTCAATATGACAAGAGCATAATATTTATTCTTATTCGATATATTTAAAAATTCTGCGAAATCGTAAAATATTCATCCATATTGTGTTAATTGTGTCATACAGTCGGCTTTAAAAAATTCGAAAACATATACATACACATTTCTTTTAATTTAGTATAAAGTTGTTGTAGATGAAAATTGGACATGACTTATTTCAATTGCATGGTTTATAAATTATATCCTAACAGTCATATTTATAAAAATTATTAAGGCTCTAAAAAGGTTTCTTAAAATGAATGTTCACACAAAATTTTTCTTATTAAGCCTTTATAAAGCATTAAGGCTCTTTAATACGGTTGTAAATATATATGTATATTCGAAAATATCCCAAAATATTTTATTTGTTTATAAAGAATTACTGCCAGTTCATAGAAAATTCTCGTCTGGCTATTTATATTGAAAACAAAATCAAAGGGCGTGTATCAAACGGTAGAAAAGTACTATTGTAAAAAAAATATTTGCCTGTGGGGGAAAAAATTTAATTTTTCTGCTGTGCCAAATGATATCTTTTTTGACAATGTAAAATTTTGACAAATTCGCTTGAGCATAGAAAGAAGCTGATGAAACAATTGCTCCAGCGGTGGTTTTGCTTCGCCTGACTACAAGCCGCCGGGCTACCAACAAATTTTAAAGAGGACATCTTCATATAAAACAATATTCTTGTAACAATAAATTATATATTATATATATGATGCAACTTTTTTCGCAAACTAAAATAAACAAACAAACAATTAGACTGTGAAAAGTCTAATTAAACTTAAAAGACGTAAAAATCTTTGTATTGGGCGACGGCTCGAAGCGACGGCGGTGGATTTAAATTTTATGATACCATGCTTTTTATTGCAGCTTGTCAAAAATGTTCCTGTTGTGTCAAAATTTCTACTAGCCCCCAGGGCTAGTGAAATTTTATTCACCTCAGAAGTGTCAAAAATTTAATTACACTAGTACTTTGGTACCGTTTGTCACAGGCCCAAAGTACTCAAAATTTGTTTTTGTTTTCATTATAAATAGGCAGGCGAAAATTTTTTCATGGCTTCTATAAACTGGCAGTTAGTCACACTCAGGCAATGAATGAATACTACTATTACTAGGTGCTATCTTCTTAAGGGAGAGATAGTGTTAGAGACGACAGGTGGTAAAGGAAGAGATACAGGACTGCTGCATTCTTTTAGAACTCTGCTTTTTCACCTTTTTTTTAATAATGCAGTGTTGCAGCGCCTCTGGTGTCAAATTAAGCGTATTCAATTTTGAAGCTGTGTTTAGTAACCATTTTATTTGTTATTTTACTTCGCCATTGATTCTGCTACACAACACCAACAAAGGAGGCCGCTCTAATATTACATCAAGATTAATAGCCTATTTCCCACCTGCGAAAGAAAACGTTCGACTTTGACAATTTATATTGAAAACAAAAACAAATTTTCTTATTTTATTGTTGTTTTTAATATAAACTGTAAGTCGAACGTTTTCTTTCGCAGGTGGGAAATAGGCCATAATATCCTCTGCAGTCGGTATAGTGACTATGCCGACTTTGTCACTTGGCCGACTTTGTCGGTGACCGTAGTCAAACACACGACCTTCAATTTTACAAACGTGTTTGACCAAAATATAAAATTCACAAAATGCTTAACCCTAGAATGGTAAACATACTTTTTAGCTCCTTAATGGTAAACTTCGCTTGTGAGGCGACTTTTATAAAAAGCCCTTACATCACTTTAAAAACAAAAAAATTTTAATAAACCAAAAATAAAATATATTTATTCAATGTTTAGTAACAAAAATAAACAGAAACCAGTTCATTTTACAAATTTCTTAAACATATGCTAGACTTTTTTTTAATCACATATTTTAATCTTTAATTCTAAGGGATTGTTTAAAAATAAAATAAAAAAATAAAAAAGTTCAATTCGAGATAAAAAAAACCTATTTTATCTTATTGTCCTGAGATCAAGTTAACATATAACAAAATAATATAAGGCTTTTAAATGGAGAAAAACTTTCCACACCAAAATAAATTTTGTAGTTTCTCAAACTATTTTTTTGCGTCACATTGCCAACAGTTTGCTTATATGTGGTCTAAATAGTATGTTCCCTTTAATTTGCCGGAGAAATATACATACGTTCATACATTTTCATATCGGAAGAAGAAATCCCATTTTGATCTTTTGCCCGTTTTTATGCCTGGTTCATCTTCATAATCGTCAGTGTTATGACCAATATCGTCATGTATTGCTGCTCGAATTCGTTTGGGCATACGCGTCCTTTCTTCCAAACGAGTAGCACACCAGTCGTACTTAGGTCCTTGCCAATTTAGTATCTGCGCTTCAGAATTAATCATCACAAAAAACTGAAAGGATTATACATATGTACACTCTAATTTTTAAGGAAAAAACGAACAAACTTTTATGTGCAAAAAATTACCTTTATTGGCAAAATTCGCCTCACAGGCGACTAACATATGTATTATTCGGCAATGCAGCGAAGCAAAACAGAGCACGTGTGCGAGCAACCTCGCACAACACTCAACTGAGTTGGCACGAGCGCATGCCTAGCTAGGTGTAAGCGATCAGAAAATATTGTTAAAAAATAATATTGCTTCGCCTCACAGGCGATGTTACCATTCTAGGGTTAAATATGATTTGGTTTTTACACCCTTCACAAAAAATGGTAAGGTTACACATACATATATACATCCTTGTCATTCGATGTGCAATAGAGGGCTGCGTAAGCAGTCTTGAAATGTAAATACGTCTTGTTTTTAAATGTATCGTCGTCGTATGTATTATAATAAACATTAATAAATACTGTCGTATAGTAAACGATACACGATGGATGTATTGATGTTCGTGTATATGAGTGTTTACAAGAGATTTTGCGAAGACTTTTTGTTCGTAACAAACACTCAAAAGAAGTAGTGTCTTCACCTTTCTCAGCTTTCCAATACCTATTTAATATACAACTCCCTAAACTGATATTTTGCTGATTATTTAGAGAGTGATATTGTAGCATTTCTGTTTAACTATCTCTTATAAATCTTGCAATGTTTAATCGAAGATATATTTATCTAAAATATGTTTGTTCTTATTCATTTTCATCTTTACTGTTATAGATTGCTATTTTTTCTTTAATTTCTTCGCTGATGCTTTCATTTGAGTTTTGAATAAGCATCTCGTCTGTTGTTTCAAGTGTTTTTTATTTTTTATAGTAATTAAATATAGGGTGTGTTCGTAAATGCATCACTGCTCTACATCATTGGTGCAAACTTTTATTTAAAATGCAATCCATTATCGAATGATTTTTTACAACTCTCCCAATGGCTCATATAAGATTAACTTTCTTCAAAAAAAAATTTAAGTTAATATCTAGATAAATCTCCAATGATTGCAACTACGGCTAATAAAAGCGCCTTCTGCGGCTCTTGTACACGAATTGTCTTCCGTAACAGTTTTTCCCATGCGAAGCATCTTTAACGATTAAAATATGAACTCGTCTGTGATTCAAAATGCTCTGCATACGATTCACAATAGACTCTTCTGCGATTGAAAAGGCTAGCTGAGAAAGATCATACACGCAAAGTGTGTGTGTGTATGTACATTAGATTTTTCAAATGCTTTACTACAGCGAAATCTTCTAAAACAAACGCTAAACAACAATGTTTGCAAGAAATTTGTTTTGGTTTTTGCAGGTATAGGAGTAAAGAAGACGGGAGAATTTGTGATGTTTGATAGTATAATTGTGTATAAATCAACATTCGTTAAGTTATCGTGACTTAAATGATATTGTATTTAAAAGCAAAAGTTGCATCGAAATCATTGCTTTATGTGTTTTTTTCTTTAATTTTACTTCGAATGAATAAAACTATAGTTGTAAATATGTTTTCGTCTCTTTGTGTTAATATTCTATGTATGATAGAAAAACATTGATGAAACCATACCACTGAAATACCATTAAAGAACAATAGATATTAATTTTTCCTCTAATTGAAAGTAAATATTGAATTTTACTTAAAAGCAGCTGTCAGCTTATATCTAAATTTCTTAATTCCGCACAATCTAGCAAACAACTTTTAATAATCTATGTATGTATTTCTTTTCCAACAAATACTTAGAATGAAATATGTTTTTGTCAAACGTCAATAAAGTCGTATATACAAACACATACATACATACATACATATATACATACATACGCACAATTGTACAACATTCAAATGCAAACATTGTTAATTAACCGACTTCAAAAAAAGGAGGAAGTTAACAATTCGTCTCTATTTTTATTTTTTTTTTTTTTTTTAGGTGTGGATCTTCATGACTCAGTACATTTTGGACCGATTGTTGTAAAATTTTTTTCGTTGTCTGAGAGGGTATTCCCATTGGTCCCATTGCAAAAGAAGTGGGCGGGGACACGCCCACAACTTTTTTATATAATTTTATGATATTCTACTTATTTGATTGCTGCGAAACCTATAAAAAACCTTTAATTCTTGTAATTACACAATTTGAATGTTGAAAAAATGGGCGGGATTACGCCCATTAAAATTTATTATAGTATTTTACGCAGTTCTACTTAACCGATTCTTACGAAAATTGCCACACACCTTGAGCTCTAAAATAGATACAATCCTCGATTTAAAAAAATGGGCAGAATCACGCCCGCTAAAATTTAATATTTTATTTTAAGTGGTTCTACTTTACCGATTTTTGCAAGACTTAACATGTTCCCTGAGCTCTGAAAAACACAATCTTGCACTTAAAAAATGGGCGGGCCCATTAAAATTTAATTTTATATATCACGTACCTCTTATCTTCTTCTATCAGATCTATGCATTGAAGTCGGTTTTTTTTGGCAGAAAGAATTATTTGAGTGTCTTATATAAAATTGTAATTACTTTGTGATAAAATGATCATCTATGAAAGAGTTAAGGTGCAATTAGACGTGACATGGCCATAATGTCATAGCCATAACCAAACCAAAATTCAATTGGTTTCTATGGTAATGGCTATGGCGTTATGGCGAGTCACCTTTAATCAAATACAGTGTTGCCTATTAGTTTGCTTCGAACGCCAGTTTCCTATGGCTATGGGTATATCATGTCTGATTGCAGCTTTAGACCTGTACTTCACACACGAGAATTTTAGTTGAGCAACTTTCTTGTCTATGAAAGTAAGAGGAGAAGATAATGCAGAGAAGCGCGATCATTTCTTACTCTCTCGCCCAAGAACTAAAAATTAGCTAAACTAAAATTGCCGCCTGTGATCCTAGTGTCTTTAACTGAAGTAAATCGACGCGTTCAAATAAATATTATGAGTCTTCATGAAAACGTTCAAAAGTCTCGCAAACTGTGCAAGTATGCAGGAAATGGAAATCTCTATTAGCACAAAAGCCAAATATGTATATTAATTTGGATATAAATTATAGATTATAAGGTATCGAAATTTTATTGTAAGCATGTACATAATTTAAAATTTAATTATATTTAAATTATATTCAAATTGGCTGAATTTAATTTGTAAATACGTAAACATTAGGGTGATCGACTCGGTTTTCCAACCGGTTTTAAAACCCGGGTTTTTCACAATACGGCTGTCGGTTTTTTCAAAATGTTGATTTTTCGAATGTCGAATAGTCCGGTTTTTTTACAATTTAAAAACCGGCTGAGTCGGATACTTTTTGATTTGTACATTTTGCGTGTTTTGTTGATTTTCGTAAGTATTTTTTTTTTTAGTGTAAAAGCTCTAAGCTTTTTTTGAACATGTCAACATTTACTGAAACATGAAATTTAAGAGAAATTATTTTATGAGGTAATATTAGAGGCGAATTTAATTGGCCTTGTGGTGTGCAATGGATGTTGCAAAAAGTGTTTTTTAGTTTTGTTGACATTTTGCTTCATATTTTATATACAGGTAGATATCCATCTTGTCCATACATTAATATGTACATATATACGATTAAGGAATAAACTCTACATACACCCATCCTTTTTGAAGTTTGAGGAAACTTAATTATGTACAATTATATACAACAAATAAAAATTTAAAAATAATTATAATAACAACATAATAGAACATATTTGAATGCCATTTGTTGACGGCTTGGTACCGGAAATCACAGAATTTTCAAACAAGTTGACGACATCAAACATTTTGCAAGTATTTTTCCTATGTATTTAGAATATTTTTGCTACTGTAGGTATAATATTAATTTATATAATATAATAATAATATTTTTTTTATTTTTTGTATATATAAACATATTTATTAACACCCTAAATATTGGCATAATTAATTTTTTGAATTTCTTCCCAAATTTCCACAAACCCTAAAAATGATGGTTGTATGTAGAGTTTATTCCTCAACTGTATATTATCTGCCACTTCCACTATGTCGAAAGAAAAACTCTGCGAAAGAAACCTAGTCGCTCGAATTCTAATACATTTTCATTCCACTATGTCGTCAGCTTTCTTTCGCTTGTGATTACGTATGTCATTTTTTTGTCTTACGTGTTTATAAAATCAAGTAGTGCCAATTTGTATATTTCAAGTATTTCTAGCGATTTTTTAAAATTTACTAACATTTACATGAAAATAAATACAACCATATTGAACTACGAAAAAGAATTCAACAAAATAGTCGCACAGCAACAGCAAGTTATTGCTGTTTTGCTTTACAACTACATTCGTTTTGTTTAAAATGTGCGAGTACTTTTTATAATGAACATAAAACAAGAATTAAAACAAAAGTGTTCAATAATATTTTGATGAATATTTTATGACTTTTCTCTACAAATAAAAAATAAATTGAAGAAATGTGAATAAAAAAAAATAATAATGTGATAAAATAATAATTTTAAAAAAAATTAATGGATTCTTTAAAAATAAATTTTACTACACGAAAGCAAAATAGCAAGTGAATGATTTTGACATAGTGTTCGCTTTGTTGACGACTCATTCGAATTAGTGGCATGAAAATCTGTATGAAAATACTTACGTTTTCTTGCGACTTGTCGTTCGAGTCAATGTTCGTACGGAAGTAAGATAGAGAAATGGAAATCAGTTTTCTTTCGCTTAGAATGCGAATGAAGACCTTCTTTCGAAAGAGTGGAAGAGGCAGTATATATTTATATTTAAGTACTATACATAAGTCTATGAAGTTAATTTTTATGTTTTACCTTTAATTTTTGTATTGTTTTATAGTACTTACATGCAGGGAACGAAGCCGATCGGCTGTGAGTCGGCTAACAGCCGCCGCCGGCAATTTTCAAAGACCCTCAGCCGCCGCCGACTTATGCGGCTCATTTTCGGCTTCGACTTAGCCGTTCTGTTAATCAGAATTTTTTTTTTTTTTGTTTGCAAGTTATGTGTTAGCTTCTGTCAGTAATGACAACTAACTAATTGTGCTTTGAAAAATAGTGATTTTTAACATAAAGAATTTGATATCACTGAAAAATAAAGCATTTGGTAGCTTCACCATTGAAAAATGAAGGAGGGCTGCCAGATGTGGCGATATCACGCCACATCTGATAACTAGGTGTGTATATAAAAATCTATTAACTATTTTATAATACATTTTGCCATTTTTTATTCACCAATTATTTGCGGTTTAATTTAAATAAAAATTAAATGAAATGTATATTTTGGAAAATTTTAATGATTCGGATGAAATTTACTTTTTATTATTTCTATTTGGTCACCAAGTCACATCTTGAAAATTTTGCAGGAGACTGCTAAAACATTTGGAAAATGGCTAAAGCAGCCCATTCATTATACAATATTGATGCATATGTTATAAATCAAGTCTTTTGATATTTGCCAATATATTGTGCCACCTTGGCGACATTAATGTACAATACGAAAAATTGCTAAATTATATTGCAAGTGGCTGGACCTCTTAGGGCCATTATTGCAACCTAAAGTTAGCTAAAAATTATTGCAAATTGGATTTAATTTACCAGGTAGGATAAACTTGCCAGTAATTTATCGCTCACTTTAGGTTAAAGCAAAATTTGGCAAATGATAAAGTTTTTATACGTCCGATAAAATCCTACTTTTAACTATCTTTAAGTTGTAATAATGGCCCTTAATGGTTCAATCTCGGTAGGATTAACAGTTTGACTTACCCCAAATATTTTATATAGATCTAAAATTGTTTTATATCTAATATTTCGGTAATAAAATTACGTAATATAATATTACCGTTACTTTTTAAGATGGACTTCGTGTTCTTTACCTTCCAGATAGTTTTGATCAGTACTAATGTCCCTTGAAACACAGGACTTACTGGATTTCAGCTATCGATAAAGGAAAAAATGCTGATAACAACAATATTAAAAAAAAAGTATTTTGAAAAAAATGTGGCTTGGTGTAGCTTATCTTCCACGTACAGATTCATAAAAAATTTTTTGTTAACGATTTTTTACATTGAGTTTCACGAAAAACGTCAAAATAATTCTTAAAACCCTAGACCTATCATGAATTGCCTAATTATAACAGTAGCATGTTAGTGTTATATATATTTTCACTTAAAATATCTTTTTTCTGTAAAAAAAAAAAATACCTTTATTTTGAATTACAATATGAGGTGATCGCATAGACTATTCTGTGGTAGTGGTTTGCTTATACAAATTGTTGACATTAGCCGACTCTCAGCCGATTTGTACTAGCCGCCGACGGTTTTATTTTTTTGCCGCCACCGCCGAGATTTCTTCGGCGCAAGTCCACTTTTAGCCGCCGCCGATGATATTTTTGGTCAGCCGCCGCCGCCGACAAATCAGTATCGGCTTCGTTCCCTGCTTACATGAACTGTTAACTGTTTTTTTTTAATAAAGTAATTTAAAATCAAAACTTTTGTATAACAATTTTCTTACTTAAAAAACCGGTTGACCGGTTTTTCCTGAATTGTTAAAACCGAAACCGGGTTTTTCATAATTTCAACTATTCGAACTATTCAAAAACCGGATTCACCCTAGTAAACATACATACTAGTGATGTAACGAATTTCAATTTTTGATATTCTCGAATACGAATGCGAATACGAATATTTGAAACGATATTCGCGAATACGAATACGAATATTTCATTTGAAATTTATAGACATTAAATTAAGGCTCTATTTACGCCTGCAATATGAAATATTAAAAGATTGTTATGAAAAAGAACTTTACACTCCTGTTAATAAAAACTACCCAATTTTAATGATCGTCGGTAAATAATATTTGAAAATGATACAAAGCACAAATTTCTATAAAAAATTTAATGGATTCGTACAAACTAATATTTTTATCCATTTATTTAAATTTAGTTTAGGATTTATGCATTTATTTATTTAATTTTTTTTTTTTTGGAAAAATATTAGTATTCGTATTCGCCTTAATGTGACGAACACGAATGCTTCGTATTCGCATTAAAAATGGCCGAATATTCAGCAATTCGAATACGAATACGAATATTCGTGCATCACTAATACATAGAAACTTATTTGCAGGTAAGCAGCTGAAGTAAATTTTTTTTATGCAAATATGGAATATTAACTATGTAGGTTTAGCTGACATTAAGAGGCTCTTTAAATAAAAATATTTGTAATAAATCTGCATTATCTCAACTTGTAATCCGATTGAAAAATTATATATGCAAAAAAGTTACAAAAGAACCTAAACTTTCAGCGGTTCCTTACTAGCTGTAGAGTTCTAAAGTTGCTCTAATGCGCATTTTAATCAATAACATGTTTTTACAATTTAAATATGTAAATCGATCTTAAAATTAATAAACGGTACAAAATTGAATAAAATTGCGTTTGTATGTACTTTTAAACATAAATTTTAATTGAAATTTATTTGCTGGCGGTTGAGCATTGTCATTTTTTTGCTTAGCCAAATCATCAAAATATATGGGTGAAGTCTACTGATGATTTCGCTAAGCTCCAATGAAATATATAGACAATGCTTAACCACCAGCAAACAAATTTCAATCAAAATAAACTTATGACAATATGTCAAGTAATAAATTTCTTAAACATAATTTTCAATTTTAATTATTTTTTAAGCAAGAGTTTATCCAAATAAGTCTGCCAAAAAACCGTCTTCAATGCAAAGATCTGTTGGAACATTTAAAAAATATTTACGGATTGAATGCAAGATTTTTCAGAGTTCAGGGTGTTTGTTAAGTTTTGTAAAAATCGGTACAGTAGAACCACTTAAAATAAAATATTATATTTTAATGGGCGTTACTCCGCCCATTTCTTCAAATGACAGATTGTGTATATTTTTGAGCTCAAAGTGTGTGGTAAGTTTCGCAAAAAACGGTTAAGTAGAACCTTGTGGAATATAATAATAGATTTTAATGGGCGTAGCCCCGCGCATTTTTTCAACTTTAAATTTGTGTAATTATAAGAACAAAAGGTGTTTGCTAGATTTCGCAGCAATAGCATAAGTAGACTATCATAAAATCTAATAAAACAATTTTGTGGGCGTGTCCCAGCCCAATTTATTTAAATGGAACCAATGGGAAGCTATAGCCTCTCGGACAGTAAAAATTTTTACAATCGGTCTAATATGAACCGAGTTATGAAGTAACACCCCCTCCGCCCAAAAAATAGAGACGAATTGATAATTGAATTGTTAATATTAACAAATCAAAAAAGTTTGTCTTAAATAGAACAAAAATAAGCAAATTAACTAACATGTGTATAATTAGTAAAGAGCAAACGACAATGGTAAGACTGTTGTAAATTTAGAGATGGTAAAATTGAGCTTTCATTACAAAAAATCTTCCAGCAAATTGAAATATGATGAATCAAAACAATTCACATATTCCATTTGCAAAAAAGTTTCGTATATAAAGCAGAAATCTACATCAACTGATACCACACACAGTGGACCAAACACAGAAGAACGCTGATGATGAAGGTTTAGTGGTCTTCGAAAACAGCTAGTTGTTCCGTTCAACTAAATATGTGTTGTCAGAATATTTACAACTAACTTTGGTGTAATTTGCTCATTAATAATTATCACATGTAATTTGGCTTAAAAAGCGATACGAACTTTAGCCTGCTCAAATCATAGATAATTGAATTGATTTAAAGTCGGTTAAAAATGGTTAGCCCCACTGGATTCAGAGCACCCAAATTGCACCGCTTGTTACATTTTTAAACTATCACAGTAGATACATTCAATCATATTAATAAGGGAAAAATAACAAAAAAAATCGTTAAATTTAATTTGAAATTTATTTGCTGGTGGTTCAACGTTGTCTATATATTTCACTGTTGCTGTAACAAATCATCAGTAAACTTCAACCACACATTTTGAATAGTCACAAATAGAGCTGCAAAACTGTCGATGGTACTATCGATAGTATCGATAGTTTTATTTTAAGTGGGCTATCGATATTTTTTTTGCGATAGTGATACTATCGACAAACACATTCTAGTAAAAGAGAAAAAATCAAAGTCAATAAAAACGCAATGATGGCGACTGTGTAATAAAAAATGCAACATTCAAATTTCGCCGCCTGGTTTGGTAATGGTTATCATTACATACATATATACATGTGAAAACAAATTAATTAGTTTTGATTTGTTTCAACATAAGATGTCAGTTTTTATCTACTAGATGCAAATTGCATAAAAATACAATTATTATGTACCAACGGCTTTGATACTTGAAGAAACTTGACGGCGGCTAAATTTGACGACTGTCTCCGCTCTTTCCTTTTAAATAAAAGGTGACGCTAAATAGTTTGCTTCTCCTTCTGTTAAACGAATACTTTTTAGCTAACTGCAATAGTTTAAGTAATGATGAAAAATTTTTTTTATTTTATTCCTTTTTAATTTATTTTTTATTGATCCATCTATCTATCTGTTTGCTTTTTCGTTTATTTTTTTTATAGAACTGTGTATATATGTTTGTTGAATATGTGTATTAAAAACATTGGAAAAAATTCAAGATTTTATATTAGAAAAATACACAATTGATAAGTTTTAGCCCTTATAGACACGGAAACTTTACTTTGCAAAGCCTTAATTCAGCAGGGAGAAAGATAGAAAGAGAAAGTAGTTATCACTCTGTCTTTCACACACCTGAATGAAGACTTTGCAAAGTAAACTTTCCGTGTGTAAAAGGGGTGTTTCTAAGAATCAAAAACTATCGATAGTATCGATGGCATCAAAAAATACTATCAAAACTACCGAATGGAGCCACTATCGATAGTTTTGCAGCTCTAGTCACAAACCTCTTATCTTATGCACAGACTTTCAAGAACTATTTGAGAATTCACATATAATAATATTTTTGAAAATCACAAAAGAAAAATAAGCGTAGTAGGCTTAGAAACTAATACAAAAAACCCAGCAAATAATTTATATTCGATACAAATCTATTTTATTTTTCTAAAAAAAAAAATAAAAAAATCGTTAAACAGAAAAAAAATTTCAATTAAAAATTTTATCGACGCAATTAAGCTTTTAATTAAATTAAATAATTATTTAAACAACAGTTTACTTGAAGCAATTACATTTTTAATATATTTTTGGTTTTTTTTTAATTAAACGTGTTTATCGCAACAAATTTTTTTCTTTGTAGTTAACTAATACAAATTAATTATAATACTGCGGATGTAGTAATTTCCGCCTTGATTATCAATATCATATTGTAACGGTGATGATGAAGGTGCAGTGACCTTCGAAAATAGCTAGTTGTTCCGTTTTGCTAGTGTTTGTCAGAATATATAAAGGGTGTGTTTTTAGTGCGTCACAAATTTGAGTTGGCATCACTGCTTTATGTGAGCACCCATTTAACAGCTGATAGTTGCCTTTTGTTTAGTTTGTTTAGTTTTCTTTCCAATAAAGGGGTTTTCATTGATATTAAAAATATATTTCAGATGGAAACCCGGCCTAAGAGAGTCCTGAAAAAATATCTATGGCTTCAAATTCTATGGTGTCTATCCTTTAATTTGGTATATACGAGTATTTCCTGTTGTGTTATCTCATTCTATAAGGGATCGAATTATTTCAATGAAGAAACATGTTTTTCTTTTAAAGGGTGTCCCAACAAGAACGCAAGATTTAAATTTTAAATAAGACACAGATATTTAAAAAAAATCGTGAAACTTTATGATATCGTAAAGTAAACAAAATGAGGTTATGTGTGGAACAACAAATCGGGCAGATGGCGGCCGCGGCCTTGCTGGCACACACGCGATCTTTTAATGAAATTTTCAATGGCCGTTTTGCATAAATGCTGCGGTATTTCATTAATGCAGCGTCCAATTTCCTCTTTTAAGGCTTGACTCGTCGTCGGCTTATTCGCGTAAACCATCGACTTCAAAAAACCCCAAAGAAAAAGTCTAATGGTGTTAAATCGCACAATCTAGGCTGCCAATTTTGGTCTCCAAAACGCGAAACAACACGACCGGGAAATGACTGATGTAGCAATCGAATTGTTTCTCTGGCTGTATGACATGTGGCGCCGTCTTGTTGAAACCACATGCCCTCCACATTCATTTCTTCAATTCTAGGCACGAAAAAACTGGTTACCATTTCACGATACCGAACACCATTGACTGTTTGCGCTTGACCTGCGTTTGAGCGACATCATCACGTACAGCTGCGACTTTTTCGGTCGATCGACCTGGTCGAAGGCGCGTTGTTGTCTTTACATCACTAACAGACCCAGTTTCGGCAAATGTATCCATTAATCTCTTTACAGTTGACTCTTTTGAAGCATTATTGTGACCCCAAATTGATTGCAAATTTGCGAACTGTAGCCGCAAAACTTTCACCATTTTGGTAAAACAATTTCACAATGAGAATGCGTTGTTCATTCGTGTAGCGCTCCATTTTTACTAACCTCGTACCTTCTACTAGCAAACAATAACAATTGTTCAAATGTCAAACAATGACACTTGGAATGGCGCCAAATTTAAATCTTGCGTTCTTGTTGGGACACCCTTTACAATATAGCAATTTGAATTAATATTAATAAAGGAAGTGATACGTTCGTATGAACCCTTGCAAACTTGCAAACAATAAGACCAAATTCCATAAGGAATTGCCTCTTGGTGTTTGAGAAAGTACTAATAAACCTTCACTATTATATTAAGCAAACTGGGTAAAACTATTGCTTCAGATATCCGAATTAAAATAACAAACTTGAGATAAATTAGAAATTAAAAACTGCTCAATTTTTTTTTAAGCATAAAACTGCAAAACTGCTCTATGCTTAAGAAAGACTGCTAAAATCAGTTAAAACTGCACACAATGGAAAAAGAAATTTTTATTTTTCTCCCAAGAGTTGAGTAAACAAGATATTTCCTAGCAATTTTTACACAATGTAAATGTATTTTCAAATGAAATTTGCTTATTATGATGTATTCGGATTTTCTTAAAGTTCTCTTAAAATGTAACCACAAACAGTTTTTCGTCTATACTGAAAATTTTAAAATTTTTACTTAATACCCTCTTGTTCATTACTCCCCGTCTAGGCTGGCAATAAATTCCTTAACATATATTGCATCAAATGTCAAAATATTGATATTGCCAATGTAGACAGCTCATTGCCAGTACTTGCAATAATTCTGGCAATAATTGCCAACAGTTTTTCGTTGACAATTATTGCGAACGTGAAACGTCAAACTCGGTGTTAATTTATGTTCGACTTTTCTGTATTGTGTTTGGCATTTCGATAACATTATTGAAATTTATAAAATATACATATGTATGTATATTAAAAAAGGAAAATAGTCTCTTAAAAACGTTTGTAGTGAAATAATTTGTATTGTTGTAAGTTTTTAAAAATAAAAATTTTTTCGATTAAGCAGATATTTACAAGTGGCCTTTCTTGTTGACTTTTTCCATATTGTGACTACGATTTCCCATAGCATTAACATAAGTAAAGCAAAATAGCCCATTCAAGCTGACACGAAATTAAGTAATTTCAAGCTCAAATTAAGTGTTTATGCAGCTACTAAATGACATTTGAGTTGACTTCGCAAACATCTTATTCACTGCGGCAGACATTGAAGTACTTTTTTCAGTTGAATAAATTCTTTGTTACACTTTTACACATTTTTCTTTAAAAAATTTTCATATGTAAATTTAAAAATTTTCAATCTTTTATCAATTTAATATTGAATGTCAAAATTTTTATTTCTTTTAATTATTGTTTCTCATAGTTGTAAATTTACTCATGTTTGAAAACAAAAGTAGTTTTAGTACAAAAACAGAGTTGTATATTGTAATTTCTTGTTAATTTCATCGAAATTAAGTAAAATATCTTAATTTAGAGAATGTCAAAATATATGGGAAATTGCTTAATTTTAACTTGATTTCGACCGAAATAACGAAATTGCTTAATTTGGCGTCAGCCTGAATGGGTTATAAGCAATATTGTTCCGCTATTCTGCCGGCGTTATTGCTTTATTGCCAACATATTTATTGCCAGTCTAGACAGGGGGTTAAGTGCGATTTTTTTCCATGCGGCAAACCTGCATTTACATACAAATGTATAGTTGTGTATATTTGTTTGCATGTTTGCATATAATTACATATGTATGTACATATACTGGATTTCACAATTTTTTCGCACGCGTACTTTTATATGCAAACATTTTTATTTATATTGCTGAGTATTTACTCAGTTACTGGATTATAATGTACACCCACTACTATAATTCTTTTTATTTAATTCATCTACCAGCTGATTATAAAACACAAAATTTGACATTTGAAAATTTAATGTTCACAAACCCTAAAAACGAGGGTGTAACTCAAGAACGATATGAGCAAAAATAACAAAAAAAAATCTTAAAATCTTTAAAGGTCATCATTAGTTTTTTTTTTCATTTTTATAAAAATTTTAACAGTTATAAAGCGTTATTTACAAATTTTATGCAAATATTACGAAAACTTGTTTTGTAAAGACAAAACTTATAATTTTGGCACACAAAAATTAAGCTTGGACATATTTCTTTTGAATTGTTTCCTCAAAAGTGAAGAAAATCTCAAAAAATGATCGGCAAGCTTGATTTTTGTGTAAAAATTCAACTTGTGCAACCTTAAAAACCTTTACAGAAACATCTAAAACAAATGATCAAAAATATTTCATCCTATAAGCTTCTCTTGAGCACCTATGAAAATAAAGCAAAAAAAAATGGGACACCCTAATGAACGTACATACATACATATTAGAGGACTACGTAAACAGTCTTGAAATGTAGACACGTCTTGTTTTTATATGTATTCTCGTGGCATGTATTATACTAAACTATAATAAGCGAAGCACGATGGATGCATTTGTTCATGTTTATGAGTGTTTACAAGCAATGTAAAGAAGAAGTGTCTTTAACCCCCCGTCCAGACTGGCAATAAAATCATTAACATATATTGCAGCAAATGTCAAATTATTGATATTGCCAATGTAGACAGCTCATTGCCAGTACTTGCAATAATTGTGGCAATAATTGTCAACAGTTTTTCGTTGACAATTATTGCGAACGTGAAACGTCAAACTCGGTGTTAATTTATGTTCGACTTTTCTGTATTGTGTTTGGCATTTCGATAACATTATTGAAATTTATAAAATATAGATATGTATGCATATTAAAAAAGGAAAATAGTCTCTTAAAAACGTGTGTAGTGAAGTAATTTGTATTATTATAAGTTTTTAAAAATAAAAAATTGTTCGATTAACCAGATATTTACAAGTAAATTATATTTTTATTCTGCACCTTCCCTGTTGACTTTTTCCATATTGTGGCTACGATTTCCCATAGCCTTAACATAAGTAAAGCAATAAGCAATATTGTTCCGCTATTCTGCCGGCGTTATTGCTATATTGCCAACATATTTATTGCCAGTCTAGACGGGGGGTAAGGGAAGTTTTTTAAAGCAAGCGCACACAACTAATGTGTGAGTTTCTATGTGCGCAGAAAAATTAAAGACCATACACACAACGTGTGTGTGTATCAGGGATGATGAAGTTGGTACAATTGTGCTTTTTTTGGTACAATTCAAACCTTAAAAGTACGTTGGTACTGCCGTGACTCATTTGGTACTATTTGAAAAATTTGCGAGAAAATTTATACAAAAAATAAATAGCGATCATTTTAAAGTATATTTAGTTTGACAGAAAAATGGCGAATTTGATTTGTTGTTGAGAGCGACTACTTTATTAGATATGCATTCCATTTGTTTGATTTATTATAAAGAACTACATCTGATTTTACCGGTGTTTCATTTTCAATATGATAGTGTGTCTTCATTTATTTTATATTTTGTACTAATTTAAAATTTATACAGGCTTATTTATAAAAATTATTAGAGCTTTATAAAGGCTTCGTAAGAAAAACTTTGTTTGAAAATATGTTTTAAGAACCCTTTATAAAGCCTTAATAATTTTTATAAATAATGCTGATAAGAAAAAAAAATTCTATATACATTCATATATAAACAGCTAAAATTTACTTTGAAATGGAAGACTTTATATAATTACATATATAGAAATAAAATTGAAAGTTGTATAGTTACGAATTTTGAAAGAAATGAACAGCACTATATAACTTTTTGCGAAACTAAATAAAGTTACTTTTCATTACGAAATTTTAAACTGGCTAACAAAATTCATTCCCGAAAATGTTAGTAGTATAGTACTTTTTTTATTAAAAAATATTCCCAAAAGAAAATGGAAATTATGATACTATAAATAACAAGTTTCGAGCTATGAAAAATTAATTGGATGAGCTAATGTTTCTGTAGCTTTCAAAAGTTATCAGGAGAATATTGCCAATTCCACACTCATCGGCGAAATATTCCTATTTTCATAATCAAAACGAAGACGCGAAAGTCTTCGTATTTTTACGAAGATACACCTTTATTCCAATAGTGTAAAAAATAACACTTTTACAGTCGGTTTTACAAAAATGTTGTATAAAGAATATTACAGTTTCTACTGTGTTTTTACCTTCTTTTGTAAAATAACAATTATTTGAGTTAGGGCATTTCTATTTGATACCAACGATATGTATTTACTGCCCCTTCCACTGTCTCGGATTCTAATATTTTCAGTTTTGAGTTAATGATGCAGATTTATTCTCACATCGTTCTTTTATTTTTTTTTAAACAAATACAACATTTTCTTATTTCCTTAAGTTGTGTGTAAATTAAAAATTTTAAACTTGTGTTCTGGCGAACTATTTTTTTTAGTTATGACGTTATATATAAAAATATAATAAAAAAAAAAAACTTAAATCAAAAAACCGAGTTTAGTACTATTGGGGTCGAAAAAGTACAATTTTAAAAGCTAATTGGTACGAAATTAGTTTTCTCATTTATCATCCCTGGTATGTATGTATATGCATGTCGTTTGTATACGCACCCATGCGTAGGAAGAAGCAAATATCACATATTCTTTCGTCACGAAGTATTTTCTTCTTTACTTCTGTACCTGCAGTAACTAAAACAAATGCCTTACATGCAGTGTTATTTAGCGTTTGTTTTAGAAGACTTCGCTGTAGTAAAGCATTTGAAAAATTCCTCATGTCTTGAAAGTTCTTTTAAGTGGGAATTTGCAGCGGTCTAATACATATCTACATACATATGTATGTACATATCGCTCATTTACTTCAATAGTGGCACAACTCAAAAAAACCAGATTTGCAGAAACCGCGTTTTAAGTTTTCAATTTGCATACAACTCAATGGAGAAATGAAAAAAAATTCTCCTCTCAGGAGATGATGGTACAAGCTATTTATATGAAATTTTTACACAAGATAAAATACGAAATGCCGTATCTTTTTGAACTATTAACTCAAAAACTCAAAAAACTAATTTTTTGAGTTATGCCACTATTGAAGAATGAGCGATATGTACATTCATAACTAAAGGGTGTTTTTTATTGAGGTATAGAACTTTAAGTTGGCATCACTTTTTTAACTGGCGGCCATTTTGTCAGCTGTCAAGTGATTAATATTTAGTTTGGTTTGCCATTTCATCATGAACAGGTTGACAAAAGAACAACGCTTGCAAATCGTGCAAATTTATTTGGAAAATAATGGTTCAGTTCGCGAAGTTTACCGCAAGCTCCGTCCATTTTATGGTCGACATAATCGTCCGTCAGAGCAATTAATTCGGTTAACCATGGATCGTTTTCGCACTACGTTTACTCTATGTGATAATACGCATCCACAGAGACGTCGAACAGTGCGCACCGAAGAAACAATTGCCGCTGTAGAGCAACGTGTTGAAGAGGACCCGAATGATTCGATTCGCCACCGTGCACAGCAATTGGAGCCGACTAACCGACTATTTTGTTCCCGAATTGGATGGCATGAATGTGGATGAGTTGTGGTTCCAACAAGACGGCGCTACATGCCACACAGCGCACGTCACAATCGATTTATTGAAGGAAACATTCGATGAGCGCATAATTTCGCGGAATGGACCTGTCAATTGGCCACCAAGATCGTGTGATTTGACACCATTGGATTATTTTCTTTGGGGATATGTGAAGTCGCTCGTCTACGCCAACAAACCAGAAACGTTAGGGGACTTGGAAGCCAACATTCGTGGCGTTATTGCCAACATACGGCCCCATATGCTCGAAAAACTGGTTGAAAATTGGACCTGTAGAATTGGCTTTATTCGAGCCAGCCGCGGCGGCCACATGCCCGAAATCATATTTAAACATTAATGGCATAAAATTATCCTTCCAATAAAGCCAAATTGATGGACATTAAAACGATTTTCTTGTGTTTTATTTCAATTCAAAGTTCTATACCCCTTAAAAAACACCCTATATTTTTTAAATTTACGTTACAACAACGTTACCATATGTGAAAATTTATCTTATTTTGAAGTTTTTAGACGTGTTAAAACGACCAAAAAGATTTCTTAGCTATAACTACTCACATATTTTTTGATTGTTTTAGACATATACTATACAGTAAATATTTTGTGTTGTTTAGCTTTCTATTTAATAGTTCACTAGAAAGAAAATAAATTTTAACTTATTTTCATTCAATAAAATAACATAAAAGGTTTTAAATAAAAAAAAAGATTTTTTTTGCTCGACTTGAAGATTTTTTAAAAATCAATATGGCAACACTGCGTTACAACTATTTTCATCACAACAAATAGCAAAGAAGTCGTTACTAATGATTATGATGACATAAAATTATGTTACAACATTCGGTATGTTTGTATTAATAATAGAAGTATGTATTAACAAAAAACCTGCAGAAAAATCAATAGCAGAAACCTTCATGAAATCAGTCAACTAAAAAATGGTATTGAAATAATAAAAAAAACATTCTAGTATATACTATAGAATTTCAGTGGATAATTAAAAAGTTCTTAAACAACATTAGAACAGACAACTGAATAAATATTGCTAACAAATTATAGTTAAACATGTATGTATGTACATACACAACATACATACATATGTACATATATGTATATGCATCTATGTATGTATGCGTGTATAACTATAGTTATGTATGTTTGTGGGCACATTGTATTTAAAATATTTGTAGTCTGAACGTATCATAGAATTCAGAACCCAAGCATAAAATTACGTATGTGTGTATTTTAATTGCAAAAAAAAATTAAAAACAAATTAAGCACACAAAAAACAAAGTATTTTTATACAATTTAAAAATAAAAAAATTCAAAAAAGGTACATATTTGTTTTGCAAGTACAAGTTTTTCGATGAAAAATAAAACCAAAAGCATTTATGAAGATTAGCTAAGTAAAATTTTGACGTTTCTGCCTGCAAAATTTTGTGAAGCACGATACAAAAAGTGGAAGTAATAACTAGAGATGTGCAAATGTCGTGATTTTATCGTGTCACGCGTGAGTAACGCGTGATTCACGTGATTCGTCATCAAATATTATAACTAATCACGCGTGAGTGCGTGAGCGTGACTGAAAGAAATTTACTCGTGCGTGATCGTGCGTGAGCTTTTTTTAATAATCACGCACGAATTCTCACGCTCTCACGAGATAACATTCCTGCATAGGTAAATATGTAACTGTATTCAATCATTTGAAATAAATTATTTTATAATAATAAATGCGTATACATATGTATGTATAGTAATATGTATGGTAGTATGAGCTTACAAACGCAATTGCTTAATTCACAACAATCTTTATCGTGTATTTGTGTATCAAATACACTTTTGGTTTTTTAATTGTGAACACCCTCTGTGTTGTGTATTAATGTATTTCGTATTTTTAATGAAAAAAGAAGAACAAGCTACATACAAATTCTCTCAGAGAGCCTCTCTTTGAATACAACATTTTAAAAACATATGAAATAAAATTGTAATAGTGTATTTCATTTTTATATGAAAATTTCATACAACAAATGTTACACTCTTGTATTTAATATGATAATACAATCGATACAGAGATACAAGAGGTTTTGTGAATTAAGCAAATGAATACCCCCAAACAAAATGTTTCGACTTTTTCTGAAGTCAGACTTGTCGTACCGAATTCGAACTTTGATTTTTGAATACATAAGTAAAAGTCTGTGAAAATTTTTTTAAATAAATACCCGGCAAAAAATTTCAAAAAAGGTAATCGAGTTTGGAATTAAGCATTTTTGGTGGAAGCACTTCCTTACTGGATTACCAACTTAATGATTTTAACAAGGCGTGAGACTAAAATAATCGATTCTTGAGAAGTACTTACTTTTTTTATTTGTCAAAATTTCACGTAATTTATTTCGTCTAAAAAAATCATTCTCTTCATTTAGCAACTTGCACGTCATTTTTTAAATTTTAGGTAATGTGATTTGTAAACGAGTAATGAAAATTGGCAATCAGAAAAGTAAGTCATTAAATGGTATATGTTGATAAAAAAAGGATTGTAACAAATATTAAAAAAACGTGAGTATGTGCAAATTATTTCGACAAAAGCAGCCAGGGTTACCGTTCATACGACTAAAGTCGCAATTTGACCCTTTTTTAGCGGTCTGCGACTTTTTGTGAGACTTTTTTTATGACCGAATTTTGCGACTTTTTTGATTTTCTTCTTTTCTTGGGACTTTTTACCCTTTTTTGTAAAGATTCTCACAACAAACATTAATATTGGAGTAAATTAAATTTTTTTATAAAAAAAAAATAACTCCGTCAAAATTTAAAAGCAATTCACAGATTATTGTTGATTTGGAAGCACTTTTATTATTTTATATTATATTACGTTCTTGCAACCTTGTCATGTGTACAATGTACTTAAGAAAATTTTCCCAAATTTTCAGTAAAAGTTTCAAAGAATAGTGTTAGCAAAAAAGCGTTTAAAATAAAAATTTTGGTTTTGCAGTGCTTATTTTACAAAATTATTTTTAGCTACCGAGTCAATGTAAGAAAAAGTTGTCGTAAAACATACAAGTGTGTACCGACATGTGAACATTTTGAAACTAGATTTGCTTAAAAATGCTGTTAGCTTCAAATTTAATAGACAAAGATATAGAAGAGTGGATTATAAAAAATTAATATTTATGTATGTTGAAATATAAAATACATTCACCCAAAAAATATGATATGGCGCCAAGGTCAAACGAATAGAATTGAAGTAAAGAGATCACAGGGTTTTGGTTCGACATGTTAGAATTTTGTAAAAAATATCTTGACGTTATTAACACACGACAGCCAAATTTATTAAACTTAAGCAGATTTCTTCAGTATGCATTAGTCTCCTGCACAAGACAGCTTATAAGAACTTTCAAGACATGAGGGATTTTTCAAATGCTTTAGTACAGCGAAATCTTATAAAACAAACTTTAACAACATTGTTTGCAAGAAATTTGTTTGAGTATTGTTGGTATAACAGTAAAGAAGAAAACACTTCGTGACGGAAGAATTTGTGATACTAGCTTCTTTCTACACATAAGCGCGTGTACAAAAGTCATGCATGTATGTGTGTATGATCTTTTATTTTTCTGCGCACATGCAAACGCACACACATGCATTAACATTAGTTGTATGCGGTTAATCACATAATAGCTTACCATCTACATATTACACATGCACTCAAACGTACAATATGAAAAATAACAAGCATACACTAATCAACAGTACTTCTTTTGAGTGTTTGTTACAAACAAGCTGTCTTTCGACATCGCTTGTTACAACTGATATACACATACACATCCATCGTGCATCGCTTATAGTACGACAGCATTTATTATTGGTTTAGTATAATACATGCGACGTGAATACATTTAAAAATCATGACGTTTTTACATTTCAAGACTGTTTACGCAGCTCTCTAGTATGCATACAAGAAAATATGTATTGAAGCACATACAATAATGCAACTGTATATGTTATGAAATATGCAATAACCTTTTTGTTTTGATTCAATAATATTTTTTAATAAAAAAGAGTTTAAAAAGATGTGCAACTTTTGTTTTCTCACGCGACTTTTCTGTGCGACTTTATTTTTATAAAACGACCTTTTTTGCGACTTTTTAAAAACTCCCAGCGGTAGCCCTGATAGTAGCAACATAACGGTGAAGCGGTACTCTGCTATAAAAGCAAAAAGAAATCGTACCTACAAGTCGTTACGTGTTCGTACCAACTTATCGTAACGAATTCGTACCGATATATCGTTACGAAGTCGTGTCAACCATTTCATACAAAAATTGTTACGATTTCGGTAATATTCCGGTGCCGAAATCGGAAGATTTTGTCGACCAATCGCTACGAATTCTTTACGAATTCGGAGCATTTTGTTTGATGGGTACATACACCTTTGTAAGTATGTATGTATGTTTCTTAGATACCCTGTAGGAAGTATCAATTGAGAAACACTACTGATTCAACAGTGCCTTTGTCAACAATACTACTGACGAATTGTACCGCAGAAAATGTTTTTTGATTTAGGGGCCTTCCATATATTACGTAACGCTGTAGGGGGAAGGGGTGGGGTTAGAATTTTGTTATGATTTGTTATGGCGGGGGTGGGGAGAGTCTTTGAAAATGTTACGTAACAGAAAAATTTCAGTAATTTGTGTGTTTTCTCATTTAATATGCTGTTCTCGTTTATTTGATTATCATTTATTTAATTGATTATACGTCTTACCTTCACATTTATATTATGTATGTATACATACATACATGTGCGGAATGTCAATTTTTGATATACGAGAATTCGAATTCGAATATTTAAAACGATATCCGCGAATACGAATATTTAAAACGATATTAAATTAACTTTGCTTTATTTTAATTTACATTGTAAATTTTACAAAAACACGAGCATACATATATACCTAGATATGTATATCGTCACCTAATATCCAAAAGGCCGTAAGTACACTTTTTACTATTTTACAGGAGAAGCAAAAAATATCATAAATTTATTCTATTTACATGAATGTTAGATGCCAAATTGAATAATGAATAAAATCGGTATTTTTAAACATATGTATGTGAGTAAAATTTTAGGAAAATATGTATTTTGGTTAATCACATCATAATCAATCAAAAAGTCTATTTTGAATTTTTTGGTTGTTACGGCGGTGACAATATGTAAGAACCTATTTTTAAGCCCAAAAAACATGAAAATTATATTATACATATACTTTTTCGTGAGCGTGCGTGATCGTAATAAGTTGTAAACCACTCGTGCCTGATTAAAAATTTTTTATTCGTGAGCGTGCGTGATCGTGAAAATTTTCAAAATCATTCGTGAGTAAAATATTTTTCTGCGTGAGCGTGCGTGTCGTGAGTTAGAAAACTCTCACGTGCACAT
Organism: Tachina grossa; assembly: GCA_949987645.1. Taxonomy (NCBI): domain Eukaryota; kingdom Metazoa; phylum Arthropoda; class Insecta; order Diptera; family Tachinidae; genus Tachina; species Tachina grossa. The sequence continues at coordinate 81,496,085 of OX465277.1, read as the reverse complement.
CTCTAGTAATAACTTTGAAAGTTGAAGTGTGCTTTCGTAATTTTTTGTGAATTTTGCATAATAAAGCACACAAAATCTAATTTATAAAAGAAACATGAAAATTAGAGTATACAAAAATATTTGATTTGCAGCCAAAGAATTTTGTAATTTTTACCAAAATCCGTGAACTTGTGCCGCAACTACACACATATACACGAACACCAATGCATCCATCCTGCTTCGATTATTATACGAAAGCATTTATTGGTTTACCATAATACATGCCACGATAATACATTTAAAAAACAAGACGTATTTAAATTTCAAGACTGTTTACGCAGGCCTCTATTACTAGTGTCGTATTTCGACTACGACAATTTTCCACTAGATTAAAAAAATTTTGCAATGTTCTTTATTCTAGTAGAAAATCATCGTAGTCGAAGTCGTAATATGACATTCCTAATAAGGCCCATTAACTCTAGTTGTTCTAAGAAATTTTTGTGTATAGGTTCCCTGATTATCTGCATTAGCAGCAGTGAAATGCGCATAGGTACCAGCTGAACCCTTTAATAATCAATTTCAATATATTTTTAATTAAAAAAATATTTTACTGAATAAGAAAATAATAATTTGGGATTATTACTGCGTTAATAAATGTTAAACTCAAATACATACAGTAAATTTTAGATATAAATATCGTCCCTACCACGCCAAACTATCTAATATGCAAATTTGGTTTTTTAAATTCGTTATCTTGGTATCCTAATTTTTACGATATGCCTCGTTGAGCACTTCCTCATGGAAAAAAATATTGATATAATGTTGGTTTCTGAGACTCATTTGACCTCAAGAAGCTTATTTAAAATAAATGGTTACACTTTATATGATACAAAGGACCCGAGAGAGAGAGCATGTGGTGGATCAGCAATTCTGATTAAGTCAAGACTCAAGCACTATGTCCTTGAAAACGTTAGTGAAGAATATTTGCAAGCAACGAATATTTTCGTAGAAAATTTTTGTGCGAATTTCGTGATATCATCAATTTACTCACCTCCCAGATTTTCAGTTACCGAAGATCAGTATGAGAAGTTCTACAAATCGCTTGGATCTTGTTTCGTGGCAGCTGGTGACTACAATGCAAAACATACGTACTGGGGATCGCGTCTTTTTACACCTAGAGGTCGAGCCTTGTTCAATACAATTTCAAAAATGGGCTTAGATGTCATTTCGAGTGGGGAGCCTATTTACTGGCCTACTGACGTAAGAAAAATTCCAGATGTTATAGATTTTGCCGTCACGAAAAATATTCATAGGGACTTAATTCATGTAGAGGCCTCTCTAGATCTGTCCTCCGATCACGCTCCAACAATAGTTACAATTTTCAACCCACTAAGGAGTGATTTAACTAACTCATATGTGAAGATGATTAATGGAATCAACTGGCTGGCATTCAAAAAATATCTTAGTAGTCACTGCGTAGAAAACATTCAGCTTAGATCATGCGATGATATTGAATTTAACATTGCCAATCTTAACGAAAATATTAAACAGGCTGCTGAACACGCCACTACCTCCTATCCGCAGACCGGCTTTAACAGAATTTATTCTACGGAAATTGAACGTCTTGTATGTGAAAAAAGGAGAGCTAGAAGAGAATGGCAACAACACAGATCACCCCTAAATAAAATCAGACTTAAAGAATGTACTAAACGACTCAAAGAGCTGCTATCATCGGAAAAAACTGCACTACTGGAAAAGTATTTAGAAGGTCTTGATGTAACGTCCGCATCTAATTACTCTTTATGGCGCGCTACTAGAAATCTTAAACGACCCGTTGATCTTAAATCACCATTGCGTACTGCGACCGGAGGCTGGGCAAGAAGTGATAGTGAGAAAGGTAACTTATTTTCTGAGCATTTAAAATCTGTATTCACTCCCAATTCATGTACGGGTGCTGCTGATTTACCGTGTGTAGTTTCTCTACCCCCTCGTCCCTTAAGGTTTAAGATGCGTGAAGTACAAAAAGTAATTGCTGAACTCAACCCGAAGAAAGCTCCAGGTATTGATGGCATTAGTAACAAAATGCTCATGAACTTGCCTCATATTGCAATAAGAATCCTGCTATTTACTTTTAATGCTATTTTAAGAATGCAGTATTTTCCACATAACTGGAAACTGGCCAAGATCAAAATGATTTCAAAGGCGGGCAAAGATCTTACCAAAACTGAGTCATATAGGCCTATAAGCTTACTATCTACAATCTCAAAGCTTTTCGAAAAGCTGCTCATGACTAAATTGTCCAAAATTTTAACTGATAATGGGTGCATCCCGGACCATCAATTTGGCTTTAGAAGTCAGCACAGCACGATTGAACAAACGCATAGACTGGTCCAAGTTGTAAGAAGAACATTTGAAGAAAAGAAGTATTGTTCTGCTCTCTTTATTGATGTTTCTCAGGCGTTTGATAAAGTATGGCACGAAGGCCTAGTTTTAAAATTGAAGACATATCTGCCAATAAACATTCAAAAGCTTTTGGAAAGTTATATTATTGATAGGAAGTTCACTGTTGTGGAGTTCACGAGTGTGCCCGAAACTATATCTTCTGGTGTGCCCCAGGGTAGTATTCTGGGTCCTGTCTTGTATTTAATATATACTTGTGATATGCCTGTGAGCAATAATATCCATATTTCTACTTTTGCCGATGATACAGCCTGTATGAGTGTGCACGAAAACCCGCAATCTCCAGGAACATATCACTCAGCTGGAAATATGGTTGAACTTATGGAGAATTAAAGTCAATGAACAAAAGTGTGTCCATATAACGTTCACCCTAAGAAGAGATACTTGCTCCCCCATTCGAATCAACAATCAAAATATTCCTCAACATTCCCAAGTGAAATACCTTGGTATACACATTGATCGAAGACTTACATGGAAACATCATATTGACTCTAAGTTAACTCAGATGAAACTTAAGTTAACTCAAATACATTGCTTGATTGGCAGAAACTCAACACTCAGCCTAGACTGCAAACTTTTATTATACAAGTCGCTTTTGAAGCCAATATGGCGCTACGAAATTCAGTTATGGGGCACTGCTTCAGCTTCCAATGTCGAGAGAATCCAACGAAGGCAAAACAAAATTTTACGGTTAATAACATCGGCTCCATGGTACATCCAAAATTCTATTATACATCGTGATTTAAATATGCCACTAGTGACTGAAGAAATTGCAAAATACGCAGGCAAATATTTAACAAAACTCGAATCACATCCTAATCCGCTTGCTCGTAATATTTTGAACTTTACTGGACACGTCCGCTTTATAACTACCACTAAGTTTATGTCCGACACTGGTTGGGCCTAATAATTTTTTTTATAGATTTAAGATTTGAATACTTATTGTTAGTTCATATATGAAGATACAATAAATAAATACATGCATTAAAAAAAAATGCCTCGTTTCAAAATCCTGAAATTCTCACGGACGATAGATAACTCAATAAGAAATATTTTAAGCCTGGCACTTTTAGGAATACGATGACTTTAAATTCATAATTGACGGGTCTTCGCGCTCTTCTGAAAAGTTCAAATTTGAATATTGGATAGTTTGACGTGGTAGAGACGATATGTGTTTATTTTTTCTCATTTTTTTTAGATTTTATTCTCGCTTTTCTACTTTGGACTTGTTCTTACGCAGTTTTTTTTTTTTTGTACTGTAACAATACTATTTATCACTTTATTTATAAAACGCAATTGATTAGAAATAATTCGAAGGTGTGTGTAAAAAAAATTCTTTAGAAATTTAATGAGTTATTAAATATTTTATTAGAAGCCTTTTTGTTAAAAAGCTGCCTGCAATACTATCGACTAATGCTAGGAGCACAACTAGGACGACCGACGAATTTTACCTACGGCAACGAATTCGTCAATAAGAATTCGCTGAGTAAATTCGTCACAACAAGAACGAATATATAATACCTCTTATAATTGATAAAGTCGATTATTGCTTGGGCAAAGAAAGTGAAAATTTATTTTTCGTCGTTCGTCGGCGTAAAGAATAGAAATAAATCTATATTAGAGTTCCTCACGCTCGACGAATTTCGTTTGACTGCTGTGTTGTGTTGTGTTAATTTTAATATGCTCAAATGTGTTTTATTATAGCTATAGTTAGGAAGTGATTTTCGTAACATAAATAATCGACACTATTACAATTATAAATTTATTTTTGTTTTGATTTCTTTGTACTTAAAAGCAGAGAACGAAAATAAATGAAATAAATTGTTTGATTTTTTTTTTTTTTTGTTTCGTTCTTTGAAGTGAGTGAAACAAAAACAATGAGAACGATTGCTCAATTTGTTTTTGTTTAGTTTTTGCACATGAGCACAAACCAGAGAACACACCCGATCGGCTAACGGCCGCCACCGGCCACAAACAATACATTAATTTAATGGTATGCCGCTATAAAAGAAAATAATGGGAAATAAATGGAAACGTTTTGAAATATTTGCAGAGAATTTGACATCATCATATAATATAATTTTATTGCATTGTGATAGCAGCATAGCTATAAGCGGATGTCATAAGAAACCTCTCTTTTTTTATGACGAAAGTTTGCAACGAAAAATTCGTCGTTCGTCCCAGTTGTGTTCGCAGCATAAAATTTAATATTTCTAGTGACAATTATTAGTTGAATAACTTAGATATCAAAGAAACAAATGAACTTATATATTGATTGCAGAATTACTTAAAACATTAAGTTTAATAAAAGTAAATAAGCTAGAAGTTAAGAATTGGTATTTTACTAAAACAAAATTAAAGGTCGAATAATTATAAGCACGAGTATAATTATTTAACTACATGTGCATAACAAATAGGAAATATTATTATTATAAAATTTGTTCTTAACACAAATGCAACATGTCAACGCTAACAAAACCTATTTATACGATAGAATATGTTCTTCAGCCTTTTTGTTAAATTAAAAAACTCATGAAAAAATTATTGTCAAGCTTGAGGCCATTTATTAGTTTTGTATGTATGTAGTGTTTTTTTAAATTTTTATTCCAATATTTCGATATCCATCGAATATCATTCTCAAGGAATTGAGTAACAACGATAAGTATCAAGAAGTCACTTTCTTCACATTAAACATTGTACTCTAATAAAACTAATAAATGGCCTCAAGCTTGACAATAATTTTTTCATGAGTTTTTTAATAAAACCTATTTATAATTACAAAAATACAGTCGAACTCTGTTAAGAAAAAACAGAAAATAAGTATTTCGAGAGCCTATATTCAAAATACGTCAACTCAATAAAGCTAACTTTTCAGTAGAGCGAAAAAACTAGATAATTTGCTCATTATTGTAAAAATAAATGATGTGCCTTCCATAATATGGAAAATATGCTTACTAATTCATAAATCTGCAAAAAGTATTTCATTTTGCACTGGTTTGCGTATTTTTATGAGATAGCATATTTTAGTCGATCAAAAAACAAATATTTTTTTTAAATATATTTATTTTTTAATCAATTTGTGGAATCGTTTATTCAATACTAGATATAAGAATTGAAAAGCTAAAAGAAAAAGCTTAAAATACCATAAAAAAATAACTTAAACCTGACTGAAAGCCTCTTAAATCTCGAAGTGGTCAGCTTTAGCACTCTCTAACTCACTTTCTAGTATAACAGGGTCACTCCAAATTATCAATTTCGAAAGCTTATGCCATTGACTATAATCGGTCCATACATAATGTTTCTGTTCGATTAACAGTTAAAAAGTTATACATACATAACCAATTTTTTTTATTGGAACCCCTCTGTACTAATAATTTAAAAGTGACCATATCTCAAAAACTAGCCATAGGATATCAAAATCTTTACCAGATTAGTGTTCAGCATGCCAAATGCAATCAGATATGAGGTAGATTTTTTATAAATTACAAATTTTTTAAAAATATTGGAAATTTACATGGGAGTTAGTATTTATTTTCACCAAAAAAAATTATACTTTGAGATAGCAGAATAAGGAACATTTATATAAAACGGGGAAAAAATCGTTTTTGGATTCGAAATTTATAGCACAGATCAATATAGCATAGGGGAGCTATTTGCCATCGGAAACTCATTTTGACCAAATTTTAGTTGACGTGTTTTGAATATAGGCTCTTGATTTATAAAAAAATAAAAAATAAAAAACCGACTGCGACCAACTTTGAACCGTTAAATATCCTAAATGGTAATTCAAAATGAAAAACCTAAATATGATTTTAAGATACCTGTCCAAAGATACCCATTTTGATGTAGTTCGCCGACTTTTTAATTTTTCGTATTCACAAAATGGCGTCTGTTGGCCGCCATATTGAATTTTGACAACGGACACTCACGGGTCGAATGCGGTTCACGCATTCGGTTTATATAGTACCGCAAGGGAACACATATTGCGCAATCGGGTAATATGTAACATATAATTTGTTTCGACAGTTAAAGATTTTCTATACTATTAAATTTCGATAAGTTACTCGTAAAATCGTTTCTGTCAATTGACTTGGGATTTCTGCAAACTGATGCATTAATTATAACATTAGAAATGAAATAGGGTACGAATTGATGCATTTTATATATCTAACGAAATTTCAAAATCTTGCAAACGATTTTCAGCACAAATATTTTGATATTTTGTTTAATATCGTATCCCTGTTGTATGACAATTTTGAATTTATAGGCAAAAGATAAAACATACTTCATTGTATTTAAATGAAACGCAATAAATAGTTATACGGCATTCATTTTAATATCAACTACTTTAAATTCATATTTTCTTGTTTAATTTACACGTGTAACTTTTGTAATTTTACAAACAAAATCTCTTTTTCATTTTTAGTGGATTTTCTTTTGAACTAACAAAAGTGTGCTTTCAAATTAATGAAAATTAGTAATCAAGAATATCTAATGTTAATCAGCTGAGTATATTTTAATTAAACCGTGCCCGATTATCCGAATTCTACTGTATGCGTGTGTGTATGTATATTCATCTGAATAATCCTAATTTACTAGAGGGCTGCGCAAACAGTCTTGAAATGTAAATACCTATTCTTTTTTTTAATGTATTGTCGTAACATGTAATATACTAAACTAATAATAAATGATGTCGTTTAATAACCCTGAAGGAAATGTCGATGGTGAAAATGTACTGAGTCGCTTTTGACTTTGTCACCAGTACTACTCTACAATTATTCCCCATACAATACTTTATGCTATAGACATTTAGCATGTGCTTGTCATTGAAAATCTACTAGTAACACTAAAACCATTGACTAGATAGTGAATTCATAGTTCTTATGGGAACATGGAGACATACCAACCAGAAATTTACTGGTACATTTCTATACCTTAATTTATGTATATTGACAAGTTGTTTCAAAATCCACCAGAAATACACAACATCTGTTTTCTCTCTTTATTTTATACTGACGAATAAAAGAGAAATTGTAGACAATGTAACTACTACTAGAGTTTTAGTGTTGACATAGAGACACTTGGCCCCAGTCTTACTGCAGGGAAGCGAAGCACGATGGATTGTACGTGTATATAACTTTTTACAAGCGATTTCGCGAAGACTTCTTGGCCGTAATAAACACACAAAAGAAGTAGTGTTGATGCGTGTATGCTTGTTATTTTGCATATTATACCTTTGAGTGTGTGTGTGTGTGTGTGTGTGTGTGTGTGTGTGTGTGTGGATGTGTGTGTGTGTTTGTGTGTGTGCGTGTGTGTAAGATATAGGCTATTATGTGTAGGCTATTATGTGTTTAAGGGTGGTTTTTTAAAGCAAGCGCAAACAACTAATGTCAATGCACGTGTGCGTAGAAGAAGCAAATGCGTAGGAAGAAGCAAGAATCACAAGTTCTTTCGTCACGAAATATTTTCTTCTTTACTCCTATACATGCAACGACTGGAACAAATTTCTTGCAAACAGTGTTGTTTAGCGTTTCTTTTAGAAGGGTTCGCTGTAGTAAAGCATTTGAAAAATCCCTCACGTCTTAAAAGTACTTGTAAGTGGTCTTGTGCAGGGGTCTATAATTTACACACTTTTTTCACATTCTCCTTTTTCTTCCACTAACTAGATAAGAGAGTACAACATTAAGTCAAGTTATTTTTCTGTTATAAAAAAGTGCTAATTCGTAATGCAAATACATATGTACTTATATCTACTCATTAAAAAGATTATTCAAATATTTAGATTTATTAGCTTCAATTACGTTACTTACGTTATTTTCAAGGTAAAGGTTCAGTTCACATCTATTGAATAATTTACGATTTTAAGCTGTAACAAAAGAAAAAAAATCAAAGTTAATCATGACAATTTAATATTAATTTAATACCACAACACTTTTATAGTTTGCGGGTATTATAAATCAGGGGATTTACTCTGTAATTCGAAACGAAAGAGATTGCTTTCGAATTTGCATGCAATTAAGATACAAATTCGAAAGTATTTTCTTTCGTTTCGAATTACAGAGTAGGCCCCCAGTTGTAGTTAAGGCTGGAAAAAAATAATTTTTAACTTCGATTAAATCCGCTCTTTGATACAGTATATAAATATATATGATTATAACAACTTAATATTTAATTTTACTAACTTAACAACATATCGAGCCATTACCGCCAAAGAAGCTTAACCAACATGATTTTCGAAATTTGTTTTTTTTATAAAAATCATTAACTTGTTATCATTGCCATTAAATGTCAAAATTTTACAGCCATAGGATATACCCAAGGCGAATCCATACTAGGTGGTCGCAAGGGCTCAGGGCTTGTAAATTGAATATACGTTGGATGTCAAAACACATTTTTCAGTATATTTTTATGACATTTCAAGTATAAATTTCTCAAAGCGAATTGAGCTGACTATACTTTATATGAATTTGTCTTGGGATATACCATTTTAATTTTATAGCAAAAAACAATTTAAGCTTAAGTACAAACTATTTTTTGTTTACAATTTTTTAACAGCAGCATGTTACTTAAGCTAAAATTTCCTTTTGAAAATAAAGCAAGTAAGAGTGCTATATTCGGATTATTCGAATATTATATACCCTTTACCGACATCGGACGACGTACATATATGCATATATACAATGTTAAATACATACATACATATTTGTTGTGTAACAGAAAAATAGTTTACTTATTTTTTGGTCTATTGCAATTTTTCGACTAACCAACTTGATTCAAATATTTTATTTTCGATATTGGCAATAGTTGAATAATTTATTCTGCATTTTTTGCATTGTTAATATTTATCTATTTTTAAAATAATTAACTAGAGAGGACTTCGACATGGAACAGCCTATTGTGATAGCACACACACCCACATTTAAAAAACTTGAATACACTTAAGACCACCCAAATTGCCCAAAGTATATATAATATTCGCTCCACCGGCAGCTTCTGATAGGCTGGCCATAAAAAATCACATGTGTCACTGCACTGATATCTCGCGTACCTACCAGAGAAACAAGTCGAGGCAAAATTATCGGCGGCGGCGGCGCAGTAGTTTTGTGACCGGCGGCGGCGAGCCGAGAGGAGAAAATAAAAATTGAAACTGAAAATTGATTTTCAAAATTTTTTCTCCGAAATTTGTTATTTGGATCAGATAAAATTTCGGCTGGTTTTGAGCCGATACAATCGGCGGCGGCTTGATACACAGAAAAATAACCGGCGGCGGCGCGCCGTCGGCTTTGAGACATTCGACTTGTTTCTCTGGTACCTACCGGCCATGAGCATTGCACTTTTCACCTAAAAAATAACCTATCCTGCCTACAAACACTTTTGGCACCATAATGTTTAAATGCGGCGATTTTCGGAAAACTTTTTTATAACCATTTTTGTTTAGAATAAATGCCGCAACATCTTTCTTCTACATAATTTCCCCCTAAATATGACTTATCATAGTTCTTGAATGGGATGAAACTAAGTTTTTTCGGACAGACTTTTTTCAACGGCTCTCGCTAAAAATTGGATAGTGATAATTATAATTCGTTTTCATTATTTTATAAGGTAAGATTTGTATATAGAGACGATAGAGGAAAACATATTTTCGTGTAAAAAATTTGCTCATATACTTGTATACAAATATTATGTAAATCCACGAACATATCATTAGAATCCTTTCTACAAAAAAATAAAAGGAAATAAATAAAGTATTTTTTAATCTAGAGCCAAATTTTTTTAGTCGAAGTCGAAATACGCGAATCACGTTACCATTGTTTTAAAGGCAATTTTTCCCAACTTGAAAAGAAAAATCATCCATAAGTCCTAAATATGGTTATTTTGATAACTCTGAAACAGTTTATTATGATTTAAATTTGATTACGCGATCCAGGCAAAAAAACTGAGATAGTCGCCAGTTCAGTTTAGACAAGAGACAAGTTTACGTAAAAACTGATATTTACTTCTTCTTAAAAAATGTTTTTTTAGCTTAACCAACACAAAAATATACACATTAGGTTATCAGGTAGACAGCAAACAAAAGCTTAAGGGACAAAAAATACCGTTATCATAGTAATATTTAGTTAAAATTCGTTGCGTTACTTATATTTAGCATAATAACACCTAAATACCAAAATTCAATGAATTAACTGAAATAACAGCGAAGATAGTTTAAAAAAACCTTCTCCTGTAAAGTTTTGTTTTTGTTACTTAAGCTTTTTGTGCGGTTATGACTCGATATTGTAATTTTTCCCTTTCTTAAATTAATTTTTAAAAAAGGTTAACCGACGCATTTTTTGGACCACATTTTTTGACGAAAATCGATTATTTACGATCGCAAATAATCGATTTTGGTAAAGAAAATTAAGTTCGAAAATTATTTCGCTTAAGCTTTTTTGGCGGTTATGGCATTATCTAATTAAAATTTTAATTAATTTTTTTGTACGTATAAAGCTTTTAAAGAAATATTATAATAATTTATTCGACCTGTTTTGTTAATTATATATACATTTTATTAAAGCTATAGGTCTTTTGTAAACAATTTACAATTTTATTTATTTTATCCGATATTTCGCTTCAACTTTGTGTAGCTTTTTCTTAATATACACAAGTACATATAAACAAAATTTTACCAAAGTTTACCATTTCAAAAACTTCTGAATCAAATTTTTTTGATTCATCAGCCTCAGAAATTTTGTTGTACATAGTAGTCGTACTTGTATTAAAAAGCTTTAGCATTTCAGCAGAAGAATTAAATTTGTTACAACAAATTGAATTATTTTTAAAGTGTTTGTTTATTCTAAGAAGTGCCTGCAACAAGTCATATTGCATTTTGTTACATATTTTTGTTTTGGTAGTGTTTATTATTGGTCAATCTTCTTCTTTATTAGAAACCATTCGCTATGAATAATAACAAACATTTTTAGACTTTCCGGACGCACATTTCTTAGCTCAAAAATCATTCTTGTTACCATAATTTATAAAAAAAAAATTCTCTAAAATTTCGTTATCATTCCCAACAAATCCCCATATCCCCAACACGAAATTTTTATCCCCCATTGAGAAAAAAATCCCCAACTTTGGGACAAATCCCCTAAACTGGGAAAGCTGGTGGGACAGGCCTTTATTATAGTTTTAATTTTAATTTAATATTCATTTGCTGGCGTTTCAGCGTTGTCTATATGCATTTCATTGTTGCTGTAACAAATCATCAGTAGATTTCAACCACACATTTTGAATAGTCACAAACCTTTTATCTTATCTTGTATATGTTTCTAAGGCTACGGTCACACTTGTCAAACATTTGCCCCAAAAAGCGCAACCAACAAACACTAATGACAAAAGTTTTGATCCAGACGTTTGTTTATCAAATTAATCAGTTTCGAACACTACTAATAGATAATGTCATAGAATCGAACACTATTGGTTGCTCTTTAACTTGGCAATTTTTCTCTGAATTGAAAGATTTTTCATTAGCATTTAGTGGTTACGCTTTTTCGGGCAAATGCTCGACAAGTGTGACCGTGCCTTAAGCCTACTACGCTTATTTTTCTTTTGTGATTTTCAAAAATATTATTATTTGTGAATTCTCAAATAGTTTTTGAAAGTCTTTGCATAAGATAAGAGGTTTGTGACTGTTCAAAAGTGTGTTTAAAGAAGGGATGTAACGAATACCAGTTTAGCGAATGCAAATGCGAAAGCGAATACTACATTTTAATTTTTGCGAAAGCGAATCCGAGTGCGAAAGCGAATGCAAATATTACAATACGTTAAAAAATCACATGAAAAAAAATTAAATTAAAATTGAGTCTTAAATTGAGCAAATATTTATTAATTTATTAAAAATACAAATTTATAAAACAGAAAGATATATGAAATTAATGAGTTGCAAATTTGTTTGTACGAAGTACGATAGTGCTCAACAAATTTTTTACAAGTTTGAAAAGACTAGTTTTATGTAAAAAAAATACTGCTGCCGAAAATACACTGCCTTTTTTTCAAAAACTTGAAAATTTTTCCAAAAACCGCTGAAAAGGTTTCTGCTAAAATTTTAAAGCTTTGAAGAATGCTTTTCTTATAAGTCACCTACGTCCAAGCCATGTGCACAATGTGCTAACATTTATAAAGAGTTTTTTTTTGCCTTCACACCGACGAGATCACAACAGCCAACCAGAAGGCAAATCACGGCATTCGAAATCGAGTGCACGTTCGTGTAGAGATATATTTCGATGGCTGCAATTTTTTGGATCACGGTATTTGATGGTATTTTATTTTATCTACTACTATTTTTTACATTGCTGTTAGCATATGACAACACGAAAAATAAAACGAAACGGGATGTTCCATCATAAATTGTTCCAATACTTCTTTTTGTTTCCCATTTACTTTATTTGTATTTGTTCTGAAAGCGATTTTTCCCTTATTTATTTTTTTGCACTGTCTATTGGGCAATCTTTGTATTCATATTCACTTTCCCTAAAAACAATTAAAATTATACTTTGTAAACTAATTGTGCGAAAATATTAGAAAAATACTTATATTTTTATTACTTCTTTCTTTTTTCCTTTGTTTTGTTTCTTTGGTTTGTTTCTAGGCAAAAAGCTAGAATTTACTTGTTTTCGATAGTAGATTACCAATCGAGTACAACTTCGAGTAGATACGTTTCGAAAACTATTGTCGTGATCCACATTAACAACATTTCGATTACAAAGTACTCGATTTCGAATGCGGTGATTTGCCCCAGATCTCGTCTACAACAATTCTTCCTCTTATTTTGCAAAAAACCAAGAAGAAATATGTGTTTGGACGTACATAGCTGTTGTAAGTATATGTATCTTTTTCAAGCTGGCTTAAAATAATTTTCGTATTTTTGACGTTTGTTAATCGTAAACTTTTTTCGTAAAAGAAGTATGTATAAAATTTATTTGTCTTAAGTATTCGCTTGAAATATTCGCATACATTTTAGCGAATGCAAAAGCGAATTCAAATAGCAAAAGTAAGCGAGTAATTTGCGAATGCGTACATTCGTTACATCCCTAGTTTAAAGTCTATTGATGATTTGGTAAAGCACAAATGAAATACGTACAGACGTGCTTGACCAACAACATATAAATTACAGTTAGGAAGGCAACTATTTTTTTTAGAACATATTAACTCTTTAACTTTTCCAGATAGCGTTAGTTTTTAGTTCTATTCTAACAAATCGCAAAAACCATCCCTAAAATGGGGTGGAAGGGAATGTTGCCCATAAAATTTTATTCCACATGTCAGAACACACCAAATTCCAAACAAAACTTAGCACAATCAGCAAAAACCAGCCAAACTCAAAATTCACACATTTTTATTCTCACTAATTTCCTTATGGGACAATGTAAAAACTAAAAAGATTATATGTAAACTAGTTTTAACTTTTTAAAGTCGGTTATTTTTTAATATATATACATATAAGGTACATGGAAACACAGATTATATAACACATGAAACAGTATTTTTAAAACCACTTTAAAAATATTTACTAGCATTAACTTTTTATTGCAAATTAAGCTCTGCACGATTTACCGATTATTAACTATTTCTGCAACAAAAAAAAATGTAGAGATTAGTTTGAGTATGATCTTTTAGAAAATAGAAAAATATATGAATGCATACTTAAAAACTATGTACATACCCTGTCGGAAATTGCGTTAATTTTAAACTAACTTTAAGCTAACTATTTCGCAACTAGTACTGACTGACACTTAGATTACTTTTTAATGTAATCAACTGACTATTTTAACATTGCGATGTCCTATGCGGTAGTCAATTGTCATACTCTGCATTACTTTTCAACTAAAGTAAAGTTGACTTTTTTAAGTCACCTGGTAGTCAGTAAATAAAAAAAAATTCTGGGGTTCGAACATGTTGTGTAATCAACGCCCTACCACTCAGCTAAGGCACCATCTAAGATAACAACAGCAAAATGTTAATATAAAACTGAAATTAGTTTCAAAAAAGCTGAGAATAAATTTGTTGGCTCTCATTAAATTCAGTTACGTACCAGAGAACGATAAAAATCACGTTTTTCCTGATTTAATCATACTATAAATTTGTTATTCACTTTTAATCATGCAAAATAAATCAACATTGAGTATAATCATCATCGTAATGCTGAACGCTTCATTTAAGTAAATGTGAGTCCAGTGATCGAACATGTTTTATTCACATCATTCATCATACATTAAACTTTTGTTCACATTTAATTATGCAACAAAACTTAAGGTGGAAGTACATAACTCGCGTTCAATGCGCTAATGCGATACACGCGTCTGTCAAAAAAGTTGAAATGGTGTGTTTTCATAAGGTAAGTTACACAGTGAAGTTTGCGACGCACGTACCTCGCAAAAAGTTGAAAATTCTTCAACTTTCACGCGTTGTATACAAAATTACAGCTAGTGTTGCCAGATTCATAAGCAAACATACACAAATATGATTAGAAATTAATTTTTTTATTAAACAATGGATAAAAAATGCATTAAATATTTAAAGAAATATAAAACGTAAATGCAAGACGAAAAAATAGCCGGCATAGGCTTTAAATTTTACAACTAAAAAAACCTCAAAAGCGTGTTGTGTAACTTTCCATTTGTATAGCGTTAAACGTTTAAAAAGCCAGAAAAGCGTTGCCGCGTAACGTGTGGTATGTACTTCCACCTTTAATGTTGAATAAAATCAGAATCATACTTACGAACGTATCGTTTGGTTAGTTGCAAGTAATTTCATACGTGTTTTATTCAAATTTTTATATAATCAGGTTTTCATGTTGAATAAAATCAAAACAGAGGAGTTATGAAAAATATTATTGTTTTAATACAAATCAGTAAGCAAACACTTTAAAAAGAAAAAATGGAAAACGACCAGCATTTTGTGCTAGACCAAATTTCTAAAAGTGTTTATACTTTATCACCGAGACGAAAAGGAAGAAGTGCAATATGGAGCATATTATCAGAAATAAATATATATACAGGCAAATCTCGGTATAACGAATCTCGTTTTAACGAAAATCCGATATAACCAACGTCCAAATTTTTTACATCAACTACCTTATATCTATTACGAATATTATCCTAATTTTATACTGGATATAGCGAATGATAAAGAAAAGATCGAAAAATAAAACACAAAAATTTGATAGGAACATATCTCTAACATTTAGTTCTACCTTATATAGCCAATGTTTTGATAAATAGGTACATATGTGGTTTATATAACGAATGGCAAAAAATATTAAACAAAATCGACAGCCGCAATGAAAATGCAAAAAATGTGATACCGTTACTTTGCATTTGGTAGATTATTTGAAAACAAATTACCCTTATTATTTTTATTGTATTGTATCTTGTCTACAATAATAATAATTAAAATAACACTTGAAAAAACTTTGCAATATAACGAATTTTTCGGTATAACGAATGGGCCTGACATTATATCGTTCGTTATACCGGGATTTGCCTGTATATATTTATATATAAATATATAAGTAGAAGGGCCATAACAAATAATTGCAACTTTACAGGAGAAGGTATAATAGAAACTGTAATATTCACAATGTAACTTTTTTTGTCCAATTGCTTGTAAAAGCGTTATTTTTTACACTATTGCATTAAATTTTTGTGACGAGGTGTATTTGTGTGAAATGTGTTGGAATCACTGAAAAACTTAATTTCGTAAAAAATACGAAATATGTTTTTTCTACTTGATACCATCGGTATATAATTTGCTAAATACATAAGTACATAATATTCCCTTGTTTCTAAAAAAATCATCATCACTTGATGCATACGCGCTCATACGCGCTCATTTTTGCTTTTTTGATTTTATTCATCATACAAATATTTGTTGATAATCAGAACGAACGCTTTTGCCTACTAAAGGGTTGCATTTGTATACTCGTTTGTATAGCCAAAACAAATATACCATGGTATGTACCATATAATTGTAGTGTGAGCGACAGAACTAGTATAAGAGTTATTGTGTGTGCGTGCTTTTCCAAATTAAAATACAATTGAAAACAAATAACAATTGCTTATTGTATTGCTGCTGAGCAACTGTTTGATCTGTTTTTGCTCAAAAAATACATATTGTAATACAAATATATGAAAAAACCACTATTGAAACAAATACATGATGTGCAGATGCATGTGCGGACGTTCGTTATGTTATTTTGTGGCGCAGCCAAAGTATAGAGAGAGAAAGAGACAATTTTGCTCTGAGAGTAATTACAAATGCATGTGTTTCATGTACATGTGTCATTTACTTACATATTTATGTGCAATTTTGCTTTCATTCATTCATTCATCAGCCAATTATATTTTTTTCAACACATCATAAGGCACTTATGGAAAAAGCAGTTTTATGTATCTTATTTGCCTTAGAAAAATAAAAAAAAATAAAAGTGTTGTTTTCATTTGCTCATTGCCCAACCATACAATAATTGCTTTAAAAATCAACATTTACAACTAGTAACACAAAACGATAAATAACATATTTGTTCATACCAGAACCAAAAAAACACGCAAAACTAGTGCAAACAGATGCATCTGTGCAATGCTATATTGCCTAATTATTTTATTTTTCATCAAAATAATCATGAATGGGAAAAAGGATCAAACACCCGAATTGATTGGTATGATGCGACACATGTTTAAAGTCGTAGAGCCAACAACAATCGTATGATTGGAATGATTAAAAAGCAGCAACGATTATGTATGTTGGAACCAGTTTGATTGTATGAACACAAAGGCATGCTTTTAGGATATTGATTACGTATGAATATTTTTTCAATCAGATTTTGTCGTTCTCTGTTACGTACTCAACATAAGAATTAATTTTGGGTTTGTTCTGGATGACATTGCAGTTAGCTTTTAGTCAGTCTAAGAAAAGTTCAATATAAGTTAACTATTTTTGTAGGCAACCACACATTCTCCGACAGGGTATGTATATTAGGGTTATAACTTTTTTTGGACAAAATTTCTTCATCCGATCATGCGATGGGCAATTTAGTATTGATAATAAAAATAATTTTTTTATGCCATTTTGGCAAAAAAGTTTCCGCACAAAATGCAATTTGTAAAGCCCCTCCAAAAATATTTTTTTTTAATTCATTACACATTATATATGTTACATATATATTTTTTATATAAGTATGTTATATATTCTGCTTAGCTCAGATAGCGATAAATCATTGTATAATAAACATTATTTTTTGAAGTCTTTGAAAATCTGGAAAAGTTTTTTTTTCTACCCAGTGGAATTTTTTAATAGCTGTTGAACTTTTTTTAAATTTCATTTTAAATAACGCGAGTCGCGACGAATAACAGGAAAAAATCCGGATATAATACAAACAACAATACATAATTAAAACACTTGTAATAAAAATTTCGACACCTCCCTTGATTCAACTCATATTTAATAAAAATTAAGTAGATTTTTTTAGGACATTGGTGCGTACCAAAAGTAAAAAAATATTGTTAGTCCGAAAAGTCCAAAATAAAATTAAATAAATATTTTACCTCCAAAGGCAAAATTGCATATTATCACGGTTTCATATAATATCCTCCAAACAACTCATCTATCACAACATCTATCATTTGACATTAAAATTTAGTTTATTAAAAACAACCCCGAAATAGAATCATAATATCGCAAATTTTTTTGCGCCCTTCTTCCGTACAAATGGTAAGTTCTTATTATATTCATGATATTATTAGAAAATACTTAAAATTTTGTTATTAAATGGTAATTTTGTATACTTAAGAGAAAAATTTTAATTCAAAACTTCATCGCGTTTGGTGCGGAAACTTTTTTAACGATCGCGAAAAGGTAATACATCATTTCTTAATATTTTTTTAATGGTCTATACTGCTATGCCATGAAGAATTTGATATTATCAAAAATTGCGAAAAGTTATAACCCTAATGTATATACAATACTTTTGCAATGTCAATAACAAAATTATCACAATTTCCGCATAATAGCTTCGTGAAATTTATATATGAAATGCAGTTGGTGTCGTTTTTAAATAGCGCGATTCCCAGCACCGCTCTCCAGAATGAATAACTTTTGTTTTACTGCACTCAAAATATTTCATTGTAGGTAAAATAAACGAAAAATGTAGTTAATTTTACGAAAATATTCGTTGTTTTTACGGTACGAAATGCTACGTAAATAGTAGAAATGATATTTGTTTATTTTACGAAATACTTTTTGTCTGCAAATAACAAAATTTTGTATTACATTTACGAACAACAATGTTTATATTGCAAAAGAAATTCGTGAATCATGAAAATATGTACATTTTGTGTAATATACGAATAAATATTTGTGTAAAATCTGCAAAAAAAAATTATCTAACATTTGGGAAATAATTTTGTAGTATAATCTGTAATTCTTGGAATTGGAGGTTGTAATAATTATGAAAAGAAAAAGGTAATTTAAGGGGAATTGTTACAGCATCTGTATTCTTCATACATCACATACACATACATACATACATATTTTGCACTGAAACTCACGAATTTAACTGGGAACACAACTGGGACGAACAACGAATTTTTTGTGCGAACTTTCGTCATAGAAAATAAAACACATTTGTTTATATGAAAATTAACACAACACCACAGTCGAACGAAATCCGTCATGCAAGACGAAATCTGCGATATATTTATTTCTACGAGTTTTTCTTACGCCTATGAACGACAAAAACAATTTTATCTCTCTCTTTGCACAAACAACAACCAATTATCCAATTATCAATTATAAGATCAGCTACTTATTCGTCGTTGGTGTGCCGTGGACCAGATTTGTCGTTCGTTCCAGTTGTCTTCCTAGCATAAGCCGAAAACTATTATTTTATTATAATTTTTTATTTTAATTTAAATTTGTTGAATATATATGTATGTTGGAATATATATGTACATTGACAGGAAAATAAATGGGGAAAATGTTAAAAACTAAAACAAAACAGTTTTTACTTTATATTTAAAAAATTTTTTCGTAAAATTCACGAAACTTGTTTTAATTTAAGAATAATTTTGTACTGTAACATAGCGTCTATACCTGATATTAACTCTGATATAATATGAGAGAGAACGTCGGCAGAATGAGAAGAAAAATATATTTAAATTAGTATTAATATCTATGTATGTAGGGGAAAACGTACACTTGTAAATATCATAATATTTCATAATTATCAGGCAGCCGTGCAGTGAACATATTTGTTTATTTGAATAGTAATGTGTATTTCATAAAAATTTTGCGATTTCCTTAATACATCGTGTATAATTAAAGCATTTCATCATTTTTTTTTTATCAAAAAATATTCATTTTCTATATTTGTGATTTGAACGGGCTAAAGTTCGTATCGCTTTTTAAGCCAAATTACATGTGATAATTATTAATGAACAAATAACACCAAAGTCTGTTGTAAATATTCTGACTAACAACACATAGTTGAACGGAACAGCCAGCCGTTTTCGAAGGCCACTAAACCTTCATCATCAGCGTTCTTTTGTGTTTGGTCCACTGTGTGTGGTGTCAGTTGATGTAGATTTCTGCTTTATATACTTAGCATTTTATTGCAAATGGAATATGTGAATTGTTTTGATTCATCGTATTTCAATTTGCTGAAAGCTTTTTTGTATTGTAAGCTCAATTTTACCATCATTATATTTACAACAGTCTTACCATTGTCGTTTTGTTCTTTTTACTACAGTGGACCAAACACAAAAGAACGCTGATGATGAAGGTTTAGTGGCCTTCGAAAACGGCTGGCTGTTCCGTTCAACTATGTGTTGTTATAATATATATATTATAATTCAATAAAATAAACGAAAAATATGGTACTACATATAACGGGTGTTTTTTTAGAGGTATAGAACTTCGAATTGAAATAAAACACAAGAAAATCGTTTTAATGTCCATCAATTTGGCTTTATTGGAAGGATAATGTTATGCCATTAATGTTTAAATATGATTTCGGGCATGTGGCCGCCGCGGCTGGCTCGAATAAAGCGAATTCTACAGGTCCAATTTTCAACCACTTTTTCGAGCATATGGGGCCGTATGTTGGCAATAACGCCACGAATGTTGGCTTCCAAGTCCCCTAACGTTTCTGGTTTGTTGGCGTAGACGAGCGACTTCACATATCCCCAAAGAAAATAATCCAATGGTGTCAAATCACACGATCTTGGTGGCCAATTGACTGGTCCATTCCGCGAAATTATGCGCTCATCGAATGTTTCCTTCAATAAATCGATTGTGATGTGCGCTGTGTGGCATGTAGCGCCGTCTTGTTGGAACCACAACTCATCCACATTCATGCCATCCAATTCGGGAACAAAATAGTCGGTTATCATGGCTCTATACCGGTCTCCATTAACGGTAACTGACTCTCCAGCATTATTTCGGAAGAAGTATGGCCCAATGACTCCAACAGCCCATAGAGCACACCAAACAGTCAGTTTTTGTGGATGTAATGGCGTCTCAAGGGTCTCATGTGGATTCTTTTCACTCCAAATGCGGCAATTTTGCTTGTTGACGTAGCCATTCAACCAAAAATGAGCCTCATCACTGAACAAAATTTTGCGATGAAAATCAGCATCGAGATCAATCTCATTTTCGGCCCATACACCAAAATCACGACGCATTGCATGGTCTCGCGGCTTTAATTCTTGCACAAGCTGGATCTTGTAAGGTCGCAAGCCAAGATCTTTGCGCAAAATCTTCCATAAAGTTGATGGACAAAGCTCCAATTGCTGTGCACGGTGGCGAATCGATTCATTCGGGTCCTCTTCAACACTTTGCTCTACAGCGGCAATTGTTTCTTCGGTGCGCACTGTTCGACGTCTCTGCGGATGCGTATTATCACATAGAGTAAACGTAGTGCGAAAACGATTCATGGTTAACCGAATTAATTGCTCTGATGGACGATTATGTCGACCATAAAATGGACGGAGCTTGCGGTAAACTTCGCGAACTGAACCATTATTTTCGAAATAAATTTGCACGATTTGCAAGCGTTGTTCTTTTGTCAACCTGTTCATGATGAAATGGCAAACCAAACTAAATATTAATCACTTGACAGCTGACAAAATGGCCGCCAGTTAAAAAAGTGATGCCAACTTAAAGTTCTATACCTCAATAAAAAACACCCATTATATAAAAAAAATTATTGTACGAAATAATTTTTGTAGCTTAACGAAATTCGTAAAATTACAAAATCTGTTTTCCTGCACAAGCCACAAATATTTTCGTAAAATGTACAAGATTTTCGTTTATAGCCTGGTACTCTGTTCAAAGTTGTGAAAAATTTTCAGACCATTGATTATTTCGCGTGAAAAATTTGACATGTACTAAATGTAGCCCAACTCGCGGTTTTTATGAATTTCTCGCTCTTATTGCTTGAAAGTATGCAACATTGTTAAAATTCCGTGCGAAAAAAGCACTACTCATGTTGTTTCGCAGCTAAACTAAAATGATGCCAGACTAATTTTGCATGGAAAGACATGATTTTACGTGCTTTTCACAACAAGAACAGAGTACTACTTTTGCGAATTTATTTCGCAAATATTTCATACCAAATACTTTTATATGTAGTTTGACAGCATTTCGCACGAAATTGTGAACAGAGTACCAGGCTTATTGCACAAAAATTATTTTACGAAGAAGTATTTCGTATTTTCAAGCATGGAATATTTTGAGTGTGTTTATATTAAATGAGTACTTGCGAATTTATATAGTAATTGTTGTGTAATATATCTTAAGAACTAGATAACATTTTTATAATTTTTGTGATTGCTGATATTAATAAATGAATGAATAACTATTATTTTACTGTTCATATAATACATACGATTATAATCATAAATATAAGAAATAAATCATAAGAATGAGCTTATATTTTTTAACGATGCTATTTGGGCATTGGCCCGATATTTTTTCGATTTTATGCAAATTTCCTTTGATACGTCAATGGATTGCTTACTAGAAGTCGTGAGTACGACATACAAAGTAATAGGCAGTGTTTTAATCGTCTACGTATTAACGGATATAACCCCAGTAACAGACGGACAGACTCACTTAAGAGTTGTATTTACTAGGAATGTAACGAATTTTTTGTACCTCTTTTTAGTTTACGATGAACAAACATCAAAAACAATAAAATGATTTTAACCCATTAATTTTATTTCATGCAGACAGTCACAATGGCGCATAGTCATAGTCATAAACAAAGTACACTTTAAGAGTTTAAAACCAGTATTGCCATACAAAATACTGGTTTTAAACTCTTAAAGTGTACTTTGTTTTGACTATGACTAGGCGCCAATATGTTTAAATCATCCTCGTATTCTTGCGAGGCCCTAAATATTGTACTCTCATAGAAATTAATACGTACATAATAGATCCAATACTTCAACCAACCCAATAATTGTATGTAATACTTTATTATAATTAAAAAAAATTTCTTAGAAATGTGGTTTGCATAAAATTTTTAGATCTTATTTAACGATTTATCTTGAAATGTTGTATCTTGTTTGATATCAAAATAAGTTTACGGACTTGATTTAAAAATCATTCAGCGGCGGTATATCTCAAAATAAAAAATTTAAGCATTTTAGTTTTTACGACTTTGTTTTTCAACCCCAACGATCGTAAAAAAAAAACTCATTTGTTTACAATAAACGATTGGAAATAGACACTTATGCTCAATATTTACATAAAATAAAATTAAATAGGTTTTTGTTTTGATTTTCTTGAAGTACTAATGATAAAAATGCTTCGCTTGAAGATTTTGAGAAATATTTTATGTTGTTCTTTACATACATACTTTTTCAAATGATTTCCTCAATATGCAACAATTGTTGTTGAAATACAACTCCCACAATTTAATCACATAAAATAAACTTGAAACTTCATTAATTCTGCAGTTTTTACTTACATGCATTTTAAATTGATTTCTTTTTGTTGTAATTTTATATTATGAATTTTTTTCTTTGTTTTATCAATAAAATATTCATGGGCATACAATACGTAGCGCATGTTTGTATGTTTGCTTTTTCGTCGCAAACAAAAACCAAGATAAATCATTACAAAATTTGTATTTTATTAATAATAAAATAACACAACAATAAAAATAAAAACAATGGATTTGTTCGTGTACTTTGCAGGCAGTATGTGAGACTTGGTTTACATTACATAATCCTTTGCATGGTGCAAGTTTTATTTTCAAAAGCCAATGCCCTTCGTCTATCCATTAAAAAACTAAAAAAAATTAAATTCTGGCGCCTCGAAAATTATTTTTTTTGATGTGTCGTAGTGGAACTTTTTTTCTTTCCTCACGCCAAAGGCTATCGATAAATCGATGGCACAATATCGATTAATTTTTGTCCATACAAATCCACCCGCTCTAATTTACATATATACACTGGCTTAAGATAATCCATACACATCCATTACGAATTAATTTGCGTTACAATTTTAAATCTTTAAGCAAGTCTAAAAAAGTACTTAAACTTTAAAATAAACATTACAGAATGATCAAAAATAAAAATGAAATGCTGTAGCTCGTTTTTGTATTTCTCGCATCGTAAAATTTCCCGCATGATACGAGGGAATCGTAACAAAAACAGTGTAAATTGAAACACAAAATGGCTTTTCTCACATAAGTGTTTCTGTGACTTTACAATGCGAGAACTATCTGTCATTTAAATAAATTTCCAGCAATTATTGGAAGGATGTGAGAAAAAGTGTTTCTGCAACAATATTTTGTGAAAGGTTTCTCGCAAGAACAACTCGCATTTTAAATTGGTGCGAGAAAAACCAAATTTGTACAAAAAACCAAATTTGTACATTTTTGAATTTGTGTGTAAAAATATAAAAAATAAACTAGTTGAAAAAATATGCAACGAATTGTTTGACTAAAATAGCATTAAAAAATCGATATGCTTATTTAGAATTTTTATTTTGTGCAATTGTCTTATGTAGAGACAGTTGATAGAAAAAACTTCTCTTGAGGATTATAAGTTCATTTTATATTTTTGTTCATAATTTTATTTCATTTTTTGATGTGTAAACATCTATACGCTAGGGGGTAAAAATCTTTTGACTTTGATTTCTTTGCTGAGATTTCTTTGCATTGTCAAATCGGTGTGAGCTATGTATGAGTGTATTATTGTTTGAAAGAAGCAATACCAAGCAGAGAAACAAGTCGACCGGCTCGAAGCCGACGGTGCGCCGCCGCCGGTTATTTTTCTGTATATTTCCGTACACCAAAGGTGAAAATGAACCGTAAGAGCTACGGACTTGAAATTTGGACACAATATGTAGATATTTGGCCACTGCAACAACAAATACATGAGAGTTAAAAACTAAAGGGTGTTCCAAAAAGAGCAACGAAAAATGCTAAAATCCCATGTAATATACATACAATTGTATGTACATATATACACTTGAAATTTTAAAAGGTTTTTGTTTTTTATTTGAATTTTTTCATAAAATTAAATTAATTTTATATTTTATTTCTGTTTAAGAAATATAATTTCCTTGAAATCATTGACATTTCTCATGAAATTAATTAAAATTTGTTGTTATTGATTTGAAATAATATTTTTCAAATGTAAATTTATTTTTTTTGTCAGAAAATTTAAAAAAATCACGCCTTCAGAAATTCAAATAAAAATATAACAAATTAATGCTTTATTTGAATTCAGCGACTGAAATTTTTTAAATTATATTTCTATATTTTGAATAAAATTTTATTTTATTTCATTTGAGTTTTTGAAATTTAAATAATTTTTTGTTAATAAGTCAAATTTATATTATTCAACAAAAACTTTATTGATTTTCTCAAATTCATAAAAAAAAAGTTTCATATATTTTTAAATTTTAAAAATATATACAAATAAAAAAATTTTCTTTTATTATTGAAAATACTCCTTGTGAGATGATTTCTAGTAATGAAGATTTTTCCTGGGACGACCCCTAGAGGAATCCACCTATTGCCTCAATTATCTATCACCTTGGATAATTGAGAAATACAGTTAGCGCCATATCCGTGTTTTGTCTACTTTTAAAGTTATTTTCATATAACAAAATATTTAGCTCAATAAAAATAATAAGGCATTGATTGGGTTTTTGCAAAACTTGCGCAAAATCATTATGTGCTAGCTTTAAATGAAATTCAAATTTTATTATGTACAATAAAATTTGAATTTCATAGTGAAAAATATAATGAATAATGAAGAAAAACGCGTTCGCACAAAAAGTGCTCTTTTTCATTGGTGATACTATGAGTCCGTTTTAAAAACAAGTTCAACTATAGAACTCTCTGAACTAAATATATCACAAATGGTTGTTATTTATTTTTAAGTCTAAAAAATATTTATTTTTATTTTTCAGAAGTAGTTTCTATTCAAGAAAAAATAGCCTGATTTAATTAATTTATTGTTTTTTTTTTTAATTAAATTCTGAGAAAAACTATTTGATTTTTTTGTAGTCAAATAATATTGAAATGAATTTTATTCAAATTTTGGATATTTAAATTCATAAAATTTTCTTTTGTTTTAAAAATACGAACAAAATTATGTTTCGAAAATTGTAAATTGATTTAATACTCTAAAAAATGGATTTGAGCAATGTATAAATTTAAAAAATTTCAATCGTTTTAAAATAAATAAATTGTATTGAATTTTCACATAACAAATAATTGTTTGAATTTTTATTATTTCTAATTTAAAATAAAAACCATAACTGTAATAAAAATATTTTTATTTTTTATTCCATTCACTTATTACAGCTATGATTTTTATACAGACTACAACAATTAACACTAAATTTAAAAAATTTAAATCAATGGGTGTTCCATCAATTAATGAAATTTTGACTTTGTAATTTTAACAACTTGCTGTATCTTGGGAACCGTAAGAGCAAAACTCTTGAAATTTTCAAAAACGGTAAAACTAAAAAATCAAAAAAATATAAAATCGCCAAATATAAAAAAAATCGGCAAAAACAAAAAAAAAATTGCCAAAACGAAAAAAGCACCAAATTAAAAAAAATCTCTAGGACTAAAATAAATCGCGAAAACCCGGAAAAATCGCCAAAATGAAAAAAATTCTTAACCAAAAAAATCGCCAAAATTAAAAAAAATCGACAAAGTTAAAAAAAATCGCCCAAATAAAAAAAACCCCAAAAACAGAAAAAATCGCCAAAATGAAAAGAATTGCGAAAATTAAAAAAACCCAAAGAGAGAAAAAAAACGCCAAAACGAGAAAAAAGCGATAAAACTGAAAAAAAATCGTTCAAACTGAAAAAACTTAAAAAAGGAAGAAAGCTAAATCAAAAAAAATAATCAAAACCGAATGTGCGCGAGTCAAAGTCGCACTTTACTGAATTTATTTTAATTGCAATGCGTACACAACAACAAGAACAGCAACAACTAAACGATGAACAACAGGAATTAAAAATTAAAAAGTAAAAGTAAAGATGAGCACTGCAGTACCACTAAAGTTTCAGTAAAAACAATAAAAAATGTTTAACAAGTAAATTTTTACTGATTACTAAAATTTTTTTCTACAATTTTTATAAATTGCCTAAATGATTTGTTATATGATGAGGTGCATTGAATTTTCAGTAATCAGTAATGCCCGTATTCATAATGAAATTCTACCAAGTGGCTAAATGTTTTTCATACAAAAGTTTAAAAATTTGAATGAAAAAACTTTGCCACTTGCTACAATTTTATTATGAATACGGCCCTACGATTTTACTGGTAATGCAAATTAAATTTCATTAGCAGTAAAAATTTACTGAATTTTTTCAGTAATCAGTAAATTTACTGCTTACTGCAATTTTGAATGCAGTACATATACATACATATACTGCAGTGTGCCCATTTACTAACCAAATAAGTTTAATAAAACAAACAAAAACCAACAAATTCATATGTCTTTACAATATTGAAAGTTTTGATACTTTTAGTTTACTTAATTTAAAAAAAGATACTAAAAGCATAAGTACTTCCAACTTAAAAAAAAATTTCATTACTAGATGTTTACACATCTCCTCTGTGATCGCATTCATATTGCTTTTTTTATTTCGCAATCGCGTTGGATTACCTGTAGAAATGTATTTTTTTTTTTTTTTTTTTTTTTTTTGTAAAGGATATAAAATGGACTTTAATGAACATTATGAACCCCATATAAGCGATGACTATGGGCGAGAGATTCGAAAACTAGCAGATATTGTTAATAATATATAACATATATATAATCTCGTCATTTGTTTAGTGAAGTATATAAAACATTCACTCACAATAATCCCTTTTCTACGTTGTTGATTGTTTTCGCAATAAATTTCATAATATTTTTTCCGAAAATGGAATGATATTTTATTTTTAAAATAATTTACTTTAGAAATTCAAAATTGAAAAAAAATCAAGGAACCTTATCAAGATCCTAAACTGGAATCAGTCTGCACTCTGGTTTAATAATACATATGTAGACAGTTATTCGTTATATAATTAAGTATGTAAATGAGTTTACTAACTATTAATTTGCATATGTATGTGAATTTAATATAACTGGAGGAATTATTTGTATTTTTTTTAACTTTTTGTGGAACAAGTTTGATTAAATTTATTTTATTTTCATATATTAAAATTAAAAAGTATGAAATCACGTAAATAACAACGGAATTTCATGTGACAAACAAGTCTTTCGTTTTGATTTTTATAGATCGCTTTTTCTTTATTAGGAGTTGAAAAAAAATGTCTACTTTAATTGCACTTAAAGAATGTAAAAATGTTTGTCACATTTGAAATACATAAATAATTTAATTAGCAGTTCTAAATTTTGAAAGTATGTATGTTTTAATATAATAAAATTTATTTATTTTAAACAATGATGTGGAAGGAATCCGGCTTTTATTGCAAATTAAAATTGTTTTCATATCAAATTTCTACTGAACAAGTTAGCTTAAAATTTATTTTATTGTTTTGCAAATAACTGAAAGGAAAAAATCTGAAATTGTGTAAATAAAACCTGCAGTCTCTAGCAAATTATTTTTTTTATTATATAAACACGAATTTCACTCTAATTTATTGATTGAAATTTAAATAAATTCCCATTACAATTAAATTTCAAATATACACATGTATGCGATAAAAACGATTATTGTCGAAATTTTAAATATTTAATTAGATAATAAAAACATATCAAAGACTTTAACAGTACTAAATGACGCCATCAGCGCAAAAGTGTTGTAACTCACATTTTGTTGTGGTTGCTGTTCTGGTAATAAATACATTATTAACATTAAAGCATTAAACATATTCACCACAGCAAGCTACCGACTACCAAATGTCAAGGATACAATACACATGTTTATATGAGAATAATTCTTTTGAAGACGACAGCAAGGCAACATAGCGACAGGTTGTTGTCTATGCTGATTTTGCCGTTGTAGTCCAATTAAACTAATTTCTATTTCTTTGGCTACAATGAGAAAACTCAGTATTGCCAGTACAATACAAAATGTTGAATGAATGATTTTGTACAATTATTTCATATTATCTAACAGAAATAATATCCAAAAATTGATGTAAGAAATAAATTGATTCATTTTTGTACTTTTACGTGAAATAAGTATATTTTAAAAGAGTAGTTAATTTTTATAAATGCAAAATATATAAAAGCGGCAATACTGAACTATGTATTTGTACTTGAATATCTGCTGCAGAGGTGCTGCTGCCGTCTCCAAAATAATTAAGTAGCCGGCTACGAGGCGAAAAATGCTGCTAGCGGCATTTGAAGTCGTGCGTTCGTGTAGCCTGCTGTGGTGAATGTGTTTAATGCATAAGGCTATCCTACTTTTGAGAAATAAAATTATGATATGAAAACTTTCAAAAGACAATAACAGTTCCTTAGATCAGGGTTGCGTTTTTTTTTTCTTAAGTCGTACGTTTGTGCAGGATAGTGAGTACCAGCATTTACCAACGATCAAAAAAATTTAGTAAAAAATGGTATTCAAAAGAAGAAGATGAAGAATGAAGATGAAAAGTGGTATTTGCATAGAACATAATATGTATAGCAACGTAATAGAGCAATTATGTAATTAAATAGTTTGGGATAATATCACTTTTGCGCTGATAACCTCAAATATACATATTTAATAATGATAATGAAATTAAAAAAGACATAAAATCAAGCAAAATTAGTACGAATTTAAATGTGAATATTGTTGCTGTGAACGGCATTGGACACATTTGGAAAACGACACCACAAAATCACAAAAATAAACAATTCGGATGTGCCGAATCTTATATACCCTTCACCAAAGTGCTAAAATATATTATAGAGATACATTCACAAGCACATCCATACATATGCACATGTTTTGTGAAAAAATTTATAATTTTTTGCTCTAGTGCAATTTTTAGGAAGTGACCTTTCGGTATTTTTCGATTAAATATTTTTTTTTCGATATTAGCAATAAGTTGAATATTTTATTCTACACTCTGTATTTAAGAAATATTTTACATTCACCCTTATTCCAGTTGTCAAATACGACGTCACGTCATGCAATATCAAGAAATCATATTAAAAAAATAGTTTTATTTAGTAACTTTAACATACAGAAAAAAGTTTAAAGTTTCCAACTCTGGAGCTGTGGGTTTAGTTTTTATAATTTTCTACGCCAAACTCTTCTTTCTAAAACGTAAAATATATATAATTTATGAAGAAAACGAAAAAAATTAATTAGACCTAGTTATATGGCATATAAAATACCACAAAAAGTGTAAGTTTCCCAACCCTGGAATCATCCTTTTTGTTTTTTCTGATTTTTTACACCAATCTCTTTCTTTTAATAATATAAGATATGTTTAATTTATAGAAAAAAAAAAAGAAAAATTTGTTTTAGTAAGTTACTTTTGTATAAAAACGTTAAAGTTTTCCAACCCTGAAAACGTGTTTTTAATTTGTTTTTAATTATTTTTTAATTTGAAATACCAATTTTATGCGTACTGAAGCATAAAATAAGTTTATTTAATAAAAAAAAAAATAAAAATATTTTTCGGTAGTTAATTTTTTATATCACAAAAAGTGTAAGTTTTCCAAACCCTGAAATCACCCTTTTTAATTTTTTTGATTTATTACAGAAATTGTTTTCTTTTAAGAACACAAGATATGTTTAATTTATAGAAAAAAAGGAAAAATTTGTTTTAGTAAGTTACTTTTGCAGAAAAAAATTTAAAGCTTTCCAACCCTAAAAACGTCTTTTTAATTTTTTTAATTGGTTTTTTAATTTGAAATACCAATTTTTTCGTACTGAAGCATAAAATAAGTTTATTTAATAAAAAAAAATAAAAATTTGTTTTCGGTAGTTACTTTAGTATGGCAAAATATAGTTTGAGTTTTCCAGCTCTGAAATCATCTGTTCGATTTTGCTGATACAAATCTTTTTCAGACTATTTCTGACACACCAGTCTAAGACCGAAGTCTCTAGCTTTTCTGGGAGCTTCGGAAACCCGATTTCACGTACAGACAGACGGACATCGCTTATTCGTCCTCTCTATGCATAAGGATCCAGAATATACATATATACTTTATGGCTCGCTTGTTAATATTGTGGAAATTACAAACGGAATGACAAACCGCTATAAACCCTTTTACCATTTTTTGGTAAAGGTTATAAAAAAATATATGCCAAATAGGTACTACTCAGCATTAGATACTTGTAATTAAAATAAAGAGATAATATTTTTTTTATAAATACATATGGTTTATTCTAATTTAAACATTTCCATTTAATACTAATAATAGACCAATTTCTTTTTGAAAAATAATATTAAAAGTTTAATTGTGTGTATGTATAAATATCAGAGCTCGCAATAATTGGTCTCTGTCGTGCTTGTTGTCAGAAAAAGAACACACGTTCACTGACACTATTCGACACTGTAGCGAAAAAACCCTCAAACTTCGTTCTTCTTTGGCTTGCTCTTCGCTCAACCAACGGCCGCTTTTGTTTGATAGGTCGGCTCACGTGTTCACTCAAGACCCTTTATTTCGTAAAATCTCTGCAAACGGTCTTTTGTGCATGCATGTGTTGCGACTGTGAATAGGTAAACATTTACATATATACCAGTGATGGGAAAGTTGGTACGATCGTACTTTTTTTGATACTATTTGACATGAAAAAGTACCGTACTACTCCCGCAACACGTTTGATACTCTCACGGCCTACTTAGAAATATAGTGGGAAGACGCGCGTATGCATATATTTTTGCGAAGAATTAAATTTCTTTTTCGACAACTGGCACGAAACTTTATTAGTAAAGACATTTTAGAAAAGTGTACCAAACCAATCAAAATAAAATATAAATGAAAACTATATTTGATTCAATGATATTTTCTGTGGCACAGAAGTTGATCTCTATGTAAACAGAAATCATGTTGAAACAACTGTTTCAGTTAAAAAAAAAATTGTAAAAAGTTTATATTACATTCTGTCAAGTTCTTAGAGCAAAAGTGGACTTTGACAGTTTGGTTTATTAAGTATCCCTTTGAAAATGTTTTATTTGGTAATTATACTACTTTTAATTAAAGTGTTTCCCAGCGAAAAGCTAAATTTTTAAAATATCAACAACCAATATAGGTCATACTATGGCAGAACTAAGGCCATTAACAACAGAATATATACATATTTATGCAGTTTCCGGACTTCCGTTGCTATAACTAAAAACGCATTGGACGAATACATGTTTCCTGGTAAATCGAGAGTAGCTTACGGAATTTTTACCATACCTCACTCCTCTGTTAATATCGAAAGGATTTTCTCTTACCACAATCTCATGAAAACAAAACAAAGGAACAGGCTTTATATTTCAACAATATAGTCTTATCCAGGCCAAAGATTTATTGAAGTCTAAAAACTGTTTTTGTTATAACTTTAATATTATACCCACCCAGACAGAAAAAGACAATCAGCACGATGTATATTTTTGTCATATTTTTGTGTTTGTAGTACTTTGGTGGTACAAAATTTTTGGAAGATTCGTAATTTTGTATTTACAGTGTTGTGGAGGCACATAATTTTTGCGCAAAATGACAATTTCTGTCTGGTTATGTACATATGTATATGCTTTGTGTTCATTTTCTTATTTATTTGTAATAAATTTTATATAATTTTTTGTTAGTAAAATTTAAATAAAAAAAATAGTTTTTGGTACTCTCGGGATCAAAAAAGTACTCAAAAAAAATTTTTTTGGTACCGAAATGCAAATCTCAAACTAATGGGCAACACTGTATTTGATTATAGGTGACTCGCCATAACGTCATAACTCTCACCATAGAAACCAATTGAGTTTTGTTTTGGTTATGGCTATGGCATTATGACTATGTCACGTCTAATTTAAGCTTTAGTCATATTTGACTGTTTTGCAGGAGAGCACTTTTAAGCGTTCAAGTCGGTTTTCAAAAATTTATTTCTTTTACAGTTTAATTGGGAAATGCTCCGTTAAACTTTATTTTTTTTACGCAAATAAATAAAACTGTGACGATCGACGAATTTTTGGCCGAAAATATTCGTCACCAAAAATTAAACATATTTATGTATACACATTCCTGCAACAAACAAGTTTAATTGAAAAAAAAATCAAATTAAAAATGCAATTGAGTCAATTAAACTTGTGTTTAAAAATTTAATTTAATTAAAAGTCGAATTGAGTCAATAAAATTTTTACTTGATTTTTGGTTTTTTTATATTTTTCTGCAGTAATAAACGTGTTTTTTTCCGGTGTATGAAAGAACACGTGAGCAAATGTCGGAAAATTAAGTTTTTTGTTGGGTTTTTTTGTCATTGGGTTGGCTAGAGCAATGTCCTAGGAGATGAAAAATGTGCATAGTAAGATCCCTTGCCTCCAATGCCCATCATAATTTTAGTTTGAATGAGGCCTTTACACCCATAGCACACTGCCGGACACTTTCGTTAAACACGAATTACAGTTTTTGTGTAGAACCACATCAAACGCAACAAAATGAATTCTACAGCTGAAGGTAAGTACAACGAATTAAATTAAAATCTTAAAGTAAAGGACTATTTTTTTTAAAACAAAATGGACGTGATTTATTGAAATCTTTTTTGTCTTTCTAGATCCTGCTTTCTAACCTTTTGCAGGTAATAATTAATATTATTATGCAACAAATAAAATAAAATTCAGCTGTCCGTAGCTGCCCGTTCAATAATTGTATATCTATAAAAAAGTAATGTTACTGACTGACTGGCTGACATATCAGGGCACAGCCCAAAACACTATACTATATTGATTTGAAATTTTCTCTTCCGATGTATAGATCCACTAAGAAGGAATTTTTTTGAAATTCGAATGCTAAGGGGTTAAAAAGCGCTAAAAAAGGTAAAATCAATACCTTTGTATCTCGGAAACTACGATAGATAGATTCCAAAGAGCATGCGTATGCTGCTAAAAAAAATTAACCAACACGTGCTTGGTACTTTTTCGATATGTGTACTTTTACGGGTTAAACTGGGGATCAAAACTGAATTTTGGTAACTTTTTTACACTCGACACATCTTCTAAAGTATTGAGCATAGCCGAAAGCTTTTTGGCTTGTTCTTTTCCCCTGGACAGAATCTCGAATGTTTTGGCACATTCTGAAAATTCACACCTATAAATCGGTAAAATCGTACCCGTTTTCGGTTCTTTTTTATTAATGCTAAGGTACATATGACATACACATAGAAAAGAAATACAAATGTAAAATCAGCATGCCAAAAGGTTGATTCAACTTCATTAAAATCACATTAATTTGACAAGAAATAACAATAACAACCGACAAACTGCTGCTGGCTGGTAGGCAGTGTACTAGTCTTACATTCGGAGGATCGCAGGTTCGAATCCTGGAGTCAAGTCAAAGTATTTTGTATTTTTTTTTTTTTTTAACTAAAGCTTTCAAGTCAAAGCATTTTGGGTTTTTTTAACTAACACTAAAACTTTTCAAATAAATTGTTTGTTAAATGATAAGAAATAATGTTAAATTATAATATAATTCAAGATGGTACATACTTAATGTTATCTAAAGAATATCTAAAGTTGTTGTGGCTGCAGTGGTAAACACGTTGACTTTCACGCGATGAGTTCTGAGTTCAAACCTTGGCCGGGGAAGCCAATTTAATTTATATAGAAAAATGTTTCTGATGTCAACCACATGTAAGTTAAATAATTAATAAAATAAACTTACTACATTAAATTAAATTCATGTTGATCTAACTTGAAATAACTTTGATTCAAAATGATTCTACATTTTGATTTTAACAGTACGTAAATGTTAGTTCAACGTGAAATAAAGTTATTTCAAGAGGAAAAATTTTATTTGACAATTACTATAAATCATGTTAAATTAACATGAAACACATATGAAGCAAAATTATTGCCGAAAAATATTAGATTAACCTTGTTTTAGTAGATTTTAAGTTGAAATTTTTCTGTGTGTACATGTAAATAAAAATATTCTACTATTACTTCAATAGAAGAGACAAAAAGGAACCAAAAGGGTAAATACGGGAAACGGTGCTAAAAATTTTAAATTCGGGAGAATTCATATAATTGAAACATTTTAAATCTGAGTAAGTTATTATTAACTGAAAAAAGTGTATTTATTCTTGAACATTGGCTTTTACTTTGAATATTAATTTGGTACCTTTGCAAAAATATTTTGACAGTTCTTCAGCCTCTGAAACGTTTGTGACTCTTACGAGATTGAGAATTAAAACTTTACCCATAAAATGGCTGATTTGGCTATAAAATGTCTGAATTGGCATCACTGGCTTCATGCGATGAATTTACACAGCGCATTGTTAGCAATGAATTCGTCAAGATGGGCGCAATGCATCATAAGTCGCAGTTGTGTTCCTAACATTAATTAGTGCGTTTTTTTTTTCATTAAATTTTAATTTCATTACATCATTTTACTTAAGACTGGAGTATTATCCACACAGCTGGAAGCTTGCCAAGGTTAAAATGATTCCAAAGCCGGGCAAAGATCTAACCAAGGCTGAGTCATATAGGCCAATAAGTCTACTATCAACAATGTCAAAGCTTTTCGAAAAACTGCTCAAAACAAAATTGTCCCCAATTCTAATTAGTACTGGGTGCATACCAGACCATCAATTTGGTTTTAGAAGTCAGCATAGCACCATTGAACAAACTCATAGATTGGTTCAATTTATAAGAAGAACTTTTGAAAAAAAAGTATTGGACCAAACACAAAAGAACGCTGGCCTTCGAAAACGGCTGGCTGTTCCGTTCAACTATGTGTTGTTAGTCAGAATATTTACAACAGACTTTGGTGTTATTTGTTCATTAATAATTATCACATGTAATTTGGCTTAAAAAGCGATACGAACTTTAGCCCGTTCAAATCACAAATATAGAAACAAATGGAGTTCGAATAATAATTAAAATTAACTAAAAAAAGAAAAAAAGTATTGTTCTGCGCTGTTTATTGACATTTCCCAGGCATTTGATAAAGTGTGGCATGAAGGCCTAATTTTAAAATTGAAGACTTACTTACCAATAAACATTTTAAATCTTTTGGAAAGTTACATTATTTCCCGTAAGTTCACTGTTGTGGAAGGAGACTTTACGAGTAGGCCTGAAACTATCTCATCCGGTGTGCCACAGGGGAGTATACTGGGGCCAGTTTTATATTTGATTTATACTTGTGATATGCCTGTGAGCAGTAGTATCCATACTTCCACATTTGCCGACGATACAGCCTGCCTTAGTATGCACGAAAACCCTGATGAGGCATCCCGCAAACTCCAGGAACACATAAGCCAGATGGAGCTATGGTTAAACGTATGGAGAATTAAGGTAAATGAACAAAAGTGTGTTCAAGTAACATTTACCTTACGAAGAGCTACTTGTTCCCCCATTCGGATTAACAATCAAGTTGTTCCTCAACATTCACATGTGAAATATCTTGGTATACACCTTGATCGACGACTTACATGGAAACACCACATTGATTCTAAGCTATCACAAATGAAACTTAAATTAACTCAGGTACATTGGCTGATTGGTAGAAATTCAACAATCAGCCTAGACTGCAAACTTTTAATATACAAGCCAATATGGTGCTACGGAATTCAGCTATGGGGCACTGCTTCTGCTTCAAATGTTGAGAAAATCCAACGAAGGCAAAACAAAATTTTACGCTTGATAACGTCGGCTCCATGGTACATCAAAAATTCAAATATACATCGTGATTTAAATATGACACTAGTGACTGAAGAAATTGCAAAATAGGCAGGCAAATACCTAACAAAACTCGAGTCACATCCTAATCCGCTTGCTCGTAATATACTGAACTTTACTAGACACATCCGCTTAAAAAAGAGAGATACAAGGGCTCTAATAAACAACACTCCAGATGCAGCTGCTTAAAAATATTTTTTTTTGTGCATATCACTACTTATGATTATTAATAACTATCACTTAGTTTATGTACGACATTGGTTGGGCCTAATAATTATACTTTAGATTAAGATTTGAATACTTATTGTTAGTTCATAATTGAAGATACAATAAATAAAAAAACGTCTTGAAAAAAAAATTACTTAAGATGATTTTACTACTTCTTAGTGGCTTTCCAAATTTGAACTCTTAATTTAATCAATAAATGTCATATCATACATATGTATGTATATATGTATGTAAAATACATATTTACGTCTTTGCTGCAAATGGAATTTTTTTTTAAATGCTCTATATAAACAGATCAATAGAAGATTTATTTATCTACAATTATAAAAAGGCAAATAAGCTAAATGCCGGTTTTATTTACGTGGAATTTAGGACCTTTAAGTTCTGATATTTAAAAAAAAGATTAAAGTAAATTTATGACAAACTTGTTCAGCAGAAATTAAAAAATTCCATTTTTTATTTCAATAAATTTCTAGACTAGCACATTAATGTACTCGTATACTGCAGTGCATGAGGAATAAATAACATTTGTTTAATTAAGCTAGTTTCACACGATATGTACATGATGTACATTTGACTTGTCAAACATAAAGTCCACACCTGATGAATTTATATCATGATGAATGTCAAATTTATATCATGAAGAAAATTCAATAGACTCAATTTATCAATATTATGGCAGAGTTATAATATAATTATAAGAGCTCACGGCCTGATGAATTCATCTTGATATCAAATATCATTTTATGTGTTACTGTGCATTTAACGGTTATTTATTAAACAATTTTCGTTTAAAAAAGGCGACACAACAATTATTTGTGACCAAAAAATTAAACAACACGAAAAATATGTAGATATTTTTAGCAAGTATTTTTCAAATATTTATTTGATTCATCATGATATAAAATCATCAACGTCTACCCCTTTGTGTTGATATTAATGACAGTTGGTCTGCCGGCGTTATATTACGAGTTATGATATAAAATTTTGAGGTGTGGACACTATGTTAGGGCCACTCAGACTATTATACGTGTATAAAGACTTTTATCACACTTTACGACAAAGAAATCTAAACACATTTGTTTCGACTGCCAAAAAATTTAACGTAAAGTGACATTTTATGTTCACACCATCATTGATTTAAACAAAATAAAGATAAAAAGAAAAGAAATTTTTCAGACATGACTTATACGAAAAATTATTCAATACGATAAGGATATTCAATATTTATAGCCAGTTTAAGACGAAGACATAAATCATAAACGACGGCGCGGCATCGGCGTCGAAGCAAAGGACTTGTTAGTTTGATTATTACTTGACTTTGTAATAATGCAACGATGCTACATTGGCTACATGCCGTGTACTAGCATCATATGTACATGTAGATATTAACATGCTTACAGATGAGCTGCGCCAGAAAATGTCTTCGATTCGCCTACATGTGCCAAATATGTATTTTGGAACAAAAATACTATAAAATTTTTACGCATCTAGCCACTACTAGTAACTTTAAAAAATGCAACGAGCATGCTGAAAATTCTCGTGCCGTCATCGCCACATACGCATGTGACTTTTTACATGCCGTGTACTGTAGGCTTCAGTTATAATGCAATAATACTCTTTAAATGTGTGTAGTGATAATGCAAAATTAGTGCATTCTTCGCCATATGATTTGGTGCTAGTGCAATATTAATGTACTACTTAGTGATTTTTTATGGGAATTGTTAAAATTTAAGTTTAAAATTTTTTAAACGCACTAATAAAAAATTAATATTTTACTTCTTAAGTAAATGGTAAAGAAAATAAAAAACATATTGATTATTGAGTTCTTGTTTCAACTTTGTTATTTGTTTTAAGCTTCTCATTTGTTTAAATGAAAGTTTATAATAACGGGTGTTTTTTTTAGAGGTATAGAACTTCGAATTGAAATAAAACACAAGAAAATCGTTTTAATGTCCATCAATTTGGCTTTATTGGAAGGATAATTTTATGCCATTAATGTTTAAATATGATTTCGGGCATGTGGCCGCCGCGGCTGGCTCGAATAAAGCCAATTCTACAGGTCCAATTTTCAACCACTTTTTCGAGCATATGGGGCCGTATGTTGGCAATAACGCCACGAATGTTGGTTTCCAAGTCCCCTAACGTTTCTGGTTTGTTGGCGTAGACGAGCGACTTCACATATCCCCAAAGAAAATAATCCAATGGTGTCAAATCACACGATCTTGGTGGCCAATTGACAGGTCCATTCCGCGAAATAATGCGCTCATCGAATGTTTCCTTCAATAAATCGATTGTGACGTGCGCTGTGTGGCATGTAGCGCCGTCCTGTTGGAACCACAACTCATCCACATTCATGCCATCCAATTCGGGAACAAAATAGTCGGTTATCATGGCTCTATACCGGTCTCCATTAACGGTAACTGACTCTCCAGCATTATTTCGGAAGAAGTATGGCCCAATGACTCCACCAGCCCATAGAGCACACCAAACAGTCAGTTTTTGTGGATGTAATGGCGTCTCAAGGGTCTCATGTGGATTCTCTTCACTCCAAATGCGGCAATTTTGCTTGTTGACGTAGCCATTCAACCAAAAATGAGCCTCATCACTGAACAAAATTTTGCGATTAAAATCAGCATCGAGATCAATCTCATTTTCGGCCCATACACCAAAATCACGACGCATTGCATGGTCTCGCGGCTTTAATTCTTGCACAAGCTGGATCTTGTAAGGTCGCAAGTCAAGATCTTTGCGCAAAATCTTCCATAAAGTTGGTGGACAAACCTCCAATTGCTGTGCACGGTGGCGAATCGATTCATTCGGGTCCTCTTCAACACTTTGCTCTACAGCGGCAATTGTTTCTTCGGTGCGCACTGTTCGACATCTCTGCGGATGCGTATTATCACATAGAGTAAACGTAGTGCGAAAACGATCCATGGTTAACCGAATTAATTGCTCTGATGGACGATTATGTCGACCATAAAATGGACGGAGCTTGCGGTAAACTTCGCGAACTGAACCATTATTTTCGAAATAAATTTGCACGATTTGCAAGCGTTGTTCTTTTGTCAACCTGTTCATGATGAAATGGCAAACCAAACTAAATATTAATCACTTGACAGCTGACCAAATGGCCGCCAGTTAAAAAAGTGATGCCAACTTAAAGTTCTATACCTCAATAAAAAACACATTATAATAACTCTAGTTGTTCTAAGAAGCTTTGGGTAAAGGTTCCCTGATGATCTGCATTAGCAACAGTGAAATGCGCATAGGATCCAGCTAAACCCCTCAATAATCAATTTCAATGTATTTTTAATAAAAAAAACATATTTTACTTAATAAGTAAAATATTAATCTGGGATTATTAGTGCGTTTAAAAAATTTTAAACTTAAATTGTAACAATTCCCATAAAAAACACTAATTATTATCTTGACTGCACCCGGTCAAAAAAATACTTGTGTGGCAACACTCTATTCTTAAATAGCTGTTATTGTTATTGAGGTAGCTTAGACGAGAACAATTTTTAAGCCGCAGAATTTTTGTTCTTTTCCAAATTACACGAGACTAATTCATCTGGCACAAAATGTATTCATATACACAGCTGTGTGTGTGTTAGTGTTTTTAGTATTCATTTAACATTTGCTGTTTTTAAGTTGTATGTGTATTGGTTTTATGCTGCTAATGCGGGGTTGTAGCTGGTTGAAAAGAAACCGCTCTCTTTGCCAGCACAATTATGCCCGTGTAAATCAGCGCATTTACATTTATTTTCTTTTACATACTCTTACGACTACAATTTGAAGCTGAAAAAAAGTCAGCCAATGTAGCAATGGTAAAGTAAGAAAATAAAAAAACATGTTGATTATTGAGTTCTTGTTTCAACTTTGTTATTTGTTATTGAGCTTCTCATTTGTTTAAATGAAAGTTTTTAATATAATAATAATAAATTTATTAATTTATAAACTTTTAATAAGTGAAATAAGTATAATAAATATATATATATATATACATATATATATATATATATATATATATATATATATATATATATATATATATATATATATATATATATATATATATATATATATATATATATAGTTTAATAATTAATTATAGTTGTTTTTAAATGTTTTGTAACACTGTTTTTAAGTAAAATTTATTTAAACTTTTTCACATACGTTTTCACTACACACAATTGTGTATAACAAAGCAAAACAAAACAAAATGGCGTACAAAAATTGTAAACAACTTTTGACATTCATGCATTAACATTTGCGAGAAAAAAATTAATCACCTGAGTACTTGCATATACTTTATATAAATTTACGTTGATCGTTTAGAACAATTTAAAGAAATGGTCAAGTATTATGGGATGTCAAATTTTTATTGTATTATTTACCATTCGTTATGATATTTTGCATTCACAATATCACACTTGGGACGAATTATTTAAATTCGTGACATGTATTATATTAATACAAAGTATAGTAGTCTGAGTTGAGTGGCCCTTTATCGGGAAAACATGCCAAACATTTCGTTCAGGTGAAATTTTGACTTTTCCCATACAAAATTTTAAAGTTTTACGTGAGCAAACGGTTTGCTTTTTGTTCCCGATAAGGGCCAATATAACGAATGTCGGTAAAAATCACCAATTGGCAGCCAACTTATAATTTTTAGTTTTATACCTACATGTTTAATTTCCTCTCACATAACCTCTTTCTTTATATTTTTGGCACCATACACACGTTATAACAAAAAAGCGGATGTCAGAACCCTTGTCAGATCAAAACAGAATACACTCTAATAGTATTTTCACACTGACATGGTTTTAATAAAAGTTGGTTTTAACGTTAAAACCAACTGCTAAAACCTGGGGGCAAATCGTCACATCCGTGAACGTACAACTCGTCACGTAAAAACGCCATTTTCGGATTATGACATACGTGAACGTATTGAAATCCCATTCAGTTTATACGATTGACGTATTACTTAATTTGTTTTCGTACGATTGCCGATACGATCACGTATGTAACGATTTGAACCCTGGTTTTACCATAAAAATTGTTGTTGTTAAAACCAACTTAAAACCATTTTTGAATTGGTTTTAAGTTGGTTTTATGAAGTGCAACTTTGTTTTAGCTGTGATAAACTCAGTGCAGCCAAGTTGAAATGACCGGCAGCAGCTGATAATGTTTATGCCAGTGAATAACAATAGATGGGCTTGAAAGATTTTCAACTTAAAATTGGATGCAGCAGCAACAATAATCAAAAAATTATGAAAAAAAGAGTTTTTGGAAGGAAGACAACGAAAATATTTTCACTGAACTCTGGAGAGTGAAAATAGACAATATGACTGACATTCATCTGCCAATAGAAAAGGTTTATCTTATAATGTATTTGTTCATTTTTATATATAATAACTTTATTTCCGAACACTTCTTCAGTCTGTATAAGAAGTTCCATAATTTAAAAAATTTTATTCACAAATTATAATAATATAATAATATATAATATAATTTCCATTTTACAACGCATTGTAAAATTTCCGAGTTTTTCAAACAAACAAAAACACTTCTTGTCAAATAAGTGTTATAAAAAACAGAAAAAAATACCAAAAAAAATGCACGCATTTCTGCAGGAGATTTATTTTATTTTTGAGCAAAGTTATTCGGCAGTCTGTGAGTTAAAACCTGAATTTAACAAACTTGCAGTGTGAATGCAAAATCAGCTGTTTATGGTTTTAACGTTAAAATCAGGTTTAAACTTTCAGTGTGAAAACACTATTACGTCCCTTTTCACCGTCTCGTGAATTTCTATGGCGGCAAACAGTTCGAATTACAAATAGCAAAAATATGCTGACAATTACATAAGATAAAATTTTTTGTAGATAAAATTACGAACTGCAAGTATTTTGGGTTAGAATTATAATACAGATTTTGAAATAAATTTCTAAAATATACTTTTTCCATACAAATTTCAAATCGAAATAATTCTAAAAAAAATTTACTTCAATGTAAAGATCTGATAGAAAGAGATAAGAAAAAGTGAAATATAAAATTAAATTTTAATGGGCATGCCTCCGCCAATTTTTTAAATGCCAGACCTTGTATTTTTCAAACCTTAGGGTGTTTGTTAAGTTTTGTTAAAATCGGTTAAGTAGAACCACTTAAAATAAAATATTAAATTTTAATGGGCGTAACTCCACCCATTTTTTAAAT
Organism: Tachina grossa; assembly: GCA_949987645.1. NCBI lineage: Eukaryota > Metazoa > Arthropoda > Insecta > Diptera > Tachinidae > Tachina > Tachina grossa. Next base: position 81,452,857 of record OX465277.1, on the reverse strand, counting down.
GGACAATTGTGTCCATTTTAGAGCTGAAGGTGTGTGGCAGAGAACAAATTGAATACCTTATTTTGTTGTTTTGAATGCAATCACAGAAAACCTGCATATTGTTGTCAATCCACAACATTTAAAAAAAAAACAACACATGGCACAATCGAAAGAGATGAGTGCGTCGAATTTTATTGCTTGCATTGCTTGTTTTATATACATAAATGTTCACTGGTCTTGTCAAAAGCAACGAATACTCAGTGAATGCAGCGAATACTTTTTACTGTTATTGAACACAACAGTAGTCTTTGTATTTTGTGCTTGTATAAAACTCTTACATTAGTATTCATAAAACACGATAGAGATTTGAAATGCATTTTATGTAAAATTTTATATGAAACACTTATTTGAAATACATTTCAGATCTATTTTATTTTTTCCAAATTTTAATTTTTATATTTGCTTTTTTTCTAACTGCAAATATCGGCATTTATTTTTTTCTAAAAGTTCACCCTCACACTGCATTTTTTTTATTTATAGCCTGGTACTCTATTCAAAGTTGTGAAAAATGTTCAGCACCAACTCGCGGTTTTTAGGGTTCCGTACACCAAAGGTGAAAAGGAACCCTATTGTTTTCGCTACGCTGTCCGTCTGTCCGTCACACGGTATTTTCTCAGGAACCGTAAGAGCTACGGACCTGAAATTTGGACACAGTATGTAGAACCTTGGCCGCTACAACAACAAATACATGAGAATTAAAAATTAAAGGGTGTTCCAAAACGAGCAATGAAATATGTTAAAATCCCATGTAATATACATACAATTGTATGAACATATGTATATTGAAACTTGAAATTTATAAAATTAGTGTATTTTTATACAGACTACAACAATTAACGCTAAAATTTAAAAAATTTAAATTAAAGGGTGGTCCATCAGTTAATGCAATTTTGACTATGTAATTTTGACAATTTGCTATATCTTGGAAACCGTAAGAGGCAAACACTTGAAATTTTCAAAAACGGTAAAACTAAAAAAACCGAAAATTATAAAATCGCCAAACCAAAAAAAAAAATCGCCAAAAATTAAAAAAAAATCGCCAAAACGAAAAAAATCGCCAAAATTAAAAAAAATTCTAACACTAAAATAAATCGCCAAATTCGAAAAAATCGCCAAAATGAAAAAAAACGCCAAAATGAAAAAAAAACGCAAAAAATTTAAAAAAATCGCCAAAACGTGAAAATGTCGCCAAAACTAAAAAAAATTTAAATAAACAAAAAATCGCAAAAATTAAAAAAATCGCCAAAAATAAAAAAAACGCCAAGATGAAAAAACGCAAAAAAACCGACAAAATCGCCTAAACAAGAAAATAAAGTGTCTAAACTAAAAAAGAGCCAAAACTTAAAAAAATCGCCAAAACCGAAAAAAACGTAAAAAACGACAAAACAAAAAAACCGGAAAGACCCCAAAAACGAAAAAAATGCCAAAACTATATATTATATAGGATGAAGTTTGTATTAAATTACATATCTAGTGTTCGTACGGAACCCTATGTGCGCGAGTCATAGTCGCACTTTACTGAATTTTTTTTTATAAATTTTTCGCTTTTATTGCTTGAAAGTATGCCACATTGTTAAAATTCCGTGCGAAAAAAGCACTGCTCATGTTGTTTCGCAGCTATACTAAAATGATGCCAGACTAATTTTGCATGGAAAGACATGATTTTATGTGCTTTTCACAACATGCACAGAGTACTACTTTTGCGAATTTATTTCGCAAATATTTCATACCAAATACTTTTATATGTAGTTTGACAGCATTTCGCACGAAATTGTGAACAGAGTATCAGGCTTATAACATTAAAATCACGCAAAATAAACTTATAATTTAAACGCGATATACAAAAGATCAGCGAATACTGAGTGAATGGTATGAAAGAAATCCATCCATTCATGCTGTATCATTTCATTTCACTGCTTGTGTTGTAACGAAATTGTAATAACAGAGTGCGTATGAGCAATCAACAAATCGCAACGAATTGTATAATAGCAATTACATTTGTTATTTTTGTCGAATAGATGCATGGCAAAAGCAACGAATTTATGAATTGTTAGCAAATGCGAATGGTTTCATTCTGTACTCTGGTGTGTGGTAGGTTTCGCAAAACTCGATTTAGTAGAACCACGTTAAATATTATAATACATTTAATGGGCGTAACCCCGCCCATTTTTTCAGCTTTCAAATTGAGTAATTACAACAACCAAAAGTGTTTGATAGATTTTGCAGCAATCAAATAAGTAGAATATCATAAAATTATGAAGAAACAATGTTAAAAAAAATACAGACGATTGATCATCTCCTCTTCTATTTGAAGTCGGTTAAAAATCGTTTTTATTTACAAAATCTACCCTTAAGATGTATTTTATTTATTTTTTTCTTCTTTTTTTTTGAGAAATGAAAGAAACAACCAATATTTTTAAATAAAATTAAGAACATTATATTTTCTTTTATTTTTTCTTTGGCAATACATTTTTTTAATACGCGATTGTTGGTTTAAATTTCGTTCCAAGCAAGTGAAATATGAAAGTGTGAAATAAAACTTTTAAATAGATAATGAAATATCAAAACCTTTTGTTTTATAATGAAATAAATGTTTCAAAAAGTTGTCAGGATTCTGTTTAAAACATTTTGCTTGCAAAGATTTATATCATTCTCATTCCTTAACTATAGCCTTGCAAGCGCGAAAAAATATCAAGAAGGGAGTCTTAAATTTCGAAGTCAACCTTATTTTTGCCAAGCACACATAAGAAACATTTAAATTTTAAAACAAACCTTAGCTGTATTAATGTACTTGTATTAATTAATTCTCATAGATTTACCTTCAGCAATCGCAAATAGTTTTAATTCTTTCAACATACATATGTACATGTGTATACTTTTTCTTTTAATTAATTACTACAAAATTAAAAATTTATTAGAAAATATAATTACGAGGGATTGTGTTTTTAATAGTCATTAAAATCTTGAGATTATGATAGAAAACTAAACTTGAATTTAAAAAAAAACAACTTTTTAAATAGAATTGTAGCAAAAAGTTAAATAAGAAAATAACCTGAAATTCACATGCAAACAAACAAAAAATCCAATAACAAACATTTACATATAAATTTTAATAATTCTCAAATTAGTTATTATAAGGCAGAATTAATAATGAAAGAAAACACCTTAAACTAAAATAATTACAATCTGAAATCTTACAATATTCATATGCACATTTAAAACTTTATTATCAAGTATTTAAGATCAGGTCACATTAATGTCACATGACATCAACATGACTACAAAAATAAAACTTACACATTTACATTTTGCGCAGCAGATATTTTGTTTATGAAATAAAATTACATAATGGAAAGATTTTTAAAAATTTGGTCACTACACCATTTCCTGTTGTATTTCAGAAGTTTCCAATTGTTTTTCAGAAATTTCTAAATATGTTTCAGAAGTTTCTAATTATATTTCAGAAGTTTCTAATTATATTTCAGAAATTTTTATTTATACTTCAGAAATTTCTAAATATGTTTCAGAAGTTTCTAATTATAGTTAAGAATTTTCTAATTACACTTCAGAAGTTCCCAATTATGTTTTAGAATTTTCTAATTGCATTTCCGAAAGTTCTAATTGCTTTTCAGAAATTTCTAATTGCTTTTCAGAAATTTCTAATTGTTTTTTTAGAAATTTCTAATTGCATTTCCGAATTTTCAAATTACATTTCAGAAACTTCCAATTGTATTTCAGAATTTTCCATTTTTATTTCAGATATTTATATATATTATTTTGTATAAAATTTTGGGGGTTTTTTTTTAATAAACAATATGTGTAAGAATTATACCACTTTATTGTGAACTACATACATACATTCATATGTAAAAATTTACATACATACATGTATATGTATGTACATATGTATATGCAGAAGATTGACCAAATCAATAAATCTGATTTGAAATGTTAAATGTATTTATGTGTTTTTACATAGTGTTAGAAATCAAGAAAGGAAAATACTGTATTACTCTCTTTGTAAATGTCGCTTTTCCACATTAAAACAAAAATCACCATATCAGTTATGTTTGTATCATTTTATTCATTTCATGGTATAAAAAATGTAAATGTACAATTTTTTACTATGTACAGGGTGGGCCAAAAGAAACCAAGGGGTGTAAAAGTTTAATAACTTTTTTGTTTATTAATTTTTTTTATTTTTTCTTTCAGATTATATAGACAACACTTGGAGAATTTATAATGGAGAGGTTCACAACTGAACAGAGAACCAGAACAATAGAATTTTATTATTTAAACCAAGGATCAATTATTTTAAGCTCATTTTCATTAGAATGGCTTTGTTAATAAGCAGAACTGTAGGTTCTGGGGTTCTCAAAACCCAAGAGCCATTCATCAACGCCAATTGCACCCCATCAGGTGTACAGTATGGTGTGGGATCACATCTGAAAATGTCATTGGGCCCTACTTCTTCGAGAATGAAGATGGAAGTGCTGTAACCGTAAATGGAGAGCGGTATCGGTTTATGATAGAAAATTTTTTACGTCCTGCTCTTGAAAACAGACCTGGTATGTGGTTTCAGCAGGATGGAGAGACTGCCCATACTGCCCGAGACACAATGGCACTTTTAAGTCAAATTTTTGGAGAGCGAATAATTTCTTGAAATTCGGAAATTATTTGGCCAGCGCGATCGCCAGATTTGACAGCACCCGACTATTTTCTTTGGGGGTTTTTGAAGGAGCGAGTGTATGTGAACAAGCCAGAGACAATCCTTGAACTCAAGGCAAACATTGTTGCAAAAATTCGAACGCTACAGCCACAAGTTTTGAAAAATGCTCTAAAAAGAGCCCATCAGTGCGAAATTGAAAATTCTAAAATACAATTGGAAGTTTCTGAAATTTAATTTGAAAATTCGGAAATGCAATTAGAAATTTCTAAAAGACAATTAGAAATTTCTGAAAAGCAATTAGAATTTTCTGAAATGCAATTAGAAAATTCTAAAACATAATTGGAAACTTCTGAAGTGTAATTAGAAACTTCAGAACTATAATTAGAAACTTCTGAAACATATTTAGAAATTTCTGAAATATAATTAGAAACTTCTGAACGATAATTAGAAACTTCTGAAACATATTTAGAAATTTCTGAAAAAGAATTGGAAACTTCTGAAATACAACTGGAAATGGTGTAGTTGTAAGTTGTACTAATGTAGGGGGTTTCAATATTTTTGCATAAAAAATTTATAAAAATATATGTATATGTATAAACCTCATGTCAAATTAAAGAGATGTAACTATTAAATGCAAATGGACGTAAAAATCGATTTGATAAGAATTTTGAAATTATGTATAAAAAGAAAAACAAACCAAAAAAGTTTGTCTTAAGTAGAACAAAAATAAGCAAATTAACTAAAATGTGCATAATTAGTAAAGAACACACGACAGTGGCAAGACAGTTGTAAATTTAGAGATGGTAAAATTGAGCTTTCATTACCAAAAAGAAGCTTTCAGCAAATTGTCATACGATGAATCGTAACAATTCACTATTATTCCAATTGCAATAATGGCTGAGTATATAAAGCAGAAATCTACATCAACTGACACCACACACATTAAACCAAACACAAAAGAACGCTGATGATGAAGGTGTGTAGTGGTCTTCGAAAACAGCTAGTTGTTCCGTGTTACTAACAGCCCAATTATGAATAGCAATTCCCCGGGAGTTTTTTCCCTTTTCCCATTCCTCCTATTATGAATTAAAATTTCCCCGGGAAAAAACTCCCTGGGAAAAAAGTAGGTATTCTAAATATGAGGGAGAGGGAGAATTTGTTGAGAGTTTTCTCCCCAAACATTTTGAAGGGAAATAATGCAAAAATTTTAAAATCATATTAATAAATATTGAAAAACAATAGTATAAGCATTTATTTAGAACAAAAACAGAGCAATTATGTAAAAAATTCCGCAGGGAACAATTCCAACTAATAGCAAATGATAGGGAAAACAAAAAATTCTAATTAGAAAAGGGAGAAATTTTTTACATAATTGCCCTGAAAGTTTAAATAAATACCAAATTATTATATTTCCCTTTTGCATTTTGTATTTTTGCATTTTTATCTAAACACTGCGCAAATGCACTTCAAAAACATAAACTACTTCTGTATTCAGAACAAATACTAAAACAATCAATTTTGCAGTTAACATAATAGGTAAATGGAAGATTTATTTCCTTCTAATTATTATCAAGACCGATAAGAAAAACTTTATAAAATTTACAAATTCCCTTTGTACACACAGTCCACTGGACCTGACTCAGTTTTCACTCCACTTTCTCAGCACAAAGTTATTCCGCATGCCTGAATGGATACACTGTTTATTTAATTTTTATTTAAACAAAAACAAATATTATATTAACACGAAATCTTATTGAAAATGAAAACATCACATTTTTAATAAATTTATATTGCTGAACTTTGCGTTAGTGCAGAAAAATATGTAAACATTAAACAGCTGATCCAGATTTTACTCTCTCCCGTATTTGCTTATTCCCCGGCTATTTAGAATAGGAGGATTATTCCCTGGGAACAAATGATAGGGAAGGGAAAAAATTCCCCGGGAATATTCATAATTGGGCTGTAAGTGTTTGTCAGAATATTTACAACAAACTTTGGTGTTATTTGTTCATTAATAATTATCACATGTAATTTGGCTTACAAAGCGATACGAACTTTAGCCTGATCAAATCGTAAAAATAGAAAAGCACTTTTTTGAAATCTTTTGACAACGAAATCGTTTTAACCATTTAACCGATAAGTTAAGAAAATAATTATGCCAAAAAAGCCGACTTCAATGCAAAGATTTAATAGAAGATAAGAAGAAGTACGTGAAATATAAAACTAAATTTTAATGGGCGTGCCTCCGCCCATTTTTTAAAAGCAACATTGTGTGTTTTTCAGAGCTCAGGGTGCACAGGCTTATAAAAATCGATAAAGTAGAGCCACTTAAAATAAAATATTAAATTTTAATAGGCGTGACTACGCCCATATTTTTAGATGGAGAATTGTGTCTATTTCAGAACTCAAGGTGTGTGGTAACTTTTGTAATAATCGGTTAAGTAGAACCGCGTGAAATATTATAATAAATTTTAATGGGCGTAACCCTGCCCAGTTATCAACCACCAAATTGTGTATTTACAAGAACCAAAGGTGTTTGATATACTTCGTAGCAATGAAATAAGTAGAATATCATAAAATGAAATTTGTAAAAATTGTGGGCGTATCCTCGCCCAATTTTTTTTTACAGTGGTACCAATGGGAAGCTATACCCTCTCGGACAAAAAAATAATTTTTACAATCGGTCTAAAGTGTACGGAGTTATGAAGTAACACCGCCCAAAAAAATAGAGACGAATGGTTAACATTCTGCTTGTTTTTTAAATCCGTTAAAAATTTTAAGATTTGGCCTAGTATTTTATTTTTAGATTTCATGTTTCATGAATATGGCAACAATATTGGTTGACAAATGGGATTGGTTGGCGTCTGGAATAATGAAGCAAACCTAATACAACACTCGAAATAAAAACAAAAAATACAACTGATAAAAAGCAGTTGTCTTATGGTAAAAAAAAGTTGTAATCCATAATAAAAATTTTACAACTACAACTAAACTATCCATTTAGTTGTAAAGGGGCCTAAATGAATCCCGAGTATCGCTTTAAAGAGGAGTTTTGGAGTTATAAAAGAACATACATTTTCCGAAAATTTTCTGCAATGAGCGACATCGAACCAAATAACCAACCAATTTACATGAAATTTGCAGCATTCGACACATTTTTTCAAGTTCAAAAAATCAATTGTAAAATTAAATAATTTTTTTCAAAAATTTTCCACAACGATATCTCTTGAGCGAAATAATATAATTTAGTTAAGTTGATTGCTTTTTGGTTATTATAATTGAAATTTTATCGGGTCATGGGTCATGAGGTTAAAGTTTATTTGAAAAAAATATTTTTTAATAAAATTCTCGAGATCTAACAAACCGAATAAGTCCGTTATGTTATAGTATCTACATGAGCCCATTGTACTAAGAATGCCACATTTGGTTGCAATCGGTTAAGCAATTCCTAATTCTGATTACACATTATGGCATTTTGTGACATCGCCATAATGTCTGCTAGTGTCAACGTTTGTCATTTCCTATATTTTTCGTTGTCCATTTGAAAATGACACCACGAAATAGCAACAACAGAAATACTGAATGTATACTCAGCATAACTAATGAGAAAGTATCCACGAGTTGTCGCCCTTATAAGCACTAAAGACATTCACCACAGCAGACTACCGACTGCTGTCTTTTGGTATTTCTCCCAGCTAATAAAGTCTAGTTTAGTTTTTCTTCTTTTCTTTAGAAACTCACATTAATAAATAAAAATAAAATATTTCATTTAATAAGATTTGAAATTACTGAACTTAAGCGCGATTAAAAAATTCTTTTTGATTAAAATTCACTATAGTAGTTCAATTTAAAATGTCTCAAAATCGTATAATTTAAGGAAAAACTCGTCAAATCGTTATTTTGACGTCAAATGTAACATATACGATAATTTTGAACACAAAGTAAATTACACTTGCTTAATTCACAACAATCTTTATCGTGTATTTGTGTATCAAATACACTTTTGGTTTTTTAATTGTGAACACCCTCTGTGTTTTGTATTAATGTATTTCGTATTTTAAATGAAAAATAAGAACAAGCTACATACAAATTCTCTCAGAGAGCCTCTCTTTGAATACAACATTTTAAAAATATATGAAATAAAAGTGTAATAGTGTATTTCATTTTTGTATGAAAATTTCATACAACAAATGTTACACTCTTGTATTTAATATAATACAATCGATACAGAGATACAAGGGGTTTTGTGAATTAAGCAACTGTTACATACGATAAAATGTACATTGTGTTATCTCCATAACTATTATAATTATCGCTATAATATTTTGTCAACAGATGAATTAATGGATTTAGAACCAACTCGAAAAAAGTTGAACATACGATAATTTCGCGCACAGAGGTCGATATGTACATATATAAAGCAGAGAATAACAAAAGTATCGTTTTAAGTACTCTTTGAGTATTGGCCGTCAAACAACTATTTACATATTTATTATAATTAAAATTACAATAAATTAAAGGCTAAAACAAAAGCACTACCAACAATGGCTATCGACTTAAAAAATAATAAAAAATACGCTCATTTGCCCACACGCGCACGAATTGGATCTAAACCAAATGTGTATAAACACCCAACAACTATATTTATACTGGTACACTAGAGCGGATCGATTTGTATGGACAAAAACTAATCGATATTGTGCCATCGATTTTTCGATAGCTTTTGGCATGAGAAAAAAAAGAGTTCCACAATCAATGTAATTTCTTTTTTATTTTTTTGAGGTTTTTTGTAGTAGGTAATAAAAAAACTCGGCTGATTTAATTTTTTTTAAATAATCATATATGTAAATAAATTTTTTGTTGTTGTGGTGGAGTTAAATATTGATATCAAGGTGTATCTAACTAGGTGGCAGCGCTACTTGAGTTGATAATTTTTTGCTCACACACACATACACATAGCTTCGTAGCTGAATGAATGTCAAAAAACTTCAATTTTTTTTTTTGGTTTTAGTACAATTATTTTTGTGCTTTTGACATTCTTCGGTTCTTTACACAGCTATGTTTGCCGTATTTTTGCATAACAAATCCTTACGCAGTCACCTGAATAATTACACCATGATTGATTGATACGTAATAAATTAATATGTCATGGAAAATAATTATTTTCAATTTATTTGCTCTGTAAAAGAAATCTGCATATTATTATTTGAGACAACGACAAAACTTCTACCGAGAGCGTTCGTGTCTTAAGTCTTTTGTTTTATACTATTAATTAATAAATAAGTAAGAAAATCGAGTATTGTTCTTAAAAAAATTAAGCAAGAGTTCTCTAAGACTTTTAATAATTTCAACAAGTCGTGAGAATGTTTAAGAGCTTTTTTTTAGAGTTCCGTAAAGGTGAAAAGGAACCCTATTGTTTTCGCTACATTGCAAACAGGGACAAATTACCGAATTAGGATGACAAAAATGAAATTTTTTATTTTAAATGAGACATTTTTAGATTTAGTTGAACTGTATAGTTAAACATACGTAGGTAGAGTAATATAACTTCGTGCTAACCTAAATAGAAAAATTAAAAAAGGGAAAAATAGGGGAAATGAATAGTGATACTTACATATGTATTTACCAGAGGTAAATCAATAATTGTACACAACAAATAATTTCTCACATTCCGTTTCATTAGAATTTAAGTTAAATAGCTGATGTTAATAACAATCTCTACCCAAGTAGACAGACTAGGGTGCTGATGAAGTGCGTTGCTGCACAGAAAAATATCGGTATTTCCCCCAGCTTAAAAGTCTAATTTAATTTTTCTTCTCTTCTTTAGAAACTCACATTAATTAATAATAACAAAAATTAAAAATTTTAAAAACCCCCGACTTTTTTCAGAAAAGATGTTATATCTTCTAAGCGGCTGGAGCGATTTTCTTCAAACATAGCTAAGAACCCTCTCGATCAAGTCATCCTTCAAACAGAAAAAACTAAATGAAAATCGGTCGAGCCGTTTGGCCTGTACGTGGAAACGGAGAGACACACAGATACACAGATACACAGACACACATTACAAACTTATAACACCCCTTTTTTTTGGTCGGGGGTTAAAAATATTTCAATCAATAAGAAATGAAATTACTGAACTTAAGCCCGAATAAGAAATTATTTCTGATTAAAATTTTTTGTTTTATTAAATGTAAATACTATTGCACTTAATATGTTCTATATACCAGTACGCAATAAACCTATAAATATTTATATTTTTAACCCATCACATTAGTCTGTACGTGCGTGCAAAGCATTATTATCTGTTACACGCACTTATACCTGTCAGCAGCATCTATAGCGTTTATTGTTGCTACACTCGACATGTTTTGTAAATTTAAATTTTATAATTAAATTTTAAATATATTTTAAAGCATCAGGTATCTAATTTAATTTGCAGTTATATTAATACAGCAATTATATGTAGTGTAGATATAGTATATTATTTTTATTATGAAATATATTGAAAAATTTATTTTAGTTAGAGCTATAAAAAAGTTCCAAACAGTTCCACGACTTTTTCTTATAATTTAATAAACACAACTACTAATAAGTGCAAAAAAGTCAAGTGATAGTCCCCCTGTTTCTCCTTTCAATAAATAGAGCATTTTTTCCTCAGGTAGTACACCTAATTCCCATTCGATAAATTTCTTAAAAAGTCTACGCCATATTGGATGGGAAATTTTGAACTTTTCAAAACTAACCCTAAAAATCTTGAGATACCTAGTTTTATTAAAATTTATTCAGTCCATATGAAGTAAATAATTTTGTCGCACTAAATTTACAATTTGCCCCTGTGTGCGCTGTCCGTCTGTCCGACAAAAAATCAAGAACTTTTTTTCCTCATGCCAAAAGCTGTCGAAAAATCGATGGCACAATATCGGTTGCAAAATCGACTCACCTCATTACACACATTTTTTTAAATTAAGCAGCATAAACGATAACAACTGTAAATTATAGACTGTATGAGCTACAATCATACGTACACGCAAAGAAAAAATATGGTTGAGGTAACCATAATCAAACAGAAACATACTGTGATTGAATTATATGGTTGCAGTCAAATCATATTATTGTTAATAAAAAAGCAAACTTTAATAATATTATTATCTGAGTTAATAATAATATTATCTACAAAAACCTAATATGTTATATGTTATACCTAAGCTTAGTATTTTAAATATGACAACACTATTGTTAGATGTGACTAAAAAATAATTGAGACTCACCATACCATGTTCTAATATTATATTAATATTGTTAAATACGACCACAGTATTATTTAATATAATAATACTATTTTGTTTTTTTTAAATAAAAATAATTTAATAAGAAATAAAAATAAATTAATATTATTGAAATAAAATGTATACATATATAGAAATGTATACTTATACGACATACAGACATGTCTGTATAAAGAGATACACAAATGCTTATATAGATTTTTTATGTAAAATTAATTAAAAATCAGTCTACATATTTTTCATTTAACTTTAACGAAAATGTTATTTAATTTTTAATGTTAGAATGTGAACTGACTTAAAACTGTGAAAAACTATTTTTTCCTTTTATTTTTTTACTATAAATTACAAAAAAATTTAATGAACGAAAAAATCTAAATGGCTTTTTCTATAAGCGGATGATTTATCTTTCACAAGAACGAATCTTGATTTCTGTACAAATCAAAGATGTTTCCCTGGCTTCTATAATTTTTCTGTGAAAAATCAACACCAAATTCAGTATAAACAAATAACTTTGACTTTATTTTCTACAATTTAACTGTCAAACAAATCACAAAAAAATTTAAGTATTGAGTCAAAATAAAGTAAAGGTTATAAGAAAAAAAACTTAGTTCTAATAAACAACGGAAAATTCGAAATGCAATGAAAATCTGTTTTAATGAGTAAATAGATTTCCAATTGAATGCTAAAATTAACAATTAAATTGCTTACCCCCTTATTCATACAATTTAAAATTAATTTGAAATTAATTTTATGTAAAAATTTTAATAGAAATTTTTTTTTAATAGATACTTTTTTAGGGTTCCGTACACCAAAGGTGAAAAAGAACCCTATTGTTTTCGATACGTTGTCCGTCTGTCCGTCACACGGTTTTTTGTCAGGAACCGTAAGAGCTACGGACCTGAAATTTAGACAGAGTATGTAGATCCTTGGCCGCTGCAACAACAAATACATGAGAATTAAAAATTAAAGGGTGTTCCAAACAGAGCAACGAAAAATGTTAAAATCCCATGTAATATACATACAATTGTATGTACTTGAAATTTTAAAAGTTAGTGTATTTTTATACAGACTACAACAATTAACACTAAATTTAAAAAATTTAAATTAAAGGGTGATCCATCAGTTAATGCAATTTTGATTCAGAGGCAAACACTTGAAATTTTCATAAGCGGTAAAACTAAAAAAACCGTCGAAAATTATAAAATCGCCAAACCAAAAAAAAATCGCCCAAAATTAAAAAAAATCGCCAAAACGAAAAAAAACGCCAAAATTAAAAAAAAGCCAAAAATCGAAAAAAATCACGAAAACGCGAAAATGTCACCAAAACTAAAAAATTTTTTTATATAAAAAAATTCGCAAAAATGAAAAAAATCGGCAAAAAAAAATCATTAGTGATTTTTTATGGGAATTGTTAAAATTTAAGTTTAAAATTTTTTTAAACGCACTAATAATCCCAAATTAATATTTTACTTATTAAGTAAAATATTTTTTTAATTAAAAATACATTGAAATTGATTATTGAGGGGTTTAGCTGGATCCTATGCGCATTTCACTGTTGCTAATGCAGATCATCAGGGAACCTTTACCCAAAGTTTCTTAGAACAACTAGAGTTATTATGTTATAAACTTTCATTTAAACAAATGAGAAGCTTAAAACAAATAACAAAGTTGAAACAAGAACTCAATAATCAACATGTTTTTTATTTTCTTTACCATTACTAAAGGGTGTTTGTTTTAGAGGTATAGAACTTCGAATTGAAATAAAACACAAGAAAATCGTTTTAATGTCCATTAATTTGGCTTTATTGGAAGGATAATTTTATGCCATTTATGTTTAAATATGATTTCGGGCATGTGGCCGCCGCGGCTGGCTCGAATAAAGCCAATTCTACAGGTCCAATTTTCAACCACTTTTTCGAGCATATGGGGCCGTATGTTGGCAATAACGCCACGAATCTTCCAAGTCCCCTAACGCTTCTGGTTTGTTGGCGTAGACGAGCGACTTCACATATCCCCAAAGAAAATAATCCAATGGTGTCAAATCACACGATCTTGGTGGCCAATTGACGTGCGCTGTGTGGCATGTAGCGCCGTCTTGTTGGAACCACAACTCATCCACATTCATGCCATCCAACTCGGGAACAAAATAGTCGGTTATCATGGCTCTATACCGGTCTCCATTAACGGTAACTGACTATCCAGCATTATTTCGGAAGAAGTATGGCCCAATGACTCCAACAGCCCATAGAGCACACCAAACAGTCAGTTTTTGTGGATGTAATGGCGTCTCAAGGGTCTCATGTGGATTCTCTTCACTCAAAATGCGGCAATTTTGCTTGTTGACGTAGCCATTCAACCAAAAATGAGCCTCATCACTGAACAAAATTTTGCGATGAAAATCAGCATCGAGATCAATCAAAATGCGCAAAATCTTCCATAAAGTTGATGGACAAAGCTCCAATTGCTGTGCACGGTGGCGAATCGATTCATTCGGGTCCTCCTCAACACTTTGCTCTACAGCGGCAATTGTTTCTTCCGTGCGCACTGTTCGACGTCTCTGCGGATGCGTATTATCACATAGAGTAAACGTAGTGCGAAAACGATCCATGTTTAACCGGATTAATTGCTCTGATAGACGATTATGTCGACCATAAAATGGACGGAGCTTGCGGTAAACTTCGCGAACTGAACCATTATTTTCGAAATAAATTTGCACGATTTGCAAGCGTTGTTCTTTTGTCAACCTGTTCATGATGAAATGGCAAACCAAACTAAATATTAATCACTTAACAGCTGACAAAATGGCCGCCAGTTAAAAAAGTGATGCCAACTTGAAGTTCTATACCTCAATAAAAAGCACCCAATACATTGGCTGACTTTTTTTCAGCTTCAAATTGTAGTTGTAAAAGTATGTAAAAAGAAAATAAATGTAAATAACAACAACAGCTATTTAGGAATAGAGTGTTGTCACACAAATATTTTTTGACCTAAAAAAAATCGCCAACATGAAAAAACGCCAAAAACCGAAAAAAATCGCCAAAACAAGAAAATAAGGTGTCAAAACTAAAAAAAGAGCCAAAACTTAAAAAAATCGCCAAAACCGAAAAAACGCCAAAACAAAAAAACCGAAAAGACCCCAAAAACGAAAAAAAATGCCAAAACTATATATTATATAAGATGACGTTTGTATTAAATTACATATCTACTGTTCGTACGGAACCCTTCGTGCGCGAGACAGAGTCGCACTTTACTGAATTTATTTTGTATTCCTTCACTTTAATAATTCTGTGAGTGTGATTTTTTGGTTATACCTAAAAAGCTCTTTTTATGTCAAAACGAAAGCTTTGGAATATGTTTTATAAAAATCAAATTTTAAACTTTATCGTTTATAAACGAAACATAAAAACTAAAGGGCTTATGTTTTCTAAAAACAGGCTGTTAAACTCTAACCATATCAAAATTTTTTATGGATGTGATAATGTAATTATTAAATTCAAACATTATTCTGTACATTAAATGTTTAAAATAACAATAACTAGTTTTCAACGACCACACATTTGTTTCAGAGAACATAATCACCCTTATCGGGAATAAAAGTTCACGTGAAAAGCATTCCCTTTCACTAAAATTGTGATCGCCAATGTTTGCGTTGTTGTTGTGTTAGTATACTATTTTCTAATTTTGTTCAGCATATTTTTGTTCACGGGAAATATTTCACGTGAACAAACTCTTCGCCTTTTATTCCCGATAAAAGTGAATATTGTTTTCTCAACCATTCTACAACCATATCTTTTCTTTGCGTGTATATGCATTGCAGGGTAAAGGTTCCCTGATGATCTGCACTATCAACAGTTAAATGCGCATAGGATCCAGAGAACCCCTCAATAACTAATTTCAATGTATTTTTAATAAAAAAAACATTGTACTGAATAAGTAAAATAATATTGCGAGATTATTAGTGCGTTAAAAAAATTTTAAACGTAATTGTAACATATCCAAAATGACCAATTATTAAACATTTTATGTTTGTATGGGCTATAAAAATACTTGTAAATACTAATAAGTTTTTATACAAATGAAATTCCAACCTATTTCAATATTTTTTTTAATTTAAATCTGGCATTATACTTTTCTTCTGTGGAACATTTTAGCAGAATTTTTTGACCGATTTAGCATTCTCTCATCATCATTTTCTGGCAACACTGCTTTTATTGTTGCTGTTGCTGTCAATGTTTTATGTTTTTTATTAGATATGTGGAAATTCCTTGATCTGCTATTGACTCATGAATTAGTCACGCATAAAGGCTCAGTTAGCCGACTGTAATGTAATGTAACTGTAACGTAGAAAACAGCTGATCGATATTTTTATGTGAAAAGTAGGTTACGTTACTTTACATCTCTATAACCATTTTCATTACTTTTCACATAACAATATCGATCAGCTGTTTCCTACTGTTGCAGTTACTTTACATTACAGTCGGCTAACTGAGCCTTAAGTCAAGTATGAGTTGCGCGTGATCGTGGTTGTCTTTATATGCAATAATGATTTAAAAAAATAACGTGTGTGACATTATCGAACTTTCTCAGGCTTATAAATAATCTATTTTTATGTAATTTATATACACCCAGAGAAAAAATCGCTTAAAATCAATAAAAACCATATTGAATTAATAAGAAACACTAACGAAAGTCTAGTCATGTTGAAATTTCTTATTTCAATATAGCAAAATATTAACTAACAGTATTAATTTATTAATTTTATTTATTTTTAAGTATATCATTGTACATTTTTTATTATATTTAAAAATATTGAATTAATGTTACGCGGAAATCTACATCAACTGACACCACACACAGTGGACCAAACACAGAAGAACGCCGATGATGAAGGTTTAGTGGCCTTCGAAAACGGCTGGCTGTTCCGTTCAACTATGTGTTGTCAGAATATTTACAACTAACTTTGGTGTTATTAATTAATAATTATCACATGTAATTTGGCTTAAAAAGCGATACGAACTTTAGCCTGTTCAAATCATAAATATAGTTACGCGTTCTTAATTTTAAGTTGCAGCTTTTCTCTGAGTGTACATTCGAAGTCAGTCAGTGGCGGGCAATTCAATAAAAATACCTTGAATTTTTGCTTGATTTGTTGGTTTATATGCATTTCGTTCCTGCTTCGGTATTTCTTATAAAAAATCATGTTTATTAATTAATTCATGGTCACTTTATATGGGAGGGTACCCGGGGGAGTTCCTTACCACCAAGATTTTGTTGGAACATTTGGTTTGTTTTAGTGTGACTCACTCTTGTAGTTCGGCAGACATACGAAAAAATAATAATTACTTGTACCGTCAAGATTTTGTCGAAACATGTACTTTTGTCAAAGAGTTATTCACTTAAAATTTAGTGACCCTTACTATTATAGTTGTGGAAATGTATATATTAATCCGCGAAAAAGGAGGTTTGGCCCCACTGTGCGACGGTGAATATTTATCCATAAAGCAATTGCAAGTAGTTGACTAAGTTATTTTCTTTTATAAAGTTGATTTGATTAACCAATGTGGAGATATGAAATTGCTTCTATATGCATCATGTATAAAAAAATTTTATTCGTTTTTAACATTCGATTTCATTTGAAAATTAATCGATTTGCATCACATACTCACTTGAATACTAATGATTGCAAATATGTTAATGTTACTAAAATACATAAATTGCAAAAGCAATTAAATAGACTGCAAAATAAATAAATTAATTACACTGCTTGTCAGCAAAACCAAAAAATTATCTCATGTATAATTAAAAATTCAGTAAAGTGCGACTCTGACTCGCGCACGAAGGGTTCCGTACGAACACTAGATATGTAATTTAATACAAACTTCATCCTATATAATATATAGTTTTGGCCTTTTTTTCGTTTTTGGCGTTTTTCCGGTTTTTTTGTTTTGGCGTTTTTTACTTTTTTTCGGTTTTGGCGATTTTTTAAGTTTCTGCTCTTTTTTTAGTTTTTACACTTTATTTTCTCGTTTTGGCGATTTTTTTCGGTTTTTGGCGATTTTTCATTTTGGCGATTTTTTTTATTTTTGGCGATTTTTTTCATTTTTGCGATTTTTTTTATAAAATTTTTTTTTTAATTTTAGCGACATTTTCGCGTTTTGGCGATTTTTTTCGATTTTTAGCGTTTTTTTCATTCTGGCGATTTTTTTTCAATTTGGCGATTGTTTCGAATTTGGCGATTTATTTTAGTGTTAGATTTTTTTTTAATTTTGGCGATTTTATAATTTTCAGTTTTTTAGTTTTACCGCTTTTGAAAATTTCAAGTGTTTGCCTCTGAATCAAAATTGCATTAACTGATGGACCACCCTTTAATTTAAATTTTTTTAAATTGTAGTGTTAATTGTTGTAGTCTGTATAAA
Source organism: Tachina grossa (assembly GCA_949987645.1). NCBI lineage: Eukaryota > Metazoa > Arthropoda > Insecta > Diptera > Tachinidae > Tachina > Tachina grossa. Next base: position 81,434,447 of record OX465277.1, on the reverse strand, counting down.
AATACACTAATTTTACAAATTTCAAGTTTCAATATACATATGTTCATACAATTGTATGTATATTACATGGGATTTTAACATTTTTCGTTGCTCGTTTTGGAACACCCTTTAATTTTTAATTCTCGTGTATTTGTTGTTGTAGCGGCCAAGGTTCTACATACTCTGTCCAAATTTCAGGTCCGTAGCTCTTACGGTTCCTGAGAAAATACCGTGTGACGCACATACGGACAGACGGACAGACGGACAGCGTAGCGAAAACAATAGGGTTCCTTTTCACCTTTGGTGTACGGAGCCCTAAAAATTTGTAAGATTTCGATTTTGCTGAATTTATGGACATGATTTTTTTTTCTTTGATTTTTGTTGTTCTTTTATCGGCTGCTGTATCGATCAAAATTTTTTGATCGGAAAATAATCGGTGTCGGCATTTATTTAGCCGAATTTTACCGAAGACCAAATATGTATACAATGTTATAATGTGTTTGCCCAAGTATAACCGTACCTTAAGTTCTCCGCGAATTTCACGATTCCATAAGGATTTGTGTGTTAAAAACGTATGGAGAGTATTCGGAGGAGTATTGAGGAATTTTAGAGTTCGAAGCAAAATCAATTTCAAATTTACATTTGGGTTTTTGCATTTTTTTATAATTATTGTCCATTAACTGCCGTCCAGTCCACATGGTGCACCAGACATGAAATGAGTAGTACTAACGTCATGTTTATGAATAATGTGTTCAGCGTTTTGTTTACTTATAACCAAAATTAGTAACTTATTTGTTCCTAATATATACATGTGTATTTTTTTTCATTTTCGTTACTTATTATGCTAATATTTAATTATGTATGAATTTTTTATTTTCTATATATTAAATTTTCAAAGCACGCATTTATGCATTAAACACATTGACCACAGCAGGCTACACGAACACACAAATTAAAATGGCTCTACCTAAATTTGTCGACTTGTAGCAGCAGTATTATAAGCAACTGATATTTAAGAATAAATAAATAAATATTTCAGTGCTGCCACCTTAAAACATTTCACATTTATAATAATAAAATTACTCTTTTAAAATTAACTTATGCCACATAGAAGTATACAAATTAATCAATATATTTATTAACACGAATTTCGGGATGTGCTTTCTGTTAAATACTCTCAATCAAGTATGACTATAGCCAATTAAAAAATAAAAAAGCACCTCTACTTCGTTTATCTGAAAAACTAAAATACACCACGCATTGACTCTTTCTCTCTCATACTTATAGCCTGAGTATAAGCATACACTGACAAAAAAATATACCCATGATACTCAGGATATTTATTCATCAATCGTCCTGTATGCATACATTTGTGTATATAAAATGAAATGGAAAATGCGTGTGTGTGATTGTTTGAAAGCATGTGTGTGAGGGTGGCGTTGGCTGAAGTATTTAGCGCGTTGACTACAAAACCAAAGATCATGGGCTCAATCCCTGCATCCAACAGTCATTAAAATAACAACACCATGCATTTTTCTGATGTGCATTAGTATCCCTTTGTATCAGTTGTTGTAGGAAAACTCAAGTGATGAGGGCATATTCACTGGTCACTGAACTATACCGACTTCAGCAGATGCTAATCCTAATGTAACATCAGAGAGCAGAATCATCGCCGAAGTAAAATAACTAATAAAATGGCTACTAAACACAGCTTCAATATTTAATACGCCTCATTTGACACCAGAAGGCGCTGCAAAACTGCATTATTAAAAAGCGTGTAAAAAAGCAGAGTTGTAAAAGAATGAAGCTTTCTTCTATCTCTTCCTTCGCCACCTGTCTTCTATCACTATCCCTTTCCTAAAAGAAGGTAACACCTAGTAATATTAGTAGTAGGGATTAGTTGTTTGAGTGTTACTTCTCTTTAAAAAAAAAATAGCCCTCTATATACGCATGTGTGGCCGATTAATAGTCGGAGTATTTTTATACTCATGCACGCAAAGAAAAGATATGGTTGTAGAATGGTTGAGAAAACAATATTATGTTCTCTGAAACAAATGTGTGGTCGTTGAAAACTAGTTATTGTTATTTTAAACATTTATTTCGTTACGATAAACAGAGTAATGTTTGAATTTAATAATTACATTATCACATCCATAAAAAAGTGTGATATGGTTGGAGTTTAACAATATAGTTTTGTTAAAAATTTATGACTACAAAATAATTTGTATTATTATTTAAAAATAATATGATGTAAATAACAATATAATGTTATCCAAAACCATACTATGTTAAGTTTTAAAAAAATCTGTTTCAGAAATATCTGTCAGTTCAGTATTTCGTTTAAAAGCTATCGGTAGTGCACGGATGACGTTAAATAAATGAATAATTAATAAAGAATAAACAAAAGGGTATAACAATAAAAATATATAAGCATTTGTGTATGTCTTTATACAGACATGTCTGTATGTCGTATAAGTATACATTTCTATATGTGTATACATTTTATTTCAATAATATTAATTTATTTTTATTTCTTATTAAATTATTTTTATTTAAAAAAAACAAAATAGTATTATTATATTAAATAATACTGTGGTCGTATTTAACAATATTAATATAATATTAGAACATGGTATGGTGAGTCTCAATTATTTTTTAGTCACATCTAACAATAGTGTTGTCATATTTAAAATAGTAAGCTTAGGTATAACATATAACATAAATATTAGGTTTTTGTAGATAATATTATTATTAACTCAGATAATAATATTATTACAGTTTGCTTTTTTATTAACAATAATATGATTTGACTGCAACCATATAATTCAATCACAGTATGTTGCTGTTTGATTATGGTTACCTCAACCATATTTTTTATTTGCGTGTATATACGAAAATAACTAGATATTTATTTTTATAAGTTTTAATTACTAAAATGTATAGGGACTATAGAAGGGAAATTTCATTTTAAACTGATTTTAGTATGCGTGATGTCTGTTTTGCAAAATAATTCTTTCGTTTTAGTTTCGATTTGTAAACAATTATTTTAACTAATCATTATATTTTTTTTCAATGTTTGTTATTTGTTCTACAATATTAACCAACCAATTGTAATTACGAATATAATAAATTTACATTTCCTCATTTAATAACAGCCAAATGTTGAAATTGTTTAAAAAAATATTTCTATACCTTTATAATTACGAACTAGTATTATTTTGTATATAAATATACATACATACATATGTAGGTTAGCTATATATTTACCCTGTAGGAAATTCCGTTAACTTTAAACTAAGTATTTCGCAGCTAGTACTGACTGATACTTGAATTACTTTTCAATGTAATAAACTGACTATTTTATTTTTATTGCGATCTCCTAGGCGGTAGTCAATTGCCATACTCTGCATTACTTTTCAACCAACTTAAAGTTGATTTTTTTAAGTCATCTGGTAGTCAGTAAATTAAAAAAAAAATATGTGCGGTTCGAACATGTATCATCACACGTTGTGTAGTCAACGCGCTACTACCTAGCTAAGGTACTATCTAAAATAATAACAGCAAAATGTTAATATAAAATTGAAATGAGTTTCGAAGTAGCTGAGAACTTAAGAATTAATTTTGGATCTGTTCTGGATGACATTGCAGTTAGCTTTTAGTTAGTCTAAGAAAAGTTAACTATGATTCAATTATTTTTGTAGTCAACCTCACATTCTCCGACAGGGTATATATGTATACATACACATGTACATATTCATATACATACATATATATATACATACATATGAACATATGTGACCTTCTCCGAGAAAAGGGACCTAGTGTGTCAAACGTGTTTGGACTTAAGAGTGGGTTCTGGTACCTAAAATGGTGTAGAATAAGATGAAATGAGTTAGATTTCTGATAAAAATTTATTTACCCCATAAACACGTACAAAACGAACTTGGGAAAATCGATAAAAAAAAATTAGAAAAACATTAAAATTTAATTTTTTTTATTAATTAATGTAGTTCTATAGATATTGTATCTATTCAGGCTTTCAAGGTCATTAAATTTCTTCAAAATGTAAATAAAAGACGTTTTTATTTCATTTTTAATGTATCCGACGTTTCGTTGGGATTTTCCAACATCTTCAGGGATAATTATTTTTATTGAAATATATTTTATCTTTTATTAAAATTTACTTTTAAGTTTTCGAGATGAATTTTAAAGAGACATAAAATGTACAACATAAAACACATAACGTAAAAAATAATTGCAAATATAAATAAAATAAAATAAAATATCACAGCCTTTTCTTAACTTCTAATATCACAATTGGAAGTACACTGTGTGAGTGTAAATTCATCTCGAAAACTTAAAAGTAAATTGGAATAAAAGATAAAATATATTTCAATAAAAATAATTATCCCTGAAGATGTTGGAAAATCCCAACGAAACGTCGGATACATTAAAAATGAAATAAAAACGTCTTTTATTTACATTTTGAAGAAATTTAATGACCTTGAAAGCTTGAATATATACAATATCTATAAAACTACATTAATTAATTTTTTTTATTTTAAACCGAGTCTAGTCTTTTTAAATCATCATCAAAACTGTCAGAAATATTAATTTTTATAAAAATTACTTCAAATTAACATCAGCTGAGTAACAAAATTACAAAAGAACCAAAATTGCTAAACAACTTTTAAGATATTGATAACACTCGTTATACAAATGGCACAAGCCTGAAGCGTCACTTTAATCTTTTCCTTTCTTATAGTTATTTTTACAATGTGTACAGAGTAGCAACAATAGCAAAGGTATTGTCGCACTAAAAGCGAAAAAAATACGTCACCACATAGGCATAACGGCACCCAATCATAACTAACCATACCAAATCGCATCTCCGAACTGAAGGTGTGTTCAAAGTGATAATGCGTTATGAAACTTTAAATGCGTTTTTCTCAAAACTTCATTTTCACACAATAGTTCCATTTTCTCGGAAAATGTTACGTATGTTGATTTCTTTAACCCACTTGACTTGAGATTCGATATAAATGAGTGCTCACAAAAGCGAAAAAATTTCAAAACAAAATTGTTCGATATTTTTTCTGGAATCTAAAAAAATCGAATAATCGCTAACGTGAACTTCTCTCAATATTATCTACAATGTATGACGATACTCTGTTAGTCTAGAGGTACGTATTAAAATCCAGCAGCGTAAGTTAAAGAATTAAAAAATATATAAAATAAATAAAAAAATAAGTTAATTAAAAAATAATATTACTTTTCTTACTTTTTCTGCTTAGTGCCTTTTTGCGATATCGAAATTAGTTCGATATTGGCTCACTTGTGAAATTTCTAGCGAAGCTACGAAACCGAATGTTTTTTGAAACAAAACTGAGCAACAGGTAAACTTTTTTATTGTCGATAGTTTTGCACGATAAATGTTCGAGATATATTCGAAATAGATATCAGTTGGTGAAGTGGGAACTTATCCAATTTTTTTTATTCACAACGTACATACATACATACATATGTCTTTGTTACCCCTCTCAAATCAAAGATTTGTATTTTTAATGGGGACTCCCAAAACATTTGAGGGGTCTAGCGATGAACGTTCATTCGTGGGCTGGACCGTGTTAAGCGATCTTAAAAATTGGGCCAGTGTATAATGAATTTATGCTCGTATAATGAACGTCAAAAAAAAAATTTTAAACCAAATACACAGCAGAAATTTAAATGTAAAAAAATGTGTGGTACGTTAGTTTGTATTTAGTAACTTATTTGAAAACAAATTACTGTCATTCTTTTAATTGTATTATATCTATGATGTCTATAATAATATATATGTAAAATATAACGAATTTTTCGGTATAACATGACATTATATAGTTCGTTATACCGGGATTTGCCTGTATGTGTATATTTGAAGCTCTATGTAAAACATTGATTTTGGCCTAGACATGATAGTGCATGATAGTGATAGATCGTACAAGTAGCATTCAATAAGACAAATATGTACATACGTACCCTGAGAACGCAGTTTAAATCTTGTTTCAAACAAGAACTTTGAGCTGAATTAGCAAAATTGGCTATACAAAAAAAGTTATTTTTTTAGTAAAGAAAAATGTAATGATGCACTAAAAACAAAATTAAAACAAAAACATACAAACGCAACTGCAGCAGTTGCCATATTTAAGTTATGTTCGCGATTTTTGTAGTCATTTTTTTTCAAAAATGTAAAAATGTGTTTCCAATTTTTTATTTCAAAGAATTTCTAGCATTTTCTTACATGATAACGTTAGCTTTTTACTGCCTTATTTACAAAAAAAAAACATAAAAACTTAATAATAAATGCCAAATTCTTGTGGAAATCTGTTTTATAAACCCTTTGTTAAGCCTTAATAATTTTTCAAAGAATGTTAGATTTTCAACCCTTCAAAAAAAGTCATATGAAGTACCAGCAAAGTTCAACATCTTTAAATATTGGTATAATTTGACCCGACCCAAGTTTAACAAAAACTAAAATGACAACCATTCATTTCAAACCAGCATAAAATTATTTCCTTCTACAGATGATATCGGAAATAACATTTAACATTTAGAGAAAAATTACTCTTGCTCTGTTTGGCTCACTTTGATGAACTTACCGTAATCAGCGTTACCGTTAAGAAATTTCAAACTATATGACATTAATCCCTAGTTTTTAACTTAATATTTGAGCACATAATTAAATAATTTGTATTTAAATTTAAGTTGTATTTAAATACGATTTCATTTTTTCAGTGGTTCTTATTAAATTACGTTGAAAGTACGGTAGCACTGTAAAATGTCCCAATATTATGGAAAGGTTTTTCAAAAAACAACTTATTAACATAAATCAGAAAGTTAGTTATCAAAATGGAGAAAATTAAAATTGCATAAAAACACATTTTATGAAACCAAAGGAGCATTAGCATGAATTTTTTCTATTTATTTATTCCATGATATGAAACTATGTATTGTATATGTTACATATTTATGAAAATTAAACAAAATTCTTAATGATACGACCACATGATGTTTTCAATAAGACCACATGATGTTCAATAAACATATACAAGCATAAAAACATATGGTACGCTCATAAAACTTAAATAGTATTTAATTACACACGGTTTGAAGTTTAAGTAATATTTAAATATGCACTCAAAAGCATAATTTCGTATTTAAACAGAACTTAAAAATAATTACAATTTGATTACCAAGTCAAAAAATGGGCATAAGGGTATTTAGGGCCTGTTCATCTAAATGCGAACGATAGCTTCGATCGAATATTTATATTTTTTTTATCTTTTTTTAACAAAGAGAAGTAACACTTCAGGCAATTAATGCCCACTACTATTACTAGGTGTTACCTTCTTTTTACCTTCTTCTTTCTTTACCTTCTTCTTTTAGGAAAGGGATAGTGATAGAAGACAGGTGGTGAAGGAAGAGATAGAACAGAGCTTCATTCTTTTACAACTCTGCTTTTTGTACGCTTTTTTAATAATTCAGTGTTGAAGCGCCTTCTGGTGTCAAAAAAAAAGCTGTGTTTAGTAGCCATTTTATTGGTTATTTTGCTTGATTCTGCTACACAATACCGACGAAGGAGGGCGCTCTAATGTTACATTAGGATTAGCATCTGCTGAAGTCGGTATATTGGAAACAAAAACAAATTTCAGTTTCTTGTTTTTGTTTCTAATATTAATTTTCAATCGAATCTATCGTTCGCATTTAGATGAACAAACCCTAAGTGTCACTAATAAGGAAATTTAAAATAATAAAGGCCTACTATTTTGAAAGTGCAAACAAGATAAATATTTTATTATTTCAGTTAGTTTTAAAAATTGGCATAGCTATGGTTTATTGTTGATAGCTTTTATAATAAATTTAGCACTTTTTATTCAAAAATGCTTTAGAACCATTGCAATCTCATCAACGGTAACGCTGTTCGTAAAGCTATGTACAGACGGTTGTCAGATCTTACAATATTTTTAGTAAAATGTGCTAAAGATTTCTTACAACCGTTTAAACTGGCAATTTTTGTCCGACATCGTTGCCAGAAAAAGCATTGTCAAGGTAGAATTAGTAAACTAGTATCGTGATGTTGCGTGTCAGCTGACAAAAACCGTACCATATACAATGCATGTTACTAGTTATAAAAAATGTGGTGGTAGCACTGCTGACGTAGGAATATGCAGAAAACAGATTTTTCTGTAGCGAATGTCAAAAACACCGCATTTAATGCCAGATAAAAAAAAATGTGCTGTGCAAACTGTTACATTTTGTATAACTTGTGCACAAAGTTGAACGATACGGCAATCTGTAAAGTAGAATGATACGATTTTACTAATTCTACCTTCATTCAGTCCATTGCAAGACTAGCAGCTGACAACAAATTGTTACAATCGTATGAACACATTGTAAAATTATTGCCAGATATTTGTCAGACATTTTAATATTGTCAGATGTGCGAAGTTTGTGCATCTGGCAATGCCGTCATTGCAAGAGAAGTATTTCTATGGGCAACACTGCACACGCTTGATTTTAAAGAAAAAGTATACAATAAAATATATGCTGAGAATATAATTGCAATTGCTTCTTTATGGTCCTTAATAATTTATATTTTCACTTTTTACATTTAACACAAACACAAACGGTTGATATTTAACAATTTCTAACAAATGCTTTGAGTCTGGCAACGCATTACAACAATCGGACAATTTTTGCATATGACAACTGTGTTAATTGACAATTTTTTTACTGACGATTTTGTCAGATGAATTTATTGTCATACAACCTTCTGGCCATAAATTGTAAGAATTTCAGACAAATTTTATACAACCGTGTGAACGGACAATCTACCTTGTGCTGGCAATTTTTTATTGCCAGTACATTGTCAGCACATTGCCAGATCTGACAATATAATTATATATGACAATCCTCTGTACATAGCTTAATACTCACACAAAAGAAGTTCTATGGACCAAGTCAATTGTTTAGTTTTTAGCACTAATGATAATGAAGAAACAATTACACATAATCAACACACCACTACCATCTTTTCAAATTTCTATATTATTTTAAACAATGAATGATTGTGTATGCAAACCGGATTTTGTTTGGATTTTTTTGGAGAAGTTTTTCGTTAATAGATATTTTTGCTCACGCTGTTTATTCAAGTTTTTATTAAAATACTTGGAAACATTTACGGCTTTGTTTGTAAAAAAAAATTATTTATAACATATTTATAAGACAAAACTCGTATGGATATTTGTTTATTATTAAACTTTTGTAAGTCAACTATTTACTTATATTTTTGATTAATAACTTTATAAAAAAAATTAACATGATTTTCGAAAACGAGAATCTCAAGCAAAAATTTTTATCGAGAAAAAATTTTTCAATAAAAAAAGAATTAATAAGGGCCATTATTACAACTTAAAAAAGTTAGTTAAAAGTAGGATTTTATCGGACGTCTAAAAACTTTATCATTTGCCAAATTTTACTTTAACCTAAAGTTAGCGATAAATTACAGGCAAGTTTGTCCTACCTGGTAAGTTATATACAATTTGCAATAATGGAAAGCTTTTTATACGTCCGATAAAATCCTGATTTTAACTAACTTTAAGTTGTAATAATGGCCCTTAGTGGTTTTTTATGGGAATTGTTAGAATTTAGGTTTAAAATTCTTCAACTCACTAATAATCCCAAATTATTATTTTACTTATTAAGTAAAATAGTTTAGCTGGATCCTATGCGCATTTCACTGTTGCATTTCACATATCATCAGGGAACCTTTACTCAAAGTTTCTTAGAACAACTAGAGTTATTATGTTATAAACTTTCATTTAAACAAATGAGAAGCTCAACAACATAACATATGATCCAGCTAAACCCCTCAATAATCAATTTCAATGTAATTTTAATAAAAAAAAAATATTTTACTTAATAAGTAAAATAATAATTTATGATTATTAGTGCGTTAAAAAATTTTAAACTTAAAAAAGAATTAAATTGAGCGATATGTACAAATATTTAAAAACCCACAATACATGACATTTAAATTCTAAAAATTTATTTAGTGCAACAGGAAGTACTAATTGTTGTTTCTCTTGTGATTTCACAATGAGGGCAATCATGAATAAAATTCCGCGAGAAATTTTTGCCGACGAACAATTTCAAACAACAAATTATAATTAGAAAAGGAAGAAATTTACTCATGATTGCCCTGAATATGACAATATGTTAAATTTGATATGGTCCTTCGAATCACAGAGATAAAACAGCAACCAAAAATGTTTAAAAATATGTAGTTCGAAATGTTCCTAGTGCAATGTAAGTATTGACAAAAATTTTGACAGATGGAAAGACCAGCGTTACAAACAGTGTTTAAAAAACTTAAGTCGAAGTAGCAAAAGTCGTAAAATTTGTACTTTTCACTGCTTTGGCTTTTTCCAACTTTTTAAAATGAACCAATGCTTTTGCTTGCGCTTGTGAAAATAACCAGCAATTGCAGTCGAAGCAGAAGCAGAAAACCAATTCTGAATAATTTCTGCAATACTTTCAACAGTCGATGATTTAAAAAGTTTGAATTTTATTTGTTGTTGGTTTTGATTAGTTTCGCTAGTAAAAGCATAAGCAGTCTGTGTGCTTTTGTAAATACCAAACAGTCACAGTCGAAGAAGCAAAAGCTTTTGCTTTTGGAAGCTTTCTGCAGGCTCAATCAACTAGTTTGTAATGTTTGTCATGTTTTTGTTGTTGTTTTTGCACATCAGACAAGAAGCAAGAGCAAAAACCACTTTACTGCGATATTTTCAAACTTCTAAAAGCAAGATTTTTGATTCTTCGACTGTAACTGTTTGTGACTTCCAAAAGCATATAGACTGCTTCTGATTAGCAAAAGCTAATCAAATTCAAACTTTTCAAATCGTCGACTGTCGAAAATACTGCGCAATTGGTCATAAATCATTTTGTAATTTTGTTTCGACTGAAACTATTGTATATTTCAAAAGCGAAAGCAGAAGCAAAATGAAATGAAATGAAAATGACTACAGTTTTTTAAACACTGCTTACAAACAGCAACAAAAACACATATATAGGTTTGCTTATTTCAATTTCATTTTATTATATTACTTTTTTAATGACTCCAAATTTCAATTTGGTTGTATTTTTGTTCTTTATAAGGGAAAAAATTGCTGATTTCCAATCATGTTAAAACTTTCACCATTATCACAGAAAAAAACTATAATGTTGTTCAAAAATATTTAGTAATGTCAAGAAAGTTTTGCTGTGTGAACTATATATATATATTTAGCGATTATGGATGCGTAATACAATCAAAGAGTAGATAAGACTTAGGAAGGGCGATCGTGTAAAGTGTAATAAGCAAACTTGCATTTGAAAATATCACACAAAAGATAATATTTTCCAAATTCCATCTATACTTATGTAAAAACACATCTACGGTTGGATGAAGACCTGTTATCAGACTAAAACTGACATTAATCTAATGATAAATGTCATCATTTAAGTATAATATGTGATATGACAGCAATGAAATCAATACGATGACATATTTTTTTATATTATTTTTAACTTAAATGTGAATGAAACAAAAATCTAAATGCTGGGAAATTGTCAATAAAATTCCGCAAGAAATTTCTCCCTTTTCCAATTAGAATTTTTTGTTTTCCCTATTACTTGCTATTAGTTGGAATTGTTTCCCGTATTTCAAGCATATTTTTAAAAACCTGAAATTGATGTAAATTCTTTATTATTTCACTAGCAACTATTTATAAATATTATAGCCTCTCTTCAAACGCAGACAGGATAGCGTATATAAATATGCAAACCACATAGGCGAATAAAAATATGACACCTCATAATTTCATATTTATGACAACTACACATTGCATGTGACATCAAGCAAATGATAAAGAAACTGAACCATGTATGCTATACAATAATTGCTTTGAAGTTTTTCAAAAATAACCCCTGTTTCCACAATGTGGACTGTCGACTTGAGTGAAAAATTTATATGAAAAGCGATTTTTATTTTGAGTGATTTTCATAAAAATTTTCTAGACGAGTTTTTTTTTGTAGAAACAGGAGTTAAAAACCATTTTATAATTCATGTTGTTTTTGTAAAAGTTTTGAAGTGCTTAAAACTTACTGCAATAAATTATTATTCGGTTTCAGAAAATCAATACGCGATTTTCATAACACAAAATTAAAAATTATTTTTGCCGATTTTTTCAAAAATGCATCTGGCAACAACAGCATAAACTAGAAAATGCAAGAGAAAAACAAAAATCCAGTTTCACTTTCCGTTTATGAGTTTTTGTTTTATTTTTTGTGCATTTGCTTTTGTTTTTTTTTTTTTTTTTTTTTTTTTTTGTTAATGTGTAATTGATTTTGTTTTTTATGTTGTAATAATTGCTGGCTATTTTTGTTATTTATTTATTTTTTCTTTGTTTATTTTATTTTTTTTTTAACAAATTTGGTATTTACCTATAATATGTATGTATGTATGTAAGTATTTCAAAATAACACTGACTTACATTTGAAATTAAATTTTGTTTTCTTTTATGGTAATGCTGCTACTCTTGTATATTTCTTTTAGCTGATCACTCTCTTTACATAAACTCGTAAAGTTTTAATGAAATTGTTATAGCAATTTAATTTATTATTATTCTGTATTGAAATATTTTTTAAATGCTTATGTACGTATGTATGTATGAAAAATTGTGTTTTTAATTTAAATATTTTCTGATATTCACTGTCACATACATACTTAGATTTCTTTTAAAATTTATAGACTTTATTTACACAAGACTATTTTTTGGATTCTTATTTTTTACCGCTCATAACAACTGTTATCACCGATTGCCGCCTTAAAACTGAACTTAAAGTTAGTACAGAATTTATAAAAAAAAAAAAGTGTTCGCACGATTAATCAATCTCTCGCTTGATCGTATCACCAACCAAACAACAGACAAAACTCAGAATATTTTTGGCTTAAAAAATTCAATCGATGGACAATTTATAAAACGAACTACAACCAGCGTGACCATATTAGCTTATTTTGGGCTAAATTTAGCTTATTTTTTGGGATTTAAGGTGGAGGTACATAGCACGCGTTACGCGGCAACGCTTTTCTGGCTTGTTAAACGTTCAACGCTACACAAATGGAAGGTTACACAACACGCTTTTGAAGCTTTTTTAGTTGTAAAATTTAAAGCCTTTGCTGGCTATTTTTTTGTCTTGCATTTACGTTGTATTTTTCTTTAAACATTTAATGCATTTTTGTATCCATTGTTTAATAAAAAAATGAATTTCTAATCATGTTTGTGTATGTCAGTTTATGAATATGGCAACACTAGCTGTCATTTTGTATACAACGCGTGAAAGTTGAAGAATGTTCAACTTTTGGCGAGGTACGCGCGTCGCGAACTTCGCTATGTAACTTGCCTTATGAAAACACACTACTTCAACTTTTTTGACAGACGCGTGTATCGCATTAGCGCATTGAACGCGTGTTATGTACTTCAACCTTTAGCTACAAAATTTCCATTTAACTCTTAGCTTATTTTTTAGCTTTTTTTAAAAACTCATTGAGCTTTTTTAGCCGTTTTTTATCTTAATTGCATGTTCTCAAAAAATGTGTCAAAGACATAAAAAAGTTATACATAATAACAAAAATTAAAAAATTTAAGAACGCCTAACGTACTGACTAAATGGCTGAACCGACAAAAACAAAATTAAAATCGGTCAAGCCCTTTGGGAGCTACGGCGTCAAAGACACACAGATTCAACTAAATATATCTAGAAAAGATGTGATATCTTCTGAACATCTGGACCGATTTTCTTCACAGCTAAGAACATTCTCGATCAAGTCATCTCGCAAACAAAAAAAAAACTAATTCAAAATCGATGCAGCACTTTGGTCTGTACGTGGTACAGATGCACAAATGTACAGACACACACTACAAACTTATAACACCCTTTTTTTTTGGACGAAGGAAGGTTAAAAATGATAATTTTTTAATTGAAATATATAAAATTTTTTCATTGAAAAATAATTTAAAAATACAAAATGTAAATTGCGCATTTATAAGAGAAATGGCAACTTTAAAAATAGGTAACATTGATTGCAATTTTCGAGTTACAATGGCAAAAGCTAAATTAAAATTGCCATAAGACTTTTAAGGATTTTCTTTGAGTTGGGTTGAACTTGTATTCAGCAGATTCACTTCACTTAAAACAAAAATTAGAAATAGATTTTCTATTAATAAGACTAATTAATTAATTTTTGGGAAGTTTTTGATGTATTTTTCTTTAAAACTCAAATATAATAATGAATAAATAATTTTATTAAAAATTATTCAATATTTTTAATTTCAAATAATAGAAAAATATGTTCGTTTATGTATACATTTAACGTTATTTTAGGAATAATAAACTATAGCAACGTGGAAGAAGTAGAAAAAAGTTTAACTCTATTTTATGGCTTAAAATTTAAATTTTTAGCTTATTTTAGATCTTTTTGAAACTTGATTTAGCTTAACTTTATTTTAAAATCTGGTCACACTGACTACAACTAAATAAATTTTACACATATGTATGTGTGTGTTTGTACGTATGTATGTATGTTTATTTGGGCTTAGTTTTGTTTGTGTCTATTCTCTGGAATGTTTATCAACATGTTGCTAAGCTTAAACCAAGCGAATGTTGATAGAGATGATGTTTTGGAGATTATTGTAGCAGGTTTAACTTTTAAAAACAGTGATGGAAAAATTTATGTATTATGATCGCACTTTTTCTGATACTTTTTGATTCAAAAAATTTCCGTACATCGCCCCTTAAAAAATTTCATACTTTCACACAAAGTTTTCCATTTCTTATATACGTTTTCTTTCTGCATTTTCTCGTTTTTATTGTTGATTACAAACAGTGATGCCAACTTTTTTGGCTCTTAAACCACATCGAAACTTAAAAAAACACTTAAAAGTGTAATTTTGAGATCTACGAGTAAAAAGCGTAAAAAGCACTAACGTGAAAAACGAGTAAAGATTCAAACGAGTAAAGTTTAATAATGTTTAATATTTTCTAACCTATTCTCTATTTCGGCAATAGATGATACTACTCGTATTTAATGAAATATATCAGTTTTTATTAAAGTAATTTTAAGAAATACACAAATTTCTTACAAGCACTATTTAGTGCTTTTTCTTACACTAACGATCAACATTTTTTTTCTTTGACACTAACGATCAAAATTTGGCGTTGTGAGTTTTCAAAATGCACTAAAAATAGTATCAAAAGCTTCGCTGATTATAAAGGCCAATCACGTGGAGTTTGTCATACGTTATAAGTAGTGTTTTTCACGGGAAATCCCGGAAATTCCGCAAACTTTCCAATCCGGGGAATATATCGCGGGAATTCCCGGTTTGGACGTAAAGAAGTCTACTGTCTGAAAATTCTTATTAAGGTACGTTGAGTGTTTCTTTGTTTTTAGAAAATTCCATAGCAAGTTAAACATCCTTCTGGTAAATATATCAAAAATATATTTATTAAGCAAATAATTTATGTGGAAGATAACAAAGCTTATTTGTAGGACTACTCGTATTTTAAAAAGAAAACACCAGCTTCTTCAGTTTGCTCGGAGCACAAACGGTCTAATTCGACATTTAAATGGAATACATAATAAGCAATTAAAAGGAATTTAACCCAAGGAAAAGCCTACCGAAAAAGTGCGAAAATCTCAAACAACAATTTTACAATAAACAATTAAACAATAAAAAAAGAAGGTATAAATGAAATTTGTTATTTCTAAGCTAGCAACTGTTGATGACTTTTCCATCAGATCTATAACAAAAAGTTTATTTATAAGAGAATCTCTTTTACTCAAATATTTTCATCCACCAAAAATTGAGCGCGATGTGAAAAAACTTATTTCAGAAAACTTTTATAATATCAAAAATGAAATCAGACAAAATATCGAGTCCCAGTTAAAAAACAATTCCAGATTTTCTCTAATTACACTAGGTCACAAATAACAAACTTTTGTCTGTTATTTGTTTCTAGCATACTTTTTCTCATGGATTTGGACCTACTGAACACGAAAATGAATTTTAAAAATTTTTCTGTCGATTGGTTTGCGAGATACAAATTTTTTAATTTTTTTTTTTTAATTTTTGGAGGTACACTTACTATTTTGAGCATATCTTTAGTCTTCTTTGACCTATTTTATCCTACTACTACTCAAATTAAAGACAATTGAGCCGTCTACAACTTATTCTCAGAAAATTTTCAAATCGGGTTAGTAGTTTTGATGTTGGCGGCTTAAAAAGGTTAAAAAACTGGGTTTTTTTAGTAAAAATGTGGCTGAAAAATTCATATAAAAATTCATATAAAATATAAAACGCGATGTTAACAGCGATTTTAATTTTTTACGTATAGCTGACACTTTTCCAAAGAAAATAAGCCCTTACTTAACAAAATCTGATGACAAATGGCCGACTTATTATGTTTTTGGTAAACGACCGAAATTCCGCTATTTCACGATTTTTTGATTTTCATTATTTGCACAGCTTACCTACCCAACGCAAACGAATAAATACATTTGAACTTAATTTAAAATAAACAAATTAGTCTTCGTATATTATTTTTTAATTTATTTACATATTTATATATTTTTCAATTACATATCTGTCCGTCACACGGTATTTTCTCAGGAACCGTAAGAGCTACGGAAATTTTGGACACGGTATGTAGAACCTTGGCCGCTACAACAACAAATACACGAGAATTAAAAATTAAAGGGTGTTCCAAAACGAGCAACAAAAAATGTTAAAATCCCATGTAATATACATACAATCGTATATTGAAACTTGAAATTTGTAAAATTAGTGTATTTTTATACAGACTACAACAATTAACACTAAAATTTTAAAAAATTAAAATTAAAGGGTGGTCCATCAGTTAATGCGATTTTGACTATGTAATTTTGACAATTTACTATATCTTGGAAGCCGTAAGAGGCAAACACTTGAAATTTTCAAAAACGGTAAAACTAAAAAAACCGAAAATTATAAAATCGCCAAAAATTAAAAAAAATCGCCAAAATTAAAAAAAAAATTCTAACACTAAAATAAATCGCCAAATTCGAAAAAATCGCCAAAATTAAAAAAAAAACGCCAAAATTAAAAAAACGCCAAAACTAAAAAAAATTTAATTAAAAAAAATCGCAAAAATGAAAAAAATTGCCAAAAATAAAAAAAAATCGCCAAAATGAAAAACGCCAAAAACCGAAAAAAATTGCCAAAACAAGAAAATAAAGTGTCAAAACTAAAAAAAGGAGCCAAAACTTAAAAAAATCGCCAAAAACTTGAAATTTTCAAAAACGGTAAAACTAAAAAAACCGAAAATTATAAAACGCCAAACCAAAAAAAAAATCGCCAAAAATTAAAAAAAATCGCCAAAACGAAAAAAATCGCCAAAATTAAAAAAAAATTTCTAACACTAAAATAAATCGCCAAATTCGAAAAAATCGCCAAAATGAAAAAAAACGCCGAAATGAAAAAAACGCCAAAAATCGAAAAAAATCGCCAAAACGCGAAAATGTCGCCAAAACTAAAAAAAAATTAATTAAAAAAAATCGCAAAAATGAAAAAAATCGACAAAAATAAAAAAAAATCGCCAAAATAAGAAAATAAAGTGTCGAAACTAAAGAAAGAGCCAAAACTTAAAAAAAATCGCCAAAACCGAAAAAACGCAAAAACCGCCAAAACAAAAAAACCGAAAAGATCCCAAAAACGAAAAAAAAATACCAAAACTATATATTATATAGGATGAAGTTTGTATTAAATTACATATCTAGTGTTCGTACGGAACCCTTCGTGCGCGAGTCAGAGTCGCACTTTACTGAATTTATATTTTATTTACATTTTATTCGTTTTTGTTAATAATATGTTGTAAGTTCGATCTCGTGGAATTCAAATAAAATGTACGTTTTAAATTTAAAAGACTCATTATTTGTTTCAAACGAGAATTCCCGGGATCGCGGGAAATTTAAAAACCAATCCCGATTTCCCGGAAATTCAAAAAGTGTGGGAAAAGAAAAACTCTAGTGCGTCGCCTTTTTCAACTGTCAAATAAGCGTAACTACTAAATACTAATGGAAAACCTTATGGTTCAGAAACGTGTTTATTAACTTACACGTTTCATACATAACTAATATATCGGGAATAACAGACGAACATTTTGTTCACGTGAAATATTTCCCGTGAACAAAAAATGGTGAACAAAATTAGAAAATAGTATACTGACTCCACAACAACGCAAACATTGGCGATCACAATTTTAGGGAAAGGGAACACATTCCACGTGAACTTTTATTCCTAAAAAGGAATATTTAAAATCAGAAATACCTGTGAAATATTGAAAACTATTTTCGAAAAATTTAAATATTCTGCAATTAATACGGGATTTACACTATGACTTTTTACTGTGACTTTTCTAGAGTTTACTGACAAACGGGGTACAAAGGCGATCAAAGGGGTAGCAACACAAAAGAGAATTCACGAAAAAGGCAGCGGAAAAAGTCATAGTGTAAATCCCGTATAAGCGGTATGTATGAAAAGGGTGTCCCAACAAGAACGCAAGATTTAAATTTGGCGCCATTCGAAGTGTCATTGTTTGACATTTGAACAATTGTTATTGTTTGCTAGTAGAAGGTACGAGGTTAGTAAAAATGAAGCGCAACACGAATGAACAACGCATTCTCATTGTGAAATTGTTTTACCAAAATGGTGAAAGTTTTGCGGCTACAGTTCGCAAATTTGCGATCAATTTGGGGTCACAATAATGCTCCAAAAGAGTCAACTGTAAAGACATTAATGGATAAATTTACCGAAACTGGGTCTGTTAGTGATGTAAAGACAACAACGCGCCTTCGACCAGGTCGATCGACCGAAAATGTCGTAGCTGTACGTGATGATGTCGCTCAAACGCAGGTCAAGCGCAAATAGTCAATGGTGTTCGGTATCGTGAAATGATAACCAGTTTATTGAAGAAATGTATGTGGAGGGCAAGTGGTTTCAACAAGACGGCGCCACATGTCATACAGCCAGAGAAACAATTCAATCAATTGCTACATCAGTCATTTCCCGGTCGTGTTGTTTCGCGTTTTGGAGACCAGAATTGGCCGCCTAGATCGTGCGATTTAACACCATTAGACTTTTTTCTTTGGGGTTTTTTGAAGTCGATGGTTTACGCAAATAAGCCGACGACGACTCAAGCCTTAAAAGAGGAAATTGGACGCTGCATTAATAAAATACCGCAGCATTTATGCAAAACGGCCATTGAAAATTTCATTAAAAGATCGCGTATGTGCCAACAAGGCCGCGGCCATCTGCCCGATTTGTTGTTCCACACATAACCTCATTTTGTCTACTTTACTATATAATAAAGTTTCACAATTTTTTTTTTTAATATCTGTTTTATTTAAAATTTAAACCTTGCGTTCTTGTTGGGACACCCTTTATATACCTGAATTAAAACTTAAATGCAATACCGGTTTCAAGAAGTACAATTGCTATATTTGTGAGTGAAATGGTAGATATAGGGGAAAACATTACACTGACTATGTGTGGCCCCAAAGACAACCAATTATGTCGGTCAAAATTATGTTATCGCCAACGCGTTTATGCAAAAAACGACAAATCTAATGCACCCATTACATACTAAATTAGGAGTCGTTAAAAACTCCCTTAACAACCTTATAAAGGCTTTCAACATTTAAAAACAGTGTCCTCATGCATTACTGGACCAAACTTCAAAGGAGGTACAGTACATATGTATGTACATGTAGTTGAAAATATTTGATTTGATTGATTTGTTTTTTTAGTGAAAGAAACTCATAGAGAGGAAGTAAAAGCTAGTGTGTGAAAAAGCGTGTAATTTATAATCTTTCAGAGAATTTTGGATTAATTGTCAAGGATATGATAGCAGCTTTTGCAGCCTTAAAATATGCTACACAATCATATCGAAAGCAGTTAGTCCTAGTTTACACTATGCAAGTCTTATTGCTAAGCTGATTAGTTTGTTAGGAGAGAGAGAGGCGAGGGGAAAAAGAAACGTTTGTGTTCCCCTCGTCTCTCTCCTAACAAAATAATCAGCTCAGCAATAAGACTTGCATAGTGTAAACTAGGACTTATTGTGCAGATAATTTGGAGAAAGTCTTAAGGTCTGTCCCACAATGTCAGCAGCAAACATTCGATCGACAACCTGTATTGCAAACAACAATAAAATTTTAAAATTGGTTGTTGTTTTCAAAAATAGTATTCGATCGAACGATTTCTGGTCACATCGTGGGACAGACCGTTAGACGCAAACGCCAAGAAGTTTCGCAAGGCAATACTCCAAAGAAAGCCATATATGTGACGCGCAAAATAGAAAGGGACCTAAGGATAAAAACCTGTTTTGTTCAGGACAGCCATTTTAAAGATTTAAATACGTGTATCTTTGATGTACCATCACTGAATAAAATGCGCATATCTCTGGGAGGGAACACTTTTGGGGCATGGGATCGGTCTCATTCGATGCTCAGATGTTGTCCACATCAAAAAAAAAAAAAAAAGTGAAAATTGATTTTTTTTACTCGTAGGTCCCTTTCTCTATGCGCTGTCACATATAAGAAGAAGAATACATATCCTTTTGATTTTAATCCAATAGGGTTCCGTACCCAAAGGTGAAAAGGAACCCTATTGTTTTCGCTACGCTGTCCGTCTCTTTATCACAGACTATTTTCTCGAGAACCGTAAGAGCTACGGACCTGAAATTTGGGAAAAGTGTGAAGAACTTTGGCCGCTACAACAAATACATGAGAGTACGAAATTAAAGGGTGTTCTAAAACAAGCAACGAAAAATGTTCAAATTTCATGTAATATACATACAATTATAGTATATACACATATTTACATATATCCACTTGAAATTTCTAAAGTTAGTGTATTTTTATACAGAATACAACAATTAACAGTCTGTTTGTGTAAGACGTTGACGATGGAAATCTTAACGTTTCTGTAAAAGCTTAAAGAAAAGTTGTACAAGTTTCCTTTAATCTCTCGTGTTACAAAAACGCGAATTTATCTATCGTCAACGTCTCTTACAAAACGGGTTTAAAACTAAAATTTAAAAAATCAAAACTAAAGGGTATTCTATCAGTTAATATAATTTTGACTACATAATTTTACCAACTTGCTGTATCTTGGAAACCGTAAGAGACAAACTCTTGAAATTTTCAAAAACGTTGAAATTAAAAAATCCCAATATTAAAAAATCGCCAAACCAAAAAAAATCGTCGAAAACTGAAAAAAAATCTCCAAAACTATAACATATCGCCAAAAACCGAAAAAATCGCTGATATTAAGAACTAATGCCGAAATTCAAAAACGCCAAAACTAAAAAAACCCCAAAAACCGAAAAAATCATAACAAACGAAATAAGCACCAAAAATAAGAAAAACCGCCAAAACTAGGAAAATCGCCAAAAAAAAACGAAAAAAATCTACTGGATACTTAATTTTTTTTTAAAGATGTCTACATCAGGTAAAATATGACATTATGCATATATAGGCTCTAGTTCGTTTAGTATTATATGTGTAGTGTCCGTACGGAACCTTTCGTGTTCGAGTCACACTTTACTAAATTTAGTTTTAAATTTTATGTTATGTAACTTGTAAGCGATTAATGAAATTTTGCAATCAGAAAAGTTAGTCATTATATGGCAAGTAGTTGTGATGGTAATGTCTAATTTTTTGTTGGGTTATTTTAAGGCCGTAATACAGTATCATACAAAGTCGTGCGATCTACGAAAATATACAACCCTGGTGTGATGAATTGTTATTGTCTTTTGAAAATTTTCATAAACTCCATCATACCAGCGTTGTACTTTTTTGTAGATCGCACGACTTTGTATGATAGTGTATCACGGCGTTTAACAATTTTTCTTGCTCGTCATATAATCGTCGTCCATTATATGATGATTAATTTTGGCCTCAAAAGCCTCAATAGAGTAATTCTATAAAACACCTCATGATATTTTATCGCTTTCAAGAATTTATGTGTATATGTACATATATTTCAGAATATCTATTTGTCTTACTACATTTCAATGCATTTGTAATGTACTTGTAGTTTTATAATAACAAATTAGAATCGAGTTTTTTTTAATATTTAATTTGAAACATGTAACTTTACTTACAATTGAAAACACTCAGGAATCGATAATTATTTAGTTCTCAGCGCGATTTTAAAATAAAATATTTCATAGTTAATGTTATAAAAAAAGTAATATTAAAATTACGAAAACTTGTTTTAACTATTTAGATAAAAAGGTAATTATAAAGAATAAAGAAAATTCACACCAAACACTATGTAAATTTACTATTATTGTTATTAAAAAGTTTTATTAAATATAATAGTCTTTGCAATAAAAGTTTAAAGTTAATAATTTAAGCACTTACATACATCAGTAATCTTTCACAAGTTTTAAAAGTTGGGATGACAATTCAATTTTATCTTTCAGGATAATAAATTTAAAATCAACATTTGACAAGGAAAGTAACATTTAAATATGGCTTACGTTTTGCATTTAATTAGATATTGATTTGCTAATTGCTGACGTTAGTATTAACATAAACGTAAACAGATAGAAGTTGTTTATAAAAAAGTGTTGTGTATTATAAAATTTGATACTTAATACTATGGTCCCACTTATGTGTTTAAACGTGTTTAACGTCTTAAGCGGCCCATACACTACAACAGCATGCACGCACAATCAAGCGATCGAGCATTCATGCTCGAGCCACACAACATACCAGCAAGCTGGTACAATATTCATTTCTTACAAAATTTCGGGAAGGGTGGTTATGAATAGTGACACATATTTTGTTGCAATTATTATTGGTATGTTGTTAAAATTAGCAGCTATGTATAACTAAAGTTCTAAAATTCTGTTTACCATTGAAACAAATTGTATTTCAACAAATTATATTACTTAAAAGCATGTTTGCTCCATGACAAGTTTGCTCAACTAAGCTATTTTCACCACATACCACACCAGCGAGCTGGTACCATCAGCAAAATATCAAACTTTACTTGACATCGCTACAGCAAACCGTACAATCGCACAAAATGCCAATACACGACCAAACCGCTGGCACAAACACTTGATTGCGCATGCATGCTGTTGTAGTGTATGGGCCCCTTTTAGATTTAAACACTTCGATAAACACGTAAATGGAGTATGTTCAGTGCGTTTTTAATAACTCTTGGAACTTTGTGTTGTTATTAAATGGCGACACGTGAAAAATTATTTGGTAAATAAGTAATTAGTTAAAAAATACTAAATTATTTACAAAAACATTTGTTGTTTAAAAATAATAAACCAAATAAAAAACATAATTGTTCGACATTTTTTTCAAATACAATCATTTACTGACAAAACGTCATCCTTAAACATCTCAAATGCAATGTGAACGGTTGTGTTTAGTTTCTTAAAACACTTGCATTAAACACGTTTAAGACCATAATTGTGAACATAGTATAAGAATGCATTTGCCGACTACAATAAACTGTCTGGCAACACTATAACTTTCCTTTACGGCTAGGACTCACTATCCTACACAATCGTACAGTTGTTGAAAATACACAACCCTAATCTAATGAATTCTTGTTGTCTTTTGAAAATGTCCATAAAATTCTTCAGGGTTGTATTTTTTTAATTCGTACGATTATGCAGGATAGTGATAGTCCTGCTCTTTACCATTGAGTCATAAATAGACTAACGTCTATGTGAAGGGGTCGACTTACCCCACGACGATTTTAATCGAAAGTCAAATTTCAATGCCAAGAATCGATTTTTCATTGCCATTGAATTGAAAGAACATATTTAACAATGAAGTGTAAAAATTAGAGAAAAATGCCAATTTCTTTTTTGAGAAAAATATCGATGGTCTCATATTTTTTTACGAAATTGAGTTTTTGAGTGATTCCAATACATTTCATACAAATACACCTCGTCACAAAAATTTATTGTAGTAGTATAAAAAATAACGCTTTTACAAGCAGTTGCACAATGAGTTGTACTGTTTATTATAGCTATGCTATTTATTGCGCGATACAGGACTTCGGACGTTATTTTCGGGACATAAATAATCGACACTATTACAGCTATAATTTTATTTTTGTTTTGATTTCTTTGTACTTAAAAGCAGAGTACGAAAATAAACGAAACAAAATGTTTGATTTTGTTTTGTTTCGTTCTTTAAAGTAAATGAAACAAAAACAATGATAACGATCGCTCAATTTATTTTTGTATTGTTGTTGCACATGAGCAGAAATCAGAGAACACAGCCGATGGGCTGTAAGCCGGCTAACAGACGTCACGGGCCATAAACAATACATTGATTTAGTGGTATAATAATTTATTTCTTTTATGCCAAATCATGCCGCTAGAAAAGAAAACAATGGCGAATAAATGTAAAAGTTTTTAAATATTTGCCGCGAGTTTAACATCATCATATAATATAATTTAATTGCACCTCCGAGTGGAGGTGCGATATAGCATCACCCTTCCTAACCTATTTCACACATGAAGTTTGTTTTGTATAACTAACCAGCATAGCTATAACCGGGTGTCCTAAGACATCTCTCTTCTTTTTTATTATGTTTTTGCCTTCTCCTCTAAAGTTACAATTATTTGAGTTAGGGCCTTTCTACTTGAGACCAATGATATGTTTATATTATATATACGTAACACTTTTAAAGGTTAGCTAGAATTACCACACACACACACACACACACATACACACACACATACACACACACACACACACACACACACACACACACACACACACACACACACACACACACACACACACACACACACACACACACACACACACACACACACACACACACACACACACACACACACACACACACACACACACACACTACAATCCAACAAAATTTGCTGTTTTTATTTATAACTCTAAGTCCAGCTCCAGACAATTTTTGTTGCACCAATTCTTGAATATGTGGGAGGGTTTTGAAATAGAAATATGTGCATATTAGTGTTGTTAGTTATTCGTCTTTTATGTTTGTTCGAATGAAATTTCATAATTTTTTTCTTGTTCGAACAGACGAATAATTTTGAACTTTTGTTCGAATATTCGAACGAACAAAGAATAAAAAAAATTTATTCGAATAATCTTAAAAAATTTTGCAAAAAACGACACGTATGTGTATTAGATTAATTTTTTATTAACAAACGAAAAATATTTCATTACACAAGAAAAACAAATAATTTCAATAACAAATTCAGGAATATTAATAACAAAACTTTAAAATTTTAAGAACCTTTACCGCAGTTGACGCTGTGGCATAGATAAGAACTCTACGTTCCACTTATACTATTGAAGTAACAGAATCGCAAAAAATAAAAGATTAAATAAAAAAATTATGATAAACTCCAATCGACTAGACCGGTTTTCTTCAAGTATAAATTAAAAGATATACGATACGAAAACAAAGCAAAATTAGAATCGGTCAAGACGTTGGGGAGCTAAGGTGTCAAAGACACGCAGATCAACAGAATATATCTAAAAAATGTGATATATTTTAAACGGCTGGACAGATTTTCTTTAATAATAGCTAAAAACACTCTCGAACAAGTCATTTTTTATTTTATTTTTAAAGAGAAGTAACAATCAGGCAATGATTGCCTACTACTATTATAAGGAAAGGGATAGTAACAGAAAAGATAGGTGGTGAAGGAATAGATAGAGGAATGCTTAATTTTTTTCAGATCTGCTTTTTGCAGGTTTTTTTTTTTTAAAATGTAGTGTTGCAGCGCCTCTGGCGTTAGTGAGTCGTATTAATTTGTTTGAAGCTGTGTTTAGTAGCAGTTTAGTAGTTATTTTACTTCGCCGATGATTCTGCTCTTGAAGTCGGTATAGTTCAGTGACCAGTGACTATGCCTTCATCACTTGAACTTTTCTACAACAACTGATAGAAAGGGCAAGTCATGCATGCACATCAGAAAAATGTGTGGTGTTGTTATTTAATGACTGTCAGATAGCGGGCTCGATCCTAAAATCTTCGTTCTTGTAGTCAACGTGCTAACTTCTTCAGCCAATGCCACACTCAAAAAGGAAAACTAAATCAAAATCGGTCCAACCGTTTGGTCTGTACGTCGACTCGTACATACAAACAGATACACAGACACAAACTACATACAAACTTATAACACCCCAGTAAAAAAAGACACTCCAAAGAAGTAATGAAAATGTAGAGTTTGCAGTCTGGAAGTAGTTCAAATTTCGATCCGATCTAATGATTTTTACATAGGGTTGTCATTGCAAGAAGTTCTCTTTTTCGATGCCTAGTCACCGAATTAGAAGCGATTTTAAGAAAAATTTCCTTTTTTGTGTTCTATGGTAATATTTTCATCTAGGAAAAACTTTAAAAAGTTACATATTTTAACAATTCGTTTCTTTTTATACGAATTTAGACGCGAAACAGTGTTTTCATGTAAATTTAAGCAAATAACTTCTAAGTTTTAGGCCAAAATTAGTTCATAAATTTCTTTCAAAAAATCGATTTTTTTGAACATTTTGGTGAGTATTTACTAAAGCTATGGAAAAACTACAAGGTTTTGTGTGATTAAAATAAACTTTTACTTGGTTTTCTGCTAACTATCAGCAAATTAAAAATATCGATTTTTTTGGAAGCAATGAAAATGTGGTTCTTTCAGAATGACTTCCATTTTTTTTTACTGGGACCCCTTTTTTTGTCGGGAGTTAAAAACTGAAACGAATATGTTATTAATTTTTTGGAAAAAAAATCATTTAAAAACCGCAGATAACCCAAAAAATCTTTTTATACAAGTAGTTAAGGAAATTGTTCGAAGATTCGAATATTCGACAAAAATTATTCGAATAATTTTTTATTCTAAATGGAAAATTTTTGTTCGTTCGAACAAATATGATAAAAAGTTGTTCGAATATTCGAATAATTTTTGTTCGAATGACAACACTAGTGCATATATACTTTTTTAATTCCTCTCTCTCTCTCTCTCTCTCTCTCTCTCTCTGTTTTTACTAAAAAAATAAAAAGTTGCTGCACCGGAACTCTCATTTTCATTAACGTACTTCATTAGCGATTTTAAGGCTATTTGAGAGATTTTCCGCACAGAATTATGATTTTTAAACACACATTGACATCACTAATTAATTACATGCAAGAAAATCAAAAAAAAAGAACTAATAAATTGTAAGTCGAACGTTTTCTTTCTCAGTTGGGAAATAGGCCAATAATCTTCAAATATGTATAATAGCTCGTGCATAATGTCAGATATACATAGCATGAGTTGTATACCGTACTGTCAAAACCACATGTCGCTGGTAAACATATAATCGTGATCTGGTCAAAAAAGTATGTAATCATGGACCTATAGCGCTCATAACAGTAAAATGGGCAAAGCGAGTGGAGAGGTGCTCGAATAGAACACACATTTTCATAAAAAAATTTTATCACTTGCACGTGCTGTTGAACGTTACTGGTAAATCCGCCCATAGTGATTTGGCAAAACAGACTGAATATATGACAGCCAATTCGAGAGGTGAGCCTCAAGAATATAGCCTCTGTCCGAAGTCTCTATCGGAAGGCACTTCATAAAGGGAAAGACCAGTACCTGGATTCTGTAACTTTTTGCGAACCGAAAATCGTAATATTTATCGACGTATTTATTCGTTTGTGGTAACGATAATGTGACTCAGTAATTTATTTTTTACAATAGTCTAGAACATTATGTTAGTCGCCATTTAATTCAATATTATGTGGTATCTCTGTATAGAAAATGTCAAAATAAGCGAAAAGCATAAAGAATGATAAAGAAAAACTCAATGAATTTGAGCTTATGACTTTATTTTATTTTCCTCTAACCGACAGCGAATATCGTTAAAATATGTTACTGAATGGCAAAGTCGATAAATTTTCGTTATATTTATTATAGCGATACGATTATTGTAATAAAAGTTAATGAATCCAGGTACAGGAATCAAAATTCAATTTTACACAGATAAACCTTCAAAATTATCCAAAATTTTATAAATTGCACAAAACAAATTTGATGTTTGAGAACAAGTAATGGTTTTTATTCAAGAATGTGTATGTAGTGATTTTTTTACTATTATTTTTTCAGTGTAAAAAGGGATTCGTGACTTGTGGCAATTCCTAAAATGCTTAGTAGTGTTTAAATTTCCTGATTTTAGCAGTATCCTAAAACGACATATTTCAAGCACAAAGCCTTGCAAATTCACTATACGATGTAGAATTTTGTTCTCTGTTCTGCGTACGCAAATTTTTACACTTCTTGAATTTAATTTTACCCCTAATCTCCATGTCGATTGGAAAAATATCCCTATGTGCGCTGTGTAGGCCTCACTATCCAAAATAATCGTACGACTTTTGAAGAAATACAACCCTGTAGTGCGATTCAATAACCTTTTTATCGATAATCGCATCGTTAAAATAATTATAACGTAAATGTATCGAATTTGCTATTCAGTAACATTTTTAACTATATTCTCTCTAGGTTAATGTCAGCTGTGTCGTTATTTAAGCGACAATAATTTAAATTTTATCGACAAATATAAACAGAATATATCAGCTGCGTACTATCGTTAAAAAGAAGTTATAGAATCACACAATCGTTGTTGCAAGCGACAAAATGTAACGACTAAAATTACCATTGTCGGATCGTTAAAATTTGCTGAATCGCACCACTGATATAATGAATTCTTGTTGTCTTTTGAAAATTTTGCTAAACTCCATCATACCAGGATTGTATTTTTTCCAAAAGCCGTACGATTGTGTAAGATAGTGAGTCCTAGCCTTAAGCAATAACACTTTAACACTATTTTAACTGCATCGTCATATCATATTTCGTTATGCCGAGTACACACTATGGTAATAGTATGTTTTCCATATAAAAAACATAGTGTGAACGGCCTTGCACACATTTTGAAAATGACAACACAGGAAATGCCAGATGTGTACTCGGCATTAGCTATTTACAAACAAAATACAAAATTGACAAAATATTTATAAGCGTGCTATCACTAGCCGTTTGGTTGCCCAGCAGTGAGAAGTTAGCCCACTGTATTAAAAGCAAAAGCTTAAAAAAAGCTCTGTCTTGGATTGATTTTTATGTTACTTGTTTTTTAAAGGGTTTTCAAACAAGTTTTAAATAAAAAAATTCAATAAATAGCTTTACTTCAAAATATAATCGCAAAAATAGTAGTTTAGCTTGTTTTACCGTTTTAATTAGTTAAATTTAGTACGAAAAAATAATTAATTACAAATTTAATTATTTAATTTTATTCAGTAAAGAGTGTATTAAAATGTATTCTTAACATTTAAATTAAATCAGTATTTTGGTTAACATAAAAAAGTATAATATAAAAGTTTTTGTCGACCAAAATGGTCCATTTTGAATTCTATATGCGAATATCACGACAAAATTATGAATTATTAGTGTTCGTTGTTTTCTTGAAATGAGCGGAATTAATATTGCACTCCACTAAATGTAGACTGTTCTAGCAACTGCATTGATGATGGCATTGCCATATACATATCGTCGTTCGTAAGTTATTGTGTTCTATATGACAAAAATGTTTTTTTAGGAAATCGCTGTTAAAGTTTAGTTATAAGTTACAAAAAACTGAACCGAAAAAGTTGTCGCAACCTTTTTACCAAGAAAACTTCTCCAGTTTCTGGGGTTTTCTGTAAAAAAAAATTTAGTCCTTGAAAAAGATTTTAAGAGTAAGACGCGTTCTAAAAAAATCGTTTTTTTCTATATGCACTTATTTACGAAACTCTCATTGTTTTATAGCATATAATGGGTGTTTTTTATTGAGGTATAGAACTTTAAGTTGGCATCACTTTTTTAACTGGCGGCCATTTTGTCAGCTGTCAAGTGATTAATATTTAGTTTGGTTTGCCATTTCATCATGAACAGGTTGACAAAAGAACAACGCTTGCAAATCGTGCAAATTTATTTCGAAAATAATGGTTCAGTTCGCGAAGTTTACCGCAAGCTCCGTCCATTTTATGGTCGACATAATCGTCCATCAGAGCAATTAATTCGGTTAACCATGGATCGTTTTCGCACTACGTTTACTCTATGTGATAATACGCATCCGCAGAGACGTCGAACAGTGCGCACCGAAGAAACAATTGCCGCTGTAGAGCAAAGTGTTGAAGAAGACCCGAATGAATCGATTCGCCACCGTGCACAGCAATTGGAGCTTTGTCCATCAACTTTATGGAGGAGTTTGCGCAAAGATCTTGGCTTGCGACCTTACAAGATCCAGCTTGTGCAAGAATTAAAGCCGCGAGACCATGGAATGCGTCGTGATTTTGGTGTATGGGCCGAAAATGAGATTGATCTCGATGCTGATTTTCATCGCAAAATTTTGTTCAGTGATGAGGCTCATTTTTGGTTGAATGACTACGTCAACAAGCAAAATTGCCGCATTTGGAGTGAAGAGAATCCACATGAGACCCTTGAGATGCCATTACATCCACAAAAACTGACTGTTTGGTGTGCTCTATGGGCTGGTGGAGTCATTGGGCCATACTTCTTCCGAAATAATGCTGGAGAGTCAGTTACCGTTAATGGAGACCGGTATAGAGCCATGATAACCGACTATTTTGTTCCCGCATTGGATGGCATGAATGTGGATGAGTTGTGGTTCCAACAAGACGGTGCTACATGCCACACAGCGCACGTCACAATCGATTTATTGAAGGAAACATTCGATGAGCGCATAATTTCGCGGAATGGACCTGTCAATTGGCCACCAAGATCGTGTGATTTGACACCATTGGATTATTTTCTTTGGGGATATGTGAAGTCGCTCGTCTACGCCAACAAACCAGAAACGTTAGGGGACTTGGAAGCCAACATTCGTGGCGTTATTGCCAACATACGGCCCCATATGCTCGAAAAAGTGGTTGAAAATTGGACCTGTAGAATTGGCTTTATTCGAGCCAGCCGCGGCGGCCACATGCCCGAAATCATATTTAAACATTAATGGCATAAAATTATCCTTCCAATAAAGCCAAATTGATGGACATCAAAACGATTTTCTTGTGTTTTATTTCAATTCGAAGTTCTATACCTCTAAAAAAACACCCGTTATTTAAAGAAATATAAAACGTAAATGCAAGTCGAAAAAATAGCCGGCATAGGCCTTAAATTTTACAACTAAAAAAACCTCAAAAGCGTGTTGTGTAACTTTCCATTTGTATAGCGTTAAACGATTAAAAAGCCAGAAAAGCGTTGCCGCGTAACGCGTGGTATGTACTTCCACCTTAAGTGTATGATGGTTAACACAAGACTAGTCACGTGATCGGTCCCCAAGTGATAGAGACCAGTCCGAGCTCTACTACTTCCTTCGATGCGGACCAGTCACTTTTACATGTGGATGGCCTAGGATGGCGTTAATTAATATTTTGTATGCACCTTGTGACTTGTCACTGAACTATCACATGGGGACATAATCGGTGTGGAATAACATAAATTATTTAAAAATGTCATTCCGACACAGCGTTACCATATGTAAAGATTTATGTTATTTTCGAAGTTTTTCGGGATGTTAAAAATGCTAAAAGATTTCTTTGTTAAAAATAAGATTTTTAAGAATATGATATTTGGTATTTTTAGTATATTATTTAAGGTCCTTTTGACTAAAGTACTCACATATTTTCTTCTTTCCTTCAACAAAAGTATGAATTATATGCATTCATGTATTTGTCTTATACATGTTCTATTCAGCAAATATATTGCGTTATTTATTTAACTTTACGTTTGTTAGTTCATTTGAAACAAAATGAATTTTTCTTGAACTCTAATTCAGTAAATGGATATATTTTGAATAAATAAAAAAAAAGATTTTTGTGTTCGACTTGAAGGTTTTTGAGAAAACAAATATGGCACCGCTGTTCCGACCCTTAACTGTAACAATGAAAATTTTTAACTTTCTTTTTATTGTTACAAATGCAATTATAATTATAATTTATTTTTAAACAGAAATTTTTTGGGACTCGAACTGCCAACCTCCGGCATGACAGGCTTGCACACTACCCACTCGACCACAGAGGCACTCACATTTCAAAAGTATAAAACACCACTTAAGCTCAGGTTAATATCTAAGAATAGTTTACGGGACTAGTTCCAGAGTGGCTTGGCGGGACCATTGGAGGGGACAACTGTTTAATAGGTCCTGGACCCAACCACATCGAATTGAGCCTTTTACTATAATACTAGTCCAAATCCCAATTAAATTGACAAAAGATCACGACTATACATCAACACAATGGTGAATATACTATATAACCATTTACAGGATATGTCCTTTTTTCACCATACACTACTCCTTACTTCTGGTAACACTCCCATTTGCTCAAGCCATAGGACGAATACGCTTGGATCAATTGTCACAAAATTTTTTGCAGGGTATTATCATATCAAGCACCTTTGCGATCCATCCACAAGTGTTGTGAATGAATCACGAAAGGGCAAGCATGTTGAGCATGAGCCAGTACATCACGTCAGTATTTGGAGGAAGGATTAACAATTAAAAAATATGTTTCGTTTTTTTCAACAGAAATTTTATATTTTGACACAGCACATTAACTTTCGGCAAAATCGAGAAACTGCTAACAAAAAATATGAAGAAATCACAACTATGCTATTTAGCAACAAAATAAGACTAGTCACTTAAGCTATGTACAGACGAATGTCAGATCTTACAATATTGTCAGATCTGGCAATGTGCTGACAATGTACTGGCAATCGAAAATTGCCAGCACAATATTTCTTGTCAGTTCACACGGATGTCAGAAAATCTTACAATTTATTGCTGGACGGTTGTATGACAATAAATTCATCTGACAAAATCGTCAGTAGAAAAATTGTCAGTTCACACGGTTGTCATATGCACAAATTGTTCGACCTGTTGTTATGCGTTGCCAGACTTAAACAATTTGTTGGAAATTTTTAAATATTTATCGTTTGTGTTTGTGTTAAATGTAAAAAGTGAAAGTATAAATTATTATGGACCATAAAGAAGCAATTGCAATGATTTTGTCTGCATATATTTTATTATAAACTTTTTCTTTAAAATCAAGCGTGTGCAGTGTTGCCCATAGAAAGAATTATCTTACAATGACGCCATTGTCAGATGCATGAACTTCGCACATCTGACAATATTAAAATGTCTGACAAATATATGGCAATAATTTTACAATGTGTTCACACGATTGTAAGATGTCTGACAATATGTTGTCAGTTGCTAGTCTGGACTAGCAATGCTGACTGGACTGACAATGCTTTTTCTGTCAACGTCGTCTGACAAAAATTGCCAGTTCACACGGTTGTAAAAAATTTTTAGCACATTTTACTGGCAATATTGTAAGATCTGACAACCGTCTGTACATAGCTTTAGTAACAATAAAATTTCATTGATATAATCAATAAGAAAACACCCGGACTTAATTAAAAATTAACGGCTTTTGAATACTGATTGTCATTGTTTTTCTGTTTTCTGTTTTTGTTTTATTCCATTTTCCAAGTGCAATGTGAAGTCACAACAAATAAATAAAACAAAAACAAATAATGCAAAGAGATCCAAATTAGTACAAACTTTATTTAGTCTTTCATATAGAACAAAATAAAAAATTATTTTTTTTATTAAGTATTTTTGGTGCGTTTTTGTTCTATGTATATGCACGAGTTTTTGCATATAGAAAACAATAGGTTAAGAAGCTTTTCACTAAAGAGTTGTATAGCACAAAGTCAATGTCTCATATTTCGAAAACTATAAATGATAGGAACAAACTGATTACACAGATCGACAGATCTCTAAAAGTTTTCCTAAAAATCAATCTTATCTCAATTTTTTAAATTTTGCGGTATAGAACACAATATCTTGCGAACGACGATATGTTAGGCTGAGTTTACATCTGGCATTTCTTACCCAGTAAAAAAATGGAAGTCATTCGGAAGCAACCACATTTTCTCATTGCTTCCAAAAAATCGATATTTTTAATTTGCCGATAGTTAGCAGAAAACCAAGTAAAAGTTTATTTTAATCACACAAAAACCTTGTAGTTTTTCTATAGTTTTAGTAAATACTCACCAAAATGTTCAAAAAAATCGATTTTTTGAAAGAAATTTATGAACTAATTTTGGCCTAAAATTTAGAAGTTATTTGCTTAAATTTACATGAAAACACTGTTTCGCGTTTAAATTCGTATAAAAAGAAACGAATTGTTAAAATATGTAACTTTTTAAAGTTTTTCCTAGATGAAAATATTACCATAGAACACAAAAAAGGAAATTTTTCTTAAAATCGCTTCTAATTCGGTGACTAGGCATCGAAAAAGAGAACTTCTTGCAATGACAACCCTATGTAAAAATCATTAGATCGGATAGAAATTTGAACTACTTCCAGACTGCAAACTCTACATTTTCATGACTTCTTTGGAGTGTCTTTTTTTACTGGGTTATGTGTCATGTGCCCAAAAAAGCGTAACCAACTAATTACTAATGAAAAACTGCTTGATTCAGACATATATATATTTATTGATTTAAACAGTTTCCAATCATGTTGGATTCTATAAAATTGTCTATTAGTTATGTATGAAACTGTTTAACTTAATAAATATGTGTCTGAATCAGACTGTTTTTCATTAGTAGTTAGTGGTTACGCTTCTTTTACGCTTGTGTAGCACATGGCACACAGATGGAAACACGGCCTAAATTTAAGCAGAAAAATAGACTTACATCGAACTCTTTCAGTAGCTCGTTTTTGACACAAACCAATGATCAAAACCATTTAAATTACACGGGTTTGATCGATGGTTTGTGTCAAAAACGAGCTACTGACACTGTTGCCAGAATTGACGATTTCTCTGCATTTTGACGATTTTCACCTCTCAAAATACACTAGTGACGATTTTAGCTCCAGAAATGACGATTTTTCTAAATTTAATATATATGGCAACTTTTTTTAGAATTGCATTTTTCAAGTTGGTTTTTTGATGTGTTATGATTTTTTTGTGTTCAAAATGTTAAATTCTGATATTTATACATAAAATTTTTGTATAACAAAAATGCCAATTATTTTTTATAAATTATCTGTTTTAAAAATAAATATATATATGTACGTATGTGAATTCTGATTTCATTTTAAGTTTTTTTAACTTTTATTTTTAATTTTAATGGTTTTCATGTTTAGGTAATATACATACATATATTTAATGTATATGTGTATATTTATTGAAAGCATAGTTAATAAGTTTGAACCATTGTAATAGTTTTTGTAATAAAACAATTAAAATACAAAAAAAATTTAATATATTTGATTTGACGTTTTTTGACGATTTTCTAAAATGACTTGACGATTTTGACGATTTTTTGCACAGAAATCTGTAGTTTTTGACGATTTCACCCCTAAAAGTTCTGGCAACAGTGGCTACTGAAAGAGTTCGATACAAATCTACAAAAAAATTATGTTCGGATAAAGTTCGGTATTCGAAATTTTAGGGAACTTTTTTTTATGTAATTCCATATTTATTATCATGTGTGTATATGAAAACAATACATATCGTTACCTTAATATAGAAAGGCCCTAACTCATTATTTTTTCGAAATCAAAATTTTTGTATTTTTAGATATATTAGATGTTCCTCTATCGAAAAATACAAACAACTCGATTTCAAAATAATAATGGGTTAGGGCATTTCTATATTAAGGTAGCGATATGTACATTGGACTGGTTGCAAAATTTTTTTCTTTAATTGATACTCGTTACATACATATTTTCACTATCTAATATATGAAGTTTGCTTTCATAAATGCGGTCTTGATTTTTTTAGCTCGATGCGACTTTACCTTCTAGTGCCTAGTGGGGTCTAAAGTAGCCGATACACACTGGGGGATTATGTTTAAAAAAATGGAAATAACTCTGCAATTTCTAAACGAGCTGTTCAATTGTTATTTTCTATAGCATTTGTGGGGGTGACACAGAGTTTAGGTCTGATATTTGGAATATACATCTTTAAAGGGTGCGAACCTTGGACCTTGCCCCAAAGTGAGCAACCTTGGTTTAATGAAAAGATGTTGAGCTGATGTTTTTGATCTGATAAAAAAGATTTTTGGCAAGTGGATTTTTTTTCTATCCAAGAATTAAAAAAAGACTGCTACATTTATGGGGGTTTGCTTACAGTTTAGGAAATATACGAGAAAAAAAAATAAAATTTAGGGTTTTTTACTAACCTTCGCCCACTGTTCTGCTAATGGAAAAGTCAACTCTTGTTTGATTTAGAAAAGGAAACTATTATGAATTGAAAACAAAATTGTTAACATTAAAAAGTATCAAAAGCACAAAAGTTATACGCAATTTAAATGAAAATTTTTAAAAAAGTCGATTTTCGCCGTTTTTTGCAGAAAAAATGGGTTAATTATTTCGCTATTATAAAAAAAATTTTGAAAAATACCAACCCCATAATGCTATAAGAAATATTACAAAGAAATTTTTTCTTTAAAGTTTTCCTTATTGAAGGAACCAGACCGTTTAAAATTTAAGGTCGTTTTTCTCAAATTCCACAGCTGGAACCAAAAAATTTGTTATGCCACCTTAAGACAAGATATGTTTTTAAATATTTCCAAAAATATTATCTGAGAATATTTTTTGGGTATGCAAATTTTATTTGTTTTTACCAGGTGGAGTAATACCTGTTTAATGATGGTTAGATTATTAGAACAAAATTAAGCGTTGTACATATTTGTGTGCCATTTAAGCACAAAAAATAAAAATTATTTCTGCAAGAGAATGGAAAACAATGAAATCAAACAATGAAAATAAAACCACACTAGGAGAGATACATACATCAACAATTTCCATAAT
Organism: Tachina grossa; assembly: GCA_949987645.1. Lineage (NCBI taxonomy): Eukaryota > Metazoa > Arthropoda > Insecta > Diptera > Tachinidae > Tachina > Tachina grossa. The sequence continues at coordinate 81,397,405 of OX465277.1, read as the reverse complement.
AATGACCTTATTTAAAATGCTTATGTCGAAGCTAGATGAAAATGAATCAGAGATTGAAAGTCATTAAAATAACTTTTAGTTAATATATTTCAGTTCATATATGTTGAAGAAGAAATCCTTTTGAGTGTTGCTACGTTTTAAGAAACTGGGATTCAAGTTCAAATACCTTACAAATGAACAGATTGAAAAGTTTAAAATGGAATTAAATTAAAGCGTGTTGAAATTTTAAGGGGCGATGTTGAATGTGAACCACACCTAAACGTCAAGATTTTTTCTGCATTTCATTTGACATTTCTCAATTTCAGACTAATACAATTTGAACCATGGAAAAATACACAATCGAGCCACGCGTCAAAGTTATTCAGGCTTATTATGAAAATGGGCGTTCAAATCAAAATGCATTTCGTGCACTTCGTGATTTTTTCGGTCAGCACAATCGACCAAATGTGCGTACAATCGGAAAAATCGTGCAAACATTTGAGCAAAACGGGTCTGTAGGAGATGTAAAAACACCAGTGCATGCTCGTACTGCAGAAAATATTTCTGCTGTTCGCGATAGTATGGCTGAAGAGCGGTCCACCTCAACTCGTCATCGTGCCCAACAATTGCACCTCCCACGATTGTCGTTGATAAACATTATGCATAAACACTTGCATTTACAAGCTTACAAGGTGCAATTGACTCAAGAACTTGACCATTCCAAACATCGTCAATGGTCAGAATGGTGGCAAAAAATGGCAACAGTGGATGATCAATTTTCGAAGAACATCATCTTCAGTGATGAGGCACATTTTCACCTCAGTGGATTTGTCAATAAGCACAATTGCCGCATTTGGGCGAATGATAATCCAAGAGTGACTGTTTGGTGCGGTTTATGGGCTGGCGGCATCATCGGGCCGTATTTTTTCCAAAATGAGGCCGGTCAGGCAGTTACTGCGAATGGTGTTCGCTATCGTGAGATGATAACGAACTTTTTATGGCCTGAAGATATGGATGTGAACAATATGTGGTTTCAACTGGACGGTGCCACTTGTCACACAGCTAACGAAACAATGGCTCTTTTGCGCGACAAATTCAATGGCCCTGTCATCTCACGTGGTGGCGATGTCAATTGGCCGCTAAGATCATCATAAGATTTGACACCGTTGGACATCTTTCTTTGGGGTTATTTAAAAGAAAAGGTGTACGTCGATAAGCCAGCAACAATTCAAGAGCTATAGGATGAGATTATTCGACACATTAATGGCATAGAACCTCAATTATGCCTCAGCATCATCGAAAATTTGGACCATCGGATAGAGGAGTGCCGCCGAGATCGCGGCAGCCATTTGGCCGACATTTTGTTCCATACCTAATTGAACCATACCATAATATCATAACAAAAGAAAATCACAATAATTTCCTAAATAATTTGTTTTTTAATCAAAATCAACATCGGCCCTTAAATTTTAACCACCGTTAACTTTTTTAAAGATACATAATTCGATTGTTTTGAAAACATGTAAACTGATAAAAAAAATATCACAAATGATAAATCAAAAAGAAATAGAAAATCGACAACAAAAGGATCACCTCTGAGGGAAAAATAGGATACAGCACCACATGTAAAAGTCGAAGAAGAACAGGACGAAAATGTTCTTTAAAAATAAATATAAATGTATTTGACTGATTTTTTTAAGTCTTCAAAACACAGATTAGATCCCTGCACAAGACCACTTAGAATAACTTTTAAGACATGAGGAATTTTTCAAATGCTTTACTACAGCGAAATCTTCTAAAACAAACGCTAAACAACAACGTTCGTAAGAAATTTGTTTCAGTAAAGAAGAAAATACTTCGTGACGGAAAAATTTGTGATGCTTGCTTCTTCATACGCATGGGCGCGTATCTGATAAAACATTTTCGAAAAAAAATTATAGGATATAAAATTAAATTTTAATGGGCGTGCCTCCGACCATTTTTTTAAATGCAAGATTTTGTGTTTTTCAAAGCACGGGGTGTGTGTTAAATTTTGTGAAAATCGTTACAGTAGAACTAATAATAGGCATGACTCCTCCCATTTTTTTCAAATGGAAGATTGTGTATATTTTTGAGCTCAAGGTGTGTGGCAAGTTTCATAAAAATCAGTTAATAGAACGACGTGAAATATAATAATAGATTTTAATGGGCATAGCCCCGCCCATTTTTTCAACTTTAAAATTGTGTAATTACAAGAAATAAAGGTATTTGCTAGCTTTCGCAACAATCAAATAAGTAGAATATCATAAAATCAAATAAAAAATGTGTGAGTGTTGCCCGCCCATTTTTTTGCAATGGGAGCAATGGGAAGCTATACCCTCTCAGACAATAAAAAAAATTTTACAATCGGTCCAATCAAGGCTGTCAGATTTATTTTCACCTTTTTCGCCAAATCCAATGTCAAAAATCGCCAAAGTCTCATTTTTTTTAGTTTTTGACAATGAAATATGTATTTTATAAATTATTAAAAATTTATTTTATAAATTATAAAAAATTAAATTGTTCCGAATCGCTAAAATTCGCCAAAAATGGGGAAAATATCGCCATTATATATATTTTGTTTATTTTTATTTATAACAATATAAAAATGATTATGAACATAAAAAGGTACAATGTAAAGTAGCTTAGTATTCATCAAATATTAGATATATGTATGTACATTTGTATGTAGTGGCAGTTCTATTACATATCTAAAACGATATATACTTCATCGTCAAGACATTCCATATTGTCTTCTTCTTTTGAATACATCGTATGAGAATTGAACTCTTTCAACATATATTGCGAAGGTATAAAAGAAGTGCAACATGTGCTATTTACATTCATATAATTTATAACTCGTAATAACGCGTCAAGAAGTTAATATTGCATGATATTTCGGAAGCGCGTTTTAGTTGAGTTCATTATTGAAAATACCCTTTCAACGCAGGCATTAGTTGTTGGAATTACCAGCATGTAAAGTACAGCCAAATCAAGTTCTTTAAAATGGTACATATGTACCTACCGTATCCTTACAATCATACACTTTTGGCCAAAAACTGATTTAAGTTAGATGGAATATCACCATTAAAATAATCTTTCCAATCCACAAGCGGTAATTTTGTCCATTGTGTTTCATAAACATCTAGCGGCATGTTAGGATTCATAAAAATAATAAAAATATCTTTAACAAAAACAAATTTTTTGTTTGTGATAATGGATTGCAACATTTTATAATGGAAAAATGTTCGTAAACTTTAAATATATTCATGTTTTCAGGTATTCTATTTATTAATTCTTTCGCGAGCAACTTAAAATACGAAAAACAATATTCTCCAAGTATTTCAAAATGTTCATCAGCCATTTCAACATTGCTTAATTCAGTTTCAAATGCTGACCCAAAATCGATTGCATTTAGTGGGAGAAGTGTTGGGTATATCAATAGCTATAATAACATTCATTGGTTATCAATTTTTCGTTATTATGAGTTTCATTCGAAATTGTTGGCTTGAAAACTTTTGGAGAAAATGAAAGAAGAGTAGAATATAGCCTCTGATGCATACTGCCGGCATGCATGTTATCTGTTTGAAATTCAAGATTTAAATGGTTTATTTCATTTACTATTGGATTTATAAATATCTAAAAAAGTCTTGTCTTTTCGTCACATAATTCTTTGTATATGTTTGGGGCAGTCTCATCATTTTCGGCTGTTGAAATAAGTGAAAAATGATGTTTAAGCTCTATCCATTACTCCAAAATTCGTCTTATAACCGCTCCATAAAACAACCAACGAATTGCAGAAATTTACCCAAGTTTTCTAAAACGGTTGCTGTTAATACCAGTATTAAATGTTCTTAGCACATTATCTACACGAGACAAATACCATAATAAAAATAATATTTAACGATTTTCAAGCTAAATCATGGGTCATCAAAAATAGCCAACAAAATCGCCAAAATAGCCAAACTAGCTTTAAAGTCGCCAAAAAGTAGACGTATTGATAAAGTCCTCCTTTTTTTAAAGTTGGTTAAATACTATGAGTCTTTGGGAAAAATACGTATCATCTTCCAGTCGAGAGTTTATGCCATAGAGAGGTGAGCACAATTTAATTTCAACAGTGGTTACCGAGGAACAGAAAAAGCCACGTTCTTGAATAGTCAGTCAGTCATTAAGGCACTTGAGAATGCCCCAAAAAGCTCTGTTGGATTTCCAGACACGTTGGAGTGGAATAAAGCTAAAATGAAGACAAGCTGGCCGGAAGAAGGGGACAACGAATACCAAGGAACACCTCTGGTTCAATATCTCAGCATTGAATCATGCAGCTGTTCTTCATCTAAGCAGCTAATATAAAATACCTAATCATACTAATGACAAGTTATTCAAAGCCAGTAATTCTCCTTGATCAATAAATTTTTTATTTTTTTTGTTACCTTTGATCTATACTTTTCAATCTACATACCTAACGAATATATTCATCATTAATCACTAAAACAAATTGCACTATTTTAAACATTTCATCTCCCCACCTCATTTAGTTAGCTTTTTTGCGTTACAAATCTGATGGCAATCAAAATGCTCCCTTCAGCTTCGGAGTAGTGATTAAAAACAACCAGTTTGATATCTTATGAATACATAAAATGAATAAACATTAAACGATCTGTAAGCAAATTCGTTTAAAATCATACAAAAGAATATAAAAAAATATTCGCTTTTACTCAAATCTACGTGATCAGTATGTAAAATGAGGATCTTTCATCGTTCTGACCAGCGACCAAAAATAAAATTTTCTTCAAACACTATTCGCAGTGATGAATTTATAATATCAAAGAATTTTGTACAACAAAAAAAACTATATGTATTGCGTTTCTACTGGAGAAGAGTGCGTTAAACAGGGGGTTAAAAAAAAACTGAGAAAAGCTGCCAAATGTAAATCTAATGCATTAAACACATTCACCACAGCAGGCTACACGAACACACGACTTCAAATGCCGCTAGCAGCATTTGTCGCCTCGTAGCCGGCTACTTAATTATTTTGGAGACGGCAGCAGCACCATCTGCAGCTGATATTCAAGCACAAAACACACAGAAGTGTCACGAGACGGAAGATACGGGAATTTTTCTGTTTGTCTCGTTTCCCCTCAAATTTTGTCGTCGTTTTTGTTTTGCTACGTCTTTCTAGTGCAATAAATTTTTATTAGCTGTGTTAATTGGTAAGTAGTAATATACTACAGTATCAAATACACTATGCTTATCTCTTTTTTCCAAAAATTTTAACAAAAACCTGATTGGAGCTTTTTTTACCTGTCACGTTCTTCACTTCTGTGTATTCTGTGATTCAAGTACAAATACATATGTAGTTCAGTATTGCCACTTTTGTATATTTTGCATTTATAAAAATGAATTACTCTTTTAAAATGTAGTTATTTCACGTAAAAGTACAAAAATGAATCAATTTATTCTTTACATCAATTTTTGGATATTGTTTCTGTTAAATAATATGAAGTAATTGTACAAAATCATTCATTCAACATTTTATATTATACTGGCAACACTGAATTTTCTCATTGTAGCCATAGAAATAGAAATTAGTTTAATTGTACTACAACGACAAAATCAGCACAGACAACAACCTGCCGCCATGTTGCCTTGCTGTCTTCAAAAAAATCATTAGGCCCGTTTGTTTACTTTTCCAGTAAAATCCAGTAGTTGAGTAAATTTTTGGGTAATTTGAAAATTTTACTCTCAAGAATGTCTCTTGCACAAAAAAGTACGCGAACGGAAAAATTGCAAAAATTATTATTATTATAGATTATTCAAAACAGCTGATAATATTGTTGTATGTTTTTGTTGTTTTTGAAACCCATCAAATACATATTTTTGGTAATTGATGCATGCATTTTTATAATTATAAATATGAAGCGATATATACCTACTGTATTTCTAAAATAGAAGTTTTGTGAAAGCTTTAGCTTGTATTTGGTTTTTAGTTTTATTTTTTCTGGGTAAATGGCGCAGGAAAATACATCAATATTTGATTTATGATAGTCGGTACCCTGAATAGTATACAGAGGCAAGTATTCATATATACACAAACCTTACATCTCTAAAAAATTAAAGTAAATAACACAATTAAATCTAATTTAAAAACTGATATATTTAACGATTATTATTCTTCAATTTGTTTCATCTTTAACATAAAAATTATCAGATTTGTTTTGTTAAACTTTTACTTCAACTTTTCTTCTTTTAAATGTTTTTATTAAAAAAAAATTGTACTTTGTATTTGCTTGCTTTTGTTTATTTTATTGAATCATATGTTTTTCTCGTCTACTGGATTTTACTGGCAAAAATTTGTCCAGTAAAAATTTGCAGACTCTCAGTCATGATACAATTATAACAGGTACATGCACAAGCCCAGCCTGTTAATGTATACAATACCTACAGTTGTCAAACTTTGCTTACAAGCTGCAAAAATGTTAGTGTATGTGTGTGCATAAAATGATTACAGTGTTGCCAATGAAATTATACATGGCTGTGTTTCCAATTATATGTTGAAGAAAATTACACTACACATATTTTGTGTAGGTTAAAATTAAATCAAAAATAAATAAAAATACAAGCCAAAGTAGAATTACACACAGATTATACATGAATGTAATTACATGGCCTACAAATGAGAGTAATTGCACACTCTGTGTAATTACACACCTATTGGCAACACTGAATGACTATAATCATTCATGAATTCCGCGTCTGCAATTGTACTTTAGTTACCCTGTAATTGTTATTTTTAAAAACAAAAGGCATCTGTTTCTGACAATTATTCGTTTGTTTATACCAACAAAATGAATGTGCTTTTTGGTGTTGTAATTTTGTTGTAGTCGTGCATGTACCTAGTATAATTGTACCATGCTCTCAGTCAACAACTGTCAATTTACTCTCTCAATTGGCACTCTCTTTTGCAATTTTATGTGTAAACGAACGCATTTCAGTAAAATCCAGTACAAATTTGCACAAAACTGCACAAATTTTGGGGTAAACAAACAGACCTATTCTCATATAAACATGCGTATTCTATCCTTGACATTTGATAGTCGGTAGCTTGCTGTGGTAAATGTGTTTAATGCATTTATTTGTTTTAAACTCTGAACCTCAAAATTATATGCTAAGAAATTAATTGCGCTTTCCAAAAAACTAAAGTATATATTTTTAAAAACAAAAGTACAGTATATTCGAAGTTAAATTGCAAATACTTAATAATTAAATAAAGATATTTTAAAACTTCTATTTAAACAAGTTAATCAACCGGCAACTTATGTATGTTTATATTGTGCTCTCTTAATAATACCCTTTAGCAAAAATTCTATTCCTGTATTGAAAAATAAAATTAACAACAATATTTCTGTTAAGTCATGTTTAAAGGGGAAATTAGAAAGATTATTTAATATTTTTAGAATATAAAATTTATATTATACAATAAACAACACTTATTAACTAGTTTGTATGCATTTAAAAAAAAAATTATTTGAAATTGATAATACGAAAGCAGTACAAAGAAATTAAATACACGTAAATACAGATAACCCTCACATAACATGGCGATTCTATCACACAAATTCCGAAGTGAGAACCATCCTCTCGTAGTTGAATAGCATAAATTTTAAGAAGAAAATTTTTGAAAATCTCTAAACGGTAGAGTTCAAATACAATTTGGAAACAAATTCCTCCAGTAAAATTTAAATTGAGTAATATTTAAACATAAGTTTCATTCGATTATTCGAAAACGAATGAAAAATTGTATTAAACTAATTTCTTTGGTTCTATGAAAATAACGCCCAAATAAGAAATGAAATAAACCCCAAAAAAAATGATATAAGGCCCAAGAGAAAATTTATGAAAAAAATGCCTGATAAAAATTAAATTAAGCCGAATGAAAAATATTAACCAACTAAATTCAAGATGAAATAAAGCAATAAGTTTTATTGGATTAATTATACCTTTCGCTAAAAATGACTAAGGGTATATATATGTAGGTTTGAAATTCCGTGTGTTATTTTCACAATATTAATAAGCGAGCCATAAAGTATATATGTATATTCTGGATCCTTATGACTAGACGAATAAGCGATGTCCGTCTGTCTGTCCGTCCGTCTGTCTGTATGTGAAATCGGTTTTCCGAAGCTCCCAGAAAAGCTAGACTTCGGTCTAGGACTGGTGTGTAAGAAATGGTCCGAAATAGATTGGAATTAAAACAAATCAGCAAAATCGAGCAGACGGTTTCAGAGCTGGAAAACTTAAACTTTATTTTGCCATATAAAAGTAAATAGCTAAACAATTCTTTTTGTTAAATCAACGAAATGTTTATTATTTATTGCATTTCAGTAATAATTAAACTAGTATCAAAATCCAAAAAAAAATGAAAGAGATGATTCTAGGGTTGGAAAACTTCAACTTTTTTGGTATACAAAAGTAATCAACTAAAACTAATGTTTTCTTTCTCTCTATAAATTAAACTTATTTTATATTTTTAAAATAAATTTGTATAATAATAATGTGTTTTTATATTTATTAAGCTTGAGATCTTATTTTTATTATTTTTTTATAAAAGAATTAACAAATTTTATTTATTTTCCAATATTTCGTTGCCACATAATAATTGTCAATTATTATACAAACATATTTCCCTGAAGAAGTTACCCATTGTGGCAACGAAATATTGGAAAATAAATAAAATTTGTTAATTCTTTTATAAAAAAATAATAATAAAACTAAGATCTCAAGCTTAATAAATATAAAAACATATTAAAAACAAAAAGATCGAAGAAATTTAAGCAAATATTTGTATAATAATCAGAAAAATCTGAAATAATGATGCCAGGAATGGGAAATTTGCACTTTTTTGTGGTATATAGGAGGACCTACATAGGTCTAATTAATTTTTTTTTTTCATATTCCTAATAAATTAAATATATTTTATGTTTTAGAGAGAACTAGATTGGTATAAAAAATTAGAAAAATTAAAACCACAGCTACAGAGCTGGAAAGTTTAATTCTTTGGTACAATAAATAAAACATTATTTTCTTTATTTTCTTATTTTTTGTTTGTTTGTTAATTAAACATATTTTATATTTTAGAAGAAAAAAATGTGTATTAAAAATCAGAAAAATTAAATATATGGTTCCAGGGGTGTAAAATTTATTTTTTTTTATTTTTTTTTTTTTTTTTTTTTTGTAAAATATTTAACTAAATAAAGATATTTGAGGAAGATATGGGTGAATAAATTGCCATACGAAAGTGTTGACCTCTGTTAAAGTCCTCTCTAATTAATTTCTCCTCATTCGCTTTAGAAATAGAAAATATTAATAATGCAAAAATTTTCTTAAATACAGAGTGACGAAATAAAATCTATGTCGAAAAATGTAAATTGCACTAGCGCAAAAAATACATGATCACCCCTATCGCAAACAGTTTTTCCCTCAAAATATTTTCCCTTTTCCAAAATTTACAATCGTGAATAATTTCCCCCAGAAATCTGTTCCCTTTTTTGATTCCCCTTATCGTGAATATTATTCACATGGATTTTTTCACTTTTCCCTTTGTTTTGTTACATACATACATACATACATACGTAAGTCGGTAAAGGGCATATGAGATTCGGCACAGCCGAATATATCTATACTAGATATACCAAACGGACGACACACTCGTCCGTATTCTAGAATCAAAATGTAAATAATTTAAGATTCAAAGAAAATGTATCTAAACGTCATAAAAAATTCATTAAAACACAGCCACACACAAACTTACATACATATGCAAGCATAATTAAATAATACATGAAATTAAAAAAACATAAACAAAATCCCTTTAACCAAGTTAATTCAATTTATTCAACTCTCTTCCTTTAAGTATTATGGCTTTCATACAACAACAAATAAGAGAAAAACAATTGTTAGATCAAGATAAATACTACAAACCCACACACACACTCGTTTTGTTTCTTTTTTACTTGTAAGCTAATAAATGCGTGTGTAATATGTTTGCATGTAGTAGTAGCAACTTTAAACGCTTATAGCTCCCAAAATACTAAACCGATTTCAATAAAATATAGATTCTGCACATCTGTATAAAAAATCCTTTAAAACCATATAAATCTTTTTAAAATCGGTGCAGTGGTACCAGCGTAAAAGGGATTACAAAAAACATGTTTGCCTATTAATTATATAGATAGATTACTTATTTTCTTATTCGGGAGTTATTTCTTTGGGTCTTATTTCATAGCGCCGATTTTTTTAATAACCAAATATTTATAATAATATAAAAAATAAATAAACATCCAAATTATGAGGCAGTACTTAAACAAATAGATTCTCCTCAATTCGCTTTGAAAATGTACTTACTGAGAAATGTGTGTTGACATCTGAGGAATATTCTAATTACAAACAACATAATTCTTACAACTACAATTCGAGATGAAAATAAAGTCAGCCAATGTAAAGTAAGGCCGGGTTTAACTTAATTAGTGGTTACGCTTGTTTGGCCACATGAAAAGCCAGATGTAAACTCAGCCTAAGAAAATAATAAACATGTTGATTATTGAGTTCTTGTTTCAACTTTGATATTTGTTCAGCTTCTCATTTATTTAAATGAAAGTTTATAACATAATAAATCTAGTTGTTCTAAGAAATTTTGGGGTAAAGGTTCCCTGATAGTTTGCATTTGCAACAGTGAAATGCGCATAGGATCCAGCTAAACCCATCAATAATCAATTTCAGTGTATTTTTAAGAAAAAAATATTTTACTGAATAAATAAAGTAATAATTTGGGATTATTAGCACGTTAATAAATTTTAAACTTAAATTGTAACAATTCCCATATAAAAAAACACTAATTATATGGATAAATATTACGATTTTCGGTTCCGAAAAAGTTGCTGAATCCATGTACTAATTTGTTATTTCTATCAAAGGACGAAAATTTATTTACAAATTTTGCAATATTTCGCCGCTTTCTTGTAATATTTAAGTAGAATTGGTAAAATAGGCTCTTCACGCTTTCTGACACTAAAATAAATCGGCAAAACCGAAAAAATCGACAAAATGAAAAAATTGCCAAAATAAAAAAATCGCCAAAATGAAACAAAAAACGCCAAAAAACGAAAAAAACCCCCAAAACGCGAAAAAGGCGCCAAAACTAAAAAAAAAAATCTAAAAAAATCGCCAAAATGAAAAAAATCGCTAAAATTAAAAAAATCGCCGAAATGAAAAAACTCCAAAAACCAAAACAAATCGTCAAAACGAATTTGTTTTGACTATGAATATGAGCGATTGTTTTTGTTAATTATATGTATGTTATCAAAATAATTGTAAAACTTGCCAATGTTTGTGTCGGCTTTTGTAAAAACATATGTATGTATTTGAATTTAGTCATATCTTATATCATATCTGGGAGAAAAAAAGAGATATTTGTATTTCCTTCTCCGTCTTTCTTGCAGCTAAATTACGGTTTGATCAACAAAAGTTGACGAGTGTGTCCCGGGACTTAGATGGTGTACATTGGCGCAGCTGTAAATTTTGTCTAGAGGGGGCTTATGATTTATGACTTATGATTTTCATGATTAATACTAAAAAAGATGATTAAATAAAATTTTTAATAATTCTAGGGGGAACAAAAGGAATCCTGGGGGCAATGCATTCCCCAGAATGGCCTTTCTACATCTATGCGCATGTATGTATAGTATACATATTAATATAATTTGAATACATTTTTTTTAATTGTTGTTTTTATTAAAACATGTTGTATTCTTTTCCAATCGTTAGCGAAGTTTGAAATTTTTTCAATGATTTAATTTTGACTATTGACACTTTTAATGTGTACATATTTTGATTGTAAAAGTTAAAATTTTAAGAGGCAATTAACCAAATCAATGATTATAAAGTAAAAATTAATGGATATTAATAAAATATGAGAAATCAAATACATTGAAACTTCTCATAACCAGACACTCACAGTCGTGGTATTTTTGTCCGTTTATTAGAGGTGTTCGCTTATGAGAGAGGTACACATTTTTTGGTAGTTTATTGTAGTTGAAAAATTATATTGAGAGCAAACTGCTTAAACTTAGATTGGTGTAATTTCAGCTTTAATTTATAAAAACAATTTTTTTCCTATGCTATTTTGGGATACGAGCTAAGAAAACGACTTTTTCGAATAAACAACAGTTTCTTTGCCGTCTTCCACTCATTACTATTTACATTTGCGTTAACCGGGAAATCGCCAATATATCATTGACATGAATACAAATGTGAATCACAGTTGAATAAATAAATATATATTATTTAAATGCAACTCTTGTTGGCGTGTTTCACCACTTCTGTCCGCTTATGAGGTATTTAGAACAATATTTTTAAAAATTTATTAGAGTTATTAGAGTGTCCGGTTATGGGAATGAATTTTGTATTGAAAAACTAATGAGCGCGTTGAATGTAAAAAAGTTGTCCGCTTATTAGAAGTGCCCGGTTATCGGAGGATTCCGTTATGAGAAGTTTCACTGTATACATATGTATTACATTATTATTATTAAAACAAAGAACAAAACTATAAGGGTATACATATGTATGTATGTATCTATAAAAAAAAACTTCCTTAGTCCTCGTCCAGACTTGCAATTTTTGTTGCAGCAATTCTTGAGTTTATAGATGAAAGGGGTGAGAAGATTGGGGAGGGGTACACAGTTGCATGTGCTCGGCAATTCTCTTTTGTTTTGAAATTCGCAGTTGTTAATTTAAAGTTTGTAGGTGTATTTGACGTTTTATTTTTATTTTGTTTGTTCAGTTGTATGAAAAACACAAAATGTAACAAAAAGTAAAAAAGAATTGTTAATTTTTCAGGATAATTTGTTGCGAAATAGAATTTGTTTAGTACTTAATTGCAAAACTAGAATTTCCTAATGTGGACACTTATGCAATTCCAAAGCAGAATTTTAAAAAATTGCAGCAATAAAAGTTGCAAGTCTAGACGAGGAGTAATAGCAATCCATGATATGAGTAACAAATTTTTGCAGACAGATAGACTCACAAATTATTTAAACAGCCATATAAAAAGTTAAATTTATTTGTCAAGAAACTTGATTGCTCGTTTAGTTATAACATTTACGTCCCTTTTCACAATGTATGATTAACAGTTAACGTGAACTTTAACTGACAGTTCTCCATACAAAACTTGCCATTAAAGTCCCTGTTAGCTTTTAATTGTACATTGTGAAAAGGGCTGTTAATTTAATAAAGGTTTACATAAATTGGCGGAATATTTAATAAATTAATTTATAAAACAAACGAAAGAAATATAAATTAAATATTTTTAATGAAAATAGGACACAAAATATGTACATAGTTTTTTTTAAACTTATTAAAAAAAGAACTATAAAATAAAAAGGAAATGAAATCTGGAAACATTTTACTGTTCCAGTAAACGTTTATATTCGGCGAGGATTTGCTCTTCTTGTACTAAAGGCAAATCCAAATAGTCCTGTTCGTTTCCAGTTATTTCCTCAGTAAAACGATTGTAAGCTTTTAAGGATTCCATTTCCTTTTGGGCCTTATCTAAAGCTTTTGTTATCAAAGAATTGGCACCGGAAGATGTAGAGGGTCCCCCAAATTCATCACCAACAGCTGCAGCTGTCATACGATCCATAGCAGTTACCAATTCGGTTTCACTGCCATACATTTTAATAAGGAACTCCATGGCGCTATCTAAACTATTCTGAGTCGTTTCAAGAGCAACACGGGCCATATCCTCGCTGAAACCTAATTGCTTGAGTTGCGACAAAATACCATCATCGGCTGCAGGGGCGGGTGGCAAATTAAGCCTTAACTCTCCGGCACTGGTTTGTAAAAGATCCAACTTTAATTTTGAGTTAATAATATCAAGATTTTATATAAATTATTCCTTATTTTACTTACAGCTTTGGGCACGTCATTGTTGCAGCGTTTTAAGGCTTCCACAACTACATCACGCTCAAAGCCCATTTCGACCAGCGTGCACACGCTGCGCGGATTAACCCAGTCCTCGTCTTTATTTTTTGTTGATAAATTCTCATGGACTAGTCGCTCCTTTTTGGATTTTTTGCGTGACTCTTTCAACTTTTCCTTACGCTCATGTATGAAATTAATCGACTGCTCCATATTGCCATTACAAGACCGTAAAGCTAAGCGGGCTTCAAAGGGTTCATATCCCATTTCTACTAAAGCTGCCACTAGTGTATCATCGACCTTGAGAGACCCCAATTCAGTTTCCGCCGCAACGAATTTCTCATATGCCTCATTACGGCGATTTTGATGAAAGAGCACTACACCTTGCAGCAGATGTAGACGCATTATTAAGGCTTTCTCGGGACATGGACTGCCTTTAAGAGTTACTAAACGCTGCAGGTTATCGCCATACGAACGGCGAAAGCTTTTCTCGCACAACTCTAATCGACGTTGGGCATCAGGTAACTGAGTAACGTTCTGTTCATTTTAAAGAAAATTACATAATATTTATGTTTTGAAATGCTTGCGGTCGTTTAAAAACTATTGGGTATGACGTTATGGGTGCAGATGTTAAAAATTAGGAATTTGGTTAATATATGTAAATAGTTCTGTGATTTTAAAATTAATTCGTGCAAAAATAAACAACAAAATAAACAAAAAGCGTTTTGAAATTTTAGAAATTCTTCTACAAAGCAATTTTTTAATTGCAGCAAGTTATTAAGTGCAAAAAAAATTTAAAGTACATACATATGACGTACATATAAACATACATATCGTCACCTAAAATCCAAAAGGCCGTTACTACAAAAATTTCAAAATAGACTTTTTGATTGATTATTATGTGATTAACCAAAATACATCTTTCCTTAAAATTTTACTAACATATGTTCAAAAATACCGATTTTCTTCATTATTCAACTTGGCACCTATCAAATAAATAGTCTTAATAAGGCTTTTGCTTCTCCTGTAAAAAAAAAAAGTAAAAAGTGTACTTAAGGCCTTTTGAATTTTAGCTGACGATATGTACATTGCAAATGGGATCAAAAGTTTGAGTACGTTCGTAAAAGTATCTATAGTGCAGGTCTGCAGCACCACGAACATCTAACGTTCAAAAATTGATAACTTGGCAGTACTGTTTAGTATCAAACGTTTTTTAATGCAAGAAGCACCCCTTTTAGACACGCAAAGTTTACTTTGCACAATCTTAATTCAGCTGGGAGAAAGACAGAAAGAGACTGTATGTACTGTCTGTCTTTCACACAGCTGAATTAAGACTTTGCAAAGTAAACTTTTACCCACCCCTTTTAGACACGGAAAGTTTACTTTGCAAAGTGTTAATTCAGCTGTGTGAAAGATAGAGGGAGGAATATTATCCCTTTCTGTCTTTCTCCCAGCTGAATGAAGACTCTGCAAAGTAAATGTCTAAAAGGGGCATTAACGTGTGGAAAAGAGGCATTACATCGTTCATTTACTCAAACGTCATAACTCATAATTGGAATTTTTGAGTTAATGATGCAGATTTAATCCTCATATCGTTATTCATATTGTGTGAAATCTCATACAAATATCCTGTTTACTCAACTCTAAAATTTTATTTTTTCATTAAGTTGTGTGTAAATTAAAAACATTAAACTCGTTTCCTGGCAAACTGGGGTTCTACTCTGTAATTCGAATTTCGAAAATAGACTAAATGCTTTCGAATTTTTATAATAATTACATACAAATTCGAAAGCATTTTCTTTCGTTTCGAATTACGGAGTAGACCCCCTAGTTTTTTTGAGTTATGACGTTGTTTTAGTAAATGAGCGATATCTGTTTAATGAAAGAAATATTTTTTAGTTTTGCTCTATTATAATTTTTCAACTAAAGAATTTGAATCAAATATTTTATTTTCGATATTAGCAATTGTTGATATTTTATATATGTATGTATGTACATATTATGTATGTATGTATATTAAAAATATTTTTTTTGATACTGACTTTGAAAACTGTATGAAATAATTATTAATACTTTTCTGATTTGTAACATCTGCAAGCAATCCACAATAATTGCTCACATACATACATACATACAGTATGCAAATTTAATATTCGTAGTCTCGTTCTTTAATGTGCGCTGGTGAATATCGATAAACTAAAATTTTACAGCAAGTATCTTAAAAGTTATCAATAGGGAAAGGATTTTCATGTAAATACATGTTTTCTGTCGTTGGTCATAGATCAACGTAAACTAAATATCTTTGCGAATCAACAAATTTGCGACAAAATGGCATCGATTTGTTAGTGGATATTTTTGCATATTTTATAATAAATACATATTTTTGCATATTTCATTATAAATATATATTTTTGAAACATATTTTACTTTTTTCATGCTATAAATCAAGTTTTGTTTTTTACCACTGTGGAAAATTAGAAAAATTTAAGATCGCATTTTTTGTGATATTATTCGATATTCAAAAACACCGCAGGACTCCGTCCTCATTTGAAAAATACCATACCTTGGCTCAAGTCAAGAATACCAATACCACTGAAAAAAAAACAATAGCATGGGATGATAGCCCTTTTAAACCCAAAAATGTTTGTGTAATTTTATTTCATATATATATAAAGTGCTTTTGAAAGCTCCTTTGCGTGTTGCAGCGTTTGAAAAAAATATCCAGTGATACGATAAGGATACATCCTATAGTAAAAAAAAATGGGAACGTTGTCGAAGGCTGTTGGATATTTGTATTAATAAAGTTGAAGAAATGTTAAAGTCAACAAACTCAGGTTATTACTTTCTTGTTGACATTATTATTCTCTGAAAGGCAGAATGAGCGAAGAGATTAAAAATGAATTAGAAATAGTAATAAAAAAAATTTTGGACTTAAAAACTTGCATGAATAGTTTATACTTCTAACAACGAAACTTTAAAAACTGAATATTCTACAAATGAATTTAGCAGTATTTAAATGTGCACCAATAACTTCTGCTGACGGAAATTTCAATTTTATTTTTGAAAAGCTTTTTAAAAAAAATCGCCAATGTCTTACCTTTGACAATTTACAAAAATACTTCTTAGAGCTAGTTTTTCACATAAAGATAAACTCTGCTTGTCAGTTAACTGTAGTTTAAACTTAAAACTTTCTTTTTCAGATAAGGATTATCTATTTAAAAATCTAGGTTTAACCGAGCAACATTGCGCAGTTAAACTCAAGTTAGAGCTGTCAAATGATAAATATACATACATACATATGCACACATGTATAAAATAAATACTACGCAATTGAAAAAAAACAGTTTTACTGAAAAATTTAATAAATAAATAAATTGGATGTTTCTTATGACGACGAAAATTTTAGCGATTATTAAACCTATAATAATTTGGATAGGACAATTGCGAGAAATATAAAGAAGACAAGAACACGTCAAAATCATTTTTATGTGTGTAATGAATTGAAATTCTTTCAAATATTTCCTTGGATTTAAAATTTTATGTTTTTTGTAGTTTATTTTTGGAGCGTCATTATTTTTAAGTCCATATTACTTATTTTTAAATTCTTAAAAATTTCAGAAAACTTATAGAAGTTTTTGTCATATAAATTTAAAGAATTGTCATATCACTTTTTAAGTGTTGCCCTATTTATATAAAATATTTTCAAGAATGCCATATCTATATTGAAAGCAAAGTATGGCATTTCTAGCTAAATTGACAACTTTAATCCATCACTGAAAAACAGCATGGGTGGTTAAAACCCGTTTAACTTTGTTTCTTGGTTAACTCAAACGTATGTTAAACTAGGTTTAACTGACTAGTAAAAAACTAGCCCTTAATTACGTACATAAATAAAAGTTCGGCTTAACTTTATTTTGTATTCAGTATGAGTTGACAAAATCTTTATTAAGAAAGCATTTTAGCTGAGCTTTTGATGTTTTTTAAGTTTTTAATGACAAAATGTTTGGTAAGAAAGCAATGAGGATGATTTTTTTTAGGTTTTCAATGTTATTAAATGTTGAATTATTAAATGTTTTATAGCGTAGACAGACGACAGCGTTAATTTGCATTAAAATATCACTAATGTGAATTAAAAATTTACCCTGACAGACGACAGTATTTGCATTAAGTAAACAAAATCTGTACATACCTTTCGTGCCACACACTTCGACAATTTTAAAATGGAAAAAATGTGTCTCGATTTTGATATTTCTTAGCTCTTTTTCTAAAAACAATTAAAATAACTTATATTTTCTGACCGAATCGCATTTTAATTTTGAAAACCAAAACAATTTGCCAACATTTGATTGATTGTTGACGGTGTTACCATATGAGGACTATGTTATCATATAGCTGAATTCAGTATTAATTCACTGTCATTTAGTGCATTTACGGATGAGGATAATTCACAAGTTAATTTGCATTAAGACAGTTAATGCAAATTAACGCTGTCGTCTGTCTATACTATTAAATACATATTTTTATATTTTTACTGCATATTTTATGTACACAAAACGTGATTTTAAATGCATGAAAATCCTTTCCCTAGTTATCAACAATTTTGGCATTTTGACAATTGTAAACTATGGGTAGGCCTATAAAATTTTAATTTCAATAAAAAATTCTATTTTACATAAGATGTCGCTTACGATATCGAGCCTTATTTTCGATTTTATCGTAAGCGACAAAAATTAAATTTTTCAGGAGAGGGTTTTTTTTAAATTTTCAAATTTGTTTTTATACGTAAAATGTAGCTTACGATAAAATTTTACAGCACGTATCTTAAAAGATATCAACAATTTTGACATTTTGATAGTTCTAAACTATGAGTAGGCCCATAAAATTTTAATTTCAATAAAGAAGTATATTTTCGATAACATTTTTTTGATTCAATATCATGATTGGCGCGTTAGATGAAAATTATCTGTGTTATTAGACAAGTAAATCTTGAAACATAATATACTACATCTATCTAAAATTAATTAACTAATTGTGAAAATCGAAGGTGAAATGCAAACAACTCCAGTTCAGTTCAGCGTCATTAATCTGTGGGGTAATATGCATCTAAAATATTTAAAAAATCTGGGGGGCAAATTACGGCACTCGTTATCGAACGAAATTACGAAACATTTCCATATAAACTCTATTGAAATATTTCGCAATTTCGTTCGATAACGAGTGCCGTAATTTGCCCCCTGATATGGAAGAATTAACTGAATTTTTTCAAATGTGAATGTATTTCTATTACTTACCAAATATATCTATTTATTTTAAATTCATTTATAGCACTATACCACAATATTTATATCGTCCTACGAAGATTATTTTTTATTAATGTTTTTTAATGTTCTTTATGTACATATTTCACAAGTGATCGCAAATACTCGACTATTGCAAACGATATCTCTTTGTGCGGAATTTAAAATCTGTCGATGTCGAAAGTTAGAATAGTCATGAATGTAATATTACTTAAAAAAGTTATATCGTGCATAAATTTGTTTCGTAGGTGATATAATACCATTCTGCTCTAAGTGCAATACATAACACAAAATATATATTTAAAGGATAGAATAAATAATCAAAATCTTATTGTTGATTAAAATGCAATTATTTCAGCCAGCCTGAATCTTTCGTTAAATATTAGTAGGTACCGACTCGGGATTAATGAAATTACATACAATTAATTTAAAAATATTAAATTTGTGGGGAATTTTTGAAGTGTATATATACAGAAATGATAATGTAATGTAACATTTAAGAAATTTATTATTCGACATATTGTCAGATTATTTTGATTTGAAATTTATTTGCGGTTTGTGACTGTTCGGAATGTGTGGTTGAAGTGTACTGATAATTTGTTACAGCAACAATGAAATGATTATAGGCAACGCTGAACCACCAGCAAATAAATTTCAAATTAAAACAGTGTAATGTATGTAAACCAATAATTTAATAATAGATATAACAGAAATTAAAAAAAAAAATAAAAAAAACTTTTACATACCTTCAAGCATAAATAACACCAAACAATATCCAAATTAACTAAAGCATAATTGTCCACAGCTTCTAGAAACTTTGAATTACAAGTGATAAACTTCTCGTCGGCTTCTAGCAGTAAGACCAAGGCCTCGTCATAACGATCTCGTTTCATGGCAGCACGAGCCTTTTCGTAATAACCCAAAGCCATCAAAATAGCTCGATTCTCTTCGGGTGGTAAAAATACTGGATTTCCATCCTGATCTTCCATCTAAAATTTATAAAGATATTTGTAACTTTTTTCTAAACAAAAAAATTAATTCTACCTCAAATAATTGACGACTTGAATCTACTATGGATTCTACATCCATTTTGATTTTACGTATACGATCATACATGGCATCGTCTTGAATCTGTTCAGCGCCACTGTCCACTTCACTTATTATCACCATTAATTGTTGATTGTTTTTAATATTTTGTAGTTCCAGCGATTTGTCAGGATCAATTATTTTACCAGCTGAAATGCACTTTATGCGACTTGAATCGATTACATCTAAAGATTTGGCCACTATGGATTGTAGTTCACATCCCAAAGCATTTAAAGGACACTTGACTTCAACAATGTTTTGCGTTCCTTGTTGGTTGTTGATGCGTCTCACACTAAACGTGGCCAGACCTGAAAAATTAGAAGAAGAATAACTACAGTGGTAAGCAGCAAAGAAAATCTAAGTGATGGAGAAGTGAAGGCAAAATTCAAAAATAGTTAAATAGGTTGGAAAGATTTAGCACAAAGCTACATATACTAGGTAAGAACGTATTCTTAGTATCTTTTGAAAATTTCCGACTTTTGAGTTGCACTCCTTTTAGGGTTCCGTACACAAAAGGTGAAAAGGCACCCTATTGTTTTCTCAATGATGCCCGTCTGTACGTCACAAGCTGTTTTCAAGAGAACCGTAAAAGCTACGGACCTGAAATTTTCACAAAATATGGGTTCCCAGCTAAAAAAAAAATATATATGGTCCATATATTTTTAATATATGAATGTATATAACTATATCTGAATATGTATGAATTCTTGTATGGAAATGTATGGGATTATACATGACAAAACTATTATATATGAACTAATATATGGACTCATATATGAACCGTATTATAATACACGAGCTCATATATGGAAATTTAATTATGAAGCTCTTCATATGTGGATCCATATATGTATATAAGATTTAATATATGGAGCTATATATTTTCTATAAAATTAATGACTGGATTATCGTTTTGAAATGGTTTTTTTGTAACAAAAGATTTTCTTTTTTAAACGTTGAGGATACGCATATAAACTTTGCATACCGTATGTATTTTCTAATGGATTTCCAATTCACCAGTGATAAAATACCAAGCGTTTTTAATTGCAAAAACGATGTTATGTGAGATATCATGTATGCACACATTCTTATATGGCTCAATATATTAAATCTTATATACATATGTATATGGATCCACATATGAAGCTTCGTAATTAAATTTCCATATATGAGCTCGTGTATTATAATACGGTTCATATATGAATCCATATATTAGTTCATATATAATAGTTTTGTCATGTATAATCCCATACATTTCCATACATGAATTCATACATATTCATATATAGTTATATACATTCATATATTAAAAATATATGGACCATATATAATTTTTTTTAGCCGGGGGGGCCGATTTCGGCCCTTAAAATTTAACCACTTTACATAAGCTGTAGGTAAATTTGTATTTAACGCACAGGGGTGGTTAAATTCTCTCTCCCTTTGGCGTTTTGGCGCTTTTTTCTCGTTTTGGCAGTTTTTCCCCCGTTTTTGGCTTTTTTTCATTTTTGGCGATCTTTTTTTTTCATTTTGACATTTTTTTTTTCATTTTGGCGATTTTTCCGGTTTTTGACGTTTTATTTTAATGTATTTTTTTTTTTTTTTTTTTAATTTGGTGCTTTTATCGTTTTGGCGATTTTTTTTCGGTTTTGCGATTTTATAATTTTTGGGTTTTTAATGCTGTAATGTAATCCTGTAGCCATGTAGCCACAGTAGGCTATATGGCTACGAGACTACAAGTGCCGCTGGCAACAAATGTTGCCTGGTAGCCAGCTACTTAATCATTTATTTATTCAAAAATATAAAAACAAATCATTTTATTTCTTTATGTATATATTTGAGTCTGAACTAAAGGGCTGCGAAAATGGTTCTAAAAGTTTTGTATTCTATCTACTACCAAGCAGTCTGTTTTAGTGCAAACATAAATAACAAAACAAAACTAACAAAACATGACTCTCACTAAAATCAATCAAGCATCATTCGAATAGTTTTTCTCTGCAGTTTTGTTAGTGCTTGTGTACTCAAAACAAAATAGAACATCAAAACAAAAAGCGAGAATGAATCAAAACAACAGTAAATCATAGCAGAAACAACGAGTGCACTAGAACACGAACACAAACATGCAAAATATGTATGTTTATGTATGTATATATGTATACATATATTGAAAATAAAAATTAGCATAATTTTTATATATAAATGTACATAAGTATGTATGATATTATTTCATAGTAAATAAAACCTCTTTTCAGCTTTCATATTCCTAACGAAGCGCAATGTTTCTTTTATATGGAAAATCAGAACATTCAAGCATGTTTTGAATGTTCTGTGTGAATTTTGATGTTCTATTTCATTTTTGTTTTGAAAGGCTTGGTTTTACTTCAACATTGTTCTATTGCAGTTTTGTTCTGTACTGCAGTATTCTTATCGTAAAGCAAAACACATCTCTTTTGAAAGTTTTGTTTTAAAATAGCGACGCAATATACACACACATTTTGAAATTAATGAGAGTGCTTGTAAGCCTTTTTTTTAAGGCTTGTGCAACGCTCTACTCTGAACACAATGTAACGAGAATTCATTGCGGTCCGGTTTTTCATACGATTTTGAAGTTAAAACCCGCAGTGCGGAACGGAATAAATTTAAAATCTATTTTATTTTCATTGCGGACTTTCTTATTCTCTCAATTTTTGACTCTCTTTCTCTTTCTGATGTTCCCATAGTTTTTGAATAATTGGCGGTGTTCACAACAGAAAACATGATTTTGAAGTTCAAAAATGTTTGTCATAAAATATAAAAGCTTAAAAAATTCATCAAATATATCTGCGAATGTATACAATTTTAATCATTTTTTGTTTTTAGTTACTGCCATTACAAAATATTTAACAGAAAGAGTAAATTTTTTATAAAAATGTATGCACAAAAAAATTAATAAAAATTTAAACAAACAATGACAAGTATTGCCGTCGCCGTCTTCCGTTGTAAAGGGTGTTTTTTATTGAGGTATAGAACTTTAAGTTGGCATCACTTTTTTAACTGGCGGCCATTTTGTCAGCTGTCAAGTGATTAATATTTAGTTTGGTGTGCCATTTCATCATGAACAGGTTGACAAAAGAACAACGCTTGCAAATCGTGCAAATTTATTTCGAAAATAATGGTTCAGTTCGCGAAGTTTACCGCAAGCTCCGTCCATTTTATGGTCGACATAATCGTCCATCAGAGCAATTAATTCGGTTAACCATGGATCGTTTTCGCACTACGTTTACTCTATGTGATAATACGCATCCGCAGAGACGTCGAACAGTGCGCACCGAAGAAACAATTGCCGCTGTAGAACAAAGTGTTGAAGAGGACCCGAATGAATCGATTCGCCACCGTGCACAGCAATTGGAGCCGACTAACCGACTATTTTGTTCCCGAATTGGATGGCATGAATGTGGATGAGTTGTGGTTCCAACAAGACGGCGCTACATGCCACACAGCGCACGTCACAATCGATTTATTGAGGGAAACATTCGATGAGCGCATAATTTCGAGGAATGGACCTGTCAATTGGCCACCAATATCGTGTGATTTGACACCATTGGATTATTTTCTTTGGGGATATGTGAAGTCACTCGTCTACGCCAACAAACCAGAA
Organism: Tachina grossa; assembly: GCA_949987645.1. Taxonomy (NCBI): domain Eukaryota; kingdom Metazoa; phylum Arthropoda; class Insecta; order Diptera; family Tachinidae; genus Tachina; species Tachina grossa. The sequence continues at coordinate 81,373,420 of OX465277.1, read as the reverse complement.
ACGTTAGGGGACTTGGAAGCCAACATTCGTGGCGTTATTGCCAACATACGGCCCCATATGCTCGACAAAGTGGTTGAAAATTGGACCTGTAGAATTGGCTTTATTCGAGCCAACCGCGGCGGCCACATGCCCGAAATCATATTTAAACATTAATGGCATAAAATTATCTTTCCAATAAAGCCAAATTGATGGACATTAAAACGATTTTCTTGTCTTTTATTTCAATTCAAAGTTCTATACCTCTTAAAAAAACACCCTATATTATGTTTATTTTTCTCTCCCGCAACGAGAAATCGCATCGCACCGCACCGCAAACATTGTGTTTAGACTCTTTTTCGGGAATTTTACTATTTATAGGTTTCGCAATTTATTCAATACATTTAGCAATTTTTCGCTAACTTGCGATTTTTTCGCGTTTTCCGCGTTTTTTCCAAACTTTTTATATTGAAATGGCTTTCGTGTTTTCTAATTAATTTTAGCGTTTGCTTCCGATTTTGCAAATTTTCGCAATTTTTTCCAAAGTTTTGTCAATTTTTAAACAATATTAGACTTTGTTATCATTCCGCTGTTAATATGATTTTTCAAATTTCAAATTTTGCATTCCTTAAAATTTTAAGGATTTCTAATTAATATTCTGGTTCATTTAGAATTTTGCGAATTCTCGCGATTTTTTACAAAGTTCGCGATAAAAGCGGATTTTTACGTGTCTTTTAGCTTCCTAATAGTTTTAAAGGTATTTAAACATTTTTAGACTTTGTCATTATTCCGCTGTTAAAAACTTTTTGCAAATTTTCGTAATATTCGCGAATTTTTTGCATCCTTACAGTTTTAGCGATTCTTAATCAATATTATGGTTTTTTTTTAATTTTGCAATTTTTCGCGAATTTTCGTTTTTTCGCTTTGCAAAAATATTAATACTTTTGTAATTAACATTAAAATTTTGTAACTTTCTTTTTATTTTGCAATAAAAAATATTTCTTGCCATTAATTTGTTTAACATATTTTGCTATACTGTCAACACTGTTTTTGGTTTGTAGCCATAAAAAATAGAAATTACAGTAGTTTTCGCTTATAGTCACATTTAAAATTGCACAGAAATTGTGGACTATATCGCTAATGTGACTATAAGCCTAATTTTTTTATATGTCACGCAGAGGTATATATAAGAATTTCCATACAATCCAATTATGTCAATCACAAAAGAGTGTTGTATTTAAAAGGCACATTTGTGTGGCCTTTATGCAACAATGTTTTGTTTTAAAGACATGTTCTTCTACTAAACAGTAGGTAGAGGTTGAAATTTAGATTAATTTTTTGGTTTATGACCTAAATAAATAACTAAAAAAATCTGTTGAAAATTTTTGTGACTATAACGCGAATTGTTTGCATACAATTTAGATTTTGACTACCACAAAGTTGGTGCATATATGTCAAATATGACTATATACTAAATGGACTATATCATCAACTTTTTGAATGAAATTAAGTTCAAAAGTCATAAAAAACATTAAATATGGACTAAATCATTAATGTGACAATAAGCGGTAGTGACTATAAACGAAAACTACTGTAGTTTAATTTGACTACAACGACAAATGTAGTACAGACAATAACCTGTAGCCTGTTGCCTTGTTGCCTTCAAAATAATAATTCTCATATAAACACGTGTATTCTATTTTTGATATTTTGTAGCCGGTAGCTTGCTGTGGTGAATGTGTTTAATGCTTTAGTTTTACCATTTCTGAAAATTTCAAGATACAGCAAGAGTTGAATAGTCAAAAGTTTATATATTTTTCAACATTAAGTGGAGATGGAGTCAGCTGTTTCTTTAATCTTACTAATTTTTACTATTTTCCCGTTCGTGTACTTTTTTCGGCAACAGCTCTTTTTGAGAGTAAATTTTAAAATTTTCGCAGAAATTCTCATTTAATGCATTTTACTGCAAAAGTAAAAAAAAAACACCTAGGGCTAATAAATCAGTCAATGATTATATGCATTTTATTTTTAAATCATGTTTAAACAAAAAATTTTGTTTCTCACCGCACAATTAAAGCAAACTTACCCCTAGTTTTTAACTTAAAAATTAAGTACGTAATTAGCTAATTTTTATTTAAAATTAAATTGTATTTAAATACGATTTAATTTTTTCAGTGGTTAATTAAAGTTATTATTAAATTTCGTTGAAAGTACGGCAGCACTCAAAAATTTATTTAAATTTATATTATGGAAAGCTTTCCAAAGAACAGCTGTTTAACATAAACAAAAAAGTTAGGTTATCAAAATGCAGAAAATTAAAATTGCACAAAAACACGTTTTATGAATCTAAAGAAGCAACAGAATGCATTTTTCTATTTATTTATACCATGATATGAAACTATGAATTGTTTATGTTATCTATTTATGCAAATTAAACGAAATTCGTCCTAATACGACCACATGATGTTCATGTGTATGTTTGCAATAAGCACACACGCGCATAAAAACATATGGTGCGCTCATAAAACTTAAATACTACTTAATTACACAAGGTTGGGCATTTAATTATTATTTAATTATGCACTCAAAAACACAATTTCGTATTTAATTAGAACTTAAAAATAATTACAGTTTGATTATTAAGTCAAGAAATGGGCATTAAACAGCCAACGTTGTGCATTTAAGTGTTGTTTAAGTTTTACCAACACACCATATGTTATTGTGCTTGTGTGTGTTTATTGAAAACAAGTACAAAAATAAACTTTCTTATTTATATTGAACAGCTGTTCTTTGGAAAGCTTTCCATAATATTTGGAAATCTTGTAGTGCTACCGTACTTTCAACGTAATTTGATAATAACTTTAATTAGCCACTGAAAAGATGCAAGTGTGTTTAAATGCATTTTAATTTTGTATGAAAATTAATTTAAAATGTGTTTAAATATTCACTGATTTATTATCTACTAATGTTATGCATTTAAGTTTCATTTAAATGACTTTCAACTTTGTACTGAGAATATGAATTTCGTACTTAAAGATAAATGACATATAATTGTGAACTCAATTATTGGGCCTAAATCTTTTGTTTTATAATACATTGACTCCACCACTCCTGCGATACATTTGGTCGTAGAAAATCTTTTTATTACTATACATATCATTATTATTACATACCTGTCTCCTCAAACTCCTTGCGAGTGGCCAATTTCCGCAGAGCACCTTCTTGTAACTCCGTTAAAGCCAATTTGCAATTCGATTTTGTCATGCCCAAGTCCTGGCTAAAGTTATCCGCCAATACCTTAGAGTTAGATAAAGCCAAAATCAAAATGAATTTCTTTGCCGGCATAACAACTTACCTCAATTTCTGATTCCACGCAACCAACTTCGTCATAATAATATGGTTCCAGCCACAATTTAATACCAAGCAATTGCAATCGTGCTCTGACTTGTATGATTATATTATCTATTTGGGACATATTTTACACATTTATTACAATATTTTTTGGAAGACCACTCTTTTTTTCTTTACTTTTCACATTAATTGAATGACAAGCAGTTTGTTAAATTTTCACAATTTGTTAAAATGTTCTTTTTGCTTTTGCGTTTTGATATTCCTTTGTTTTTACCTCCAGTTTTGTTTACGCGCGTTGTTTCTACGTGTAGACTTTGGGCAGACGGTGAACAGAGTTCCGATTCAAAGCACGAAGCCGGTCGGCTAGTACCCGCCGCCGGTCACATTCTCAATCACTTAGCTGCAGCTAATGAGAAGGGCTGTCAGATATGGCGATTTCTCGGTAAACGTGGCGAAATTTCAACTTGTTTGGAGTCCAAATTTATGGTTTGGCGACATGGCGATTTTTCTGGCGATAAATAAATATGTTGGCGATTATTATTGCTATTTTTTTAACAAAATTGAACTTCAAAATTTTTCTAATTCAGGAAAATTAGTTTGTTGAAGGAGTAGTTCAAAAAAAAATCCTACCAAAACTCGTCTGCAAGAAGTTAAAGCAATTTGATTTTGATGATTTTTCTATATTAATTATAGTTCTTAATGAATTTTTGTATTTGGATGAGAAAAATTTACAAGAAATAATTTTTGGCGATTTTATTTCTAATTTTGGCGATTTTCTGATAAATTTTGACACGATCATTTTATAAAAATTTCTATTAAAAAACTGTTATATCAAAACAAATTTATTATCAAATATTTACTAAGAAAAACTGCATAAAATTGTTTTTGGTGATTTGTAAAATCAATTTGGCGAAATAGCTGGGAAAAAATCTGACAACCCTGCTGATGAGTGCGACGATTTTGAAATAAAGTGTCATTTTATGTACGCTTTTTAGCCTGCCTTGTTTGACAATTTTCTTTTAAGCGCCCCCCCCCCCCTAGGAAAAGTGACGCACATACATATGTACCATGATTTTTTCCTTATGCCTTTCTTTAACGCTTACATCCTTAACTTTAGGGCATTTTTGTTCTTTTTATGAGAAGAGAGAGAGAGAGAGAGAGAGTTACACTAACCTTATAATTCACATTCATTTTTTATTTAATTTTGAAATTGTATTTACTGTTTATATATATTTATTTTTTATAATTAGTTATAGAAATGCACTGCAAACAATTTTATTTTTCAATTTAAGTTCACCCGCTGACCTTAAATTTTAAAGAAAATCCTAACTCAGCTTTGAAGCATACGGTTAGCTAACACAAATTTTAAGCTTAAATTAGACGCGACATAGCCATAATGCTATAGCCACAACCAAACCAAAGCTCAATTGGTCTCTATGGTAATGGCTATAGAGTTACGGCGAGTCACATATAATCAAATGCAGTGTTGCCCATAAGTTTGGTTCGAACAGATGTTTTCTATGGTCATGGTTATGCCATGTCTGATTGAGCCTTTAAGGCTAACAGCTTTGCTAAAAAATCGTAAGTAAAAACAGTACATACTTAAACTAACTTGAGGGTTACACGATCAAGTTTTGCCTTTCAAATTTCATTATATTCAGACGTTTTCACTAATACATTGATACTTTTCATTCAATTTCATTAATTAATTTTCATTAATAATTATCACATGTAATTTGGCTTAAAAAGCGATACGAACTTTAGCCCGTTCTAATCACAAATATAGAAACAAGTGGAGTTCGAATAATAATTAAAATTAACTAAAAATTAATAGCCATGGGCCTGTGGCAAAAATTAAATAAAAATATACTTAATAGTAACAAACCAAAAAAGTTTGTCTTAAGTAGAACAAAAAATAAGCAAATTAAGTAACATGTGTATAATTAGTAAAAAGAACAAAACGACAATGGTAAGACTGTTGTAAATATAGTGATGGTAAAATTGAGCTTACAATACAAAAAAGCTTTCAGCAAATTGAAATACGATGAATCAAAAACAATTCACATATTCCATTTGCAATAAAATGCTAAGTATATGAAGCAGAAATCTACATCAACTGACACCACACACAGTGGACCAAACACAAAAGAACGCTGATGATGAAGGTTTAGTGGCCTTCGAAAACGGCCGTTCCGTTCCGTTCAACTATGTGTTGTTAGTCAGAATATTTACAACAGACTTTGGTGTTATTTGTTCATTAATAATTATCACATGTAATTTGGCTTAAAAAGCGATACGAACTTTAGCCCGTTCTAATCACAAATATAGATACTTTTCGAATTTGATGCAACTTTGACTTCAAATTTTCTTTCCAATTTTGTGTTAAAATTTATAGGCAAAAAAAAACAACTGACAGCAATTTCAATGCGCACACTCTTCGTTTTTGTTTTCAAATATTCTGCCGACATAGTATTTTTGTGCTCTCTTATTTCCAATAATGTTATATACCACCGAAAATTTTTAATTAGATATGATTAAATATGTTTAGGAATTATAGACCTATTATAGACCTATATAGAAGCCATGAAGTTGTGTGTTGTTGTAAGCTGTTTTATTATCAACGGCATATTGAAAATAAATTTGCTTGGAAATTGCGTGCGGCCAACGTCACAGCTTTCAATTTATATGATTTTCGACAACCAGGGGGTCTACCCTGTAATTCGAAACGAAAGAAAATGCTTTCGAATTTACATGTAATAGGCATACAAATTCGTTTCGAATTACACAGTAGACCCCCCGTATGTGTGAAAAACTTGAAAGTAAATCTTGGTCGTGTAACTGTAGCGTAATAAAAGTGTGAATGATTTTAATATCCCTATTCTGGCAATACCATCATTCTCAGAGAGAACGAAACTGGTTAGCGACGTATAGAAATGAATATTATTACAATCGGAGAGTCGAATGATTAAAAAGTATCTTGGTATTTCAAAATAAACCAACATTAATTTTTATGCCGGCACAATTTTTGTTCTTTTTAGAACACACGAGACTAATTCATCTGGCACAAAAATGTATACGTACACACAGCTTTGGGTGTATGTATAAGTGTTTTTTGAATTCTTTTAACATATGCTGTTTTTTAAGTTGCGTGTGTATTGGTTTTGTGCCGATGATGCGGGATTTTGCCTGGTTGAAAAATTATGCCAAACATAATACCACTCTCTTTGCCTCTCTCACCAACAAACTGGCATGTTATGCCAGCACAATTGTTCTCGTGTGTGAAAGGTGATTGAAAACTTTCTATTGTAAATGTTCTAAGTATTCGAATAACGAGTTTGTTATTTTGTCTTGTTTACAATGTACATATATCACTAGCAAATTTATCATATTTTATACAATAATATTGGCAAATTTTAAATTTATAAACTAAAAGAAACGTTCTGGCTGCATTTATAAAATTTTGGTGCAATGTTAAAAGCTGAAATGCAACATCAGTACTGGATTACCAAAAAGGCTGTCCAAAGGAAATTTGGTTCTAAAGAGGATGAGCATATTACATCTTCTGATGCAGAACTTGATTCCAAGATAGAAGTTTTTAAATCAATATCTGCAACTAGTTTGGAGTTGCCTAAAATAATTGAAGAATTTCAAGAACGGCTTGCTGTATTGTCGCAGGAAGAAAACATATTTGGTCGATTTCTAAAAGAATCTGGCAAAAGGAGTAAAATAACGAGTGAAAGTATAACGAGTGCAGGCAAAGCAGTATCTTACTGCGGCCAACAAAGGATGTTTGTTCGCGTTCCACTGTTAAGATTGCAACACGAAGTTGATGTCTTTCGTTTTCGAGCTATTACTGACATGCAAAATACTATTACACTTATGGAAAAAGAGCGCACTGAGTATAGAGCAGCACTCGAATGGATGAAATCTACCAGCTCGGAGCTCGATCCTGATACAGGTCGTGGATTGGATAAATTTCGAACAGCCCAATCTCATGCAAGAAATGCCAAACAACTTTTTGATAGTTTAGCCATGGACTCTATTCAAAAGGTCGACCTATTAGTGGCTGCAATATGTTATCGCATGTATTAGCTTCTTACATGTCGGAACTAAGACAATTTGCACAGAAGACAAATGAAGCATTTGAAACTAATTCAGAGGCCCTGAATAAAAACCATTACTATGATTTTTGTATACTTAAGGAATTATCGCAGCATGAAGAAAATCGTGGAATCGTTACAGACCTTAAAACATCATCATTCGATAAAGATTGTAAGGATAATGAGTCAAATATAAGCGACTCTAAAATGAAAGAATTTCCTTTACAACTGACCGATGATGTTTCAGCACAAATCTCCAACGATTTTGAAAGTATAATGGGTTTGTATGACAATAACCAAATATTTAAGGCCAAAGATTTTATTTCCCCTGAGCTGACACCAGTATTACCAACAAAACCTATTAGCGGACATATAACAGAAAGTAAACGCCAGCATTTGGAAAATGAGAAAACTTTTGAATCATCCACAATTAGAAACGAGAACGTGAAAACTAATAAAAACCTGAAGACAAAGCGATGGATAGATATGTTTTCTGATTTAGATCCGCTATCAAATCTGGAAGCATTTGATTTGACACTTAGCGGAGCTTGTAAAAACTTTCAACAGATATAAATACCAAATCATCCTTAGACCAATTTCTTTACTTTCAGCTTATTCTTACGAATCGTAAATACAACAACAATTGCGCACAAAAAATTCATTTAATTAAAAATAACAGAATAATTAATGATATGATAAGATATTGCAACTGTAATATTGGGATCATGTGCATATACATACATTATAGGGTTGCATTTGTATACTCGTTTGTATAGCCAAAACAAATATACCATGGTATGTACCATATAATTGTAGTGTGAGCGACAGAACTAGTATAAGAGTTATTGCGTGTGCGTGCTTTTCCAAATTAAAATACAATTAAAACAAATAACAATTGCTTATTGTATTGCTGCTGAGCAACTGTTTGATCTGTTTTTGCCCAAAAATACATATTGTAATCAGCGTTGCCACGACCAAAAAAATTTTGTAACCAAAATACAAAAAAAAGTAACCAAATGCATAAAAAAGTAACCAAAATTTTTATATGTTTAAAATACTGTTTTATTTGTACTTCAGTTGAAAAATATACATACATATATTAATATGTATTGTTACAAAATCATATATAGGTAATATAAATGGCCCATTACATTTAAATTTGTACTTCAGTTTTATATAATAACATATAGAATAACAAAATTTAAAAATTTTAAAAACCCCCGACTTTTTTCAGAAAAGATGTTATATCTTCTAAACGGCTAGACCGATTTTCTCCAAACATAACTAAGAACCCTCTCGATCAAGTCATCTTTAAAACAGAAAAAAATAAATGAAAATCGGTCCAGCCGTTTGGCCTGTACGTGGACACGGACAGACACACAGATACACACTACAAACTTATAGCACCCCTTTTTTAGTCGGGGGTTAAAAATCAATAAAATCAATTTTGTAACAAAAATACTTCAGGTAATATTATTAGAAATTCCAAGCCAAAAATATTTTTAGTAACAAAAAAATAATATGTAATTTAGGGCCTAATTGTGTAAAACGCAACGCTTAGCGTTGACAAATTTTGTATGTATTTTGTTTTTGTAATTTAAAGTTTTTTTTCCATATAAAATTTGTCAACGCTTGGCGTTGCGTTTTACAAAATTAGGCCCTTAATTACATACATTCGTTATCAAAACACAAGACTGTATAGACAAAGTATTAAATTTGTTAATATTAAAACAAATCTTTGGCAGAACAAACATAATAGGAATTGTTTCGATTGATGCACAATTCTTTAGATTGCATTATTGAGTTTACAGCCTTAAAATGAGCTTATTCCTATATTTAGTTTTGACTAGACTTAGTTGCGAAAATATCCTTTCAGCAGCAGCCGAACTGTGTGGCAGTGACATGAAATTATATACAAAATTATTCAAATCATAAAAACATTTTTCGTTCAATCCATTTGTATGTTTTGAAACTGCGTCCCAAAAATCAACCATGTCTATATCAGCACACTTCTAATTTAGAAAATCTGCCAGGCGCGGCTGTTAGCCGACTCACAGCCGATCGGTTTCGTCCTCTGCTTGTTACGCTCTCAAACTTGAGGCTCAGTTAGCCGACTGTAATGTAACGTAATTGCAACAGTAAGAAACAGCTGATCGATTTTGTTATGTGAAAAGTAATGAAATTGGTTATAGAGATGTAATGGAAGATAACCTACTTTTCATATAAAAATATCAATCAGCTGTTTTCTACGTTACAGTTACATTACTTACAGTCGGCTAACTGAGCCTTTAAATATAAAAAAATTTTTCTTTTAACTTTTTACCATAGCTTTTTACATACAGCCCAATTATGAATAGCAATTCCCCGGGAGTTTTTTCCCTTTTCCCATTCCTCCTATTATGAATTAAAATTTCCCCTGGAGAAAACTCCCCGGGAAAAAAGTAGTTATTCTAAATATGAGGGAGAGGGAGAATTTGTTGATAGATTTCTCCCCAAAAATTTAAAAATCATATTAATAAATGTTGCAAAACAATAGTATATGCATTTATTTAGAACAAAAAGTTTAAATAAATACCGAATTATTTCCCTTTTGTATTTTTGCATTTTTATCTAAACCCTGCGCACATGCACTTCAAAAACATAAACCACTTCTGTATTCAGAAGAAATACTAAACTACTCAATTTTGCAGGCCTCCTTTAAGTTCACATAATAGGTAAATGGAAGATTTGTTTCCTTCTAATATTATCAAGACCGATAAGAAAAACTTTATAAAATTTACAATTTCCTTTGTACACAGTCCTTCGGAATTTAATCAATTTGCATCTGCAGCTGGCTCAGTTTTCACTCCACTTTCTCAGCACAAAGTTATTACGCATGCCTGTGAATGGTTAGTGTTAGTGGTTTATATAATTTTTATTTAAGCATAAACAAATATTTATATTAACACACAATTTTATTGGAAATGAAAACATAACATTTTTATTAAACTTCTATTGTTGAACTCTTGCGTTAGTGCAAAAAATATGTAAACATTAAACAGCTGATGAAGATTTTACTCTCTCCCGTATTTTCTTATTCCCCGGCTGTTTTGAATAGGAGGATTATTCCCCGGGAACAAATGGTAAGGAAGGGAGAAAACTCCCCGGGAATATTCATAATTGGGCTGATAGTGTTTGACGTTTAAAGATTTTGCAACCATGAATGCATCTGATTTTTGAAACCAGGCTTGTTATGTTCAGAGACAGACATGTATTTGTTTTAAACGCTATGTTGATTAACCAGTGTTGTATTTACAACGAATTAAAAACGCTTAAATTGTGATCTTTTATCAAGATAATTAGTTATGTGCAAATTTAACATACCACATATGTACATTGTATATGTATAAAAAATGGTTATTTTTGTGTTGAAAAAAGTAACCAAAATGGAAAAGAAGTACACAAGTACACATTGGAAAAAAAGTAACCAATTTTGGTTACAAGTAACCAAAACGGCAACGCTGATTGTAATACAAATATATGAAAAAACCACTATTGAAACAAATACATGATGTGGAGATGTATGTGCGGACGTTCGTTATTTTGTAGCGCAGCCAAAGTATTGAGGGAGAAAGAGACAATTTTGCTCTGAGAGTAATTACAAATACATGTGTTTCATGTACATGTATCATTTACTTACATGGGTATGTGAAATTTTACTTTCATTCATTCATTCATCAACCATGGATTTTTTTTTCAACACACTATGTGGTACTTATGTTAAAACCAGTTTTATGTATCTTATTTGTTATAGAAAAACAAATACATACAAATGTTTTTCTCATTTGTTAATTGCACAACCATACAATAACTGCTTTATCAATCAACATTTACAACTAGTAAAAGAAACACTAAATAACATATTTTTTCATACAAGAAGCCAAAAACACGCAAAACTGCTATAAACAGATGCATCTGTGCAATGCTATAATATACATAAGTACAAAAATATACATATATGTATGTACAGGGTGGCGCAGAATGAGCTATGTGGTTTGAATTCTTTTTAACGTCTTTAATTATTATTATTTCTTTTTTTTTCAGCATTTTGTAGAGATGACTTGAGGAATTAATTATGAATCTTTACACGATCGAACAACGTACAAAAATTATTGAATTTTATTTTCTATTGTTTTGACACAGCATGCATATCGTCGTCATTCTAATATGCGCATTACACTCACAGCTCCTGGCAGTTTTCTTTGGGGATATTTGAAATAAAGATTGTACGTTAACAAACAAAGAACCATACCCCAACTAAAAACCAACATTCGAAATGAAATCATGGCAATTACACCCGAAATTTTGCGAAAAGTTATGGATAATATGCTAAAAAGAGCTCGTATGTGCGAAGCAGAAAATGGACATCACTTACAGGATATCATTTTTCAAAGCTAATTGCAAAAAAATTCTCCAATAATATATTGTATTTAAAAAAAGAATATAAACCCCTCTTATTCTGAATGGCGTCGTCGACGTCACATCAAGACGACAGCAAATTTTGTCACTTGTTTACTCTTTACCGGCAAAAAATTGATCTCATTGACAGTCTCTTACTAATCTCTAAGGCTTTGTAAATTAATGGAGCATGTTAATAGTAGTCAATTTTTGTCGACAAAGAGTAGACCAGTGACAATTTTTAGTGTCGTCTTAATGTGACGTCGACGACGCCATTCACAATAAGGGGGAATAATCGCATAAATAAAAAAGTTATAAACCATTTAAACCGTATTAGCTCATTCTGCGCCACACTGTATTACCAGATTTTTAAAGTAGATACATGTCAACTTTAAAATATTTCAAGTTAACAAAGGTTTACCAACGTTTTGTTAAGCTAATAATAATTTTTGGATACAACTTTAAGGAATTTTCCTTAACAATCGTTTATGAAGCTTTGTTAATTTTTTTTTTGCATACGACCCTTAAATTTTAAAGTTGGCTTTAGCGCAAGTACAAAAATAAAACGGAAGGTTCTCTTATGAAAAACAAGCCTAATAAGAATTGTGTTTCTACCAAGACAAGCAAATTTAAACGGCTGAGGAATATAAAGAAAACAGAATTTTTGAATGATTTAGCATAATACGCGAGTATTTTGAATTTTTAACTCCCACTAAAAAAGGGGTGTAATAAGTTTGTCTAGTGTGTTTGTATATATGTGTGTCTGTCCGTGACTTGATCGGGAGTGTTTTAAGAAAAACGGTCCAGCAGTTCAGAACATATCACATATGTATATTGTAGATATATTTGGGGGATTTTAAATTTTTGTTATATTTATTGTATTTTACGTTTATTAAAATTGATGTTGCTCTATAACTTGAAATTTACTTTATATTATTAACATATTGATAGTTAAAAATAAAAATTATAAGTGCGATTTAATTTAAATTCTTGGGACCAAGGTACATTTATTTCCAGGTAATATAAGGATTACAGAAACAATGAAAAAATACAACAATGAAAAAAAACATGGTTTTTAGTTTATCCGAAATCTCAAAAATAGAATTTGTTTGTTTGTTGAAAAAAATTCTCCACGGCAGCTAACACTAATAAAATTTATTTGCAACGCTTAGCACTTTTCACAATTTTTTAATAGTTTTTTCGTACTTTTAAATTTGTTTTAAAAGAATATTTTAATAAAATATTTTTCACATTGAAAATTTGTTAACATTTTTTTTTAATTTCTCTTTCGTAAACAAGTTTTGAATTTTTGAGATAAACTTTAATTTGGAAAAAATAGCTCAGCTGCGTTTCCGCTACTACCTGGTTAATGTGCCTTGCTTGGGAGGTATAAAGAGTAAAATTTAGTATTTTTTTAATTGGCATTAGCTTGGTTTGTCCATCATTTGCATTTGAATTCCGCTGAGAATGTTTAAAAAAGCAATGTATTTGATTTCCAATACACTTGATGCTATGCCCTAGTTGATAGGAGTAATTAACGTTTTTTTTTTTCTTATTTTATTTCTTCAGTTGTGTATATGAAAAAAATATATATAACAAAAAGTAATAAGTACTTATGTAATAGGTCAAATGTGATCGAGAGCATAGGCAGTCAAAACATCATTAAAAATTTATGAATTTTTTACTGTCATCATGAATGAAATTCTGCGAGAAATTTTTCTAGGGAAACAATTTGAAACAAATCGCAACCCAGTAAAAAATAAAAAGAATATGTACTACTCCCTTATGAACCACTTTTAAATTACATCGAAAGTGTCTAATGCATGTTTGTAATTGTTAAAGGAGTTATTTTTAACCACATATCAAGTGGAATTTTAAATCAGTACTTTGTTTTCAACAAATTCATTCTTTTTTGGCTCAAGTTTTTTTTTTATTACATTTAAGGCTTTTCAAATCAGAAAATTTTTACAATAAAAAATAACAATGGAATAGAATAATAAAAAATTAAATTATTTAACTTTTTTTCTTTTCAATCCATATACATACAAGTGATTTTACTCACTTCTGTGAAGTGAATTGTTTTCACACCCAAATTTCAGACCTTTATAGCACCAAAAACATGATTTTTATTGAGTTATAAAATAAAATCAAAAGGAAACCACTTCTCGCCAATGACATGTCAATGTAAAATTCATTGGTTTTTTACCTAATTTTGAAGTGGTTTGATTCTTTTTTTGCTGGGAATTTTATTAATGATTGCTCTGAATATATCGAGCCATAACATCAAAAAAAAAAGCTTAAGCGACATATTTTTTGAATTTCGTCTTTTGACGAAACTCGATTAATTACGATCGAAAATAATCGATTTCCATAAAAAATTGAACTTCGAAAATTATGATACTTAATATATATATGTTTTATATTATAAGGTCATAAAAATCGCCAAAATTATATACACATCTAAATCGTCAAAAAATGGCTATAATTAACTGCCTGTTTATAGAAGACAAGTAAAAATGCTCGCCTGTCTATTTATATTGAAAACAAAAACAAATTTGAGTGCTTTGTTTTTGATTTCAATATAAGTAGGAAAACGAGAATTCTTACTTGTCTTCTATAAACTGGCAGTAAATATTAATGATTTTTAGCCCTATTTATATGCGAAATTGTGTTTTTGAGTGCATATATGTATATAATATATTTCCTCTGACTTGAAATCAACCTGATATCAGCAAATTATTTCGAAGTATTTCCAATAATCTAACAAGATTTAATATATTCGAAGTAAATCTGACATTTTTACTTTATGTAGTTCTAAAAGCATACGGATTTATATTTAAATGCGATTTATATGTAAGTAAAAATTAGCTTAGTACGTATTGAAATATTAAACTAAAAATTAGGCGTAATTATTTTGTTTTAATGAACTAGTCAGTTTTTTTCTTTAAAATTCCGTTTATTTGTAAAATCCCGTTTTTGCGGCCCTTTTTGAAATTTTTCAACAGTAACACTGACCGTAGAAGGCAAGCTAATCAGGGACCACCACAACACCAGCTGGTTAAGAGAGAAAAATTTTGACAAATTTTGCATCAAATCATACTAAGTGGTCGCAACCGATCAGGTGATTATTTTCGCCGCTTGTAATTTGAATATACGTTAGATGTCAACAAACATCTTTCAGAACATACATTTTTTTTTTGTCATCAAGAGTATAAATGGTTCAAAGCGAATTGAGCTGAGTATACCTTAAACGAAGTTTACCTGTTTTGCATTAATTGTGTTTCAGAGTGATACTTCTACATCAAAATGTTTCCCTCCTCTCAATTCGCCTTGGCTCATCTCAATTCCATAATTATATTTATTAATCTATCACAAAAGGCGGACCATCATTATTTTACCCTAGTTAGCTGCACGTCTTCTTCTTTTCTCAAGAAATAATTCAACAGATTGGAGTCTTAAAAATTATTAAACGCCAGAACGGGAAGTATCTTTAAAAAAAATATATGCATATTTTTAAATAGAACTTTTTAGAATTGATACTCGAGTTATGCCTTTAGCAAATGTAATTTCTACCTCTACCTTGATTTGAATTCCGATTATTTTTAACTTTTGGTTAGTTGAAATTTTCCTGTAAGTTGATTTTTCTGCAGTATTCTATTTTTAACCCCCGACCAAAAAAAGGGTAGTAGTAGTGTGTGTAGTGTGTGTCTGTGAGTCCACGTACAGACCAAACGGGCGGAACGATTTTAATTGAGTTTTTTCTGTATGAATGATGGCTTGATCGAGAAGGTTCTTATCTTTTCTAGAAATATTAGAGGGTTTTTAAAATGTTTAATTTTTGTTATTTATCAAATTGTTTTTTATTATTTTTTTTTTTCATAAAATATGTTAAATAAATACATAATACATATTAAAAAAAATTATAGTTTCGTTTATAATTGTGAATTTTAAGCAAATATTGGATTTGCACAGTAAACATTAAATGAGCGAGCAACTAAATATATCAAATTTGTGAGTTGTGAAATGAAATAAAGCAGATAAGCATCGAATAGAGCAATTTAAACAGCCAAAAAATATTTATAGTTTACAGGTGGATTTAATATAATTGTCTTTTAAATAGCTCTTAACACAGAGCCTACAGAAACATATATTGTTAGCTGAAATACAAAATCACGTAACTACATATTCTTAAAGTTTATAAGGAGAGAGAAAAAACTTAACAAAATGAAGTGAAGTTTAATTTTTCATTCGGCAGATTGTTATGATAAAGGTTTGCAATTATAAAGAAACATGGATATTTTATGCACTATCCACTAATTAATCAAAAATTCGATTTTGAACTTTTTGTAAGTTACGTGGTTTTGAATTTTAGCTGACGATATGTGTGTGGATTGCTTTAAAACATGCTGGAAAATTTTTCAACATTATTGCTTAGGGATCGTTTTTAAAAATATGTTCGCTTTAATAACCAAGCTAATTACTAAAATAAAATCTTTTTGAGATATTATTTGGTATTTTATATGAAAATTTCTGTGTTAAGTGTTACTTTAAGTTCATAATACTTAGGTGTTTTCTTCTAAAGAAAAAAAAGAACTATTGTCAAGCTGGACGAGTATGCCTTCTTCTACTTGGGGCGATAGACTTAAACTTGAACTATGGGGCGGAGTGCTACTTTCTCTCATTGAATCTGGTTGTTTTGCATCAAGTTTACGCTGTTGTTTCTTTTCTTCAATAGCACGGTGTTTTTCTTTTTCGATAACTAGAAAATTAGGATCTTGCGATGGACATTCCAAATGAACGCAATGAAAAATTTCATTTGCTGTGTTACGAGTACCAACAATACGTATAAATACTACGGGCAATGGATTAAAAGAAAAGTTTTGCCAAGATCTAGCATCTTCATTGCGTTTGTCGACTACCATAACCCAGTCCTTTTGATTCACCGAAGTTTCAATGTAGAAACTGTAGTTGCGATCATCACAATCCCACAATAGTAAGCGCATTGATCCAATGACATACGGTTGTCCTTTAAAAAAATGGAATTCGTAATTCGGAAATCTATTTAAAAACGGTATACATACCCAAACGCACTATAATTTCACCACTATCCAGTTGATGACAAGTATAACCAGAATCCCAATCATAATCGATAAAGTTGCCATTTATTAAAGCATTTCTGGTACGGCTTACACCATCTACCACAGTGGCACTCATCTCGATAGTGGCCACATTAGCGGTAGGTGCCACAATGCCTTTAATAACTTTTGGAAAATTTGAAGTGTACATTGCCTCTAAAGCCACTACGTGGAACACTCTGTTGACTGTATTGTGAGTGCCTACCAATTTGATGAAGCGCACCGGGCGAGCATTAAAATATAAGAATTGCCAAGAGCGACAGTGATACTGCGAATAGTCAATAACACGGTCCCATTGTGTTTGATTAACAGAGACTTCAATAAAATATGAATACGATCTATTGTCACGATCCCATAGCAATATTTTTATGTGATTTATAATACATGCCGTGCCCAATTCCACTGTTATATAACTATCATTGTTATCTGTAATGCAATGACGAGTATAGCCCTTTTCCATATCGTAGGAGGTAACATCTTCGTTTAACAGCTCAGCACGGGAATCGCCTGAAATGGTGCGTGATAAGAATTTTGCCGTAGCTACATTTTCCTCTGGCCATAAAGCGGCCCTATAGGGCAAATACTTGGATGTGCTTTGTTCTTCGATAGCATCCAAAAGTTTGTCGGGTTCTAGTATGCCGGATGGACGAACTACTTGCAAAAGGTGCTCCAAATTCATGAGAGGCAAGCGAACGTATGAAACGACAGACTGCAAGCAAAAAAGAAGTTTATTTTTGTTCGCATTCATGTACGATTTTTCAATTGTCTATTGTCAATAAAAAAAATTATTTAATGGATAATTAAAAAAATACATCAAAAACTAAAAACGGTATTGATAAAGGTTTGCAAGTCCCGGTTCACACGTTTCAACTTTTGTTGCTCAACTCGTAATTCAGCTGTAAGAAAAAAAAGAGATATTTGTTTTCCGTCTCCGTCTATCTTACAGCTGAATTTCGAGTTGAGCAACAAAAGTTGAAACGTGTGAAGCGGGACTTAAGAGTTAAATCATTCTTTCAACCGGTTTTCTCATGCGAAATTCGTATGTTAAACCAACATTAAGGGCCTTATTTTCTAAAACGCAACGCAAATCGTTAAGAAATTTTATATGAAAAAAATAAAAATTATAAAAACCAAACACATACAAAATTTGTCAACGCTTAATTTTGCGTTTTGCAAAATGAGGCACTAACTTTAACAATCGACATTTGAGCTGACAATAAAACTTTTCTAAAAAAAAAATAAATTCACCGACTTACTGCCTTATTCATAAAAAATATTTCGTTTTATAACGGCTTTATAAAACAAATTTTGTATGGAAATCTGTTTTATAAACCTTTTATAAATTACAAATTATTTTTATGAATAAGGCACTAATTTGAAAATAAAATGGAAAACAAACACACAAGAGGAACTTAGAGCTCAATTCCTACTTAATCAGTTAAAGTTAAGTTAGTTCAGTTATCATGATATTTGAAATCAACATAATTACACGCAAATGGTGGGGTTGAAAAAATATCGACGTAATCAGAATTAATTTTTAGTCAGGGCTTAAGTTCAGTAATTTCAATTCTTTTATTGAATGAAATATTTTTATTAATTAATGTTAGTTTCTAAAGAGAAGAAAAATTAAATTAGACTTTTAAGCTGGGGGAAATACCAATATTTTTCTGTGCAGCAACGCACTTCATCAGCACCCTAGTCTATCTACTTGGGTAGAGATTGTTATTAACATCAGCTATTTAACTTAAATTCTAATGAAACGGAATGTGAGAAATGATTGTTGTGTACAATTATTGATTTACCTTTGGTAAATACATATGTAAGTATCACTATTTATTTCCCCTGATTGATCGCGTGACCATCTTTACATAAGAATTTATCATTCGATGTTTGATTTTCGGTAACTAGCGAAGATCTAAAGGAGCCCTTAAAACAAAGAATAATTTTTTGTCGCGAATAAATCAAAATACACTACACTGGTTTAAATTTTGTTTAAAAAATCAAATCAAATCAAAAATATAAAGGTTCCCTGATGATATGCATTAGCAACAGTGAAATGCGCATAGGATCCAGCTAAACCCCTCAATAATCAATTTCAATGTATTTTTAATAAAAAAATATTTTACTTAATAAGTAAAATATTAATTTGGGATTATTAGTGCGTTTAAAAATTTTAAACTTAAATTGTAACAATTCCCATAAAAAACACTAATTATTAACTTGACTGCACCCGGTCAAAAAAATACTTGTGTGACAACACTCTATTCTTAAATAGCTGTTGTTGTTATTTACATTTATTTTCTTTTACATACTCTTACAACTACAATTTGAAGCTGAAAAAAAGTCAGCCAATGTAGCAATGGTAAAGTAAGAAAATAAAAAACATGTTGATTATTGAGTTCTTGTTTCAACTTTTTAATGCGCATAGGATCCAGCTAAACCTCTCAATAATCAATTTCAATGTATTTTTAATAAAAAAAAATATTTTACTTAATAAGTAAAATATTAATTTGTGATTATTAGTGCGTTTAAAAATTTTAAACAAAAATATAACGTTTAATGCAGTAATGCGTCGATTTACGTCGCCACGATTTGCGATCTCATATTTTTTGTTCCTTTCAATTTTAATTTTACGTCGTTTATTGATTATACGTAAACCAAATAGGGAAATCCCCGGTTTTATTTAAAGTGTTTGTTTTATATTTTCATATGAGTATGTATTCGATTTATATCGATTAAACCGAGGTATTACTGTATGATATAACTTTTTTATACATGTGAAATGTTATAACGTTTACGACAAT
Organism: Tachina grossa; assembly: GCA_949987645.1. Lineage (NCBI taxonomy): Eukaryota > Metazoa > Arthropoda > Insecta > Diptera > Tachinidae > Tachina > Tachina grossa. The sequence continues at coordinate 81,353,617 of OX465277.1, read as the reverse complement.
TTAGTTTTAGTAGTTTGCAAGTTCATAATTACTTAAAGCCCAAAATGCACATGAAGTTAGCACTGTTGCTCTTTTCTTGTGATATATAAATCGAACGCAACCGAATCATACATATCTGACTACAACTATCAGAAAGTTTTCTATTTACCTGAATATCGACATTTTTATTGTGTTTACACCACTCCCATACAGCTAAGAAAATCTGCACTTCGGGAGCAAAAAATGAATCGCGTCTCAAGACTTCCTCTAAAGATTCCTGTATCAAATATATTTTTGAATATGATTTGTTCAACATATCGTCAAGAAAAATTTTTTACCTTTGATAAACTTTTAAACGATTCATGCTGCAATATATCTGCAGCATTACGATCCATAAATTGCAAACACACTTTAGTCAATTTATTCAAATTATAAAGGCGTGCTGCATCCAAAATTGCACAAACATTCGCTAATGCTAAATGTTGGCGCAAGTAGTCAGATATTGCCAGTTCAAGTTCGGAAAGGCCATATTGGTTGGCCAAGCCCAACGTGTCTAATATGTTATCTTCGTCCATTTGTGTCAGTGATAAGTGGCCTGAATATATATATCTTAGTAATGCCTTAAAGGCATCTACTGGTACCTTAAGATGTATTTCGGATTGTTTAGATTCAGAGAGACCTCCATACAAAAGAGCACGGAAGTATTCACTTCTGGCAGCCAACATTACACGGTGTGCGGGTAGCCTCTGATTTTCTACAATAAAAGTTACATCGGAGTAGTCATCATTTAAGCAAAGTTGAGCCATTTGGGCGGAAAAGAGTTCTAAGTAATATATATAGAGTTTAGGAGAAACCAACATCAATTGTACTGTTCAAGTTACCTGTTAATTCAATTTCATCAGATCTGGGTTTTTTTGGCAAACGTATACCAGACATTTTACGATGACTTTGGCTACTCATGTCCAAGTGATTCTTAATTTTAACTGTAACATGCAATAGACTTTCTTCCTATTCGCTTGCAAGGTTTTCACGATATTATCTAATTGTTTTTAATCTCTTTTTGTTTTATTTCTTTTTTCACACGCTTTCTATTTGTGTTATTGACAATTTTATATCAATACACAATTGTTTGTTTTATTGTGGATGTATAATTTTTGGATATTTCAAACCGCTTTTATTAAAAATTATCCGGTAGAACGCAAAACTTTTTATATTATCAATTTTGTTGGAATGGAATTCATAAAATTTCCCATTGATATTTCCTGGAAAGTAAATAAGGTTGCCAGAAGCTCTGAAATGCAAGTTGCTACCAGAGCGGCTGTTTTTTAGTTACACTATAAGAAACTCAAACATTGACATATGTATATTAATATATCACACATAAACCTAAATTCTACATTCGATAATGAGAAAGTGAAATTTTCTCTTGGTTTTTTCTCAATTTCGTAAAAGTGATTTAAAAAGCAAAATTTTATTTTCAGCTTGTTTCAAACGAAATTGAAGTGTTCTACAATCCAATTTAACAACAAAAAAGTAATTTGAAACCGGCAGCAAACAACATTGTGAAAGAAAATACTTTTTAGTAAAATAATATTTTTACAAGAAATAGTTGCAAAGATACAAAAATTTAAGCAAATAAATAACACTTTTATATAAAATCATTTTTAGGGTTCCGTACACCACTACGCTGTCCGTCTGTCCGTCACAAAAAAAATTAAAGGGTGTTCCAAAACGAGCAACGAAAATGTTAAAATCCCATGTAATATACTTACAATTGTATGTACATATGTATATTGACACTTGATATTTGTAAAATTGGTGTATTTTTATATAGACTACAGCAATTAATACTAAAATTAATAAAATTTAGATTAAAGGGTGTTCTATCATTTAATGCAATTTTGACTATGTAATTTTGGAAACTTGCTGTATCTTGGAAACCGTAAAAGGCAAGCTCCTAAAATTTTTAATAACGGTAAAACTAAACAATCCCAAAATTATAAAATCGCCAAACCGAAAATAAATCACCAAAAAAATTAAAAAAATCGCCAAAACAAAAAAATCGCCAAAACGAAAAAAATCGCCAAAATTAAAAAAAAATCTAAGGCCGGGTTTCCATCTGTGTGCCATGTGCCACACAAGCGTAAAAAAACGTAACCACTAATTACATCAAAATACTTTTAGATTCAGACATTTATTTATTAAGTTAAATAGTTTCATACATAACTAATAGACAATTTTATAGAATGCAGCATGATTGCAAACTGTTTAAATCAATAAATACATGTCTGAATCAAACACTTTTTCATTAGTAATTAGTTGGTTACGCTTTTATGCCAGATGTAAGCTCAGCCTAACACTAAAATAAATCGCAAAGTCCAAAAAAATCGCCAAAATAAAAAATCGCCAAAATTAAAAAAAAAACACCAAACCCCGAAAAAAACCGCAAAAACGCGAAAAAGACGCCAAAACTAAAAAAAGCAAACACTTAAATAAATTGAAAAATCCGAAAAAAATCACCAAAAATCGTAAAACATCGCTAAAACGAAAAAATCGCCAAAATTAAAAAAATCTAACACTAAAATAAATAGCTAAAATTAAAAAAATCTCCAAAATGAACAAAAAAAAAACCAAAAACCGAAAAAATCACAAAATGAAAAAAAATCGCCAATTGAAGAAATTTTCTAAAACTAAAAAAAATCGCTAAATCCGAAAAAAACGCCAAAAATCGAAAAAAGATAAGATAATTGTTGCAAAGTTTTTGGAATACTTTATTTATTTATATTTACGGACTTAAAACTCATATTTTTTGCAAGCTCTGACGAATTTTCATAATATTTTGCGCTTTTTCTTGAGTTAAAATAGTCTTGGCGAGTATAATCAAATTTAGTTAATGACTTGTTTCCAATATTGCGAATTTTCAAAATTTTCGCGATATGTTTGATTTATTTGACTTTTAATTAAGTTTAAGACTTGATATTATAGATTTTTGTACTTATTTTTATTACAAGTAAATAATCATAATTCTGGTGCAAGTGATTTTTGCCACTGTGAATATTTGCATAATTTGGTATTCATGGGCCACAAAAACATCCATAGCAACATAGACATGTTGTCAAATTAAATTGTGTTTCTAAAGACGAATTTACGAAACGAGTTCTTGAAAGCAAGTTCATCGAACTATGCTAAGTTCGCCGCTCGTCGTAACTATGTTTATAGCCTAATATGGTTTTTTCCATATTGATTTAAATATTTATTTAAAATAAACTGAGATTGAAATCGTCATGGAAAAAAGTTTCAATACTTTTCTAAAACACAGTGATATCGTCTATGTGGAACTAATAACGTTATCAGTTTCATTTTTTAGTGGATTGTAGAATCCGCACAATAATGTTTGGGATGTCTTGAAAATTACAAAATGAACACTTCTGAACAAGGACCATTGACACCAGGTGATCTCGATTCAGGAAATTGTGATAAGCTGCTGGTCAAATCAAGCAAAACGTTCAAAAATTTTCTGTCATCAGAAAATTATGCACTAGCAAGTACATATATCGTCAGTTGGTTTCTGGTTTGATGCATGGAACATTAAAAAAATGTGTTATTGATTGATTATATATAAATACTGTGTCGTTTTTCCAAATCTGCTATCAGTTTTCCGATATCTTGAATACATCAGGAGATATAGAGCTGCAATATTGCGTTATTTCCACAATTGTTGAACATTGTAAAATCTGTTTTACGGTAATTGACAATTTTTTGGATATGTGGCACATTTCCATATCATATGCTCTTTGCATCATGACAGCATATGAGTTCATATTTACTCAGTTCATATTACATCAAAGTAAAGTACAAAAATTTAATTATTGTGCTATGTTTTAATCAAATGCATTGATATACATTTTTATTAATAAAACTTCTTTTATTAAATATATTAAAATTTCTCCCGTTTTTCTCACTAATATTACATTTTGACTAATTGGGATGGTTCTATTGTTATTACATATTTTTCTTATTGTTATACTTTGTTCTTATTGCATATATTTTATTGTTTTTATAATTTATAAGTTATATTTTTAAACCCCGACTAAAAAAAGGGGTGTTATAAGTTTGTAGTGTGTGTCTGTATATCTGTGTGTCTGTCCATGTCCACGTACAGGCCAAACGGCTGGACCGATTTTCATTTAGTTCTTTCTGTTTGAAAGATGACTTGATCGAGAGGGTTCTTAGCTATGTTTAAAGAAAATCGGTCCAGCCATTTAGAAGATATAACATCTATTCTGAAAAAAGTCGGGGGGTTTTTAAAATTTTTAATTTTTGTTATTACATACTAATTTAAAATAAAATTATCATCGTAGAAATTTGTAACCGTTTATGGCCTGCATTGGCTAGGTTATTGGTAATAAAGAAATAAATAAATGAATATATATGTACAGTAATTTAACCTACTTGTACAAGCTGTGAAAATATTGTTGTTATGATTGTGGCATGCGTTGACAAAGATTTTCGTCATAATAGCTTTTCGTGTTGGATGTAAGAAGCTTATCAACTTTAAGTTTGAATAAAAAACATGCGTATCTATTACTTTTATTATTAAACAAACGATTCTATCATGAATTTTTAACCCCCGACTAAAAAATAGGGGTGTTATAAGTTTGTAGTGTGTGTCTGTGTTTCTGTGTATCTGTGGGTCTGTCCGTGTCCACGTACAGGCCAAACGGCTGAACCGATTTTCATTTAGTTTTTTTGTTTGAAAAATGACTTGATCGAGAAGGTTCTTAGCTATGTTTGAAGAAAATCGGTCCAGCCGTTTAGAAGATATAACATCTTTTCTGAAAAAAGTCGAGGATTTTTAAAATTTTTAATTTTTGTTATTATAAAACTAATGAGCTAAACATTCTTCATCGATTTTTCCGAAAACACATTTTTGTTACACACATCAAACCAGAAACCAACCGACGATATGTATATATGGACATATGTATGTCTGAATTTTTATGGAGTATTTATATAGACTTTAAATAAAACGGCTTGAGAACGTAAATACTTATAATGATACTGCAAAAACGATTTGTAAATGAAGTTGAAAAAAATTATTACATCACGTGGTGTTTAAAACCGATTATATTAACGCATATTTCAAATAGTTTTCGATTACTTTTACTGTTCTTCGTAGATGGTGCGAAATCAGAAAAAAAATATAAGAACTCAAATTTTCAAAGCATTGAGTGAAATGAGGGTTAACACGAAGCAATACAAGTATAGTATTTTGAATTTAACCAGAAATATACCAGTTAATAAATTCGGAAAGAGTTTTTCCATGTGTATTGGAAATGGTTCAATTTATCGTAATTTTTTCCATCACCAAGCACAAATGCAACCCTTTTCCCATCATCTGTACATCCACGTAAAGCAAAAAGACAACAGCTGTCTTCTGTTTTGTATGCATTCTTTCTCTTTCTCGCCTTCCAAATAAACAAAGGTATTTTTAAAGAAAATGAATACAAATAAAAAACAAAACAAAGGAAAAGTATAGGAAGATGCAGAAATAATAAATATTGAACACAAAATCAACTAGTTTTTGATACTTTTTCAATCATCATCCGTGGTTATTATGTTAAATTGATTTGTTGTGTATTCTAAAAAAAGGTATAGAGAACAAACGAAAATATTGTGTAAAGCTTGTATATTTGCGTAGTTCTTGGCTTGTGCAGTGCATATTTCTGGTAAATAATATGCAAATACAGGAAGCAATATACATATGAAGAAATAGAAATAAAAAAGTTGAAAGTGTAGAATGAAAGTTTTTATTAGAAAATCACAGCAAACTGCGTAATTATTGTGAATCCAGATTATTGGAAAAAATTCAAGTGGAATAGTTATGGTCCAAATAGAAAAATTAAAAATGAATCTTGGAATACCAAACATTTAATTATAATTTAACATTTTCAACGTTTGTCTGGTGAAAAATCGAAGTGTTTGTGAACTGCAGCAAAAATATGTACATAATAATATCGTTAACGAAGAAATAAATAAAAGAGTAACGAATATTGCAGCTGGCTGCAGTTTTGCCCTTCATTGAGAATCAAAAAGTGAAACGAAGCGAATAAAGAATTTATTTTGCTATTGTTGCAAAATTTTTTTAATTTGATAGGTACGTTTTTTAAATTTTATTCATTCTTATAAAAATGAGTTCTTTATGTCCTCAAGTTTGGGTTAAAAACGAGGCAAAATAAGAATTTATGCACTATTTTAATTTACCCTTGAATTGTTAAAGAAAAATTAATTGTTTTGCAAATAAATTGTGTTTTGATTTTTTGTTTGCATAATTGTGACTTTTCTATTTTGCACTACTCTGAAATGTGTATCCATTTACCACGGAATTCTTAGAAACACTCTCATATTAAGAACGAGCTACATACGAATGTAACATAGCATTATTTAAATGTTTATGTTGTAACTGTTCATATTACAAAATTCTAACTTCAAAGGTATAAAAAATATAAACATTTTTTGTTATACAGAAGCTGTTTGTATCTTTTGAACAACTTTTAATTAACTAAGAATAATAATAATAAAACATCGTCAGCAATAAACAAAATCAGTTCAAGGACTTTTTGGTAAGTCAAGCTATTAGTTTTTACACACTTTGTACACAATAATACAACTACATATCGTTAACTTAATACGAAAAGGCCCTAACTCATTTTTAAATATTTTACAGGAGGAGAAAAAAACTAAGTAAAAAAAGATGCAATATTGATACCTGTAACATTTTTTTAAACGCAATTTTTATTTAAAACACTTTACATAAGCACATAATATTGCGTTTAAAAAAATTTTGTATCAATATTGCGTCTTTTTTTATTTAGTTTTTTCCTCCTCCTGTAAAATATTAAAAAATGAGTTAGGGCCTTTTCGTATTAAGTTAACGATATATACATATCGCTACCTTAATACAGAAAGGCCCCAACTCATTATATTTTTTAAATAAAAATTTTTGTATATTTCGATATAAGAACATGCAACGTATCGAAAAATGCAAAAATCTCGATTTCCAAAAAATAATCAGTTATGCTATAAACACAATCAAAGGCTACCGACCATCGACTACCGACTACAAAAGTAGCTGGCTACAAAGCCAGCTACCAAATTCTTTTAACGACTACCGACCACTAACTACAAAAAATAAACATAGTTTTCTTGGCCCAGATCGTACAGTATTGGCCGGCCGCGTACTTCTTCTATTAGCTGCTCGTCCACGTCCATATTTGCAGTAAATTGAACTAAACATTTACATTAAACAATATAATAAATACATATAAACAGTACACATGACTATTATATACTTACCAATTTCAATAAAAAAACCAAAAAATAAATATAAATGAAACAAATTAGAAATTGATGAAAAAAGAACTAAATGGAAAATTTGACAAATAAAAAGTAAATGAAAAATGCGCCAAGTAAAAAGTAAATGAAAAATATAAACAAATGAACAGATGATTATTATTTTTCAACGGTGCCACTATAATAGTTTTTCGCGTTTTTAATAGCGATATTTAATGTATTGCTTTTTTAAAACCACCATTTCATGCATTTATTGTATTGGCAGCACTAATCTGTTTTTTGTAGTCAAGAAAAATAGAAATTAGCCTAAGTTGGCTACGGGCTACAAAAGTAGCCGTGTAGTCGGTAGTCGTGTAGCGGCTAAAAGAATTATTCTCATAAGCACGCATGTATTCTATTTTTGACATCTTGTAGTCGATGGTCGGTGGACTTGATTGTGTTTATAGCATTAGGGCTTGTCTATATTAAGGCAACGCTATGTACTAGTGATGTAACGAATGTCAATTTGTGATATTCGCGAATACGAATGCGAATAAGAATATTTGAAACCATATTCGCGAATACAAATACGAATATTTCATGTGAAATTTATAGACATTAAATTAGGGCTCTATTTACGCCTGCAATATGAAATATTAAAAAATTGTTATGAAAAATAACTTCATACTCCTGTTGGCTTACTTTAAAGTTGATACAAACTACCCAAAATTTTAATGATCGTCAGTAAATAATATATGAAAATGATATAAAGCACAAATTTCTATAAAAAATTTTATGGATTCGTACAAACTATATTTTTATCCATTTATTTAAATTTAGTTTAGGATTTATGCATTTATTTATTTATTTTTTTTTGGAAAAATATTCGTATTCGCCTGAATTTGACGAATACGAATGACTTGTATTTATTTATTTATTTATTTATTTATTTCATCCTTAATGTAATACAAAAGCCTTTAAGGCCAAAAACGCGTATTACATAGTAATATTATTCTTGTAATGTCTGAGTAAACTAAACTCAGTTAATTAATTATAATTAAAGAATTAACATTAATTATAACAATAATTAATTATAACAACAATATGTATTATTCAATTCCAATAAAATCTTATATTTCTAAATTTTAAATTTTATATTATTATTTAATTGTTCTAAACTATCTGGCTCCCCAGTCTGTCTCATCAAATGAGATAAAAAAAAATATATAATATAATATCTCCGAATGTTAGCAAAAAAGAAGAGAAAAAAAATTAAAAAAAAAACAACAAGACTTGTTATGGGTTAGGGTTTAGTTGTCGAATAAGTTTTAGGCGGAAAACATTATTAGAATGAGAGAAAATCCTCAATTCAACCGGTAGGGAGTTCCACCAACGAGCTATTCTAACAAGATATGATCTAACAAAAAAGGAGCAATTTATCCTGGGTACCAATATCTGCTTACTCCTAGTAGAGCGGGAAAAACGAAAACAATTACACAGTTGAGTGATAATACCACCCTTAAAAGTCCTGTAAAAGAAGAATAAATTTCGTAACTGAACAAAATCATGAAATGAGCAACCCAAGAATTTAGCAACATAATCAGAGACATGATCCCGTCTACGAATATTGTAGACAAACCTAACAATAGAATTAACAACTCGCCTAAGCTTCATTAAGTTTGTTAAAGTTCGCATTAAAAATGACCAAATATTCGGCAATTCGAATACGAATATTCGTGCATCACTACTATGTACATACATAAGTCCCTATTTACACTATGCATGTCTTATTGCTAAGCTGATTAGTTTATTAGGTGAGAGAGACGGGGGGAAAAGAAACGTCTCTCTCTCCCTGAAACTAATCAGCTTAGCAATAAGACTTGCACAGTGTGATTTGGGACTAAATAACCCAGTCAACATTTTTGAGAACATGCTTGCCTGCAGAAAAATCTAGAACTCAAGCAAATTTATATACAACACAGAAACGACATCTTATTTTCTTTCGATACTCGCATTAATCGCAAAATTTTTTAACGTTTTTAGTAATTTTTGTTTTTTCATTGAAAAATATAAGCAACAACAAATTAATCGCTAAACCAATTAACTATTGGTTCTTTTCTTTGTCTATTTTTTTTAGTCACATTAGTTGTTAATAAATAACTGCGTCAAAATGTTAAGATCAAATATAAAAATAAAATGATACAAAATTAATCTACACACACAAAAATTTTAAAAAATCGAGAAGCAACACTTGTGAAATTGAACTAAGTTTCTTTTGTGTTATTTTAAGAAACTTAAAAAAAAAATTAAACCGACTTTAAGCACCAAAAAGTTTAACTTATTTGCGTTAACTACTTAACTATTTGCAGTCGGAGACAAGAAGAAAGAATCTATCTTATGAGTTAACAACCTAGAAATTTATATACCTACTTCTTTTATTTTTAAACTTTTTTTTTTTTTACTTTTTATTGCTTAATTACAGCGTTGTCAAATCGGTGCTTTTCGCTACGTTTTTAGTGCTTTTTGAAATTTTCGACGCGAAAAATTTTGATGTTAGGGGCTGTCCATATATTACGTAACGCTCTAGGGGGAAGGGAGGGGGGGGGGGTTGTTCGAGTTTTGTTACGATTTGTTATGGTGGTGGGGGAGGGGGTCTCTGAAAATGTTACGTAACAGAAAAAATTACTAATTTTGTACAAAAATACGTAGGTTTTTCTCATTTCTTTATTTAATTGATCATACGTGTTGCCTACATATATTATGTACGAAAGTACATACATCTGCCGAATGTCAACTTTTGATATTCGAGAATTTGAATTCGAATTTTTAAAACGATATCCGCGAATACGTATATTTAAAACGATATTCGCGAATACGAATATCTATTGTATGTGAAATTTATTGACATTTAATTGGAGGTCTATTCTATTCTGCAAAATTAAATAAAAAAAAAATGTGTATGGAAAAGAACTTCATAATTCTGTCCGCGTACATTAAAGTTTATGAAAACTATCCAAAAATTTAAATAACAGTTGAAAATTATACAAAGTTTTTATAATAAATTAAATAAATTGTAGTCAAACTGAACATACATCCCGGCAAAAAAGTTTGCCTACTCGAATGCAAAAAAGTGTATGTACTCTCCAGTCGTGAGTACTTACAATTTGACTGAATAAGCCATTATTTTTGTATGAGAAGTTCAAAAAGTATGCGGTACCCTATACTTTTTGCCTACAAATATCCAAAAGTTAATAGATTACTGATTGCCTAAAAGTATTCAAAATATAATTGGTTATTTTATGCTCACAAAAATGCAAAATTTAATAAAATAACCAAAAATTATAAACAAATAGAATTTTGTAGCATAATTATAAAATTTGAACCTTTTTTGGGATTGTTAAAAATCATAATTTTACAAAGCAAATATATGAATACGTATGTTAGCGTAAATTGTAATAAAACCAACAATTTTATTTTTTACAAAAAGAATGTATTTATTTAATATTACGAATAAATTGCAATTAAAATAATTTTTGCTATTTTCAAAATATTAAAAAAGCAGGGAGTAATTGATTGCTTTAAATATTTTTGTTTTTAAATATTATTTGTTCAACAAGTGGTTTTCTACCAAGTATTTATATATTGAAGAATATTGAAGAATATGCGAAAATACTTAGATTTTGTAATAAATATTGTAGTAAACCAAAGTTATTTTATTGTTTTCGAAGCTCACTTTCACGATCAATAAATATTTTTTAGATAGATTTCAGGATTAACTAAGAAGTACTACAATAAATACCTTCATGTAATGATATAAATAAGTTGTTATTTTATTCATTACAAGACAGTCATTATTATACACATAAAATAATTAAATAAATAAGTACCACTCATTACTTTGTAAGCCATTAAAAGAGTACTACCCATTACAAAATCTTCAAATTTTTTTGCTGGGAAAAGTGTCCTTTCAAAAAATATATTCTTCTATATATGCACATGACAATATCAAATTATTAAGTTTTAAATTTATTAAATAAATAAAAGTCTATTTTAAAATTTCATAAGAATTAAGAAAAGCATGTGTGCAAAGCACGGTGTGTAATTCTTTTTTCAAAGGGCAGTTCCATTGCTTTGCAAATCTGACCAAATGTCAGTTTTGAAAGTAATATTTTCCATTGTGTGTAATTCAGTTTTCAATGTTCCTGACAAAACTTCATATTTTTTATCAACCCAACGAGTCACAGTAGCTCTACTTGGAACTTTACAATGCGGTGACATAACTTTCTTTGGGTGTCTAAAACCTTCTGAAACAGTAATTGTAAGCCATATATATTATTGATTTTTACATCAAATATGGAAAAAGAACTTACATTGCTGATTATTACCAATACCAAGAAAATTTTGACAAATTTTTCACAATAAAAAACGTTTTAAAAGTTATTCTAGGAGGGGTTTTTTTTATCACTACATTAAATGTGTTGCAAGCATCAATATATACGATTAACATCGTATGATACGATACATCGGCATTTATTCGATGTATCAAAACCAAAACATCGATGTGTACGATGCATCGATTAACATCGAGCAGCTCTAGTGTTAATGGAAACTTGCATAAATAGACGTATTTTCATAATTTTATTTTAATATTTATTTTAATTTTTTATGCAACAGAACTTAAAAAAAATATTATGAAAACAACAGCGAAATGTGTTTAGGAACTAGATTGTGTGCCCCTCTAATTTTAAGGCAAATATCTATTGAAAATGTAATGTTGTAGAAGGAACAAAAATTAAGAAAAGGAAAATTGCATATCTTTCGTAATTGACATCATTTTGACTCATTTGATATCCCAACAATCTGTATGTTTAAAGCGGGTTAAAAATGTTCTCTTTTAGAAAATGAAATATAATTCAACATGGCAACATTTACTGATCCAAGATATAATTCTTTTGTTTCACACACATTTTAGATTGATTTGAAGATGGCCAAACGGAGTCATCTTTAAGCTCTCTTTCGTCTTTATGTTTGAAATACTGCCCAGTCATCAATACGGAAAACTATAGCAGATTATTTGGCAAAAAACGCATAGCAAAAAAAAAAATAATAACTTTTCTTTAATTATTACAAACTAATATTTGTGTGCCATTCATTTAAATTTCGTTATGGATTTATGAATTTCTTTATATATATTTTTTAACGAATACGAATATCTAGAAACGGCCGAATGTTTTGGAATTCCAATAACATCACTAATACATACATACTGTTTAGGAATAAGCTCTCTATAAAACCATAATTTTTGGAGTTTTTGGACACTTGGGAAGAAATTTAAAAAATAATTTCGCCAATATGTGGAGTACGTTCATACGTAAGCTTATTTAACTTTTGTCTACGCACTGTGCTAGTCTAACAAATGAATTTAAAACAATGAATTAAATTTAATTTTTTTTAATAAAAACTTTAAACTGTTTAATTTATTTTTTATCTCATTGTTACGTTATTCTTGGGGGGAGGGGGGTTCACAGTTTTGTTACGATCTGTTACTAGTGGGTGTGGGGGGGGGGGGTCAAAAATCAGGGGAAACAGCGTTACGTAATATATGGACAGCCCCTTAGTGCTCGCTGCTTTTTTAAACTAATTTTAGGTGCTTTTTATTTCTTGGCGGTGGCACTAAAACCAAATTTCAAAATGAATTTTCCTTATATAATATATATATATATATATATATATATATATATATATATATATATATATATATGTATATATTTTAAGAAGTCTAACATTTAAAAAACATAAGCACTGAAGTTAAATGGAACATTTCAAAATATTCTAATAAGATTGTAGAAAACTGCTGTTATTAATATTGCGTTTGCTATGAAAGAATGTTTCCACAACATTGTTTAATAAAAATCAAATTTTGAAAGTGTTGATTTTGAAAAAATTAACTACTACTACCATCGAGTTCAAAATCTAATCAACAAGTCAAAAAGACTTACCCCCTTATGCAAAAAAATATTTTACATTAGCTTTAAAGTTCATAGTAGTTAATAAGCACTTTAAGGCTAACATAGCTTTATTAAAAAATCATATGCAAAAGACAACTTTAAATATTTTGTGATTTAATAATAAATACTGGTAACACCACCGTATTAAACAACCACTTCACAGCTTATGATGTACAAAATTGAATGCAATTTCATTCGGGTATTCAAATATTTTTTTTATTTTATTAAATAAATTTTTATTATCTTGAAGTAAAGCAACCTAATTTAAAAAATATGAGCTTCTGACTTAATAGGAAAACAGATAAACACAACCATGAAGTAAAAGTAAAAAAAATGTGAAAAATTATCACAATTTGTTTTATTCGAATGAAACGAGCATTTGAATATCCAGCTTTTTTCGATTTGTTTTGATTGTATGTATATACATCACTAAAATATTTTTGTATAATTGTATTTATTTTAATATTTTTTTATGGATTTTGCTATGTATTTCGAAGCAGTTGGATAATTTGGTGATGTTTCCCATTACATGACAGAAATAATAAATTTAAGATAAGAGCAGGCACTTCTAGCTTCATTTTCAGATGTAACATGCATCAGTATGTGCTATATTAGTAAAAATATTTGAGGTACAAAATACACATTTTGGAAATATCAACTTAAAGTAGTCTTAACAAACCTGGGTGCCTACTTTAGAATTTTTATACAATAATTTTTTTAGAATACAACTTTACTTAACATTGCTTGGCAAAGCTTTATTAAGTTTTTTTGCATAAGACTCTAATTTTTTTACAATACAACTTTACTTAACATTGCTTGGCAAAGCTTTATTAAGTTTTTTTGCATAAGACCCTTACTAACTTGACGAATTTCAGGTGATTTTTATCTTCGTTGACGAAAAAATTAAATTTTTTATAATAACTTAAAAAGGTTTCGTCAATTGATTTTAGAATTCACTGATTCCCATAGAATCAAAATGTGTATCGGATGCTTCAAATTTGAAGTTTCAGGGATAAAATGCAAAATCAACCGATTTCTATATTTTTGATATACAAAAAATTTTTTTTTTAAATATAAAACAAAATATTTTAATTTAGTGCTTTTTTACTTAAATTACGCGTTTTTTCCTGGTTTCAGCGCTATAAAAGAGAATGTTATATAAAAAATAGCGCAGAATGAATCTCTGATGTATTTTTGACAACTTTTTTGATATAAGTTGCTCCTTCAGGCCTCCTACTGACAAATAAAAAATTTTTATGCAACTAATTTCATGAAAAAAATGCTTAATGTAAATCAGGTATAAAGCAAATAATAGGTACAAATAAATTTGTTTTGAATATGTACTCGTAAAAATTTAATTTCAATTTCAAAAAGACCATGATATCAGAGTTAAAACTTTTGAACTGTATTTTGGATAAATAAGAAAAAATTTTATTGACCTAGATTTTTAAATAAAAATCGTTGCCTCTCACATCTAAGCAAACTTTCATACATTGACAATGTTCCTGCAACGTCTGCTCGGGGCAGGGTCCGTCACAACTACAGTACATGGCAATGGACATTAATACACACTTGCTCATAATAATAAATTAATTCTATTTTTTTAACACGACACAAATATAAAATGTTACTCGGTGAAAAATATAATTTGTTATATCAAGAATTTTTAAAACTCAAAATTCTTGATATAACAATAAAATATTTTTGTTTTTAAAATGGTTGAAAATATATTTTCCTTTTTAATTATGATTTCAAAAAATTTGTTTAATAAGATAACATTATTGTTTTTGAAATTTTTAAAATGAAAGCGAACATTTTTGTTTTAAAACTGCTTCGTTATAAAAATAAGAATGTTATATGTAAAGGGTGTCCCAAAAAGAACGCAAGATTTAAATTTTAAATAAAACACAGATATTTAAAAAAAATCGTGAAACTTTATTGTATCGTAAAGTAGAAAAAATGAGGTTATGTGTGGAACAACAAATCGGGCAGATGGCCGCCGCGGCTTTGCTGACACACACGCGATCTTTTAATGAAATTTTCAATGGCCGTTTTGCATAAATGCTGCTGTATTTCATTAATGCAGCGTCCAATTTGCTCTTTTAAGGCTTGAGTCGTCGTCGGCTTATTCGCGTAAACCATCGACTTCAAAAAACCCCAAAGAAAAAGTCTAATGGTGTTAAATCGCACGATCTAGGCGGTCAATTCTGGTCTCCAAAACGCGAAATAACACGACCGGGAAATGACTGATGTAGCAATTGAATTGTTTCTCTGTCTGTATGACATGTGGCGCCGTCTTGTTGAAACCACATGCCCTCCACATACATTTCTTCAATTCTAGGCACGATAAAACTGGTTATCATTTCACGATACCGAACACCATTGACTGTTTGCGCTTGACCTGCGTTTGAGCGACATCATCACGTACAGCTGCGACATTTTCGGTCGATCGACCTGGTCGAATTCGCGTTGTTGTCTTTACATCACTAACAGACCCAGTTTCGGCAAATTTATCCATTAATGTCTTTACAGTTGACTCTTTTGGAGTATTATTGTGACCCCAAATTGATGGCAAATTTGCGAACTGTAGCCGCAAAACTTTCACCATTTTGGTAAAACAATTTCACAATGAGAATGCGTTGTTCATTCGTGTAGCGCTCCATTTTTACTAACCTCGTACCTTCTACTATCAAACAATAACAATTGTTCAAATGTCAAACAATGACACTTCGAATGGCGCCAAATTTAAATCTAGCGTTCTTGTTGGGACACCCTTTATATACATTCATTAAGAAATTTTCCTCCTTTATTTTTGGTTGAACTTTTACTATTTTAATATTTATATAAGCTATTCAATCTTAGTTATTAAGAAAATTATTTCACATTTATATCGTTGTCTGAAAGGACTTTCTGTCCATAGACTGAAATAAATAAATATACCTCCCAAAATTACCAAAACCCCAGTTCATTCTATACAATAAAATGAAAGATTTCCACAGAAAGCTGATTAACTTGTCTTCAAACTGCTTTTGTTTTTAGCTTAAAATCTTACAAAGCAACAGAGATACTTTCATTAGAAAAGCGGAGCGTTTGCTGTACAAGTTTTTTCTTTGCTTACTGTATGTAACCAAGTCTGAATTAGCTGTTGGCCAAAAACTTATGACATAATTTTTTGAGAGCGCACTGATTTTCGACATCTTTGGATGCTCTTAAAAAAATTTGGTCGCAAAAATCATCAAACTGAGTAGTTTGGTAGATTTACTACCCTTTGAACCAGTGCCACCAGATTAGGGGATTTGTCCCCAAAATGGGGATTTTGCCTCTAATTTGGGGACAGAATTTCATGGGGAGGGATTTGAGAACTTTTCATTACGAGCTCTAACAATTTGCATGTATCAGGAAAATAATTGATCGTGGATGTTGACTTAACATTTTAATACTGGTAACATTTCAGTTTTTAAAAATCTCTCTCTTGGCAATCATACTTTATAATGAAGATGACATTAGCATCATGGCAATACCGCCAACATATATCGAGCCATAACCGCTAAAATAGCTTAAGCGACACATTTTTTGGACTTCATTTTTTTTTTTTTTGACGAAAATCTACTATTTACAATCGGAAATTATCGATTTTGGTCACCTCAAATTTGGAACCTCAATAGGTTCGAAAATTATGTCGCTTAAGCTATTTTGGCGGTTATAGCACGATATATGTACATAGGCAAAACCGTGCTCGCAGCTGCAGAACTAGCTCTTTGTCAATTAACATTTTTTTCTTTTGAAAAAGAAAAATTACCGTTGAAAGTTTTGATTGTGCAGTTGTTCTACATACGGTTCTACCTTAGTTATTGTGTTACGCATAAAAACAAAACTATGTACATATGTGTGATTCCCAGAAAATATGAAAAACTGAACTTTTTAAAAATTTGCAATTTAAGCACATTACAAAACTTAGATTTGATTCGGTGTATGGAATTTTGAAAAATGTTATAGATCCAAAAGTTGCATTGAGCGTATATGAAAACCAATGGAATAACATTGCTTATATCGACTGGCGGAAACAAACAAAACAAAATTTTCCTAAAGGCGTATTTAGATGAGATAGAAGCAAATTACTAAAGCAAGATTTTTTAATTTTTTGCAAAAAGGCATTTGTCTTAAAAAAAACAAAAAAAAAAAAACGATTTGAGAGAGCACTTCCGGTTCATCAATATTTGAGTGTTATATAGCAAAATTCTTGGTTTTTAGAGTAGATTAAGAAAATCGATGTTCATCAAGGAATTTCGAAAAAGTATAAAAACTGAGACGGTCTAATGTACAATTGAATTTTATGTACCTTTTAAGTTAATAAAAATATTAAAAAAAAATAAAAATAAAGAATTTGGTCAATCGTACTGAAAAAAGTACAATTTTTCTTGTAACTTTGTAAAAATCTTGTTTCGCATCATGGCGCATAGGACTACTTAATAATCGTTTTTTATGAATGATATATTTTTGGGGACAAAAGTTAGGATTTTTGTGTTGAAATGGGGATTTTTTGGGGACATGACGTTTTAAATTGGGGACAAGAGTCAAAATTTTTCTGGCAGCACTGCTTTGAACCTATACTGTCAAGGCTGTGCGGATATTTGACTGTTGCAGATATTGAGACATCTCAATGTGAAATAATTGAAACTTAGAACCACTTGTAGGGAAATTTAGGGCCATCATTGGACAGTAATATGACTTAGGGTCAATTTCACCAATTCTATTTAAATTCAGGAATTTTTTAAAATAAAAATTCGAATAAAATTTTTTAAACAAATTGTTTTCACATCTAAAGAATAATAAACGCTTTAAAAGAGTTGGAGTACAGTTTGGATCATTTCATAAAACCACATTACTGTCATGACTCATGTTCAAGTATATTTACATTCAGTATTTGCATGCAAAAAATTCACTTACAAATAAACAAAAAAAAAAAAAAAAAAACATTTTAAACTCTGAACAGAAAGGACCTTTTATTCTTTGTTCACCGTGACCTTATATATACCTATAAAAACATTCACTCAACGAGTTCTACTCTTTGTGCTGTAAACATAAACATATGTATGTAAATACATGTATACATATGTATCTATATTATTTGTCGTGTACAAGTTGTAAAAAAAGTAATTAATTCAAAGATCTAGAATGAAAACCAGCGTGGATGATGACAATGAGGGCATGCGAAATAAAACATTGTATACATATATACAATATTGGGCAAAACGAAAGTAAAAGCATTAAAAATTAACAATACAGAAGTCTAATGCACTAATTCAGTAAGAAGATTTATGACGTTGTTGTTCAAAAACATTTTTTAATGTTTGGTCTTGAATTCTCTAACGTCCCTTTTCACTATGTATGGTTAAGAGTTAAAGTGAACTTTAACTGCACGTTGTTCATACCAAACTTGCCGTTGAAGTCGCTGTTATCTTTTAATTCTACATTGTGAAAATTGCCGTAAATCATATGCTTCAAAAATGTTTGTTGTCTTTGATAATGAAAAATAAAAATATTATTATGTACCGTGCTTTTAAGACCAATAATTGACTTCTCAATTAAGTGCCATTTAGCTAATTGCCACTCAAATTTAAGTTGCACCTAAATGCAGTTTCATTTTTTCAGTCATAAAATTAAATGCTAACTTAAATAAATAGTATGAAAGTATGATAGCACTGTGAAATGTTGATAGTTCAAAAAGAATACAGATGTTTAATGTAAATAAGAAATATAAGATAACCTATATCAGCATGTAGAAAATTAAAATTGCATAAAAACGCATTTTATGAAACCAAAAGAACATCAGAACGCATTTTTCTGTTTATTTATTTATTTATTTATAATACATATTCTACAAAGTAAATTTGCAGAATATGGTTGCACAAAAATGGACGGGTGACTAAGACCATATGTTCATGATGTTATTAACAGTATTCTTAAAAATGTTTTTGTGACTGACTGTACACGACCTATGCCTTCACATAGGAAGTAGAAAAGTGGTTGTTAAGGAAATTCCACAAAAGAACCGCAAGATTATACGATAGTCCGTGGCAGATCAGTAAACCAGTGTGAGTGAGACGCAAAACTCTCGAAGGCCAATAAACAACAGTGGCCTGGTTGCATTTAAGAAATAATTGCCAACGACGCGTGTTGTTGACTCGCCCAGAGCTGCTTTACGACTGATATGTATTATATGTTGTTACGTTTTTCTCTCTTTAAAAACGCTTTTCCGTGGACTCGAAGATTTGCAGATGAATACAAGACCTGAGTGTAGCAATTAGGGTTATTTACAAATACACTTAAACTAAATTAATCAAGAGCTTATATAAACTAATACAACTTAAACTACTGAATTACACACAAATATTCACAACTGGTTACCACTACGCCTTCCTCGCTGTAGTTTACGCACGTTTCTTAGCTGGCTGCGCAAGTATTCACATGACACCTCTTTGTCTGCTGCTCGTCACTTACGAGACTCATTCTGCCGTCACTCACAGTTGATACACCAATACCTCTTGTCTGCTGCTCGTCACACACGACACTCACTCTGCCGACACTCACAGTTGATACACCAATAAAGACTCACTGGCTTTACTTACACCTTTACTCACGTCTATTCGCTGCCCTGTTCCCTTTACTCCAGTCGACATGATAGACTCCACAATAATCCCAATTCCACGACAGACTTTGCTGTCACTATAGACTGTCCTATAGTTTCTCCTTTTCCCAACTCACGTGTTGTAAAGCACAGACTGCTCTTATATTACTCACTTCTGTATCGCAGACTATTATTAACTCACAACTTAATTATCAACTGACTTGTTTACTCGCAACTGACTGACTTGTTCACAACTTGTTCGCAACTGACTCACAACTGCAACTCGTTCACAACTATAACTCATTCGCAACTAACTAACTCATTGGATGCGTCACCCCTTTTATATTTCGCACACATACTAGACTTGTATCGAACTCTTTCAGTAGCTCGTTTTTGACACAAACCAATGATCAAACCCATGTAATTTAAATGGGTTTGATCATTGGTTTGTGTCAAAAACGAGCTTCTGAAAGAGTTCAATACAAGTCTAGTCAAAAATGAGCTACTGAAAGAGTTCGATACAAGTCTAATGCATACGTGTGTATGTACAGGGTGGGCCAAAAGAAACCAAGGGGTGTAAAAGTTTAATAACTTTTTTGTTTATTAACTTTTTTTTATTTTTTCTTTCAGATTATATAACATACAAAATGGAAATTTTTTTACACTAAGTATGAAAAATGATGTCTCTTAAATAACCACCGTTTTCAGCTTCGCACTGATGGGCTCTTTTTAGAGCATTTTCCATAACATCTTTCAAAACTTGTGGCTGTAGCGTTCGAATTTCTGCAACAATGTTTGCCTTGAGTTCAAGGATTGTCTCTGGCTTGTTCACATACACTCGCTCCTTCAAAAACCCCAAAGAAAATAGTCGGGTGCTGTCAAATCTGGCGATCGCGCTGGCCAAATAATTTCCGAATTTCGAGAAATTATTCGCTCTCCAAAAATTTGACTTAAAAGTGCCATTGTGTCTCGGGCAGTATGGGCAGTGGCTCCGTCCTGCTGAAACCACATACCAGGTCTGTTTTCAAGACCAGGACGTAAAAAATTTTCTATCATAAACCGATACCGCTCTCCATTTACGGTTACAGCACTTCCATCTTCATTCTCGAAGAAGTAGGGCCCAATGACATTTTCAGATGTGATCCCACACCATACTGTACACCTGATGGGGTGCAATTGGCGTTGATGAATGGCTCTTGGATTTTGAGAACCCCAGAATCTACAGTTCTGCTTATTAACAAAGCCATTCAAATGAAAATGAGCTTCATCACTCATAATCAAATTTTCATCTCTGGTTTAAATAATAAAATTCTATTGTTCTGGTTCTCTGTTCAGTTGTGAACCTCTCCATTATAAATTCTCCAAGTGTTGTCTATATAATCTGAAAGAAAAAATAAAAAAAATTAATAAACAAAAAAGTTATTAAACTTTTACACCCCTTGGTTTCTTTTGGCCCACCCTGTACATTATTAACTAAGCAATGCATGCTGCTTGTTTAGCTTTTGCTTTTCGTTTGAATTGGCATGCATGTATGTACGTGGGCATGTGTATCTTCTTAACGAGCAGACGGTTTTTGTTGTGGTGTTATTGCTTGTTTACGTTTAATCAAGCTTGTATGTGTTACGCATGTTTATTTAGTTGTTTGCTACTATTCTAGATTATTCTTTGTATTGGACCCTGTAAGAATATTTTCGCGTAACACTTACATTAACCCTGTTGGAATATATTTGTGTAATGCTGCATTAAACCTGTTGACGGCCATTTTCGTAACATGGTTTTAAAATTAAAACTAACTGTTAAAACCTGGTTTTACCATTTTTGAATTGGTTTTAAGTTGGTTTTATGAAATTCAACCCTGTTTGAGCTGTGCTAAATTCAGTGCTGCCAAGTTAAAATGACCGGAAGCAGCTGATAATGCTTATGCCAGTGAATAAGAAAAGATACCGATTGAAATATTTTCAACTTAAAAATGGATGCAGCCGCAACGCAACAATAAACAAAAAGTTATGTAAAAAAGAATTTTTTTTGGAAGGAAAACAACGCAAATATTTTCATTGACCTCTGGAAAGTGAAAATAGACGATATGACTGACAGACTGACATCTATATATCTGCCTATAAAAAGGGTTATAATCAGGGTTACCGTTAGGAATTTTTGAAAAGTCGCACAAAAGTTTGTTTTATAAAAATAAAGTCGCACAAAAAAGTCGTTTGAGAAAATAAAAGTTTCATATCTTTTTTTAAAGTTTTTTTTTTGTTAATAAAAAGCGTAATACAAAACAAAATAAATTGAAACAATTAATATTCCATAACAGTTCCATTATATGTGCTTCTATACATGCTTTCATGTATGTTAACTGAACTTAAGCAGTTTAATAAATTTGGCTGCCGTATGCTGCCGCTGTCAGAAGAGTAGGATTCATTAAAAGAAGCTAAAAAAGTTAAACTTAAGATATTTTTGACAAATATTTTCAAATAAATCCCCGTTTACTTTTTACTTTAATTCTATTGGTTTGATCTTGGCGCCATATAATGGGTGTTTTTTATTTAAGTTGGCATCACTTTTTTAACTGGCGGCCATTTTGTCAGCTGTCAAGTGATTAATATTTAGTTTGGTTTGCCATTTCATCATGAACAGGTTGACAAAAGAACAACGCTTGCAAATCGTGCAAATTTATTTCGAAAATAATGGTTCAGTTCCCGAAGTTTACCGCAAGCTCCGTCCATTTTATGGTCGACATAATCGTCCATCAGAGCAATTAATTCGGTTAACCATGGATCGTTTTCGCACTACGTTTACTCTATGTGATAATACGCATCCGCAGAGACGTCGAACAGTGCGCACCGAAGAAACAATTGCCGCTGTAGAGCAAAGTGTTGAAGAGGACCCGAATGAATCGCTTCGCCACCGTGCACAGCAATTGGAGCTTTGTCCATCAACTTTATGGAAGATTTTGCGCAAAGATCTTGGCTTGCGACCTTACAAGATCCAGCTTGTGTAAGAATTAAAGCCGCGAGACCATGCAATGCGTCGTGATTTTGGTGTATGGGCCGAAAATGAGATTGATCTCGATGCTGATTTTCATCGCAAAATTTTGTTCAGTGATGAGGCTCATTTTTGGTTGAATGGCTACGTCAACAAGCAAAATTGCCGCATTTGGAGTGAAGAGAATCCACATGAGACCCTTGAGACGCCATTACATCCACAAAAACTGACTGTTTGGTGTGCTCTATGGGCTGGTGGAGTCATTGGGCCATACTTCTTCCGAAATAATGCTGGAGAGTCAGTTACCGTTAATGGAGACCGGTATAGAGCCATGATAACCGACTATTTTGTTCCCGAATTGGATGGCATGAATGTGGATGAGTTGTGGTTCCAACAAGACGGCGCTACATGCCACACAGCGCACGTCACAATCGATTTATTGAAGGAAACATTCGATGAGCGCATAATTTCGCGGAATGGACCTGTCAATTGGCCACCAAGATCGTGTGATTTGACACCATTGGATTATTTTCTTTGGGGATATGTGAAGTCGCTCGTCTACGCCAACAAACCAGAAACGTTAGGGGACTTGGAAGCCAACATTCGTGGCGTTATTGCCAACATACGGCCCCATATGCTCGAAAAAGTGGTTGAAAATTGGACCTGTAGAATTGGCTTTATTCGAGCCAGCCGCGGCGGCCACATGCCCGAAATCATATTTAAACATTAATGGCATAAAATTATCCTTCCAATAAAGCCAAATTGATGGACATTAAAACGATTTTCTTGTGTTTTATTTCAATTCGAAGTTCTATACCTCTAAAAAAACACCCTTTATTTTGGGTGAATGTATGTGTACTTCAGCAATATTTTCTTAACATCAATATTACTTTTTTGAAATTTCATATCTGTATTTAAAAATAAGTTTATCAAAAGAAATCCAGTCTTCTATATCTTTGTCTATTAAATTTAAGGCTAACAGCATTGAGCTGCATGTTTTTACTTTCAATTTTTTAGATAATTTATTATTAAGAAAAGCTAATTTCAAAATGTTCATATGTTCGTATATACCTGTATATATTTTACGATAATTTCTTTCATTGACTCAGCAGTTAAAAATAATTTTTTAAAATAAGCACTCCAAAAACCACAATTTTTTTTTATTTAAAAAAATTTTTTTTTTGCTATAACTATTCTTTGATACTTCTATTGACAATTTGCGAAAAATTTCTTAAATACATTATACACGTGATAAGGTTGCAATTAATAAGCGCTTCGAAATGAATAATAATCAGTGAATTGCTTTTAAATCTTGACGATTTTTTTTTTGATAAAAATAATAAGGAAATTATAAATATATTGCAATTTAAATGTTTTCTGTGAGAATCTTACAAAAAAGGGTAAAAAGTCCCAACAAAATTAAAAAGTCGCAAAAGTCGGTGATCAAAAAAAGTTTCACAAAAAGTCGCACACAGCTAAAAAAGTGTCAAATTGCGACTTTTGTCGGATGAACGGTAAAGCTATGTACAGACGATTGTCAGATCTTACAATATTGTCAGATCTGGCAATGTGCTGACAATGTACTGGCAATCGAAAATTGCCAGCACAATATTTCTTGTCAGTTCACACGGTTGTCAGAAAATCTTACAATTTATTGCCAGATGGTTGTATGACAATAAATTCATCTGACAAAATCGTCAGTAGAAAAATTGTCAGTTCACACGGTTGTCATATGCACAAATTGCTAGATCTGTTGTTATGCGTTGCCAGACTTAAACCATTTGTTAAATATTTATCGTTTGTGTTTGTGTTTAATGTAAAAAGTGAAAGTATAAATTATTATGGACCATAAAGAAGCAATTGCAATGATTTTGTCTGCATATATTTTATTATAAATTTTTTATTTAAAATCAAGCGTGTGCAGTGTTGCCCATAGAAAGAATTATTTTACAATGACGCCATTGTCAGATGCATGAACTTCGCACATCTGACAATATTAAAATGTCTGACAAATATCTGGCAATAATTTTACAATGTGTTCCCACGATTGTAAGATGTCTGACAATTTGTTGTCAGTTGCTAGTCTTGCAATGGACTGACAATGCTTTTTCTGTCAACGTCGTCTGACAAAAATTGCCAGTTCACACGGTTGTAAGAAAATTTTAGCACATTTTACTGGCAATATTGTAAGATCTGACAACCGTCTGTACATAGCTTAACCCTGGTTATAATGTATTTGTGCACTTTTTATAGATAATATCTTTACTTCCAAGCACTTCTTCACTTTTTATAAGATGTTCCATAATTCAAAAAATGATTATTTACAAAATATAAAATAATTTCCATTTTAGAACGCATTGTGAAATATCTGAGTTGTTGTTCAGTTTGTCAAATAAGTGTTATAAAAAGCAGAAAAAATACAACAAAAAATACACGCATTTCTGCAGGAAATTTATTTTATTTTTGTGCAAAGTTATTAGACGGTCTCTGAGTTAAAACCTGAATTTAACAAACTTCCCGTGTGAATGCAAAATCATCTGTTTATAGTTTTATCTCAAAAAAAAAAAAAAAAAAAAAAAAAAAAAAAAAAAAATTGAAGGCTAAAATTAAAAATATTTAAAATGTTTTGTGACATAGCATAGACAAGAATCTCTTCTTTTCGGTCATCGTTTAAAAGACAATTAAAATTAGTTGTTATAATAATACATACAAAAAACAAAGAATTTAAATTGTTTCAGTTTCAATTCAACTTAGTTGAGTTATTAACCGTAATAGATGCATAAAGTATTATTGCCTGATTTTGTAAAACGAAAACGTTAAGCGTTGACAAATTTTGTATGGATTTTGTTTTTGTAATTTATATTTTTCCATATAAAACTTGTCAAAGCTTCCCAGAGGCCAATGAAAATATTTTAGTTATTTTCCTTCCAAAAAAACTCTTTATTTTCCAAAATTTTTTGATTATTGTTGCTGCAGCATCCATTTTTAAGTTGAAAATCTTTCAAGCGACATCTATTGTTATTCACTGGCATAAACGTTATCAGCTGCTTCCGGCCATTTTAACTTGGTAGCACTGAATTTATCACAGCGAAAACAAGGTTGCACTTCATGAAACCAAATTAAAACCAATTCAAAAATGGTTTTAAGTTGGTTTTAATACAAAGCAATTTGTATGGTAAAGCCTGGTTTTAACAGTTGGTTTTAACGTTAAAACCAACTTTTATTAAAACCATGTCAGTGTGAAAACACTATTATAAAATTTGGCCTCAAGACTTGTACGGAGTTCTATGGAATTTCAGCTTCTCATAGACCGTGTTTAGACACGAAAACATTTGAAAGGGAAACATTTAGTTTGGTAGCAATTTACGGTTGGGGAACAGATAATCATTTTTGTGTTCGGTAATCGGCGACACGCTTAGTTTTCATATTCTTTGCTACATACACACACACATACATGTACAAATATGCTTGCTTTTATCCAACTGGAATGCCGCCGGCAACATTTTCGTCTGTCTGACAGCGAAGGAAACCACAAAAAAGAATTCCAGATGTTTTACTTCAAAATGTTCGCCCGTCTAAAGTTGGACATAAGAGCAATAAGTGAAAAAATTTTACGGAAATTCAGGTTGGTAAATTTTATTAAGAAATTTCCGTTTCTTAGTACGGGCTTTCAAAAAAAAAGTATGTATGTACATGTATATGAATTTTTTAAATTTGTTGCCTATATTAAGGATGTTAAATGTAACTATAAGTGGAGACTTTTTTTGAGTCAAGTGAAATAAAAATTTATGTTCATAAAATTGTTTGTTCACGGAATTCTTGACATGTCTTATTTTTAGAATATTGCAATTAATTTTTAGTGATTTGTGTGTTGTATATTAAAAAAGTAAATGAATTCGATATGAATTGAAATTTACAAAAGTGAAATTCTGTAAACACTCCGTACCGGGAGAGACAATACAAAAGGAAAATTGCAACATCTCTTGATTTTGACTAGGGATGCCAAAAGGGTCTAGGTTTTTTAAATCCCGGGATTCGGGATTCAGTTTTTTAGAATGATCCCGGGTTTTCGGTATTCGAAATTTCGGTATTGGCATCCCTAATTTTGACCTAATCTTTCAAAACGAAGTATGCCGACTGTATTCTACGGCCAAAAATTAAGTTGGGGTGTCTCGATTTTTTTCTGCATTATTTCGAAAGTTAACATTTTACTAACAGTGTTAGTAATGAAACACCACACCCTCCTCTTTAGAATAAACATCCGAAGATTTTGCTTAAAAATACTCTTTTTAGGAATTCGTACACCAAATGTGAAAAGGAACCCTATTGTTTTCGCTACTCTGTCTGTTTGTCTGTCCGTCACAGGCTATTTTCTCGAGAAACGTAAGAGCTAACGACTTGAAATTTGGGCATAGTATGTAGAACTTTGGCCGCTACAACAACGAATACATGCAGTGTTGTCAGTTTTTTTCTAGAGCATAGCCCCAATTTTTGATTTGTCATCCCCGAAAATCCCCAAATTGAGTTTTTTTTTTGATTCAAATGTTTTCTTTTGTGAAAAAATGCAATTTTTTAATTTTATTTATAAAATAATAAAAAAATTACATATTTATTCAATAAAATTCATTTATATCGATAGCTTTATTTACTTGCATATTAATTTAATTTGTACTTATAAAACTTGTACAAAAAATTATATAGCTTACTATACACAAGTATAAAAAAAATTTTAACCAAAGTTTACTATTTCAAAAACTTCAGAATCGAAATCTTCTCACTCGTCAGCCTCAGAAATTTTGTTGTACACAGTACTTGGATTAAAAAGCTCTGCTGAAATGCTAGAAGGATTAAATTTGTCACAACAACTTCAATTATTTTGAAAGTGTATGTTTATTCTGAGAAGTGCTTCCAACAAGTCATATTGCATTTTGTTATGTATTTTTGCTTTGGTAGCGTTCATTATTGGTTAATCTGCTTTGATACATCTTCTTTATTAGAAACCATTCACTTTGAATAGTAACACACATTGTTAGACTTGCCAGACGCAAATTTCTTAGCTAAAAAAATCATTCTTGTTACCATCAGTTATAAAAAAGAAATCCCCAAAAAATCCCCTAAAATATGGTTATCATCTCCAACAAATCCCCAGATCCCCAAAACGAAATTTTTAACCCCAATCGCGAAAAAATATCCCCAGGGGACAAATCCCCTAAACTGGCAACACTGAATACATGACAGTTAAAAATTAAAGGGTGTTCCAAAACGAGCAACGAAAAATATTAAAATCTCATGTAATATACATACCATTGTATGTATGTATTATTGATGTAACGAATGTCAATTTTTGATATTCCCGAATACGAATATTTGAAACGATATTCGCGAATACGAATACGAATATTTATACCCGTATTCTAATAAATTGTGACAAATTTTTTGTCATACAATTTTGTCAAATTTCTTGCTATATAATTTTAAATGCAATTGTCATGGTATTCTGTTGCTCATATGACAAGGAAAAGCTTAAAAGGCTAAAAAAGCTTTTAACATACTATTGACAACTATATTTATTTATTTAAAAAATAATAAAAAAAAATGTATTATGAATGTAAAGAAATGTATTTTTTTTATTTCTTTAGCCGTAGTATCTTGCATTTACATAAGTAATTAGCAAACGATGGTCGCACACATAGAAATGTACTAACAATACATTTTGAAAAACACACGGACAGGACAGTATAGGTTCGAAGTTTCTCCAAATAAGGGTTGATTGTAAAATCTGTGGAAGAAAAATTGTAATGGTATGAGGGTAATAAAACCCTCTACCAAACAAATCTTGTAAAGGTACGGTCACACTTGTCAAACATTTGCCCAAAAAAGCGTAACCACTAAATGCTAATGATGATCTGCATTAGCAACAGTGAAATGCGCATAGGATCCAGCTAAACCCCTCAATAATCAATTTCAATGTATTTTTAATAAAAAAATATTTTACTTAATAAGTAAAATATTAATTTGGGATTATTAGTGCGTTTAAAAATTTTAAACTTAAATTGTAACAATTCCCATAAAAAACACTAATTATTAACTTGACTGCACCCGGTCAAAAAAATACTTGTGTGGCAACACTCTATTCTTAAATAGCTGTTGTTGTTATTTACATTTATTTTCTTTCGCATACTCTTACGACTACAATTTGAAGCTGAAAAAAAGTCAGCCAATGTAGCAATAGTAAAGTAAGAAAATAAAAAACATGTTGATTATTGACTTTTTGTTTCAACTTTGTTATTTGTTATTGAGCTTCTCATTTGTTTAAATGAAAGTTTATAGCATAATAACTGTAGTTGTTCTAAGAAGCTTTGGGTAAAGGTTTCCTGATGATCTGCATTAGCAACAGTGAAATGCGCATAGGATCCAGCTAAACCCCTCAATAATCAATTTCAATGTATTTTTAATGAAAAAATATTTTACTTAATAAGTAAAATATTAATTTGGAAAAATTTTTCAATTCAGAGAAAAGTTTGTCAAGATAAAGATTAGCCAATGGTTTTGGAGCAGTGATGGGAAAGTTGGTACGATCGTACTTTTTTGATACTATTTGACATGAAAAAGTACCGTAGTACTCCCGCAACACGTTTGATACGCTCACGGCCTACTTAGAAATATAGTCGGAAGACGCGCGTATGCATATATTTTTGCGAAGAATTAAATTTCTTTTTCGACAACTGGCACGAAACTTTATTAGTAAATACATTTTAGAAAAGTGTTCCAAACCAATCACAATTAAATATAAATGAAAACTATATTTGATTCAATGATATTTTCTGTGGCACAGAAGTTGATCTCTATGTAAACAGAAATCGTGTTGAAACAACTGTTTCAGTTTAAAAAAAAATTGTAAAAAGTTTATATTATATTCTGTCAAGTTCTTAGAGCAAAAGTGGACTTTGACAGTTTGGTTTAGTAAGTATCCCTTTGAAAATGTTTTATTTGGTAATTATACTACTTTTAATTAAAGTGTTTCCCAGCGAAAAGCTAAATTTTTAAAATATCAACAACCAATATAGGTCATACTGTGGCAGAACTAAGGCCATTAACAACAGAAAATATACATATGTATGCAGGTTCTGGACTTCCGTTGCTATAACTAAAAACGCATTGGACGAATACATGTTTCCTGGTAAATCGAGAGTAGCTTACGGAATTTTGTCCATACCTCACTCCTCTGTTAATATCGAAAAGATTTTGAACAGGCTTTATATTCCAACAGTATAGTCTTATCCAGGCCAAAGATTTATTGAAGTCTAAAAACTGTTTTTGTTATAACCTTAATATTATACCCACCCAGACAGAAAAAGACAATCAGCACGATGTATAACATCTATCTATCTATATCAGTATAACATCTGTTTAATTTTAAGGAACTCATAACATTAAAATTGTAACGCCGAATGACCATCCTCCAACTCTTGTTTTTAATGTTGGTGCAATACTCTAAATACAAATTTATAAGGTCGTCACAATGGAAATTTTCAAACTTAAGTCAACTTTTTGTATTTACGGTGTTGTAGTGGTATAGGATTACTAAGAACACGGTATTTGTAAACACAAAGTTATATTTTTGTGTTTGTAGTACTTTGGTGGTACAAAATTTTTGGAAGAGTCGTAATTTTGTATTTACAGTGTTGTGGAGGCACATAATTTTTTTGCAAACTCACAATTTCTGCCTGGTTATGTACATATGTATATGCTTTGTGTTCATTTTCTTATATATTTGTAATAAATTTTATATAGTTTTTTGTTAATAAAATTTAAATAAAAAAATAGTTTTTGGTACTCTCGGGATCAAAAAAGTACTCAAAAATTTTTTTTTGGTACCGAAATGCAAATCTCATTTTCCATCACTGTTTTGGAGTATAACTTTTTTCATTAGTGTTTGTTGGTTACGCTTTTTTGGGCAAATGTTTGACAAGTGAGACCGTAGCTTAAGCATCTTATTCCAAAAACATTATTTCTTGCACATTTTTTTTTGTACAAATTAAGGAACAAATTTACCGTCGGAATATTCAGAAATATTAAATTTTTAATTTAAAAAGTGATCTGTATGAGCTATTAGAGTGCCTAGACACGTTCCATGTTTCCTTTACTTTTGCAAAAAAAGTGCACAATGCAATTATTTTTATTGACATAAGATGTTAACAATTTTTCAATAATCACGCTTTTTTCTCTTTAATTCTCACAACTAAAAAGTAAATTAAAAGGAAAATTAATAAATTTTTATTTTGTTATGTGCTTTTCATTAGGTGACAAATTTGTTATATTTTATTCATGACAATATTTTTCAGAATACCAAAAATATACAAATAGTCATTCACCTCAGTTTTGTTATTGTCATCAGAGGTTAGAGAATACGGGTATTAATGTGAAATTTATAGACATTAAGGGTTCTATTTGCGACTGCAATATGAAATATTAAAAAATTGTTATGAAAAAGAGCTTCATAATCATATTGGCGTAGTTTAAAGTTAATAAAAACTTCCCAAAATTTTAATGATCGTCAGTAAATAATATTTGAAAATGATACAAAGCACAAATATCTATAAAAAATTTAATGGATTCGTACAAACTAATATTTTTATACATTTATTTAAATTTCGTTAAGGATTAATGCATTTTTTTTTTGTAAAATATTCGTATTCGTACTCGCCTGAATTTGACGAATACGAATGAGAATACGAATATTTAAATATGGTCGAATATTCGGCAATTCGAATACGAATACGAGTATTCGGTCATCACTAGTATCTAAATAGACACTTGGGGCCAAACCACGATGTCGACAATGTTCGACTTGTCGCACACTTACATTCAAAACAAAATCAAATTTTAATATAATTGTTGTTTCAAATTAAGTTTGCGACAAGTCGAACGTGGTCAATATCGTGGGTCAGACTTATCAAAAATTAATGTATTTGTATACAGACTAAAACAATTAACACTAAAATTAAAAAAAAAAAATTAAAGGGTGTTCTATCAGTTAATGCAATTTTGACAACTTGCTGTATTTTGGAAACCGTAAGAGGCAAATGCTTAAAATTTTCAAAAACGGTAAAACTAAAAAATTCCAAAATTATAAAAGCGCCAAACCGAAGAAAAGTCGTCAAAAACCAAAGAAAAAGCGCCAAATTAAAAAAATTCTAAAACTAAAAACGCCGAAAACCGAAAAAATCGCCAAAATGAAAAAAATCGTCAGAATTAAAAAATCGTCAAAATGAAAAAAACGTCAGATTCAAAAAAAAAAAAACGCATAAAAACGTCAAAATTAAAAAAAGAAACGCTAATATAAAAAAGCGCTAAAAACCGAAAAAATACCAAAAACGAAACAAAATTTCAAAATTTATATAATACAGGCTAAAGTTCGTATCGTATTACATATGTATTGTCCGTACGGAACCCGTCGTGTGTGGAGTCACAGTCGCACTTTACTGAATTTATTTTTACATATCAAAATGAAAGCACATACTGAAAAACCCTTTATATGATTATAGTTAATCGAAAGCTCTTACTGGAGGACCCTCTATGTTAGAGTTATTTGAAAACTTTTACTGAGAGACCTTTTATATGATTATTGTTATTTGAAAACTCTGCAAATGTTGGAATGTTAACTTTTTGATGTTGTCTCGTAAGATTAGCTTTCGTTTAAATATTTTTTTATATCATTTACTTTGTCCACTGTGCACGCACAAAATTTACAGCAGGGTTTCTAGTTTGATACAGTATATAATTATACACGTATACATATAAAGTAAGCATATAATTAAAATTTATTTTAACCTTTATGTCAACAGCAGAAATGCTTTACGCACGTCCACAGCAGCATACCTGGGTATGTACATACGTTTTGTATGGGGAATGGTACGTCGTTAGCATAAAAATGCTAATTACGTATCTACCTGGTTTGTTGGAATTTCCGAATTATTTTTTTAGTTTGTTAGAAATGGACAAAAGGCTAAAAAATTTTATGATAACCAATTTCATCCTCACAGTCATTGTTTGTTGAAAAAAGTGGTTGTATAGGTAGACGACATACGTATATAATAAATATATAATATAGGTAGGTAGAAACATTTATTGTTGCGGAAATTTCATTCTTTGTAGTATCGTCAGAAAATTTAGTTTACATTTGTGATTCGAAGTGAAAAGACGTTTCTGTTTATTTTGTGGAAATAAAAAAATATTAAAAGTGAAATGGCTGATGGTGAATGGCTTACTCCGCGACAACTAAGCGCACTTTCGTACGAAGAACAACAAGCATATATTCGGCAAGTGCTTGAAGAGAGCCAAGAAGAAACAAGTGACCACGATTCAATAGTTGGTGACGAGGCTTTAGGTGATATTGGTGGAGATGACTCAGACGTTGAAGAACCCATGTTACCAGAATATGACCCAGAGGGCGGCAGTGATTCTGATGAAGATCTTGAAGATGCACCAATTGAAACTGGCGAAGTTTTTACTGCCAGAGATGGTAATGTTTGGTCCTCGATACAACCACAACCTGTAAGATTCCGTACGCACTACATTCTAAGAAGTGCAGAATCTGGACCAGTACGGGCAACGCAGGGTTTGACCATTGCAGAAACGTTCCAATTGATAATGTCAAACGAAATATGCAACATAATTATTCGTGAATCAAATCGAAAGGCAAGGCAATTTTATGATATTGACAACGCAAAACATCCAACAAGAGAACCGAGATCATGGATTCCCATAACAAAAAGTGAATTTGATGCATATTTGGGCCTACTTTTGCTAAGTGGCGTTACACATTCTGGTTACGTGCATACGAAAGATTTGTGGAAAACTACTTCACATCCACTATATCGTGCCGCAATGAGTGTACGACGATTTTGGGAAATAAGCCGCTTCATACGTTTTGATAATGGAAACACACGCCAGCAACGAAAACAAACTGACAAAGCAGCAGCCATATCGAACGTTTTTTTGATGCTTAACAGCTGTCTTCGTAGATATTACGTGGCTGGAGCCAACGTCACCGTAGATGAACAATTGTATGCTTATCGTGGTGGAACTGGCTTCACGCAATACATACCATCAAAACCTGCCAAATATGGAATAAAAGTGTGGTGGGTGTGCGACTCCATTTCTTCCTATCGATTGCAGATACAATGAATATTGTTGAAAATTGTTGAAAATCTAAATAACTAAATTGAATATAATTTTTCAATGCAGGGACAAATCTATACAGGAATGGCACCGTCTGGTGAACGTGACAGAAACGTTGGCGAAAGAGTAGTAAAGGATTTATGTGTCAACCTTTTTGCTGGAAGTGGAAGAAATATTGTATGTGACAACTTTTTCACTAGCTACAACTTGGCAAAAACTTTGATGTTAGACAACAATTTATCTATATTGGGTACTTGCAACAAAAGGCGTACATTCGTGCCAGCAGCATTTGCCAACCCGAAACGACGTGAGGCTGAATCATCAATGTTTGGGTTCTGCAATCACGTTACGATGTGCTCGTACGTTCCCAAGAAAAACAAGGCAGTTGTAATGTTGTCCACTACTCATTATACAACAGAAACGACCGGTCCTAAGAAGAAGCCATTGCTTATATTGGCCTACAACAAAACCAAAGGTGGCGTTGATAACATGGACAAGTGCTTGTCCGAATTTAGTACGAAGCGGCGCACAAATAGATGGCCTCTGGCTTTCTTTTATAATATTGTGGACGTTGCTGCGTTTGCTGCATACGTAATATACATTGACAACAACACTCACCTGAAGACATCTACAAGCCGCCGTAGGATGTTTCTCCATCAGCTTAGCGAGCAATTGTGCAAGCCAGAAATGAAAAGAAGGGCGAATAACAGTAGAATATCCAGAGATTTTTCAACGCGCAACGCCATCGAAGCCATGAAAGGTGGGCCCATCGGAGTTGTGGATGCTGAGGCACATGCATCGGAGGAACGTGATAGTACGGGCCGGCTAAAAGTAAAGGGCAATTGCTACATCTGCTCGAAACGACGCCCTACTCGTAAAGCATGCACATTATGCAACAAACCAGTGTGCGTAGAGCATTCCAAAGACTTACCTCAATGCGATAGATGTATTTGAATTTCAATAATTTTAAGCAAAAATAATTAAAACTGACATTATATAATAATAATAAAAAAATAATTACAAAACTTAGCTCAAAATAAACTATACTTTTATATTATATTATCATATTTGCATGCGTTTTACTATACATACCCAGGTATGTATTCTGTTGACTTAAGGGTGCAACTTTGTAAATGGGCTTTATCTTCCGAACGGATGATCTAATCCTAACCAAACTTGGAACTATTGCGTAAAACAGTTTTGACTAGGATATCAAGAAATTTCAAGTCGATCCGGCTATCCAGTTTAGAGCTACAGCGTTTTCAAAACTAAAAACATACCCAGGTATGTTGCCGTTGACATAAAGGTTAATAAAAAAAAACACATCCAAGAATGATACCATTGCAAAAGATGCAATGGTGCTAATGACGACGAATATGGAGAATTCATACCTAAGAACATTTTTCATTGTACAAATATTAACTCCTTCTACGACATCTGCCTCTTCAAGCAATTTGAGTGGCTTTATTAATAAGGATGAGTCGATGTTGACAGTTTGTTATTTTGTTCGTTCATTTAAATTTTCCAGTGCATGTGAAATGCTGGGGTTATTCTCTATTGCGATGCGAAAGTTAAATGTGATAAGACACCAAATTTGGTACTAGAGCATTCAAAAAGCGAACCAAAATCCGGTTAACCGGTTTTTTGCTTTTCTAAAAATAAACCGGTTTTGAATAATTTTTTTTTCGAATAATTCGGCAATCCGGTTTTTATGCGTCAATTAACCTTGTTTTTTATAGAAAGGATTTGTTAATTTTTTGATTAAAAACAAAAATACTTATTAGTGTTGTAACGCGTTGCCTCAAATAGCAATTTCTTAGATTTTTAAAATATTCCCCTTGCCGCGGTTGTCATATTCTGACTTCGACTACGTTGTTTTTGTAATAGATTAAAGAAGATTTCAACAGTTTTTCTTTAGAATCAAAGTGTCGTAGTCGCAGCGGGAAATACTTGTAATACGAAACAGATTGGGTAATTTTTTTTTACTGCCGCTCTTTTCAACACTAACCTAACATATTTCTCTTCCCTTTGCGTTTGATAGTGGGTACACACTTTGCAACGTGTTTATGCAACACGTTTATATTACATGTTGCATATTTTGACACAGACACTGCAACTTATACAACTTATGCAACCTATGAACATCAAAACATTTTGATATTTTTGAAACACACCCTGGGATGTTTATAGGTTGCATTGACGGTTGCTTTGTAGGTTGCAGTGTCTGTGTCAAAATATGTAACATACAATATAAACGTGTTATGTAAACACGTTGATTACAGAGTGCGGTGCTACCAGATTTCCGAAAGGAAAAATTCAAGATGCGAAAAACAAATGCTTCAAGGGATTAACGAGCAGCATATTTCATTCGCATCGCAATATACAGTAATCCCCCGTGTTTTTACCCGAATACGCGACGCAAAGAAGGCTATTGTGTTTATCAGTATGTATGCATGTATGTGTGTTCCTTTGCTGCACTATATCGTTTGACCGATTTTGATGATTCTGACATCAATCGATTTGTCTTAATCTTGGGAGTATCACTAAAGGTACCAACAGACGACATGTGTTTTACATGTGTTTTTTAAGTTTTCGACTCGTATGTTTTTCTTTATGCTTGTCAATATTGGTTAATACATAAGGTTTATAATTTTTGGTCACAAACGTACATGTAGTATCACTTCTTCTTCTTCAGTACATAAATATCCACGTAGTTTGTTTTATAAATGGCTTGCAGCCGTCGAAATATTTTTGGTTCCGTCGCTATAGTACTGGCGACGCAAATTTCCTTTTTTAATTTTTTCTTTTTTAAACAAGACGTTGAGGTTGTATCTAAAAATCTATAAATTTTTGGACTTATTTTAATAAAACGACAACGTTAAATTAAAAAAAAATATATAATTAATTTGTCTTGCAAAATACTTCATTCAGACGGTTAGTGATAGTGCACATAATCAACCGCCGACGAATTTGTTCGCATGACATAGACATTTGGAGCTGTATGTTTAACATAAGAAAATAGAGCACGCTCTATTTCAAATAATGTCTTATATTTTTTGTCATGTTTTTTACACAAGCAATGCTTTAAAGGTAACACACGACATGTTTTCGTTTACATATGTAAATTCTGGCACATACAATGTGAAAAACATGTCGTCTGTTGGTACCTTAAAGATATGATAGTAGTCAAAACTCAATATGGCGGCCAAAAGACGCCATTTTGTAAATTTAAAAAAAATAAAGTCGGTGAATTTTCTCAAAATTTGTATCATTCGATAGGTATCTTATAACCATCTTTAGGTTTCTCTTATGATTTTTCATTTCGACTGACCATTTAGGATATTGAACGGTTCAAAGTTGGTCGCAGTCGGGTTTTTGATTTTTTTAATTACTACTTGTTTAGTCTCGGATGCCAAATCATCATAATAACCTGTACGAGTTGATGATCAAAATAAAAATTAGTAAAACCAGTTGTTTTTTTTAATAAATGACTGTGTTAATAAGCGTGATTGCCGTTGTAAATAACACCCCTTTTCCACACGCAAAGTTTACTTTGCAAAGTCTTAATTCAGCTGGGAGAAAGACAGAAAGAGACTGTACATAGTACCTCTGTCTTTCACACACCAGAATTAAGACTTTGCAAAGTAAACTTTGCGTGTGGAAAAGGGGTATAAGCGTGATTGTCAAACATATAAACAGACATACATATGTACGTATATGGAACAATGCCAATATATACGATATACATATGTATTTATTTAATTGGCACTAAATAAAACAAATGAAAATAAATAATAAAAAAATAATAATTTAGGGTTATTAGTGCGTTAAAAAATTTTAAACTAAAATTGTAACAATTCCCATAAAAAACACTATTTAAAATCAAAAAAATACTTGTGTGGCAACACGCTATTCTTAAATAGCTGTTGTTGTTATTTACATTTATGTATTTTCTTTTAACATACTCTTAGCCCTAGTTTACACTATGAAAGTCTTACACCTAATTCACACGAAGACTTTTATGAAGTCTATTTTTCGACGTCACTTTTTGTTTGTTAGCGAGCGGTGTAGAGAAGAAAGAGGGCTAGAAAAAATGACTCGGACAGGGTGACCGATGACATTTTTCAAAAAGTGGCATTAAACAGGGGATTTATCAAAAAAAGGGGCAAAATTAAAAAAAAAACGAGAAAACTGC
Organism: Tachina grossa; assembly: GCA_949987645.1. Classification (NCBI taxonomy): domain Eukaryota; kingdom Metazoa; phylum Arthropoda; class Insecta; order Diptera; family Tachinidae; genus Tachina; species Tachina grossa. The sequence continues at coordinate 81,315,306 of OX465277.1, read as the reverse complement.
ACTAAACTTTTTATTTTTAATGTATTTTCATATAATTCACCCTAAATAAAGGGGGTCAAAAAGTGGTAAGGCAGTCGAAAAATGGGAAACGCAGTTGAAAAAGTGGCAAATTGCCACTTTAGTCGGTCAAACGGTCACGCTGGACTCGGTTTCTGTTTTCCATGGTTTTTTTTCATATTTCTCATTACATTGCTCTTGTTGTTATTGTTGTTACGTTTTAATGTTACTCTTCTATCTTATTGTATTTTTTTATTCTTGCTATTCTAACTTATTGGCTATATGGGTGAAGAGAAGTAAAATTAGACGTCAAAAAAAAAATATATCGTATGAATGCAAGGAATTTTTGGTAGCAACTTCAAAAGAGAATTAAGAAAAATATACCGTGTGAATTAGCACGTATTGCTAAGCAGAAACGTTTCTTTTCCCCTCGTCTCCCTCTCTCTCTCACACACAAATCAATCAGCTTAGCAATAAGACTTGCACAGTGTAACTTAGGACTATACAACTACAATTTGAAGCTGAACAAAAGTCAGTCGATTTAGCAATGATAAAGTAAGAAAATAAAAAACATGTTGATTATTGAGTTCTTATATCAACTTTGCCACATATTTGTCAGCGTTGTCAACTTGGTGCTTTTCGCACCGTTTTTAATGCTTTTTGAAATTTTCGACGCGAAAAATTTTGAAGTTAGTGCCCGATGCCTTTTAAAACTAATTTTTGGTGCTTTTTATTTCTTGGCGGTGGCACTAAATGCAAATTTCAAAAAGAATTTTCCTTATATAATATATATATATATATTTTTTTTTGAAGAAGTCTAACATTTAAAAAACATAAGTACTGAAGTTAAATGGAACATTTCAAAATATTTTAATAAGATTGTACAAAACTGCTGTTATTAATATTGCGTTTGCTGTGAAAGAATATTGCCACAGCATTGTTTAATAAAAATCAAATTTTGAAAGTCTTGATTTTAAAAAAATTAATCACTACTCCCATCAAGTTCAAAATCTAATCAACAAGTCAAAAAGACTTGCTAACTTGACGAATTTCAGGTGATTTGTTTCTTCGTTGACGAAAAAATTAAATTTTTTATAATAACTTAAAAAGGTTTCGTCAAATTGATTTTAGAATTCACTGATTCTCATAGAATCAAAATGTGTATCGGATGTTTCAAATTAAATTACTGAAATTACGCGTTTTTTTCCTTGTTTCAGTGCTTTTTGAAATTTAAAAGTTTACAACGCTGATATTTGTTGTTGAACTTCTCATTTGTTTAAATGAAAGTTGAACATAATAACTCTAGTTCTAAGTAATTTTTGGGTAAGGATTCCCTGATGATCTGCATTAGCAACAGTGAAATGCGCATAGGATCCAGCTAAATCCTGCAATAATCAATTTCAATATATTTTTAATAAAAAAATATTTTACTTAAAAAATTGTTAAATTCACATATTCCATTTGCAATAAAATGCTAAGTATATAAAGCAGAAATCTACATCAACTGACACCACATACAGTGGACCAAACACAAAAGAACGCTGATGATGAAGGTTTAGTGGCCTTCGAAAACGGCTAGCTGTTCCGTTCAACTATGTGTTGTCAGCATATTTACAACTAACTTTGGTGTTATTAATAATTATCACATGTAATTTGGCTTAAAAAGCGATACGAACTTTAGCCTGTTAAAATCATAAATATAGAAACAAATGGAGTTCGAATAATAATTAAAATTAACTAAAAAATTGTGCTTGTTGCTGATACTAGTCAGGAGGCATGCTTCTTAGATCGCACGTTGGTATTCGTGATTACCAATTATTTTTGGTCCGAATCTTTCGCCATTCTCTTATAATATTGCTACGTATTTATTTCAAAACCCTTTAGTTTGTTGATGTTAATTACATAGGTTTTGCTTTTTATGCTTCCGTACATCAAAGATGAAAAGGAACCCTATTGTTTTCTCTACGCTGTCCTTCTGTCCGTCTGTCCGTCACACGGTATTTTTCTCAGGAACCGTAAGAGCTACGGACTTGAAATTTGGACAGAGTATGTAGAACCTTGGCCGCTACAACAACAAATACATGAGAATTAAAAATTAAAGGGTGTTCCAAAACGAGCAACGAAAAATGTTAAAATCCCATGTAATATACATACAATTGTATGAACATACATATGTATGTATATTGAAACTTGAAATTTGTAAAATTAGTGTATTTTTATACAGACTACAACAATTAACACTACAATTTAAAAAATTTAAATTAAAGGGTGGTCCATCAGTTAATGCAATTGTGACTATGTAATCTTGACAACTTGCTATATCTTGGAAACCGTAAAAGGCAAACACTTGAAATTTTCAAAAACGGTAAAACTAAAAAAACCGAAAATTATAAAATCGCCAAATAAAAAAAAAAAAAAAAAAAATCGCCAAAAAAAATCGTCAAAATGAAAAAAAAACGTCAAAAATCCAAAAAAAATCGCCAAAACGCGAAAATGTCGCCAAAACTAAAGAATTTTTTATATAAAAAAATCGCAAAAATTAAAAAAAAATCGCCAAAAATTAAAAAAAAAATCGCCAAAAATTAAAAAAATCGCCAAAATGAAAAAACGCCAAAAACCGAACAAAATCGCCAAAACAAGAAAATAAAATGTCAAAACTAAAAAAAGAGCCAAAACTTAAAAAAATCGCCAGAACCGAAAAAACGCCAAAACAAAAAAAAAAAAAACGAAAAGACCCCAAAAACGATGAAAAATGCCAAAACTACATATATTTTATATAGGATGAAGTTTGTATTAAATTACATATGTATCTACATTGGTACGGAACCCTTCGTGCGCGAGTCAGAGTCGCACTTTACTGAATTTATTTGTTGTTGCCAATGTTGCTATTGCTGAAGACATTTTAAGATTTTTCCATGTCTATATGCTTAAATCTTATATTGGGTTGTTTGTACATATGCATGTCTGTATGTGCGAGCATCTTGTCTTGTTGCTGCTGTCATGTTGTTGTTGACTTCTTTGTACCAGTTGCTTAGCTGTTTCTTGTTAATTTTATTTAAATTTGTTTTTATTTTTTACTTCACTTGAATACTGCTGACTGTTGTATACATTCACTACATACTCGTGCTTTGTAAAGCCAACAGCTTTTCCAAAACAATTCAAACATAAAAGTGCTGAAAAAAAATCAAAAGAAGAAAAAAAATGGATGGAATGAAAAACCAGCCAAGCAGCCAACCAACAAATTGTAAACCAAACAGTTCAAGTTGAGACGTTCTCGAGTGCAGTTGATTGATATTGCATTCAGTTTGCAATTGTCGTGTAATAAAGTGCAATTTGTAAAATATCAAAAACTCGTGTTTTAAGTTTCATATACATATAGGTATATTTTCAATAAATTTGTTTTTAAAAATTTTCAAATAGGTAATTTTATATTGTATTGTATGGTAACTATTTGGGCTTACAAATAAATCTGTTCAATGTATGGATGTGTGTGTGTGTGTGTTATGAATTTTATTTTGCTTTACTGTTGCTTAATGTTTGTTCCTTTTATTTTTCTCTTAAAATTTTCTTTGTTCTATAGTTAGTTTTGCTGTATGTATGCATGTTTAATTAGCCGTGAAAGCTTTAATAAAAAAAGTTAATTAATTTCAGTTGCTTTAATCTCATTTTGAGTTAAAATTATCAACAAGATTAATTAAGTTTATTTTCTTGTTCACTTTACTCCCTTTTTTACTTTGTTTATTTACATTTTGGCGTTATTCATTTTTTTATAGGTATTTATTTTTATTTTTGGCAGAAAGTCAAGAACTTTGTAGACTTCCTTTGTTGTTGCGCGCTGATTGTTGGAGGGTTGCTGATTTTGTTTTCCATTTATTTCAATGTTTTTTTACCTTTTGTAGATTACAATATTAATTCGAAAAATTCCTGTTCGGTTGTCATATCAATCATAAACATAATACCTAATCATATCATCTGCCTTGTCATTACCTTCTTTTAAGTTAGAAAGAAATAACCAGGGAAACCAAAAATATGCTTTCAAAAAGTGTTTTATGCGCATTCAATATGCACTAAAAACTTGAAAATATGCACTAAAAACTCAAAAATATGCTCTTAAAAATAAAATACATTGGTTTATTTGTAAATAAAAATATATTTTTAATTCAAAAATTCAATAACATTTTCATATAAAATAAGACAAAAACAAGTAAGAGTGCTATATTCGGCTGTGCCGAATCTTATATACCCTTTACGAAAGTGCGTTTATGTAGTATAGAGATACATACATAAGCACATACCTAAAGTAATTTGACCTAGTTACTTTTATGTACAAAAAAAAAAAAAAATTATTTTCAAACGCTAGAATCATCAAATTAGATTTTTCTCATTCCTTATATCAATATAATTAGTAGTTCTTAAAAAAATATAGAAAGTGTGTTAAGTGAAAAAAGAAAAAAGGGAATTCCAAAAAAAAAAAATGTTTTATTTAGTTACTTTAATATCTAGAAAAAAAGTTCAAAGTTTCCAGCTCTGGAGATGTGATTTTTATTTTTATAATTTTCCAAACCAAACTTTTCATTCCAAAACGTAAAATATGTATAATTTATAAAGGAAAAGATAAAAATTAATTAGACTTAGTTACTTTAATATATCACAAAAAGTGTAAGTTTCCCAACCCTGAAATCATCCTTTTTGATTTTTCTGATTTCTTACACCAATATCTTTCTTTTAAGAACATAAGATATGTTTAATTTGTAAATAAAAGGAAAAATTTGTTTTAGTAAGTTACTTTTATATAAGAAAAAAAGTTTATGTAGTATAGAGATACATACATAAGCACATACCTAAAGTAATTTGACCTAGTTACTTTTATGTACAAAAAAAAAAAAAATTATTTTCAAACGCTAGAATCATCAAATTAGATTTTTATCATTCCTTATATCAATATAATTAGTAGTTCTTAAAAAAATATAGAAAGTGTGTTAAGTGAAAAAAGAAAAAAGGGAATTTCAAAAAAAAAAATGTTTTATTTAGTTACTTTAATATCTAGAAAAAAAGTTCAAAGTTTCCAGCTCTAGAGATGTGATTTTTATTTTTATAATTTTCCAAACCAAACTTTTCATTCCAAAACGTAAAATATGTATAATTTATAAAGGAAAAGATAAAAATTAATTAGACTTAGTTACTTTAATATATCACAAAAAGTGTAAGTTTCCCAACCCTGAAATCATCCTTTTTGATTTTTCTGATTTCTTACACCAATATCTTTCTTTTAAGAACATAAGATATGTTTAATTTGTAAATAAAAGGAAAAATTTGTTTTAGTAAGTTACTTTTATATAAGAAAAAAAGTTAAGGTTTTCCAACCCTGGAAACGTCTTTTAAATTTTTTAAATTTTTTTAAATTTTTTTTTTTAGTTAGAAATACCAATTTTATTCATACTGAAGTATAAAATAAGTTTATTTAATAAAAAATTAATAAAAACTAGTTTTCGGTAGTTATTTTGTATGGCAAAATGAAGTTTAAGTCTCCCAGCTCTGAAACCGTCTGCTCGAGTTTGCTGATTTTCAATACCAATATTATTTCGACAATTTCTGACCCACCAGTCCAAGAACGAAGTCTCTAGATTTTCTGGGAGCTTCGGAAAACCGATTTCACGTACAGACAGACGGACAGACGACAGACGCACATCGCTTATTCGTCTTCCCTATGCATAAGGATCCAGAATATATATACGTTATGACTCGCTTATTAATATTCTAGAAATTACAAACGGAATAACAAACCTATATATACCCTTTTACCATTTTTTGGTGAAGGGTATAATAAAATAAACAAAAGAAAGTAAACAATAAAAAATTAGCAAAGAATAACTGCCGTATTATAAAAGACAATTTGAATAATGATTTTAAGTGCACGTTGCCATACAAATTTTGAGTAATACCTGATTTACATTAAGCATTTTTTCATGAAATTTCATGAATTTTGTAGCACGCAACTTTTTCTATTTGCTTATTGCAGCGCTATAAAAGAGAATGTTATATAAAAAATAGCGCAGAATGAATCTCTGATGTATTTTTCACAACTTTTTTGATATAAGTTGCTCCTTCAGGCCTCCTACTGACAAATAAAAAATTTTCATGCAACTAATTTCATGAAAAAAATGCTTAATGTAAATCAGGTATAAATCAAATAATAGGTACAAATAAATTTTTTTTGAATATGTACTCGTAAAAATTTAATTTCAATTTCAAAAGAGACCATGATTTCAGAGTTAAAACTTTTGAACTGTATTTTGGATAAATAAGAAAACATTTTATTGACCTAGATTTTTAAATAAAAATCGTTGCCTCTCACATCTAAGCAAACTTTTATACATTGACAATGTTCCTGCAACGTCTGCTCGGGGCAGGGTCCGTCACAACTACAGTAGACTCCGCTTTACTGGAAATAACCAAAACCCAATTATTTTTTCAGTTATCCGATTTTTTCTCTAAAACGTAGTTCGGATTAATGAAATTTGTTACAGTTAAGCGTACTGCTTAAAATCAGTATCACGAATTCCTCGAAAATGTCTAGCCACTTGCATTAACAATATAATAGAAAAATACAATAAAGCACGTAAGAGCGAAAAGGACAAATACATTTTGCCATTTAATTTTTTAACGGACAAAACATGCAAAATTTTTTCTGCCTTAAATTATGCAATAGATTTCTAATAAATAAATTTGTCATTGTTTTTTATTTTTTCACTAAACCGAAGTAAGTTTCATACAAAACGTAGTTGTGGGCTTGCTTTTGGTTTTCAGTAATACGATATTTTCAGTAAAGCGATGTTTCGCTAAAGCGAAGTGAATAAGACTAGCTGCGTTAAAAATCAGTGTGGGTATTTGTATCGCTTTCAGTAATCCGATTTTTTCAGTAAAGCGTGTTGCGCTAAAGCGGATTCGACTGTAGCAAACTGAATTTTTTATTGAAACTAGCATCCATAACAACTGCTTAATAAAAATATAAGAAAAATTTATATATACAAGGAACATTAGAAATGAGATTTAGAAAAACAAAAATTTTGGCCAACAGCTAAAGGCAGGATTTTGTCTGCCTGACTTTGGCTTTGCATTATAAAACCTTCATTTGTTATATTTCTTATCCCTTAAATATTATTATTATTGATAATAATAACAATAAAAAAATTTAAATTGTAATAATGCAAAGTTGTGAAAATAGCACTAAGCATATTAAAATAAAAAAATCTATAAGGTATCGAAATATGCCCTAAAAGCGAAGCTTATGCTCTAAAAATTAGAAAATATGCTAAAAATATGCGTATAAGACTGATATATGCCAAACGTGATTTATTGGGTAAAATATGCAGTAACAAATCGATGCCGAAATTCATAAAAAGTTCTGTAACGGATAAATATACACTAGATATACCAAACGGACGACACACTCGTCCGTATTCTAGAATCAAAATGTAAATAATCTAAGATTCAAAGAAAATGTATCTGAACGTAATAAAAAATTCATTAAAACACAGCCACACACAAACTTACATACATATGCAAGCATAATTAAATAATACATGAAATTAAAAAAGCATAAACAAAATCCCTTCAACCAACCTAATTCAATTTATTCAACTCTCTTCCTTTAAGTATTATGGCTTTAATACAACAACAAATAAGAGAAAAACAATTGTAAGGTGAAGAGAAATACTACAAACACACACACACACTCATGTTTTGTTTCTTTTTTACTTGTAAGCTAATAAATGCGTGTGTAATATGTTTGCATGTATTAGTAGCAACTTTAAACGCTTATACCCAGCGGTAAAACTTAGAAGACCTTCTTGGTGCAGGCCTTCTTAAAGGACTCTTTCGCATAAAATATACGATACACATTCCACACTCGCTTCTATGAGAAGGGAGAAGAGAAGGAATAACATGTTTTGTTTGGTTTTTTTTACCAAAGCAAAATCAAAATCTATTAGTTTGAAGGCCTTGCAGAATCTCTGGCGAAAGAAGCAAGAACAGAAGGCCTGCTCCGCAATGACAATGCGTGTAAAAAAGATATGAGTATGGAATGGAGCAAGCAGGCCTTCTACATCCAAAAGAAAGCGTACAGAGGCCTTCTAGAAGGCATCCCTACTCCTTCTAGTTCCCGCTGGGTAGCTTCCAAAATACTAAGCCGATTTCAATAAAATATAGATTCTGCACATCTGTATAAAAAATCCTTTAAAACCATATAAATCTTTTTAAAATCGGTGCAGTGGTACCAGCGTAAAAAGGATTACAAAAAACATGTTTGCCTATTAATTATATACATAGATATGTATTGTTCCTGCATTAATACGTCGTACAAGAAAAAACATCAATTGCATATTTGCGGTTTCCCTGGAAATAACCAACCAACATTCGTCACCATTCATCATATTTGTAGTCATTTGTGTATCTACGCACCACATTTCTTGGTTTAACGAACCTGCGCACATTGTTTTAAAAAGTTATTGACCCATTAAATATATTAATATTTATGAAATTTCACGAAGACAAAGTATGCGGCTAAATTTTTGAACTGTTGTACAAATTCCAAATATCTCTGAGGGATAAAATTGTACAAAACATTAAAAGCGTTCCAACAGTAGACCTTAAAAATATACATACATATGTATCTACATATGTGACAGCGCATAGAGAAAGGGACCTAAGGATAAAAAAAAAATCAATTTTCACTTTTTTTTTTGATGTGGACAATTCTGAGCATCGAATGAGACCGATCCCATGCCCCAAAAGTGTTCCCTCCCAGAGATATGCGCGTTTTATGATGTGATGGTACACCAAAGATACACGTATCTAAATCTTTAAAATGGCTCTCCTGAACAAAACCAGTTTTTACTCTTAGGTCCCTTTCTATTTTGCGCGTCACATATATGGATATTTTTTTCTGTTTCCAAAAAGGTAGAAAAAAAATTGATGACAGCAAAACTCGAAATTTAGCTTAAACCGATAAAATCCGTAGTTGTGATACTTTTTACAATTGTGGATGAGTACTAAATTAGACTCAGTATATATTAAATTTGTTCCATATTGGTTTTTGGTGTATTCAAAAACTTATACATAATAGAATTTTATGGTAGAAAATTTTAAACCATTATATCACCCCCCTTTTAAGGTACTTTTTTACGAAGTTTCAAAATTAAACTATTCTACAAAAATTTTCCTCATATCGTGCCATAAACTTCATAAAAGCTTGAGCGACATAATTTCCGAACTGCATTTTTTGACAGAAATAGATTTCCTGCCATCGTAAATAATCACCAAAAATTATGTTCGAAAATAATGTCGCTTAAGCTTTCTTAGAGGTTATGGCACGATGTGCTGATTTACCATAACAATGTGCACCAGCAACGCGGAAGGGGGGTTGGAACTTCAACACAGATTTAAATAAGACTCAGACGTAAATTTTTAAAACACGGATACACGTACACATATTTTTTGTCTTATCTACCAGAACTAGTCGTTACACACAAAAGAGTAATATGAATGATTTTGTAATATCAATTAAAAATTAATTATATTTTCACCTATAAACAATTTGATAATATCAATTAAGTTTTTCCACTCAAATTAATTAATAATAATAATACAATTAATTAATTCATTATTTTGTGAATACTTTTTTCTCTGTAGAATCTTCTCAACCTGAGAAAACATTGATATTATAATATAGTGTAATTGCGTTGGAGTTTTTTGTTGAAATTTTGTGGTCCACCTTAGTTCAGTTTTCCGTATTTGTTAAAATAAATACGGTATGTATATATTTTCTAGCAATATTGACCAATTTCGAAAGATAGTGTCTAAATTTTGCAAAAGTTTTCAAAACGGCGACTGAGAGATTGCATCATTGTGTCTAAATATATGTACCAGATAATGGCAAAAGTATGCCTTTAAGTACTCTTTGAGTATTGGCCGTCAAAGAACTGTGAAAGCGTAAAGCTAAAAATAAAAAACAACTGATATGCAAACACAAGAATTAATTTTTAACCGAATAGTATAACTATAAACATTCAACAACTATGTTTATAAATTTTTTTTAATTACGCAGCCCAATCGGCAACAACTAAAATTTATAGACTGTATGAGCTTCAATCATACTCATGAGTATAAAAATAATCTTACTACTAATCGGCTGCACATGCGTATATACAGAGTGGTTTTATTTACACACACACACACACACATAAAGCATATTTTCAAACAGCCACACATACACACCTACACATTTTCCTAAACATGTCGAGTATCTTGCTTGTATTGCTTTTGTCCGATTAAATATCCCTATTCTGAGTATAAGCTTACTCAGAATATAAGTATCAGAGACAGAGAGAGAGAGAGAGAGTCAATATGCTTATACGCATGTCTTGATTTTCTTCGTGATGTTTTAATTTTTAAACATCCTTTGTTTATATCCCTGAAGTCACCTGTCTCTACCTGAAGCCTTCATATCATATTGATTATACGTGGTAGAGACTCAATAACACTGGACAACAATTTTCCCAAAACAAACAGGTTCTCGCAACTGATTCTAGGAGATGAGACAAGAAAGTACGTGTATCTGTACCTATTGTGGTAAAATGGCATAGAAAACATGTAGTCATTACGTTTTACGCACAGGTACGATGTGCTTAGCAATTATCAGGGGTGTTCTGTAAATCGAGTGTTTTGAAATCGCCTAGTTATCCAGGGGTCGAATCGTCACATACGTGAACGTGCAACTCGTCACGTAAAAACACAATTTTCGGATTGTGACATACGTGAACGTACTGAAATCTCATTCAGTTTATACGATTAACGTATCACTTAATTTGTTTTCGTACGATTGCCGATACGATCACGGATGTGACGATTTGAGCCCAGGAAAGAGCTCAATTAAAAAGGTGACTTATTGCAGCTTTTTGATTGGTTTTAATGTTTTAGATGCTTCAGATATTTTAGACAAACTTAACTTTGGATGCTCTAAGTCATCCGATCAGTAGAACACTGTTTTCAATTTTGTAAATCGCACAATTTCAAAATGTGTTAGTAACAGAACACCCCAGTTATTTATTATATCCAGGATTCCGAGGAATATTTTCCACAACGTTTCAACTAACTCTTCTCTGTGTGAATATTTTTGTCTTTTCTGTCAAAGCAGACAAGAAGTACCCTTAAAAAGGAACGTAATGGAAATGTTGTTCCGTACAAAGTTTCTGAAAACTTGAAAGTCAAAATCTCCATTTTGTTTGATGTTTAATGTGCTTACTCACTATCAACTTTAAAATTAGAATCAAATCCTAATTTTTTGGCACTAAAAGCTTCTGGAAGATATGACTCAACAGCAGTGCATTGGAACTAACATACGAGTATTATAAAGGGTGTTTTTTTAGAGGTATAGAACTTCGAATTGAAATAAAACACAAGAAAATCGTTTTAATGTCCATCAATTTGGCTTTATTGGAAAGATAATTTTATGCCATTAATGTTTAAATATGATTTCGGGCATGTGGCCGCCGCGGCTGGCTCGAATAAAGCCAATTCTACAGGTCCAATTTTCAACCAGTTTTTCGAGCATATGGGGCCGTATGTTGGCAATAACGCCACGAATGTTGGCTTCCAAGTCCCCTAACGTTTCTGGTTTGTTGGCGTAGACGAGCGACTTCACATATCCCCAAAGAAAATAATCCAATGGTGTCAAATCACACGATCTTGGTGGCCAATTGACAGGTCCATTCCGCGAAATTATGCGCTCATCGAATGTTTCCTTCAATAAATCGATTGTGACGTGCGCTGTGTGGCATGTAGCGCCGTCTTGTTGGAACCACAACTCATCCACATTCATGCCATCCAATTCGGGAACAAAATAGTCGGTTATCATGGCTCTATACCGGTCTCCATTAACGGTAACTGACTCTCCAGCATTATTTCGGAAGAAGTATGGCCCAATGACTCCACCAGCGCATAGAGCACACCAAACAGTCAGTTTTTGTGGATGTAATGGCGTCTCAAGGGTCTCATGTGGATTCTCTTCACTCCAAATGCGGCAATTTTGCTTGTTGACGTAGCCATTCAACCAAAAATGAGCCTCATCACTGAACAAAATTTTGCGATGAAAATCAGCATCGAGATCAATCTCATTTTCGGCCCATACACCAAAATCACGACGCATTGCATGGTCTCGCGGCTTTAATTCTTGCACAATCTGGATCTTGTAAGGTCGCAAGCCAAGATCTTTGCGCAAAATCTTCCATAAAGTTGATGGACAAAGCTCCAATTGCTGTGCACGGTGGCGAATCGATTCATTCGGGTCCTCTTCAACACTTTGCTCTACAGCGGCAATTGTTTCTTCGGTGCGCACTGTTCGACGTCTCTGCGGATGCGTATTATCACATAGAGTAAACGTAGTGCGAAAACGATCCATCGTTAACCGAATTAATTGCTCTGATGGACGGTTATGTCGACCATAAAATGGACGGAGCTTGCGGTAAACTTCGCGAACTGAACCATTATTTTCGAAATAAATTTGCACGATTTGCAAGCGTTGTTCTTTTGTCAACCTGTTCATGATGAAATGGCAAACCAAACTAAATATTAATCACTTGACAGCTGACAAAATGGCCGCCAGTTAAAAAAGTGATGCCAACTTAAAGTTCTATACCTCAATAAAAAACACCCATTAGAAGAATTTTAATATAAATACAACACGTTACAAATTTTAATTAACTGCGTAATTTATAAAAAAAGTTTAAAATTTTAAAACATTTCCATACAAATTCTCTATTCAAGTGTCTTAAACTTTCTTTCGATACCGTATGCCGTAATTTTTCTCCAGGGGGCAAATCGTGGCACTAGTTATCCAACTCTATTGAAATATTTAGTAATTTCGTTCGATAACGAGTGCCGCGATTTTTGAAGTATTTTATTGTTGTTTCTAATATTCCAATATGTACATATCATCACCTAAAATCCAAAAAGCCGTAAGTACATTTTTACTTTTTTACAAAGCAAAAAAACAAGTTGAATAATGAATAAAATCGGTATTTTTGAACTATGTGAGTAAAATTTGTAGGAAAGATGTATTTTGGTTAATCACATCATAATCAATTAAAAAGTCTATTTTGAATTTTTTTGTTTTTACGTTTTTTTTGGATTTTAGGTGACGATATATACATATGTACATAGATTTCAAAACGAAATTTTTTATGCATATCTTATGGAAAAAAAACAAATATACTTTCGAAATAATTTGAAATTTATTGTAAACAAATTGTAAATCATTGTGGTGTTATCAAAAAGAAAACCTATTAAGTTTTGCTAAATATGACAATCGTATCATAACTTTTTTATCTCTCGCATTTGAGATAATTATTCTAATCAGTTATTGTTTTGCACAAATTGTTCTTTAAGCCAAACCCTGACAATTTCTTTGTTCTGTCATTATAAATCTCTTTTCCGTATATAACATTATACGACTTATATGTACATATGTATACCTACATATACACATACATGCATGTGTATGTATGTACCTATGTATGACTGTATGTGTGTACTTACATACATACGTATAAAAATGTACATGTTACACTCCTATTTAAACGATTAGACTTTTGTTTGTTTTTCTTTTGACCAACTTCATAAAAGATTCTCAATTCAGTTGAATTTTTATGCGTTTTATTCACTTCATTATTTGTTAACTAATTTAAAAAATTCTTTTGTCTGACAACTACTTATATTTTCTATACTGCCTTTGGCAACACTGTCAAGAAAGTGGGTGGTGCCTACCCATTCGATTTCGACGAAAGTTGGCACAGACTTTATTTAGGCCTTTGTAATAATAATAATAATTTTGCAATAAAACTAATAATCTAATGTTTGAAAGAGTAGTCTGAACCAGCCCCCGTATTTTGTAACTCGCTAAAGCTAGAGCTAAATTCGATCGCTAAAATACTGAACAAATACAAAATTTAAAACTTTTGGCGATAACATTAAACAGTAAAATTGCAGCAGATTAGATATCTAAGCCATTGTCTAATTTAGCAATACAAGTTTAAAAATTGTTACGTAGCCGACAATCGATAAATTTACTTTAAAGATTTTTAGCGATATATATTTAGTTTTAGCGAGTTACAGAATACGGAGGCAGGACCAGGGTTGTCAGATTTTTTTCGACCAATTTCGACAAATTGATTTTAAAAATCGCCAAAAACCAGTTTTATGTACTTTTTCTTAGTATGTATTTGATAATAAATTTGTTTATATATAAACCTTTTTCTATTATAAATTTTTATAAAATGATCGTATCAAAATATATAAAAAAAAACGCCAAAACTAGAAATAAAGCCGCCAAAATTATTTCTTGTAAATTTTCCTCATTCAAATTCAAAACGCATTAATGTCTATAATTAATATAAGAAAAATGATCAAAATCAAATAGTTTTAATTTCTTGCAGACGAATTTAGTTTCAAAAATAAATCCGACCAAGATTTATTTTTGAAACTATGTACTCAATTTTCAAAAAATAGTCATAAAAATCGCAAACAAATTTATCTATCGCCAGAAAAACGTCATGTCGAGAAACCAAAAATTTGGTCGCCAAGCAAGTTGAAAAATCCGTTTATCAAATTTTATCCAAACATATTAAGCGGTTTTCTCACAAACATACAAAATATCACATTTAAAATGTAAATAGGATTATTGGCCAATAATGGGTTAATTCATGTCAAAAATCTTAAAACTTTTTTATCGACAATCTTTTTCGTTCTGTTACCAAAAATATGCCGCTGGATGGAATTTTTAAAAATTCCTAAGAACAAGATATTCCCATAATGGCTTAAACCGTATAGTTATTGCCATTATTGGTAGGTAGGTACCTATGTATTCTATTTATCATTGTTCATAAAGTGATTCTAATGAATTAAACGTGAGTGTATTTATGAATGAATGTGCATACAAAACATTGACTTTAAAGCTTTATGTGCTTTTTTATATACATACGTACATATGTAGATATGTACGTATGTACATAAACAATATTCTTGTAAAGTTGCCTGGTTGAATGTACACAAATCCAGACATACATGCACACACATTTACTTAGTATACAACTCAATACAAAAGTTCATTAAACGTTTGCTGTTGTCGCTGTAAAAGGCAACCAACGAAACAGTCAACCAACCAACCTACCAAACAACCTATGTACATATTTCGAAATCATAACAAAGAGCAACAGCTGTTTTGCAAAAAAAAAAAAAACAAAACAAAAAACACAAACTTGTTTGTTTGTGAATATGTCTGTACGCATGTACATACATAGATGTATGTATGTTTATATCTTTCCCAGTGAACCAAAAAAATATTCTTAAAACAAGAATTTTGCTTAATTTTAATTATTATTCGAACTCCATTTGTTTCTAATATTTATGATTTTAACAGGCTAAAGTTCGTATCGCTTTTTAAGCCAAATTACATGTGATAATTATTAATGAACAAATAACACCAAAGTTAGTTGTAAATATTCTGACAACACATAGTTGAGCGGAACAGCCAGCCGTTTTCGAAGGCCACTAAACCTTCATCATCAGCGTTCTTTTGTGTTTGGTCCACTGTGTGTGGTGTCAGTTGATGTAGATTTCTGCTTTATATACTTAGCATTATTGCAAATGGAATATGTGAATTGTTTGATTCATCGTATTTCAATTTGCTGAAAGCTTTTTTGTATTGTAAGCTCAATTTTACCATCTCTATATTTACAACAGTCTTACCATTGTCGTTTTGTTCTTTTACTAATTATACACATGTTAGTTAATTTGCTTATTTTTTGTTCTACTTAAGACAAACTTTTTTGGTTTGTTACTATTAAGTAACTGTTGGCTGTTCCGTTCAACTATGTGTTGTCAGAATATTTACAACTAACTTTGGTGTTATTTGTTCATTAATAATTATCACATGTAATTTGGCTTAAAAAGCGATACGAACTTTAGCCTGTTAAAATCATAAATATAATAATTTTGCGTTTTCGTTTTAAAAATGCAACATTTTTTAAAATATTTGTTTAAATAAGAATATTTCTTATATAATATTAATAATATATAAATATATATATAATATATAAAGGGTGTCCCAACAAGAACTCAAGATTTAAATTTGGCGCCATTCGAAGTGTCGTTGTTTGACATTTGAACAATTGTTATTGTTTGCTAGTAGTTAGAAGGTACGAGGTTAGTAAAAATGAAGCGCTACACGAATGAACAACGCATTCTCATTGTGAAATTGTTTTACCAAAATGGTGAAAGTTTTGCGGCTACAGTTCGCAAATTTGCGATCAATTTGGGGTCACAATAATGCTCCAAAAGAGTCAACTGTAAAGACATTAATGGATAAATTTGCCGAAACTGGGTCTGCTAGTGATGTCAAGACAACAACGCGCCTTCGACCAGGTCGATCGACCGAAAATGTCGCAGCTGTACGTGATGATGTCGCTCAAACGCAGGTCAAGCGCAAACAGTCAATGGTGTTCGGTATCGTGAAATGATAACCAGTTTTTTCGTGCCTAGAATTGAAGATGTGAATGTGGAGGGCATGTGGTTTCAACAAGACGGCGCCACATATCATACAGCCAGAGAAACAATTCAATTGCTACATCAGTCATTTCCCGGTCATGTTGTTTCGTGTTTTGGAGACCAGAATTGGCCGCCTAGATCATGCGATTTAACACCATTAGACTTTTTTCTTTGGGGTTTTTTGCAGTCGATGGTTTACGCGAATAAGCCGACGACGACTCAAGCCTTAAAAGACGAAATTCGACGCTGCATTAATAAAATACCGCAGCATTTATGTAAAACGGCCATTGAAAATTTCATTAAAAGATCGCGTGTGTGCCAGCAAAGCCGCGGCGGCCATCTGCCCGATTTATTGTTCCTCACATAACCTCATTTTGTCTACTTTACGATATCATAAAGTTTCACGATTTTTTTTTTTAATATCTGTGTTTTATTTAAAATTTAAATCTTGCGTCCTTGTTGGGACACCCTTTACATATAACATTCTTATTTTTATAACGAAGCAGTTTTAAAACAAAAATGTTCGTTTTCATTTTAAAAATTTCAAAAACAATAATGTTTTCTTATTAAAAAAATTTTTTGAAATCATAATTAAAAAGGAAAATATATTTTCAACCATTTTAAAAACAGAAATATTTTATTGTTATATCAAGAATTTTGAGTTTTAAAAATTCTTGATATAACAAATTATATTTTTCACCGAGTAACATTTTATATTTGTGTCGTGTTAAAAAAATAGAATTAATTTATTATTATGAGCAAGTGTGTATTAATGTCCATTGCCCTGTATTGTCCTTGAGCACAAAGTCTTAAAATTATTGCAAATTTTAAAAATCACATAATGGCGAAATTTTTTTATTAAACGCTCGTCATAACCCAAATGATAATTTGTTCGATTAGCTGTTTGGACTACAGTCGAAGATCAAAAATTTTTCATAATAAGGGCATTTTGATTCCAAAAAAAACATCAATATTTTTAATATTAAAACGAACCATCGGTAATTTGAAAATTCTCTGTTTTTAATTTAAAAGGTTTCATTCTTAATTTAAAAACGTTCGATTATTAATTTAAAACATTTCATTCAAAATTCAAAAATGCTACATTATTAATTTATGACGTTCATTCTTAATTCGAAAAGGCTTCATTATTAATTTAGGACGTTTCATTTTGAGTTCAAAAATTCTCTATTATTAATTTAAGACCTTTTATTCTTAACTTAATAATTCTCTATTATTAATTCAAACGCTTCATTTTTAATATAATAACAAAAATTACAAATTTTAAAAACCCCCGACTTTTTTCAGAAAAGATGTTATATCTTCTAAACGGCTGGACCGATTTTTTTTCTAAGAACCCTCTCGATCAAGTCATCTTTCAAACAGAAAAAACTAAATGAAAATCGGTCCAGCCGTTTGGCCTGTACGTGGACACAGACAGACACACAGATATACAGACACACAGACACACACTACTTACTTATAACACCCCTTTTTTAGTCGGGGGTTAAAAATAATAAGTTTTAAAATAAAAATGTTTCATTATTACTTCAAAAATAGTTCATTCTTAACTCAAAAACATACCCCCTTATGCAAAAAAATATTTTACTTTAGCTTTAAAGTTCATATTAGTTGCCAAGCACTTTAAGGCTAACATAGCTTTGTTAAGAAATCATATGCAAAAGACAATTTTAATTATTTTGTTATCTAATAATGAATACTGGTAACACCACCGTGTTCAACAACCACTTCATAGCTTATGATGTACAAAATCGAATACAATTTCATTCGGGTATTTCAAATAAATTTGTATTTTATTAAATAAATTTTCATTATCTTGAAGTAAAGCAACCTAATTTAAAAAATATGAGCTTATGACATGGTAATAAAACAGATAAACACAACTATGAAGTAAAAGTAAAAAAATGTGAAAAATTATCACAATTTGTTTTATTCGAATGAAACGAGTATTTGAATATCCAGCTTTTTTAGATTTGTTTTGATTGTATGTACATCACTAAAACATTTTTGTATAATTGTATTTATTTTAATATTTTTTTATGGATTTTGCTATGTATTTCGAATCAGTTGGATAATTTGGTGATGTTTCCCATTACATGACAGAAATAATAAATTTAAGATAAGGGCAGGCACTTCTAGCTTCATTTTCAGATGTAACATGAATCAGTATGTGCTATATTAGTAAAAATATTTGAGGTACAAAATACACATTTTGGAAATATCAACTTAAAGTAGTCTTAACAAACCTGGGTGCCTACTTTAGAATTTTTATACAATATTTTTTTTAGAATACAACTGTACTTAACATTGCTTGGCAAAGCTTTATTAAGTTTTTTGCATAAGACCCATAATCTTTTAATTTGAGTATGTTCAACTTTTTTTTTTGTTTTTACTGCTGCTACTTAATTTTTAGTTTTTTATTCTTATCACGTAGCAGTAGTTTTAAAAAAGGTAATGCTACGAAGTGAGACAACTGCTCCTGGTACTGTTACTTGTAATTGTTTGGAGTAGTAGTTTTAGCAATAGTAAAAAAATGTTCAGTTAATGTAGTTTTTAAACACTGGTTCTACTTTACCGATTTTTACAAGACTTAAGACACACTCTGACCTCTGAAAAACACACAATCTTGCATTTAAAAAATGGATGGAGGTATGCCCATTAAAATTTAATTTTATATTTCACGTACTTCTTCTTATCTTCTTCTATCAGATCTTGGCATTGAAGTCGATTTTTTTTTTTTGGCAGAAAAAATTATTTTTACTTACACTCTATGATTAATTTATACTTTTCTATTTTGCCAAGTCTCAACAAAATTTGGCGATCTTTTATTTATTAATTTTTACTCTTTTGCCTTTTACATTGTTCTAATATTGTGGCATATATATGTATGTATTACATGATTTATCGCTTTTGAGCTTAAACTGCATATTAATTTAAGTTGACTTCAACTTAACCATCGTTTAAACTTTCACTGATTTATTTCTCCTAAAGCCTGGTACTCTGTTCACAATTTCGTGCGAAATGTTGTCAAACTACATGTAGGATTGCCAGTCGTACTGATTTTGCCAGTACATGTACTGATTTTTGTTTAAAGTACTGATTTCGCATAACTAGCAAATCAGTACGCAAATGTACTGATTTTTTCATGTATGTACTTTTTTGTACTGTTTTTAATTATATATTAATTATGATCAATGTATAAGAAAGCCTGTCATAGTGTTTATTTATTTTCTTTGAATCACCAGTGATCTGTACTTTACGTTCGTTAAGACGAATTTATTTTCAAAGTGGTTTCCATATAATGCTCAAGCGAATTCTGCCAAAACTGTCAGAGATCATATAAATTTTAGTTTAAGTTGATGTTAATTTTATTGAGATTTTTTTAATTTAAATTTGCAAGAAAGATTTGCTATAAGTGATTTCTGATATACGCAAATAATGAATTTAAAGTTTCTTTTTCGAAAATTTTTTTGAAAATATTATTTTATTAATTAATATGCATTGGTACAAAGTATACATTGAATTCATGTTTTGTTTTAAGAATGGTTAAAGCTAGGAATGTAATGAATGTTCGCATTTGCAAATTTTTCGCTTATTTTTGCTATTTGCATTTGCTAAAATGTATGCGAATATTTAAGACAAAAAATTTTGTACTTCTTTTACGAAAAAAATTGCCATTAACAAACGTAAAAAACACGAAAATTATTTTAAGCCGGCATGAAAAATATACATATAGGGTATGTTCGTAGATTCAGCAAATTTATGCAGAAGTTCTGCGAATTTTTTCTGCGTATGCGTGATCAACTGTTGCACATGCTTTGCAACTGCTCAATATCTGTGCATAGTTGGCATTTTTTAACGAACTGCAAACAATTTTTAAGTCGGCAAGTAATTTTATTTAAGAAAGTTGTCATCTCGTCGATGTGAAAGCACAAAAAACTCTTTATAAAAGTTTTTACATTGTGCACATGGCTTGGACGTAGCTGACTTATAAGTAAGGCATTCTTCAAAGCTTTATCAGAAAGCTTTTCTATAAAAAAGTTCTCATAAGCATCAAAATTAAACTAAAGTCCAGCGGTGTTTGGAAATATACCTATTTAATTTTTTGAAAAAGAAAAGGCATTGTATTTTCGGCAGCAGTATTTTCTACTTAAGACTAGTCTGTTAAAACTTTTAAAAAATGTTTTGAGCATCATTCATTACTTCGCACAAACAATTTTAATCGCAAACAATATTAACTAGTCATTGTTGTAGTAAATTCCACGCGAAACAAGTGTCACTCATTAATTTCATATACAAACATATGTATGTATCTTTCTGTTTTATGAATTCGTGTTTTTAATAAATTAATACATATTTGCTCAGTGCGAGACCCAGTTTAAATAAAATGCTATATGTAGTACATCCATGTACATATGTAATACAATTTCATCTTCTTATATAAATTTATTTTCATGTGATTTTTTAACGTATTGTAATATTTGCATTCGCTTTCGCAAAAATTAAAATGTAGTATTCGCATTCGCATGTGCTAAACTGGTATTAGTTACATTCCTAGTTAAAGCCTTTTATATTGAAAAAATGTATGTACTGATTTTTTTTCAATTGTACTGATTTTTTTTCTCTCATGTACTGATTTCTACGATTTCAAAACTGGCAACCCTAACTACATGTAAAAGTATTTGGGATGAAATATTTGCGAAATAAATTCGCAAAAGGAGTACTCTGTTCTTATTGCGAAAAACACGAAAAAGCTATCTGGCAGCATGTTTTCCATGCAAAATGAATCTGTCATCATTTTAGTTCCAGCTGCGAAACAACATTAGCAGTACTTTTTTCGCAAGGAATTTTAAAAATGTTGCATACTTTAAAGCATTAAAATCGCGAAATTTATAAAAAAAAACCGCGAGTTGGTCTACATTTAGTACATGTCAAACTTTTCACTGAACATTTTTAACAACTTCCAACAGAGTACCAGGCTTAAGTGCTGAAAACGGTGCACAAGAAAAAAAATTTTGCGAAAAAGCCAAGCATGTAAAACAGCTGATTCGAACTTTGGTTTTGTTAGCACTCGAAAAGGCGTAAAGCAATGCGGATACCAAATTAAACCAACATTACTCTTAGTTTGTAATGTCACAGACATTTCAAACGTGGGTTTGTTGGGTAAGCACAGATACTAATACTATTACTACGAGTAGATGCATATCTGGGGACTTTTGACAAAAGCACATATGTCTATTTTTCAAATTTTCAGGAGAGCGAAAATACTCCTAAAATGCTGAACAAAGTTTTTGGGGAATTTAAGGAAAAATAAAAATTTTGTAATATAAAATTTTTTTTGTCGAATATTTTTTATTCAAATATTTTCTCAAATAATTTGTTATAAGAAGAATAAAATAATATATGCAATAAGTTGTTTATTCAAACGATCTTTTAGAAATAAGTTCAACTCTTCTCTCAATTTTTTAGCTTTAAAATTTTATAAAAGCACTTATTTCAGTATAAGATGTGTTGTCGCAATGAAATATGATACGCAAAATCAACTTACTTCGATATAAATACTCCGTTTTCAAAATTTAGTTTTTGATAAAGGAACTTATTTCGAAATATGTTGTTTTGTGAAAATAATTTTTAAAAAAATGAGGAGTACTAAGATAAAATAGGACGTTTTGTCAAAAGTTCGTTAAACTTTATTTTTCGAATTCTTAGTAATTTTTCATCATATTTACATTAAGTTGTTTTGTCAAAAGCAAACCAGTAAAATCTAGAGATATGTTGATTTTTCGCATATAGTATTTCTCGAACTAAGAAGCGTAGAATCGTGCCGATAAGACCAAAAGATGCGCCTTGAAAAAATAGTCGTATAATAAAAAATCCAGCAAATTTTCATAACTCGAGTTAAGTTCTTTTATCAAAGGTCCACAGATATATATTTACATTTTTTGAGGGGTTTGTCTGCTTTTTATTTTGTTTGCTATTTTGGAAAATAATTTTTCTTAAATCAAATTTTTTCTTAAAAACGTTTCAACCGACGTCATTTTGTATTTGAAATTGTCTGTTTATTGTAAAAATAAAAAGAATTTAAAATTAGTAAAATTCCTCTAAAATTGCATTATTCATTGCTTTAGAAAAACATGCATACTAACACTAGTAAGACATTTTCACAAAAAAAAAAATATATTTAATTTCAATTCGAATTGTTTTTAATTCTAAATTCAGTTGGCGATTTTTTTTTTGGCTTGAATATATTTTTTAATATGTATGTATGTATACTAAAATTACAAAAATTTGTGCATAACTTTTGATGTTAATTAATATCGGAGCAACTCTGTGTTTTACATACAACACAACTCTGAAATGAAAGGAAGTACCTTCACTTAATTGTAAATAAAATGAAATTGTCTGTTTATTGTAAAAATAAAAAGAATTTAAAATTAGTAAAATTCCTCTAAAATTGCATTATTCATTGCTTTAGAAAAACATGCATACTAACACTAGTAAGACATTTTCACAAAAAAAAAATATATTTAATTTCAAATCGAATTGTTTTTAATTCTAAATTCAGTTGGCGATTTTTTTTTGTTTGAATATATTTTTTAATATGTAAATATGTATGTATACTAAAATTACAAAAATCCGTGCATAACTTTTGATGTTAATTAATATCGGAGCAACTCTGTGTTTTACATACAACACAACTCTGATATGAAAGGAAGTACCTTCACTTAATTGTAAATAAAATGAAAATTTTTCGAAACGATTTTAATCAAAATTGGCTCGTTTTATTTGGAAATACATAATGTATACATATGTATATGTATATTCACAATAAGAAAAATTTTAATTTTTCTTCGGTTTCCATTTTTATATATTGATTAAAATTCTAACAATCAATAAAACGGGTGCTAGACACGTCAATATTTAATATATGTATGTCGTAGTATTTGTAGTACCTCAGTTGGCCATGTCTTTCAGACATCTTGGAAGACGGATGTACGATAATTTTAAGGCGTGTATGACGTATTAGCAACAGTTCAAACTAGAGATGGGCGCGTGTCGAATTTTTCCATGTAACCAAATTGAATAGCAAAAAATCACTTTTTGTATTAAAATAAATACATATTTCTTTTGTTTAATTTGAGAACTGAAAAGCGTGTTTGACGATACAAAATATTAATTTTTATACCCTTTACCAAAAAATGGTAAAAAAGGTATATATAGGTTTGTCATTAACGTTTGTAATTTCTAGAATATTAATAATCGAGTCATAAAGTATATATATATATTCTGGATCCTTATGCATAAGGAAGACGAATAAGCGATGTCCGTCTGTCTGTACGTGAAATCGGTTTTCCGAAGCTCCCAGAAAAGCTAGAGACTTCGTTCTTAGACTGGTTGGTCAGAAATGGTCGAAATAAGATTGGTATTGAAAATCAGCAAAATCGAGCAGACGGTTTCAGAGCTGGTAGACTTAAACTTCATACAAAATAACTACCGAAAACTAGTTTTTAATAATTTTTTATTAAATTTTATATTTATAATATAAATTATATATAAATATATATATATTATATATATATATATATATTATATATATATTATATAATTTATATTTCAGTATGAATAAAATTGGTATTCCTGACTAAAAAAAATTAAAAAGACGTTTCCAGGGTTGGAAAACCTTATTTTTTTTTTTTTTTTTGTTAAGCAAAAGGAACTTACTAAAACAAATTTTTCCTTTTTTTTCTATAAACTAAACATATGTAATGTTCTTAAAAGAAGGAGATTGATTTAAGAAATCAGAAAAATAAAAAAGATGATTCCAGGGTTGGAAAACCTAAAATTTTTGTGATATATACAATTAACTACAGTAAACTAATTTTTTAATTATTTTTATTAAATAAACTTATTTTCTACTTCACCACGAATAAAATTGGTATTTCAAATAAAAAATTAAACTTCAAAAAGTTAATAAGATGTTTCCAGGGTTGGAAAACTTGAACTTTTTTTTTTATACAAAAGTAAATTACTAAAACAAATTTTTCCTTTTTATCTATAAATTAAGCATATCTAATGTTCTTAAAAGAAGGAGATTGATTTAAGAAATCAGAAAAACAAAAAGCATTATTCCAGGGTTGGAAAACCTACGATTTTTGTGATATATAAAATTAACTACCGTAAACTATTTATTTTTTATTTTTATTAAATAAACTTATTTTATACTTCACCACGAATAAAATTGGTATTTCAAATAAAAAAAAAATAAAAAATTAAAAAAGACGTTTCCAGGGTTGGCAAACTTTAACTTTTTTTCTTATACACAAGTAACTTACTAAAAGAAATTTTTCCTTTTCTTTATAAATTAAACATATCTTATATTCTTAAAAGAAAGAGATTGGTGTATGAAATCCGAAAAATCAAAAAGGATTCCAAGGTTGGGAAACTGAAACACTTTGTGATTTAAAAAATTAACTACCGAAAATTAATTTTTATTTTTTTTATTAAATGAACTTATTTTATGCTTGATAACGAATAAAATTGGTTTTTCAAATAAAAAAAAACTATTAAGAAAATTAAAAAGACGATTCCAGGGTTGGAAAACTTTAACTTTTTTTGTACAAAATCAACTTTCTAAAACAAATTTTTCCTTTTTTTCTATACATTAAACATTTCTTAAATTCTTAAAAGAAAGAGATTATTGTAAGAAATCAGAAAATCAAAAAGGATGAGTTCACGGTTGGGACACTTACACTTTTTTGATATATAAAAGTAACTAAGTCTAATCAATTTTTATCTTTTCCCTTATAAATTATATATATTTTACGTTTTGGAAAGAAAAGTTTGGTATA
Source organism: Tachina grossa (assembly GCA_949987645.1). NCBI lineage: Eukaryota > Metazoa > Arthropoda > Insecta > Diptera > Tachinidae > Tachina > Tachina grossa. The sequence goes on along the minus strand of OX465277.1, from coordinate 81,289,843 downwards.
GAAAATTATAAAAATAAAAACCACAGTCCAAGAGCTGGAAACTATGATTTTTTTCTGGACATTAAAGTAACTAAATAAAACATTTTTTTTTGAATTTCTTTTTTTTCACTTAACACACTTTCTATATTTTTTTAAGAACTACTAAATTGGTACATATAAGTAATCAGAAAAATCTAAAATTATGATTCTAGGGTTTGAAAAATATAATTTTTTTCTTTGTACATAAAAGTAACTATGTGCTTATGTATGTATCTCTATACTACATAAACGCACTTTGGTAAAGGGTATATAAGATTCGGCACAGCCCAATATAGCACTCTTACTTGTCTTTTCTTTATTGGATATTCATGCATATACACACATATATATGTATATATTTCGTGTTTTTTAAGCGAATTCAAAAAAAGGAGGAGGTTAACAATTCATCTCTATTTTTTTTTTTTTTTTGCTGTGTTACTTCATAACTCGGTACATTTTAGACCGATTGTAAAAATTCTTTTTTTGGCTGAGAGAGAGGGTATAGCTTCACATTGGTCCCATTGTAAAAAAGTGGGGACACGCCCACACATTTTTTATATTTAATTTTATGATATTGTACTTATTCGATTGCTGCGAAACCTATATAACACCGTTGGTTCTTGTAATTACACAATTTGAAAGTTGAAAAAAATGGGCGGGTTTACGCCCATTAAAATTTACTGTAATATTTCACTTATCCCACAACTTGAGCTCTAAAACATACACAATCCTCCATTTAAAAAAATGGGCAGAGTTACGCCCATTAAAATTTAATATTTTATTTTAAGTGGTTCTACTCTACCGATTTTTACAAGACTTAACACGCACCCTGAGCTCTGAAAAACGCACAGTCTTGCATTTAAAAAATGAGTGGAGGCACGCCCCTTAAAATTTAATTTTAAATATAACGTACTTGTTATCTTCTTCTATCCGATCTTTGCATTGAATTGGTTTTTTTTTGGCAGAAGGAATTATTTTGTGTCAATTTTGCTCAATATGATACGACCCCTAGAAATCCGATTTTCTGTCACGAACAATTCGCGTTGAGTCGTGCCTGTTTGCTTCACAAAAAAACACGTCACGCGACCATCTCTAATTTGTACATTAAAGTGAAATCTCAATATTAAATGTCACTAGAACAAGTGCCTTGTGTTGGCTGTGGCTGATTAAGCGATAATCAATTCATTATGCATATGTACATACATACTAGAGGCCTGCGTAAACAGTCTTGAAATGTATAAACGTCATGATTTTTAAATGTATTCACGTCGCATGTATTATACTAAACCAATAATAAATGCTGTCGTACTATAAGCGAAGCACGATGGATGTATTGGTGTATGTGTATACCAGCCCTGCAGAAAATGCGAATAGTGAAATTGTAGTGGTTTACTTGTGACATTGTCAGCAGTACTACTGACCAAGTGTACCCGAGCCAATGTAATCATCTATTGACATTTAACATTAGCTTGTCATTGAAAATCCACTACTAGACTGTAGCACTACTGACTAAATAGTTCTTTTGGGACCACATGGATACATTGACACCAAAGATTCACTAGTAAATTTTAGGAGCTCTAGTCTATAAAATCGATATTTCCTCGCTCGTTTGTCAATAGTAAAATTATAGTGATTTTCTAGACATTGTCGATAGTGCTACTGACTAGGTGTACCATAGCCAATATAATCGCCATTTGACATATAACATAGGCTTGTCATTGAAAATCTACCAGTTGACTTTAGCACTATTGAGAAGGTAGTTTTTTTACGACCATATGGAAATATTTGAACCAAGGATTCACTAGTAGATTTTTGTGAACCTCGTCTGCACATATTTATTTAATATTATTGCACAGCATAATAAAAAAGAAAAACAAACTATTGACGCGTTCATTGACAATATTACCAGAAATACACTAGAACTGTTGTCTCTAACGAATCTTTACTCGCGCATAAAAGGAAAGTTGTCGACATTTTAACTAGTGCAATTGTCGCTGGAGAAAGAGTATTGACATAGAGACATATGGTTCTAGCCTGACTAGAGGGAGTATTAACAAGCGATGACGTCAAGACAGCTAGTCTGTAACAAACACTCAAAAGAAGTACTGTTGATTAGCGCATGCTTGTTATTTTTAATATTGTACGTTTGAGTGTGTGTGTAATATGTAAATGGTTAAGCTGCCCTGCAGTCAGACTGGGGCCAAGTGTCTCTATGTCAACACTAAAATTCTAGTAGTAGTTACATTGTCTACAATTTCTCTTCTATTCGTCAGTATAAAAGAAATAGAGAAAACAGATGTGGTGTATTTCTGGTGGATTTTGCAACAACTTGTCAATATACATAAATTTGTATGTACGTAAGGTATAGAAATGTACCAGTAAATGTCTGGTTGGTATGTCTCCATGTTCCCATAAGAACTATGAATTCACTACCTAGTCAATTGTTTTAGTGTTACTAGTAGATTTTCAATGACAAGCACATGCTAAATGTCTATAGCATGAAGTATTGTATGGGGAATAATTGTAGAGTAGTACTGGTGACAAAGTCAAAAGCGACTGAGTACAGGGTATTATGTGATTATCCGCATACAACTAATGTTAATGCATGTGTGTGCCTTTGCATGTGCGCAGAAAACTAAAAGATCATACATACATACATGCATGAAGTTTGTACACGCGCTTATGCGTAGAAAGAAGCTAGTATCACAAATTCTTCCGTCACGAAGTGTCTTCTTCTTTACTCTTATACCCCTACAATACTCAAATAAATTTCTTGCAAACAGTGTTGTTAACGTTTGTTTTATAAGATTTCGCTGTAGCAAAGCGAAAGTTCTTATAAGATATCTTGTGCTGGAGACTAATACATACATACATACACACATGCTATATTTATGTAAAAGGACATGAGGAGTGTCTTTGTGTTTTTGTGAGTGCAATAATTGGCTTTTAGCATTTTATTTTGCATTTCGATAAGGGCTGGATTTCAGTCCAAGCAATTATTTTTAATTTAATTTAAAAATGAATGAAAAAAAAAATTTTTGTTCACTTCGCATTTTGCTGTCCACTTTATTGTTGCTATTTTTAAATGACAAGTTTTATTGTATTCATAAATTTTCTTAAGTGTTTTTCTTTGTCATTGCATATTGGGTTGTGTGTTGTTTGCCCATAGTCGGTCGGTAGCTGTTGTTTTCCATTTATGTTCGCTGGACATGCTTAAAATGCAAACAACATGGCTCTTTTGATTTTTCAATGTTCAATAACTTTTTTTTTCATCTCAACAATTATTGTAATTCATTGTATTACTATTTTGCTTGGTATTATTCTACGAATATAATTTTTAGAATATATTCTACGAATATATTTATTTTAGAAGTGTGTTGTGCACAATTGACTTAACATTGACAGCATATAAATTTAGACTAAAGTAATCAATTATACGTACATACATACATATGTATATATGTATGTACGTATAATTGATATAAATACTTACATGTAAGTATGTAAGTATTTATATGTATGTATATAAGTATACATTCATGTGTAAACGATTTAAAAGTAAACTCCGATTAAACAAATTCATCTTTGCAATGGCTGTTGAAAAAGTAAAGATTGTTGATACTGGTGATGCTCTATAAAACAAAAAAAAAAGATATATAAGTGACAAACAACTTTGCTATAGTTTTTCTTAAGTGGTTTTGGCTCTTCGAAAATGCTGTTTTGAATATTGCGCAATACCTTTCAAATATTTTTTGAATTGCATTTCTCACCTAAGAAATTTGAAGTATATATGTAAGCGTAAAACTTGACATATCATTGGAAAATGTTAGCAATGAAACTGGCTGTGATTTCAAGTACTTGGTATCGCATCTCTGCTATGTTATGTGTTAAAGGTTGCTGTTTTGTTCACAAAAATGAATGAATGACTTCAGAGAAACCCAGTTAAAATAATGCGAAGCCGCTAAATCCCAGCAAAAAATTACACATTACCATTAGAACTACTTGCCATATAATGACTTACTTTTCTGATTGCCAATTTTCATTACTCGCTTACAAATCACATTGCCTAAAATTTAAAAAAATTACGTGCAAGTTGCTAAATGAAGAGAATGATTTTTTTAGACGAAATAGATTACGTGAAATGTTGACAAATAAAAAAAAATGTAAGTACTTCTCACAAGAATCGATTATTTTAGTCTTACGCCTTGTTAAAATCATTAAGTTGGTAATCCAGTAGGGAAGTGCTTCCACCAAAAATGCTTAATTCCAAACTCGATTACCTTTTTTGAAATATTTTGCTGGGATATAACTTTTTTCCTATTGATTGTTATTAAGTGTGTTTCTGTATTTCCCCGGCGCATGTATATATCGCTTTTTCATGTAAGGACATTTATTACAAATTTGTGGTAATTTTTTCTAATTACATTTATGTATATACAATGTACACGAACAAGAGTATGATTGACAATAAGATTCCTTTTAATTATATTTGAAATATTTCATTTTGCAAACGTATAAATCGAGCCATATAAAATATAATATTGAAAGTTTAAATGTAATACTCATTGCGTATATTACATCAGTTACCTGGATTCAGTAAGTTTTATTACGATAATCGTATCGGTATAATAAATATAACGAAAATTTATCGACTTTGCTATTCAGTAACGTATTTTCACGATATTCGCTATCGGTTGGAGCAAAAAAACATTAAATCACAAGATCAAAATCATTGAGTTTTTCTTTAATTTTCTTTGTGGCTTTCACTTATTTTCACATTTTCTATACAGGGATGCCACATTAAATGGCGATTAAATTAAAGCTGAAGACTATCGTAAAAAATCAATTACGGAATCACATTATCGTTACCGCAAACGAATAAATTTAACGATTAATATTACGATTTTCAGTTCGCAAAAAGTTACAGAATCCAGGTACACTTATTCGTACTCATAAACACTAATGTGTACATATGGTATGAATTCACGACGATATGCAGTTTTTTTTTTGTTTAAAAAGGAAGAAACTGAGACGTGTTTTTGTTTTCAAAACTACTGCTTATTATTTATCTACGCATAAAAGTTACAACTGTGACAACGTTAAAAGCTTCAGTGATTATTTTCCCACAATGATTTCAAACAATAATCAATTGAATCTTCTGTAAATAAAATTTATTAATCCTCAAAATCGTAAACATTAAAGCGAAAAAGAAAACAAAAGAGACAAATATACAACAATTGCACTTTTAATCATCAACTGATTATTGCCTTTGTTCTCGTTATTGTTGTTGTTTTTGTAAGCGACTTAGTTCCATATATAGTACATACTAGACCCCTGCACATTATAACTTACATGAACTTTTAAGACATGAGAGATTTTCCAAATACTTTACTACAGCGAGGTCTTCTAAAACAAACGCGTAACAATAGTGCTTGGAAGGCATTTGTTTCAGTTATTGTATGTTTAGAAATAAAGAAGAAAATTCTTCGTCACGGAAGAATTTGTCATGCTTGCTTCTTCCTGCGCATGGGCACGTATACAAACTACATGCATGTACATACGCACACACGTCGTTGTTGAGCTAACTTAAAATTAACTAATGGTTAATCAGAGGCGAGTGACAACTGACTCAAAAGTTAACTCATTTTACATGTTAAACGCTATTCAGTTTTTCAACGTAATGTCCTCAGAACGAGTCAGTACTCACTCACGCTGCATAAGTTTCAAATAACCACAAGCTAGCTCATTTCGAGTGAGTTTTTGGTTGATAAAATGCAAGTGCACTATTAGTTAGTTGCGAACTGACCAACTAATGCTTACTTAGCCCATTATGACTTAGTTTGTGGCTCATCAAAAAAGAAGAAAAAAGGTCTTTCTTTAACTAACCATTATTTTTAACTTACTAATGATTAACATTTTTAGTCAACTTCAATTTGAAACAATTTTAAATTTTTTTAGAGACGAGAATTGGTATCGAACTGTGATCACTTTGTTTGTCAGCCATCATACTTAACACTTTGCTATTGAGCCATATAAAATAAAGATGACACAGAGTTAACATAAACATGAATTTTACGCTGAAATATTCTCGATAAACTTTGACTCATCTCTGCATCAGCTTTGAGTTAGCTTAAAGTTACTTTTAAGTTATCTCAAATCCCGACAGGGTTCTTTTGAGTGTTTGTTAGGAACAAGAAGTCTTCGCTACATCGTTTTAAACACTCATATACACGTACATAGTGCATCGCTTATTAAACGACATCATTTATTATTGGTTTAGTATAATACATGCTACGACAATACATACATATAATACAACCAATTAAAAAGAATCTGCATAATACAGAGGTTGATTAACCAGAAAACACTTGGCCTTCCCATCAAACTCTTTCTCGAGTTTTTCAAGAAATTAAGAATGAATTATAAAATGGAAAATGTATGTTAATCTTAAAATAATTTTAAAATTTATTCTCAAATATTTTTCATATATTGTTATCGTTATAAAACATGGACTATAACTGCAGATGATTTAAATCTGTTGTTTTTGTCTTCTCTATTCAAAAATTTCGACTTGGTAACACTGTAAATCATCTGCAGAATTTTATGCATGCAAAGCAGGGATCAGTGTTGCCATTATGCTACTACAGTGGCACTTTTAGTGCCCCTTTTAATTAAATTCCTTTTTGGGCGCTTTTGCATTACTCTGTGTCGCTTTTGTTTCATTTTAAAAAATTTAAATTTTTGTTCTTATCTTGACAATAAATAAATAAAGATTAAAAAATCGTGACGATGAAATGATAGTTTACATACAAAACAAAAATAAAACATCATTCATAGATTACAAAAATGAAGTTGAAGAAATTTATATCAACAAAATTAAATCCAGAATCACAGCAAATCCAAAAATTAATTTTCAACTCTTAAACATAAAGTTTGATCAAGATTTATTTATTTGCTTCTGAATTCTTCACTTACACGTTTGAAAATTCAATATATCGCACATAAAATAGCAATGGACATGAGTGCATAAAAAGCTCAGTTTATGTATAATTTGAAAGTCTGGAGGTCTACTCTGGAAACGGGTCTGATCGTAAGTGCACTCACTACTGCGCTGAAAACGGAAATTGAAAGGTCCTAAATTACTCCATTAAATTAGGTAATACAAATGTCAAATAAAAACATGGCTACTACATACTGAAAAATATTATCCGCGAATTTGTATGGCATTTTAAATAAAAGCTTGCTCGTATGATGCAGAGCAGTGATGCATTTTCAAACAGTCCCAACACCTTCGAAATTGCGTGTTATTAACATAAAAATTAGAAAGCGTTTTCTTTTGTTTTTTTTTAGTTGCTACAAAGTTGTTGCATGTCACCAAATATATTTTCGGCGATGACGAAAATCGTCGGATCGAGATCTGTAATATATATATATATATATATATATATATATATGTAATATGTGGCGTATATCGTTACCTTAAACTCATTATTATTATTATTATTTTTTTTTAATCGAGTTTTGTGTGAAAAATGCAAAAATTTCGATTTCAAAAAAAATAATGACTTATGGTATCTCTATATTAAGGTAACGATATGTATATATATATGTATGTGTGTATGATATGTATTAATCTATGTATGTATGATATGTATATATGTATGTATGTATTTTTAAAAGAATGGAAAAGTGATGTAGTAAAAAATTGCTCATGTCGAAGGCGAATTTAAGATCGGATCAACTCTTAAAAATTTAAATTGTTTCAAACAAAAATAAATGTATCATCACTAACGATAATTAATGACGAATATTATTATGAAAATATTAAACATAGAAAGCTGTGGGATATCTAACCCATTAGATTTACTAGATAAAAAGCAAGCTCAAATCAATTATCAGATTAGTTTAACGAATTTTACTCACATTATGACACAAGTTAATGCAATAAATTTTTTTTTCAGTTCATAAATAGTGAAAAATAAAAATTCCGTTTTCCATTACATCTTTTTTGCTCACCACATTGCCATATAACAAGATGAGAAATGAAATCGATTTTGATTTAAAATACAAACCAGAATGTGCATCTCAACTTTTTAAGTTTTTTAAACGATTTGAAATCGAAAATGACTTAAATCAGATGTTTTCTTAGTGTGACTGACTGTACCTTTAATTCTTCTGTTTTTGTTGTCAAACAAAAATTCTTGTTTGTTTTATATAAAATTAAGATAAAATTTGTCTGCCATATTAGCGTACCAAGCTGTACAGATAAAGCAGTAACAGCTGATATAAGGATTATGCACACTTGACCAGAAGCTGGTAATTAAATTTCGCTTAAAAACAGATTATAATGAAATTCAGCTAAAAAGTAAAAAAAATACCAGGCCTTAAGATCGTTACCTGTGTAAGGAAAATACGCTGTTTATAAAAAGATAAAGGAAACCCTCATCAAGATATATAATTGAGAATTTTATGCTTTTACAACACTAGACAAATATTGTTTTGTAATAAGATTTAAAAAATAAATATACTTTTTACCAATGACCTAAATGAAAAGATCATTAAGATCTTAAAAGAAACAAGCAGTACAATGTAAACATATTCATTTATGACTGTCTGTAAAACAAGATGCATTAATAATAAAGATTTAGAAAAACATTTAAGCGACTTCAAAAATAAGCACTAAAAATTACATATATACATATGTACATACATACATACATATGTACATTAGGGGTATAATCAATTTTTTGACATAGTACCATGAGGTCAACTATGTCCTAGTAACCACGAAAATCAAATTCTTTTGTAATTTTTTTCAAAAAAGTTCACGCACCAATTGGTTTTTCTAAACACTTCAACTTGAACTAACAAAAATATTATTTTATATAATCTAAAATTATTTCGAGGTCTTCTTAATGCAATACTGAATATTCATAATCTTATACGGTCGTTTTTATTTATTTTTTGTTTTAAATAAACATATTATTAATTTCTCTTAACCAAAAAAAAAAAAACTCCATTGCGGTTGGTGCGTGGACTTTTTTGATCTTAGCGAAAAAAATAAATATACGTTCCCTTATAGCTTTTCCTGCTCTATCGGACTGTGCTATACCAATTTTGATATTTTAAAAAATTGTTAAAAAGTTATATCCCTAATGTATATACATACATACATATCTATGCGTTTATTTATGCCCCCCGTAGAGGACATCCCTGCAGATAATGCGACTAGTCCATACATGCATGTAAAGACTAATCCAAAGAGGAGTAGGAGTACTCCAAATATATGAAAAAAGGTGGTCGATTTAGCATTGCGATGTCCTAGGATTGGACCACATGGTCCAATTTTACTTAACATCGGACTAACCCTAAAACTACTCCATATGAAATAGTTATAGACTACTCGCATACAATTTGTAACTGCCTAAGAACAACGATCATAATCGTTTAAACACGAACACTTATAGTGCAGCATTGAATGCTTATGTGAAAACGACATGATCCATGACTGCATTATATGGGACCATGATGTAACTTGTCTGTTTCACCGAGATTGGACCAATATTATCTGCAGGGATGTTTTTTAAATCTGACTTGTAAACATATACATGTCGTGTGGTAGCTTTAAAACATTACTTCAGTAAAAGTCAGACGCAAAGCCGCCTGACAGAATTTCAATTGGAGCGTGTACCACTTTCTTCTGACAAACCCTTTGACAGCAGCTTCAACATCTTATTGCGAAAAAGATGTCGTCAGAAATCTATGACGTGCGGAAACAAGCAGCGTCGGTCCACTATTGCCGGAAGCATAAGCCTGCGGAAGTTAATGTATTACAACACCGTTATATTTATGTATGTTTTTTTACTATTTAATAGTAATTATGTACATCTAACTATATATATGTATATAACAAAAATTAAAAATTTAAAAAACCCCCCGAATATATCTAGAGAAGATGCGATATCTTCTAAACGATATCTTCTAAACCGATTTTCTTAAAACATATGTAGCTAAGAACCCTTTCGATCAAGTCACCTGTCAAACAGAAAAAACTAAATCAAAATCGGTTCAGCCTTTTGGTCTGTACGTGGAAACGGACACACAGAAACACAGAAACACAGATACTCAGACACACACTACAAACTTATAACACCCCTTTTTTTGGTCGGGAGTTAAAAAGAGTAACGTTATTGAGTGACTGACTGACTGATTCATCATCGCCCAGCCCAAACGACTATAGTTAGTGAGATGAAAATGTGTAGGTTCTCCTTCCACTAAGAAGGGATTTGTGAAAACTCGAATGCTAAGGGGGTAAAAAGGGGTAAAATCGGTATCTTTATATCTAGGAAACTACATTAGGAAGACTAAAAGTTTTAAAAGCACACGAATGCTGCTGAAAAATAAACCGACAAGTGTTTTGTACTTTTTCGATATGTGTACTTTTAGGTATTAAAAGGGGGTAAAAACTGAATTTTGGTACATTTTTTTCACTCGACATATCTTCTAAATTATTGAGCGTAGCAGAAAACTTTTTAGCGCGTTCTTTTCTTCTGGACAAAATCGCGAATGGATTTTAGTACTTTTTAAAAATTCGCACTCATAAGGGGTAAAATCGCACCCGTTTTCGGTGCTTTTTTCTTAATGATAAGGTATGTATTACATGCATGTAAAAATAATTTACTATGACTTTCTACCGCTCAGTTCAAGCTGGGATAGTAAATTGTATGTTTTCTCAAAGGCACAAAAGAATGCTAATGGGGAAAAAGGGGTAAAAAAGGGTAAAATCGGTATCTTTATATCTAGGAAACTACATTATGTAGACTTAAAATTCCAAAAGCACACGAACGCTGCTGAAAAAAACCGTACTTTTTAAATATGTGTACCCTTAGGGATTAAAAGGGGGTAAAAACTGACTTTTGGTACCTTTTTGCACTCCACATACTATCTTCTAAATTATTGAACGTAGCAGAAAGCTTTTTAGCGCGTTATTTTCTTCTCGACAAGATCTCGCATGGATTTTGGTACTTTCTAAAAATTCGTATTTATAAGCGGTAAAATGGTACCCGTTTTCGCTTCTTTTTTGTTAATGATAACGTACACCTGACATACATACATGTAAAAATAATTTACAATCGACAAAGCAAAAAAAAAAAAAAAATAAAAAAACGCACCTAAACGAAAAAAAAACACAGCTTTACCAAACAGAAAAACGAAAGAGTGCCAAAACTACAATGTGATTACAATGGAGAAAAATAATTCACATCAATATGGGTTTTAGACAAAAGGACTTGGTTAGTGCCGGACAGCAGACAGACGGACAAACAGACAGCCGGACAGACGGACAGCGTACCGAAAACAATAGGGTTGCTTTTCACCTTTGGTGTACGGAACCCTAAAAACAAATTGATAACCTCCTCTCTTGTGTTTGCTGGGTAGTCAAGAGTGCATGCATGTATGATAGATAAGCTGCAGGCACTAAAAATTCACACACTCATGTTGTTATTGTTGTTGTCTGTGGCATATATTGATTATATTCACATTGAAATCTCTTTGTCTTGCATTGTAAATATGTATGTATTCTTATTATAATTTTTTTTGCTATGTTTCAGGAAATTCAATATTTAAACAGTGAAGGAGAGACAAAAAGCACACAGTCAATCATACACCAAAGAAAAAAATTATCGAAGAAAAAAAAAGTAAACCTTTTTATTTATTGCATTTTGGGAGTGGAACGATAGTGAAAATAAAAAAACTGATTTTGCTTGTTATTTTCGTTTTCGTTTTTTTTTTGTATGCTTCACTATAATTTACTACAAATTTATATATGAAAATATCAAACAACCAACCATCATTACCAACTGAAACCGAGTATTTTAACCAAATCATCAGTTTGCTTTATTATAAAACCAGTGGTGGCAGACGGTTATTTACCCTCTTAAATGAAATAAAAGTCAAAACTAAAAGAAGTAAAGATCTTTCAAACAAAGTTACACAAAGAAGACGCAAACAACGAAAGTAAAAAAGGAAAACTGAGTAAGTTTAATATTTAAACTATTCTATTGCATGTGGTCTAGGTCACATCATTTCCATAAAGTGTTCAAAAATATACCAATAATTGATTTCTTTGAAATATTGCTTGCAAAGTATCTAAAATAATATTAAAATGAAGAACTATACACTGGAAATGCGGACTCTTAAATCTTTCTTAATGTTTGATTGGAATAATATACTCATACTTAATTATTTGCAAGAAAAAGATCATTGTAAAATGTTTTTTAGAGAAATTTTTAATGACTAAAAAAAATATTTTTCAGTTTCAACAATATTAAAAAAATAAAGGAAAAATTGCAAATTGTGAAGCAGCGTTAAATGAAATCCTTATAGGTTAAGTTAGCTTGGCAAGGGTGGTGGTATAATGCACCTCCACACGTAGACCCAGTTGGGTCCATTGTGATTACCTTCTATTGCCCCCCCCCCTTCTATTATCCGTCATTAAGCCACTGAATTCCCATGGTGAATCCCCTGATATCCTCCAGTTTACACTTCCCGATATCTGTATTGCTCTCATGGAAACGTCTGCTTAGCCATCTAAGCCTATGACGTTGCAGCTTCGGGCAATGATAGATAATAATTTCAATGGTTTCTGGTTCCTCTTCATCCCCGCACATCCTGCAAAAATCGGGAGCGCCAGTTTCCCCAATGCTTGTTCTTGCTTTTACCGAGCAGTGAGCAGTCGAAATGCCTATCACGGTTCGCATTGCCTTCCTATTCATATCCAGTAGCAATTTGGATCTTCCTGAGTCAAGCTTTGGCCACATAGCCCTCGAGACTCTACAATTCTCCCTACTTCGCCATGAACTGTTGGTCCTGGGGCCCGTTTCTCAAAACTACAAATTACAAATCTACAAATAAAATACACACAAAACAACAATAAAATTTGTAAAAGTGTTTGTTGTTTCGTGTGTATTTTACTTGTATATATGTAATTTGTAGCTTTGAGAAACGGGCCCCTGCTCTCTATCCTAATGCTGAGTTCCTTGTAGTAATGACCTACTGGTAATTTCACCGATCTGTCACACATTCTCTCATCTAACGCCGACCACATTCTTGCCAGCTCATCGGCAATTCCATTTCCCTCAACACTGCTGTGGCCAGGAACCCAACATAGTCTGACACTATATTTGTTCATAAGCAAGTTTCAAGTTTCTATTTGACATTGTGTCTCTTCAAAGCTTTCAGCGTCTGTCGACGTAAAATATTACTTTATAACCTTCAGCTACATTCCTGATCACTAGTTCCGTGGCCCTGAGGATCGCCAAGATTTCAGCTTGGAAAATGCTGCTACATTCATTCGTTCCCAAGATATAGACACCGGCCCCTGTGCCTTCCTCTATTTTTGACCCGTCTGTAAAGACCGCACTCATAAAGCTAATCGGATTAAACCCAATAGTCGTGTTTTACCTTATAGTACTTGAACTCAGGGGTTACCGATCCCTGATCACTTCAACTGATCTCATTTAAGATTGATGTGTGACCTGTTATTCCTGTCCTCACCAAACCTGCTTCTACGAGTCTAAGGAGACTTTTAAACGCCGTTATCACACAAAGTCCTCTTTAGAAATTAGGTAAAGAATGACGTCCAAGGCAGCCTGAGGTGTGCTCCTCTGAGCACCTGTAATGTCCAGCGAGGCAAACCTCTGAACCTTAGCTAGTAATCTCCTGTGACTTTCCTTCCTCAATGCCTCCCACCTTACAACACAACCATAGGAAATAACCGGTCTGACAACCGATGTGTACATACTGTCTTCGGTCGCAGGCACCAGTTCCTTCCTATGGAGTTCCTGCATGCGTAGTAGGCATTGAGTCCTTTACCCCTGCGTGCTCCTTTTGGAAGAAAGCTTGCTACCCCTCCCATCCTGGGCAGTACAAAGCTTTCTATTTTGTATTTTCTGGTAAAGAGGACTAGCTCGGTTTTCTCTAAGTTGACTCTCAGTCCTTTGCTGCTGGCCGTCTGCTTCTGTAAAAAAGCCTAAGAATTGCGTTCAATGTCAACAACCACAATAGAAGTGATAAAACTCCTCCCTGTGGTGTACCTCTTGTCATTAATCTCCTCAGTTTTCCCCTTCCTATACTCGAGTTGATGATTCTGCTACTAAGCATGATAACTATCCACTTCACTATCCAAAGTTGCGAACCCTGAGTGTCTCCAGTGACTCCCTAATAGCCTCTATACTAATGTTGTTAAAGGCTCCCTCAATGTCTAAGAATGCAACCAGTGCGTAATTCTTTTCCTCTCTCTATAACAACCACGTCATAAAGCGCACTCTGAACAGACTTGCCTTTTCGATAGGCATGCTGAGCGCCACTAATGATGCGGGCATCAATTGTGTTCCTTAGATTCAGATCCATCAGTCGTTCTAATGTTTTCAAAACAAACGACGAAAGACTCATCGTCCTGAAATCCTTCGACTTTGAGTGGCTTGCCTTACCCGCATTGGGTATAAAGATGAGCCTAACCTCCCTCCAGCCTTTCGGTATAAACCTCCTGATAAAGCATATCTTAAAGATACTCACCAGAAACATTAGTACGCTCTATGGTACATTTTGTAACATGGCCGGAAAATACCATATGGGCCCGGTGATTTATACGGTTCAAAGGTATTTATTACCCACGTAGCTTTTTCCATTGTCCATTACACTGCTCCCACTAATTCTGGGGGATTATTATGTAATTCGATTCGAAACGGAAACTTTTCGAATTTGAATGTTATTAACATTACAATTCGAACCCATTCCCGTTCGATTCGGATTACATAATAGAAAGTAGAAAGTAAGCAAAGTATATACAATATATTGTTGAATATATTCCTGCCTGTTCTGTAAATCGAATCGATTTAAAAACGCTTGATTTAGAAAAATTAAAGACACTAATAGCGAACTTTTTTCAGACCTCTTTGCAGTTTTCTACTTTTTTGAACTTGAAATATCCTATCACAAATTAATTTAGTATGTATGATTTAAAACACATCAGTGGGGTCATTATTTATTTTTAGAAAAGGAGAAATTTACTCGGATTTGGTTTACAGAACATGGCCGATTGTGTAAAATTTTTTAAAATTTTAATAGCTTGTGTTTTGCATCAGAAACTTAAACCTTTAGGCATTGAAAAAACCAGGGGGCAAATTAAGGCATTCGATACGATTCGAAATTTTAAAATATATCTATATAAACTCTATTGAAATCTTTCGTAATTTCGTTCTATAACGAGTGTCGTAATTTGCCCCCTGATGTTTAGTTGTTTCCGCTGACACATTTTCCATAATTATTCCTTCAAAATTGTACTTATTTGAGATAGAGACGATGACCGACTATTTTTTAAGTTTCAGATTAAAGGAAGACCATAAATTACATCTGGGGACTGTGGAAGCTTCGATTTTACTTTATAAAGAAACTAACCATTCCTTAACCAGCCTTGAGTTGGTCTTAGAGTCGTTATCATGCACAAATATATATTTATCTTTAAGATGTAATTTGTCCACACTCGGCAAAAAAATAATTTTTAAAATATCTAAATAACTATGACCATCCATAATTCCATCAACAAATTTTAATTCTCCAACTCCATCTTCACTTGTACACTTCCACACCGTTACGGAGCCGCCACTATGTTTCACAGCACTACATATGTTTTTTTTTCTAAGTCCCTCGTTTTCAAATAGGTTGAACTTACGCTCGTCCATAAAAATAAATCTTTCCCGAAACTTAGATTTATTAAGATGTACGTCTTTGTACTCAACTACTCAACAACATAAGTAGATCGTTAAGTTACGTTTATGGGGCTTATGTACGGTATTTTTCTGGTTGTACACGACTATAATCCAACTTTCTTCAAGCAACGACGAATAGCATCATGTGCAAGAATTCCGTAATTATTTTAAAACCTGCAAAAATTGCGTTACGTAATATGTGAATAGCCCCTAATGAGTCTATCGGCCATGTCACAGAGTTTACACCATTCTTCTATGGTTTATTTTTCTCTCCTTAAAACGATATACCGAGATATGCTGTTATGCATAAAAATTATAGAAGAATGGTGTAAAAATATAAGTTATGAAAAAATTTGCAATATACAATCTGTGTTCAGTGCATGGCAGGAGGTAAATAAAGTTTCTTTCTTTATCGTATGTTGGGTTTCTTTTATTTTAATGAACTAACACAAAGACACAGTTAGACCTGCCGGTTGTTGGCCTGAAAGAACTGTTTTGTAAAATGAATGGTTCAATTTTCATCAGAAAAAAATGCAGTTACTGCTGCTGGACAAAGACATTTATTTAACTAGATTTAAAGCATAACACAAAGAACAACCCAGAATGAGAAAGAGTGGGTGCGTTTCTTGACCAGACTAACAAAAGAATCTAACAACAATAACAATTTATCAGCAATTTGTATTTTACATATACACATATACATATACACTTGAATATCTCTGTGTGAATATATGCACACACATAGTTACATACAGTGGACAATAAAACTATTCGACATTTTTTTGTTTTCATGAATAAAAAAACTATTTACTGCCTTATTTTACAAAAAGCCCTAGAAAGCATTTTATTGAGGACCTTCAAATTGTATTCAATAAAAAAATTAGATCATTAAAGTAACTAATATAAAAATTTCATTACATCAAAAATTTTGTTTCAAAATTTAAACAAAAAAATATTCGATATTGCTAATATTCTTATCATAAAAAGTACGTACAGTTGTTTTAGAAACAAATTCCTTTTCCTTGGCGACGTACGACTTCTTTTAAAGGATTTGGCATATATTTATCCAAGATTTGAGTATATTCCGGACCGATTTTTCGTCACTCCTCTAAGAGGAATTTTTTCTTTTTAATTTTTGGTTGTAAAGTCACGTTTTCTTATTCTTTTTTTTTTCAAAATGACCCCAGAGGTATTCAAGTGGATTAAGATCCAGGCACTGTGGCGGCGTTTTTATTATTTTAGGGCAGTATATATAAGCCAAAGCCTTGTATTGATAGCGCAATGCTTAGGATCGTTGTCTTTATAAAGTTGAAATCTATCCGACAGTCCAAATTTTTCTATGCCTATCTGCAAATTTTGCTTCAGTAGGTCAATATAACGTCGATGATCCATTATTCAATTAATAAATGCTAAATTTCCAGGAAGAAGCCGCATATTTCTGAGAAAACCACACAGTTAAGATTACAGTTATCAAAAGAGTATGTAACTAAGCAATCGGAGAACTGGACGGATATAATTATGCAAATAATTTTTGCTGACGCAAGCAAATATAATCTTTTTGGTTGCTATGGATGAGGTTTAGAGCCAGTTTGTCAATGTCGACAACGTTAGACTTGTCGCACACTTACATTCAGAACAAAAACAAATTTTAAAATTTTGTTTTTGCTTTGAACGTTGTAGACATTGACGAACAGGCCCTTAGTGTAACTAAAACCAAAACAATGTGCCAAAGAAAGCGTAACCACTAATTACTAATGAAAAACTGTTTGATTCAAACATGTATTTATTGATTTAAACAGTTTCCAATCATGTTGGGTTCTATAAAATTGTCTATTAGTTATGTATGAAACTGTTTAACTTAATAAATACTTGTGTGAATCAAACAGTTTTTCATTAGTAATTAGTGCCCAGCAAAAAATTACACATTACCATTAGAACTACGTGCCATATAATGACTTACTTTTCTGATTGCCAATTTTCATTACTCGCTTACAAATCACATTACCTAAAATTTAAACAAAATGACGTGCAAGTTGCTTAATGAAGAGAATGATTTTTTTAGACGAGATAGATTACGTGAAATGTTGACAAATAAAAAAAATTTAAGTACTTCTCAAGAATCGATTATTTTAGTCTCACGCCTTGTTAAAATCATTGAGTTGGTAACCCAGTAGGGAAGTGCTTCCACCAAAAATGATTAATTCCAAACTCGATTACATTTTTTTTTAAATTTTTGCTGGGTGGTTACGCTCTTTTTTGGCACATGTCACACATGAAATTCCAGATGTAAACTCAGCCTAACTGTGAAAAACGGCCGAGGTGGTATATCGTGTGAGTGTGTATGGCAGCTTCAGATATGAGCAATTTAGCATTTATTAATTGAATAACAATACTAAGCATTGAGCTATGAATATAAGGCTTAGCCTTATAATTATATAACAAAATAATAAAAAAAACGTTACTTTGCAACCAAAAATAAAAATAAAAAGTCCTCTAAGAGTAGTGGCCAAAAATCGGTTCGGAATATACTCAAATCTTGGATAAAACTACACCTTATTGTTTAAAATAACTCATACGTCGCAAAGAGAAAGGAATTTGCCTCTAAAACAACTGTGCATACTTAATACTTTTTTTGTTTGAATTTCTTAATTAATTTTTTATTTAATAAAATTTTTATATAACATTTTTACTTTAATGACCTCATTTTTTTATTGAATACAATTTTAACATCCTCAACTAAATGCTTTCTACATAAGTTCTTTTTGTAAAATAAGACATTAAATAGTTTTTTATTGATGAAAACAAAATAATGTTAGTGTATGTCGAATAGTTTTTTTGTCCACTGTAAATATTTATTGCATCGTAGAAAAGATAAAAGACAACAACAACAACTATAGCAATTATAATAATAATAATAATATCTCACAATTGACTGTGAGTAACAAAGACAACAACATATTTCTGCCATACACAGTCAGCGTTGCCAGAAATTTGTCTAGTACCTGGGTTCAGTAACTTTTTGAGAACCGATCGTAATAAATGTATATCGATATATTTATTCGTTTGCGTTAACGATAATCTGATTCTGTAATTTCTTTTTTACGATAGTGTACTCGCGATTTAATTGTACATATATCATGTACCGTTCCTGCATACAAAATGGCAAAATAAGCAAAAAGCACAAAAAAAAACTTAAAGAAAAACTAAATGAATTTGAGGCTGTTGTTTCACTTTTTTTTTTTAAATTCAACCGACAGCGAATATTGTTAAAATATGGTACTGTATAGCAAAGTTGATGTATTTATTATAGCGATACAATTATCATAATTAAATTTACTGAATCCAGGTACAGATATCGTAGAAATATATAATAAAAATTTTAAAATTGTGATAAGAAAGATACATAATGGAAGTAATTATTTTGCATATTATGTATTTGAATTGAGGTACAACTGAAATAATAAGAGATAAAATCCAATATAATTTAAATGTTTTGACGTTATTACATGTATTTAATTAAATTTATTGTAAGAAATTTTGTGGGCAAGAAAAGTAGTTTTTGAGGAATTTCGGCGAAAATAAACTTCCTCTTTGGACATATAACTCTGAAAAAATCTGGGACCTCTGTCCATACAAAAGTCCAGAATAAAGAAACAACAACACATCAACAACAACTACGACAACAAAGACGTTATAAAAAAATAAACATTTAAACGTAATAAAACAAAACAAAAACGTGCTAAAAACAGCTGTTGCTGTTTTCATCGTTAGTGCTGCAGCGGCGAATGTATCAACTGACGGCTATACGTTCGAGGAGTGTACAACAATTATAAGTAAATATATTTTTTACATACATACATACATACGTATAAACAAACTTTCATTAAAAGATCTTTTCTATGCATGCATGTGTACGTGCATACACACGTACTAAATATACATACATACATATGTATGCAAGTACATACAGTGGCACAGAAAACTGTACAAACCCTCCCCTCCCCCTCCCAAAAAATGCATTTTATGCAAGACCTTAATGCCCCTATCGCGGTTCTCAACTAAATTCAATTTGGTCGTCTAAGAGTAGACCAACCTTACACACGACCAAACTGTGTTTTAGTATTATGGACCACAACTGTTTTTTTAATTGAAATTATCATCGCGTTGCCAACTTAAAATATTTAGTTTGACACGAAAAAAAACACAAAGTTTTAGAAAAAGTATTGTTTTTAGTGTTTTAGTTCAAAGAAATCATACCAAATGAATACAAATATGTGTAGATTTATTTTATGACGACGGAAACGAAATCGCAATTGTAAATGTGCTACGTATCAGAAGAAAAATTTGTGATGATTCCAACCTTCTTGAACTGCCCAATGCAAGGTAAGGAATAATCAAAATAGGGAACGAATTCTTTAAAAAAAAAGTTTTGAATGTTTTTAGTTATTCCGGCAGAATAAAGAAAAGTTTCGTTATTTGTTGGATCACCAAAAACCATATTTGAAGAAATCTTTGTATGTGCACGCTATACCGCCGATAATGAAATTGTTAAAAAATTTTGTTATTAAGCATAACAAATATTTCTAATTACGATTTTTCCACTTTTTCTGCTTTTTATATCGCACCAACCATTAAGTAAAAAAAACCAACCACAGACCCAACTACTAAAAAGCAGTTGTGTATACTCAACGCTTTTCTCAACCAAACTTACTCAGAGTGGTAAATGACAGTACCAAAACAGAACTGAAAAGTCGACTGTTAATTTAGTGGAGAATGGCAATGCAACCCAAATCAATCCCAACCAAATTTTTTATAATTTGAAAACCGTGATAGGGGCATACATTTTTTATGAGCAAAATTCATAGCGTATCATTCCTTGTAAAAAATAAAACTACATATTAAAAAAAAATGTTTGAAAAAAGAAAATATTTACGAACAATTTAAAAGAACTCAGTATTTAATACACAGAAAAGTATATATACTCCATAGTTTATTGATCTAGTTCATAAAAAATATTAATATTTTAATACTTTTTGCACTCTCTAATGTGACATTTAATTAATTTTTTATAGAATATACCAGTTTACCGGTGGTTTCTGGATAAACCACCACAGAAAGAGAATGCAATTTTTTTTGGCACATTGTACATTGTCATTATCTTGTTTTAAGAACCGGCTTCTATGTAGACCCATTTTAGTCAGTGACACCTTCAAATTATCATTTACATACAAACAAAAACCATAATAGAGCCGCATCAGTGTTTTATTGTGGGCATCAGGTTTTTATGTTCCAGCTCTTCATTCTTTTTGAGCCAAACTTTTTGTTTTAAATTCTATAAGAATAAGTTAAATTTATTCTCTGTGCAAACACAACGTTTTTTCGAAAGTTTTCATCTACATTTAAATGATTTTAAGGAAATTCCATTTGGCCTTATTAATATGGCTTATGAATGATTTTTTCCGAGGCACTTGGCTATGATAACCTCCACTTCCCAATATACTGCGTAGTATTTCTGGATGAAGAGTGACAATAAACATTTTTTCCATGTCTTTTACCATATTAACAGCATTTGTCCTGGAATTTTTGTCAATTTATTTCAATATGTGTCGTTGTATACGTTGAGCAATTTTTGGCGGACGGCCACTGCTTGGCCTACTATTAACACTGTTGTTCTTTTTATTGCTTCTTATAACGGTTTGTATACTAGACTTTTAATGCCCAATAATTTCAGTAATTTTGCGCAACGATACTTACTGAACAATCAGACGTTTAATATATAATCTTATTTCTTTAACTTCGACACATTATTATTAAAAATTAACAACGACTGATTACAAACCTTTTCAATTATTAACTGAGACACATGAAGCATTACAACGTAGTGGCAAAACATATGTATGTAAGTTCTTTTTTTTTAAAGTATCGTTAACCAACATTGGAAGTATCTATACTTTTCTGTACAATAATAATAAAAATTAAAAATTTTAAAAACCCCCGACTTTTTTCAGAAAAGATGTTATATCTTCTAAACGGCTGGACCGATTTTCTTCAAACATAGCTAAGAACCCTCTCGATCAAGCCATCTTTCAAACAGAAAAAATTAAATAAGAATCGGTCCAAGCCTTTGGCCTGTACGTGGACACAGACAGACACACAGATACACAGACACACAGATACACAGACACACACTACAAACTTATAACACCCCTTTTTTTAGCCGGGGGTTAAAAATTGATTTTCTTTAAATTATTAATAAATATATTTTATTCCAAAAATTTTATTTTTTGAGAAAAGTTTTATTTTTTACAAGAAATGATATAATCGAGAGCCTATATTCAAAATACGTCAACTCAAATTTGGTCAAAATGAGTTTCCGATGGCAAATAGCTCCCATATGCAATATTCATCTCTAGTATAAATTTCGAATCAAATAAATGATTTTTTCCCCGTTTTATATCAATTTTTCTTATTCTGCTATCTCAAAGTATAACTTTTTTTTTGGTGAAAATAAATGCTAACTCCCATGTAAATTTCCAATATTTTTAAAAAGTTAGTAATATATTATAAATCTACCTCATATCTTATTGCATTTGGCATGCTGAACACGAATCTGATATAGAATTTTGATATCCTATGGCTAGTTTTTGAGATATGGTCACTTTTAATATATTAGTACAGAGGGGTTCCGATAAAAAAATATTGGTAATGTATGTATAACTTTTAAACTGTTAATCGAATAGAATTATTATGTATGGACCGATTATAGTCAATGACATAAGCTTTCGAAATTGATAATTTGGAGTGACCCTGTTACACTAGAGAGTGAATTAGAGAGTGCTAAATATATTAAAAAAAAAAAATCAAATTTTTTTCCGACAAAATATGCTAATGCCGGCCATACACTACACAAGTTCAGTGCTCAAGTCTGGCACTGTACAGTGCGTTTGTGTAGTGTATGGGGGCGGTTGTGCTATTTACGCAGTGAACTGAGTAAATATCAAAACGATTTTGATATTTGCTCAAGTTTGAAAACTGTACAGTGAACTTGTGTAGTGTATGTTGCAAACGCTCAGTTTTGTCGTGATTTTTTAAGAGTTAAAAACAAAAAATGAGCGCAGAAAAAATATTCTGGACAGAGTTCCTAGAATTATACAAAGAATCGCCTGCATTATAGCAATAGAATTATGAAAACCGAAGCCTACGAAAAATTAATTAATAAACTAAAGCAAAAATACCCCGATGCAAATAGAGAAATGGCTGTTAAAAAGATTAACACATTTAGGATTTAGGCTGTTTTTATTGTCACAGCAATTAATAAAATAGAGCAGTATTTGTACATGTTGTCTTATTCACTTATAGCTTTAAAATAAAAACTGCACAGTTTACTTGTATATTGTGTGTCACAAGCTTAGTTTACGCAGTGCCAGACTTGAGCACTGAACTTGTGTAGTGTATGGCCGGCATAACTCTAAGAAAATATTTTTTTTCTGATCGACTAAAATATGCTATCTCATAAAACTTCGCAAACCAGTGCAAAATAAAATATATTTTGCAGGCCTATAAATTTGCAAGCATATTTTTAAACCATATTATGGAAGGCAGGCACGTCATTAATTTTTAATTCTACTGAAAAGTTAGCTTTTTTGAGTTAACGTATTTTGAATATAGGCTCTCAATGTAGGCTCTCGTAATGTAGTTTTTTTTTTTTTGATAAAAAATTTGAAATTTTGCTTAAAATGCATTTTTTTTTGGGTATGTAGAGTTGTCTGTGCCACTGTACATGTGTAGTATGTAAACGTTCGTACAGATAAAAACTATATATTATGAAGTATTCATTATTTTAATGTGAGACGTGTGTGTTGTGTGACCAACTCGAATGTTTGTCTGCCTGCCTGCCTGACTGCCTGCTTATTCTATCTTCTATCTGTCTAAATAACTGAACAACTGAACTGAATTGACTCTTACTGCTGCTGCCTGGTATAAAAGATTCGCTGCTTGCAATTCACTTACCTAAAAACAAGAAAACAAAAAAACAAATTTTAGTCTACCATCTGAGTTTGCGTTATTAAGTTTTGTAACGAGTCGTTCCAAAGTCTGCAAAGTGAACTGAATGAACTACATACACAAAACTGAACAGTGAAGAAAGAAAAAGCGATCGATCGTTATTACAAAAAATATCACAACGACTTTTTATGTTTTTTACCTTGTTTAATTCTCGTGTGGATTTTTACAATTAAAAATTTTTTATTGGTTGTTGCTTTCATTTTAATTATTTAAAATTTCGATTTGTTGATTGGTTTTTGCTCTAATTATTTTTGCGCCAAAGATTTAATTTTATTAAATGTTTAAAAAACAAATTTTCGGAGAAAATACAGAACCCAATAGTTTTAAGAAAGAAAAAGTATTCCGAGTACTAAATATGTACGCCTATACATCAATTTTACATAATTTTTCACTGAAAATCTATGGTACACAAAAAAACGTGAGTGTTGCAATCATGGCATTTAAATATTGTACAAATTATTTTAGAAAAATGTTATGCTTGTTTTCAAAGCTTTTTTAAATTTATGTATTTTTGTTCCAGATTTTGAAACTCTAACCTGAAAAGATTTCTTTTTTTTCGTATGTATTTATTTATACAAAGTGAGTATTTAAATTATTTGTGTAAAAACTTCAATATGTTGTTGCTTACATGTGCTATCCCAGTCAGCATTTTATCAAATTAATGATCATATTCCAGTCTTTTTCGACTCTTCCGCTCGATTAAAATAAGCATGTATGTGCTCGTTTTCGAGTCGAAAATGACTGTTCATTCGGGAGAAAATGGTACCCTAGCCACAAGTCCTCTAAAAGAGTCTTTTATGACTCGCGCTTCTGATCAATTTCGATTAACTTTCGAGACAGTTTGTGGCATTACTTACAATCAGTTTTTTGTTTTAAATTTTTATAAACATAAATTCACTCACACGTTATATATTTTGATTTTACTGCACTAGCTTGCTGTTTGTTTTTTAAACAAATCACTTTCTAAGTATTTCTGGGAATTATTTTCGAGTCCCACTTGATCGAGAGTGTTCCGAGCTATGTTGGAAGAAATTGGTCTAGTCCTTTAGAAGATATCACATCTTTTCTAGATACATATGTATGTCTATCAGGGGGTTTTTAAATTTAAAATGTTTGTTATTTTATTCCTTTTGTTCTATTAATTAAAAAAAAAATATTCTGTCTGAAAATCGGAAAAAAATCTTATTTTGATAAATGTATTTTTACATAAATATTCATTTCATACATATGATTACATAAATAAAGGGTCCGCCATCTAACGTTTTTTTTTCAACTAGTGCTTATTTCGTGATTGGTAACACTTAGCTCATGCCTGATTTGACAGATAATTAGTTTTATCCTTCCGCTGAACGAGCCAACTGACCATCTAATGAGTTTCCGCTTCGCTAAGTGGGCCTGCGATCGACTTACAGAAGATGCCGATTTTGCCAAAAAAATCATCTTTTCAGATGAAGCTCATTTTGATCTTGGCGGGTATGTAAACAAGCAAAATTGTCGCATTTGGGGCACAGAAAACCCGCACGCATACATTGAAAAGCCGACGCACCCAAAACCAGTCACTGTTTGGTGCGGATTTTGGTCCAGAGGCATAATTGGGCCATTGAGCAAGGAGTGTCCGTTACAGTCAATGGCGATCGTTATCGAGCCATGTTGAACGAATTTTTGTTCACAAAAATTGAAGAGGAGGATATTGGCAACATTTGGTTTCAACAGGATGGCGCTACGTGCCACACAGCCGAAGCTTCAGTAGTTTTTTTTATAGCATTTTCAAAAAAAAAAGTTATCTGGCGGACGACCCTTTATAATATGGATTGAAAACCATAACATATTGTGAAAATTTAATACTCTCATAATAATTATAAAGCACAAGGAAACAATAACCATTGCACTTGTGACACATGAAGATGCAGAACTTTTTAAGAATTTCGACATCTACAATGATCATTCGATATTTTTAAACAAAACAAAGCAAAAAAATTAAATTTTATTTGTCAGTTAAATAAATAAAACTAAAATAATTGTATGAAAAATAACTGAGATAAGCGGAAGAAATTTTCCCGTCATTCAGTTATTTTTCTTTATGAAAAATTTTTTATTGTTGTTTATTGGACATATTTAAAAATAATTTGTTTTTGAAAATACAAAGTTATTTCAAGATTTCATCACTGTTCCTATAAAAATCCGTTAAAAAAAATCAAAAAAAAGTTCATATTTTAAAGCTTTCGTTCGCAGTGTTATATTTTGGGGCGTTCATATTTTTGCGAGTGCACTGTATAAGATATAGTAGTTTTGGCATTTTTTTTCGTTTATGGGATTTTTTCGGTTTTGATCGTTTTTTAGTTTTGGCGTTCTTTTAGCTTTTTTCAAGTTTGGCAATTTTTTAAATTTTGGCGTTTTTTCGGTTTTTGGTGTTTTTTTCATTTCGGCGATTTTTTTTTCTCATATTACCGTTTTTTTAGTTTGGCGATTTTTTTCATTTTGGAGATTTCTTCGGTTTTTGGCGATTTATTTTAGTTTTAGAAATTTTTTTTAATATGGCGATTTTTTTGTTTTTTTTTGACAATTTTTTTCGGTTTGACGATTTTATAATTTTGGGATTTTTTTTTAGTTTTACCGTTCTTGAAAATTTCTAGAGTTTGCCTTTTACGGTTTCCAAGATACAAAAAATTGTCAAAATTACATTAACTGATAGAACACACAGACGTACAGACGGACAGCGTAGCGAAAACAATAGGGGTCATTTTCACCTTTAGTGTACGGAACCCTAAAAATTAAATCAAGCCCAAAATAAATGACATAGGGGACAATTAAAAATTCCTTAATTTTATTGGGGCTTATTTCACTTATTATTTGGGCATTATTTTCTTGGGCCTTATTTCATAGCGCCGCTTCTTCAGGGTATATTCGTAAATTTAATTATTTTTTTGTTGTTGAATTTGAACATTTTGGTAAATCAACATTTTTTTTTTGTCAACAAGGCAAAAATGAAAGCTTTTAAATACAAAAAAATATTTTGTCAATAATGAAAGAATGATGAAAGCTACACAAAGCTACATAATATATTGCTTATTGCTTAAGTAATTTAAATATTTTTAACGTTTTTTTGCATGAAATTGACCTTGTGTCTAATTAATTAAAATATAAAAAAAATATAACCAAAACTATTGTCAATAAAGATATTAAATAAAATTAATTAAATAAATAAGATAAATTAACAGCCTTATTTATAAAATTTATTAAGGCTTTATAAAGGCTTCTCAAGTAAAATTTTGTATGTAAATTTGTCTTTAAACCCCTTTATAAACCCTTAATAAGTTTCATAAATAAGGCTGTTAATAATTAAATAAATTAAACAAATTAAATAAATTAGATAAATTAAATAAAATAAAAACGAATTAAATTAATAAAAAATTAAATTAATCAAATAAATTAAGTGAACTAAATAAATTAAATAAATTGAATGAAAATAAATGAAATAAAAAAAATTAAATAAAACAAATTAAGTATATTATGTTAATAGAATAAACTAAATAATTAAATAAATTAAATAAATTAAATAAATTAAATAGATTAAATAAATTAAATAAATTAATAAATTAATAAATTAAATAAATTAAATAAATTAAATAAATTAATAAATTCAATAAATTAAATAAATTAAATAAATTATATAAATTAAATAAATTAAATAAATTAAAAAATTAATAAATTAAATAAATTAAATGAATCAACTAAATTAAATAAATTACAAAAATAAATTAAATAAATTAAATAAATTAAAAAAATAAATTAAATAAATTAAATAAAAATAAATTAAACAAATAAAACGAATTAAATAAATAAAATTAATTAAGTACATAAATTAAATAAATTAAATGAATTAAATAAATTAAATAAATTAATATAATAAAACAAATTAAATAAATTAAACAAATTAAATAAATTACACAAATTGAATAAATTAAATAAACTAAATTAATTACAAAAATTTAATTAATTGTGTAAATAAATTATGTAAGTAAATTAAATAAATTTAATAAGTTCAATAAATTAAGTAAATTAAATAAATGAAATAAAGGATATAAATGAAATAAATGAAATAAATGAAATAAATCTAATAAATGAAACAAAAATAAATAAATCAAAGAAATTAAATAATAAATTAACTTAATGAAATAAATAAAATAAATAAAATAAATAAAATAAACAAAGTCAGAATAAACAAAATAAACTAAGATATAAATAAATAAAGAAATAAATAAATAAATAAATAAATGAATAAAAAAATAAATGAATAAAAAAATAAATAAATAAAAAAAAATTAATAAATAAAATAATAATCAAATGATAAAACAAATTTGTAAATCCATAAATAAATAAATTGTTTATCTAATTTTTCGACCTTTTTTATATGTTCAATTTTTACTTTCATTGAATAAATAAATAAATAAATAAAAAATAAAAAAACAATTAATTTAAAAATTTTAATACATATATAAAATTATTAATTTTCCATTTTGTAATTATAATTGAAATTTTTTTACAATTATTAATTATTAATTAATCTTAAAATTTTACTATTAATTAAATAATAAAATTTAGGGGCGGTCTGTCGACAAGTCGAAACCGGAAATCATAAAACGCTTTCCTTTTTATTAAAAACACATTGAATAGTTTTCTAATTTTGTGTTTTTTTTTCTTTTCAGGACTAAAAATTAAAAATGGTGAAAACATTTCAATCTTATTTGCCATCTACCAATCGGACTTACTCATGTGTTCACTGTAGAGCTCATTTGGCCTCACACGATGAGCTAATCTCAAAATCATTTCAGGGCAGCCAAGGTCCTGCGTATCTCTTTAATTCTGTTGTTAATGTGGCCTGTGGCCAGACAGAAGAAAGAGTGCTGCTTACCGGTCTGCATGCAGTGGCCGACATATATTGTGAATGTTGTAAAACACCGCTCGGTTGGAAATACGAACATGCCTACGAATCGAGCCAAAAATATAAAGAGGGTAAATACATTATAGAATTAGCTCATATGATTAAAGAAAATGGCTGGGATTGAACTCGGAGCAGTGCTAAATTGACGATTCATTGAAGATGAATGTAAACTACTACTGAGCTACCGACGACAAAGTGATCAAATTTGTATAAAATAGCAAAGACTATTATTTTATATTTGTTGAGCTGGTCCTAAGGGAGAAGTAGTGGTGCGGAGTTTAGTTAATAATTCAACAACAAGAACAACAAGAACAACAAGAACAACAACAACAACATGAACACAACATGAACACAACATTCAAACAATATTTCAAACAAATACGTATTATTATCAACACAAATCATGCATGGAACTCATAAGTCTGATCAACTGGGGAGTAAAAGCACAAATGCATAATTTGCTATGGCCAGAAGTATAGAAGAAAGAAGTGTTTTGCAGAAGACATCCATGGCAAGAGGTTTGGTTGGAGTGTGTGTGGTATATTTGTGTGTTTTACTACTTTTTATACATATTTACGAGTACTTTATAAGTAGCAAATAATTTTTTTTATGATTTATAAGAACTCTTAGTTAATTCTTAATTAATGCAAATGCATAAACATTAACAAATTGTAACGTAGAACTACACCATATAAAAAAAATTGCAACAACAACAACATCACCCACCTAGAAAACTATAAAAGATCTAACAAATATGAAACACTCATTTCCTAAATTTCTTAGTTCAAGAAATTAATTTTTAATTCTAAACTCTCTGCCTTTAAATCTCCCTTAAAAAAAAGAAAAGATACCACGTCTTCGAAATTATTTAGGACCAAAATCTATGAATACAAAAATTATTACAAAACAGAATATAAACGAAGTCATATAGATGTACATACACACATACTCATTATGCATTTGCGTGTGCATATTGATACAATATAAAAAATTTCAATATTTTTTTTATTTAACAAAGTGGACTTATGCTTGGCTTTGTAGCTTTATTTTCCTTTCTTAAAAATACAAGTCTGTACTACTAGGAAAGCCAAAATATCCTCTTACCATGGAAATACATTTTCAAGTACAAAATTTTTCACTTTCGCGTTTTCTTCGATACTCATTGCTTGCTTAAAATCTGCATTAAAACACACTTTTATTTTGAACAAATTGTTTGTTTTTTTGTTTTATTTTTTTTTTTGTCTGCATCAGTTAATTAATGAGTTTTGCAATTGAAAATCATCAATTGATTTTTGAGATTAAAAGATAAAAAATAGAATGCAATTTTTAATTGAATTGAATTGTAATATCAATTAAAAAGTAAATTGAATTTGCATCTGTAAACAAACTAATGATATTAATTAAGTTTTTTTAGATTTAAATTAATTGAAGCAATTGAAATTTTTAATTGAAAATATGAATGAAAAAAATTTTCTTTTTGCTCAATTCAAAATAACTATATAAATAATTAATTACATTCCTTTATCCTTTTGAAATACATGATATATATATATCAATTCCATTTTGATTTTGAAACCAATTTTTCTTCCAATATTGCTTTTGTTTTATATTAGAAAGGAAAGAAAAGAAGTATTCATAATTCAATTTGTAATAGTTCATAAAAATATATGTATATTTTATATCTTATGGGTGAAATATAATTCGACATGTGAAAATTTCCGAATAAAATTTTCGTTCACATGGATCAGCATCATCGATTCCAATAAAATTAAAAAATTACATATTTCCACTTTTTCCAACAGACAAATCTGTGTGCATAATTTTATTCATAAATTGTCAAAATACAGTGGAATCTCCCTTAACGGACACTTTCTATAGGCAGACACCCCCTTTAGAGGGACACTTTTGACAGGTCCCGACAGCTCCATAAGCAAAGCATTGCTTTTTATTGAGCGGACGGGCAGTCCCCTTGTGCGGACACATTTCAATGGTCCCTGCGGTGTCCGCTCAAGAGAGATTCCACTGTATTTCGCAATCGTATGAAGTTTTTTGATAACAGTTGTTCACACGTTCGGAAATTTCCATGTGAAATTTTATTTATGATAAGCCTGAATATATTTAAATACAATTACACATAAAATGAATTCAGTGTTAATGTGTATGTTGATTATTCATTGCCTATAAAATATTCATATAAAATGCATGTTTTAAGCCAACTTTAAATTTACTAATCGTTTATGAATATGGTTACTAAGAAATTTCTCACATTTAAAGAGAATTATAAATATTTTGTGATATTTTAATTATTAAAAATCATTGTATCAAATCTTGCGGTTTAATTTATAAAAATTCTTATTTCTGCTTTAGTAGCTATTGAACAATTTAATATAACAAATACTATTTATAAGCGGACATTAACAGTTTTATAACTATTGTGTGCTTTAGAGGGAACACCACCATTTTTAGAAACCTTTTCATTTCAGCCCACTTGTTTCAGACACAATTTTTGTCTGGACAAATTTGCTTTTGTACGTACTTTGACAATAATATAACATTTTAAAAATGGTTTTTTAGTTAATAATAATTTAATAAAAAAAAAATTTTAAGAGGCAAAATATCATTCACATTTATGAATATAATATTATACTAGCTGAGCCCGGCAAACGTAATTTCTTTTTTCAACTACAAATTAGTTCACACAGTAGTTACTTGCTGGGTAAAAAACAAAATGAAAACCTACCTATCTGTGTTGAAAATTTCAACTCCAGCACAACTCTTATGGTTCCAGAAATCATGCGTACATAAATATATACAAGATATGAAAATAATACTCCATAACGAGTCTTATTTTATTCTTGGTTTCATTGTATGTCTATCTATCACTAAGCATTCTTTTCCTTGAATTAAAAAGGTCTAGTAAAAATTAAGTGCAGCTTACATTCCCTATGATGTTAAATATATTTTTTCCAACATATGAAATTATGTAGTTGGGGCATTCAAACTTTAGTCTTAAGTGTTATAGTGTCATAATGTTTTAAAATTTTTGTAAAAAAACAAAAGCAAAAATAATTATAATAAAATAATTTTAAAGATTATTGACACTATGACACTTAAGACTACCGTTCGAATCCTGCAATTGTATGTTCGTTGGCTTATAGTGCGAACCTGCAAAATCCACTTTTTATAACATATGACATTTTAATGCGGTTCGAAAGAGCGAGAAAGAGAGTGAGAGAGAGACACGCCGCATCGACTGGCTTAACTACTTATTTTAATTTGATACTCTTAGGCCCAAATTCATCACAGTCTATATTTAAGTAACGCCCGAGTTTTAACTAACGATTTTTCTTATAAATTTCATTGGTTAAAATGCCTTCATTAGCTAACTAAAGACTGTGAATTTGAGCCTTACATGTCGAAAGAACTTAAATTATTCGACTAATTTTCTTAGCTATTTGTAGAAAATATAAAAATCTTTTTTCTTCGATATAACATTTTCATACAATTGAAGCGTTTGAGAATAATTTTTTATGATAGTTGCTCATTGCAGTTTTATAAAGCTGTTATAAGTTTTTATGCTTAGACCGTTAATATTTTAAAATATTTTTAACAGAAAAACTTTCCAAAAACATTTTTATAAATTTCGTGAAATGATAAATATTTAAATAATGTTTGAATCATTAAATAAGAAAAATAATAATTCTGCAGTTTTTGGGCTTATACATAATTAATTATTTGTGTTTTTGGAAGTTATTCCAGAGAAAATATATCTTTCTTATACAGTGAACTCTCGGTGATGTGAACTTTCACCATAGTGGACTATCTAGCAATATGAAGAGCAGGCATTTTTTTTGTATGATCTCTATAGATATGAAAAAAGATTAATTCAAATTTCGGCGATTTTAAGATGTTTTACCATATAAATTGACTTGGTTTGTTAAACATCTCAATTGACAAGTTTTAGATTTAAACACTTTATTAAACACGTAAACGGTGTGTCTTCAGTGTGTTTTTGATAACCCTGGCAACTTTGTCTTATTAAATGGCGGCACTGTGTACACAAGTAATTGCTTAAAAAATATTATAGGGTATTCACATTATCTCTAAATCTAGTACTTACGAGATTTCGAGCAAAAATCCTTGGGAATTATATCGTGGGGAATATTTACAATTCGTCTGATCATTAACAAATAAATTGCTTTACTTTTATATATGTGATATTAGTGTAATTTTAAAAAGTAGTATGATTCTCATAAATTTGAAATATTAGATAGTG
Source organism: Tachina grossa (assembly GCA_949987645.1). Lineage (NCBI taxonomy): Eukaryota > Metazoa > Arthropoda > Insecta > Diptera > Tachinidae > Tachina > Tachina grossa. The sequence continues at coordinate 81,256,776 of OX465277.1, read as the reverse complement.
ATACCGCTGAAATATGAATTTTTACTTGAATACCAGCTGGTTCTGATTTTACTGTCGTTGTCAATCACCCTTATTCCAGTTGTCGACATCGACGTCGCTTTAACACAATACCGAAAAATTGGGGCTTGCTTACTCGCTCTCGAGAACAATTTTGTGCTACTGATAATATATTTCCGTTCCCTAAGGTATAGAAAATAGCATAAACCTGCCACAACAGTAATGCGATTAACTAACTTTTTTTTTTAACGATAATCGCATCGTTAAAATAATTATAACGAAAATCTATCGAGTTTGCTATTCAGTAAAATTTTTAACAATATTCGCTGTATGTTAATGTCAGCTGTGTCGTTATTTAAGCGACAATAATTTATTTACTGTTAATTTTATCGACAAAAATCAACAAAAAATATCGTTATTGTCAGCGACAAAATGTATAGACAAAAATTACGAATGTCGGATCGTTAAAAGTTACTGAATCGCACTACAGGAGTCGTTATTTTCGACAACGGATACACAAGCCCCAATATTATGGTGTTGTCTTAAAGTGACGACGATGTGGACAACTGGAATAAGGGTGAATATATTAAATAGCTGACGATTTCAGTCAACAGCATTTTTAGTTTTGTTATATACCGGCCCTTGTGTATGTGTTTAAAGCATGTATAATTCTTGTACGGCTTATCCTTTTTTATTTTCTAGTCGAAAATTTAAGGGAAATCATCCACAATCTGAGTGACAATGTCTTGCATGTTGTCGTTAATTAAACAATTTCGACTTTCTTGATGACAATCTGAGCGACAAGACGTGTGCTGCATTTTCAATCAAACACATGAATATGTTAGCCTCTTTTTGACAAAGAACTCACACTATCATTTTCTCAACAACAATCGACATGATGGTGGAAATTGTCGCTGTTTTGATATATTGCATGATTTCGTGGCCATTTATTCGAAAATTTCTTCAACGATTTATTCGAGCTGTCGTCAATATGTCTTCCACAATTTTCTATTGTCTTGTACCCATCGTTTAAGATGTCTGAAGGACATGGCCAACTGGGTAGGTTGCCGTGGATTGAGAGATCGAGTTATTTGGCTACATTTAATTAAGGTCCTTTTGTGTTTAATATGGTCAACACTATCAGCTGTTAAGTTTAAACATGGAAATAAAGATTTACAAAGAAATTTATCTGAAGAAAATGATTTATTTATATTTAAGAAGAAACAGCAAAACATTTTACATAAATAAACTGGTATATGAAGCTCAATCCTTTTTAGATATAACATTAAAGAAACTAACGCAGTTTAGCTTTAAAGATTCGCTCAGTCCTGAATAAGCAGAAATTTAATATAAGGGGCAATTATGAATAAAATTCCGCTAGAAAATTTTCCCGGGGGACAATTCCAACTAATAGCAAGTAATAGGGAAAACAAAAAATTCTAATTGGAAAAGGGAGAAATTTCTCGCGGAATTTTATCCATAATTGCCCTGATAATGAATAGCTTTGATTTCTGTTAATTTATATTAACGAGAGTTCACTGTACATTTTGTTTTTTCAAGGAAGATTTTAAATATTTTTTTTATAAAAATTATTAAGGCTTTATTTATAAAGGCTTTTTAAGAAAAATTTTGTATGAAAATTTGTTTTAAAAACCATTTATAAAGCCTTAATAAGTTTTATTAATAAGGCTGGTAATACTTGTATTTGAAATAAAACAAAATATCAATATGCATGAATATCTTAAGCAAGGAACTATTACAAATGAATTATACTTTTAAAATTTTTTGTTGCCAAAATTTGTCACCCCTCAACTCTATTCTCTTCCCGTCTCACTATCTGAACACTTACAATCAATACATTTCAATACACAAAACTCAAAACTCATAACCATTAGTCATTTAAACAAAGAAATATTCAAGTTATTTATAAATATGTCATAACAATAAAATGCAATAGAAATTAATTAAAAGAAATTTGAATGTATTTTAAACAACAAGCAATAGAATGTATCTACATATTAATTACAACAAAGTAATTTTTTTATTTTTTTTTCAAAATTCAAAAGAAAAGAAAATAAAATTTAAGAAAATTGAAAGTAAATTGTACTTACTTTAAGAAAAAATTTAAAAAAAAAACCAATCAAGTATTTCTTAGAAAAAAAAAAAAGAAAATAATAATAATAAGAAAAAACAAATGGCAAAGAATTATAAATTTTAACACTGCTTGCATGGCAGTTATCAGCATAATAAACGAAATGAAATGTCAAAATTAAAAAAACAAACCATTAAAAATTGAAGTTTTAGGTTTAAAGAAAACATGATATTGTTCAATCTGCACTGAAATATTATCAAAAGCTTGGTCAATAGTTAAATATTTAAAAATTTATTTAAGCTAAAACGAAAACTGTAATAGTTATTAAACATTTGTTATTTTAACAAAGCATCTTGGTACCAGGATATTATTGCTCTGTAATTACATTAACTGGAACTGATGTTTTGCTTTTGCGAACTTTAATGGCAATAACATTTACAGCCTGTCCCTCTTTTAAACCTACACCTGAACTCAACTCAAATTTGTTTATTGTTATTAGTAAACAAGAGATCAGTCAAGCTCCAAGTTATGTGGCAAATTAAGTTATATTCAAAAATAAAATAAAAATTATGCTTTAAACACAACTGTGACGAAGGACACTTTTTATGTCATCGGAAATAAAACAAGAAAATGTTCATAGATTTACTCAGCCAAAAAAGTAATATGAATAATTTTGTAATATTAATTAAAATATTTTAATTATCAATTAAAAATATTAATTAAATTTTCAGCTATAATGTATATATATAGTATCCATTAAGTTTTTGCACTCAAATTAATTAATACAATTAAAAATTTAATTTAATCAATTAAATTCTTAATTGAAAACATTAATTGATGAATATTTTTTTCTGTGCTATGTATACGTCGACAAAAGTTGTAGTCAGTAGCGAACTCTGCGATAGGTTTATTTTCATTTCTAATATCGACGAACGATAAAGCGCTGTTATCGCTTTAGCGAAGGTTTTATTATGTATTTATTTATAAAAAGTGTATGAACACACACAACATTTTTTAAAATATAAGATTTTTTTAAAAAGTTTTTTTTTATAATTTTATATTTCTAATGAATGCATTTTCATAATGTACATTAGGTTTGTTCATTTACTTTCTTAGCAGAAACTTTCAACGAGAGAGTAAAGCAGAAATTTACAAAATTACTCTCCCAGACACGAAAAAGTAAATATGAACGCTTTACTTGTAAAAACTTGCAAGAAAATTTTATTCATATCAGAACCATGGATGGAAATCATGATACAATTGAACTTTTTCTGATGTATTTTGGACAATCTTGTTTGATAGTATTTTATATAATAAAATTTTTTAAAGTTTCGTGTATTATTTACTATGTTTATGATTTTTCAATATTTTTTAATTCTGTCCTATTAATAAATACAAAAATGTCACATTCCATCTCTGATCAGATATGATAAAAAAAAAACAAAATTCTTTGACCATAAAATCGTATTTATGTGGCCCAATCAAAGAAAAACAATAAATTTCAGAGAGTTTTCAAATAATTAATTTGAAAACAAAACACAGAACAGTACCTAGATTCACTAACTTTTATTAGGATAATCGTATCGCTATAATAAATATGACGAAAATTTATCGACTTTGCTATTCAGTAACATATTTTAACGATATTCGCTGTCGGTTGGAGGAAAATAAAATAAAGTCACAAGCTCAAATTCATTGAGTTTTTCTTTATCATTATTTATGCTTTTCGCTTATTTTTACATTTTCTATATAGAGATACCAAAAAATATTGAATTAAATAGCGATTAAGATAAAAGAAATTACGGAATCACATTATCGTTACCACAAGCGAATAAATATGTCGATAAATATTACGATTTTCGGTTCGCAAAAAATTACATAATCCAGGTACAGCTCTTTGGATAATTCTTGCAAATTAAAATTTTACTAGTAATAATTTCTAAGAATTTGTTTGTCTCTCAATTTTTTTTCTCTCTTTTGACGCTCTCTCCTTGCAAACTTTTTGAGTTAAGGAACACTTTCCAGTAACAATTGTTATAAATTCGTAACAATTTTTAGTAAATGAACAAACCTATTATTGTCGAATTATCAGCTGCTACTTTTACATATAACAATTAAAATGTATACAAATTTTGTTTACTCAAAATCTTTGGAACGGCTTTAAATATTAATTAATTTTTATTGAGAAATTTAAATTCGTGGTGTTTTATAAAATCGTCCTTCGTCCCAATTGTGTTTATAACTTAAATACTTTTATGTTTAAAATATTTCGAGAACCAAGACCATTTATACTTTTGTAAAAGTATTGAATATTTCCATGACACTCGTTTATATAAATAAATATTTTTTAATTGGCCATTTTCTTAAGAAATTTTGCGAATGAAAACAAAATATTATTGGAAATTTCAAAAGAGAGAAATTTTTTAAATTAAATTAGAGAAATAATTATGTTCAAAAATTTTCTTTTCATTCTTATGATCTCATTTTTTTAGTTAATAAACACATACATACACATATGTATTTTCTTACAAAATTTAGTGTCTAATGGCATTTTCTTTTCTGGAAAAAAATGTTACACTTATTACACTTTTCAGTGAAAATTCGCGATAAAATGATTTTCAGAAATATACATTTTATTAGAAATTTTTATATCATCCTTGCGAACTTAAATTTTTTCTTTAAAAGCCTGACCCACGATATCGACAACTTTCGACTTTTCGCACACTTACGTTCAAGTCGGACGTTGTCGAAATCGTTGGTTTTGGCCTTCATTGATTTTTTTTTTAATTAAAAGTTAAAAATGTTACACTTTGTCCAGAAAAGAAAACGACATAACCTTAAACTTTAATAATACTAAAAAATATTTTAAAAATAGTATATATTTTCAAAATTTTGTTCGATTATAATGGCCTGGGGAAAGGCTTCTTGATTTTAAAAAGGCTGAAACAGTTTTAAAGTAGTCATGGAAAGTTATTATATTGTTTTTAAATTAAAATGACTAAATTATTTAAGTAAAGTTAAAAATTAAAAGTTCATTTTATGTGAAACAAACAATCTTAGAAATGGAAATGTAAACACCTCGATTTTGTGTATTGACTCAATGATTTTGTATGACAAAGAAAAAGGGAAATAAAATTTTTATCAACAATTTTGTAATATCAATTAAACATTTTATTGTATATCTTAAAAAAAATTCCTTACAAATTTTGACTAAAGCACACTTGAAATACAAATATTTTTTAAAAGAATATGGCCGTAACTCATCTCTTCATATAAAAACAAAAACAAGATTTGAAGAATTTTAAAAATATTGTTTTTGTTTTTCATACAAATTCTTCATCAAATAAACTCAAACAAATTTAAGCTTTGTCTTGCCTTTTGTAATTCTTGGAATTTGTATGCAAGTCAAAAAACAAATTTTCGAAATGTTGCTTCTGTTTTCTTGTAAATATCACTTAGATGACTTACTTGAGAATTACACGATCATGCTTTGAATTTAAAATTTCAAAACACTAACACTTTTTCACTAATACCTTCGCATACTTTTAAAATTTGCTGCGAATTTGCTTTGTAATTTTCTTTCCAATTCTGTGCTCAAATTTAAAGGCAAAGAAACAGCTGACAGCAATTGTAATGAGCACATTTCGTCGGGTGGTTACTGGTTTGCCGCACAGAATATTAAAATATATTATCATTATTGCGGCAAACCAGTAACCAGACGACGATTTGTCGTTTTTGTTGTGCAAAACTTGAAACAAAATTTGGTCGTGTCACTTTAGTGTTAGGCGCTGAATCAAAGAAAATTTTAATTGAAAGTATTAATGAAGAAGCGTGAAAACGTGTACATATATTCCTTAAATCGTGAGATTTGGAATGGCACGATTTGCCAAATCGCATTAACTGAATACTTTTTTGTATTAAAACGTTTAATTAAAGAAGGTGTTTTTAAGGCATATAAAACATAAAGCGCCATAAAAATCCTTTATAGGAACACAAAAGCAAATAAAATTTTATTTGAATTCGTTTTTCGATTTTTGAAACTTTCACAAATGTTCGAAAAATTTGTTTACTTCTATGTGAAGCCTATATTGATTTTATGCTGTAAAGTTTATATTTTTACGTATCGTTATCGAAAATGTGAAATTCTTAGTTTTAAGTAGAAATAAAAATACAGTAATTTCCGCTTAATTGACTTTAAAAAAATTTATGACTTCTGATGCAATTAGCCGTCTAAATCAATTATCCGATACTCTGTTCACTAACACAATCAAAATAATTCTGTTCAATTGATCCAGCGTGATCAATAAACCGATATACTGTATGATATAGCAAAAGAAGTTGCAAAAAAAAAATCAAATTCTGATATTTTTTAATCACACTTTGTATATCTTGTAAATGGTGTTTTTTTTATAGAGTGACACAAGTTTAAATCATAATAAGACAAGGAAATATATTTTTAATATCAATGAAACGGGCTTTATTGGGAAGAAAATTTTATGAAATTAATGTTTAAATATGATTTCTGCCATGTGGCCGCCACGGCTGGCGCGTAGACGGCACAATCTGGAACACCAATTTTCAACAACTTTTCTCAGCGTTTGCGGCCGTATTTCGCCGATAACTCTTGGAATGTTGATTTCCAGGTGTTCAATTGTTTGTGGTTTATCGAAGTAGACAAGTGACTTACTATAACCTCTCCAATGGGGTTGAATCACACAATATTGGTGGCCAATTAATTGGGCCATTACGTGAAATTATTTTTTCATCAAAAGTTTCTTTGAATAAATCAATTGTAGCGTCCGCTATATGGCATGTGGCTCCGTCCTGTTGGAACCACATATCAGCAAGATTAATGCCACGTAATTGAGATACGAAAAAAATTTAGAATCATGTCCCTATACCGTTCAGCATTGACAGTAACATAGTTTTTGAAGAGATATGGGCCAATGACTCCGCCAGTCCATACAGTTCATCAAACAGTAATTTTCTGTGGATCTAATGGTGTTTTGACAAAAGCTTGTGTACTCTCCTCAGTCCAAATACGACAATTCTGCTTATTTACGTACCCATTTAACCAGAAATGGGCTTCATCGGAAAATAAAATTTTGAATGGAAACTCAAAATCAATATCAATTTGTTGCTCAGCCCATTCGCCGACTTGTCGGTGCATCGAGTCGATTCATAATGAAATTTCAAAGCAAACTAAACAAAAAGCAACTATCAGCTGTTAAATGGGTGCTCAAATAAAGCAGTGATGCCAACTCAAAGTTGTGACACTTAAAAAATAATAAACATTATAACTCTACAGAAAATACTTTTGCTTTTTCACCAGTCCGTCTCGTATTCGCATACAACTTTTAACTTTCTAAGATCTTTGTTTTTTTTTTAAATTTATTTGTAGTACCTTCGAACACTTAATAATAAGGAATCAGCGCAAGCTTAAACGCTGGTTTAATAGAGCTAAACTTAAATTTATATAAGGTTTCAAAAGTAAAAATAAATAAAACACATTAAACGCTTTGATTTCAATGAAATGTTTAACAAATAAAACGAAACCCAAGTGGACACTTTTCTCTATATTTTGTATATAAAATTTTCATTGCATGTTTTTTGGGCAAATCAATTAATCTAGGATTAACTAAGCGGGAACTACCGTAAAAGTTTTCACATTTTTTCCGAATCTTATTTAGTCCCGGTTCACACGTTTCAACTTTTGGTTGCTCAACTCGTAATTCAGCTGCAAGAAAGACAGAGACGGAAGTAAAAATTTCTCTTTTTTTCTTATAGCTGAATTACGAGTTGAGCAACAAAAGTTGAAACGTGTGAACCGGGACTTATAAATTATTTGATGTACATTTTATTGTTATAATATTTTTATTTCTCCTTTAACATTTGCAAATTTGTTGGATAGAACGGTTTGAATTTTCTGTAAAAATACAAATTTATTTTGTTTTTAAGAACAAATTTTAATATTCTTTGTTTAACATAAAAATAATCAGAAATAATTAATTAATAAATTAATTAAATAAATAAAAATAATCTCTGCAAAAGATTTCATTATTTGGATTATTTAACTCCCGAGAGAGATTTTGAATTCTAAAATATTTTTTTAGTCTACTTTCGATAATAATTTAAACAAATATATAATTAATAAAGAAAAACCTTGAACTATCGCTAATTATAGTGTTAGCCTTGATTATAAAATTATTGTACAACTGAAGTTTGAAAAAAAAAATTAAGCGATTAAACAACAAAAATTTAAAATTCTTATATAAAAGCATTATAACTGCCAAGAACTTTAAAATGTTAAATGTTCTCTAAATGTTAGTTAAATATTTTAAAAATTAATTAAAACCCAAAATTATGTATCCATAAACAAAAAGAAATTACTACTAGAATATGCAAAAATAAAAAAAACTACAAACGGAAAGAGCATAAAAAATCAACAACTTTAATTGTTGCAATTTTTTTTATATTTTTAATAAATTTTCTAATTATTGTTTTCGTTGTTTTTGGCATAAATAACCTAACATGATACGAGCTTAACAAAAATTGAAGTGGATAAAAATATAAATATAAAAACTTTAGAAAAAAGTTAAATTTTTCTTTGTCACTTCAAATATGAATGAAATAAAAACAATTTTAAAAGGGTAAAAATTATTACAGACATATTTGAAAAAATATTACAACAACCTTTACGAAACCTAAAAAAACAACAATTGGTGTTTTGTTACTAAAATTGTAAAGCATATAAAACAAATGATTTCGCTACCTTAAATAAAAAAATATACTGCCCCACATGTAAGAACTAGAAGCAAATAAAGAAAAAAACATTAATAAAATTTAATTAAATAAATTGAAATAAAAAGAATGCAATATTTCAATATCAATGACCTCTTAGTAAAAAAGCATTCTGCTTGCTATTTGTAAAAAAAAAAAATTGCTTTTTATAGAGAAAAAACAAAACCTATTTAGCAATACTTGTCGAATTCATTTCCTGTCGAAGTTTCAAATCAACAAAGCCAGGAATATATAAATTTGATAATGAATTACATATAATTTATTTGATAATGGAACACTATAACTAGGTGAATAAATAAATGAGAAACAAAAATAAAATAAATAAATTTTAACCAGAAACGAAATATATATTTACAAATCAATAAAAAAAATATTAATATTAAATTTCAACTTTATAAGTAATCATATTGATTTGAAATATAATAAAACCATAACTAACTGCCTGTCCCACGTTGTCACTAGCAAATGTTCGATCGACAACTTACACGTACATACTATCAGCCTAACCCACGATGTCGATCGACAACTCGATCGACTGACGACAAGTCACTCATTATAGTTCGTTTGAGCGACCCACTAACTATCGACTTGTCGGTCGTCAGGCTTTACGTTGTTAACGTAATGCATTTACTCATTGTCAAATTAGCATATTGCCACATCAAAAATTTCACAAACAAAACGCTACTTTACAAATAAAAAGCGCTGAAATGTGAAAAGTATTCCATAAAAATGCAACTCTATGCTACTTATGATTAAGATTAAGAGTTAACGTGAACTTTAACTGACAGTTCTTCATACAAAACTTGCCGTTAAAGTCCCTGTTAGCTTTTAATTGTACATTGTGAAAAGGGCCGTTAAAGTTTCTACAAATAAATAATAAAAATAAGAATAATAAACATAAGACAATACAAAAAAATTAAAAAGTTATTTTCAAAATTTTGTGTGTGAAATATAAATAAATATATAAGTTGAAATGTGTAGATACTCCTAAAATAATGCAAGCGGATTGTAATGAAGAATGGACGGGAGTAGCACCAATGGCACAAGCAATCTATTGAAGTGGAAAGAGTAATGTGCCTAATTGAGAGTGTTTTAGAAGAATTGGTTAGATAAATTGCACGTATACACATTCATACATATATATGTATGTATGTAATTCAAAAAGAATTATGTGACAAAAATGCATGTTTGTGAGTTAAATAAATAAAATAAACGCAAAAAAATTAACATTTTTATTTTTGATTTTCATAAATGTAAATTTTTTTAAAAATTTGGTATTTATGTGTACTTTTTTGTTTTGTCGACAAGCACAAACCAAGTGACTGATTTTGACATTTGTTGTCGTTTGAATTATCATAGTGGGTACCAAATTTGTATGGAAATGGTTACGTCATCGTTCGCATGCATTGTCGATCGACTTGTCGTGCTGAACAAGTTTAGTGGGTCCCAAATCAGCTGTTTGTCGTTAAAAATGATTGCGAACGACAACGTTCGATATCGTGGGTTTGGCTGTATGTATATTGAAAACAACAACAAATTTTCAAATGTTATTGTTGTTTCCAATACAAATTGTCGATCGAACGTTTGCTAGTGAGATTGTGGGACAGGCAGTAAGTTTATACTTATGAATGTAAAAAAATACAAATTTAAAAAGATTAAAAAAGATACACACGTGTACATGATATATGTGCATATACATACATAATATCTATATTATACATATGTACATACACGTGTATAATTTTACATCTTTTATCTTGAAATATTGTTTTTCTATAATGTTTTAAGTGCATTCGATTAAGATTATTAGCGTTTTGGGGTGATTTTATTAATTACCAATTATGATATGGTCTTAAATATTTGCTTCTCAAGATTTGTTAATAAATCTATCATGATATTGTATAAATATAATTGAGTCGAAAGATGAACTTTGAAGAATTCGTCGCCAAAAACTAGTTGTCACAATTTGCCGCTTGAAACTTACGGCCTGTCCCACGATGTCACCAGAAATTATTCGATCGACAACTTGTATTGCGAACAACAATAACATAAATTTTTTTGTTCTAAATGCGAACGATAAATTCGATTGAAAATTTACATTAGAAACAAAAACAAAGAACTGAAATCTGTTTTTGTTTCCAATGTACATAAATATTCGATCGAACGATTTCTGGTGACATCGTGGGACAAGCGGTTAATTTAAACGCCATTTTATTTCTTTTAAAATTTTATACACACTAATGAAAATTGGAAAAAATGATGAAAAACTTTTCATTTCATGCATTAAACAAATTTCTTTATGAGCCTTTGACAATATAATAAAGAAATTTATCAAAAATCATTGAAAAACTGTTTAAAACAAATTTGAGACTGATTGAGAAAACAAGTATAGCAAACTCATCACACCTTTGATAGTTTTCAAATCAGGTTTGTGTCGAAATCGTGTTTCATCACATACCTGAGTGCCTCTGCGAAATCCCACTCTGAGAGTTACAGTTGTTATTATGAATTTTCCTGAGGTCTAATCGTCACTTTCAATAACGAGCTGATTCGATCACGTTTTTTCAGTTTGAGATTATGGCATTCGATATCTAACCATATTATTTCGTTGTTCGATAGTGAGTGCCATAATCTCAAACTGAAAAACGTGATCGAATGAGCTGGTTATCGAAAGTGACGATTAGATCGCTGTTTTTCCATTTTTAATAACTGTTTGCTTTAAATCAAGTCGTTATAAAATATGGCAACGACAAATTTAAAGTCTTGTCAACATAATATCGCCAGTTGTAAAGCAGCTACCAAGGCGCATTTATTAGGTGGCAGCACTACACCAGGTGACTAAAGTTATACCAAGCCAAATGTCAAATTTTAATTGTGTAGGTATATGCCTTAAAGAATGCTTTTATTTGGGTATCCATGAACACCTATCGAATATTCAGTTTTGTATGGTGTTTGACATTTCCTATAAGAAACATACAATCTGACGATGCTACCCCATTTTGAAAAGATGGTAATTTATACCAACAAAATACATGTGGTTATTGCTGTTGTAATATTTGTTGTAGAAATGCGGATACCTGATTAATGTGCCTTGGCAGCTACCCAGCAAAAAAAAAATGTCTGATTAGAAAGCACTAACAACTGAACGAAGCAATGTAATGCTATACTATGTATGTATATATTATCAAGAATGATAACTACAAGATTACGCCAATCAGAGAGTTTACCGTTAGACGTGACGTCACACGTCTATTGTAAGAGTTGCCATAAAGGCTGGGAAAACTCAAATGAAAGACTTAAAGCATAAGTATGGGAAACTAAGAAATTTAAACAAAGAAATCGCAAAAAACAAATTCTATTCTATTATTTTATTTTCTCTACAAAAATGTTTCTTATTTGTTATTGAGAGTTTCTGTTATTGTTCTATTAATCTTAACAAAGCGCTTAATTTTGAATTTTATTAGTTATTTAATATATTCTGTGTTAATACATAGCACCAAATCGAAACATACCAAAACTAAAGACTCTAACTATGATATATTTTTAAATAGCTATTTTCTAATATAATTCACACTGAATTTGTTGTTTGTTTGTTTAGTAATATTTTTTTAATAAAAATATTACTAAAATATTAGAAAGTAAAATTTTAAATTTTAAAACATCAAAAATGGTATATAATTTTACCAAATAAACAAATAACAAATTCAGTGTGAACGGTACTAATATTTTGTTGGCATAACACCCCTTCTAGCGGGTACATTATACAAATGGAATGACATATTTATATGTATATATACATTCATAAAAATATGTGTGTATGTACATAAAGGCTCAGTTAGCCGACTGTAATGTAATGTAACTGTAACGTAGAAAACAGCTGATCGACATTTTTATATGAAAATTAGGTTACGTTACATTACATCTCTATAACCATTTTCATTACTTTTCACATAACAAAATCGATCAGCTGTTTCTTACTGTTGCAGTTACTTTACATTACAGTCGGCTAACTGAGCCTTAAGTCTGTATTAAGAAGTGGTTGCACTTTTGTGAGAATATGCTCTGCTATAAAAACGCTTAAAAAATCTTAATTTTTAACGTATTGCTGATGTTATGAATGGTAAAGTTTAAAGCACCATTGGGTGCGGCTTGAAAAACTCTTTCAGATGATCTATTTTGTTAAATGTTGTCTTAAGAGAAAATATGCAAAAAAAAACTACAAAAATAAGCATTTTAAAACTTTGTATATCGGTTAAAAATCAATTATCTAATTACGGATAATATTAAAAAAATGGTAAATACCTACAACAAGAACAATATTGTCTTCTTGTTCGTAAGTAACTGCAAAATTAAAAAAGTGTGATTATTATATGTCAAATTTTCTTCACCGAACTTAGCAAAACCAGTACTTGTATAGCGGTTGGCAACCCTGCAGTCAAAATAGCTTTAAAAATTTTCATAAAAAAAATAAACCAAATTATCAGCCAATAGAAACGGAGTGTGCGTGACGTCACACGTCTACTATTTTTTTTTGCACTGGCGTAATCTTTTAGTTTGTCATTCTTGTATATTATTACTTCTGTGAAGCACTTTAGTAAGGCTTTTTGGAAGTTAAACGTATTGCTTCTAGCTGGCTCATCTCGAACAAACTAATTGTATCGCTTACAGTTAGTTATTTTGTGGTATTTTCCATTATCAAGTGCAAATATTTTTAATAAGATTTAAATGGTGGAGACCATAAAAAAATTCTGGGAGTGGTTCTTGGAAACTCCTTCTTCCTATAAGAAGGTATAGGTCGTTCATAGCAACCGAATGAAACTTCTTCCTACACGTGGGATACCCTGGCTCTTTGGCTACGTGCCTTTGCCATTTTTTGTTCCATTTGAAACACAGAACACACAAAAAAAAATCATAATATCGTAGGATGCATTCATATGTTGACATTCACCGATAATTTTCGATAACGACAGTTAGAATATCATTTTGAAGTAAAGAACGTAAAATAAATCGTTTTGTTTTGATGTTGACAAATATGACAAGTATGAATAACATTTTAAACCATGAGAGATAAATAAATAAATTTTCAATTAATATCCAAAAAATCAAACATCTTTAATATTGCGTACATTTGCAAGAGTTACGAAAAATTTCCATAACCTGACATATTTAATTTGGACATCCTGCATCTCGGCTTGTGTTGTAACAGGGTGCCAAGGGAACACAGCTTCTAACAGCTTAGGTTTTCTTCCGAATTTTGTTCCTACATTACAACTGAGATTCCAAATTGGAATTAATTTTCGAGACAAATCATTAAATTACATTATTATACTTCAAAGGTTAATAAAAAAGAATTGCACTTCCCCTATTTCAAGATATAAAACTATGATTTCAAAACATTCCTCATTGTTTATCAGAAAAATATATTTCAAAAATAATTTCCATACAGATTTATTTATAAAAATTATTAAGTCTTAATAAAACAGATTTGCATACAAAATTTTTCTTATTAAAACTTTACAAAGCTTTAATAATTTTTATAAATAAGGCCGATAAACAATATTTCATGGCAAATATTTTAATTATGAGTGGATTCACATACGTAAGTTTTCTTTAATCATCTCTTGAACTTGCTTTTGCCTTTACTCCAGCCATTTTCTCCGCTTAACCCTTGACACGCGATAATAATAACGTTATTTGATAACTAGAATGTGTAGTGACATCAAATAACGTTATTATTGTCAGTCTGGCGCTGAGTTTGTAACAGCAGACCTGTAGATCTCTGTAGAGAGCTGTGAGCGATATTGTTGTCATATATGCAGCACATAATTTTTGAGAATAAAGTTTAAATTTTCTTGCGAGAAATCACGAATTGTTTATTTCTCAATTTTCAAAAATATAGTGAATATTTTTGTAACGAAAATTCTTCATTTGGGCGAATATTGCTTTAGTTTTCAACCTCAGTTTAAGCGAAAAATTTCGCCCTACTCTCTGTCTCCCTCTCTCACAAGTAAACTCCGCGTATGTGAATTCACTTTCAATTTTCAAATTATTTCAATAGTAATAAAAACAAAGTAATAAAATAATATCTTTGAAAAATATAAAATAATATAATATAAAGAAAGTTTCGTTTTAAAAACTAATTTAAAAGTACTTCTCAATAACAAACGATTTCAAATTCCTATATCCTTTTTATTCAATATAATTTAAGCAAATAATTACTATATTCATATTGTATGTTTAAATAATAAAACTCTACATTTTAAAAAGAAATATAACTATATTTAAAATTAAAAAAAAAACAACAAAAATGTTTAAAACAAAAACAAAATATCTATTTTCTCTACGCTAAAAAACTTATTCCCCAAATATATAAAAAGATATTAATATTAAAAAAAAATAAAAGAAAAGGAAATCCCAAAAGTATAGAAAAAAGTATATTTTAGTATTAAATAAAAATCAACCAATAAATAAAACACAATAACAACTGCAACCTACCAATCAACACAACCCACTTCATTCATACTTTGAAAAAAAAGAAATAATTAAATAAAACAAATAAAAATACATTACAAACGAAATCGTCTAAAAAGAAACCTTAAAATACATTCATTATTATTCGTAAATTTTACACGTGATTGTAATTACATATACTTTTAAAATTTAGAGTTTAGTTATTTTTAAATTTTAGATATTTCATATAAATATATACATTTACATTGTCATCATAAAAATATAAATACATACATATACTTACATACAAATACTTCGATTAAATAATAAAAAAATTAGTTAACGAATTGCATAAAATACATTTTTCATGTGCATATTTTTTATGTACAAAATCATTACATACATATATAAACTTTATGAATACATAAATACATCCACACATACATACATATGTAAATTTAGAATACAATACCATAATAAAAGTTTTATGGCAAAATTTAAGAGCAAAGTGATATAAATTATAAAAATATTTAATTAAATAAATAAATATAAAACAAAATCTGAAAGTGAAATGATGTTTTAATATTTTATCACGCAAAACGAATGGAGTAGTTTTTCTTCTCTTAATTGATTTTGTAAAAAAAATAATAAAGGGTGTTTTTTTATTGAGGTATAGAACTTTAAGTTGGCATCACTTTTTTAACTGGCGGCCATTTTGTCAGCTGTCAAGTGATTAATATTTAGTTTGGTTTGCCATTTCATCATAAACAGGTTGACAAAAGAACAACGCTTTCAAATCGTGCAAATTTATTTCGAAAATCATGGTTCAGTTCGCGAAGTTTACCGCAAGCTCCGTCCATTTTATGGTCGACATAATCGTCCATCAGAGCAATTAATTCGGTTAACCATGGATCGTTTTCGCACTACGTTTACTCTATGTGATAATACGCATCCGCAGAGACGTCGAACAGTGCGCACCGAAGAAACAATTGCCGCTGTAGAGCAAAGTGTTGAAGAGGACCCGAATGAATCGATTCGCCACCGTGCACAGCAATTGGAGCCGACTAACCGACTATTTTGTTCCCGAATTGGATGGCATGAATGTGGATGAGTTGTGGTTCCAACAAGACGGCGCTACATGCCACACAGCGCACGTCACAATCGATTTATTGAAGGAAACATTCGATGAGCGCATAGTTTCGCGGAATGGACCTGTCAATTGGCCACCAAGATCGTGTGATTTGACACCATTGGATTATTTTCTTTGGGGATATGTGAAGTCGCTTGTCTACGCCAACAAACCAGAAACGTTAGGGGACTTGGAAGCCAACATTCGTGGCGTTATTGCCAACATACGGCCCCATATGCTCGAAAAAGTGGTTGAAAATTGGACCTGTAGAATTGGCTTTATTCGAGCCAGCCGCGGCGGCCACATGCCCGAAATCATATTTAAACATTAATGGCATAAAATTATCCTTCCAATAAAGCCAAATTGATGGACATTAAAACGATTTTCTTGTGTTTTATTTCAATTCGAAGTTCTATACCTCTGAAAAAAAAACACCCTATAATTGAAGTTTTAGAATTTTTTATTGTGTGTAAAGGTTCAATCAAACGTCCCATAACCATAAACATAAAAAACAGCTGTTCAAACCAAACTTATGGGCAACGCTGTATTTGATTAAAGGTGAGTAGCTATAAAGCCATTGCCGTGACTATAACCATAGAAACCAGTTGAATTTTGGTTTTTCGCAGTAACAAAAGTTATTAGATTTAGTCCCATTTGGTGCCAGAAGTGCCCCTATTATCTGCCATTAATCCACTGAATTCCCATGATGAAGCCCCTGATATCGTCCAGTTTGCACTTACCGATGTCACTAATGCTCTCATGGAAACGTCCTCGGCCCTGTTCTGAAAATCACGGTGATTTCAAAAACAAACTCTTAATAGCTGGCTTGTTGTTGTGGATTTTTAATGTATTTTAACTTTTTGTCATGTATAATAGACTATTTTATTGGTCGCATTCATAAGATGTAGCTGTTGAGCTAAACAGTTGTGAAACTGTTGACAACTGTTGGCCCCAACAGTTACGTCTTACAAACCGCTTGATGGATAAAATTTAGTTTTATATCTTTATTTCGTTTCTTCATCGCATTTTTAATGTAAAATATAACAAATATTTTCTCCTGTCACCTAAGAAAGCATAGAAAAGGCATAACTCTATCGATCAGCTGTTTAGGCTGAGCACAGCATGTTGACTATGGGTAGCGAAACAATTTTGTGATGGAAGATTACTCAACTGTTGAAAAATCTCACTTTGACCCATTTAGAGTTCCTCAATCGAGTCAAAATGTATAACAGACCCCCACTAATTTTGGAGGGCCGACCCACCTATGCCAGTGGCACACCGTGCAAACATTTAAAAAAATCACCATTTTTGGCACTTTAAAAGAAAAAATCAGCGAAAAGGCTGTTTTTTTTTTGGAGTTTATTTTTCTCTTTAGAAATTTATTTAGTCAGAATCATGATACAATATTATAAAGGTACAACCACATTTGACGTATAAAATTAATTCTGGGGCCTAATTCCCGCATTCGATTGTGAGCGAGTTATTACTCGAATGTGTGAGTTTTTTAACTTTTGGGATTTTCGCATTCGGTTTCGAGTAACACATATCGAAATTTCTAATGACAGCATTCGGTAACGTGCATACATTCGAATGCAACCGTTCGTGTTTTTACTCGCAAGCAAAAAGGCATTCGAAATCATGTTTAACATAGAAAAAGCGATGAAAAAGAAAATGTATGTTCAATATTAGACTTATTTATTTATAAATGAATGAATGCACAAATGTACTTATAAAAAAAATACAAATTAAAAAATTTCTTGTTGGCTTTAAATATTTATAACAAAACACATTGACTTGGTAAATAATGTTTTGCCTAAGAGTTGTCGGGGAAAATAAAAAAAAATCAACCAACTCTGGGAGCATCTAAATAACAAATTAACTGCTTCTAGTCAACCAATAAGAGAATTGAAAATGTGGCTAGTGCTCTATTCTCTAGCTTTACACTAATTTATTATTATTTAGTTATTAATTAAATTAAAATTAAAATAACATTTATGTATATTCGTTTCTTTTTTCTGCATATACATACGTGTGTATGTACGTACATACATATGTTTTTGCACACATACATATATACAAACATATGCTTTTGCTTACAATTTATTCAGTGTTGTGAAATGAATTTATATATATATATATATATATATATATATATATATATATATATATATTTGCCTTTTTCCAACACTAAAACAAAAACTCGATTCGCTTGGTAGCGAGTGACATCATCGGAAAATTTCTTGCCATCGAAATTAATTTCTATTCGAATGCAATTCCGATCACGAGTGCAGGAATTAGGCCCCTGACTTTTGTCCCAATTATTTGGTTACTGTTTTTTTTTGTAAAGAGAGAGGAAAGCGTTGCCACACACATATAATGGCAACTTTTATATTAGTAATGCTTTTTGAAATGTGTAATTTGAGTTTAGAAATTGTAGTTAAACACACATTTTTTTTAATGTTAATTGAACATGAGAATAACGAAATCTGTGTGTCATAAGACCTACAAAAGCAAATATTTGATTAATTATTTAATTCAATAGATAACAAAAAAAAAAAAAACGCCTCACGGCTAAGGATGAAACTTCGTTCTTAAAAACATCGATATAAAGAAACGCCGCAAATAGAAGCGATACATCGATTTTTTATTAGTGGAATTCACGGTTGTTTCATACATATAATACACATGCGCATATACTTCGTGTGCAAATTTATTGCTGGTTTACATCAAGCACAACACACATGCTGCCACATTTGTATTTGAGGTAAGCACCTTTCAAAGCTCTTAAATTTGTTCTTGTTTCTTTGCAAAGTAACAGCAAGCATTGTTGTCGCCGAGATCTGGTTGGCTGTTGTGCTCTCGTCGGTGTGAAAGTGCAAAAAGCTCTTTATAAAAGTTTGCACATGGTGCATATGGCTTGGACGTAGCTGAATAAGAGTTAATGCTTTGTTGATATATGTATACAACAAACACTGTTCTTCTTTTTTGTTTGCTAAGGACATGGCCTATGATTGGAATAGGAACATGTAATTATCACATTTCTCCTTAAAATGGACCACGTGGTCTAACAGTGTCCTTAAGAATGCTACAACCCATTAACAATTTCATCCGAATAATGTAAGGCAGCTACGTCCAAACACACATACTCTAATATATGTATTTCAGATAAACAGCCTTGTTATTGTTTCTTTGCAAAGACCAAAGATGTCGCAGAGATCTGGAGGCAGATCGCGGCACTCGTTATCGAATTACGAAATATTTCCATATAAATTCTATTGAAACATTTCGTAATTACGTTCGATAACGATTGCCGCGATTTGCCCCCTGCTGGGATGTTGTGCCCTCGTCAGTGTGAAAACATAAAAGGTCTTTTGTAAAACTTTGCACATAGTGCGTATAGCTTGGACGCAGTTGATGTAAGGCAATACACCATAGAGTATAAAGACAAAGTTCCGCCTTGATTCAGTTGGAAATTTCCTTCTTGTTGTATCTTGCTTGCTGCCGTTGCTGGTGCTCCTGTAACTTATTTGCTGTTTACTTTTTTATAAATTTATGAAATAATTAAAATATTTTCCATTATTTTTAAGAACGTCAAAAAATTAATAAAAAAAACTCGGATTTCATAAATTAATAAGGTAGCATTAATTTTGAGAGTAAAAAATAATCGGGAAAAACGTCTGAAGGTTAATATGGCGACGAAAAGAGAGAACGGTTTTACCTTTATATGATTGTATATATCATGGTCAGAATGAAATGAAAAAAAAAATGAATTTTAATTAGTAATAGAAAAGAAAATAAAAGAAAATTATTGTCAAAATTTGACCCTTCGGATCAAAAGTCGGGACATCAAAATACATTTTAGAGGTATGGTTCCTTCGGCAAAGTTTCTTATTTTTATCCTTAGAATATGATTTTTCTTGTAATATGAGCGATTTTTTGCCTCCATACAAATAGACCCGCCCTACTGTACATACATATTATTACGATAATATAAAAAGACCCTCTCTCATTATTTTTTTCGATGTTCTATCGAAATGTACAAAAAAGGTAACGATATATTTCATTAACAACGTACGCAAGATACTGAATCATAGAGGATATACAGAGATGTCACGAGATGGAAGATAATTGTGTTTTCGGAGGTCTCGCTCATCAAATCCTTTTTACTTCTTCTTTCGCGTTGTATTATTTTAACGTAATTTCATTTTAAACTTTGTGATCTCATTCGCTGCGTAATTCTTGTAAATGAATTTGAAATTTATTTGCTGATGGTTCAGCTTTGTCTATATGCATTTCATTGTGGCTGTAACAAATCGTTAGTACACTCAAACCACACATTTTGAATACTCACAAACCTCTTATTTTATGCACAGACTTTCGAGAACTATGTATGTATTTGAGAATTTACAAGTAATAATATTTTTGAAAATTGCAAAAGAAAAATAAGCGTAATAGACATAAAGAACGAAAATTGTGAACACATAAAATCAAAAAAACTTCATCTTCAAGGCCAAATTGCAAACAATTTAGGCCTGTTTCCCCCTGTTTAGGTCCATAGGTAGCAAACCGTTCAAAATTCAAGGAAACAATCAACTAAAAAATTGTAACTAAGATCTCAATAAACGACTTCTTAGAACATATGAACTTCCTAGGAACGATTCTTAATTAAGTGAAAAATTTCCCGAAAATTTTTTAATTTAATTTCTTTGGAAATTTTGTACTTTCGCGGCTACCTAAGCGCTACCTAAACGGTGGTTTTACTATAATAATTTATTTATTATAATAATAATTTAATAATTATTTACCATTTCATAATATTCTGAGTTAAGCTCTGTTTATAACACTTCTGATAGGGCAGTAAATTCAATTAATAAAAGCATATATTCAATTAAAATATTAATAAAAAATATTAATATTTTTAAGCAATCACTTAATTGAAAAAAATTCGACAATAATTTTTCATTCAGTTTTCGGTGTCGGTATCAGTGTGATAAAGACTGGAAAAGTATTTAAATTATACATATGTATGTAGATTGAAGTTGTTTTAGATGTGGATGGGCAAATTGCCATCGGAAAGGGCTGGGATTCTACTCTGTAATTCGAAACGAAAGGAAATGCTTTCGAATTTACATGTTATAAGCATACAAATCCGGAAGAAATTTCTTTCGTTTCGAATTACACAGTAGACCCCCTGATCTCTGTTAAAGTTCTCTAAAATTATTTTTATACCCTTTACCAAAAAATGGTAAAAGGGTATATATAGGTTTGTCATTCCGTTTGTAATTTCTAGAATATTAATAAGCGAGCGATAAAGTGTATATATTCTGGATCCTTATACATAGGGCAGACGAATAAGCGATGTCCGTCTGTCCGTCTGTCTGTACGTGAAATCGGTTTTCCGAAGCTCCCAGAAAAGCTAGAGACTTCGTTCTTGGACTGGTGAGTCAGAAATGGTCGAAATAAGATTGGTATTGAAAATCAGCAAAATCGAGCAGACGGTTTCAGAGCTGGCAGACTTTTAAACTTCATTTTGCCATACAAAATAACTACCGAAAACTAGTTTTTAATAATTTTTTATTAAATAAACTTATTTTATACTTCAGTATGAATAAAATTGGTATTTCTAACTAAAAAAAAATTAAAAAAATTTAAAACACGTCTCCAGGGTTGGAAAACTTTAACTTTTTTTGTTATGCAAAAGAAACTTACTAAAACAAATTTTTCCTTTTTTTTCTATAAACTAAACATATGTAATATTCTTAAAAGAAGGAGATTGATGTAAGAAATCAGAAAAACAAAAAGGATGATTCCAGGGTTGGAAAACCTACAATTTTTGTGATATATAAAATTAACTACCGTAAATTAATTTTTTATTTATTTTTATTAAACAAACTTATTTTATACTTCACCACGAATAAAATTGGTATTTTAAATAAAAAAGAAATTTTTAAATTTAAAAAGACGTTTCCATTGTTGGAAAACTTTAACTTTTTTTCTTATACAAAAGTAACTTACTAAAACAAATTTTTCCTTTTCTTTATAAATTAAACATATCTTATATTCTTAAAAGAAAAAGATTGGTGTAAAAAATCAGAAAAATCAAAAAGGATGATTCCAGGGTTGGGAAACTGAAACTTTTTGTGATATTTTTTTTATTAAATAAACTTATTTTATTTATTTTTTTTATTAAATAAACTTATTTTATACTTCACTACGAATAAAATTAGTATTTCAAATTAAAAATTAAACTCCAAAAAATTAAAAAGATGTTTCCAGGGTTGGAAAACTTTAACTTTTTTTATACAAAAGTAACTTACTAAAACAGATTATTCTTTTTCTTTATAAATTAAACATATCTTATATTCTTTAAAGAAAGAGATTGGTGTAAGATATTAGAAAAATCAAAAAGGATGATACCAGGGTTGGGAAACTTACTCTTTCGGTGATATAAAAAATTAACTACCGAAAACTAATTTTAATTTTTTTTAAATAAATAAAATTATTTTATACTATAGTACGAATAAAATTGGTATTTCAATTTAAAAAAGTTTAAAACACGTTCCCAGGGTTGGAAAACCTTACCTTTTTTTTATAGAAAAGTAACTTACTAAAGCAAATTTTCCCTTTTTCTCTATAAATTAAAGATATCTAATGTTCTTAAAAGAAAGAGATTAGTATAAGAAATCAGAAAAATCAAAAAGTTTGATTTCAGGGTTTGAAAACCAACACTTTCTGGGATATAAAAAATTAGCTACCGAAAACTAATTTTTATTTTTTTTTATAAAATAAACTAATTTTATACTTCAGTGCGAATGAATTTGGTGTTTCAAAATAAAAAAAAATTAAAACGACGTTTCCAGGGTTGGAAAACCTTATTTTTTATACAAAAGTAACTTACTAAAACAAACTTTTTCTTTTCTACTATAAATTGAACATATCTTATATTCTTAAAAAAAAAGATTGGTATAAGAAATCAAAAAAATCGAAAAGGAGGATTTCAGGGTTGGGAAACTTACACTCTTTCTGATATAAAAAATTAACTACCGAAAACTAATTTTTATTTATTTTTATTAAATAAACTTATTTTTTTCTTAAGTACGAATAAAATTGACATTTCAAATAAAAAAACAATAAAAAAATTAAAAATACGATTCCAGGGTTGGAATACTTTAATTTTTTTTTTTGTACAAAAGTAACTTACTAAAACAAATTTTTCCTTTTTTTCTATAAATTAAACATTTCTGAAATTCTTAAAAGAAAGAGGTTGGTGTAAGAAATTGAGAAAAATCAAAAAGGATGATTTCAGGGTTGGGACACTTACACTTTTTGTGATATATAAAAGTAACTAAGTCTAATTAATTTTTATCTTTTCCTTTATAAATTATATATATTTTACGTTTTGGAAAGAAAAGTTTGGTATAGAAAACTATTAAAATAAAAACCACAGCTCCAAAGCTGGAAACTATGATTTATTTCTGGACATTAAAGTAACTAATTAAAACATTTTTTATGAATTTCCTTTTTTTCACTTAACACATTTTCTTTATTTTTTTAAGAACTACTAGATTGGTGTAAGTTACTCATGTTTTAGACTCGGCAGTTTTTCTTGAAGCAAGTCTGATTTTTTAGGAGAGAGGGGAAAGAAGAAAGAAGAGGCGTACTGACTTACTTGTACAGAAAAGTGACTTCAATTCTCTTTTGTTATTTCATTCGCAGCATTAAAACAATAGGAAAATTGAACAAGAAACCGTCTGAGTGTAAACAAACGAGCAGTTTTAAAAGAGAATTGAAGATAATTGCTTCAAGAAAAATTGCCAAGTCTAAAACATGACTAATCAGAAGAATCAAA
The DNA here is from genome assembly GCA_949987645.1 of Tachina grossa. Taxonomy (NCBI): domain Eukaryota; kingdom Metazoa; phylum Arthropoda; class Insecta; order Diptera; family Tachinidae; genus Tachina; species Tachina grossa. The sequence continues at coordinate 81,232,458 of OX465277.1, read as the reverse complement.
AATTATGATTCTAGGGTTTGAAAATTATTATTTTTTTCTTTGTAAATACATAAAAGTAACTATGTGCTTATGTGTGTATCTCTATACTACATAAACGCACTTTGGTAAAGGGTATATAAGATTCGGCACAGGCGAATATAGCACTCTTACTTGTTTTCATTTATTTTAAAAATAGGGAATATTAACAATTTAAAAAAATTGTTAAAAATTTACGGCCTTATTTATAAAACTTATTAAGGTTTTATAAAGGCTTAATAGGAAAAAATTTTGTATAAAAATTTGTCTTAAAAATCCTTTATAAAGCCTTAATAATTTTTATAAATAGAGCTGATAATATTTATAAAAATAAATAAGGCTTTATAAAACCTTTTTAAGAAAAATTTTATATGAAAATTCGTTTTAAAACCCCTTTATAAAGATTTAATAATTTTTATAAATAAGGCAGAATAAAATATTCAACTTACGCTAATGACGAAATTTAAATCTTTGAATTAAATCATTTAGTAGAAAAATACCCATGTGTCATATATTGCGATAGACCAAGAATAAATTTACCGATTTTCGGTGAAGGGTGTATGAGATTCAACACATCTGAATGTAGCACTCTTACTTGCTTCGAGTTATGACGGTTTTCAGGTAAGTGAACGATATGTATAATGACATATTCCACCCAATTATGAATAAACTTCCGCGAGAAATATCTCCCTTTTCCAATTAGAATTTTTTGTTTTCCATATTACTTGCTATTAATTGGAATTGTTCCCAGAGAAAAATTTCATGCGGGATTTTATTCATAATTGGGTGGATTATGTATTTGCTAAAATTTCGTTAAAGCTTTGAACAAACAAACCAATATTCGTAAAAATAAGTTCAAATTATCGTCCATTTATCGAATGTTCTCGTCTCAAATTTTTTTTACTTTAGTGAACATTTGATTGATTTTTAATTTTTAACAGAGCGGTCATATCCTAACTATGTACGTGTGTATGTTTATTTGTATATGTGTATGTATGCATGTATTTTAAATAGAAAATATTCACCCTTATTCTATTTGTCGTCGGCAACATAACACGACGTCGTTTTTAATGTTTTTTTTATCAAATCGGTATTCCCGTAGATAGTATTGCCATTATGTTTGGTACTCTGAAAGAAACATTGATGTTGATGTTGCCGTTCATTTTGTCGTCAGTGTTTTTGATGTCGTGTTCTGTTGTGTGCAAGCCTCAACGAATTTGAAAAATAATTTAAATGGTAAAAAAGTGAAATATAAGTAGATATAAAAATGTACATATTTATTTGAAAAAAGTTCTTAAAAAACTGAAAAATATAATATGGACAAAATTAAAATTACCAACCCCAACCAATTTGAAAAGCTTGTGGAAGAGTTGGAAAAGTCCTTTTTTTGCTAGAGGATTCCTCAGGGGTAGTTTCCTAATAATTTCAAGGTGCAGTGAGAAAGTGAGACTGCACTAAATTCCCTCGGTCCACCAATTAGAACTAGTGGTGGATGGCAAAATGTAAGGTAAATAGTGTGTTGGGAAAGTATACTGAGGCTTAAATTAAAAAAAAGGTTGCAAACAACAACAGCAAAGCAACTGAAGGCGGGGTATATAAACAATTAGCACTGAATACCTTTGGAGGAAGCTCCAAGCTCCAATAAACGTCGATCTGATCCCTTTTGTTTCAAAAGTTAGGCTCTATTGTATCCAATACATTCCTTAATGATGTTTTGTTCAGCCGAAAATATTTGTAAAATATTAAAAGGATGAACATTATTATTTTCCAAAAACATGAGAACTTATCACTTACTTTTCCTTGGGTAACTGGCAAATGCATCACTTTTGTCTGAGAAATCTTATTTTCACTATTAATTTTTTTTCATCGTCTCAATAGGAAAGAAAAACATTTTATTTTAATTTATTTACAAAGCTTTTACTTATTCAAAAATACTTTTACCAAAAATAGTAAATAAAATGAACCAGCAAAATATTGGATATGTGTATTGTATTTATCGATAAACAGGCAACGTCGTCATAACACTGTTAGAGAATACAAAGTTAGCATTGATGTTGTGTTATATTGATGTTGTTTCAAAATTGATGACGATGTTGCCGACGCCAAATAGAATAAGGGTGATTGTTTATTTTTTTTAATGCATGTATTTATTTATTGTATCTTCATATATGAACTAACAATAAGTATTCAAATCTTAAATCTATAAAAAAAATTATTAGGCCCGACCAGTGTCGGACATAAACTTAGTGGTAGTTATAAATAATACATTAGTAGTGATAATCAAAAAAAAAGGGGGGAAAGTATTTTCAAGTAGTCCCATCTGGAGTGTTAGGTATAAGAGCCCGTGTGTCCCTCTTTTTTAAGCGGACGTGTCCAGTAAAGTTCAAAATATTACGAGCAAGCGGATTAGGATGTGATTCGAGTTTTGTTAAATATTTGCCTGCGTATTTTTCAATTTCTTCAGTCACTAGTGGCATATTTAAATCACGATGTATAATAGAATTTTGGATGTACCATGGAGCCGATGTTATTAACCGTAAAATTTTGTTTTGCCTTCGTTGGATTCTCTCGACATTGGAAACTGAAGCAGTGCCCCATAACTGAATTCCGTAGCGCCATATTGGCTTCAAAAGCGACTTGTATAATAAAAGTTTGCATTCTAGGCTGAGTGTTGAGTTTCTGCCAATCAACCAATATATTTGAGTTAACTTAAGTTTCATCTGAGTTAACTTAGAGTCAATATGATGTTTCCATGTAAGTCTTCGATCAAGGTGTATACCAAGGTATTTCACTTGGGAATGTTGAGGAATATTTTGATTGTTGATTCGAATGGGAGAGCAAGTATCTCTTCTTAGGGTGAACGTTATATGGACACACTTTTGTTCATTGACTTTAATTCTCCATAAGTTCAACCATATTTCCAGCTGAGTGATATGTTCCTGGAGATTGCGGGATGCCTCATAAGGGTTTTCGTGCACACTCATACATGCTGTATCATCGGCAAAAGTAGAAATATGGATATTATTGCTCACAGGCATATCACAAGTATATATTAAATACCAGACAGGACCCAGAATACTACCCTGGCGCACACCAGAAGATATAGTTTCGGGCACACTCGTGAACTCTCCTTCCACAACAGTGAACTTCCTATCAATAATATAACTTTCCAAAAGCTTTTGAATGTTTATTGGCAGATATGTCTTCAATTTTAAAACTAGGCCTTCGTGCCATACTTTATCAAACGCCTGAGAAACATCAATAAAGAGAGCAGAACAATACTTCTTTTCTTCAAATGTTCTTCTTACAACTTGGACCAGTCTATGCGTTTGTTCAATCGTGCTGTGCTGACTTCTAAAGCCAAATTGATGGTCCGGGATGCACCCATTATCAGTTAAAATTTTGGACAATTTAGTCATGAGCAGCTTTTCGAAAAGCTTTGAGATTGTAGATAGTAAGCTTATAGGCCTATATGACTCAGTCTTGGTAAGATCTTTGCCCGCCTTTGGAATCATTTTGATCTTGGCCAGTTTCCAGTTATGTGGAAAATACTGCATTCTTAAAATAGCATTATGTGATTGTTTATGGCTCACAAAAAGAAAGCAAACAAACAAACTACGTCGTTCATAAAATGCCTCGTTCATATCGTCGCTGTTTTAACTAACTGACCTAACTAGCATTTTAAAAATTTATCAGGAAAGCAGCTTTTATGGTTGTTTTATACATACATTCATTCTTATGGATGCGTCAGAAATATTTTTACTTAAATGGGCACAAAAGTAATGCTTACAGTCATGAAAGTTGTAGACAATGTGTATTATGACTTATAAAGTCTAGTAGATCACTAAACTAATTTTTCAAAAAAATGTCAGTTAAGCCCCGTTCAGACTATTATACAAGTGTTAATACTTTCATCACATTTTACGATACAGAAATCTAAATACATTCGTTGCTACTGTCAAAAAAATCTAACGTAAAATCACATACTGTGTTCAGACCATCACACTTCAAATCAAATGTGTAATACAAGTAGAAAACAAAACAGCTGTTCAATGAAAATGTCTGCGCTATTCACTTACTAGCGGCGGCAAAACGGTTTCATGCAGGCGGGGACGTGCCGACACTTGAAAAAATTCAGCAGTTAAAAATATTCTATGTAAATAACAGAAAAAATTTAAGAAAATATATTAAAAAAACGTTAAAAAATTACGTCAACGAAATATACTTCCATACGATTCACTTATTCAAAATTTTGAGCCGATATACATATGACAAAACATTACACCAATGACGACACGCTATCGGCGGCGAAACAGCCGACTTGGAAGTTTGGTTTGTGTGAAGATGCAACCCTGATCTAATGAAAAGTATTATCGTTTAGAAAATTTTCTAAAAACGAAAAAGTCTTATGGGATGTCAAAATTTGTATCGTATTATTTGCCACTTTGATGACATTTTGCGTTCAAACTATCACACTTGCACGTATTATTTGAATTTTTGACAAGTATAAATACAAAGTATAATAGTCTGAACGCGGCTTTAGGTCGGTTAGTTAAAACACCGACGATATATGTAACTTCTTATTCACCATATATTTCATTGTTTTTAAAAATAATACGCAGAACTTAAATAAACAACACAATTTCTTTGGAACCATTATCTATAATTCCTATAATTTAAAAAAAAGAAGCGGCTAAAAACAAAATTTTATCAGTTACTGACCTAGTGTAACATCATTATTGGTGATACACACATACCTACATACATTCATATATAAGCAAGCACATCCCCGCAAACATATTCTATTGCAGAAGTCACTCACTAATAAGGAGTAGCAGAAATGTAACATAAAATAAGGTCCAAGAAAATAAAAAAGGAAAATTACAACCATATAAATTATTTCAGCTTTGAAGTGGAAATATGATCAAAATAAATATGTCTTCGTTGAGTAAAGATTCTGAATAAAAATTTTCTATATGCCTGGATGGATATCCCTAAGAAAATGCAAACACTCAGCGTTGTTGTTAATGTAATTTGATTTTTTTCCGCGAATTGAGGTGACGTCGCTGTTAACAACTGAAATAAGGTTGAATATAAGCCACAATTTTATAAATTTCCATGGAAAATGTTTGTTGGGTTATTATTCATAGATGTGTATATGTATTTGCTTGTTGAATTATTTTTAAAGTTCTTTTACCTTTCGTGTTTTCGTAAGGTGTATGAAGGCTGCTATTTGCACACATGTGCATATTGTTGTTGTTTTATAAATATTATAAATAGGTATAACAACAATTAAAATAAAAGCATTTCTTGTTTATGTTTACAAAATACTTTTGTTGTTATTATTATTATTGATTATTTTTTTGTATACATATGTACTTGTTTTATTTATTTTTTTTTGCAACATTTCTTATCTCATGATAATACATAAGTATTATTTATAATACTTTGTATTGTACTGAGTTTTTATCAATTTGTTATTGTTGTTGACTTTATGTAGTGTTTTTGTGAAATTTACATTTATTTATTAATATGAGTACTTGTTACATTATGTGCTCGAAATGTTTATTATTCTCAAATAACTAAAGCTACGGTCACACTTGTCAAACATTTGCCCAAAAAAGCGTAACCAACAAACACTAATGACAAAAGTTTTGATCCAGACGCTTGTTTATCAAATTAATCAGTTTCGAACACAACTAATAGATAATGTCGCAGAATCCAACACTATTGGTTGCTCTTTAACTTGACAAATTTTTCTCTGAATTGAAAGATTTTTCATTAGCATTTAGTGGTTACGCTTTTTTGGGCAAATGTTTGACAAGTGTGACCGTACCTTAAGTGACTGACTTATCATGTGTGCACTCGTCTTTATGAATGTTATTAGATTGAAGAGTATGTACTAATGCATTTGCTCTTCTCTAAAAAAATAAAATATTTTACTGGGTCAAACTAAACAAATTAATTGTGAAAGAAATATATGTAAAAGTAATAAAGAAGAGAATCACCCTTTTTGTTATCAACAAATGACGTCTTAAGGCTCAGTTAGCCGACTGTAATGTAAAGTAACAGCAACGTAGGAAACAGCTGATTGACATTTTTGTATGAAAAGTAGGTTACGTTACATTACATCTCTATGACCATTTTCATTACTTTTCACATAACAAAATCGATCAGCTGTTTCTTACTGTTGCAGTTACATTACATTACAGTCGGCTAACTGAGCCTTAAGACGTCATTTGTTGATAACAAAAAGGGCGATTCTCTTCTTTATTACTTTTACATATATTTCTTTCACAATTAATTTGTTTAGTTTGACCCAGTAAAATATTTTATTTTTTTCAATTTGTTATTGTTGTTGACTTTATGTAGTGTTTTTGTGAAATTTACATTTATTAATATGAGTACTTGTTACAGTATGTACTCGAAATGTTTGCTCTCAAATATTAAGGTACGGTCACACTTGTCAAACATTTGGCCAAAAAAGCGTAACCACTAAATGCTAATGAAAAATCTTTCAATTCAGAGAAAAATTTGTCAAGTTAAAGAGCAACCAATAGTGTTGGATTCTGCGACATTATCTATTAGTTGTGTTCGAAACTGATTAATTTGATAAACAAGCGTCTGGATCATTGAAGAGTATGTACTAATGCATTTGCTCTTCTCTAAAAAAATAAAATATTTTACTGGGTCAAAATAAACAAATTAATTGTGAAAGAAATATATGTAAAAGTAATAAAGAAGAGAATCACCCTTTTTGTTATCAACAAATAACGTCTTAAGGCTCAGTTAGCCAACTGTAATTTAAAGTAACTGCAAAAGTAAGAAACAGCTGATCGATTTTGTTATGTGAAAAGTAATGAAAATGGTCATAGAGATGTAATGTAACGTAACCTACTTTTCATATAAAAATATCGATCAGCTGTTTTCTACGTTACAGTTACATTACATTACAGTCGGCTAACTAAGCCTTTAAGCTTTAGTGTAAAATATTTTATTTGTTTGCGCTAATGGTTTTAAAGCTATGTAGATATGTAAATACATATGTATGTATTTATCAATAGACAATTAATTGACTTAACACACTACTGTTATACTCAAACAACGTCATAACTAAAAAAAGCTAGTTTACAAGAAAACGACTTTAAAGTTTTCAATTTACACACAACTTAATGGAAAAAGAAAATTTTATTTTGCTTCCAAGAGCTGATAGATATTTGATATTTGTATGAAATTTTTGTACAATATAAAATTAAATTTTTTGAGTTATGACGGGTTTTAAGTAAATAAGCGATATGTAATTATGTATACCTATTAGCTTATACTAATTGAGAGATTATATTTCTTAAAGGTGAAATGACAGAAACAATAAAATATTTGTGCAAATACATATATAACACTTAGTAATTTAACTTCAGCGATAAGTACTATCAACTAATGACCTAATAAACTTTCATTGACTATCTATCTACACTGACTACTAGTAAAAGCAGGGAAAAAAGCTTTACATTGATTCAAATTTAACCCTCTGAAATTCTGTAGTTCACTGATTTATTACGTGAGTAGTTGCAGCCTTATCGGGAATAAAAGTTCACGTGATGTGTGTTTCCTAAAATTGTAATCGTTAATCTTTGTGTTGTTATTGTGTTAGTGTACTATTTTTTTTATCTAGGCGCACGGGAGTGCGCCAGGCCAAGTTCTGGCCATTGCATGTAGTGTGTATATTTACAGGAAGCCATTCGAGCTGTTTTTACCCCCTCTTAACTTTGTTCTCCGCAATCGTAAAATTATAAAATTTAAATCATAATTAGAATAAATTCATGTTACCTCATATGCATAAGTTTGAAAATTTTACAATGAAAGGTTTCGGAGATATGGAGGTGCAAAAAGCGCATATTTTAAGACATACTCACTGACTCACTGACTCACTCATCAATATTATGAAGCACTTGCGCTATAGCTAGAGATCTGAAATTTGGTACACAAGTAGATCTAGGTGAGCATGAACTAGAAAAATCTGAAAACTCTGAAAACTTTACCAGGGGGCGGGGCTACGCCCATAAAAATTAAAATTTATTCTATTGAGCTGAAATTCGATACATAGCTAGGTCTAGAAGAGAAATATAATAAAAAAATCTGAAAATCCTGAAATTTTAGCCAGGAGGGCGGGGCTACGCCCATAAAGGTCAGAATTAAAAATGCTAATGTAAGGCGCTTCATGGAAGCTATTTTATTGAAATTCGGCATATATATTGCGGTAATGCAAGGCTATAAATTTTTCATTAAAAAAGTGGGCGTTGACACGCCCATACAATTTAAACCTCATTTTAATGCCCTGCGGCTCAGGATATTTAGATATACTATTTATCTAGCTATTATTATCCATTTGTAACGAAACTAGACAGGAATAATAAGCATTGATCCAAAAAAATTTTGACTTTGGAAAAGTGGGTGGTGCTACGCCCATAAAAATTAAAAGTTAAAAGTTGCGGTAAGGAGCTGAAATTTGATATACAAGTAGGTCTAGGTGAGAAACCAACTAGAAAAATCTAAAAACCTGAAAATTTTAGTAAGAGGGGTGGGGCTACGCCCATAAAAATTAAAAGTTGCGCTAAGGAGCTAAAATTTGATATACAAGTAGGTCTTAGTGAGAAACAAACTAGAAACATTTTAAAACCCAAATTTTTTTTCAGAATGGGCGGGGCCACGCTAATATTATTTTGAACTAAATACTTAATATATAGCTTTTAATTCAAGCCAATTTAGTGAAATCTTGCATCACCTTAAAAATTGGGCGTGATCACTCCCATAAAATGTTAGCCTTGTGTTTAATCTACATCGGTCTAGCATATTTTAAAAGAAAGTTAGTATGAATCATAAGCGCTGCTCACAACAAAATTTTGAGTTAGGAATAGTGTGGAGAGGTAATGCTGATAAAATCTAAAGATATAATTCGCGCTAGAGAGCTAACATTTTATACAATAGTAAGTGTAGCTGCATAAGCCAATGGGAAAATCTTAAGACCAAAAAGTTTTACCCGGCATGCGGGGCCACGACGTTAAAGCTCCAATTCGCACTAGCGAGCTTAAATTTGATACACAAATAAATCTAGATCAGAGATCACTAAGAAAAATCTGAAAACCCAGAAGTTGCTATCAGAGGGCGGAAACAAGCACTTCAAATTCAAAATTAACATACATTTTATTAAAACTTTTCATACACATTGCACTTATCCAAAAAAAAATTCCCTATTTTGAAAAATAGCCGTGACTTCACCCATAAATCTTAGCTTTTTCGTTCAGGTACTTCGGCTTAGCAGTTCAGGTATTTCTTATTAACTTTTTAATACCAAACTTTGCATGAACCATAAGCACTAGCAGATATAAAAGTCAGCGGGGTCAGGCTCATTAAAATTTTACGTAATATTATACTATAGAGAGCTGACATTTTGTAGACAAATAGTAACAGATTTACTCAATCAGAAAATCCAAAAATTAAAGCACCAGCTACCCTACTGAAACTTTGCATGCATATTGGGCATATCCTTTTGATATATGTACTTCGGCTAAGCAGACTTTATTTAACATGTAAATATATTGAGAAAACAGGCGGGGTCATGCCCAGTAAAATTTACGCTGCATTTGACATGTTTCTTCCAGTCATCTCTTACCAAATTGCATACACACTGGCGACCCGTTGTAATGACATAATAGTACATTTTTAAGATCAACAATTCAACACCCATCACACTCTTACCCATTATTTTATGCAACTCTGCCATTTTCAACTGGCACAGTGATCATGAATAGAAATAAAATACACTAGAAATTTTAAGTTTAAAAGGTGTTATTATAGAAATCTTTTCAAAAAGTAATCAGATCCTCACAAAAACATAAATGCGAAAAACGGCCAAGCTCCTATTCAAAATTTCGCCCATTAAAAGTTGTGAGATATAAATTTTGACAAAGTTCTTGTTTGGTACAATACCTAACACAGAAATATGTTATATATGATATAAATTTGTAATCGTAAGGGTGTCATATAATTTCTAGATAATCTGTTAACTTGGCAATATTTTTACCTTTCCAAAAAAAGGAGAGAATAATGTATAAATGTTCATTTCTTTAAATTGATAAAAATGTTGTCAAGTTGGCAGATTATCTAGAAATTATATGACACCCTTACGATTACAAATTTATATCATATATAACATATTTCTGTGTTAGGTATTGTACCAAACAAGAACTTGGTCAAAATTTATATCTCACATCTTTTAATGGGCGAAATTTTGGATAGGAACTTGGCCGTTTTTCACATTTATGTTTTTGTGAGGATAATTTTGTTTACCATTTCTTGATCATGGGAAATATTTCATGTGAATAAAATGTTCAGCTCTTATTCCCGATAGGGGTAATGATATACATACTAGTGATGCACCAATAATCTTATTCGTATTCGAATGGCCGAATATTCGGCCATTTTCAAATATTCGTATTCGCATTCGTATTCGCAAAATTCAGGCGAATACGAATACGAATATTTTTCAAAAAAAAAAAAAATTAAATAAATAAATGCATAAATCCTTAACGAAATTTAAATAAATGGTTAAAAATATTAGTTTGTACATTGTGCATTGTATCATTTTCAAATATTATTTACTGGCTAGTTTTTATTAACTTTAAAGTACGCCAACAGAATTATGAAGTTCTTTTTCATAACAATTTTTTAATATTTCATATTGCAGGCGTAAATAGTACCCCAATTTAATGTCTATAAGTTCCACATATAATATTCGTATTCGCAAATATCGTTTCAAATATTCGTATTCGTATTCGCGAATATCAAAAATTGACATTCAAGTAAATATTTACTGCAGTAAAATAGCAGTAAGCAGTAAAATTTTACTGAATACTGAAAAAAAGCAGTAACCAGTAAATTTTTACTGAAATGAAATTTTGTTGCAGTATTTTACTGGTTACTGAAAAAATAGCAGTAACCAGTAAATGTTTAAATACTGCAGCGTAACTCTTATAGAGTTATTATAAGTCGAAGCCACCAATAGCAAAAATACACGCTTTGCTTAAATTGTAACAAATACCAAAAAAAGAACAATATCAAACAAATTCGAATAACACAAAACATAAGTAATCGAAACACTTCGCTTAAACAAACACATCTGCACTGCTGCTAATAATAAAGTGAAAACTTCAAAAAAAAAAAAAAAAAAAAAAATTATACTAAGTAGGCTCAAATTAATAAGTGTTTTTAAAACTACAAACCAGTAAAATACTGCAACAAAATTTCATTATCAGTAAAATACTGTAAAAAAATTTCATTATCAGTAAAATACTGTAAAAAAATTTCATATTCAGAAAAAATTTACTGGTTACTGATTTTTTTCCTCAGTAAAATTTTACTGAATACTGCAAATTTTTTCCAGTAAGCAGTAAAATTTTACTGAATACTGCAAATTTTTTTCAGTAACCAGTAAAAAAAAATTTTCACTACAGTAATTATTTACTGCAGTATGCCCATGTCTGATACTTACATATGTTTCTCATACCGGGTGCACTATCTTTAAAATAAAGGTTATCAATTCACCTCTTTTTTTTTGGCAGTGTTACTTCATAACTCGGTTCATATTAGAATGATTAAAAAATTCTCTTATTGTATGAGCTATGGAGCTGTACCTTCACATTGATCCCACTTTAAAAAATGGGCGGGATACGCCCACAAACATTTTATATGATTTTATGATATTGTATTTATTTTATTGCTGTGAAACCTAGCAAACACCTTTGGTTCTTGTAATTACATAGCCTTAAAGTGGAAAAAATGGCCGTGGCTATGCCCATTAAATTTTATTATTATATTTCACGTGGTTTTCCTTAACTGATTCTTACGAAACTTACCACATACCTTAAGCTCTAAAATTGACACAATAATCCATTTAAAAAATGGGCGGAGTCACGCCCATCAAAATTTAATATTTTATTTTCAATGGTTCTACTTTAACGATTTTTTCAAGACTTAACTTAACACGCAGCCTGAGCTCGGAAAACACACAAATTTAATTTTATATCCTATAAATATTTTTCGAAAATGTTCTATCAGATCTTTGCATTGAAGTCGGTTTTGTTGGCAGAATTATTTAATATATCTATGTATGTCATCAACCGAAGCACACGTTTTTCAAACGTCAATTCAGTCCAATTTTCAATATGTAAAAACGAAGCGCCGAAATAGTGATAATTAGGGTTTTCACAGTGATTATAATCCTAATCGCAATCACGATTACACGCAAATTTTATTCGTCATCGTAAACGAACCCATTAATCGCTCGATTACGATTAAAAATGTTGCCCTTTTTCAAGCAAAGAATTTATGTTAAATTTCCCCTATAGAGCAAGTTCAACTCATTAAAACTTTAAATTTAAAGTTTTAATATAATTTTTAGATTTTTAATTGAACTATAGTGAATTTTTAGTCAGAAATAATTTTTAGTCAGGCTTAAGTTCAGTAATTTCAATTCATTTTATTGAATGAAATATTTTTATTAGTTAATGTGAGTTTCTAAAGAAGAGAAGAACAATTAAATTAGACTTTTAAGCTGGGGGAAATACCGATATTTTTCTGTGCAGCACCGCACTTCATCAGCACCCTAGTCTATCTACTTGGGTAGAGATTGTTATTAACATCAGCTATTTAACGTAAATTCTAATGAAACGGAATGCGAGAAATGATTGTTGTGTACAATTATTGATTTACCTTTGGTAAATACATATGTAAGTATCACTATTTATTTCCCCTGTTTTTCCATTTTTTTATTTTTCTATTTAGGTTAGCACGAAGTTTTATTACTCTACCTACGTATGTTTAACTATTCTTGCTTATCTTTTACGATCATCACATTTTTTAATATAATATACATAGTACATGTATACATTTTGCCTAAACAGTTTTATTTGTTGCGGGCTTAGTCCCAATTTACAATATGCAAGTCTTATTGCTAAGCTGATTAGTTTGTTAGGGGAGAGAGACGGGGGGAAAAGAAACGTTGCTGTTCCCCTCGTCTCTCTCTCGCTGAAACGAATCAGCTTAGCAATAAGACTTGCATAGTGTGATTTGGTACTTATCATATCTATTTGTCTGCATTTCATTGCTGATTTATAGCATCATTAGTAAAATTCAACCATATTTTTTAAAAGTTTCAAACCTCTTAGCTTATACACATAGTTCTAACAATCATTCGAGAGTTTCCATAAAATTTTGGGAAATTACAACATAATTAGCGAGTTGGCTGAGAAACTTACAAGAAATATAAGGAACAATTTATATTCGATATGCATCTGTTTTATTTTCCTACGAACTTCACCGATTGTGAGTAATTATAAGTAATATCCTAGTGGTCCTTAACAGTTAAGTTGTTAAAAATTTTAACAACAATTAAATATTCTTTATTAATCGTTAACCATATCATCATTAATATTTTATTTGGGGTTTTATTGCAAGAATTAAATTCATGCGTTCCTAAAAACCACAACATATTTATTCGTAAAATAATTGTACTTTCTTACTTAACCAGTAAATATTACAACGTATGTTAATTAACAATTTTAAAGATAATATTCAGAATAATTTTCTATAGATAATAAGATTTATAGTGCAAAATGTTATGCATACTATACCCCTGCAAAATACCACTTACAAGAACTTTTAAGGCCTACAGTACACGGCATGTAGAAGACCACATACGCATGTGGTTCTGACGTAATTTTGACGTCAAAACGATGCTACATTTGCTACATGCCGTGTACTAGCAACATATGTATATGTAGATATTAACATGCTTACAGATGAGCTGCCCAAGAAAATGTCTTCGATTCGGCTACATGTGCCAGATATGTATTTTTGAACAAAAAAAAAAACTATAAAAATTTTACTGCATCTAGCCAGTACTAGTAATTTTAATAAAATAACAAAAATTAAAAATTTTAAAAACCCCCGACTTTTTTCAGAAAAGATGTTATATCTTCTAAACGGCTGCACCGATTTTTTTCAAACATAGCTAAGAACCCTCTCGACCAAGTCATCTTTCAAACAGAAAAAACTAAATGAAAATCGGTCGAGCCGTTTGGCCTGTACGTGGACACAGACAGACACACAGATACACAGATACACAGACACACAGACACACACTACAAACTTATAACACCCCTTTTTTTAGTCGGGGGTTAAAAAATGCAACGAACATGCTGAAAATTATCGTGACGTCATCGCCACATACACATGTGGCTTTTTACATGCCGTGTACTGTAGGCTTAAGACATGAGGGATTTTTCAAATGCTTTAATACAGCGAAATCGTCTAAAACAGATGTTAAACAACACTGTTGGCAACACATTTGTTGCAGCTATTGCAGGTACAGGAGTAAAGAAGAAAATACTTCGTGATGGAAAAATTTGTGATGCTTGCTACTTCGTATGCATGGGCTCGAACACAAACGTCATGAATGAACATACGCACACACTTTGTGTGTATGATCTTTTATTTTTCTGCGCACATACAAACGTCCACACATGCATTGACAGATGTGCGATAGCTTTCCGTGAGCACCTGCCATTACGGCCTTATCTCACGGGTGCCAAAGCACCGGGTGTGGGTTAGACGCCAGACCAACGCCCCCATGCACCCTATTAGAATGAACCTATGGCCCACTCCATAAGGCACATAGGTTGCAATCTTTGAATATAGTTATCCCTGTACTATATTCAATTACCTTGCTGAGGTAATTTGAGCTATCTAAACTCTGCTGCTATGTCCGTGCCCATAGCAGCTTCTGTTGAATGGCAACAGCACCTAGAATAGTGTCTGGCTGACCGCGTCGGACCAACCACTAGTATTGATTTCACACTGGGAAGCCAAGACTATTCTCCCAGCGATTTTGGTAGCAACCACAGCCACCACGATAATTCTCCGGCTTCCACGCCAAGGTGTTGTGTATACACCCATAGCGAGGTCCCCATGAGAATTCCTCAACCATTGCCGGCACAGCTCAACCACTCGTCCGAGATGAACCCATGCCTGTGTCGCCAAATAACCAGTGCCTACTCCACACATACCAAAATCATCCTTTTAACCCCATGAGGTAGGACGAACTCGGCATTTTAGCAAAGGAAACTGACGACCGCTACATGCACTCAACTCTAAGCAGCTCGGCTGTCGGGCCACCGGCACCCGTGGCACCAAAAGTAGCCTCTGGTTAGACCTCGAAGTTCCACCACAAGGGCTTCACCTCTATCGTCTTTTGAACTCAGGGGCAGTTCTAGGTGACGCTGCACCTAATTGACATCAACAGGACCTGTCTTCATTTTGTTATAAATATGTGCACATCCTTTGCTCTGTTTATATTCAGAGATTGGGTAGTAACACATAAGTTCTATGGGTAATGTACCAAAGGTACGTCAATGGAAAAAGCCACATCACCCCAGCTGGGGCCCCGGGGTTGCCACACCCGTAGTCCATAACAGACTCCCCTGGGGGGACATGCATTGACATTAGTTGTACGCGGTTGTTTTAAAAAACCTCCCTTAAGACTCAGTTAGTCGACTGTAATGTAATGTAACTGTAACGTAGAAAACAGCTGATCCATATTTTTATATGAAAAGTAGGTTACGTTACATTACATCTCTATAATCATTTTCATTACTTTTCACATACCAATATCGACCAGCTGTTTACTACTGTTGCAGTTACATTACATTACAGTCGGCTAGCTGAGCCTTTAAACACAAACTAGCTTACCATCTACATCTTACTCACACACTCAAACGCACAATATGGAAAATAACAAACATACACGCATCAACACTACTTCTTTTGATTGTTTGTTACGAACAAGAACACGAACACCAATGCAGACATCCAGCTTCGCTTATTAAACGGCAGCATTTATTATTTGTTTAGTATAATACATGCCACGAGAATACATTTAAAAAACAAGACGTATTTACATTTCAATACTGTTTACGCAGGCCTCTAATGCAGACATAGCATAACTACAATTACAAATGTACATACATATATGAGGAGCTGGCGAACAAAACTAGACATGTCCTTAGTTAATGATTTTTTATAATTTTTTTTTTGGACTCTCCGAGTATAAATCTATGAAGTCACAAAATATTTTCATGCAAAACCAGTTCGATCCTACCTTAAAAAATAACGAAAACTGAATTTTCCTTGCTTGTCCCTATCTAAACAGTTGAGTAATTTGCCTGCCCTGTAAAAAGGGGTTAACGGGACTGGGACTAGTCTGGTTTTGCTCGCCAGCTCCTCATACATATATTTCTGCAAGTGTTCATCATAATAAATATTTTTATTTTTAATTCTTAAACAAACGTTTATTAAATGCAAAATTTTATACAAATTGAGTGAACATTCAAGAAAACTCTTTAGGAAACAATTTAAATAAAACTGTCAGAGATTATATATTAACGTCATAGAAAATTAACTATTAAACTTTCAGGTATGGAAATCTGAGACATTCAAAGTGGAGAGCGTCTAAAAGTATTTAACTTTAGTTGTCAGTGTTAATCGCACTTAGTTTTAATTAATATTGTTCGCATGTAGCTGGCAGTTAAATCTGCTACTTATGCGGTTGAAAGTGTGATAAAATAAATAGCTTTTAATTCCTGTAAAATGAAACTTCAAATAGGATTATATAATATGCATTTGTTTTTTATGGCTAAAATAAATATACATATATAAAAACAAATTAAATTAAAATTGTGAAACGAGTTGACCCAAGGCGAATTGACTTTACAGGGCAATTGCAAGATTTGAAAATTATAATAATATAAAAAAATGTATGGATTAACTAATTTATAAAGATTCATAACAAGCACGCACATTTAAATACTTAACTAGTTTGCATGTCTAAATTGTTTAAATTAGAAACCGGAAATATTTGTGGATTTTTCCAAACTTAAGTGAGTGAGTAATGTAAGCATTATATATATTGTGTAGACTTTAAACATTTAAACAATACTAATATAAAGATAATCATGTAAAATAATAAGTTTAAATATTATAAAAATGTGCTTAAAAAATTTAAATCACTTCGAGTTAGTAACATTGATGGAACAGAAACAACAATTTAAGTTACATTCAAGCGATTATATTTACACATTTCCAACTATTTTTAATATGTATTTAAAAATTTTAATTTCTCTAAATGTAAATAAAACGGTCTAACAAAATTTCAAATGAACTTTCCAAACAGCCATGAATTGAGCACATTTTAAATCCTTTAAATGTAAATAAAATTGAAATGAATTTAACAAATAAGCTGTGAGAACAAAATCAAAACAAAATGAGTACAAAGAAAGAATGTATGTATGTACACACTGAAAACAAAACAACTGTTACATTTGAAGTAGCAAGCGTAAAACTCGAAACGGATGTGGAAACAGAGACAACGATACCAACGCATTTCTAGTCGTTAGCACACGTTAGCACACACACATATTTGCTAGCAGTGGAGTGTAAGTGGCCATTGTTAAATACTATCTAAATGGAAATAACTTAAAACAAAATGATGTTCATGGCCAGCAAATTTCACAGTTTTACTAAAGAGACCCAACATCTTTATTCGGAGACGTACACAAAACATTAAAAATATATTTATGTACCAGTTTGTATGTATATCGGAGGGAGGTGCTAAAACTAGCAGACCTTACAAAAAAAAAATAGCAATGTGAGTCCGATCACAGAGGAGATGCGTAAACATCTAGTAATGAAAATTTTTTTTCAAGTTGGAAGTACTTATGCTTTTACTGCCTTATTCATAAAAATTATTTCAGGTTTATTAAGCGCTAATTTGACATATCTCTATGGGAAATTTGTCAAATAAACCTGTAATAAACCTAAAATATTTTTTATGAATTAAACCGTTAGTATCTTTTTTTAAATTAATTAATTAAAAGTATCAAAACTTTCAATATTGTAAATACATATGAATTTGTTGGTTTTCGTTTGCTTTATTAAATGGGCACACTGCAGTATATGTACTGCATTCAAAATTGCAGTAAGCATTAAATTTACTGATTACTGAAAAAATTCAGTAAATTTTTACTGCTAATGAAATTTAATTTGCATTACCAGTAAAATCGTAGGGCCGTATTCATAATAAAATTGTAGCAAGTGGCAAAGTTTTTTCATTCAAATTTTGAAACTTTTGTATGAAAAACATTTAGCCACTTGGTAGAATTTCATTATGAATACGGGCATTACTGATTACTGAAAATTCAATGCACCTCATCATATAACAAATCATTTAGGCAATTTATAAAAATTGTAGAAAAATTTTTTAGTAATCAGTAAAAATTTACTTGTTAAACATTTTTTGTTGTTTTTACTGAAACTTTAGTGGTACTGCAGTGCTCATCTATGGTAAATGCCTTTACTCTTACTTTTTAATTTTTAATTCCTGTTGTTCATCGTTTAGTTGTTGCTGTTCTTGTTGTTGTGTATGCATTGTAATTAAAATAAATTCAGTAAAGTGCGACTTTGACTCGCGCACATTCGGTTTTGATTTTTTTTATTTAGCTTTCTTCCATTTTTAAGTTTTTTCAGTTTAAACGATTTTTTTCAGTTTTATCGCTTTTTTCTCGTTTTGGCGTTTTTTTCTCTTTTAGGGTTTTTTTCAATTTTCGCAATTTTTTTCATTTTGGCGATTTTTTCATTTTAGCGATTTTTTTCTGTTTTTTTTGGGGGGGGGGGTTTCATTTTGGCGATTTTTTTCTGTTTTTGGGGTTTTTTATTTAGGTGAGTTTTTCACTTTGGCGATTTTTTCATAATGGCGATTTTTTTGCTTAAGGATCTTTTCATTTTGGCGATTTTTCCGGTTTTTCGCGATTTATTTTAGTCCTAGAGTTTTTTTTTAATTTGGTGCTTTTTTCGTTTTGGCGATTTTTTTTTATTTTTGGCGATTTTTTTATATTTGGCGATTTTATATTTTTTTGATGTTTTAGTTTTACCTTTTTTGAAAATTGCAAAATACAGCAAGTTGTCAAAATTACAAAGTCAAAATTGCATTAACTGATGGAACACCCATTGATTTCAATTTTTTAAATTTAGTGTTAATTGTTGTAGTCTGTATAAAAATACACTAATTTTTAAAATTTCAAGTGTATATATGTACATACAATTGTATGTATATTACATGGGATTTTAACATTTTTCGTTGCTCGTTTTGGAACACCCTTTAGTTTTTAACTCTCATGTATTTGTTGTTGTAGTGGCCAAATGTCTACACATTGTGTCCAAATTTCAAGTCCGTAGCTCTTACGGTTCATTTTCACCTTTCGTGTACGGAAATATACAGAAAAATAACCGTCGGCGGCGCACCGTCGGCTTCGAGCCGGTCGACTTGTTTCTCTGCTTGGTATTGCTTCTTTCAAACACTAATACACTCATACATAGCTCACACCGATCTGAAAATGCAAAGAAATCTCAGCAAAGAAATCAAAGTCAAAAGATTTTTACCCCCTAGCGCATGGTACAATAATACTAGGTACATGCACGACTACAACAAAATTACAACACCAAAAAACACATTCATTTTGTTGGTATAAACAAACGAATAATTGTCAGAAACACATGCCTTTTGTTTTTAAAAATAACAATTACAGGGTAACTAAAGTACAATTGCAGACGCGGCATTCATGAATGATTATAGTCATTCAGTGTTGCCAATAGGTGTGTAATTACACAGGGTGTGCAATTACTCTCATTTGTAGGCCATGTGATTATATTCATGTATAATCTGTGTGTAATTCTACTTTGGCTTGTATTTTTATTTATTTTTGTTTTAATTTTAACGTACACTAAAGGTGTGTAGTGTAATTTTCTTCAACATATAATTGGAAACACAGCCATGTATAATTTCATTGGCAACACTGTAATCATTTTATGCACACACATAAACTAACATTTTTGCAGCTTGTAAACAAAGTTTGACAACTGTAGGTATTGTATACATTAACAGGCTGGGCTTGTGCATGTACCTGTTATAATTGTATCATGCCCTAGCGTATAGATGTTTACACATCAAAAAAAAAAAACACACCAGGGAAAGCCAAAAAGTTACTTTTTGACTCCTCAATACATATTGATACTCCAACGACAATGAGTATGATAGCACATTCGCATCAACAAGCATGCTTACATACAGGCATATATATCTATAACTATCACGCAAATAAGAGCGCATATCGATAGGTGCGGGTTCGATCAAACAAATGTCCCTGCAGTCAGACTGGGGCCAAGTGTCTCTATGTCAACACTAAAATTCTAGTAGTAGTTACATTGTCTACAATTTCTCTTCTATTCGTCAGTATAAAAGAAATAGAGAAAACAGATGTGGTGTATTTCTGGTGGATTTTGCAACAACTTATCTATATACATAAATTTGTATGTACGTAAGGTATAGAAATGTACCAGTAAATGTCTTTTTGGTATGTCTCCATGTTCCCATAAGAACTATGAATTCACTACCTAGTCAATTGTTTTAGTGTTTCTAGTAGATTTTCAATGACAAGCAAATGCTAAATGTCTATAGCATGAAGTATTGTATGGGGAATAATTGTAGAGTAGTACTGGTGACAAAGTCAAAAGCGACTCAGTGCATTTTCACTATTCGCACTTTCTGCAGGGGTGCTATAGATATTCATATCAATACATGTGCGCACAAGCATGTAATGACGAGTCCCTACAAGAAGGCTACCAGTCAATTAACTAGTCATTTAACTAGTAGCGACGACCACAACTTCGGTCACAGTCCCCAGTTAGTTTATTAGGGGCTTGGTGAAAAAAATTACCAAAATATTTGTGTACGTGTGAGTTTTTATCTCTCCCTAACTTATTAATTTCACTTAATCAAAACACATATATCTTAACTGTTTACTCTGCTTCTTTTTTGCCAGTCACTGATTACTTAAGCATTGGTAAACTATGACTAGTCAATGTTTACATAGAGACTGGTCAACTGTTACTAGTCAATATATACGTAGAAACTGGTAAAATGTAACTTTTAAATAAATAAACATAATTTTTCAGTTATTTCCATTGTTTTTTATTACAAGAAAATAGAGAAATAATATATATATATATATAGATATATATATATATATATACAATTTAATTGGTGCCACTCAAGTCTTCTTCACACTTTTCTCCAGCTCCAATACACCTTTTTGTAAATATCTAAAACTTTAAAAAGAAATACATATAATATAATACATATATATATAAATTAAATTAATCTTTTCAATTTCTTTTATGTAATATTGTTGTTAACTTCACTTAACTTTCTTAGCACTTGTATAAATTTTATTGCACAGACCGAACGAATTGTATATTTTACAATAAAATGCGATGTATTAAAAGATTTAGTATATGTACAGTAGACGTTTCACTCTTACATACATGTTAGAGAGGAACAACTATAATTGATAAATGTGTTGGTCATCTCTACCAGTCAAATGACCAGTCAATTGACTGGCAGTCGAAAATTCAATGGAAATTTATTGCAAATGTATTAGTGAAAAATTGTCGTTTGTGTTAGTTTCAGTCATTCATTTCTTGTAGGGGTATGGCTATATGAACAATGTTACCAAATATGTAAGTATATAAAAAAAATCGTTGTGTATGAATTTAAATAATGCCTAATTTATATTATGCATTTTTTCATGAAATCTATTTCATGAAACTTTTTCTATTTGCTAATTGCAGCGCTAGAGAAGACACGTAACATGAATCACTGAAGCATTTTTGACAACGTTCTTGATCTACTTTGATTCTCCAGGACTCCTGTTGACAAATGAAAAAATTTTCATCCAACCAATTTTATGAAAAAATGCGTAAATATGAGGTGGGTTTCTTTAGCAAATTTCTATTAAAAAAGTTATATATTGCAAAAATTATGCAAACTCGCAAGGATTAAAACAATAAAAAAATCCCCTAAAACTGATTATATAAACCTCAAAAAAGCAATAAGTCCAAAGTTTGTTCCGCATATTAATCGCGAAAACTTGCAAAAACGCGAATATTATTTAAAAAAAATGTCTTAAACCTAAAGAATGTGAACGAAAATACTCAGTAGATTTTAAAAATCAAAAACAATCTCACTTACAAAAAGTTGCGAAAATTCGTGAATAATTTTTTAATTGAAAAAAGCTTTAAATGTATTGAAAAAAAAACACCAAAAACTGTAACGAATATCAAAAACTTGGAAAAATTTGCGATCATGTTGAAAATTAGCAAAAACTTGGTAACATAAAAAAAGATAAAATATATCATACGGGTCTGTTCTGAGAATCACGGTGATTTAAATCACGGTGATTTCAAAAGTAAACTATTAATAACTGACTTTTTAGTGGGTTTTTGTTGTATTTTAAGTTTTTGTCATGTATAATAGAATATTTTAATGCAACTTCCATCGCTATAACTTGTAAAATTTACAAAAGCAATGATTTAAGTTTTATTGATTTATTGAAATCACCGTGATTTGACATGTCGTGATTTGCAGAACATGCCCGATAGTCTTATACTGGTTGAAAATATTTAAAACTACCAATAAACAAAAATATTCCCAAAATAATTTACAAATACTTAAAGATCTAAGGAATGCCGAAATGGCGAAAATTCGCTAACATCAAATAGATATGCAGATAGATCAAAAGTCGGTAAAATGGTAAAAAAGCCAAGATTTGGCGAAAAAGTCAGTTTCATCGCGAAAATTGGCGACAAACAAGCGCTAAAATTGCTAAAATTGTAAGGAATGCCATGGTTCAACCTTTCTTCCACTAATTAGGCTCTTAGCTCAGATCTAAAATGGAACGTGTTTCTATACCCGCGGTCAAATTACTCCCGTAAATATTTAATAGGGCTTTTAGATCTAAATACTGCGAAGAGTGTGTGTGTGGGTAAAACATTTTTATTGAATTTCATGTTAAAATAGTTTGAAAAAAATATTATTACCTCAAAACTACAAAAAAAAATTGTATTTCTGGCTACACTTATCAAAAAATATTTAAAAAACCGAATGTATTGCAAGTCATGGGTATGTCGATAGATATGCGTAGATATGCGAGATGTAACGATGAATGCGCATCGATACATACAAGTATGAAATAAAGTGCGCAGGGGTATACGCAAGTATGAGAATGAATAGATATCAACACGCACTAGCATAAAATTTTTTCGATATGTGCGGGAGTACCCAACATTTTTTGTATCGATTGGCTTTCCCTGACACACACAACAAATTTGGGAACAATTTTCTTTAAGCTCGATACACCTTTCGTAGCGATACTCAAGACGTGCCATACCACAGACTCCTCCTCATTTGTAGGTAGTTTAAACAGGCTTGGAAATAAATCCTACGAATAAGCTGCATGCTAAATGAATCCAACTTTACGAGTAATTGATTGATTTCGACCACCTCATTATTGGATGTATGAACTGCCCTGGTATTATGTAACTTGTAGCTAAATCTCTATCGCTAAAAATCTATTAAGTCGATTTATCGATTTTCTGCTGCGAATGCAATTTTCACACGAGTATTGCTAAATCAGGTATTGGCTCAAAAATTTAATCCGATGAAAGTTTACACGGCCTGTCCCACGATGTCACCAGAAATTGTTCGATAGAATACTTTTATTGAAAACAACAACAAATTTTCTAATGTTATTGTTGTTTGCAGTACAAGTTGTCGATCGAACGATTTCTGGTGACATCGTGGGACAGGCCCTTAATGTTTTGTGTCATCGCCAAAAATTTTTAATAATCGATTTGTTCAGCAAATTATCCATGGGACTTAGCTTTAGCTTTAGCGAGTTATGGAATACGGGGGCTGGTCAGCGTTGCCAAATGTGCAGTTTTCCCTTATTTTAGCAATTTTTCTAAGCATGGTTAATCTTTTCAGTTTTTTACTTAAAAAATAAGTTCTTCTATAAATTGTGCAGTTTTTTTTATATTCACTTTTTAATCTCAATGTTGTTATTTATGTAATTTTGAGATCTGAAGCCATAGTTGTACCCATTTTCCTTAATATAACAGTGAAGGTCTATTAGTACTTTTTCAAACAGCAAGAGGGAGTTTGCGCAAAAGTTGTGTTTTTCTATATGGAATTTGGTATTATTGTTTGCAAGTTGAGTTCATACGGACGTAGCACTTCCTGTATTAATATTATTTATTTAGTTAATAACTAAATAATAATTAATTATTATAAAGTTATTAAATAGAGCACTAGCTGCAAAGGGCTTGCCTTATTGAAAAAGGAAAACAAGTTTCACACTTTCTCCATTAAAATAATTCGATCTCTTATAGAATGAGATAGAACAAGCCATACAAATTTTTTTAAAACTCTGTTAGCGAAATTTTAATAATTCACAGAAGAAAAAAAGCAACACTTTTTTTTGGCTAAGCAAATGTATTAAATAAATAAATCATTGTACACTTTAAATAAAACAAAATCTTAAAAAACAGAAGCAACAATTTTAATTATCTTATTTATTGAATTTTTGCTCCAATTACGTCTTTACGAGTAATTTGATTCAGAAAAAAAGAATTTCCCTGTGTATTTTAATGCGAAATACTTCAAATACTTCTCTTTCAATTAATTAAAAAAATATATAAACTTGAAGAGCTAATTATATTTTCTTAACTGATGCCGATGAGTCTTCCGCGATGGTAAAATGTACCAACTTGACATCCGGTCTTTAGCGTTTGGGACTATGTACTGTATTTAGTTATCCAACACAGTAGTGTGACCGGAGTCCATTATTAAACACATGGTGATAATATCCATATAGAAAATTTATATGTATATAACTATATGTAGGTTAGGGCGTTTCACCAAAGGCGTTTTTTGCGATTTTTGCAACACTTGAAGCGGAATATTAAGGCTTGTGATGTAAGAGAATTTCGAAAAAATTTTTGGATTTTTTGAAGATGCGTATGGGGTCGCTGATATAGATTTTATCAAAAAAAAAAAATGAGGTTATGGAGAAAAAATTTTTATATTATATTTTTCTGGTGCTTTTTGTTCATACAACTAAACAATTCTCTTCTTCAGGATCCGATCCCACGACAAAAAATTATTGGTGTGAAAAATTATTATATTAAGGACCACTTTGATAGTCTTAAAAGTGAAAAATTATTTTTCCTAGATTTCAAACCTCGATAACTTGAAAAGTTTTCAAAATTTTTTCAAGATGTAAAATGCGTTAAAAAGGTCTTTAAATTACCTTTCATTCGGTTCATAGATTTATATTTACTTGTTTAAAAAATATAAGAAAAAAATTAAAGTTTGAGAAAATTTTTTTTATTTATCAAATTTTATGAAAATTAAAAGAATTTCATTATGTTTCGTTCTTGGTTAAGTAAAAAAAAACATCTAAAATACATTGCTTTAATAAAAATATCAAAAATTCAATTCATCAACATATTTGTATTCCCATACAAAATCAAAAGATATTAAATAAACAAAATCAACATATTTAATGAACAAATTAAAATTAAAAAGTAAATTTGTATCTAAAATTACAATACGTTAAACATTAAATGTGGAACAACTGTGGAAGTATTCCCAAATTGGTTCTTAAGAGCTTTTTCAATGACATTTTTGTTAATGACATTTTGTTCTTACGTATAATTTTTCGATTGTTATCAACGCTAATCAATAAGTTTTGAAAATCATCCTCATTCCTTGTAATTTTTTTGTTATATGTATATTGTAGCTGAAGCCACGCCTCTTTCTGATAAATCATTCACAACACATAGTTTTTCAGTACATTTAGCAAGCAGCCAAAACTGTTTGCGGTCCTATTTTTTAACATCTGTAGACATTTGTAGAGGAAAATTGTTGCTTAAACTTAGAAAACAGTTTTATATATGTATATTTTACTTACCCATGCTTTGATTATTTCCTTTATACAGTATACCAATTGTAAATGAAATCTTTAATATTTTTGCCAATTACCTACTTTTAAAGAAGTCCGACTTCAAATATCGCAAAATTCAAATAGTCTGAAATATTTTTATTTTTTGTATATATTGTTACATTTGAAAAATGGGCTACTTCAAATATTTTAAAATTCAAAAAGTGTGAATTTAAAAATAAAAAATATTTTTTTTGTCTATTTTTTATTTTTTTCAACATTTTTTCACAAGTTAGATATAAACTTATATAAACCAAAATTAAGGTATCTAAATTATCTTTCTAACGCATTTTACACATTGAAAACATTTTGAAAACTTTTCAAGTTATCGAGGTTTGAAATCTAGGAAAAATAATTTTTCACTTTTAAGACTATCAAAGTGGTCCTTAATATAATAATTTTTCACACCAATAATTTTTTGTCGTGGGATCGGATCATTAAGAAGAGAATTGTTTAGTTGTATGAACAAAAAGCACCAGAAATAAATAATAAAAAAATTTTTTCTCCATAACCTCATTTTTTTTTTGATAAGATCTATATCTTCAAAAACCCCCAAAAATTTTTCGAAATTCTTTTAGATCACAAGCTTTAATATTCCGCTTCAAGAGTTGCAAAATTTTTTTTGTGAAACGCCCTAATGTACTAATTTTTTATTTGTTCGTTTAATACTATGATTAGGGTGATCGACTCGGTTTTACAGCCGGTTTTAAAACCCGGGTTTTCCCAATACGGTTGTCGGTTTTTTCAAAATGTTGATTTTTCGAATGTCGAATAGTCCGGTTTTTTTACAATTTAAAAACCGGCTGAGTCGAATACTTTTTGATTTGTACATTTTGCATTAAAATTAGTTTTTACTATGGTAAAACTTAGACCAACGTTTTCTGTTGATTTTTCTTAGTATTTTTTTTTAGTGTAAAAGTTCTTAGAGCTTTTTGAGCATACTGAAACATGAAATTTATGCGAAATTATTTAATGAGGTGGTATCAGAGGCGATTTATATATATTCTGCCTTATCGTGGTGGGCGTATTTCAAATATGACTACACCCACAGAAAAACAGCTTAAAATCAATAAAAACCATATTGAATTAATAAAAAACATTAACGAAAGTCTAGTCATGTTGAAATTTTTTATTTTAATATGGAAATATATTAATTTACAGTATTAATTTTTTTAATTTTATTTATTTTTAAAGCTGGATTCACCCATTGTTTCCGAATAAAATTTTGGTCCGGACAAAATTTTTGTTATATGTAGTTTGACTCTCTCTTCTTGAGAGAAAGAAAATATTTTTTACGAACAATTCTCAATTTGAATTGGTTTAATTTTATATTTTGTCCGGACAAGTATTTTAATTTTTCAGCCAAAGTTGAACTGAACTGCCACATCATGTTATATGAATAATAAAAACATAGAATATACTTGTATTAATTACAATAGAAATAAAGCAAAATTGTAAAATAAAACATATACATATGGAGTTGAACGAAACAATTGCATTGAACAATTAAAAAGACGCAGCGAATTGTTATCATTTGCCGATGTGCTGCCACTTGTAAAATTAATACGCATCGTTTACACAAGTATGTATTTCATATAGTAGCTTTGATTTTCCAGACAAAATGTTCGAAATGGATGAATCGTGCTGCAGAAAACTCTCAGGAAAAAAAATTTTGTCTGGACAAAAATTTTGTTCGGAAACAATGGGTGAATCCAGCTTAAGTGTCTCAACATACATTTTCTATTATATGGAAAATTATTGAATTAATGTGACGCGTCCTTATTTTTTAGTTGCAGATTTTCCTTGAATGTTAATAGACTAAAGAAGACTTCAACAGTTTTTGTTTGATCTATTACCAAACAGTCGAAGTCGTATTTGAAATACGCCACCCACGATAAGGGAGATTATATATACTGTATGTACTATGTATAAGTATGTATATGAAGTTAATTTTTATGTTTTACCTTTAACTTTTGTATTGTTTTATAGTATTTACATAAAATTTTAACTCAATAATTTTCTTATTTAAAAAACCCGGTCGACCGGTTTTTTCTGAATTGTAAAACCCTAAACCGGGTTTTTTATAATTTAAAATATTCGAACTATTCGGAAACCGGTTTATGGAAAAAGTCGAATAATCGATCACCGTAACTATGATACATTTTGTTTGTTTTAAGAATTAATGCAATATTTTTGTACTTATATGTATAATATTTAGCACATTCATACACAATTCTAATGAAATTTTTTATTTAAATTTTCTTCTCTATTTTACTATTATATTGTAAACTTATTAAATTTCATAAAAAATCGAAAATACATGAAAGTTTCAACGAATTTTTTATGTGAAGTTTTTTCACCTGAAAATTAGTTTTTTTCTTTCAAATTTGCAGTTTTTCAAAAAAAAAAAAATTATGGCAACGCTGAAACTGGTGCAACATTAAAAAAAACATTGCAATAAGTTGGCATCATACTCGCCGTTGATGGTTCTTACTTTTTGAAGATGATACACTTAAACAAGCTTTAAACGGAACTTCCATGAAAGGAGGGACTTAAGAAATGCCTGACTAGCGTAAAAATAAGCTATCTGCTTGAATTTAATGCCACTGCTTAAATTAATATCAAAACTTTTGGTGACCGCCTGTATTTCCGCCTAAAATACTGCCATTTGCCCAAGGTTACCGAGATTTTCACGTTCGGCCCACGAGTCCTGCATAGTAGAATTTAGTTTGGCCTTAATATTGAAAGTATTGAATTACATAACGGTGGCCAATTTCTTTCATGTTTAAAAATTCACTGATATCGTTTATTTTTGATGTCTCCAAAAAATAGTAAAGTTCCCTACACAGAAAAAAATATCATCGAAAAGCAACCAAGAAAACAAATTGTTAATATTTAATTTAAAAATTAACAATGATCATTGTTGATATAACAAATTAAAATTTTTGAAGTCAATTAAACTATTCAACAAAATTATTTGTTAAATTCATAATGGAATGCGCACATGTATACATACAGAAGAAACAAGAAATCATTTTTTGTGTGTATTAATTTTTTGCTTATCTAATAAAGTGTTGCTCTTTAGCTGAGAGGTAAGTGAGTTTGTTTATTAGTCCTGAGGTTGTCGGTTCAAGTCCGCCCAAAGACATTTAGTGTTTTTCGCAGACAAGCAAAAATCGTTTCCAGGTAAAAAGCTTGTTAATATAACAATTATGATACGGAAATTCAACAATTCACATTGTTAATATAACAATAACAATAACTTCAATTGAAATAACTTTGAAATTCAACAAAAATAAATGTTGAAAAAATAAATAAATTTCAACAAATTATTTGTTGATATATTTAATTGAAAATATATTTAAGATTTTCCCTTAACTTACAATTTCGTTAATTGTATTTACAAAAATCGTTGTAGGTACAAAATCAATTAATTATTTAATTGATATAACAAAAAAAAATAATTGTATTTACAAATCATTTTTTTCTGTATACAAGAAATGAATGACTGAAACTAACACAAACAACATTTTTTTAATAACACACTTGCAACAATTTTACATTAAATTCAACAGCGATTAGCATTCTAAAATATTAAATTTTACTGAAATTTATAGTTTTACTGAATATATAGTTTAATTAAATATATACATATGTGTGTATGTACTTGTTTCTTTTTCAATAAAGAAAGAAAGAGCAAGATGCGTTGGGGGTTGTAGAAGGCGCTATCAAAATAGTTTTTACTAATTACTTTCTTTGTTTTGTTTTTAAACATTTATTGTATTTTTCTATACTTTTGATAAGAAAAAAAAATATTAAATTGATATAAAAGTTATATTTATTATTAGTATATCACTTTTACATCAGTTTACGTGAGTACCTGGATTCTGTAACTTTTTGCGAACCGAAAATCGTAATATTTATCGACATGTTTAATCGCTTGCGATAACGATAATGTGATTCTGTATTTTCTTTTTTACGATATTCTACCGTTTTATCTTATTCACCATTTAATTCAATATTATGTGTTAGCTCTGTATAGAAAATGTGAATATAAGCGAAAAGTACAAAGAATAATAAAGAAAAACTCAACAAATTTGATTTTGTGATCTAATTTTTTTTCTCCAATCGACAGCGAATATCGTTAAATTATGTTACTGAATAGCAAAGTCGATAAATTTTCGTTATATATAATATAACGATACGATTATCGTAATAAAAGTTACTGAATCCAGGTACAGTACTGATTAGTCAGTTCTGACGATTTTTACATCAGTACTGATTAGGAATATATTGTGGAGTGAGCGGTTCAGATATATGTATGTTTTACTAGTTCATGAAGTTCACAAGTGTGAGAGCGAGACAAAATCACACATACACGAATGCTTACATTAGTTTTTTCATATTGCCCTAAACAAAATGATTGAAATTTCTGATGTATATACCCATCAGAAATGGTCATCAGATGATGCATCGAATGACCGTCATTGTTCTTGCAGGATTGAAATTTAAAGCTCATGTTTCATAAACTTACCACTTTTCATAATATTTTGAAAAGAATATTCAAATTGTTGCGTTATCATGTCGGCTAGTTTTGATACCGCCCTCGTATGTATTTATGGTCTATACCCAGCCAGCAATTTTTGAAATTTTCAATCAAATTCGAGTCTTTTTTGACTCCTCTGCGCTATTAAAAAGCTAGAATATGCGCTTATTTTCTTATCATAAATTATACTTTTGTCGGTAGAAAAACGTGACTACCCGCGACTCTTCTTTATAAGTCATTTATGAGTCTTTTTCTATATTAGTTTAGAGTCATTTTCGACCCCTTTTCTAGTAGTATTTAAGGTATTTTTCGAATCGTTTTCTGATCATTTATTAGTCTTATTTCGCTTAATTTTTTACTATTTTTCGAATTGTCTTTCAGCCATGTTTCTAATCGCTTACGAGTCATATTTGAGAAATTTATCAGTCAGTTTATGAGTCTTTTTATTGTCATTTATGATTGATATTTGAGTCATTTATCAGCCGCATTTCTAATCGTATTTGACTTTTTTTCTAGTATTTTTTAGTCAGCTTTCTGAGTCCTACGTTTAATGGTCAAACAGAATTACGGCACAAACACATTTTCCATACAAATTGACACCAAAAAGAAGTTACAGAAAGCAGTCCAGAGACAGAATCTATTTTATTTTGCCAGCGTTTTTTCTTATGCTACCACACTTTCAATAAATTTCATACATTTTGTAAAGAAAAATAAGCAGAAAGAAAATATAACATAAATCAGAGAGCAGTTGAAGTTACTGCCGTTTATTTTATTATGGGCTCTGTTAATTTGAAATCGAATTTTCCTAAAGCTGCAGACTTATTCTGTTTCATCATTTAACTTCATATTCAATTTAACTTTTATAAATGAAAAAATTAAGTTTTTGACATTATACGTAAAGATTGCCGCGTTATACTTAAAAATAACATATCAACTAGTGTTTAATCATCTATCTGCGTAAAATATGATCATAAAATACATAATTATAATAATTTTTAAAACACCTGCATGATTTGTTTTTGATTAAGAATTTTTCAGTATTCCATGTAAGCGAAATATGATAATAACAAACGGAAATAATAGTCACATTTTACACATCTGGGGGTCGATTCTGGTTCTGTGATAATGTGAAGTGAAAAAAAACGTTTCATTTTCGTTTTCATAGCAACTTTTCACACCGTCTTTTCACAGTTTCACAGATTGCGATTCTGGTAGAAGTAATGAAAAAATGTTTCATTCCAGTGTAGCTGTAAAGTTTGTATTCATGTTATTTAACTTTAATTGTCAAAAGCAGAGATCTAAGTTTCGCAGTTATGATGCCGCGCTAAGCCGCATGTAATTTTTTGTTATTGCTTGAGCCGCTGCCGCTGCTTATATTTATGATTGAAGTATATAATCTGGCTTATGTTTTGAGTCTGATTTATTTATTAAAAAACAAATATATAAATAATGAGAAATAGTAATTGTTTTTGCAACTACACACATATGTACAATGTACATACATACATACGTAATTTAAATACATGAGGAAAAGTTAAGTTCAAACAACACAGTTGTTTTGCTTTTTTTTCATGCATACTCATGAACATGCATACATATATATGTTATGTATTTTATTCTAGTGTGCATGTTTCTGGCAGGTAGAGAAAAGTGTAAAATACCAGCATAAACCAGGATTTCAAAAAAAAGGATAAACAAGCTAAACAAAATGCGTTTTTTTACCTATTTTTTTAAGAATGTGCATACGAAGATTTAAACATACCTATGTACATATGAATGTACCAACACCCACAAATTAGCATACGTACATATGTACACATTTATGTAAATACACATATTTTTCATGTAGAAATTGACATATTGTTCTACAAAGTTCCTCATAGTGCTTCACAAATAAAAACTGTTTTTAAAGACTTTGGAATTGTTACATTGATTTCTTTTAATTTGAAATTTATTTGCTGGTGGTTCAGCGTTGTCGATATATTTCATTGTTGCTGTAACAAATCATCAGTAGACTTCAACCACACATTTTGAACAGTCACAAACCTCTTATCTTATGCACAGACTTTCAAGAACTATTTGAGAATTCACAAATAATAATATTTTTGAAAATCACAAAAGAAAAATAAGCGTAGTAGGCTTTGAGACTAATACAAAAAACCCAGCAAATAATTTATATTCGATTTGAATCTATTTTATTTTTCTACACCGAATAATAAATTTCTTAAATGTTACATTGATTTCTCTTTTCAGTACTAGAAAGCTACATATTTTCTTTCCCAATTGGAGTTTGAAACTTTTTTCAAGAAAACATATTAATTTTTGTGTGGTATGGCATTTTGATATATTAATCACTATAAAATTTCATAATAAAAACTATTCAAGTAAACATTTCAAGTTAACTTTCACTCGGCGCCAAATTATTTTTTTGCCGCCGATAATAACTTAACTTATGCCTCCCTCGGCTTCTGATCAATTGCCAAATTATGCAAATATGAACATGAATAAAAATAGAAAATGTCGGGATAAAATGTTTTAATGGACCTATCAGAAGAAATTACGGATGAGGATAAGTGAATTAAATATTTTAAAAGTGTAGAAGTAGTATTTGTATGCGTTTTTCATGGGTTTCCATGCTTTTTCACTAATGAATTGTGTGTGTAATAAAACTTTTCATATGAAAAGGTTTCGACACTTGTTTACACTTTTTCATAAAACGAGAATCAGTAATGACGTGTAACTGTGAAAACGCTTTGTTTCATTCCGATTGTTTTTTTTTCATATGAAATCATTTCAATTTGGTTTTTATTTTTTCACTGAACTAGAATCAGAAACACTATGATAAGATGAAAAAAGTTTTCATTTCACATTATCACAGAACCAGAATCGACCCCCTGGATGATTAATTTGTGATTGCTATACAATTTGTTATTGTATTTTAAATCGAACCATTTTTACCCATTAGCGCGAATCTTTTTCGAGTCCTGTTTTGATCGTGTAAGTGATTAATCAGTTTTTGGTCACGAATGGTAATCTAAAAAGACTCAGCAAGGTGATTTTTCAGAAAACTATCTTCCAAATGCTAGATGGGTATGTACCCAGTCAGCATGTGGAAGATTGTTTCACCAAACTGAGTCTCTTTCGACTGCCTTAAATGATCAAAAACTGATTAATCAGTTCTGCGCTTAAAATATGATTCGAAAATGAATCCCAGAAATACTTAGAAAGTGCTTTGTTTAAAAAACAAAAACAAACAGCAAGCACGTGCAGTAAAATCAAGAAAATATAAAAATATAAAAATTTAAAACAAAAAAAAAAACTGAATGTAAATACTCACAAACTGTCTCGAAAGTGAATCGAAATTGATCAGAAATACGCGTCATAAAAGACTCTTTTAGAAGACTCACGGCTAGGGTACCATTTTCTCCCGAATGAACAGTAATTTTCGACTAGAAAACGAGCGCATAAATGCTTATTTTAATAGTGCGGAGGAGTAGAAAAATACTCGAATATGACCATTAATTTCATAAAATGCTGACTGGGTACATGCTTAGGCGTTTGTGTCTATGTGTCTGTATGCGTTAAAGATTGCCTTGAACCCAGTCAGCATTTTATGAAATTAATGATCATATTCGAGTCTTTTTCGACTCCTTATATTATTCGAGTCTTATATATTTCGAGTCATTATTCGAGTCATATTCGAGTCTTTTTCGACTCCTACGATTAAAATAAGCATTTATGCGCTCGTTTTCTAGTCGAAAATTACTGTTCATTCGGGAGAAAATGGTACCCTAGCCGTGAGTCTTCTAAAAGAGTCTTTTATGACTCGCATTTCTGATCAATTTCGACTCACTTTCGAGACAGTTTGTGACTATTTACATTCAGTTTTTTTGTTTGTTTTAAATTTTTATATTTTTATATTTTCTTGATTTTACTGCACGAGCATGCTGTTTGTTTTTGATTTTTAAACAAATCACTTTCTAAGTATTTCTGGGATTCATTTTCTAATCATATTTTAAGCGCAGAACTGATTAATCAGTTTTTGATCGTCTAAGGCAGTCGAAAGAGACTCAGTTTGGTGAAACAATCTTCCACATGCTGACTGGGAATGGAAGAAATTTTAGGTTGAAAGTATGTGGGTACATCCAACAATACATATATGTATAGTTGTATGTATTCCAACTTTCTGACAAAAAATTAACAAAACAACCCACACTCATTCAGGATCTTATATCTCTATACGCAGGAATTCTTAAAAACTCCCACGTTCCAACTTATATACACAAATCCAACAACTATTTTCCAAGTATTTCATCAGAAGACAAGCAGTAATTTTTATTGTTGCAAAGAAAAAAAAACGTAAATGAAAACAATTTCAAAATGAACATTATTTATACGCAGAAAACGCAAATATTTTAAAGTATGCTAAACAGAAAAGAAAACTTTTAGTTCTTTTCAACTAAATACTACAAGGAAAACAATATAAGCAAATATTCCCAACTACACAGTTTCGCAAATGAAACTCTCAATTATTAATCAAGGGAACAAGTTGTAGCAGTTCTAAGTGGCTTTTAATGTTTGTACGCATTAATTTTTTAAAAGCAAAGCTAACTTTTGCTCCAGCATTCACGTCTTAGCTTCACAGGAAGTTCAATGCAAAGAAAGTTGCCATCCACAACTCTGGAGAGATGCAAAATGAAAGATTCTTAGCTAAAACCAATTAAAGTTTTTCTCTTATCTCAAGCACTCTCAACAAAATGTTTGCTAAACACTATTTGTTGAAAATTCTGCGAAGAATTGTTACTAATTGCCTGCTAAAGATGCATGCAACGACACAAAGAACTTTTTAACCGCGTTTGCTTAAATTTGGGACATTTGATTTTGTGATTGGGAATTTACTTTTTTTTCTGGGACAACAAATTTATTACATTTGAGTATTGTTATTCTCAATAACGTTTTCGAAAAACAGCTAGTTGATACGTTCTACTAGTGTTTGTGAGAATATTTAAAATAAACTTTGGTGTTATTTCTTCACTAAAAACACATATTTACAAATTTCGAAAATTGTTTCGTTCGCTGGAAATGAAAATTTTTTCATTAAAAATTTGCGTTAAATAGCTTATGTTAATAAACAATCTCTGCCCAAGTAGATAGACATGGGTGCTGATGAAGTGCGTGGCTGCACTGAAAAATATCGGCATTTCCCCCCAGCTAATAAACTCTAGTTTAATGTTCCCAGAAAAAAATTACACATTACCAACAGAACTACTTGCCTTATAATGACTTACTTTTGTCATTACCAAATTTCATTACTCGCTTGCAAATCACATTACCTAAAATTTAAAATATCATGTACAAGTTGCCAAATGAAGAAAATGATTCTTTTAGATTAAATCGATTACATGAACAAGTTGCCAAATAAAAAAAGTAAATACTTCTAAAGAATCGATTATTTTAGTCTCACGATTTATTAAAATCATTAAGTTGTTAATCCAGTAGGGAAGAGCTTCCACCAAAAATGCTTAATTCCAAACTCGATTACCTCTTTTGAAATTTTTTGCTGGGTTTCTTCTCTTCTTTAGAAACTAACATTAATTAATAAAAATGTTTCATTCAATAAGAATGGAAATTCTGGAACTCAAGCCCGGTTAAGAAATTACTTCTGATTAAAATTAACTATAGTTCAGTTGAATTTAAAAATGTCTTAATAAAATATTTTAAGTGAAGAAAGAAAAAGAAATACGCATAGATTGTACATTCGTAAAATGAAATGAAAGTGAAATTTTCTCTTGGTTTGTGTTCTTAATTTCGTAAAAGCGATTTAAAAAGTAAAATTTCTTTTTCAGTTTGTTTCAAACGAAATTGAAGTGCTCTGGAATCCAATTTCACTACAAAAAAAGTAATTTGAATTCGGCAGCAAACAACATTGTGAAAGAAAATACGTTTTAGTAAAAATAAAATTTTTGTAACTTTTTATTGCAAAAATACAAAAATGTAGGCATATAAATAACATTTATACATAAATTATTTTTTTAAACAATTTTATTTGTGTTTTAAAGGGGTAAGTACAAAAACATGGAATAAGAGGAGGCGTTGCTAAAATATATGGGAAACAAATCCGGGATTGACTAAAGGGTTTTGTAAATGATTTCTTCAAGGCGTTCATAAACTTTTAGCGAACTTGCGATTTTTTCGCGAACTTGCCTTTTTTCGCGTTTTTCACCGAATTTATTTTATTTATAACAATTTTGGCAATTTTTAATGAATTTTATGGACTGCTATCGATATTGCAACTTCTCGCGAATTTTTGCATTGTTCGCAATGAAAGCGAATTTTTGCAAAAATTCTCCTTCTTAGCATTTTTTGCGAATTTTGAATAATATTAGACTTTGCTATTAAATTTTTGCATGTTTTCGCCATTTTTGCGATTTTTTACCTAAATTTTTGTCTTCTTAGAGTTTGGCGATTTTTAATAAAAAATTATGGCTTCTTTAAAATTTTGCAATTTTTCGCAAAATTTCTATTTTTTTTTTGCGAAAGATGTCATTTTTGCAACTTCGTTTTTGGCTTTATTTATTTGTTTATTTTTATTTAGACTTAAAATTTAAATTTTTTGCAAGCTTTGGCGAATTCTCATAATGTTTTGCGCTTTCTCCCGACTTAATGACTTACCTTACAGTTTTAGCGAGTTTAATTAATTTCAGTTTAGAGCTTGTTTCCAATATTGCAAATTTTCTAAATTTTCGCGATACGTGATTTATTATATTTTTTATCAAGATTTGATATAAATTTTTGCATTTATTTTTATTACAAGTACATAACCATTATTTTTTCGGTGAATATACTTATATGCAAGTAATTCTTTCCGCAGTGAATATTTGCATATTTTGGCATCCATTGGCTACAAAAATATCCATAGCAAGACAGATAGGTAGTCAAATTTAATTCTTTCAAAAGACTAATTTAAGCGACGAATTTTAGAAGGCAATTTCATCGAACTATGCCCAGTTCGCCGTTCGTCCCAATTGTGTTTATGGCATAAAATGTTTTTTTTTCATGTTGCTTGAAATATTTATTTGAAATAAACTGGGAATGAAATCGTCATGGAAAAAACGTTTCATTGCTTTTCTAGAATACAGTGATATCGTCTTTGCGGAATTAAAAACGTTTTCAATTTCATTTTGTAGTGGAATGTAGAACCTGGGCGATAATTCTTTTATTTTTTTTTGATTTTTTGAATAGTGTCCCAGCAAAAAATTTCAAAAAAGGTAATCGAGTTTGGAATTAAGCATTTTTGGTGGAAGCACTTCCCCACTGGATTACTAACTTAATGATTTTAACAAGGCGTGAGACTAAAATAATCGATTCTTGAGAAGTACTTACTTTTTTTATTTGTCAATATTCACGTAATCTATTAAATCTAAAATAATCATTCTCTTCATTTAGCAACTTGTACGTAATTTTTTTTTAAATTTTAGGTAATATAATTTGTAAGCGAGTAATGAAATTTGGCAATCAGAAAAGTAAGTCATTATATGGCAAGTAGTTCTAATGGTAATGTGTAATTTTTTGCTGGGATGTTTCCACTGACTTTAAATCAAGTTAGTTGAAGTAAATTACTTCAAAGTGTATTCACCCAGCTTGCGAGTGATTTGTTGTTCGAATTTTCGTATTCAATTTATAAACGTACTTTATAAGGTGGGCGCAGCAACTGTAATGTGAGTTTTATGTACAGGAAGTTGACGTTTAAAATTGATTAAATATTCCTTAACCCTACGTCTTTACCCGATATATTTTTGTCATGAAAAAAGCCAAACTTTATATTGAAAATTTATTTTTTTATGTTAGCTCTTTTTGCTATATGGAATTTTTTC
Organism: Tachina grossa; assembly: GCA_949987645.1. Taxonomy (NCBI): domain Eukaryota; kingdom Metazoa; phylum Arthropoda; class Insecta; order Diptera; family Tachinidae; genus Tachina; species Tachina grossa. The sequence continues at coordinate 81,194,017 of OX465277.1, read as the reverse complement.
GTAAGGTAATGCCATTTTTTTCGAATGTGTCAATCACCTTTGATGGTTGACCCAGGGATGGAGCTTGTAATTTTAAAAGCAACGCAGGGTTGCATAGCTAAATTCAGTTCGAATAATAGTGTTTTCGAAATGATTTAAAATAAATCAACTACTTTGAGGTGATTTATCCATATACAAAATGTATGATGAATCATGTATAAATTAACACGATTTGCTCAATTCAGCATGATTTGTCTAAATCATGCTGGTGGAAACATATTATTATACTTATTTTATTCTTACTGAAATATTAGCTTATTCAAAAAAAAAAAAAAAAAAAAATAATTCTAGTTTGTTACTTTTATATAACGAAATAAGTTTAAGTTTTTCAAATCTGAAACTGTTTCACGTACCCAGCGTTACCACATGTGAAGGTATATTTTCCTTCTAGTCAACCTAGAACCATATGTCTCCATGTCAATACTCTTTCTCCAGCGACAATTGCACTAGTTAAATTGTCGACAACTTTCCTTTTATGCGCGAGTAGAGATACGTTAGAGACGACAGTTCTAGTGTATTTCTGGTGATATTGTCAATGAACGCGTCAATAGTTTGTTTTTCTTTTTTATTATGTCGTGCAATAATATTTAATAAATATATGTAGACGAGCGTCACTAAAATCTACTAGTAAATCTTTAGTTAAAATATCTCCATGTGGTCGTAAGAAAGCTACCTTCTCAATAGTGCTAAAGTCTAATGATAGATTTTGAATGACAACCCTATGTTGTTTGTCAATAGTTATTTGCATTGGCTGAGGTAGAAAATCACTATAAGTTTACTATTGACAACGAGAGAGGATATATCGATATTCTAGACTAGAGCACCTAAAATTTACTAGTGAATATTTGGTGCCGATGTCTCCATGTGGTCCCGAAAGAACTACTAAGTCAGTAGTGCTATAGTCTAGTGGTGGACAAGCTAATGTTAAATGTCAATAGATGATACCATTGGCTGGGGTACACCTGGTCAGTAGTGCTACTGACAACGTCACTAGTAAATCACCACAATTTCACTATTCGCACTTTCTGCAGGGTTATTTTCGAAGTTTTTCGGGATGTTAAAAAGACTAAAATATTTCTTTGTTAAAAATAAGATTTTTAAGAATGTGCTAGTTGGTACTTTTAGTATATTATTTAAGGCCCTTTTGACTAAAGTACTGACATAATTTCTTCTTTTCTTCATCAAAAATATGAGTTATTTGCATACATATATTTATCTGATACATGTTCTATTCAGTAAATATTTTGTGCTATTTACCTTTTTACGTTTGTTAGTCATTTGTAAAAAAATAAATTTTTCCTGAATTTTAATTCAGTAAAATCAATGCATATTAATATATTTTGAGTAAAATCACAAAAAAAAAAAGATTTTTAATGAGAAAAAAAGATTTTTGTTGTTCGACTTGAAGGTTTTTGAGAAAAAGAATATGGCAACGCTGCACGTACATCAGATGGACAGACGGACGGACATCGCTTATTCGTCTTACCTGTTCTTAACGACCTAGAATATATACATATATACTATAATTCATCAAGAGCTTGGTCGAAATTGTGATCTCAGTACTTTGGACGGCAGGAATTTTTAATAAGAACTAGGCACATTTATGTTTTTATGAAGATTAAAAATGTACCTGGTGAAAACTTGAAGATTTTTGTTAGAATCAAATCAGCTGATAGGCACGAAAATTTTGAACACAACATTTTTTTTCATACATAATATTAATATAATAATATAATAATATAATAATATAATAATATAATAATATAATAATATAATAATATAATAATATAATAATATAATAAGAAAATATAATGTTATTAATAAAATAACATGGGGATTAGGAATATATGAAAAAGAAAAACAGAACACCCTTATTTAGAAAATGGAAATTTTAATGTCGGCAAAGAATTTTATGAATGATGATAAAAGCCAGCAGTGAAAGTTTGGAAAAATAATTAAATAAAAACGTACATACATATGCATGCTTAATTGAAATAGATGTAAAAACAGCTTGATTATAATGTCCTCGACTTTTAGAATTAAATGCAACAGCGAAAGCAATTGCTATGCCAAAGTTTGCAAATAAACCAATAAAACTGAAATTGTTAAAGACATTATAAAAAGCAAATTTTTTTTTTCAAATCAGCGGAAAATTTGCTTTATATAAAAAAACGCCATACGATTTTTTTTTTTTGAAACAAGATTCATAATTATTATTAGTAATTTTTTTTAATATTTCAAATAAATTTATAAAATTTATAGCTGGTTTATTTAATTATCTTAAAAAGTATTTTTACGAGATGATTTTAGAGATTTTTAAGCCAGATATATTGGTTGGTTTTTAATATGATCTCAACTTATTGATTACTTTAATAGCCTTTTCACACTTACTCACATCTTTCATCTTTGATCAATTTGGCAAGATGATAACATCTTCCCATAAGAATTATACAGGGCTGAATGTTCAACATCTTTCAACATCTTCAAAAGATGTTCCTATCTCACTTTGTTTCATTCAACATCTTTCGATTATTTTAGAGTCATCACTAGAAAAAATGTATACAACTATACATACATGCATACATACTATAAAAATTTATACATATGTATGTATGTATGTATGTATATCTACATATGCATGTACATATGTACATACATTCAAAGCTACATTTTGGAATATCTTTCCCAAAAAAAGATCCGTAATTACTCTAAGATTTTATTATATAAATATGTATGTATATGTATGCATATAATAAAATCTGTTATATATTTTTCCAAAACAAAATAAATTAGATAAAAATAGTTGCAAATGTCTACGCAAAATCTTTGCGGATAAAATTTTTAATATTTCTACATCATTATTGTCCGCTGGCATAATTTCTAGCATTATTTGTTTCTGCTCCTCAGGAGCCAGCAATTAAATCAATTTCTACTGAATTTTTAAATTGCATTTTATTATTTAATTATTGGTTGCTCACACTCGTAAAAATAGTATTACAATACATGACAGATGAAAGATGAAAGATGTTGTAATGTGAATAGGTTTTTTCAATTTTCAACATATTCCATGCATTCCTCAAAGATGTGAGTAAGTATGAAAAGGGTATAAGATAATCCAATTATTCAAATTTAAATGTTCTAAGAAATACTTTTTATATCGTGCTACCATTTCTATCGTGCTTAATCGGCCAACTTTTGAAAATATGGCCTGATTTATTTCTGGTCGCATATTGTGGCAATATTTGTAGAAACTTAGCAGCCAAACAATAAATCTGACAATTATTGGAACAATATAAAGGTATTATGAAAAATATAAGTTATATCCCTACAACAATAGTATCAGTCAATTGACCGGTCATTTGATAGGAAGTTGTGCAGGATATATTCATCATTGCGTAGAACAAAGTTTCTATCACATTACTAAGGTCAAAATGAAAAATGTGAAGGAAACTTTTGTGTACGTGTGATATTGCATATCACTCTAGTGACTATAAAATATATAGTCGCGCTGCTCACTCTACTTATTTTTACTAATCAGTGATGTGATAAATATTAGTCCAGTTTTAAGCAAACATACATGATTGATATAATGACAACAAATATACTTTTTACATTATTTTAATTGCTTTTTTATTATAAAAAGTAACTTTAAAATGCACAAGCAAATAATATATTTAAAACAAAAAATCTAGGCGCACGGGAGTGCGCCAGGCCAAGTTCTGGCCAATGCACGTAGTGTGTATATTTACAGGAACCCATTCGAGCTGTTTTTACCCCCCCCCCCCCCTCATAACTTTGTTCATAATTAGAATAAATTCATGTAACCTCATATGCAAAGTTTGAAAGTTTTACAATGAAAGGTTCCGGAGATATGGAGGTGCAAAAAGTGCACATTCTAAACAATACTCACTGACTCACTGACTCACTGACCTACTGACTCACTCACTTCCGCTATAGCTAGAGATCTGAAATTTGGTACACAAGTAGATCTTGGTGAGAAATGAACTAGAAAAATCTGAAAACCCAAAAATTTTAACCAAGGGGGCCGGGCTACGCCCATAAAAATTAATATGTCTGCTAGTGAGCTGAAATTTGCTACAGAGCTAGGTCTAGGTGGGCAATAAACTAAACAAATTTTAAAATCCGAAAATTTTGGCTAGGAGGGCGGGGCTACGCCCACAAAGGCTAGAATTAAAAAAGCAAATCTAAGGCGCTTAATGGCAGCTATTTTATTGAAATTCGCCATACATACTGCGATAGGGCAAGTCTAAAAATTTTTCATGAAAAAAGTGGGCGTTGACACGCCCATACCATTTCAACTTCATTTTCGTGTACTACGGCTCGGCATATTTAGATGTACTATTTCTGTATGTATTATTATCCGTTTGCAAAGAAACTTGGCACAAATAATAAACACTGGCCGAAAAAAATCTTAAGTTTGGAAAAGTGGGCATGGTTACGCCCATAAATATTAAAAATTAAAAGTTGCGCTAAGGAACTGAAATTGGATACACGAGTAGGTATAGGTGAGAAAACAACAAGAAAAACCTGAAAACCCAGAAATCTTAGTCAGAGGGGCGGGGCTGCGCCCATTAAAATTAAAAATTAAAAGTTGCGCGCATGAGCTGAAATTTGTTACATAAGCAGATCTAGGTGAGAAACCAACTAGAAAAATCTGAAAACCCAAAAAATTTTACCAGAATGGGCGGGGATACGCTATAATTGTTTGAACCTGAAAACTTACAGCCTGATTTATAAATCTTATTAAGGCTTTTTAAGAAAAATTTCTTATGAAAATTTGTCTCAAAATCCCTTTATAAGGCCTTAAAAAGTTTTATAAATAAGGCTGTTAACATACAGCTTTTAACTTAAGCCATTTTAGTGAAAACTTGCATATACGTTACACGTATACAATACTTTAAACTATCACCTAAAAAAGTGGGCGTGATCACTCCCATAAAATGATGGCCTTGTGTTTAATCTACTTCGGTCTAGCATATTTTAGAAGAAAATTAGCATGAATTATAAGCGCTGCTCACAGAAATATTGTAAGTTTAAAATAGTGGGAGGGGTAATGCTCATAAAATTATAAGGTACAGTTCACGCTAGAGAGCTGAAATTTTATACGCAAGCGAGTGTAGATAAGTAAGCCAATGGGAAAATCTTAAAACCAAGAAGTTTTATCCGCTAAAACTCTAATTCGCACTAGAGAGCTGAAATTTGGTACACAAATTAATCTAAATCAGAGATCACTAAGAAAAATCTAAGAAACCAGAAGTTTCAATCAGGGATTGGGAAGAAGCACTGTAAACTCAAAATTAAGTTCAATTTTATTGGAAGTTTTCGTACAGGTTGCACTTATCCAAAGTAAAAATTTCCAGTTTTGAAAAGTGGCCGTGACTTCACCCATAAATCTTAGCTTTTATTTTCATGTACTTCGGCTTATTTGTTTTTACTCTATTACTCATGTATTTCTCCTTAGGTTTTTCCTACAAAACTTTACATGAACCATAAGCACCAGTAGATATAAAAGTCGGCGGGGCCAGGCCCATAAAAATTTTACGTAATATTATACTGTAGAAAGTTGACATTTTGTAGACAAATAGTCCTAATTGATTTATTCAATCGGAAAATCCAAAAATTAATGCACCACCTACCCTATTGAAATTGCGTGCACACTGGCGACCCGTTGTAATAACACAATTGGGGTATTCAAATGGTACTCATAAATTAACACGTTTTAAAGTTATAAAACGAAAATATATGACTGTTGTGAGCAACCCCTTATAATTTACAATTATAAATATTGTACTTATTTGTATTTTGGTTTTAACACCTTGTACATTTCTTACTCTCTCTCTCTCTCTCTCTATTCCTTTGGTAAACTCTCACGCATTTCTACATGTAGTTATGACAAACAATAAACATAGCTGAGAAAGTCTTATTACTTTATGACCTTTTTGTTTGAGCCACAACAACAATTTTTTTAAACTATGTTAAAATGTTAAGACATTATGACACTTAGGACACTTAAGACACCCTTGTGAATACCCCAAATAATTCATTTCTACTCACGCTCTAACTCATTATTTTATGTAACTTTGCCATTTTTAACTGGCAAAGTGATCATGAATAGAAATAAAACACACTAGAAATTTTAAGTGTAAAAAATGTTATCATAGCAAATTTTTCAAAAAGTAGTCAGATAAAATAAAAAAAAAAAAAAACATAAATGTGAAAAAGGCCAAGTTCCTATAAAAAAGTTCGGCCATTAAAAGTAGTGAGATATAAATTTTGACCAATTTCTTGTTTGGCACAATACCTATCACTGAAATATGCTATGCATTATATAAATTTGTAATCGTAAGGTTGTCATATAATTTCTAGATAATCTGCTAACTTGTCAATTTATTTAAGAATAGAGTGTTGCCACACAAGTATTTTTTTGACCGGGTGCAGTCAATGTAATAATTAGTGTTTTTATGGGAATTGTTACAATTTGAGTTTAAATTTTTTTTTTAAATAGCTGTTGTTGTTATTTACATTTATTTTCTTTTACATACTCTTACGACTACAATTAGAAGCTGAAAAAAAGTCAGCCAATGTAGCAATAGTAAAGTAAGAAAATAAAAAACATGTTGATTATTGAGTTCTTGTTTCAACTTTGTTATTTGTTATTGAGCTCCTGATTTGTTTAAATGAAAGTTTATAATATAATAACTCTAGTCGTTCTAAGAAGCTTTGGGTAAAGGTTCCCTGATAATAATCAATGGGAAAATCAATAATCAATTTCAATGTATTTTTAATAAAAAAAATATTTTACTTAATAAGTAAAAAATTCTAGTTAATTTAATTATTATTGTTCGAACTTCATTTGTTTCTATATTTATGATTTGAATAGGCTAAAGTTTGTATCGCTTTTTAAGCCAAATTACATGTAATAATTATTAAGGAACAAATAACACCACAGTTAGTTGTAAATATTCTGACAACACATAGTTGAACGGAACAGCTAGGCATTTTCGAAGGCCACTAAACCTTCATTATCAGCGTTCTTTTGTGTTTGGTCCACTGTGTGTGGTGGCAGTTGATGTAGATTTCTGCTTTATATACTTAGCATTTTATTGCAAATGGAATATGTGAATTGTTTTGATTCATCGTATTTCAATTTGCTGAAAGCTTTTTTGTATTGTAAGCTCAATTTTACCATCACTATATTTACAACAGTCTTACCATTGTCGTTTTGTTCTTTTTACTAATTATACACATGTTAGTTAATTTGCTTATTTTTTGTTCTACTTAGGACAAACTTTTTTGGTTTGTTACTATTAAGTATATTTTATTTAATTTTTGCCACCAGTTCATGACTATTAGTTATTAGTTAATTTAATTATTACTGTTCGAGCCTGTTCAAATCATAAATATAAAAAAAATTTGAATTTTTAATTTTCAGCAATCACTGCCGACAACATGTAAGTGTAGCCGAAAAAATACGACTACAGGCGCACAACAATGTGATTGAAGGGCTTATTTGAGTGTGTCATGGGAATTTTAAGAACATAGGGCAAAACAGTCTGCACAAGTTTCTTTGCAGACGATTATTTAGACGTCATCACAGCCATACAGCTGACCAACTTTAACTTCTGCCACTGTTGTCAAATTAAGGCTAATTCTTATTTTTTGCTCTTAAAGCAAGGGCTCAATTTGTCTTTGTGTTGTTGTGTAACTTGTCCTTACCAGCGATATCATTCATATATATATTTTTTTTTTGTAGCAATTCGTTAAATTTTGTTTTTATACATTAAGTGAAAAACATCATTCCCATAAGGCAATCAAGCAATTTATTATAATTGTATTAAATGCAAAATATATTTTCTTTTGCGATCACGCAATGTAACGTTTGGTGGAATTCGTGAAAGGTCAAAATTCTCTTGCCCTTAATTTACGTTGTTATTGGTTGCAATCGCTTACCGAAAACATCTAACACTCAATGTGGAATGGAAATGTTAGAAAAGAAAACAATAAAAAAAACTATAACATCAAACATATCCCAAGGGCTTCGCATTTATTTACACATACAATTTCTGCAATATTTTATTTGCTAAAGTTGATTCGGCTAATGATACACAAGTTAAAAAGAAAATAAAATTTAAGCTTTTGTTTGTATAATACCGAGAATTGTTGTAAAAAATAAAAAAAAAGTTATCAAATGCATAGAAATGAATGAATGAAATAAATTCCCAAATGTAAAATAAATTTATTTTAAATATTTTCATAATTTACGTAAAAATTTAAAAATTTACTGAAAGTTGTAATTTGTTTTACTTGCAATATGTTGGAGGTTGTAGTGGAGGAAATTTAAATTTAATTTAACTAACAAAATTGTAAAAGTTTATAAAATTTAAAGTAATATCAAAATGAAGTGTTATTTCTCGCATCGTAAAAGTACTCACATGAAGTGTGAAATTAAAAATTTCATCGTTAAAACAGACAATACTGATTCTGTTTTTATTGGAATATTTCCAGTCATCGAGTGTCAAATGAAAACAAAATGTCACAAAAATAAAATTGCAATAACAAAAAAAAAAAAAAAAAAATTATTTACAAGAAAAATAAAATGAATTAAAAAACAAGAATGTAAAATTAATATAAAATGCTTGAAAGAAATTTTTTCTATCAACTGTCTCTACATAATACTGCAGCCACACGTTCAATAAATTGCTTTCAATTTCATCACACATACTGTGTGTCAAAATTTCTTGAAATTTATAACTGTGACACAAATTGATAATCAATTTAATTTTTTAAATACCACCGACGAAGAAACAACTCAATTTTTTAGCTTCAATCAACGCGTGCTGTGACCAGTTGTTCAAATTGAAATTCAAATTCCCCTAAAAATGGATAGGTTAATTTGAAAGCAATCTTGTTTTCAATTTAAAAAGTTTGATTGTGTTAGTGAAAAAAGTGTTATTGTATGGAATTGAAAGGCAAAAATTGAATATATGTATGACCCCAAGTGAAACAATTGCACAAAAAAGTTCTAAATAAATAAAACATATCGACTTGTTTATAATAATTTTATAATAATTTTAATTCAACAATTCTTTGCATATCTTTTCAAATAGTTTATTTTTCATATTTTTTTTAAACACATTTTCAAAAACTCATATGTTTTTGTACAAATTTGATAGTTCTCGCACCAATTTATAAAGCGAGTTATTTTGGCAGTTCTTGCGAGAAACTTTTCACAAAATATTGTTACAGAATAATTTTTTTCACATCCTTCCATACCTAATAATTTTTGGAAATTTATTTAAATGACAGTTAGTTCTCGCAAAGTAAAGATACAGAAACACTCATGTGGAAAAATAAATTTTCTATTTCAATTCACACTATTTTTGTTACGATTCCTTCGTTTCATGTGAGAAATTTTACGATGCGAGATATGTACACAGAAACGAGGTACAGGAGTTAGTTTTACACTGCAATCATCCGAAAGTTAGTATTTTTATGGTTTGCCAGTTTTTTTGAATCGTAAAAAATATTTACTCCGGTTATAACAGCGAAGTTTGTTTGCCACATCACTAGGAGTTAGTTATAAGTGACCAGGTGGTCGATTCTGGTTCTGTGATAATGTGAAATAAAAAAAAACTTTCATTTTCATTTTCACAACCATTTTTCATAATACTTTTCATAATTACATAAAATGCGATTCTCGCTGCTATTATGAAAACATTGTTTTATTCCATTGTGCCTAGGAAACTTTTGTTTTTATGCTATTGAAATATGTCATATAAATAAATAATATTAATTATTATTTATGTTCATATTGCAAGGAATTCGGTATGAGCATAGGTAAAAGTGTTTAAAAGCTTATCGCTACATAATTTAACTTAATATTTTTCTCTTTATTATAGATTGGGTAAAATTTATGCTGTTTGTTCCGAATCATCGTCATAAGCAGAATTTAGGACAAACTTTACTTCAACCTATAGCAGTTATTATTCGTTTCTTCTGTGGGAATAGGGAAATGTGTTATGCCGTACACGTCTCCTGTGGAGCTTAAATATCGAACAGTGGCTGTGCTGAGTAAAGGTTTTCTTTTTATCTTGCCTGTAGCCTGAAGAAAACCTTTGTCATCCATTAAGTTCTGCTGAAGGCTGGATACGCAAAAATATTTACTCAGCTAAGTCGTTATTATTATTATTCTTATACTTAGGAGAGAAACCCCTTTAGTCGTAAAATGTTATGTTTTTGCAAAAGGCAAATGATGCCCATCGTGACATCATGTACGTTATTATTTCCTTTTTTAAATGCTACCGCGCACATCTTAAACCAACGCACTTAATTTTTCACATTCTATCATCTTAAATTTTAGCATGACCCATAGGTATGACCTATATGTACCTCTCTGCACTTTTCTTCTTTGATCTTGGTACTCACTGTCTGCAGACGTAGATTACTGTATTTTTTTATTAACTGAATTTCGGAATTGTCGCTAGCAATTTCAACATCCACCCGTAAATAATTCACAAGGTATTATTTTTGATTATGTTCTTCAATTTCGGACTTGTAGTTAACAATTACGAAATGTCTAAATAATTTAAAATAAAAAAAATTGATTTTCGCTGTTGCGCGAGTTTTTTCTAGCTTCTTTACTGTTTTTCACGTAAAATTTATTTGTAAAATAATTTATCATAGGAAAAGTTTTTTAAGTTTTTTTTTTCACAGTTAGTCCCAAATCACACTGTGGAAGTCTTATTGCTAAGCTGATTAGTTTCAGGCAGAGAGAGAGACGAGGGGAACAGCAACGTTTCTTTTCCCCCCGTCTCTCTCTCTCCTAATAAACTAATACCCTTAGCAATAAGAATTGCATAGTGTAAATAGGGACTTACACTAATCGAGAATCGACAGAGTTATGTAACTGTAAAAAGTTTTGTTCCATTCCCCATTTTTTTTTCATAATGAAAATGTATTTAAATTCTTTTCATTTTTCACTGAACGGGAATCAGAAATGCATTTCATAGTTTCACAGAACGAGAATCGACCCTCAGCACAGTAATAAAAAAAAATTATTGACATATAGTACAAGACACGTTGTCAAATTTAGGAAACATTGGCTCCATGACCATAAACACTTAAATTAATTGCAGTAATCCATTTGAATAGAAAATATTCTAATTTTTAGGAGTCCGATTATGTCTTCAAGCTTGGGACCTATTGATAAAATACCATTTTGTGGACTTTGTGCATAAAAATATTTTTATTAAAGGAACTTTTGCAATGATTTGCTTAAAACGGTTCCAAATAGAAGAGAAATTAGTCCTGCTAAAACATTTTAACCATCTTGAATTTATCAAAAATATAATAAAAATAATTAAATTAATTTTTGAATTGAAATACCATTTCTTTTTTAATTACAATTAAAATAAAACCTGAGCCATTAAAATAACATTAGAATTCTTAAAGTTAAAATTTGAAAGACCTTAGATTTGCTTTTGTTTCTTTACAAATTAAGAACAGGCATTGTTGTCGCCGATATCTTATAGTTTGAAAGTAGCTAATATAAATATAATCAACTCCTCAGATTTGTTTTGCGTGAAAATATTCCTAGAGGGTCAATGCAAAGAACTATCTAGAAGTATTTAGCTAAAGAACTAAACGTACACACATATACACGTGAAAGTGCAAACACATATGGTAACAACCCTGTATTACCATTAACACACGGTATTACCAACTGACATTCAAAATAACGGCCAATCGAATTATCTACAAACACCTAGAAACAGTAACATGAATTTTCCAGATTCTGTTAGAAGACTGTTTGATCACCTGGCTACCAATAGTAAATAACAACACAGTTGACAATTTGAGCATAACAGCAACATCGTTATGCAGTGATACAGTTCCTTCCATTTGGCTTTACTAGGTGCACACATTTAATTACGCCATCTCTGAGCACATGGCGAACATTCTAGAACAGTTTCCTATAGTATAAAAGGATGTACCCTGTGTGAGAGTCAAGGCCCAACTATAATATGAATAATCTAGCTTAAGCAACTGTGCGGTTACATATAAAACGCATGTAGGAAACTATAATGTACTTAACAAACTTTTCGTCAAGTTTCGTCAAATGTCATTTGCTTAAGTAAAGTGCCAAACTGAACGCACATTCCGTAACGAAACAACTGTTTGTGCATTTTTTTAAACTCAAACAAGCTAGTGTTGTAAAAGTATTGAGTATTTGAGTACTGAGTACTCAATACCTGGAGTTTTTCCCGGTACTCAATACACAAAAGTAACTACTCAATACTTTCAGGGTTGCATTTTGTAGTATTCAAGCGAAAGTCTGATGTATTTTTATCGGAATTATACAACTCTGTGAGTTTGATACAAACAAATATAATTCTGAACCTCATGGAGTTAGTGTAACAAATACCAATTCTAATAAAAGTACTACAAAATGCATTATTGAACTACTTCAGTCATTAACAAATACTATTGGACAGAAAAAGTGACCCTTTAGAATAGTGGAAGAAAGGCACGTGATACAATATAACCATCAATTCAGGTCCTCACAAACATGAAAAATATTTTAAATTCTTGCAACGTCGGTAAAATTTTATTTCTACATTTCAACAATGACTAAAGCCACGGTCACACTTGTCAAACATTTGCCCAAAATAGCGTAACCACTATATGCTAACGAAAAAGCTTTCAATTCAGACGAAAGTTTTTCAAGTTAAAGAGTATAGAATAATGTAGGATTCAATGATGTTGTCTATTAGTTGTGTCCGAAAATGTTTAATTTGATAAACAATTGTCTAGATCAAAACTTTTTTCATTAGTGTTTGTTGGTTACGCTTTTTTGGGCAAATGTTTTACAAGTGTGACCATACCTCAAGTAATAACATAAATTGTGGGAAAAAAATGTTTATTAAAAAATATTTAGAAGATAATTTAAGAGATTAATGCACTAGAAGTGTAAGAGTACGTTAAAAAAATTTTATGTACAAAAACTAATCTTCAAACTTATTTATTTTCATTTGTTATAAATTAATTTAAATATACTTGTATTTAATCCTTGTTTTCCATATTGCATTATCAATAAAATAATATAAATAATAATTTTTAAGTTCCCATATACATACATATATAAAGTATTGAGTAGTATCGAGTACCCAATTGAAAAAGTATCAAGTAGTACTGAGTATTCAAAAGTAGCCGCTTTTTACAACACTAAAACAAGCAGCAGCAGAAAATATTCATTGATTTTAAATATTTTTTTATTGTTTCTTATTTTAAACTCGGAAAATAAAGCAAAATTTTCATTGTTTGTTTTACAATACACATATACACACATACACATGTATTTACTTATGTATATTCACTGTTCTACTTTTTAGTAGGCAAAACAAATAAAACAAGTAATAAGGTGACGGATATATTTATCTGTGAATTTTTAATAGATTAGGACATTCTTTCAAGTTAGTTTGATTGAATTGCATTCATTTAGGAGTTATGAGAAGAAACAAAATTACTACAAAATTATTGACAATACCTAGATGTGCAGCTGTGGCTAAAGAATACTTAAGTGCATGTAAGTACATTGTGGCCACCTAAAAGTCACATCTGAATTGTTTAAGCATTTGACAGACTTATCGTTCAATTCTGACATTAGCTTAAGCCAGCTTATTCATGTTATAGTTGGGCCTTCAGTCAGTACAAAGCAGATGCTAGTCGAGTCAACATCTTTGAAAGTAAAGACCTCGTGCGGTGGATAATAACGATAAAGAAGTAATTAAGTAAAACCAGTGAGTCCGTAGTATTGTATATGTAGTGCGCATCAGCAGAATAAGTCTTGTGTGTGACAAATAACCGAGAAGGAGTTTTGGTACAAAACCAGTGCAGTCAGTTTGTGAGACCTGTTTATGCAACAGCGGGGAAGACGTAGTGGTATCTAGTTGCGGTATATTTAAGTAATCTATGTGTGTGTATTTAAGCTCTTGAATTCGAATATTATAAGTTTATTTATTAGCAAATAAATTGTCATTCTTAACCCTATTTAGTACACTGGGGCCTTTTATTCACTTGCAAATCTTCGAGTCCACGAAAAAGCGTTTTTAAAGAGAGAAAAACGTAACAATATTATTTCCAAAGATAACTCGCTTAAGCTCTAATGGCCTTACACTGGTCACCAAAAATTTATAAAAATGAGAGGCGCAAATAACTGTAAATAATTGAAAGTAAGTATTAAAAAAAGAAACCGTTTGTCAAGAAGTTTAAAATTTCCAAATAATATTCTCATATTGATGCGTACTTTGTAGTACATACTTATTTTGATATCTGTGCGGGGGCAATTTATATGACTAAATTTACATAAAATATATAAAAATATAAAATGTATGCGAGTTTGAAGCAACAACCTCAACAAGACAAGAAAGGCAATTGTTGGAAAAAATGTGCGTGGAAATCTTTGGAAGAGTAAACAAAAGATTTTAATAAAAATCAATTGTTTTTAACCTTCCGAAGAAAATAAAAATAATTTTAACATTTGTATATTATTAAGTATGCAATTGCGTTTTAAATCAAATTTTGACCCAAATCAATTACCCCGTTGTGGGCTTTTTAATTTTATAACAAAGACTTCGGTGGAAGCAATAATAAAATATAAATTTTGGTTTATTTAGATATATTATTTATAAGGTAGTAAATTCGTATTGTTATTTATAGCACAATGTACTTTTGAGATTACAACACCCCACTTAAATTAAAGAAATAAATTACGTTTTTTTTTTTGTTACTGAATGAAATTTTAAAATATTGCAATATTATTTTGAAAAAAGAAGGGCTTTTGAAATCTTAAAGTTTAAATAAATAGAAGATTAAACTTTTTTGCTGCAATATAGTTGTAGTTAAATCTCAAGTTTTAAAATTAAGAATACATGGAAGACTATATATTGTTTGGTATATAAAAGTAATAAAGTAAAATTATTATTATTTTTTTCTTTATAAATTATATATATGTTATGCTTAAAAAAGATATAGTTTGGTATAAAAATCAGAAAAATAAAAAATACAGCCCCAGAGCTGGACAATTTAAACTTTTTTTTTGGTATATAAAAGTTATTAAATAAAACAATTTTTTTCTTTGCCAATTGAAAATATTTTATATATTAGAAAGCATTAAATTAGTATTAAAAATAAAAAAAAAAAAATATAAATATAAAAATATTTATATGATAACAAAAATTAAAAATTTTAAAAACCCCCGACTTTTTTCAGAAAAGGTGTTATATCTTCTAAACGGCTAAACCGATTTTTTTCAAACATAGCTAAGAACCCTCTCGATCAAGTCATCTTTCAAACAGAAAAAACTAAATGAAAATCGGTCCAGCCGTTTGGCCTGTACGTGGACACGGACAGACACACAGATACACAGATACACAGCCACACAGACACACACTACAAACTTATAACATCCCTTTTTTTAGTCGGGGGTTAAAAATAAGTTTTGGAGAAAAACGACTTTGAAGTTAACAAGTTGATTTTGATGAGCCTGAACGCTTCTATGGCTTTAAACTCGTTACCGAGTGTTTTTGGGGTCGCTGATTACGAATCTGGTATTAGATTTTGAAAATTCAAAATGGCGAATTCAATATGGCAGACTACTTTTTGTAATATTATTGGTTTTGCTTGAAACTCGCCACTTAGTTGTTTTCGGGGTCGCTGATTATTAATCTGGTATTAGATTTTAAAAATCTTAAACGGCGGATCCAATATCAATTGCAGAAAAGTTTGTCACATGGGATTCTTTTTTATTTTATTTTTTATCAAAAGTATATTTTGGAAATAGTTTATGGCAAAACTAGCTGCGGTTTGCTGCATTGCTGTCTACTAAAGGAATCAGCAAAAAAGTAAAAATCAAATTTTTCAACCCAAGAGTACCTTTTAACTTTCCCTTTCGCATATTTTGTATTTAAGGAAGATCTATATACTCAAGATTTTTCATTAATATTTGTTACATTTCTATATGAAACCACAGTTGAATTTAGTTAAATTGACATGCATCAGTTGTTGTTGTTGAGCATCAAACTAGAATGCATTTGAAATGTTGCACTATGAGCCGTTTTTGCATATTGTGCTGCCAAAATAAGAAGAGATATTTTTAAATAGCTAACACGAGAATACAAATGCTGGTGTATAATTAATTTATATTACTTGCAGATGTCTTAAGACAGAAATTTGTTTCAGTGCCATTATGAATACTTAACAATATGCTAAAGGCTGCACGCAAAGAAAAGATATGGTTGTAGAATGGTTGAGAAAACAATATTATGTTCTCTGAAACAAATGTGTGGTCGTTGAAAACTAGTTATTGCTATTTTAAACATTTATTTCGTTACGATAAACAGAGTAATGTTTGAATTTAATAATTACATTATCACATCTATATAAAAGTGTGATATGGTTAGAGTTTAACAATATAGTTTTGTTAAAAATTTATGACTACAACATAGTTTGTATTATTATTTAAAAATAATATGATGTAAATAACAATATAATGTTTTCCAAAATCATACTATGTTAAGTTTAAAAAAATCTTTTTCAGAAACATCTACCAGATCAGTATTTCGTTTGTAAGCTAATAAATAAAGTATATTAAATAAAGTATAAACAAAAGGGTAGAGCAATAAAAATATATAAACATTTGTGTATCTTTTTATACAGACATGGCTGTATGTCGTGTAAGTATACATTTTTATATACACATTTTATTTCATTAATATTAATTTATTTTTATTTCGAATTCAACGCACAGCTGTTTCAACAATAAATATATGATTAAAAAATAATATAGTATTATTATGTTAAATAATAGTGTGGTCGTATTTAACAATATCAATATAATATAAGAACATGGTATGGTGAGTCTCAATTATATTTTAGTCACATCTAACAATAGTGTTGTCATATTTACAATACTAAGATTATAATATAATTAACTCAAATCGAATATAAATTATTTGTTGGGTTTTTTGTATTAGTTTCTAAGCCTACTACTCTTATTTTTCTTTTGTGATTTTCAAAAAATATTATTATTTGTGAATTCTCAGATAGTTCTTGAAAGTCTCTGCATAAGATAAGAGGTTTGTGACTATTCAAAATGTGTGGTTGAAGTCTACTTATTATGATTTGTTACAGCAACAATGAAATATATAGACAACGCTGAACCACCAGCAAATAAATTTTAAATTATAATTAACTCAGATAATATTATCATTAACTCATATAATATTATAATTAACTCAGATAATAATATTGTTAAAGTTTTTTTTCTATTAACAATAATATGATTTGACTGCAACCATATAATTCAATCATAGTATGTTGCTGTTTGATTATGGTTACCTCAACCATATTTTTTCTTTGCGTGTGGCTGGATGTTTTGAGTTGTGACTGTTTATGATTTAGTGTGCGATATATTTTTTGAAACATTTTTCCGTAAATGGTTAAGCGAAAAATATATTTTTCCCTAATATCTACTTTAATGGTTAAATTTTTTCTTTTTGTAAATAAAAGTATTTTGTATTTGAGTAAATTTATTTGCAAACATTTTTCACTTTACTTTTGTATAATTTACACTGCATTAAAGTGTTAAATTTTTATGGTTTTGCGAGAAAGATAATAAAATGAAAAATAACCACAAATATTTTATCCAAAAGAACAACAAAGTGCAGATGAATGTTTTAAATTGGCAGTACAATTATTTGTTCTGTTAGGATTTTTATTTCACAATGTTCGGATACGCTACATGGTTGCTTCTCTTAGATTTTATAATTTCTTTTATTTTTACTTATTTTCATTTACATTTGCTTACAAGCAATTTCGATACTTTTATTGTTCAAGAAATTTGAGTAGGGTAACAAGAAATAGAGCTTTTGATAAAATCGTTTACCTAATCTCTGTGTAAAACATATTAACTTTCTCAATAAATAAAATTTTTTATGACTTAGAATATTTTTTTCAGGAACAAACCATTACTGTTTTGTGTAAGTTTAGGATAGTCCTAATTGTAATTATTAAAAGCCTATTCAATGATGTTAAAAGAATGATGACGTTGTGATATCAGAAACAATGGAAAGTACATGTACTTTTAGTATTGTTAAGCAGACCTTAAATCAGACAATAAGTCTTTAGCAAGAACAGAACCAAAACTTCCCCCTGAATCACAAAATGGTGGTATTATCAACTTTCTGAACTCATCAAACTCTTGTACTTTTCAATCAGTTATAGGTCGAAAATCTCAGTAGTTAGTACCTTCTTAAAAATTTGGTTTCATAATTTATTATGTCTTTAATTATTACTAGATATACCAAACGGACGACACACTCGTCCGTATTCTAGAATCAAAATGTAAATTTAAGATCCAAAGAAAATGTACATATCTAAACGTCATAAAAAATTCATTAAAACACAGCCACACACAAACTTACAAACATATGCAAGCATAATTAAATATTACATGAAATTAAAAAATCATAAACAAAATCCCTTCAACCCAGCTAATTCACTTTATTCAATTCTCTTCCTTTAAGTATTATGGCTTTCATAAAACAACAAATAAGAGAAAAAAATTGTTAGATCAAGAGAAATACTACAAACACACACACACACTCATGTTTTGTATCTTTTTTACTTGTAAGCTAATAAATGCGTGTGTAATATGTGTGCATGTAGTAGTAGCAACTTTAAACGCTTATAGCTTCCAAAATACTAAGCCGATTTCAATAAAATATAGATTCTGCACATCTGTACAGAAAATCCTTTAAAACCATATAAATCTTTTTAAAATCGCTGTAGTGGTTTCAGCGTAAAAGGGATTACAAAAAACATGTTCGCCTATTAATTATATAGATATATAAATTAATAAATAATTTTTGTGGAATGCCATTTCACCAAAAAGCCAGCATTCACTATCACAACAAACAATTTACAATGATAATTTGAGTAGATAAAGTGTTCAAAGGACAAGTTTGTTGTTGTGATTTATGTTTAAACATTTTTGCCGTAGGTTAAATTAAGATATTGTCAGGAGTTTTGGTCATGCCTGTTATATACTTTCTGTGAATAGAAGATGTGTACACATGAAAAGAAATTTACTGCAGATATGAAGCGAAATTCATGACTGGATAAGGCCCCAACTCCTGAAAAAATTGCTTCAATATTGGTTTCTCTCATCACAACTTATATGCTTTTAATATTCTCTAGTTGGAAAATAAATTTTAAATTTTCGAAATCACTTAATGTAGGCCCTAGTAAATTCATCTCTGCCAAAATCAAAAATTAATTGATTTCATTTCAAAGCAAGTGCTTGAATAACCAACTAATTGATTTATGAAAATATAGTACAATCTTTCTAATATTCTTATTTATTTGTTTTCTTTCAATTTAACTGTTCTTTTTCTCGAGATTTATTTGAATTATTTTGCAAATTGTGAATCTTTTCTCTTCTTGCCATGGATGAAAAAAAAAACCAAACCAAAAGGAAATGTGACTGAAAATGGAGTTAAGACATCAGCAAATTTGTTGTTTTTGGCTTAACCATTGGCGTAGCTACACATTTTTTCTGGGGACGGGGGGGGGGGGGGGGGGGCAAACACAATTTTTTTTAATTAGTGTTTTTTATGGGAATTGTTAAAATTTAAGCTTAAAATTTTTTAAACGCACTAATAATCCCAAATTAATATTTTACTTATTAAGTTAAATATATATTTTTTTTATTAAAAATACATTGAAATTGGAAATTAAAAAAATATATTTTACTTAATAAGTAAAATATTAATAAGTAAAATATTGGTTTGGGATTATTAGTGCGTTTAAAAAATTTTATACAGATTTTTTTTATTTAACATTTTTTTTCAATAACAAAAATTAAGTTATAATTAAAACTAAAAAAACAAAACATTCAAAATAAAAACAGTATATAGACAAAAAGTAAAGTATGTATTAGAAAAAAACCAAATAATAATAATAATAATCAGGGACAGGGGTTTCATGCAAATGCATATTTTTTTCCTTAAACCCGATAATGGCAAGAACGATATATCTTTACGAAACATTGAATTTGAGTGAAAATGGCATCGATTTGTAAGTGCATATTTTTGCATATTTTGCTGAAAATTCATATTTTTGCATAATTTGGTCATAAATGCATATTTTTGTGTCATATTTTGGTATAATTAAAAGTTTTGTGTCATATTTAGTCAACAATTCAAATTTCAAAATATATTATTTGTGAAAAATTAGTAATGCAAGACTGTTTTTTGACAAATTAATTCGCTAGCATTGTTGTAGAAGGACTGTACAAGCACAAACAAGTATCAAATTTAATAAATATTGTCATTTGGTGATTTCAAGAGCATATTTTCTTCAATTAAAGCCGAAAGTAGTAATATTATTTAAAAATAATTATTTAAATTTGATCTGATTACATCTATAGACGTTATAAGGATTTTTTTTTTCAATGCAACAAAGCTTTCTAAAAACAAGTTGATAGAACTTCACGTTCGAAAAATTTTAAATAAATAAATAACACTTTTTTCAATTTACGTATCGCTCCTTTACTGCAATATGAACATATCTCGAAAAATGCCTATTTGGAGTAAATAATGCAAAAAAATCGTTGTCATATTAAATCTTGTGTACAAATTTAATATAAAAGGCTTGTATTCGCACCTCTTCAGAAAATAAAATATTTTTATATCTCTAATTAGTTTATGTAAATTTAAAACTTTTTTTTTTTTTTTTGAACAAAACTTTTTTAAAATATGTGCATATTTTATTGTTTTTAGTGCATATTTTGCGTTTTTAATGTCATATTTTAGGCGCCTAAAACACCTTTTTTAAATCCATGAAGTCCTTGTCCCTGATAATAACCTAATAATAATAAACTAAATAATAATAAAATTAATATTCGTTTCCAACAAGTTTATATGCTCATATGGAAAAATTATTTATGTATATACTATATTTGAATACAATATTTTGAAAAGATACAAGCAAGAAATGATTTCAATCATCATTCATGATTTCATTTCTTAAAAATTTATTATTTAATTTAAAAAAAAATTTATCTGTTGGTGCATAAATAAAAATAGAAAATTGCCATTTATTATTTGGTTACCCTTCCAATCCCAGTTGTCCAAATCGTCCTAGACTACATTGTCTTCGACGATTCATATACGACATGTCGTCTGTAGATTAAGTTTTTTAATCGACAATTTAAAAGAAATCGGCGTTCATGACTATCTGAACGACAATGTCACACGTTTTCTCTTCAATAAAACTTTGTTGGGGACCATCTGAGCGACAGTGTCATACGTTTTGTCTTCAATAAAGCCTTGTCGAGGACAATCTGAGCGACAATGTCCCTCGTTATGTCTTCAATAAAGCCTTGTTGAGGACAATCTGAGCGACAATGTCGCTCATCTGGTCTTGTGTGACCTCGCCGCCATTTGTATGAAAATTTCGTCAACGATTTGTATGGAGTTGTCTTTAATATGTCTTCTACGACTTACCATTGTCTTGTACCCGTCGTCAAAGATGTCTTAAAGACGTGGCCAACTGGGATATTGAAGTTCTGAATCAATACTATTGTTGCGATGAATGAACATACATACATAAATAAGTATATACAAACATATGTACGCAAGTATGAATGTATACGTGTTCAATTGAAAAAAATTTTATGTGCATATACATATATACATGCATACATATCGATAGTTGAGTTTTTCAGTGATTTCAATAAATTTCACACTAATACACCTCATCACAAAAATTTATTGCAATAGTGTAAAAAATAGCGCTTTTACAAGCAGTTGTACAAAAAAGTTACATTTTGAATATTACACTTTCTATTATGTTTTACCTTCTCCTGTAAAGTTACAATTATTTGCGTTAGGGCCTTTCCATTTGAGACCAACGATATATTGACCTGTGTAAGTTGATATCCTATCAAAAATTTCGGTCATCAAAAGTACTGATACCAAAATTTGGACCTAGGAATATTTTTCACAAGTTTTCCACTAGTCTAACAAAGTTGTATATGAACATGAATTGTTTTGTTTTGTTTTCTAATAAAAATAAAACATATGTATACATGTTTAAAGAGGAAATTTTGATTTGTTCGATTTTCTGACGATTTTTCGGACATGAAATGACGATTATTTTATATTTTATCGGGATTTCGGTGATTTTTCCATCATTTTATCTGGCAGCCCTCGATTGAACCATAAATATGCATACATACATATATACATGTGTGTGTACGTATATATATAGTATATGAATATATACAAGGTATTTGCAGATCATAATTTTTCGCTATTTTTTTAATTTTACTCTAAATAAAAAATAGTGGCTATTGTTACAAACAATTTGACAGTAGAAAATCTTAAGAACACCTTGAAACAACTTGTCTTGCTACTAACTACGTACACTAATACAATTTTATTAAGAATTTGTTGAAAGCTACATACACATATACATATCTACACACATGCATTATAAAATCACATGGAGTTTACTATTTGTGATGTTTTGAAGTGCTGTAAACTTATGGCTAATTGTATTTGTTATCTAATAAAAGTATGCATATTTAGCGATTATTCGAAAATTTTGTATAAAAATTACTGGTGATTTTCATGAGTAATTTTAAAATAAATAAAAAATAGAATTTTTTAATATTACAGGCAAAAGAATATGTTTTAAAAAGAATTTGTAATAAATCCTGGGGGGGGCATTGCTACGCCTATGGGCTTAACTTTACGCAGTTAAATTGTATGCATGTAAATATATGTATGTATCATCATTTTTTGCAGTGAGACGTTGATATAAGTATGTGCCTATGTGCTGTTAGACTGGCCCAATTTATGAGAGGATATAAATTACTGCTTGAAAAAAAAAAATCATGACGCAAACGTTTCCTTTAGAAATAAAAGCATTCAAAACTTTTTTAATCGGGCAAAGGGAATACAACAGATACATACTTTTCCAATAATAAACAGCGCAAACAAACCAATTGAGTTCTCAACTCGTATGATTGTTTTGGTAGGCCTTTACAATAGCACAATAGCGAACAAAACCAAAAGCCAAAACATTTACACTGGGTATCATTTAAGTCATCAATTTAATTTGAACAAATTTAAATGAATATTTTTCTCACAAAAAGAGAGTGTAGTATCGATGTATCAGCTGTAGACAACTGTTATATCATATTATGGCACTATGAACACATATTTGAACACATACCGTGGAACTACACAGAAAAAAATAGACGAGAATTATGTTCAACAAAACCATGTTGTTGAATAACATTTTTGATTTCAATAAAATTTGTCATTAACTTAAATATTGTATTTATCAATACCGCGCTTTTTAAAATATATTTTAATTCACTTTGTATCTGTTGGTGTTTATCTTGCTTGTTGATTGATACATCACGCTCATGGACTATTGTTGTTGTTTATTTTGATTGTTTATGTTGTATACGTGTGAATTCCGACAAGAAGCCGAAAAACGTCGTGACTTGTTTTTTTTTAATCAACAAAGTTATTTTTAGATTATATCACCGCAATGCGCCATGCAGAAGAAACATAAGAAATCATCTTTTGCGTGTATTCATTATTTGCGCACTCATTACGATTTGCTCTTTAGCTGAGTGGTAAGTACGTTAGTCTATTAGTCAAGAGGTTGCGGGTTCGACTCATCCCAAAAATTTTTAAAATTTAACAAAAAACCAAATTGCAAAAAAAAAAATTAAACAAAAACAAACAAAGAAACAACACATTAGAATTTGAAAAACAAATTCATTAAAAATTTTTGTTTTCTATTAACAACTCAATTGTGAATAACACAATAATTTTAATTGGAAATAATTGAGTTGATCTTGTTTTCTTATGTTACAAATGTGTGTTTGTATTTACAAAAATCGTTGTAGGTGCCTTTTTAAATAATATTTTAATTGTATTCACAAATAAATTAGTTGTATTTACAATTCTTTTTTTCTTATGTGTACCAAGAAGCTAATATTCTTCGGATCATAACTTAGAAATTAGTTTAAAAAAATTATAGAATAAAAGGCTACGAATTTTAAATTTTAAAACAAATTTTTAAGTAAAATTTAAGAATAAAACTAAAAAAAATTAAACCGACCTCAAAAATAAATTCCATCAGCCTTATTTCTAAAAAAAACTATTAAGGCTTTATAAAGGCTTAATTAGAGAAATTTTGTATATAAATTTGTCTTAAAAACTCTTAATAATTTTTATAAATAAGGCTGTATATTTATTTACAATTTTTAACCGACTTAAAAAAAAAAAAGAAGAGGTTATCAATTCGTCTGCATTTATTTATTTTTTTGACTTAGATGGTATGGCTTCCAATTAGTTTTATTGTAAAAAAGTAGGCGGAGACACGCCCGCAAGTCTCTTTTGATTTAATTTTATGATATCCTACCATTTGGTTTCTGTGAAACCTAACAAAACATTTTTAAAGTTTGAACAAATTGGCGAGGCAACGCCCATTAAAATTTATTATAATATATCACGTTGTTCTACTTAATCTTCCATTTAAAAAATGACAGGAGTCACGCCCATTAAAATTTTATATTTTGTTTTAAATACTTTACCGATTTTTGACAAAACTTAACACACACCCTGAGCTCTGTAAAGTACACAATCTTGCATTCAAGAAAATGGGCGGAGGCACGCCCATTAAAATTTAATTTTATATATCACGTATTTTTTCTTAACCAAAGGATTTTATTTTGGTTTGAAAGACTTTACTTCCAGTTTGGTACTATACTTTTTTTTCGGAAATGTTTTATAAGATCTTTGCATTGAAGTCTGCTTTTTTTTCAGAATTATTAATTTTAAGTTTTATGTAAAGACGTTTAAACATAATATGATTGGATATGTGATTTTCAATAATATATTAAGGGCTAATAAATTAGTGGGAGCTTAAACGCTGGTTTAGTTGAACTATATTCAAATTTTTATGTGGCTTAAAGTCAACAGGAGTTAATCAGTAAACCATACCTTATGTGTAGTTTATAAAATTATATTGTGACAGCACAATAATAAGTGTCAAAAACAGCTGTTTTGCAGAAGGCTATCAATTTTTAGCACAATCCAAAAGAAAAAGAATTAAAAAACTTTAGCTAAAGGTCGCCAAATTTTACTGAGAAAGAAATTTTTTTATGCTTGGCGAAGTAGAATAGTTTTAAAGAATAATAGAGAGATCTGAAGAAAAAGTAGAGGCTTAGAAAAAAGTTGAGTGCTGTTTTATTATAAAATATATGATCTGTAAGTAGGGTTGCCATTTCCATTTTGTGAAGAAAGGACGACCACAAAAACGAGGACATTTGGCCCAAAATAGGGGACAATCTTTTAATAAAAAAAAATTAATTTATAAAACAGGTTTGGCAATCAAAACAAGTGATGCCGTATCATTTGATATAACAATGATAATACTGTGCTGACAACAATGCAAAAGTTTAGATTTAAGACTAATTTTTCACTATGAAAGATTTCATGAAATTAGTTGCATTAGATTTTGTTTTGTTGGTAAAAGTTGTAGATAATCAAAAAGGGTTGCAAAAATTTAATGACTTATGATTATGCGCCAATATGAATAAAATTTTTGTTTTAAGAACAAACCATTCTCAAATTTTTCGGAGGGAGAAGATTTTATAAATCTGTTGGCACAAGTGCTGCAGGAGTTCATATACGAGTATATGATGCCATAGCGCCAGAAAATAAGCAGATTTGTAGCTCTAGATATACTTAAATTTCTCTACGCCTTCTTTAGAAGAATAACATCTTAGTCTGGGTTAGGGCTCAAAGCCTACTTTTTGTGCACTTAACAGAACTTCTATCAGGTGTAAGGCTGACCGGGTTAGCAATATTTAGTTACAAAATATAAAGCTACATTCAGGACAACTAATTCAATAAGACCAATTTTTGATATACATATAAGTAGTAAACAGCAATTAAAATATTCGTTCGGTATTTATAGAAGATCAAGCATTGAGGATAAACACAATGTTTCAATATCAAACTATCAAATCTTTCTATATTTGTGATTTGAACGGGCTAAAGTTCGTATCGCTTTTTAAGCCAAATTACATGTGATAATTATTAATGAACAAATAACACCAAAGTCTGTTGTAAATATTCTGACTAACAACAGATAGTTGAACGGAACAGCCAGCCGTTTTCGAAGGCCACTAAACCTTCATCATCAGCGTTCTTTTGTGTTTGGTCCACTGTGTGTGGTGTCAGTTGATGTAGATTTCTGCTTTATATACTTAGCATTTTATTGCAAATGGAATATGTGAATTGTTTTGATTCATCGTATTTCAATTTGCTGAAAGCTTTTTTGTATTGTAAGCTCAATTTTACCATCACTATATTTACAACAGTCTTACCATTGTCGTTTTGCTCTTTTTACTAATTATACACATGTTACTTAATTTGCTTATTTTTTGTTCTACTTAAGACAAACTTTTTTGGTTTGTTACTATTAAGTATATTTTTATTTTTAATTTTTGCCACAGGCCCATGGCTGTTAATTTTTAGTTAATTTTAATTATTATTCGAACTCCATTTGTTTCTATATTTGTGTTGTTAGTCAGAATATTTACAACAGACTTTGGTGTTATTTGTTCATTAATAATTATCACATGTAATTTGGCTTAAAAAGCGATACGAACTTTAGCCCGTTCAAATCACAAATATGGAAACAAATGGAGTTCGGATAATAATTAAAATTAACTAAAAATATCAAATCTTTCACTTAGACTCAATGCCAAATAAATCTCTAATTGTTGCGATTTCGATTTATGCTCCCCTTCGAGTAGTTTTGTGAATTAATTTTGTAGTCTTCAATTTTAAGTACTACTTTGCATTTCAGTTCTTAAAAATAATTAAGCAGCTTTTAAAACATAAGTGGGACCACCCCGGGCGCCCTAAAAAGAAGACGGTGTCGGGGGAAAATAGAACGGACGGCAACCCCATCTGTGAGTGACAAAACCATATGGCCTGTATTGGTAATTAAAACGCCCAATTTTAAATTTTCAGTTAAGTTTCGTAAGAAGTGCCTCGTTCGTGTAAGGAATGTGAGAACTTTTCGAGTCGAAAAATTTTTTATCATCCTGTGAATAAGAAAAAAACTGTATTTGTTGATATTTTTTGTAAGTTTATATACATAAGTTTTTATGTGAGTAACCCTGTGCAAAATAGGACAAGCAATATAATTCTTTAATTTTTCTCGATGCGAGAACTTTGCACAAGTTACAGAAACGGGGCACAGGAACGAAATGCATTAATAGCTTGCTTAACTAAAAAACAAGCGAAAATTCCATAAAAATTTAACATAAATTTTTTTTCCAATATTTAAAGTATAAATATTTTTAAATTTCGTAAATTCAAGCAATTACACTTCCTTATTTATATTATTTTCTCCTAAGATTTCATATAACAAAAAGTTTTTAAATCAATAAAGTAAAATCTCTTTCATACACCCAAGTGTCTGTGTCAGCCATAGAAACCATAATCGTCAGCATTATAGTAAAGATGATGACATTGCGGTTTAAATAAAAATAACAATAACAATAATGTATTATAGAAAATACTTTAAAGGATTTCAAAAGCCCGAGAGAAAACTATACAAAACACACGACACGTTATAAATGGATTTATAGAATTGTGACTGCAGATGCAGACAATAATAAGATTTTTATCAAGAGAGACATACAGTTCGGTACTTTTGTCTACTTTTTCTTGTCTAGCTGGCTGTCAGTCAATTCGAATGTGCAGCTAAATAAGCTAAAAATAAAAAACGAAAATAAAAAATGCAAGCTACGTATATAACTTTATATAAAGATGAGTGTTGCTACAGACACTCATGCATAAATATAAATTTATTTGTGCAACGCAATAATACTTAAAATCCCTACAGGATGTAAAATCTTGCAGACGTTAGTGATTCATAAGAGTGTATATAAGAAATTAAAAAAAATATATTAGCACACATATCTCTACCTTAATATAGAAAGGCCCTGGCTCATTATTTTTTTGGAAACTTAGATTTTTGCATTTTTCGTTACATTGAATGTTCTTCTATCGAAATATACAAAAAACTCGATTTAAAAAAATAATGAGTTAGGGCTTTTCTATATTAGGGTAACGATATGTAATGTACAATGCACATGTATACTGCACGTTTTATATGTACATATGTATGTACATATGTATGTAAAATGTATGTGATACGTTATGGTTATAAAATTGCGGTGGTATATAAAATGCAATTGTCGTCATTCGTTTTGTTTATATTTATGTATGTATTTTATAGAAATTCATAATTTTCTATTTTAAAAACAGCTTGCGAAACATATTTTTGTGAATATTTATATAGTCGTATATACTCCTGTTTAACTAGAGCAAATATTTATGCATTACACATTTACTTGTTTAACGCACAGTGTGACAAAATCTTAAATGTTTAGGAAATAAGTTAGCGGCTAACTCAATTGTAATAAAATTTCAAGGATTATTTAAGTTTGTAGTTTGAAATATATCTCCTCATTATACTCAACAGCACAACCATGAAGTCTACATACGTGCATTTTTTTTATGCCCAAGAGTTGTTTGTTATACCCTTCACCAAATATGGTAAAGGGTATAACGTGCCAAAGTAGCTTAAGCGACATAATTTTCGAACTTTAATTTTTGACCAAAATCGATTATTTGCGATCGTAAATAGTCGATTTTCGTCAAAAAAACGAAGTCCAAAAAATGTGTCGCTTAAGCTATTTTAGCGGTTATGGCTCGATATATAAGTTTGTCACTCCGTGTGTAATTTCCACAATATTCATATGCGAAATCGGTTTTCTCAAGCTTGCAGAAAAGCTAGAGACTTCGATAAAGACTAGTGTGTCAAAAATGGTCTAAACTAGATTGGTACATCAGCAAAACCGAGCGGATGGTTTCAGAGCTGGGAGACTTAAATTTTATTTTGCCATATAAAAGTAACTAGCTAAAACTAATTTTTTATTTTTTTTAAATAAATTTATTATATATTTCAGTACAAGCAAAATTGGTATTAAAAATAAAAAAAAGCAATGTGAGTCCGATCACAGAGGAGATGTGTAAACATCTAGTAATGAAATTTTTTTTTTCAAGTTGGAAGTACTTATGCTTTTAGTATCTTTTTTTAAATTAATTAATTAAAAGTATCAAAACTTTCAATATTGTAAATACATGTGAATTTGTTGGTTTTTGTTTGTTTTATTAAACTTATTTGGGCACACTGCAGTATATGTATGTATATGTACTGCATTCAAAATTGCAGTAAGCAGTAAATTTACTGATTACTAAAAAAATTCAGTAAATTTTTACTGCTAATGAAATTTAATTTGCATTACCAGTAAAATCGTAGGGCCGTAATCATTATAAAATTGTAGCAGGTGGCAAAGTTTTTTCATTCAAATTTTGAAACTTTTGTATGAAAAACATTTAGCCACTTGATATAATTTCATTATGAATACCGGCATTACTGATTACTGAAAATTCAATGCACCTCATCATATAACAAATCATTTAGGCAATTTATAAAACATGTTAAACATTTTTTATTGTTTTTACTGAAACTTTAGTGATA
Organism: Tachina grossa; assembly: GCA_949987645.1. NCBI lineage: Eukaryota > Metazoa > Arthropoda > Insecta > Diptera > Tachinidae > Tachina > Tachina grossa. The sequence goes on along the minus strand of OX465277.1, from coordinate 81,164,242 downwards.
CTGCAGTGCTCATCTATGGTAAATGCCTTTACTTTTACTTTTTAATTTTTAATTCCTATTGTTTATCGTTTAGTTGTTGCTGTTCTTGTTGTTGTGTACGCAAAGCAATTAAAATAAATTCAGTAAATTGCGACTTTGACCCGCGCACATTCGGTTTTGATAATTTTTTTTGATTTAGCTTTCTTCCTTTTTTAAGTTTTTTCAGTTTAAACGATTTTTTTTCAGTTTTACCGCTTTTTTCTCGTTTTGCCGTTTTTTTTCTCTATTTGGGTTTTTTTAATTTTCGCATTTTTTCATTTCGGCGATTTTTTTCATTTTGGCATTTTTTTCTGTTTTTTTGGGTTTTTTTTCATTTTGGCGATTTTTTTTTCTGTTTTTGGTGTTTTTCATTTAGGCGATTTTTTTCTTTTTGGCGATTTTTTCATATTGGCGATTTTTTTGTTTAAGGATTTTTGTTCATTTTGGCGATTTTTCCGGTTTTTCGCGATTTATTTTAGTCCTAGAGATTTTTTTTAATTTGGTGCTTTTTTCGTTTTGGCGATTTTTTTTGTTTTTGGCAATTTTTTTATATTTTGCGATTTTATATTTTTTTGATTTTTTTGTTTTTACCGTTTTTGAAAATTTCAAGTTTTGCTCTTACGGTTTCCAAGATACAGCAAGTTGTCAAAATTACAAAGTCAAAATTGCATTAACTGATGGAACACCCATTGATTTAAATTTTTTTAAATTTAGTGTTAATTGTTGTAGTCTGTATAAAAATACACTAACTTTTAAAATTTCAAATGTATATATGTACATACAATTGTATGTATATTACATGGGATTTTAACATTTTTCGTTGCTCGTTTTGGAACACCCTTTAGTTCTTAACTCTCATGTATTTGTTGTTGTAGTGGCCAAATGTCTACACATTGTGTCCAAATTTCAAGTCCGTAGCTCTTACGGTTCATTTTCACCTTTGGTGTACGGATATATACAGAAAAATAACCGGCGGCGGCGCACCGTCGGCTTCGAGCCGGTCGACTTGTTTCTCTGCTTGGTATTGCATCTTTCAAACACTAATACACTCATACATAGCTCACACCGATTTGACAATGCAAAGAAATCTCAGCAAAGAAATCAAAGTCAAAAGATTTTTACCCCCTAGCGTATAGATGTTTACACATAAAAAAAACAATAAAATCAAAAAGACGGTTCCAGGGTTGGAAAACTTAATTTTTTTTTATGTAAAAATAACCTACTGAAGCTAATTTTACAATTTTCTCTATAAATTATACATAGCTTACATTCTTAAAACAAATAGATTGAAGTAAGAGATCAGAAAAATCTAAAAGGATGATTCCAGGCTTGGGAAACTTGCAAATTTTTGTAATATTTAAAAGTAATAAAAATAAAATATATATAGTTAATTTTATTATTATTTTTCGAACTTCATTTGTTTCTATATTTATGATTTGAATAGGTTAAAGTTAGTTGTAAATATTCTGACAACACATAGTTGAACGGAACAGCTAGCCGTTTTCGAGGGCCACTAAACCTTCATCATCAGCGTTCTTCTGTGTTTGGTCCACTGTGTGTGGTGTCAGTTGATGTGGATTTCTGCTTTATATACGAAACTTTTTTGCAAATGAACTTTAGCGATACGAAGTTTAGCCCATTCAAATCATAAATATAAAATAAATATATTTTATGTATTGGAAAGAAAAGTTTAATATAAAAAATTAGAAAAATATAAACCACAGCTCCAGAGCTAGAAAATTTGAACTTTTGGTTTGATATTAATGAAAGTAACTAAATGAAAATAATTTTTCCTTTTTTATTCACTCAATATATTTTAACAAAAATAGGGATTTAGAAATATCTAAAATGATTATTCTACGGTTGGGAAATCTACATTTTTTGTGATATATAAAACAAATTATTTATTTGGTAATTAAATATATTATTTATTTTAAAATGAAATAAATTGATATTAAAAAGGAGAAAAGTTAAAATTATGGTTCCAGGGTTGAATATGGAAAAAAATTTTTTTGGTAAAAACATAACCAAAAATACTTTTTTTTCATTTAAACATATTTCATATTTTAAGAAGATCCTTACTCATAATTTTTTACATATGTTCAATTTTTATATGTATAGCTAATTTAAGTATAAACGAAGGTTTGTGACATGTTGCTTATTATGCTCTCAGCACAGTTATATTTTAAATCGATGGTGACAGCTTGTAACGAGTTCTTATTTTTATTTATTTATTTATAATACATATTCTACAAAGTAAATTTGCAGAATATGGTTGCACAAAAATGAACGGGTGACTAAGACGATATGTCCATGATGTTATTAAAAGTATTCTTAAAAATGTTTTTGTGACTGACTGTACACGACCTATGCCTCCACATAGGAAGTAGCAACGTAGTTGTTAAGGAAATTCCACGTGGCAGATCAGTCAACCAGTGCGAGTGAGACGCAAAACTCTCGAAGGCCAATAAACAACAGTGGCCTGGTTCTACTTAAGAGATAATTGCCAACGATGCGTGATGTTGACTCGCCCAGAGCTGCTTCACGACTGAGTTCTTATTAATTTTTAGTAAATGGAGATAAAAATAAAACTTATCGCTTTTGAGTGTTTAAAGAATTATTTCGAAAATATAAAGTATTGAAGTTAACAATTAAAAAAAACGACGAATTTTCGAAAATTTTTGTAATGAAGTACTACCACTTTTTTTTTTATAAAAAAAAAAATAATTCTCTGTTTCAGAAATTTTCTTTCTATTTGACTGACTATTTTCTCTTCGACTTTTATATAAATGATATAAAAATGCAAATTTTCTTTTAAGTTTTCTAAATAAACGCTTTTTAACCCCCGACTAAAAAAAGGGGTGTTATAAGTTTGTAGTGTGTGTCTGTGTGTCTGTGTATCTCTGTATCCGTGTATCTGTGTGTCTGTGTATCTGTGTGTCTGTCTGTGTCCACGTACAGGCCAAACGTCTGGACCGATTTTAATTTAGTTTTTTCTGTTTGAGAAATGACTTGATCGAGAGGGTTCTTAGCTATGTTTGCAGAAAATCGGTCCAGCCGTTTAAAAGATATGACATCTTTTCTGAAAAAAGTCGGGGGTTTTTAAAATTTTTAATTTTTGTTATCAATATTTAACTTATGAGATATGACTTTGTGAATAACCTAATTTTATATCGTATATTAAAATATCATATCTGAAAGAAAATTATCGTATATGATTTTAAAAATGTCTGCAAGACCATCATTAATTTTGCAAACCATACGATTTCAAATCGACTTGATTGACAGTACTGAATATTTTACTTTTATTTAAACTCTAAGAAGAAAAAAGTATTCCATTTTTACTGAATAAATAGATATTTAATAGAGTTGAATATAACCCTACGTCTATACCTGATACATTTTTATCATGACAAAAGTCAAACTTTATATTGAAACATTATTTTTTATGTTAGCTCTTTTTGCTATATATAATTTGACATTTGTCATGATAAAAAAATATATCAGGTGTAGACGTAGGGTATTGATTACACAGAAAATTATTATTATATTGGGGTTTCCAGGGACATAACAGTTATAAGAGAAATGACAAAAAAGGTTATATTTAACCATTAAAATTGATAAATTCAAATATTGGTTATAATCAACGATTATCGTAAGATATATTTCATTTTGGTTATTATAACCAATTAAAGTGAGAAATATATTTTTTTGGTTACAAATAACTATTATAGCAACCAAAAATTTTTTTTTTGGTTACCAATAACAATTATCTAAAGAATTTAAAATTTTTGGTTATTGCTACCCTAAATACGGTGTTTTAGATGAAAAAATGCAAAATAATATTTGGTACGAAAATGCAAAATTATGAGAAAATTATTGAAAGGCTTCTATCTGTAAGTAAGTAAGTTTTGCGAGTCAGGTAATTTTAAATACAACTTGATGCTCTTGAGCATAACTTTAATTTTTTAATTTCAATTTGCCGATTTTTTGGCATTCTCATAAATTCACGTAAACAATTTCGGGTTTGCTTGCAATTTTGTGCCCTTAAAGTGATTTTAAGCCAAATTTTGCCATTTTACCATTTTACCGATTTTTAATTCATCTATCTATTTGATGTTAGAAATTTGGTGCGAATTTTATAATTTGGGAATTTTTGCAGTAAAAGTGATTGTTCACAATTCTTTGTTTTGTTGCAGTTTTACTGTTTTTAATAAGTATCAGACTTGGATATGTTTTTGCTGTTACCAAGTTTTTGCGAATTTCCGTAATTTTTGCGAATTTTTCAAGTTTTTTGCATTGCTTTTAATATTAGCGTTTAAAAATAAATTAAAAATTTTTTGCACATGAGATTATCTTTGATTCTTAAAACCTACGGATATTTTTTACAGATATTCACATTTTTGCAAGCTTCCTCGATTTATATATGTGTTGTAAGCCTATGCTCGAGTTATTGGAGATATTTTCCATTATTTTAATTTCTTGCGAATTATTATATTTTTTGCAATAAATAATGTTTTGAGTAGAAATTTACTAAAGAAAAATGCCACGTATTTGAACATAATTGGACATTTTTTCGAAAAGAAAAGTAAAAAGCAAAATAACTAGTTTAAATATCTCAATTACTATATTTATGAAATTGATCAATATTTATTATAAAACTGCCCGTTTCGCCAGCTTTGCCAAAGATATTTAAATTTCTTGTCCTGCATACCTCTTACAAATGCTTCTTTTACATCGAAAATACCGTATTTTAAGCAGCAATGACCAAAAAACTTAAATTCTTTAGACAATAGTTATTGGTAAACAAAAATATTTTTTGGTTGCTATAATTGTTATTCGTAACCAAAAAAAAATATTTCTCACTTAAATTGGTTACAATAACCAAAATAAAATATCTCTTATGATAATGGTTAAAAATAACCCGAACCAAATAAAACACATTTTTCAGTAACCATTTCATTTCAAATAAGAAAATAACAATTATTTTCGGTCCCTGGGAGTTTCCCTTTCAAAGATATAAGATGTTAAAAAATACATGTTTGCATAAAATAAGTAAGTTTTAACTAATTTTAACTTTAATACAGATAATGCAAAACTATTTTGAATTTTTATTACGATTGCATTAGCTTTTATTTTTCCCAAAACATTTCTATAATGCCCTACTATGGAATGTATGCATATACTCCCAACAGTATACATATACTCTTATAAACTTATGGCCAAAAAAAAAAAAAAAGCAATGTGAGTCCGATCACAGAGGAGATGTGTAAACATCTAGTAATGACAATTTTTTTTAAGTTGGAAGTACTTATGCTTTTAGTATCTTTTTTTAAATTAATTAATTAAAAGTATCAAAACTTTCAATATTGTAAATACATATGAATTTGTTGGTTTTTGTTTGTTTTATTAAACTTATTTGGTTAGTAAATGGGCACACTGCAGTATATGTATGTATATGTACTGCATTAGAAATTGCAGTAAGCAGTAAATTTACTGATTACTAAAAAAATTCAGTAAATTTTTACTGCTAATGTACCAGTAAAATAGTAGGACCGTAATCATAATAAAATTGTAGCAAGTGGCAAAGTTTTTTCATTCAAATTTTGAAACTTTTGTATGAAAAAAATTAGCCACTTGGTAGCATTTCATTATGAATATTTTTACTTTTTAATTTTTAATTCCTGTTGTTCATCGTTTAGTTGTTGCTGTTCTTGTTGTTGTGTACGCATTACAATTAAAATAAATTCAGTAAAGTGCGACTTTGACTCGCGCACATTCGGTTTTGATCATTTTTTTTTTTTGATTTAACTTTATTCCTTTTTTAAGTTTTTTCAGTTTAAACGATTTTTTTTGGCGATTTTTTCATTTTGGCGATTTTTTCATATTGGCAATTTTTTTGTTTAAGGATTTTTTTTAATTTTGACGATTTTTTCTGTTTTTGGGGTTTTTTTATTTAGGCGATTTTTTCATTTTGGCGATTTTTTCATATTGGCAATTTTTTTGTTTAAGGATTTTTTTCATTTTGGCGATTTTTCCGGGTTTTCGCGATTTATTTTAGTCCTAGAGATTTTTTTTAATTTGGTGCTTTTTTCGTTTTGGCGATTTTTTTTTGTTTTTGGCGATTTTTTTATATTTGGTGATTTTATATTTTTTTTGATTTTTTAGTTTTACCATTTATGAAAATTTCAAGAGTTTTGCTCTTACGGTCTCCGAGATACAGCAAGTTGTCAAAATTACAAAGTAAAAATTGCTTTAACTAATGGAACACGCTTTAATTTAAACTTTTTAAATTTAGTGTTAATTGTTGTAGTCTGTGTAAAAATACACTAACTTTACAAATTTCAAGTGTATATATGTACATACAATTGTATGTATATTACACGGGGTTTTAACATTTTTCATTGCTCGTTTTGGAACACCCTTTAGTTTTTAACTCTCATGTATTTGTTGTTGTAGTGGCCAAATGTCTACATATTGTGTCCAAATTTCAAGTCCGTATCTCTTACGGTTCATTTTCACCTTTGGTGTACGGAAATATACAGAAAAATAACCGGCGGCGGCGCACCGTCGGCTTCGAGCCGGTCGACTTGTTTCTCTGCTTGGATTGCTTCTTTCAAACACTAATACACTCATACATAGCTCACACCGATTTGACAATGCAAAGCAAAAGCAAAGAAATCTCAGCAAAGAAATCTCAGCAAAGAATCAAAGCCAAAAAATTTTTACCCCCTAGCGTATAGATGTTTACACATCAAAAAAAAAAAAAAAAAAAAAAAATATGTGTGTGTGTATATACAAAAAGCTGACAAGGGACATATCATCTTAAGAAAGGAAAGTTTTTAATTTTATTTGCTTAAAGTTTTATTATCTTCGTATCCTACATTTGCTGCTATTCTAACAAAACTTTGCTTGTCTTTCTAGTTTTGGGAGAAATTTTTATAGACATGTAAAATATTTACTCCTGTACTATGTGCATTCTCAAGTTCACATTGTCATAAAAGTAAAAGTTTGATAAATTTTGGTAAATATTGAAAAGAAAAGATACATATTTTTTTTTACTGAAAAATTTATTAAAATAAAACGTTGAGGCAACTGATTTGACAGCGTTTCTTACAAAGTTTAAATGTACCTATGAGAATTGATATAAAGTTGTTTTGTTTGATGTTTTATAGTTTATTATAAACATAAATAAATATGTACTCCCTCATGATAAAAAAATAATTTGAGTTTGCACATTAAAAAAAAATTCCATGCAAATTTTGACTAAAGCATACTTGAAGTACAAATTTATTATTTTGTGTCTCTGAGGATACTGTCGACCGTACCATATCAGCATATCAATCGCGCTTTTAAAAGAAAATATCAGTCACGAGATGGCAGCCATCATTATAAATATTTTTTTGGCTTATCGTTTTTTTAACAGATTAAAAAAAAATTGAAACCTATGTCATGCTGACGTTTTTAATATGACGGAAAAAGTTTTTTTTTTTTTTGCAAATAGATTTTCCTATCTAAAAAATGTTCTTATTAAAATACGATAATTTTTGGAAAATCTGCTCTACTGGCTATATCTATGCGTAGTTTGTCTTGACTTTTTTTTTAGTAGTTACTTAAAACAAGATTTTTTATAATAAAAATAAAAAAAAATTATAAAAGAGATCGTAATTTTTTTCCCCACTACCAACAATTTTATTTTATGTAAAAATGATAAATTTTGACACAAAAAAATATATACATATAAAATTTATCATGGTATAAATATAGAAGGTACTTCCATTCTCTCAATTTTTTTTGACATTCCACTAAAATCGTGCTACCGTATGTAATTTAATATTTCCCCTCTGTTTCCTGTTTGTTTAGAAATTTTATTCAAAAATTATTTCAAAATTGTTTTTATAAAATACAGAATTTATAAATTAAACAATTAATGCCCTAATTCTATTGGACGATTGTATCGTCTTGTCTATGGATGAAAAAAATCTGCAGATTCTTTAAAAAAATATTGTTTATTGTCTATGCTAGAAGGTTCGTGTTTGTTAAGTAAAAAAGTGTGAGTGTATTGAGTTTTTCGAACTTGCACTTACATGTGTAAATGCTAAGTTAATGAAGGAACAACTAATATTGTTGAGTGACAAGTCATTGTGAAGAAAATACAAAAAAAAAAAAAAGCCCCATCGCCAAAAATGTGGAAACTAACCCGAAGTTTTTGAGTGTTTTTTCATTACGTACAATCACCCGAATTTAGAATAAATAATCGCCTAAAATTTTTGTGTGTTTTTTTTTAACATTTTGAGGAAATTTGTCAATTATTCGTTATTAATAAATACCGAAGTATCTAAGAATGTTGAATCGCCAAATTCGATTTTTTTTTCGGGCGTTTTGCAGTTACGCGATAATTCGTACAGCCCTTTAATATATATAGTTATATCAATTGTTATAGCAAAACACTTGATGTTGGATAAACATGCAATTCTCTCTTATTGAAATTTTATTAATTTACTGCAGCAATATTTTAACTGTTTCCTAAGCCACATACATATTTATCGACGGTCCCATTTTAATATATGTGACAGCGCATAGAGAAAAGGACCTAAGGGTAAAAAAAAATCAATTTTTACTTTTTTTTTTGATGTGGACAACATCTGAGCATCGAATGAGACCGATCCCATGCCCCAAAAGTGTTCCCTCCCAGAGATATGCGCGTTTTATGATGTGATGGTACACCAAAGATACACGTATTTAAGTCTTTAAAATGGCTTTCCTGAACACAACCGGTTTTTTCCCTTAGGTCCCTTTCTTTTTTTTTATTACGTTTATTTTTATATTTTTTTTTTCAAACAAAATTTACAGTGTACACTTATGCTATAAATAAACAAAAAGTATTACATAAAATGTATTATACACAACGAACTCTCTAGTATAATGAATATGACTTAGGGCCAATTTCACCAACTCTATTTAAATATCAATTCATATTTAAATGTCGATTTTGATTAATTTTTGTATGGAAAAATTATTTTTAAATATTAATTGATATTTAAATAAGTTGGTGAAATTGGCCCTTAATGTGATTATTATTTGGATAATATATATTTATATTTGATTATACTTATGTATATGTATATGTATACATATATACATATAAACTAAATAAAGTTTATTGTAAAGGAAAAAAATTTAAAAAGTTTACTTTAATATTTAGAGGATTAAAATAAAAAGGTCTAGTGGTAAAATAGAAAAACAGGGATTGTTTAGTAAGCCACTAATATTTCTTAGCATTGAGGTTCGGGAAAGTATTTTTATCTCCAGAAAAAATGCTGGTATCAAATCTACGATTATTAGGTGTAAGTCGGTTGCTGTATATAGCTTTAATATTGGCTCTTCTATAAATATGATAGAATATAGGCACGCCGATTTCATTTTGCAGAAACCCGTTACTATCGAGTTATAAGAACGCTTCAGGTGGTACATACCCAGATTGCATGCACTTTCTAATATATTCTTCATTAGCATAATTAGATGCCATTATCAGGTTATTATCATCCCAATTAATACTTCTTTTTATGTGATTTCTTATTATATTGAAGATAAAGTTGTCGATTCTGCTAATTTTTGCCTTATTATATAGATTTTTGTTTGAAACATACTTTATATAATTACTGTTTGGGTATCTATAAATAGCCATAGACTTCCTCTCAAAGATTCTTAATTTTTCGATATATGATGGGGAGATATTGAACCATAATTGACAACCATATGTTAAGATGGGACGAATTAAGCACTGATACATGATAAGTTTTACTTCTGGTTTTATGTATTTAGAGAAAAAAAGCTTTTTATATTTGAAAAATGCATTTCTGGCTTTTATAGTTTGGATGTTAATGTGATTATTGAAGTATAAGAATTTATCTAAGTTTACTCCTAAATATTTAACGGTTTCTTTATTTGGGATATTTACTTCGCTATTATCTTTAATGGAAAACTATTTCCAGTTCTTTTTAATATTATTGTTACATTTTCCTACCGGAGGCCGGAACAATATAGTCTCGCACTTATTGGTGTTAACTTTTAATTGCCAATCTGAGGCATATTTTTGGACGATATTAAAGTAATGTTGTAGACTCTCTCTCATTAATGTTTTTGATATTAGTATTTGTGTCGTATATTATGACATCATCAGCAAAACCGACAATCTTGTCAGTTATGTTCAAGAGATCAAATATGAATAGGTTAAAGAGCATTGGAGCATTTACAGTGCCTTGTTGTAAACCGTTAACAATATTAAATTTCTTAGAACTAATTTTGTTATTATCACAGACTACAAACGTTTTATTATTTAGCATGTTATGTAGAAGTATAACAAAATGCAAAGGAACTTTGTATTTTAATAATTTATATATTTATCCTGGGATTCAAATACTATCAAATGCTTTTTCGAAATCGATTAGGCAAGCTCCTGTCCCTTTCTATTTTGCGCGTCACATATGCTAAGTCGACATAGGAATAGCATTTCTGAATTCATCGTTTATTAATTTAGATTCTATAAAGTTTTGATAGTAATAGAACTATTCTTTCAAAAGTTATGAGTAGGGCGACAATTTCAATGCAAATGCATATTTATTGTCGACACCTTAAAAGCTATTCTGAACAATTTTCTTTGCGTTTCATAAGATTTCCTGTAAAATGGCATGAATTTGTTTTTGCATATTTTAACAAAAATCTAAGTTCTGTGCATATTTTTGTAATAAGTGCATATTTATTTGCATATGTTCCAAGTTTTTCACAGCTATAACAATATCAAAAAAAAAAAAAAATCCTCCATTTTCTCAAACTTGCACTGAATACTTTAATATCATTTCTAAAATAACCGCCATTTAATACAAGATACAACGTCCATACTATGTACATACATACATATGTACATATTTAAATGTTATTCATTATACATACCAGCTGATGCGGCAATGCCGGTGAAAATTTATGTAGCCCCCTTTTTAAACACAAGAAAACGCATTTTAAAAAAACGAACGATCGAACATTTTCGATGTACAAAAAATTTCTGCGCCCCAATATGCACTTTACATATGAAAATTTAAAAAGCTGTATTTATTTATACAAAAAAAATTCATGTTAATACTACTCGTTTAAATGTTAAGATTCTATGAACTGATTTTATTTTTATATTTTAATTTTTTATTTGATTGTGTAGACTGGATCTTATTTTTTGTTATGTTATGTTATTTTGTTATGTTTTAATAAATCTAGTAAAAAATTAATTGTTTTTTGTTGCATATTTTTATTTGCGCATATTTTCATTATTTTGTGCATATTTTGACTTCTATGGTGCATATTATATGCGCATATTTTTAATTTTATAGTGCATGAAATTTGTCGCCCTAGCTATGAGCAAAAATGTACTTAGCATAATTTGTCAAGTTTAAAAAAACCTCCGTTTTTAAATGTTTTAAGTACACTTAGCATAATTTAGTTTAAAATTAAATAGTCAACGAAAAAAATTACTTTAAATTTTTCTCCCAAACAAAATATATGTACTTAGATGAGCATTTTAGGTGAGAAAGAACCTTATTTAGATCTAGGTAATAGATTTATGATTTTAAGTCACTTTTAACTATGATATGATTACCAAAAGTCTCAAGTTTCTATCTAATAACATTCCCGAGATATCATCAATAAACTTTGAAGGCGTTTATCTCAAAACTAGCTTTTTTGACTTACCATGTTTTAGAATGGAGCCGTCGATATGTGTGTATAAATTTTGAAGTGGAAAATTTGACATGCCTGATGTAAATATTTTTATAAAATTCTTATAATGATACTTCATCTGTAACTGTAGCTGATACAAATATTAACATGCCGACCACACGAGCAATAATCTTGGCAATTATTGCCGTGGCAACTGTCAAATTCGATTGCCGACACAAGATATTAGCGTGTGGACCGTATGAATATGTGTTCAAATATATATTCAGCAACAAATGTTAAAATACATTGCTGAGCAACAATCTCTTAACACATGCTGTCAAATACAAATTATATCAAATTTTTTTCAACGTAAAAATAGAAAACAAAGGTTTTAACTACATAAAACCAATAAAAGTTCAATTTAAAATTAGAAAAGGATAAAATTATTGACAATTTAAGTTTTTATGTGAATAAAAGGCAAATATATTAGAATATACGTGTTCACCACCTCCAAATACATTGTTGAACACAAGCAATCTGACGTCATCATTCTGCCGGCGTTATTGCTTGTGTTAAGACACATCAAACTGCTGGTGTGGTCGTAGTGTAAAGAATCAAAAGATTTTGATATTTTTGGCATGATGATACATATAAATATACTAAATATAAAATTATTGTATACTTTTTGGTAAATAACTTTATGACAGAACGTCAAAACTTTTTACTTCACCTTGTGTTTTATGACAGTTTTTATTTAAACGATACATTTACAGATTCTGATATTATTTGCTCAATTGATATTAAACATTTTTATTTGAAGAATTTTCTTTATAAATGTTATAGAACTCTTAAATTTTTAAACACTTACATCAATTCAAATGTAAGAGTGCAAGTAAATGTATGTAAGTATGTGTATGTATATATATGTATGCATGATAAAACAAATGATAGAAAACATTTACCTTATACATTTTGTCAATTTATATTTTAGCAGATGCTCTTTGCTTTTGCCTTTGATAAACGCTCTAATGGATTGGAAACGAAAAAGATTTATCTATTGGTAGCTTGTTGTCACTAACATGGCCAGTGTTTTATCTTATGTCTGTTATCATGTACTTTAGCTTTTGACTAAGAAATAAATAATTTTGGAACTTGAATATACATAAATATGCATTAAATAAGAATCACTATGCTTGCTGTTAAATCCAGCTTTCTGTTTTCTATTTAAATATGATAATTAATAAAAAGTTGTATAACACCCTTGTTTTAAAGCTAATATAAAATTAAAAAAAGCAATGTGAGTCCGATCACAGAGGAGATGTGTAAACATCTAGTAATGAAAAATTTTTTTTAAGTTGGAAGTACTTAAATTAATTAATTAAAAGTATCAAAATTTTCAACATTAAGTGCGTTCGAGAACTCAAAAATTTGTACAAATTCTTACTATTTTTTACTGGATTGCGTTCGAGTACACAAAATCCAGTAAATGAGAGGGCGAACTGAGAGCGAAAAATGATAGTAAATTTACTGAGTAAGTGCAAATTTTTACTGGGCAAATTTTTGCTAGTAAAATCCAGTAAAATGAAACCATATGTTTTTAAATATAAACAAACAGTAGCGCAAAGGGAAACAAAAGTTTTTGGTTTTTGATGAAATTTTAAAAATAACAAAAAACAAATGTATTAAGTTATGAGCAATATTGCATTTATTTAAGTTTGATGCCAGAAAAATATAAGGGTATGTTTTATGTATTCCACGGGAAATTAAAACGTGTGGAATTTTCATAGAATTGTTGGAAATATGTATTTATAACAACAATTTCCCAACGATGTAATTTCACGTGAAATGCAGAACATAACCGATTGTTTTTAAACGTGAATAAAGTTAATAGATTTGTATAGTTAAATTTTTGTTTATACATATAGTCGGACGGTTACTGTTTCCCCGCATGGAATATTCAAAAAATTTAGTTATTGATCGATTAAATATGATTAATGTGTACATTTCTTAAATTTGTTTTCAGTTTTTCGATATCTTGAATATATTAGGATATATAAAGTTATATTCACATTGTATATTTCTCTTAATAAATGCACTCATTGGAACTACTTGAAAGGAAGTGAACAATATTATTGTGATGATTGGTATAAGCGGCAACAAACATTTTTGTCTTTTTCTGTACATCCTAATTATTCACGTCGAGCGTAAAAAGTTTAGAAACTTTAACGGCCTGACGCGTGATGTCGGCAAGGAAGCTATAGAAAGTTTCTTGTCGACATCGTGGGCCAGGCCCGTAAATTCAAATAAAAACATATGTATCCATTACTTTTATTATTTAAGAAAATATACTATGGTGTATTTTTATAAAACAAATGAAAAAAACATTCTTCATCGGTTTTCTCAAAACCATATAATTTTTCCATGCGGCTAGCCAGTAACTACCCAGCAGAAAAAAAATCTGATTTGGAAGCACTAACAACGGAGGGAAGCAATGTAATGTTTAGTTGATCACAAAAGCTTCGAAAACTGCTTCTGAAAAGCACTAACGTAAGGCAGGCTCTCTAGCAAAATAGAGGAAAAAGTAAAAAAAAAAAAATTTGCAAGCTAGTAACTTTTGCATCTGAGTACATAAAAACTATAGCCCAATTCACAATCTTGTTGCAAATGGTCTTGCATCGTTGCATGTGCAAAATGGTGTAGTATATTGATACTCACCACTTAACAATTCTCAGAAGTTAATGTTAAAGTTAGCTATTTTATGTCAGGTGGAGACCGCGAGTAAGGGAGATAATGTTAGAGAATCACTTGGTGTTGCGCATGAATAAGGAGATTTTTTTTTGTGCGAGATGAGCCATCTAGAAGCAATTTATTCAGCTTCCAAAAAGCCATGATTTTTTGCCTTACCAAAGTGCTTCACAGAAGCAATAATATATATGTATGTATAGTTTTGTATATTGTCTGCAGATAATGCGACTATTCCATACATGTATGTAAATACTCCAAAGAGGAGTAGGAATACGCCAAAACTACTCCAAATATGTGAAAAAAGGAGGTTTATGTCCTAGGGTTGGATTAAATGGTTCAAAATTTGCATTACATCGGCCTAACCCCAAAACTACAAAACTACTCCATATTGCATTGAATGCTTGTGTGAAAACGACATGATCCATGACTGCATTGCATGTAACTAGTCTGTTTCATCTCGATTGGACCACGTAGTACAATATTATATTCAGGTTTTTTTTGCATATACATATGTACATACTTATGTATAATTTTTTTAGCGCCAAATTGTCTATCAGCTGTTGTGTATATTTTACTGGGTTTTACAATTTTTCCGTTCTCGTACTTTTAGCTGTAAACTTTTTTATTGAGAGTAATTTATTTAACTTACTCAGTATTTACTCAGTAACTGGATTTTACTGGAAAAGTACTCAAACGCACCTATTGTAAATACATAGGAATTTGTTGGTTTTTGTTTGTTTTTTTAAACTTATTTGGTTAGTAAATGGGCACACTGCAGTATATGTATGTATATGTACTGCATTCAAAATTGCAGTAAGCAGTAAATTTACTGATTACTAAAAAAATTCAGTAAATTTTTACTGCTAATGAAATTTAATTTGCATTACCAGTAAAATCGTAGGGCCGTAATCATAATAAAATTGTAGCAGGTGGCAAAGTTTTTTCATTCAAATTTTGAAACTTTTGTATGAAAAACATTTAGCCACTTGGTAGAATTTCATTATGAATACGGGCATTACTGATTACTGAAAATTCAATGCACCTCATCGTATATATAACAAATCATTTAGGCAATTTATAAAAATTGTAGATAAAAATTTTAGTAATCAGTACAAATTTACTTGTTAAACATTTTTTATTGTTTTTACTGAAACTTTAGTGGTACTGCAGTGCTCATTTATGGTAAATGCCTTTACTTTTACTTTTTAATTTTTAATTCCTGTTGTTCATTGTTTAGTTGTTGCTGGTCTTGTTGTTGTGTACGCATTGCAATTAAAATAAATTCAGTAAAGTGTGGCTTTGACTCGCGCACATTCGGTTTTGATAATTTGTTTGATTTAGCTTTCTTCCTATTTTAAGTTTTTTCAGTTTAAACGATTTTTTTTCAGTTTTATCGCTTTTTTCTCGTTTTGGCGTTTTTTTCTCTTTTTGGGTTTTTTTAATTTTCGCAATTTTTTTCATTTAGGCGATTTTTTCATTTTAGCGATTTTTTTTCTGTTTTTTGGGGGGTTTTTTCATTTTGGCGATTTTTTTTCTGTTTTTGGGGTTTTTTATTTAGGTGAGTTTTTCATTTTGGCGATTTTTTCATATTGGCGATTTTTTTGTTTAAGGATTTTTTTTCATTTTGGCGATTTTTCCGGTTTTTCGCGATTTATTTTAGTTCTAGAGATTTTTTTTAATTTGGTGCTTTTTTCGTTTTGGCGATTTTTTTTTATTTTTGGCGATTTTTTTTATATTTGGCGATTTCATATTTTTTTGATTTTTTAGTTTTACCGTTTTTGAAAATTTCAAGCGTTTTGCTCTTACGGTTTCCAAGATACAGCAAGTTGTCAAAATTACAAAGTTAAAATTGCATTAACTGATGGAACAGCCCCATTGATTTAAATTTTTTTAAATTTAGTGTTAATTGTTGTAGTCTGTATAAAAATACACTAACTTTTAAAATTTCAAGTGTATATATGTACATACAATTGTATGTATATTACATGGGATTTTAACATTTTTCGTTGCTCGTTTTGGAACACCCTTTAGTTTTTAACTCTCATGTATTTATTGTTGTAGTGGCCAAATGTCTACACCTTGTGTCCAAATTTCAAGTCCGTAGCTCTTACGGTTCATTTTCACCTTTGGTGTACGGAAATATACAGAAAAATAACCGGCTTCGAGCCGGTCGACTTGTTTCTCTGCTTGGTATTGCTTCTTTCAAACACTAATACACTCATACATAGCTCACACCGATTTGACAATGCAAAGAAATCTCAGCAAAGAAATCTCAGCAAAGAAATCAAAGTCAAAAGATTTTTACCCCCTAACGTATAGATGTTTACACATCAAAAACTCACAGTCAAATTATGTTAGACAAGTTTGGCTTTACATAATTATGTACATACTTTAGAGCGGCTCATCCAAGAAAAGAAATGAATTTTGGTCAACCCTTTATTGAGATAGGATTGTCTTATGACAATTTTCCAAACGCTTCCAGCTCATAAGCTGGTACGCGTAGTACTTTATTTTAATTGGTGCTCCTATAAGACAATAAATGATGTTTATGTTGCTATACTATTACTGACTGGTTACATGACACCAAAAAGTATATGAGAATTAGGGATTGCCGTTCGGTTTTAACCGAAACCGAAACCGAGCTTTTTAACCCATAAAAACCGAAACTGAAACCGACATAAAAACCGTCGGTTTTTTAGTTTTACTTTAACATTATTATCTTGTTTAAAAATACAGCAAATGTACTTTACTTTGAAGACTTTTATACATTACTAAGCATCCTGTAACAATGAAAGGTAAGAAAATTGTAAAATTTTAAGAAAATTATAACAATTCTTTGCAGGAAGAATTGTAATCTGTTATCAAAAAAGCTCTAGCATATGTAAAGCAAAGAGACGATCATTTTAATGTTGTTCGACAAGAATTTGTACTAAAAAAAAAACAAACAAGACAATTAACATATTCACCCTTATTCCAGTTGTCGGCATCGACGTCACTTTAACACAATACCAAAAAATTGGGGCTTGTGTACCCGTTGTCGAAAACAACTGACTCCTGTTGGCAGGTTTATCCTATTTTCTAGACCTTAAGGAACGGAAATAGATTGTCAGTTGCACAAAAATATTCTCGAGAGCGAGTAAACAAGCCCCAATTTTTTGGTATTGTGTTAAAGTGACGTCGATGCCGACAACTGGAATAAGGGTTATTATTTCTTCACAAGGCAATAACATAATAAAGCCCTCTTCAACTGAAAGCGCTGTCTGTCGCTGGTAACTTCTGCACAAAAATAAGATTTCGTTTAAACGACTCTACATTGAACGCTTTAACGTTTCTGAAATTTTGTTACTTGGAGAATTAAATATACATTTTTTATTCTTAAGCTTTTTATACACATATTCACTACTAAATGTTGCTTTTCTAATATAAGCACAGAATACACAGAAGTGAAGAAAGTGACAGGTAAAACAAGCTCCAATCAGGTTTTTGTTAAAATTCATGGAAAAAAGAGAAAAGCATAGTGTATTTGATACTGTAGTGTATTACTACTTACCAATTAACACAGATAATAAAAATTTATTGCACTAGAAAGACGTAGCAAAACAAAAACGACGACAAAATTTGAGGGAAAACGAGACAAACAGAAAAAATACGCGTATCTTCCGTCTCGTGACACTTCTGTATGTTTTGTGATATAAGTACCTGAATTGAATACAAACCAGAGAAACTTTATCACCCCTATAGTAACTATTTTTTTCCTCGAAAAATTTTTCCCGAAAATATTTTTCCTTTTTTGGTTCCCTTATCACGAATAATCTGCCTTATCGTGTTTGGCGTATTTCAAATATGACTGCGATTGTTTGGTAATAAATTAAATAAAAAATTAAATAAATAATCTATTACCAAACAGTCGTAGTCGTATTTGAAATACACCAACCACGATAAGCAGAATATTTTTCACGTGAATTTTTTCAATTTTCCCTTGGTTTTATTCACTTTATTTTTGCAGGCAAACTGAATTATTATCGAATAATTTCGATATTTTTATTCGAATTATATATTAAAAGTTAAAATTATTTATTTTTAGGACAAAGCTTACGATTGTTAACAATAATTCCCTACAACACATTTTTTCATAGAGTATGAATCTCTTTGGTTCACAGACAGTAAATTTCATGGTGGTGCACCACGGTGATATACTTAACGAAAAAATAGCTAAATCAACAGAAGCACCTTCATGAGTACAACTTTAAAGTTAAATAAATTTCATTTATAACCTAAAATGTGTGTGATTTTTTTTATTAAACTTAAATTTGACCAATTTTCAATTAATTTTTAAGCTTTACAAAAATTCTTCATTTTTTATAGTTACGTGGACTGATAGAGGGGAAAAAAATTGCACGGGATATTCAAATTTTTTTTTTTTTTTAATGCATGTTTTTTATTTATTGCATCTTCAAATATGAACTAACAGTAAGTATTCAAATCTTAAATCTATAAAAAAATTATTAGGCCCAACCAATGTCGGACATAAGCTTAGTGATAGTTATTACTAATACATAAGTAGTGATAAGCAACAAAAAGAATAAAGTGTTTTCAAGCAGCTTCATCATCTAGAGTGTTGAATATTAGGGCCCGTGTATTTCTCTTTTTTAAGCGGATGTGTCCAGTAAAGTTCAAAATATTACGAGCAAGCGGATTAGGATGTGACTCGAGTTTTGTAAGATATTTGCCTGCGTATTTTACAATTTCTTCAGTCACTAGTGGCATATTCAAATCGCGATGTATATTTGAATTTTTGATGTACCATGGAGCCGATGTTATCATGCGTAAAATTTTATTTTGCCTTCGTTAAATTTTCTCTACACTTGAAGCTGAAGCAGTGCCCCATAGTTGAATTCCGTAATACCATATTGGCTTTAAAAGCGACTTGTATATCAAAAGTTTGCAGTCTAGACTGAGAGTTGAATTTCTACCAATCAGCCAATGTACCTGAGCTAATTTTGGTTTCATTTGAGTTAACTTAGAGTCAATGTGGTGTTTCCATGTAAGTCGTCGATCAAGTTGTATACCAAGATATTTCACATGTGAATGTTGAGGAACAACTTGATTGTTAATCCGAATGGGGGAGCAAGTATCTCTTCTTGGGGTGAACGTTATATGGACACACTTTTGTTCATTGACTTTAATTCTCCATAAGTTTAACCAAAGCTCCATCTGGCTAATGTGTTCCTGGAGTTTGCGGGATGCCTCATCAGGGTTTTCGTGCATACTAATATATTCAAGATAACATTTTTCTCTTCGAGAGGAATGAAAATTTCACATGAAGAAAAATTCCATTTGTTTTTCAGGATAGGGATGATTATTTTTAAATCATCATTTATATTTCCAGCATACATATATATTTATATACATGCCTATACCTAAAACCGAAACTAAACCGAAACCGACCGGTTTTAGTAGCTTAAAATCGGAAACCGCGGTTTTCTAATTTCCACGGTTTTTGGCAAACCCAAATGAGAATGTTTTGGGAAAATAGGCAGATACGTAAAATGATTTGGTGGCTGGTAGCACAAGATAAAACAATTTTTTCTTTAAATATAACAATATCTCTATTTGTAAATGATAAATAAATGCCGTAAAATGATAAATTTTCCAAGACCCGAAAATACTTTGAGCTGCTTACTGCAAACTTTGAAAAGGCCGAGTCATCTGAAATTTTAATTGATGAAACCATTGCATAGTATTTTGGAAGACACACCACATTCGGCTATAAAACTTGTTCAGCCGCTACAGCGCAAAGATATTTTCTAAGATGTGATGTGTAAGTTGCAATTACAGTATGGCCTAGGGAGCCACGGCAACATTAAATACTCTTTTTATATACAATAAATAAATACCATCATGAATTAAAATTTAATATAACTTATATATATGTATATATATATATACCCAGCAAAAAATTAGACGTTACCATCTGAACTACTTGCCACATAATGACTTACTTTTTAGATTGCCAAATTGAAGTACTCGCTTATAAAACACATTACGCAAATTTTTAAAAATAGGAAGCAGAAGTTGAACATATTCTTTGGGTTTTAAAAGAAGACGTGAAAATATTGCCAAAATAAGTAGTTATTTTAAATAAATTATAAATACTTCTAAATTCCCTACTTATTTATTTTAAACTCAAAAATAAGTAATTACATTTTGGAAAATAATTATTTAAATATAAGTAGTTCTAAATAATTTTTTTTTCATTTACGGTTTTAATAAAAGTTCATCGATGAAAGCAATTGAAATTTTTCTAAATATAGTATTTATAAATAACAATAGAGGCACTGATACGAATAAAATATAACCCACTTCAATTGAGTTTATAAAAGAAATTTTACAAAATGGTGTATTTCGTAGTAAAACAATAGGTTTTTTTAAATTTGTTTAAATTTTTTTTCAAGTTATTGTATATTTAATCAAACTAAGTTTTTAACCAAGACCTTCCATTTACTCAAACAACGCCATATTTAAAAAAAGTAGTTAAATCAAGAAAAAAATAACTATTACCCACAACGGAAAAAATAATTAATTCCTACAATAAACAACATAACTACTTCTCAAGAATCGATTATTTTAGTCTCACGCCTTGTTAAAATCATTAAGTTGGTAATCCAGTAAGGAGCAGCTTCCACCAAAAATGCTTAATTCCAAACTCGATTACCTTTTTTGAAATTTTTTGCTGGGTATATATATAATTTAATGAAATAATTATTTAGCATAAAACTGATTTCATATTAAAGTTATAGATTTTTTTTTGTAAAAAAAAAACACAAACTACGAAGCTACTTTGGCTTTGCTGCAGCAATAGGAGGAGTATCCCGTATAAATCAAACCTGCGATCCTCTGACTACAAGACTAGTACGCTGCCTACTAGCCAGCAGCAGGTAATGCTAAGTTTATCGAATATTTTTCAGAATACGAACATTAAAAGAAAAACAACTACACAACAACAACAAGACACACAACCCAGCACAAGAGTGCACTACCAGCAGGAAAATGGAGGAGTAAGGATATCTTCTAGAAGAGCTTGCACATGAAGCTGAAGGAGGAGAAACACATACATACATATTTCAAACTCATATCTTTTTTTATTTCTTACGCCAACGATTCTGAAAGTCCTTCAAATTAATAGATTTAGCTTTTGGTAAAAGAACAAAACAAGTAAATTCCGTAAAAAGCGACTGTGACTCGCACACGAAGGATTCCATGCGGCCACTATATAAATAATAATATACAAACTCTAGCCTATATAATGGAATATCTTAATTGATGTTAACATTTTTTTAAACAAAATAATAATAAATAAAATGGGTACAGCTTCAAAAAATTTAATACGCCTCCCTCATTCACACCAGAGGCGCTGCAATACTGAATTATTCAAAACGTGCAAAAAGCGGAATTATAAAAGAATGAAGCTTTCCTCTATCTCTTCCTTTACCACCTGTCTTCTCTATCACTATCCCTTTCCTAAAGAAGGTAACACATAGTAACAGAAGTAGGCATTCATTGTCTGAGTTTTACTTCTCTTTGAAACACAAAGTGCCCGGTGAACTTTTTCTTCGGTTTTTGGCGATTTTTCTAGTTTTGACGATTTTTCTTGTTTTTGGCGCTTTTTTCGTTTTGGATTTTTTTTCAGTTTTTGGATTATTTTAGTTTTAGCCTACTTTTTAGTTTTAGAAATTTTTTTTTAGTTTTTTAATTTTGGGATTTTTTAGTTTGAGCGTTTTTAAAAACTTAAAGAGTTTGCCTCTTATGATTTCCAAGATACAGCAAGTTGTTCAGATTACATTAACTGATAGAATTCCCTTTAATTTTGGTTTTTTAAATTTTAGTGTTAATTGTTGTAGGCTGTATAAAAATACACTAACTTTGCAAATTTCAAGTGTCTATACATAATTGTATGTATATCACATGGGATTTTAAAATTTTTCATTTCTCGTTTTGTAACACCCTTTAGTTTTTAACTGTCATATATTTGTTGTTGTAGTGGCGGAAGTTTTATATATTTCGTCAAAAGTATAGGCCTGTAACTGTGACGTTTCTGGAGAAAACAGCCTGTGACAGACAGGTAAACAGACACAAGGACGGACGGACAGACAGACAGGCAGACATCAGACAGCTAGATGGACGGACGGACTGACAGACAGACAGACGGACAGCCAGACAGATGCCCAGCGTAACGAAAACAATTTCTTCTTTGGTATACGAATCCCTAAAAATGTTACTCCTACTATTCTCCCATCTCATAGAAGAAAATGTAAAATGTAAAAAGATACCTTTTATGCGAAAGAGTCGAGGCGTTCTATCCAGCGAAAATTACTGCTTTCCAAAAGCGTTTTTGTAAGTGAGAAAGCTTCCAAAAAGCTATGATCTTGTTTTTCTTTACTAAAGTGCTTCACAGAAGTAATAATATATAAATTTTATGTACTCAGATGTAAAAGTTTTTGGTCTGCAAAATTTTCTATAATAAATTTCCACTTTGCAAGAGAGCCCGTCTTGCGATAAGCTTAAATTAGACGTGACATAACCATAACCATACAAAACCGCTGTTCAAACCAAACTTATGGGCAACACTGTATTTTATTATGGGTGACTCGCCATAACGCCATAGTCATTACTATAGAAATCAATTAAATTTTGGTTTGGTTATAGCTATGGTATTATTAATATGGCACGTCTTATTCAAGCTTTAGTGATTTGTAGAAGCATTTTCGAAGGCATTGCTATAAAGTAAGCAATTTATTGCTTCGCTCAGTTGCTACAGGTTTCAAATCAGATTTTTTGACTGGATATAAGGTATTCTTTAGCAGTTAGATAAGAATAGTAATTGAGGCCTTTAATAAGGCCTCATTTACTCATAAACTCTAATGCACTTAGGCACCATATTAGCCCAATTCATAGTCTTTTGCAAATGGTCTTGTATCATAAATGAAAGAATACAAGATTACGCATTGCGCATGTTTGTTAACCTGAGTGTGCTGCTGTTTGGCTGGTGTGACGTCAAAATGACGTAGAAATTGAAATGTAAACAAAATTGCCCTATACCAAATACATTTTTTTGGGTGATTATGTGCTTATGTTTATCGGCTGATGTGACGTACATGCGCAGAAAAAGAATTTTTTCAAAAGCTGAATGTGTAATCTTGTATTCTTTGATTCATGGTCTTGTATAGTATATTGTTACTCACCACTAAGAATTGTTAAGTGGTGAGTATCAATATACTATACCACTTTGCACATGCTTGTACAAGATTTTGAACTGGGCTATAATTTCTAATAATATTAATACGAGTATCATTATCAATCAAAATTTTTATATAAGCCCAATTCACAATCTTGTGCAAATGGTCTTGCATCGTTGCATGTGCAAAATGGTATAGTATATTGATACTCACCACTTAACAATTCTTAGTGGTGAGTATCAATATACTATACTATTTTTCACATGCAACGATGCAAGACCATTTGCACAAGATTGTGAATTGGGCTATAATGTTTTTTCATTGGTATTTTTTTTACTTTGTTAATGTCTTTTCTAAATTTGCTTACTTTTATTACGTGATTTTTATATATAGCCAATAATTTAGCATGTAATTTATATATTTGACAAGTTTGATATATTATATTTAGCTCTCTTATTAGTGACCGAACACGAAATTCAACTAGTGAATGCGTTAAAGCCTGAAATATTCTACTTTCTTTAAAATATTACTGTAGAAGATTTCAAAAATTCACGCAACGCGAGCAAAACAAACCTTATAAAAACTCAATCAATTAAATAAATTACAAAAAGAAAATTAGGAGCAACAAACATTCTAATTACAAACATTTATTACAAAATGAATTTATTCCATTAAGTATTTACAACAAACGCAAGCATTTTGTATAAAATTACATTAAAACAAGTAAGAGTGCTATATTCGCCTGTGCCGAATCTTATATACCCTTTACCAAAGTGCGGTTATGTAGTACAGAGATACATAAATAAGCACATAGTTACTTTTATGTACAAAGAAAAAAATAATAATTTTCAAACCCAAGAATTATAATTTTAGATTTTTCTGATTACTTATACCAATATAGTAGTTCTTAAAAAATATAGAACGTGTGTTAGGTGAAAAAAAAAGAAATTAAAAAAGAAAAAGTTTTATTTAGTTACTTTAATTTCCAAAAAAAAAATCATAGTTTCCAGCTCTGGAGCTGTGGTTTTTATTTTTATAATTTTCTATATCAAACTTTTCTTTCCAAAACGTAAAATATATATAATTTATAAAGGAAAAGATAAAAATTAATTAGACTTACTTACTTTTATATATCAAAAAAGTGTAAATGTCCCTTGAACTTGAACTCATCCTTTTTGATATTCTGATTTCTTACAACAATCTGTTTCTTTTAAGAATTTAAGAAATGCTTAATTTATAAAAAAAAGGAAAAATTTGTTTTAGTAACTTACTTTTGTACAAAAAAAAATTAAAGTTTTCCAACCCTGGAATCGTCTTCTTATTTTTTTTTATTTGAAATAAGAACTTTATTCGTTATCAAGCATAAAATAAGTTTATTTAATAAAAATAGATAAAAATTAGTTTTCGGTAGTTAATTTTTTATATCACAAAGAGTGTAAGTTTCCCAACCCTGGAATCCTCCTTTTTGATTTTCTTTGATTTCTTATCTTACACCATCTTTTTTTTTAAGAATATAAGATATGTTTAATTTATAGTAAAAAAGAAAAAATTTGTTTTAGTAAGTTACTTTTGTATAAAAAATAAGGCTTTCCAGCCCTGGGAACGTCGTTTTAATTTTTTTAATTTTTTTTATTTTGAAATACCAAATTCATTCGTACTGAAGTATAAAATAAGTTTATTTTATAAAAAAAATAAAAATTAGTTTTCAGTAGCAAATTTTTTATGTCACAAAACGTGTGGGCTTTCCAATCCTGAAATCAAACTGTTTGATTTTTCTAATTTCTTATACTAATCTCTTTCTTTTAAGAATATAAGATATCTTTAATTTATAGAGAAAAAGGGAAAATTTGCTTTAGTAAGTTACTTTTCTATAGAAAAGGTAAGGTTTTCCAACCCTGGAAACGTGGTTTAAACTTTTTTAAATTGAAATACCAATTTTATTCGTACTGAAGTATAAAATAATTTTATTTATTTAAAAAAAATTAAAATTAGTTTTCGGTAGTTAATATTTTATATCACAAAAAGAGTAAGTTTTCCAACCCTGGAATCATCCTTTTTGTTTTTCTGATTTCTGACATCAATCTCTTTCTTTTAAGAACATTAGATATGTTTAATCTATAGAAAAAAAGGAAAAATTTGTTTAAGTAAGTTACTTTTGTATAAGAAAAAAATTTAAAGTTTTCCAACCCTGGAAACATCTTATTAATTTTTTGAAGTTTGATTTTTTATTTGAAATATCAATTTTACTCGTGGTGAAGTAAAAAATAAGTTTATTTAATAAAAATATATAAGATATTAGTTTACGGTAGTTAATTTTATATATCACAAAAATCGTAGGTTTTCCAACCCTGGAATCATCCTTTTTGTTTTTATGATTTCTTACATCAATCTCCTTCTTTTAAGAACATTGCATATGTTTAGTTTAGAAAAAAAAGGAAAAATTTGCTTTAGAAGTTACTTTTGCATAACGAAAAAAGTTAAGGTTTTCCAACCCTGAAAACGTCTTTCTAATTTTTTTAATTTCGTTTTAATTATTTTTAGTTAGAAGTACCAATTTTATTCATACTGAAGTATAAAATAAGTTTATTTTATAAAAAATTATTAGTTATTTTGTATGGTAAAATGATGTTTAAGTCTCCCAGCTCTGAAACCGTCTGCTCGATTTTGCTCATTTTCAATACCAATCTTATTTCGACCATTTCTGACCCACCAGTCCAAGAACGAAGTCTTTACCTTTTCTGGGAGCTTCGGAAAACCGATTTCACGTACAGACAGACGGACAGACGGACATCGCTTATTCGTCTTCCCTATGCATAAGGATCCAGAATATATATACCTTGTGGCTCGCTTATTAATTACAAACGGAATGACAAAGCTATATATACACTTTTACCATTTCTTGGTAAAGGGTATAAAAAATAGCAGACACTTCAGACAAGTAAAATAAGAGTCAGAATAGCAACCATCAAGGCAAGACACACTGTCAAACTGCCAGACTATGAGAGATATTTAGACACATTTATCATTAAAAGCCAAAGACTTGATAAGATGTACTCGTAAAAAGGAAAAAGCAACTAAAACATCAACAACTAAACTAAATAAACAGCCAAACATAACAACAAACAAAAAAAAAAAGGAGAAAATTTTCTACTAAATCCTAATAATGATTTTAATGACAGTAAAATGCGTACTTGAGTACTGACAAACTCCATGGGAATAGATTATCTGAAAGAGCGGGTATGGGTGTAGATTATGGGCTCTGTTAGATGCTGCACTCGTTGGTTAGATGGTTCGTTTGCTATATGTACATAAATATATTCTTGTACATACTAGTGTAAGTAAGTACTCGGATCTATGAATAGAAGAAAAAAAAAAATAATGCAAGTAAACAAAATAAAAAAAAAATATTATTATAATAATGATGCTTACTTACCGGCACTATGGCCACACGCAAAGAAAAAATATGCTTGAGGCAACCATAATCAAACGGCAACATACTATGATTGAATTATATGGTTGCAGTCAAATCATATTATTGTTAATAGAAAAGCAAACTTTAATTATATTATTATCTGAGTTAATAATAATATTATCTACAAGAACAATTTACTTTGTTGTAACTAATTTTATTATTGTTAATATGACAACACTATTGTAAGATGTGACTAAAATATAATTGAGACTCACCATACCATGATCTAATATTATATTAATATTGTTAAATACGACCACAGTATTATTTAATGTAATAATAGTATTTTGTTTTTAATCATATATTTATTGTAGAAACAGCTATGCGTTAAATTCGAAATAAAAATAAATTAATATTATTGACATAACAATGTATATATATAGAAATGTATACTTACACGACAATTAGTATAAAGAGATACACAAATGTTTATATATTCTTATTGGCCAACCCGTTTGTTTATACTTTATTTATCTATTAATTCATTTAACACCACCCGTGCACTACCGATAGCTTACAAACGAAATACCGAACTGACAGATTTTTCTGAAAAATATATTATTTTTTTTTTAACTTAAAATAGTATGGTTTTGGATAACATTATATTGTTATTTACATTATATTATTTTTAAATAATAATACAAATTATGTTGTAGTCATAAACTTTTAACAAAACTGTATTGTTAAACTCTAACCATATCACACTTTTTTATGGATGTGATAATGTAATTATTAAATTCAAACATTACTCTGTTTATCATAACGAAATAAATGTTTAAAATAACAATAACTAGTTATAGTTTTCCTTTAAGCTATCAGGCCTATCGTATTTAATGTCAATAAAAATGCAATTTATTACATGTTATCCCGATGTTTCGTGAATTTTTTGTTCACTTTTTCAAGGGATGTCGTTGTATTTTTTAAAATTTGGTGATACACCAAAAGGGAAAAACATTTTATAATTTGTATTTTTCACAATGCACTTGTTTCAACAAAGTTTAATTGCTATATTATTCATGTAATTTTAAAAAAATACAACGACATCCCTTGAAAAAGTGAACAAAAAATTCACGAAACGTCGGGATAACATGTAATAAATTGCATTTTTATTGACATTAAATACGGTAGGCCTGATAGCTTAAGGGAAAACTATAACTAACAAAAGATTTTAATTTAACAATAACTAGTTTTGAACGACCACACATTTGTTTCAGAGAACATAATGTTGTTTTCTCAACCATTCTACAACCATATCTTTTCTTTGCGTGCAAAAAGAGTCTAAAGACTTTTATTTAGCGATTAGAATTTATTAAGTGCAACGAAAGACTATTGACTTTTTAAAGTTTGTAACATACATTTGTTTATTTTTTTAAGGTTTTTAAGCTTAAAATTAACGAAGGACTTTAAGTCCTAATGCTTGATAATAAGATAGTGTAAAGATAAGAAATTTTTTTAAATTAAATTGTTTTAATTAAATTTATAATATTTAAGACACTTTAAACACTATTTAAAAAAAAAAAAAACAAAGTTGATAAAAGTTGATGAGGTTAAATTTCAAGGCCAGTCCTGCAACTAAGGCTTCGTACCTTATTCTATTAAATTTTAAACACTTACTAGATCCTGCTATTAGGTAAGTGTAAGGGCCATTTTCACAACTTGCCGTTAGCTAAACGTAGGATTTTATTGGACCGATAAATGCCTTTATATAATAAAACCTTCATTTATAATTTTTTATCAATTAAATACTATTATTATTGGTTATAATAACAATAAAAAATTAGAAGTTGTACTAATGCAAAGCTATTTATCGCACAGACAAAATCCTACTTCTATCTAGCGACTAGTTGTGAAAATGGCCCTTAATGTTCTCTAAGATATGAAAGTTTTTTTTTTTGAATATGAACAACATCTTCATCTTCAATAAAGTGTCCGAGGCATAGAACTTACAACATGGAATTCATAATCCCTTTCGGGGACGTACCACGAAAATTCTGGTTTATAAGACATCATTACTATCCACATACACTTAAATAAAATCATGAGATTGTATTATAAAATATTCATAGAGATAGAAACTTTTATTGCACGCTTTTTAGGGTTCCGTACACCAAAGGTGAAAAGGAACCCTATTGTTTTCGCTACGCTGTCCGTCTGTCCGTCACACGGTATTTTCTCAGGAACCGTAAGAGCTACGGACCTGAAATTTGGACACAGTATATAGAACCTTGGCCGCTACAATAACAAATACATGAGAATTAAAAATTAAAGGGTGTTCCAAAACGAACAATGAAATATGTTAAAATCCCATGTAATATACATACAATTGTATGAACATATGTATATTGAAACTTGAAATTTGTAAAATTAGTGTATTTTTATACAGACTACAACAATTAACACTAAAATTTCAAAAATTTAAGTTAAAGGGTGGTCCATCAGTTAATGCAATTTTGACTATGTAATTTTGACAATTTGCTACATCTTGGAAACCGTAAGAGGCAAACACTTGAAATTTTCAAAAACGGTAAAACTAAAAAAACCGAAAATTATAAAATCGCCAAACCAAAAAAAAAAAAAAAAAAAAAATCGCCAAAAATTAAAAAAAAATCGCCAAAACGAAAAAAATCGCCAAAATTAAAAAAAAAAATCTAACACTAAAATAAATCGCCAAATTCGAAAAAATCGCCAAAATGAAAAAAAACGCCAAAATTAAAAAAATCGCCAAAACGCGAAAATGTCGCCAAAACTAAAAAAAAATTTAAATAAACAAAAAATCGCAAAAATTAAAAAAAATCGCCAAAAATAAAAAACCCTAAAAAACCGAAAAAATCGCCAAAACAAGAAAATAAGTGTCTAAACTAAAAAAGAGCCAAAACTTAAAAAAATCGCCAAAACCGAAAAAAACGCAAAAAACGACAAAACAAAAAAACCGAAAAGACCCCAAAAACGAAAAAAATGCCAAAACTATATATTATATAGGATGAAGTTTGTATTAAATTACATATCTAGTGTTCGTACGGAACCCAATGTGCGCGAGTCATAGTCGCACTTTGCTGAATTTATTTAATATTAGCGCATAGCTGCTGCTGCATCTAATTTAATGTGATAAACAGAGATAATTTTCTATTGCCAAAAATAATCAAACCCAGCCATAGTGCAACATTGAAATGAAAATGAGCGCCACTTGTGCGAAAAGAAATTTTAAACAATAATAAACGTAACAATGTGAAACAACATCAAGTTTATAAATAATAATTTAGACTCTTGTTAAAAGACTATTAAAAAGCACTAAAAAAGAAAAACTGAAATTTTATTTCCATAAAATTTTTAACAGACACAACAAAAAGCAACATAATTTAAACAATTGTAAAGATTCTGCACTAAATTGAATAAAACACAAAACTCCAAGTTTTTTCTTTAAAAATATCAAACAATAGATTATAATATAATAATGTAATTGGGGTATTCACAAGGGTGTCCTAAGTGTCATAAAGTCCTAACATTTTAAACCAGTTTAAAATTATTTTTATTTTCTTTCATATAAAAGGAGTACTATATTAATATAATTCGTCACTCTATGTATTTGTTACTGTCATAACTAATTATTTTGCTTTTCTATTATTCTTTTTCGAAAAAATGTCCATTTACGTTTAAATACGTGGTATTTTTCTTTAGCAAATTTCTACTCAAATCATTATATATTGCAAAAAATATAAAAATTCGCAAGGTATTAAAATAATGGAAACAATCTCCCAAAGCTGATTATATAGACCGCAAAAAAAAGTAATAACTCGAGTATAGACTTACAGCATATAAATCGCGAAAACTTGCAAAAATGCGAATATCTTCAAAAAATTTCCAAAGCCTCAAAAATTGTAAACGAGCCAACTCAGTAGATTTTATGAAGCAAAAATTATCTTACGTGCAAAAAATTTGCGGAAATTCGCGAGCAATTTTTTAATTGAAAAAAAAACCTAAAATTTATTTAAAAAAATGCTTAAATTGTAAGGAATGCAAAAAACTTTTAAAAATCCGAAAATTCGCACAAAAAAGTTTAAAACTGTTTAAAAAAACAAAGAATTGGGAACAATCACTTTTATTACAAAAATTTGCAACAAATTGCAAAATTGCAAACGAGCTCCAAAATTACTTACAAATACCTAAAGATCTAAGAAATTCTAAAAATCGCAGAAAATTGACAAAATTATGAAAATTCGCACAAATAGATAGATGTATTAAAAATCGGTAAAATGGTAAAAAGGCAAGCCCTAAAATAACACATAAATACCTAAAGATATAAGAAATTCCAGAAAATCGGAAAAATTTGCGAAAATGAAAATTTGCAAAAACTTGCAAATACCAAAATGATAGGAAAGTGTGATATGAAATAAAAGTCGCCAAATGTGTAAAAAATGCAAGAACTGCAACAACAAAAATACTTCAAACAGACAATGATGTGGCTTGATTCAATCCTAATTTGTTAAAATTACACACAAGAGCAATAAGTTTTATCAAAAATTACCTGATCGCAAAACTTAAGAAAATTTGCAAATAAATTCCAAAGCCTTAAAATTTTAAAAGGTCAAATGCTTGAAAAAATTTTGCTTTACATATTGCAAAAATTCGCAAATAATTTTCGGAAACAGATAGAAGCCCTTAAATTATTTTCTCATAATTTGGCATATTCGTACCAAATCATATTTAATTTTTGTAATATTTTTTCTCATTTGTTTTGTATCATATTGTTTATGTTTTAAAATATGAGGCGTTGCTCACAGCAGTCGTATTTTAAACTAGTTTAAAAGTTTAGAAGATTATGACGTTATGACTTTAACACTACCATTTGAATACCCCAAATGTATTATAAATTCATAAAGTATAAAATTTAAACCGAACGAATTTATAATAATCATTTTGAAAAACTAACAAAAAAAATGTAAAATCGCCCATTTTCAAATTGTTTTCTTCTAAATTCGGATTCTAGAGCCAATATTTTTAATTTGTATTTTTTAAATTACAAGCAGGCGTAGCAATTGTTTTGACATTCGAACTCGCAAGAAAACATGTGAAAATGATGTGGAAGCCAGAGCATAGACGTTTTTTTTAAAAGTTGTGCCCAATATTATTTCGAGAATTTCTTCTCAGCTTATGGGATATACCAACAAAATACCCTGCAGGAGAATAGGCGATAATTGTCTAAAAGCTACTAGTATAAATACTAGAATAACAAGAACTAGTGCAAAAAGGGTTAAAGTCGTTGTGTAAAATTACTAGTGCTGATGATGTACTAGTATATGAAGTAGTTCCAAGGCACCACATTGCAAAATAAATTTTGACTGTCTAACAGAGCCCTTGCACTGTATGAAAATTGGTATCATATAATTATTAAAATTTTATAAATAATTAATTAATTAATTTTTTTAATAATTATAATTACCCTTTTGTATTTCTGAATTTTTCATAAATAATTGCTAATTTTAAGTAGCAGTTGTCACTGGGTAACAAAATAATAAACCACCAATTTTATAGGATTTTTCTTTACAAAAGAACTGGTAATAAACTA
Organism: Tachina grossa; assembly: GCA_949987645.1. Taxonomy (NCBI): domain Eukaryota; kingdom Metazoa; phylum Arthropoda; class Insecta; order Diptera; family Tachinidae; genus Tachina; species Tachina grossa. Next base: position 81,131,502 of record OX465277.1, on the reverse strand, counting down.
GTCCTAAACTAGTACCACTGGTACTAGTAGTTTTCCAAACACACTCAATGCTAATTTGAGCATTAAGATAGTATAGGAAAGTATACAGTTGGGAACTAGTGGTGGTGATTTCTGTACTAGAAAAATCTAGTTGAACACTAGTTCGTTCTCCTGCAGGGTATGTTCAAGTTATGCATATATGTAAATATGTATATATGTACATATAGAATGCATTTGAAGAATTCAAAAATATTTTTATATAAACGTTTCAAAGATAATGTTTATATTTTCCAACATTTTTGCTTGGAGTTGTACTAAACGCAAAAAAAATATAGTTGAGGTAACCATAATCAAACAGCAACATACTATGATTGAAAAGCAAACTTTAATAATATTATTATCTGAGTTAATAATAATATTATCTACAAAAACAATGAACTTTGTTACACCTAATCTTAGTATTGTAAATATGACACCACTATTGTTAGATGTGACTAAAATATAATTGAGACTCACCATACCATGTTCTTATATTATATTAATATTGTTTTAACAAAACTATATTGTTAAACTCTAACCATATCACACTTTTTTATGGATGTTATAATGTAATTATAAAATTCAAACATTAATCTGTTTATCGTAACAAAATAAATGTTTAAAATAACAATAACTAGTTTTCGACGACCACACATTTGTTTCAGAGACCATAATATTGTTCTCTCAAACATTCTACAACCATATATTTTCTTTGCCTGTAGTCTTGATTAATATAAATTTATTTAATTTTTTTAGATTTATTAAATATTTTGTTTCGAAAATGAATTTGAGTTACACCATTTTCATAATTAAAGGCACATACATATATACATTGTCAAGAATATATTTTTTATGCATCCCCAACAAGGGAAAAATCAAGAAAACTTAAGACCTAAAACAAGAAAGTCTATGCTGTTTAAAAAGTTAAGAGACTTGGAGTATACACTGCGTATAGGACAGTGTTCGAGAAAGCAGCATTAATGTTGATTGTTATATTGGCGGGAGAGCAAAAATATATACATTTGTTGCAGATATCATTTCAAAATAATAGTAATATCAGGAGGAACAGCATTGTGGAATGGTAGACGCGATAGTCCAGATATAGCAAACAATGGGTCTCATGCATAAAACGTGAGCTTGAGCTCGGACTCGATTATTTGAGTAAAAGGTGCTTGTCGCATGCATAATAAAATTTGATGTATTTGCTTTTACTCACTGCTAACGTTTGATCTCGTGTTGCTCAGTTTGAACTAAGTTAGATGAGCTTGTGCTCATTTTCATATGCATAAAAACAAGCTTTTGAGCTCTTGCTCAAATTTTGTTGAGCCTGCCTTATAGTTGACTCGCGTACACTAAAAAGGAATTATGGCTGAAAATCTTGTGCCACAAAGAAATATAAAATGTTATCAACAGCGTAAAAAAAATTTAACAAGTGAGGATAAAAAATTATACAGGTTTGTATTCTTAATTATTAATTTTTTTTATATAATTAATAATAAAATAATAAATACATAGGTTTGATGATAGTAGCATCTGCTGGTTGGCTAATTACTTTTTTGAGGAGTCAGAAGAAACACGTGGTGGTGCCCTCAGCAACATTGATAAAATTCGACTGTATTTAGGATTTTGTGCAGATCCTGGATTCCAAAACTTTATAGCCACAGATATTGGAGTCCATTAATCCACTGTGTCGCGAACTATTGCAGGAATTGCGAAACTTATATCTGCCAAAACAAGCGAGTGGATAAAATTCCCGAAATGAAATAAAAGATGCTCAAATGACGCAAGTTTGTTTCCACAAGTTTTTCTTGCAAAATCTGCATTTTTGAAGTAATCACCCACCTTGTTTTGCTTTAAGAAAACAAGCCTCTGCAGACTTTGAAAATTCAACTCCGTTGTGTCATCAGTTTCACAACGACTCAAAACTGCTATTGAGTTTTTGTTAACGTTCAAAAATAAACTACATATAGCAAAATCTAAAATAGGATTGCTTAATTTCTGTTACAAATGTTTCTATTATTTGTTTATTATTATTTTTACGGCCTGTTACACGATGTCACCAGAAATCGTTCGATCGAATACTTATATTGAAAAATTTTCCAATGTTATTGTTTTTTGCAATACAAGTTGTCGATCGAACGATTTCTGGTGACATCGTGGGACGGGCCGTAAATGCTTGGTAATTGACTTTTTTCTAGTAAATATTTATTTTATTTTTTCTACTAAAAATTTAGAAATGTCGTCAGTTTGTATTGCATTATTATTATTATTTGATTCTACTTCTACTTGACTTTCACTTGACGACATGTTTGCACTTCAATAACTATTATATGTTTGATCTCCCTTTGCTGAAGTAATTGCAATTGCTTTGAACTCATTTTTATGCATACGAAATTGAGCAAAAGCTTTTGCTGTTTGATCGAGCTCAACTTACGAGCAATTGCTCACCTGACTCAACTCAGCGCTTTTACTCGTTTTTATGCATGAGACCCAATAGTTGGCTACATGCCGCGATGCCAGATGTTAACATTTAGTATACTACGATACATGTTTACTTAGATTTTTGCCTGACTAATTTGCTAAGTAGACATGGATTTTCCAGATCGTACTTGCATCATTTTACATCCCAAAATTCTGTGATTTGTTCACACTGTGTAAAAATTATAGAAGATCCCGGGTATGTGTTCTTTATTTGTCCCGACTTATTTTAGGATGTTCAAGATTAGAAAAATTGCAGCAGGCAGAAAATACAGTATGCTCAGGTATTCTGCCTTATCGTTGTTGGTGTATTTCAAATACGACTACGACTGTTTGGTAATAGATTAAAGAAAAACTGTTGAAGTCTTCTTTAGTATATTACCAAACAGTCGTAGTCGTATTTGAAATACGCCAACCACGATAAGGCAGAATATCTTTCAACTGACGGATCTGAAAAAATCACCCAAGCAAATGGTCTCATCTCATTTTATTAATTTTGCAGGTGTACGTGAAGATAATCAAGGCTATCATGAATAAAATTCCGCGTGAAATTTCTCCCTTTTCCAATTAGAATTTTTTGTTTTCCCTATTACTTGATATTAGTTGGAATTGTTCCCCGGAAAAAATTTCACGTGGAATTTTTTTCATGATAGCCCTGAATGACTTCGGTTTGACGATTTATTTATAAACAGAGTTGGCAACTCGGTGCTTTTCGCACCGTTTTTAGTGCTTTTTGAAATGTTCGACGCGACAAATTTTGAAGTTAGTGCTCAGTGCTTTTTTAAATTAATTTTCGGTGCTTTTTGTTTCGAGGCGGTGGCACTAAGCCAAAAACTCAAAGGGAAATTTCCTTACCTATTTTTTTTCGAGGAAGTCTTTCATTCAAAAACATAAGCTCTGAAGTTAAATGGATCATCTCAAAAAAGTCTACTAAAATTTTAAAAGACTTGGTTTAATAAATACGTGTCATATTACCATCAAACCTTAACATTTTAAGCATAATTAATGTAAACAGTGTTTTGCCATACAACAAAGAAGACATAATTCAAGTATTTACTCAAATATAGTCTAATAGCGAAATTTTGTCTAGTATAGACAATGGGTGAAGAAAGATTGATTCACTTAATGTAATGGGAAAAATATTGAGTCCACTATTGAGAGATTCAGTTGATATGAATGAACTCTTTTGAATCATTATCAAAACTTGCATTCCCATCAAACTTCTATTACTTCCATATTGAAATGCAGAAGTCACCATTTTTATTTCGATAAAAATTTATTATCTTTGTCACATATCAGCCGAGAGAATATTTCCACATAATTTAATAAAAACCAAATTTTGTAAGCCTTGATTTTAAAATATTTTCAACTGCTAAGCCCATCCAGCTCAAAATGTACGAGTAATCGGCTCTTAACCTCAGAAAGACTTGTGGATTACTGCCAATTTGACTAAACTCGAGAGATTCGTTTGTTCATTGACGAGAAAAATTTAAAATTTTTTTATAATAATTTGAAAATGCTTCGTCTTATAAATATAAAATGTTTTTCGAATGCCTCAAATTTGTACAATTTATGTACATCTTGTCGGTTGGACCGAACAAATCAAAGACCGAACGATGTGTAAATTTTTTTAAAATAATATAATAAAATTTTAAAATTAGTGCTTTTTTACTTAAATTACGCGCTTTTTTCTTGGTTTCGGTGCTTTTTGAAATTTAAAAGTTGACAACGCTGTTTATAAAGGCAGTGAATTAGTGCGCATGAGCAATATCCAATTTGATTTATTAATATTATCACTCAGCCGCTGATTTTGCTACAATAGATGGTGCATATTTTAAGGAGCGCCGATAAATCAGAATGAATGGTACTGCTATTCAAACTCGAAAAATCAACTCAAACACCAATAAGTAATTTAGAACAATTAAGGATTTCCCCAGTTATAGCAATTTCAGTGCAAACTTATGTCACCTTTTAAGATATAATACCATGTTCACACTTATGGTCTTAAACGTGTTTAAGGCAACTGTTTTAAAAAACTAAACACAACCGTTCACATTACATTTGAGATGTTTAAGGTTGACGTTTTGTCAATAAATTATTGTATTTGTAAGAAATTACGAACAATTATGCTTTTTTATTGGTTTATTATTTGCAAACAACAAATGTTCTTGTAAATATTTGAGTATTTTGTAACTAATTACTTGTTTAACAAATAATTTTTGACGTGGCGCCATTTAATAATAACACAAAGTTGCCAGAGTTATCAAAAAACGGACTGAACAACCTCCATTATCGTGTTTAAGGAAGTGTTTTAATCTTAAACACTTCATTTGAGATGTTTAACAAAACAAGTCAATGTATCGTAAAACATCTCAAAATCGTCGTGTTTAAGCTCTTAAACGCGAATGAGGCGTTAAACACGTTTAAAACCATAAGTGTGAACATAGTATAAACAGGTATGTTTGAAGTTTTAAAATAGGTAGGTTATGATCATCGTTTTTCAAGTTCCAAAAACTGTTAGAAAAAATTAAAAAAATGGTATTTTAATTAATTTTTCAAGAAAGAATATTTATAATAATGTTTTCATAATTATCATATTATATTATTATATATTTTTATCTTATTTTTCGATCTTTTTTTATTTTTTATATTAAACTATTTTCTTGAGCTTTTGGTCAGTTTATATTTTGAGTTTATTATCTTCAATATTTCGTTAACCTTCGGTTAACTTCTTCAGGATATATATTTTTTGGTTTTTTATGATATCTAATTTTTTCTTTTTCTTTCAAATAATAAACTGTAATTGTAAACTGTTATTTATTATTTGAAAGAAAAAGAAAAAATTAGATATCATAAAAAACCAAAAAATATATATCCTGAAGAAGTTAACCGAAGGTTAACGAAATATTGAAGATAATAAACTCAAAATATAAACTGACCGAAAGCTCAAGAAAATAGTTTAATTTAAATTATATTATTATAATTATCGTATAACTAAAATAAGCTTGTTAGTTGCAATAATTTATTTAATTTTTTTTTCAAACAAGTTTCTATATAGCCTCGTCTCACATACGTATGTATGTATGTTTGTTGTGTGTAATTTAAAAGACACGTGAATAAGTAAGTACAATAGATATGCAAAAACCAAAACTTTGTGAGTAAGTTGTGATTCAAACATTTCATTTTCATCATTCAAGAACTATTAATAAGAAGAAATTATTTTAAAAATCGGATTTTATAACGGCAATAACATCTAATACTTGTTTGCATTCTTTTTAATTTTTTGTCTGAACAAATTTTCCAATTAACAATACACATAATGGCATTTATTTCTTGTCAATTATAAGTAATTTGACTTTTGTACACAAAAACTCTCAACGACAACTGCAACTTCATTAGGGGAAAGTTCATTAAATTTACTACCGCAATAAGAAATTTTGCATGCTTGACTGTGTGTGTACACACATGTGTATGGAAGTGCTTGCCATTTGTTGCTGGAATATGAAAAGGACTTTAACATGCCTATAACAGTGATGACGACACTAATTAAGCGCAAATTATGGGTAGGAAAAGTGCCCAAAAGGTCGGAGATAGTGTTTTTGAATTGCTCAAATAATAATATTGTCTCAGTGGTAAAAATTCGCAGTACGTAGTCGATCATACATATAAGTAATACTTAGTTAGCAGTTACTGGTGATGCTTTCACAAGTTTTACCATTTAGATTTAAGATAAAATTATCATAGACTGCGTAAGTGGTGCGCTCTAGAATATGAAGTAAGTAATGATGTCATTACGTGTCCCATTGAACTTGCTTCGTAGGTAAAGTTATATGTCAGCATAATAGTAAATTTAGCCTACAATTACGCCAATGTTTTAGATTTTCTTCCTAAAATAGCAGAAGAAAAATCTATAAATGCTTCACTAACTCATTATCATCGAGCATTATCTCAGTATTTCTTTTTATTTAGGATGATTTAGGTGCTGAACAGAACTTGTTTACACATGCCCTTTTATGAGGGCCTAATTCATAAAAAATATTTTGGTTTTATAAAAAGTTTATTAGTGAAATTTCCATAGAAAATTTGTGTTATTAACCTCTTATAAAACAGAAATAGTTTTTATGAATAAGGTAGTTATTACAATTTATATTTATTTTCCAATGCACGCACATTATGTTTGTAAATAAATTAGTTTTAATTGCTTTTCTTTGGGAGCATTAAATTACCAGCAGTAATTGTGTATGAATTTAAATTATTTGTAAGCACCATTGAAATGAAAAAAGTAATTATTTCAAACTAAAAATTTTTTCACTAATAAGTCTCGATTATTTCTTGCTAAGAAATAAATCTTTTTATAGCCTTCACCAAAAATGGTAAAGAGTATATTGTTACGTAAAAATATTCCTACAGGGTTAAAGCAAAGAACTATCTGGAAGTATTTAACTAAAGCACTGAACGTACATATATATTTACGTGCAAATACTATAGCAACAACAATAATTGTATACATAGCTACAGACACACACACATACAAGTAAAAGTGCGAGCACTGTACTACCAGTAGCAAACCGCATTGCCAACATAAGAGTCGTTACTTTGAAATTCAAAAATAACGACCAATCGAATTATCTACAAACGCCTAGAAGCAGCAACATGAATTTTCCCGATTGTGCTAGAGGACTGTTTGAACATCTGGCTACCAATAGTAAATGACAATACAGATGTCATCATTCATAGATGCCATTACTAAGTACGCCACCTATCGGGCGAACATTCGAGAACCGATTCATGTACTATAAAAAGTGGCAGCATGTGCGAGAGCAAGGTAGGACTAATCAGAAAGTAGTCAAGTTGATATCGTTGAGGCAGTGCTAATCAGAAAGTAGTCAAGTTAAGACCTCGTTGAAAGTGGATAATAACGATAAGAAGTAGTTAAGTAAAGACAAGTTCTAATTTGCTTCGTTAAAAATAAAAGGAAAAACAGTAGCAAATAAAAATTGTGATGTTATTAATTTTTATTTTTGAGCAATCAAAAGAACTCACACGTTTAATAAAATTTAAACGTAACAATATATTGGTTTGTCATTCCGTGTGTAATTTCCTCAATATTAAAAAGTATATATATTATGAATCCTTATTCATAATAAAGACGAATAAGCAATGTCTGTCTGTGCGTCCGCCCGTCGGACTGTGCATGAAATCGGTTTTCCGAAGCTCCCAGAAAAGTTAGAGACTTCAGTGTTGAACTGATGTGTCAGAAATGGTCCGAAATAGATTGATATCGAAAATCAGCAAAAACAAACTTAAACTTTATTTTGCCATATAAAAGTAGCTAGCTCAAATTCATTTTTATTTTTTTTATGAAATAAACTTTTGTATTTCAGTACGAATAAAATTGCCATTATAAATAACAAAAATAACAAGGCTGTTTCCAGGGTTGGAAAACTTTAACTTTTTTTGTTATTATAAAAGTGACATACTAAAACTAATTTTTCCTTTTTCTCTATAAATTTAACATATGTATGTTATAAAGGGTGTCCCAACAATAACGTAAGATTTAAATTTGGCGCCATTCGAAGTGTCATTGTTTGACATTTGAACAATTGTTGTTGTTTGATAGTAGAAGGTACGAGGTTAGTAAAAATGGAGCGCTACACGAATGAACAACGCATTCTCATTGTGAAATTGTTTTACCAAAATGGTGAAAGTTTTGCGGCTACAGTTCGCAAATTTGCCATCAATTTGGGGTCACAATAATACCCCAAAAGAGTCAACTGTAAAGAGATTAATGGATAAATTTGCCGAAACTGGGTCTGTTAGTGATGTAAAGACAACAACGCGCCTTCGACCAGGTCGATCGACCAAAAATGTCTCAACTGTACGTGATGATGTCGCTCAAACGCAGGTCAAGCGCGAACAGTCAATGGTGCTCGGTATCGTGAAATGATAACCAGTTTTTTCGTGCCTAGAATTGAAGAAATGTATGTGGAGGGCATGTGGTTTCAACAAGACGGCGCCACATGTCATACAGAGAAACAATTCAATTGCTACATCAGTCATTTCCCGGTCGTGTTATTTCGCGTTTTGGAGACCAGAATTGGCCGCCTAGATCGTACGATTTAACACCATTAGACTTTTTTCTTTGGGGTTTTTTGAAGTCGATGGCTTACGAGAATAAGCCGACGACGACTCAAGCCTTAAAACAGGAAATTAAATGCTGCATTAATGAAATACCGCAGCATTTATGCAAAACGGCCATTGAAAATTTCATTAAAAGATCGCGTGTGTACCAGCAAAGCCGCGGCGGCCATCTGCCCGATTTGTTGTTCTACACATAACCTCATTTTGTCTACTTTACGATATAATAAAGTTTCACGATTTTTTTTTAAATATCTGTGTTTTATTTAAAATTTAAATCTTGCGTTCTTGTTGGGACACCCTTTATTTTGAAAAAAAAAAATTAGAAAAATATAAAAGGATGATTCCAGAGTTGGGAAACTTACACTTTTTGTGATATATAAAAGTAACTGGGTATAATCAATGTTTTTTTTTCTTTATAAATTAAATATATTCTATGATTTAGAAAGCTAAGTTTGGAGTAGGAAATTGGAAAAATAAAACCACAGCTCCAGAGCTGGTAACTTTGAACTTTTTTTTGGATATTATATAAGACAAATTTGTTTCTTATTTCTTGTTTTTTTTTTTTTTTGTTCACTTAATATACTGTATATATTTTTCAAAATAAAAGTAGATTCATAATACCAATCATCTAAAAGAATGATTCCAGGGTTTGAAAACTTAATTTTTTTTTGGATATATAAGTAACTAGGTCAAATTAATCTCTTCTTTTTGTTTACAAATTATATATACTTTATATTTTAGAAAGAAATAGTTTGGCATAAAAATTAGAAAAATCAAAACCACAACTAAAGGGTCCGCCATCTAACGTTTTTTTTTCAACTAGTGTTTCTTTCGTGAATGGTAACATTTAGCTCATGTCTGCAAAATTGTCGCATTTGGGGCACAGAAAACCTGCACGCATACATTGAAAAGCCGACGCACCCAAAGCGAGTCACTGTTTGTTGCGGATTTTGGTCCAGAGGCATAATTGGGCCATTTTTTCGAAAATGAGCAAGGAGTGGCCGTTACAGTCAATGGCGATCGTTATCGGGCCATGTTGAACGAATTTTTGTTCACAAAAATTAGACGAGGATATTGGCAACATTTGGTTTCAACGGGACGGCGCTACGTGCCACACAGCCGAAGCTTCAGTAGTTTTTTTATAGCATTTTCAAAAAAAAAAAAAAAAGTTAACTGGCGGACCCTATACAATCCTGGAAAACTTAAACCTTTTTTGGTATATAAAACTAATTAAATAAAACTAATTATTTCTTTGGTAATTAAATATATTCAATATTTAAGAAAGAAATTAATTGGCATTAAAAGCCAGAAAAATCAAAATTATGGTTCCAAGGTTGGAAGTTGAAAAAGAAAAAATTGTTCATAAAAATATAACCAAAAATTATTTTTTTACTTGTTAATTTTTTATGCATATCTAATTTAAGTTTAAAAATTAAATTAAAAAATTTTTTTTATGCATATCTAATTCAAGTTTAATTGAAGGTTTATGCCACATATAGCACTCTTACTTGTTGTCAAGAAATTTTGATTACTTCGTGCTAATATAGTGATTAGATAGTAAATAGTTCTAAACAAATTGCAGTTGTACTAAAGTGCTAAAATTGTACCATTACTATTACTGCCCAGCATTCTGCAAATAAAGTCTGGCTACCAACGTACAAGACACGTGTGTATCAACATACTAAAAGTAGCATTATCGTAATGAAAGGCCGAGTAAGTACATACACTATCACTGGTTGCAAGACTTAAGCATGTAAGCTCTGAACTACTGCTTTTATCCGCTTCCTTACAGTTTCACACACACACACATACACTTACAATGTTAAAATTGTACACAGTCTCACATACATTGATGACACAAAATTTGTTGAATGAAGACAAACTCAAGGTCTTTTTGCATTATACAAATATTTGAAATGCTAAAGTCAATACACGCTTTTCTCGTTAGTTCATGTTAGATGTGTGTGCTAGCAATTCAAATGAATTCCTAACAAATAAACCAGTTTTTCTAATAATCATGTGTTTGACAAACATAATAGCAAAAAATAAAAAAAAATCATGCTAAGTATTCATGCTTTCGTAGTGGTGTACAAACAGTATTTCTATTATGTAGTAAAATATATGGATGCACACATACACACATACTTACACACATATAATATGTTGAATAAGTTACAAATATGAGAATAATTCCACTCAACTCTATAGCGTTTACTTAAATGTTAACAAACATTACAATTGTAGTGGAGATACTGCAACGCAGCTGCTTAAACAAACACAAACATATGTTTCATATGATACATGGCAAGTATATAATTTGTTTTTAATAAAGCTTAAGTTACAAATTTAAGATTGTCAGGGCTTTAAGGCAACAATTTTTTTACTCTTAAAACGCAAGTGTTTTTCACTAATATAATCAACATTGTAATTACTAAATAACGAAATATTTATATTTTGATGCTTGAGCATTTTAAAATAAAGTTTTTTAAACCCTGCCTCTCAAAATAAACAACAACAAAAACACAAAAATGAGTCCCACAACTAAACACAACAGGGCACTGTGGTGACTTTTGCAAAATAAATGGTAATAAATCTGGAACTTCTAAACTACTGATTGGATTTATATGAAACTTCGAACATCCGTAGAGGAGGACTCAGGCTTTATAACAAATGCCTTGGCAGCCGTCTGGCTTAAGCTGGACAGGAGTTACAGTGGGCCTAAGTTGACAACATGGGACTCAAAAAAAAATTCTGAGGCTTGTAACTTTTAGAAAACTTATCCGATTTTTATGAGATAAAGCGTTTTGATCTAAGCTTAACATTTTTAATAAATAATGTCCTTAGATGTGTTTTCGTATCTCTTATAACTTAGAAGATATTTGACTATTAACAAAAAAAATTTTTTTTTTGCCTTGACTTTTTTTAGTATTTCACCTACAACTTTTTAGTTAATTGTTGGATTTTAAATTAAAAGACAGCATTAAATTTCTAATTTCTAATTTTCTAATTTCATTTCTTTGCTAATTTTGTCTAATTACCTAGTACTGTGAAGTGTTATTAAGTAGTAGTAGCACAATCAGGTAGCACCTCCCAATGTTGCTGTAATAAAATCCGCAAAAACCTTTTTTTAATCCATTAAACATGTGTGTTGTTATTCGTTAAATGCTTACCTGTTATTAACATTAACTATACTTACATGGAAAAACATGTGGTATAATTACCATAAATATTTTTTATTGCGAAAAATATACATAGACTTATTGGATAACATTCCAAATTTATTTTTGTTTTTCTAGTTAGGTTGAATTTCAGAATTCATAAAAGTTTTAAACAGCTGATGTGTGAATAAAGGGAAAAAAGTTAAGCGCATTCTACATATTTTTTGAATTGCACCCTACAATCGGAATATCTCGAGATCAGTTAATTATATTGGAATAATTTTTTCAGGCAAAGTAAAAGGACTCACATGAAAGCTAAAAATGCCAACATAAAAAAAGAAAATTATTTTTATATATATTTTTTATGGTACAAAACAAAATTTTTTCCAAAATTTTGACTTTTTTCAGAAAATTTGCGCGCATCTTCGCATTTATGAAAAGGCTGATAAAATTTAAGTTAAACATGTTGCCAATTATCTTAATAATTAAATGATATAGCTAAAGCTTTCAAAATATACCGTCACAACTTTTTATAAGCGCATAAGCACAAAAAAAATTTTGAAATTGGCAATTTTCGGACACTGCTGAGTGTAGGGTGCATGCCTAAAATACAAAATAATTGGCTCTTAGCATATTCTGAATAGATTGTTTTTAGCGGTATGTGGTTTAAAAGTGTATGTGTTAAACAAAGTTTTTCACAAAATTGAAAATAATGAAGATACTTTTTCTTAAAAAAACGTGCCTTTTCTGGAAAAATTTTAAAACTTTGAATTCTTTGCCTTTTCCCGTTTTTACGACTGCAGATATTAATAAGTTTTTTACTTAATTTTATTTAAAATTTGATCAGAAATTTAATGCTGTCTTTTAATTCAAAATCCAACAATTAACTAAAAAGTTGTAGGTGAAATACTAAAAAAAGTCAAGGCAAAAAAAAAAAATTTTTTTTTGTTAATAGTCAAATATCTTCTAAGTTATGAGAGATACGAAAACACATCTAAGGACATTATTTATTAAAAATGTTAAGCTTAGATCAAAACGCTTTATCTCATAAAAATCGGATAAGTTTTCTAAAAGTTACAAGCCTCAGAATTTTTTTTGAGTCCCATGTTGTCAACTTAGACCCACTGTAACTCCTGTCCAGCTTAAGCCAGACGGCTGCCAAGGCATTTGTTATAAAGCCTGAGTCCTCCTCTACGGATGTTCGAAGTTTCATATAAATCCAATTAGTTGTTTAGAAGTTTAAGATTTATTACCATTTATTTTGCAAAAGTCCCCACTGTGCAGGGTAATACAGAATGAGCTATATGGTTAAAATTCCTTACAATTTTTAAGCTATTGTATAGTTTTTATCGCAGGCTTTGAGGGCATCGAGCGAATCAAGATATTCCGTAAGTCCGCTTTCACAATTGGGAAATTGAAAGGCAGACATTTTCTTCATTCTCTTTTGAACTTACATAAACCTTTTACAATTGGGAAATTAACAGACAGACAGAAAATTTTTAGTTTGTTTACTTCTTCGCGTTTGCTACTCACATACACATACACATAAATACACACATATGCCTTGATACACATTAGTCCCCTGCATAATACATCTTATAAGAACTTTCAAGACATGAGGGTTTTTTCAAATGCTTTACTACAGCGAAATCTTATAAAACAAACGTTAACAAGACTGTTTGCAAGAAATTTGTTTGAGTATTGTAGGTCTAAGAGTAAAGACGAAAACACTTCGTTACGGAAGAATTTGTGATATTTGCTTCTTTCTACGCATGAGCGCGTGTACAAACGTCATGCATGTATATGTGTATGATCTTTTATTTTTCTGCGCACATGCAAAGGCACACACATGCATTAACATTAGTTGTATGCGGTTAATCACATAATAGCTTACCATCTACATATTACACACACACTCAAATGTACAATATGAAAAAAAAACAAGCATACCCTAATCAACCGTACTTCTTTTGAGTGTTTGTTATAAACAAGCTGTCTTGCGACATCGCTTGTTACAACTGATATACACATACACCAATACATCCATTGTGCTTTGCTTATAGTACGACAGCATTTATTATTGATTTAGTATAATACATGCGATGTGAATACATTTAAAAATCATGACATTTTTACATTTCAAGACTGTTTACGCAGCTCTCTAATACACATCAAGTGTGCATACAACCCCTGAAAGGAGAAAAATCATGTGAAGCAACAATAATAAATTACGAAAAGTAGAAAAGAGAAACAAAAAATGTCCGGTACAGAGGTTCGTGTACTACACACTCTACCTCTTCAAACCCTCGCCTACAAACTTCGTCTGTCTGCCTTTCAATTTCTCAATTGTAAAAGGGGACTGACGAAAATAAAAACCTAAAACAATTTTTATTTGAATCGCCCAGTGTATGTTAACCCCTAAAGTATGCTATTGATTTCATTAACATACAGTATTGCTAGAACAGACTTTTACATGTAGGAAAACACAACGTGGCGTACTTGAGAGCAATCGTGGTTGACAAAAAATGATAAACACAAACAAACAGATAATTCGTAGGTTTTTCATTTAAAAAAATAAATTTTCATAAGTTGATTAAAAAAAAAATGCTAAGCAATAGCTTTACCGCGGCAGTCCCCGAGTGCCACACGATTTTTTTTAATTATTATTCTCTCTTTGTTTTTTTTTTAGCATTTTGTGAAGAAGACTTGAGCAATTAATTATGAATCATTTCACGATCGAACAACGTACAAAAATAATTGAATTGTAACCACAGCGTCAGCAATAAACCATTTGATTGAACATTTTCGTCAACATGGGTCTGTAAGAGCCCTTCGTGGTGCCGGAGGAACACCTACCGTGCACACTGGTCAAAATATTGAACGTGTACCGGAGAGCGTGCAGCACAGTCCATCAACATCAACAAGGAGGAACATTTTTGGGAAATTTTGGAAAATTTTGTTAGGCCATCTATAGAAAACGATCCAAAGTTGTGATTTCAACAAGATAAAGCCACAGCACTTACTGCAGGCACCTCAATGGCTTTGTTAAGGTACATATTCGGCGAACGCATTATTTCGCCTACAAGCAATTTTAACTGTCCTCCACGTTCACCAGATTTAACAGCTCCTGACAATTTTTTTTGGGGACATTTGAAAGAAACCAACATTCAAAGTAACATCGTGGCCATTATACCCACAATTTTGCAAAAAGTTATGAAAAAAATGCTTAAAAGAGTACGTATATGCGAAGCAGAAAATGGGCATCACTTACAGGATATAATTTTTCAAAGCTAATTGCAAAAAAAAAAATTCCCAATAATACACTATATAAAAAAAAGTTATAATAATCGCATAAGTAATAAATAATTTCTTATTTGGGCTTAAGTTTAGTAATTTCTATTCTTATTGAATGAAATATTTTTATTAATTAATGTGAGTTTCTAAAGAAGAGAAGAAAAATTAAACTAGACTTTGTTTTAGCTGGGGGAAATTCCGATATTTTTCTGTGCAGCCATGCACTTCATCAGCATCGTAGTCTATCTATTTGGGTAGAGATTATTATTAACATCAGCTATTTAAAGTAAATTTTAATGAACGGAATATGAGAAATGATTGTTGTGCATACAATTATTGATTTACCTTTGGTAAATACATATGCAAGTATCGCTATTTATTTCCCCTGTTTTTCCATTTTCGTTTTAATTTTTCTATTTCGGTTAGCACGAAGTTACATTACTCTACCTAAGTATGTTTAACTATTCTTGCTTATCTTTTTGCGATCATAAATAATAAATTTATTAAACATTTAAACCATAAAGCTTATTCTACGCCACCTTGTATGAACAAAACAAATAAACAGCAACACCCTAAAGAACATATTATTTAATATGATTTGAAATCAAAGTTCTTGCATGGTGATTTTACATTGGTATTTTTTCTGTGTGTAGTGCTATCAAAATGCTGTATTTACATTACACAGGAAAAAAAGCATTGTAAATACAACTAATTTATTTGTGAATACATATAAAATATTATTTAATAAATTCAGTAAAGTGCGACTCTGACTCGCGCACGAAGGGTTCCGTAAGAACACTAGATATGTAATTTAATACAAACTTCATCCTATATAATATATATTTTTGGCATTTTTTCGTTTTTGGGTTCTATTCGGTTTTTTTGTTTTGGCTTTTTTTGGTTTTTTTTTTGGTTTTGACGATTTTTTTAAGTTTTGGCTATTTCTTTAGTTTTGACACTTTATTTTCTCGTTTTGGCGATTTTTTCGGTTTTTGGCAATTTTTTTCGATTTTTGGCGTTTTTTTCATTCTGGCGATTTTTTTCATTTTGGCGATTTTTTCGAATTTGGCGATTTATTTTAGCGTTAGAATTTTTTTTTTAATTTTGGCGATTTTTTTCATTTCGGCAATTTTTTTTAATTTTTGGCGATTTTTTTTTTGGTTTGGTGATTTTAAAATTTTCGGTTTTTTTTTGTTTTACCGTTTTTGAAAATTTGCCTCTTACGGTTTCCAAGATATAGCAAATTGTCAAAATTACATAGACAAAATTGCATTAACTGATGGACCACCCTTTAATTTAATTTTTTTTAAATTTTAGCGTTAATTGTTGTAGTCTGTATAAAAATACACTAATTTTACAAATTTCACGTTTCAATATACATATGTTCATACAATTGTATGTATATTACATGGGATTTTAACATTTTTCGTTGCTCGTTTTGGAACACCCTTTAATTTTTAATTTTCATGTATTTGTTGTTGTAGCGGCCAAGGTTCTACATACTCTGTCGAAATTTCAGGTCCGTAGCTGTTACGGTTCCTGAGAAAATACCGTGTGACGGACAGAGGGACAGACGGACAGCGTATCGAAAACAATGGGGTTCCTTTTCACCTTTGGTGTACGGAACCCTAAAAAGGCACCTACAACGATTTTAGTAAATACAAACACACATTTGTAACATAAGAAAACAAAATCAACTCAATTATTTTTTCCAATTAAAATTATTGTGTTATTCACAATTAAGTTGTTAACAGAAAATAAAAATTTTTAATGAATTTGTTCTTCAAATTCTAATGTGTTGTTTCGTTGTTTGTTTAATTTTTTTTTGTAGAACTTGGTTTTTTATTAAATTTTAATTTAAAGATGTTTGGGATGAGTCGAACCGGCAACTAGAGCTGCAAAACTATCGATAGTACTATCGATAGTATCGATAGTTTTGTTGTAAATGAAATATCGATAGTTTTTTCCACTATCGATACTATCGGCAAAAAAACAAGTAATTAAAAGAGTAAAAATAATCGAAGTCAGTAAACAGTAGCCGGCAGCTTTGAAGCAAATTATCCGTAGTTGATTTAAGCTTTTGTACAGCGATGGAAAAGTTGGTACAATTGTATAATTTTAGCGCTATTTGAATGCCAAAATTACCGTAGCACCGCAATGACCCATTTAGCACTACTGGAATCTCTTTATATTTATTATATTACATGCCAAAATTGCATTAAAATATATTAACCCCCTTATGCAAAAAATAATGCGTGCTTGAAGTGTACATTAAAAAAAATTTCCATAGAAAAACCGGTTTTAACGTTCACTTATTTTTTTGCACAAGGGGGTTAATCTTTAGCTCGAAGGTATTAGAAAATTAATTAAATCAAACGATGTTTTCCGGTACTTAAAGAATTGCTGGAGGAATGTTATTTATTCCAAATTCATCTGCAAATGTGGAAATTTTATTTTCGTACCAAGGGGAGAAGCCGACTATTTGCATCGACTGTGAACAATCGAATAAAAAAAAGGTTATAAATGTAGTATATCGTAAATATTACTTTTATATTCAGATCCCAGCAACTAATATTCTTTGTGCACCTTCTGGCGTTTTGTTAATTGATTTGTAGTTAATTAAAAAGTACAAGTATAAAAAAAAAATATAAATAAAGAATTAGGTACAATCGTACTGAAAATATTAAATTTATTTTTGAAAGTTAGTACAATTTGTAAATATGACATCGCATCCCTGCTTCTGTATACATAATTACTTAAATACATACATATTATGTATATGAATTTATTTATAAATCCAAGTGTTATTCGACAAATAGTAGTCACAAGTATCTTAATAAATTCAACATCGTCGACACAAAGATAAATTTTGGTGGTACTAATATCGCGACGGCCGCCAATCGTCTCGGATTTATTTTGACATACCCTAGCGTGTTTCCCTACAAAAATTTTTTTTAATTGTACCTACATACCTACATATCCAGCCTAATCTTCGATGTAATCGTATGCGATAAAAATTAAATTTTTAGAAAAAGGTTAAAATTGTCGCTTAAGATAAAACTTTACAGTTAGTGTCTTAAAAGTTATCAACAATTTTCGCATCTTGATAATTCTAAACCATGTTTAGGCCCATAAAATTATAAGTTCAATAAAAAAGTATATTTTCGATAATATGCCCCGCTTACGATAAAATCGAAAAAAGGCTTGATATATTTTTATATACTAATGAAAATGTTGAGGACTCTGGATTTTTTTTCGAGTCAAATGTAGTTTATGTGGCAACTTTTATAAAACTATTCGATACTATCGATAGTATCGATAGTTTTACATAAAACTATCGAAACTATCGAGTGGAGCGACTATTGATAGCTTTGCAGCTCTACCGGCAATCTCTTGACTAATAGACTAACGTACTTACCACTCAGCTAAAGAGCAAATCGTCACTGGGTACGCAAATAATGAATACACGCAAAACATGATTTCCTATGTTTCTTCTGCATGGCGCATTTCGTTAATATAATCTAAAAATAACTTTGTTGATTAAAAAAAAAACAAGCCACGACGTTTTTCGTCGTATACGTTTCGACGTATACAACACCAACAATCAAAATTAACAACAACAACATCAGCACATGACTACGTTGAGTCAATCAACAAGCAAGGAAAACACCAACACAAACAAATGAAATTAAATGATATTTTAAAATACGCGGTATTGATAAATACAATATTTAAAAGTTAATGCCAAATATTATTGAAATTAAAAATTTTATTCAACATGGTTTTGTTGAATATAAATCTCGTATATTTTTTTCTGTTTAGCTAAAGCAATTAAATGACTCAGTGAATTCAATCTAATTTTAAGTTTATTCTAGTCAACATTTCAATATTGTGTTATTTAATTCAATATATTGGTTGATTTTGAGTTATTTTTCAATTAGTAGTTTAAGTTTTATTAAGTGAAAAATTCCATATAAGCTACATTTTTAAATTTTTGCAGTTCTGATTGATTGATATCTTAATTTTGGTAATACAGGGTGGGCCAAAAGAAACCAAGGGGTGTAAAAGTTTAATAACTTTTTTGTTTATTAATTTTTTTTTATTTTTTCTTTCAGATTATATAGACAACACTTGGAGAATTTATAATGAATGAAAATAATAAATGAAAATCAGAAAATAAGAAATGAATAAATGAAATCAACTTTATTGAAAATTTTATTATGAGTGATGAAGCTCATTTTCATTTGAATGGCTTTGTTAATAAGCAGAACTGTAGGTTCTGGGGTTCTCAAAATCCAAGAGCCATTCATCAACGCCAATTGCACCCCATCAGGTGTACAGTATGGTGTGGGATCACATCTGAAAATGTCATTGGGCCCTACTTCTTCGAGAATGAAGATGGAAGTGCTGTAACCGTAAATGGAGAGCGGTATCGGTTTATGATAGAAAATTTTTTACGTCTTGCTCTTGAAAACAGACCTGGCATGTGGTTTCAGCAGGACGGAGCCACTGCCCATACTGCCCGAGACACAATGGCACTTTTAAGTCAAATTTTTGGAGAGCGAATAATTTCTCGAAATTCGGAAATTATTTGGCCAGCGCGATCGCCAGATTTGACAGCACCCGACTATTTTCCTTGGGGTTTTTTGGAGGAGCGAGTGTATGTGAACAAGCCAGGGACAATCCTTGAATTCAAGGCAAACATTGTTGCAGAAATTCGAACGCTACATCCACAAGTTTTGAAAGATGTTATGGAAAATGCTCTAAAAAGAGCCCATCAGTGCGAAGTTGAAAACGGTGGTCATTTAAGAGACATCATTTTTCATACTTAGTGTAAAAAAATTTCCATTTTGTATATTATATAATCTGAAAGAAAAAATAAAAAAAGTTAATAAACAAAAAATTTATTAAACTTTTACACCCCTTGGTTTCTTTTGGCCCACCCTGTATATTGAAAATTTAGCAATATACTGATTGATTTAAGCAATTTGATGATGAAAATTAATTTTAAATTTTTTCCCTGTAATAAACTTCTACAATTTTCGTATAAACAACTCATATATGCTTGTTAAGGAAGAAGTTAATTTCCTTCTATACTTACATTCAATTCATTTAACTGAGAATAATGATGATGTGGGCTTTAAACTTTGTTGAATTGATTATTATTCCTGTTGACAGCTTTATTTGCCAGTCTCCAGGCACAACATTCAATTAATGTTACTGATGTAACTTAGCATATACATATCGTTACCTGAATATAAAAATGCATTAACTCATAATTTTTTTGAAATCGAGATTTCCGCATTTTTTGATACATTAAATATTCTTCTATCGCAAAATACACTAAACTCGATTTAAAAAAAAAATAATGAATTTGGGGCCTTTCTATATTAAGCTAACGATATGTATGTACGTGTGCAGCAAAATACATTCATTGTTGTATGCAACAAACATGAAAAGTCCTAACTAATACAATGGCAGCAAGTAATGGAAACATTGTGTTACAACATGCTTAACTCATATGACAACTCCATTTCATGATGACAAGTAAAGTTTTCAAAAAGTGTTGCAATTGTATAGACCATGAATAGCCAATGTTTGTTACAAAAAAAAAAATAAAAGAAGACAATTATTCATGTCTATTAAATGTTAGCAGTTGTTTTTCCCTTTAGTTTATACTTTACTTGTGTTTTAGTTTGTATACACAGAGAAAATAGATTCGTTGAGACAATCGAATTTGTTGCCAATCGAATTTTGGCGGTTGCAGCAACTATCATAGAATTATGGTATATCAACTGCAATTTTCTTTTGGAGCAGCAGAAAAAATTGATTAACAGTATGGAATTTGAAATAAAAGTTGTTCTTGCTGCAGAAAATATGGTTACTATAACTAAAATAATATCATAATTGGTACCTGTGAAAGAAAAATTTGCCTTCCTTGCTGAAATAAAAATAACCAGCAAAGGCAAATATAAGTACACAATTTAAGAAATTTATTGTTTGACATATTGTCATAAGTTTATTATACTCTTTGCTAAGAAATCGTAAAAGGTTGTATATAGGTTTGTCATTCCGTTTGTAATTTCCACAATATTAATATACGAGCCATAAAGTATATATTGTTACGTTTAAATTTTATTAAACGTGTGAGTTCTTTTGATTGCTCAAAAATAAAAATAAATAACGCACAATTTTTATTTGCTACTGTATTCTGTAACCTTATGCATAGGGAAGACGAATAAGCGATGTCCGTCTGTCTGTACATTAAATCGGTTTTCGGAAGCTCCCAGAAAAGCTAGTGACTTCGCTCTCAGACTGGTGTATCAGAAATAGTCTGAAAAAGATTAGTATTGAAAATCAGCAAAATCGAGCAGACGATTTCAGAGCTGGAAATTTCAAACTTTATTTTGCCAAACTGAAGTAACTACCGAAAACTAATTTTTATTATTTTTTTTATTAAATAAACTTATTTTATACTTCAGTATGAATAAAATTGGTATTGCTAATAAAAAAATTAAAAAATTTAAAAGACGTTTCCATGGTTGGAAAACTTTAAATTTTTTTATACAAAATTATACAAAATTAACTTACTAAAATAAATTTTTTCTTTTTTTTCGATAAATTAAATATATCTTATATTCTTAAAAGAAAGAGATTGGTGTAAGAAATCAGAAAAATCAAAAGGATGATTCCAGGGTTGGGAAACTTAAAATTTTAGTGATATAAAAAATTAACTACCGTAAACTAATTTTTATTTTTAAGTTTAAAATTAAAAAAAAACACTAATTATTAACTTGACTGCACGCGGTCAAAAAAATACTTGTGTGGCAACACTCTATTCTTAAATAGCTGTTGTTGTTATTTACATTTATTTTCTTTTACATACTCTTACGACTAAAATTTGAAGCTGAAAAAAGTCAGCCAATGTAGCAATGGTAAAGTAAGAAAATAAAAAAAACATATTAGCGGTGTTCGATGTTTGATGCAAATTGTCTTGCGTAAGTGCAAATGCAAAATACCGTAGCATTTCTTTGGATTGTGTGTGTATTTTGTTGTTGGATTTGAAAGCAAAGCTACGATATTTTGCATTTGCACTTACGCAAGACAATTTGCAACCAAAGATCGAACTCCACTATTGATTATTAAGTTCTTGTTTCAACTTTGTTATTTGTTATTGAGCTTCTCATTTGTTTAAATGAAAGTTTATAACATAATAACTCTAGTTGTTCTAAGAAACTTTGGGTAAAGGTTCCCTGATAATCTGCATTAGCAACAGTGAAATGCGCATAGGATCCAGCTAAACCCCTCAATAATCAATTTCAATGTATTTTTAATCAAAAAAATATTTTACTTAATAAGTAAAATATTAAATTGGGATTATTAGTGCGTTTAAAAATTTTAAACTTAAATTGTAGTAATTCCCATAAAAAACACTAATTCTTATTTATTTTTTATTAAATAAACTTATTTTATACTTCAGTACGAATAAAATTGGTATTTCTAATTAAAAAAAAATTAAAAAGACGTTTTCAGGGAAAACTTTAACTCTTTTTCATACAAAGGTAACTTACTAAAATAAATATTTCTTTTTTCTATAAATTAAACATATCTTATATCTTAGCAGAAAGAGATTGCTGTAAGAAATCAGAAAAATCAAAAAACATGATTCCAGGGTTGGGAAATTTACACTTTTTGTGGTATTTTATATACCATATAACTACCCATTAAAAAAAGACACTCCAAAGAAGTCATGAAAATGTAGAGTTTGCAGTCTGGAAGTAGTTCAAATTTCGATCCGATCTAATGATTTTTACATAGGGTTGTCATTGCAAGAAGTTCTCTTTTTGGATGCCTAGTCACCGAATTAGAAGCGATTTTAAGAAAAAATTCCGTTTTTGTGTTCTATGGTAATATTTTCATCTAGGAAAAACTTTAAAAAGTTACATATTTTAACAATTCGTTTCTTTTTATACGAATTTAAACGCGAAACAGTGTTTTCATGTAAATTTAAGCAAATAACTTCTAAATTTTAGGCCAAAATTAGTTCATAAATGTCTTTCAAAAAATCGATTTTTTTAACATTTTGCTGAGTATTTACTAAAACTATGGAAAAACTACAAGGTTTTATGTGATTAAAATAAACTTTTACTTGGTTTTCTGCTAACTATCGGCAAATTAAAAATATCGATTTTTTGGAAGCAATGAAAATGTAGTTCCTTCAGAATGACTTCCATTTTTTTTTTACTGGGTAGGTCTAATTAATTTTATTCGTCTTCTTTATAAATTATATATATTTTACGTTTTGGAAAGAAAAATTTGGTATATAAAATTATAAAAACTAAAACCACAGCTCCAGAGCTGGAAACTTTGAACTTTTTTTCTAGATATTAAAGTTACTAAATAAAACTATTTTTTTAATTTGATTTTTTGATATTGTATGACGTGAAGTCGTTTTTGACAACTGGAATAAAGGTGAATGTAGAATATTTCTTAAATACAGAGTGTAGGATAAAATATTTAACTTATTGCTAATACGTGTGGCATTCGGGGACTGCCGCGGTAAAGCTATTGCTTAGCATTTTTTTTTTAAATCAACTTATGCAAATTTATTTTTTAAAATAAAAAACCTAAGAATTGTCTGTTTGTTTGTGTTTATCATTTTTTGTCAACCACGATTACTCTCAAGTACGCCACATTGTGTTTTCCTACATATAAAAATCTTGGGGCAAATTACGGCACTCGTTATCGAACGAAATTACGAAATATTTCCATATAAACTCTATTGAAATGCTTCGTAATATCGTTCGATAACGAGTGCCGTAAATTGCCCCCTGTTCTAGCAATACTGTATGTTAATGAAATCAATAGCATACTTTAGGGGTTAACATGCACTGGACGATTCAAATAAAAATTGTCTTAGGTTTTTATTTTCGTTACGGAATTTCTTGATTAGGTCGACACCCTCAAAGCCTGCGATAAAAACTATGTAATAGCTTAAAATATTTAATCGAAAAATACTGCAGAGGTCATTTGCTAAAAATTGCACTAGAGCAAAAAATTATAAATTTTTTCACAAAACATATGCATATGTATGGATGTGCTTATGAATGTATGTAAAACAGATTCGTTGTGACAACCGAATTTGTTGCCAATTGAATTTTGGCGGTTGCAGCAACTATCATAGAATTCTGCTATAGCGACTGAAATTTTCTTGTGGTACCACTATATTTTAATTATAACCCTCAACCCAACAGTTGCAGCAACAGAAAATATTGGTTGACAGTATGCAATTTGAAATAAATGTTATTCTTGCTACCGAAAATTTGGTTAATATAATTAAAAAAATATCATAATTGGTACCTGTAAAAGAAAAATTGTCCTTCCTTAAATACACAATTTAAAAGAGTTATTATTTGACATATTGTCATAAGTTTATTTTAATTGAAATTTATTTGCTAATGATGAAGCATGTCTATATACATTTCTTCAACCACACATTTTGAAAAGCCACAAACCTATTATCTTATGCACAGACTTTCAAAAACCATTTGAGAATTCACAAATCATAATACTCGTGTCTTTGAAAGTCACAAAAGTTGATTTTTAATTTGCTACTTGAGTTTACTATCATAGTTTAGATAGTAAACTCAAACTCTAGTTTGTTGCAGCAGCTGATAGACAGAAAGTGTGTATTTTAATCTTAATATGGAATGACAATGTTTTAGTTGCCAATACCAAAAGTTGGTAATAAAATCCAATTCATAATATTTTATTCGGTTAATTAGTCATGACAAAAGCATACGCTCGGTTGATGCAATGAATTTAAGAATTGTCAGAATCATATATTTATTACAATTATGCCCTTATGGCAATGAAGATTGATTGTTTTTTGGATTAATAGAAAATTGATAGCGTGAACTGAAATATAGTTTATGCAAATGGTATATTATTGGCCTAACCATTTTTCAACCAATCTTCTTTCTAGGTGTAAATTTGTTTATGGAATGTGCTCTCTCTCTCTCTCTCTCTCTCTCACACACTGTTTACAACAAAAACACGTTTGTATTCTATATTGACGTAGATACACAGTAGAAAATTTTTTTGTACTGCTGAGTAATCTTGTTTTTTCTTTTTTTTTTGATTCATGCTTAATACTTGTACGTACTTCGGTGAAGGGTATAAAAGATTCGGCACAGCCGAATATAGCACTCTTACTTGTTAAACAATAAATTGATTTTTCGGAGCCAAGGAACTAGTTAAATAAATATTTAATTTTCTGTTCACAATTTGTGCTGATATAGATATTAATTTTTTATAAATTGCATCAAAAATTTTTGTATCCTATTTTTTACTTTTGTAACAAAAATATTTTTCAAAATACCAATTTTCGATTTTTATAGTTTTGGTTAAAAATTAAAACCATGACAGGAATTATTACTTTAAATGAAGTTAGTAAAAAATCAAATGCTGTATAGGGAAGAAATCCTTTAGCAGTTATTTATTAAGATTTTTTTTTCATATCTTTTTAGCTTTTAAATGATCTACAATACCATGCAAACACAGAGAGACTTTCTCTTATCTAAACTTTTGCATATAACAATACAAAACTAATAGAAATCCTTAAGACTGTATGAAATCTGTGTATATACATATTTCGATGATCCAACCAACTGCATGGCAGTACTACATAGTTACTTCATGAAGTAAGTATTTTCTTTGCAAGTAAGTGTTTTTTTTTTCAAAATTTTTGTTGTTCCCTTGGGAAAACAAAATCAGTGGCGAAGAATATTTCCTTTCGCTTAACAAAGACATACAACTTATTTTTTTTTCACTCTTTATCTGTGGAGCACATAAAACTATATAACTTTGTTGGGAAATGTTTTCTTCTAGTTCCAAGACTCCATTTATATGTGACAGATACAGTTGTAGATATTATCTCGCTGGGTTTTTTATATGCTGTTGTTACTACTGCATTTCTTTTTTGCAAGTTAATTTCTAAAATACTGCATTGCACTACATATTAGTTTAAAAAATAAATATCTAACGAGCCAAGCATATATGAAAAAAAAGGATTGCAATAGTTTGTCTACCATCAAACAAACTTTTCCTTTAGTGAACTAAAGTAGCGCAACTTTCAATACAAAAAAAAAAGGAACTAAAAACAGGACAAGATATGAAGCATAAACAATTTGTTTGGAACTAAGTTGATAAAAAGAAAAATGGCAAACACATGCCAGTATAAAGGGAATAAACAAAATATGCATGAAATATACATATAGTATGTATAGTATATATAGTCATGCCAATTGAATTAATGTTCCAATCCAATATCGTGCCATAACCGCAAAAATAGCTTTAGCGACATAATTTTCGAACTTAAATTTTTAACCAAAATCGATCATTTGCGATCGAAAATAGTCGATTTTCGTCAAAAAACGAAATCAAAAAAATGTGTCGCTTAAGCTATTTTAGCGGTTATGGCTCGATATGTATGCTGTATTTTTTTTTCATTATTGAAGTTCAATTGAAATTAAATATTTGAATATCTAGGATTATAATTAAGGATGCACCCTGTGGTAGAGTTAAAATATTTTAAAAGATTGCTTTAATCGTAATAAAATTTCCGAAAGGTACAGCAGGAAGTTGTGGTTTTGAGAGAGAAATAATCTTACTGCTTCGGGATGGCACTTAGAACATGGAAAATTTCATTTTTCAATCAAACGGTTAAAAAAACTTAAGTTTAAAATTTTAATAAAAATAAATAATCCCAATTTATTATTTTACTTATTAAGTAAAATATTTTTTTTTATTAAAAATACATTGAAATTGATTATTGAGGGGTTTAGCTGGATCCTATGCGCATTTCACTGTTGCTAATGCAGATCATCAGGGAACCTTTACCCAAAGCTTCTTAGAACAACTAGAGTTATTATGCTATAAACTTTCATTTAAACAAATGAGAAGCTCAATAACAAATAACAAAGTTGAAACAAAAACTCAATAATCAACATGTTTTTTATTTTCTTACTTTACTATTGCTACATTGGCTGACTTTTTTTCAGCTTCAAATTGTAGTCGTAAGAGTATGTAAAAGAAAATAAATGTAAATAACAACAACAGCTATTTAATAATAGAGTGTTGCCACACACAAGTTAATAATTAGTGTTTTTTATGGGAATTGTTACAATTTAATTTTAAAATTTTTAAACGCACTAATAATCCCAAATTAATATTTTACTTATTAAGTAAAATATTGTTTTTTTTATTAAAAATACATTGAAGCACTAAAGGTTAAAAAAATTGTTGATCAAGTAATAGGTATCGACTTCGATTTATTGTCAAAAATTACTTTTCTTTGTGCTTTATAGACTTGACAGCACCAGACAAAAAATACAGGGTGTCTAGTAGCAGATATATATTTTAAAACTTAAATAAAAAAAGCAATGTGAGTTCGAACACAGGCGAGATGTGTAAACATCTAGTAATGAAAAATTTTCTTAAGTTGGAAGTACTATGCTTTTAGTATATATTTTTTTAATTAATCAATTAAAAGTATCAGAACTTTCAATATTGTAAATACATAGAAGAAGACGTTTAGTTTGACAAGTTTAGGTTTTTGTTTTCCTTATTTTGCTTTGTTTTAGTAAATTTCTTATTAAAAGCGCAAAAAATCTTTTTAAAAATTATTAAAATTAAATGTTTTTGTATTCATTTTATTTATTTGTTTTTATTTGCCTACGATAACATAATGTACGACAATTAGTAATAAATTCAGTGAAGGGCGACTTTGACCCGCGCACGAAGGGTTCCGTGCGGACAATAGATATGTAATTCGATACGAACTTTAGCCTATATAACAAATAGTTTGGACTTTTTTTTCGTTTTTTGGCGCTTTTTTTAGTTTTGGCACTTTTTTCCCTGTTTTGTCGATTTTTTCGGCTTTTGGCGTTTTTCCATTTTGGCGATTTCTTTTTTATGTTGGCGATTTTTTTCATTTTGGCGATTCTTTTTTCCATATAGAAATTTTTTTTTGTTTTGGCGCCTTTTTCGCGTTTAGGCATTTTTTCGGTTTTTGGCGTTTTTTTCATTTTGGCTATTTTTTCATTTTTTAAATTTTTTCGGTTTTGCCGATTTATTTTAGTGTTAGAAATTTTTTTTATTTGGTGCTTTTTTCCGTTTTAGCGATCTTTTTTTTTTTGGTTTTTGGGTATTTTTTTGGTTTGGCGATTATATAATTTTCGGATTTTTTAGTTATAACGTTTTTGAAAATTCAAGAGTTTGCCTCTTACGGTTTCCAAGATATAGCAAGTTGTCAAAATTACATAGTCAAAATTGCATTAATTTAAATTTTTTAAAATTGTAGTGCTATGGCCTGTTTCTACATAACAAGTAAGTTCTCAGGCAAGCAAGCGGTACACAGGCGAGTACGTAACGAAATGAATTTTTATAGTACACTTGCCTAGCTTACGTTGTATTTGGTACCACTTTTTGTATATTTAATTTCATTATTGCCATGGTATACAATTTGGTATTTGAGTTAATTTATTTGCATACTAGAATCATTACTTAATGGCAGCCCTAGGAGAAAATCGAGCAAAATAAAAAACAGTTGCTTTTAAATTACAATGCAATATTAGATCAGTTCCTTTATTTTTCAAGCAAAATCGAGTAACTGAATAAATCCTGAGTATTTTTGCTATTAAGCATTAAATAATGTTTGGATATATTAAAAAGGCTGCATCATAGATTCTTAATTAATAACATCGATAGTGACATACTTTTTTTCATTTACGGTATGTTATGATTTTTTCACTATTATAAAAGCATTAACATTTTGCTGAAACAAGTCAGAAAGCTTTCATGCTTCATGAATGGATTTCATCCATCATATACGTTATGTACATACATATATCGTCAGATGGTTACTAATTTGCTGCATTTAATGGAAATACTCCCAATCTTCTTGCTTTGAATACAGCTAGATCCGAGATAATAATGAATTAAAAACTTTACTTTACTTTTGTTTAAATGAAAGTTTATAACATAATAACTCTAGTTGGTCTAAGAAGCTTTGGGTAAAGGTTCCCTGATGATCTGTATTAGCAACAGTGAAATGCGCATAGGATCCAGCTAAACCCCTCAATAATCAATCTCAATGTATTTTTAATAAACAAATATTTTACTTAATAAGTAAAATATTAATTTGGGATTATTAGTGCGTTTAAAAATTTTAAAAAAACTTTACATTGAAATGTTGTTCAAAGCACAGGAGTTTATATATGAACCAAAATAATATGCCCTATCGTTGTTAGGAGGTTAATATCTTTCAATATATTTTAAATGTGGAAAAATGTATTACAGATATAAAAAATATATTTCATATACATAAAACCGATGCATATTCTTTTTTTTAAATATGCTACACATCATAGTTACAAGAAAATGATTGAAGAATTTACTTAGAAATAAAATTCACAAAAAAGAAAAGTACAACCACTATTTGCTGCAACCATTTATTCAGTAAGAGCTTGCAATTACTCAGTCTCAAATCACAAACGAACGAATTTCAATATAATACAGCGAAGCTCAGTAAAAAGTTTCAGGTAATCGAACAAACCTATTATTACTTTCCTTGAACAAATTTATGTGAACAAAATTGAAAATAAAATTGTAATGAAAATACATACAACTGTGGGATATAATGTAAGAATGCTTGAATTTATGCTTACAGGTTCCATAATGGTTCAATTAGGCGATTGTGTGGACATTCGATTTCTTCTTTAATGAATAAAAACCTATTTTAATTTCCACACAAGTACTAATTTTTGATTGCCTATATTTGACATTAGATACAATTGAAATTGTTATGTGGAAACAACAAAATAAAAAAGTATTACGTATTTTACTCAGAAAAAGTTGACACTTGTTTTATGAAACCCCAAAGCCAAATTTTGTACTCATATGAACAAAATTTTTGAGTTACTTGTAATGTAGAAACATGCCATTAATTGTTGTAGTCTGTATAAAAATACACTAATTTTACAAATTTCAAGTGTCAATATACATATGTACATACAATTGTGTGTATATTACATGGGATTTTGATATTTTTCGTTGCTCGTTTTGGAACACCCTTTAATTTTTAATTCTCATGTATTTGTTGTTATAGTGTCCAAGGTTCTACATACTCTGTCCAATTGTTGATGGTGTTGAGTGTATTTCTGATTATGATTACACTAATACACTCATACATAGCTCATACCGATTTGATAACGCGGTGTTCATCTTACTCAAAATTTGTGATTCTATTGTGAAAAAGATTTTTACCCCCTAGTGTATAGATGTTTACACATCAAAAACGTAATAATTGCCGCAGAGTTTTATTAAGAGCATTGAACGATAGAGTGTAAAAACGGATTTTATTTTTTAAAGAGTATATCATTCAGATGTCTTCCGTCGAATTGAACACATTGTTGAAAACGGAGCCTTATGTTCTGCGACAAACGCTGCAGTAAATTTAGTTCAATTGAGATGATTTCTCGACGAATCTTTTTTAAGTTTTTTTTGATGTTTCATTCGATAGTTGCGGGTTCTTGGGGCCAGTTATACCAGTTTTACTTCTTGACGTGCCTTTTTAAGTGGAAATGAGCCTCGTTGCTCCAAACAATGGTATTTATAGTACAAAAGCGCACCGACATCATTTCGCAAATTTTTTTTTCGTAAATCAAAGTCACTTTCTTTCAGTTCTTGAACGATTTGAATTTTAAAAGGATAGAACTTCAGATCCTTTTTTAAAATTTCATGAATAATCGCTTTTGTAAGTACCAGTGAGCCTGCTCTTTTCCGTATTTAAAGTCACGGATTTTCACGTAAACTGCTTTCAACCAGTTCAATGCTTTCGAAAGTCCTTGAAGACTGACTGGGCCCTTGCCTTCATAGCCTTGTCATTCATAGCCGAAGCAGTTGTGTGGAATCTTTGCACCCACGAACGAATTAAATTTATATTTGGTCCATCACGTATTCGTCGACGAGCAATTACTTAAGACTCGTTACTCTTAAAAAATGTCTCCACAGCGAACGTGCGATGCTGACTCGAGCACTGCGAAATCTTGACCACAAAACATACAGAAGTGTCACGAGACGGAAGATACGGGTATTTTTCTGTTTGTCTTGTTTTCCCTCAAATTTTGTCGTCGTTTTTGTTTTGCTACGTCTTTCTAGTGCAATAAATTTTTATTAGCTGTGTTAATTGGTAAGTAGTAATACACTACAGTATCAAATATACTATGCTTTTCTCTTTTTTCCACGAATTTTAACAAAAACCTGATTGGAGCTTTTTTGACCTGTCACTTTCTTCACTTCTGTGTAGTCTGTGTCTTGACTAACAAATCCGCACAATCAATAATTCCGCACAATCAATAATTCCCTTAGTACCATTTATTGCTTTTTGAAATAATCGTATTTACAAATATAAATTTGCCACCAGACACCCTGTATAAGAAATTGTGAAGACCATCTCAAGACGGTCTTGCCGGTTTCTGTGTACAAAAATATCATCCTATTTTTCATTGTTTTTACCTCTGATATGTATATGAAAACACTATTATTGGCTTTTTGTTGTATTATATTCAGCACTCGGATCTTACTAAACGTATTTATAGCAAAAATATAAATTTGGATTAAATGTCTAATGAACAACTTCTTGAATTCATCATTTCTATAGATAGCTATATAGAGATAACAGATTAAAGTTTTGATAACGGTGACAGTGTTGAGGATCAAACTTATGTTTTCGATAATATTGAGACCAAGATATTGGCAGATAATGCAGATCATACCATAGCAGAATGCGATCAAAGTATGACTGTAGCTGAGATCAGGGGTGCATTTATAGAGGCAACAAATTTCTCACTGAACTTAAGCACAATGGAAATATCATCGTATTGTTGCTCTTTAGTTGTAGATCCGTTGACATCAGCTGCAATCACATCAAAAGCATCCTTCAAACGCAATAGAGGCGGACATCTATTACCAAACAGCTGAAGCTATCGGACCATCAGTTCAACCTAATCCTGCAGGTTTTTGGTAGATGTAGTAATAATCTACTTGGCTTATTTGAAAATTATTTATTTTCTCTGTTTTGCAAACAGCTCTAAATGCAATAATTTAAATCTCGAAAGCACTAGTATAACATAAGCTTTCGATGTGTTAACATGTGAACGAGGCAGCGTTTCGAGGCTATTCGCGACTTCCATTCATTCTAAACATCAATGGAAATGTTTAATTACTTTTTCTCAGATAACATTATTGAGTTGATCGTTGTTGAGACAACGGTATGCCAAAAAGTTCAATGCTTCTAACAAATATATCCGATGAAGAGCCGCCTTTACAGCTTCTAAATTTCCGTGATGGAATGGCCGCTGAAGTTGTTACCTTGAGATATTAGTGGTCTTTATGGCGACTATCTGATCAAAAATTGAATAAATATTAGCTTAGAATATCAGATACTGGGTCGATAGAAAATGAAAAAATATTGCAAATATTGCAAAAAATCTGACACCCAAGTTCTTGGTTCCAAGTTATTATTATTTTTGTGACTATTCAAAATGTGTGGTTGAAATCTACTGATGATTTGTTACACCAACAATGAAATGCATATAGACAACGCTGAACCACCAGCAAATAAATTTCAAATTAAAATAACAGTAGTATACTTATACTATTATTTTTCTTTGCACAACACTTTTTGTAGCCGAATATGAAAAAAAATTTATAGTAATTATGCGTAAAATTCCATCATGTGTAAGTCACCTACCATTTACACACGAAACTAATTGCAAGAAAGTAGCAATACAATCACATTTTTTCACTACCACACTCACATTGTTTTTAATTTCCAGTCAGCTTTCAACGATTTTTTCAAGAAAGTAAATTTTTGATGTTTTCAGAAAGTAAAATGAAAAAAGGTTTACAGTGTTACCCCCTTTAAAGATTTTCATAAATATACAGGATTGTGGTAAATAGTTATTATAAATTATCCTTATTTTATATAAATATTTAAAGAATTATAATATCGTCCCTACCACGTCAAACTATCCAGTATACAAATTTGAACTTTTAAGAAGAGCGCGAAGATCCATCAATTATAAATTTAAAGTCAGCGTGTTCCTAAAAGTGCCAGGCTTAAAAAATTTCTTATTGAGTTATCTATCTTCCTTGAGAATTTTCTCATTTTGAAACAAGGCATATCGTAAAAATTAGGGTACCAAGATAACGAATCTAAAATACCATTGTTCAAATATACATGGAGAAGACACTTCATGCCTTTTGAAAACAATAATATTATGACAATATTAACAATAATATTTATTCCCAATTTATTGCCTTATAAATTTGTGTAGGTGATGTTCTGGGTAACTCTAATTAAGAAGTGAACAAAACTATTTTTTTTCAACTTTACTTTTCGACGACATTTTTAAAATGAACTTTCACTTTCCTATGAAAGTTAACAAAAAATTTTCATGAAAGTCATTTATTGCATTAGAATTTTTATTCATAATACGTATATAGAAATTTCAAGAAAGTACTTTCATGTGTAAATGTAGCGTCAAGTAAAGTTATTACTTTTGATGTGTAAACATCTATACGCTAGGGGGTAAAAATCGTTTGACTTTGATTTCTTTGCTGATATTTCTTTGCTGAGATTTCTTTGCATTGTCAAATCAGTGTGAGCTATGTATGAGTGTATTAGTGTTTGAGAGAAGCAATACCAAGCAGAGAAACAAGTCGACCGGCTCGAAGCCGACGGTGCGCCGCCGCCGGTTAGTTTTCTGTATATTTCCGTACACCAAAGGTGAAAATGAACCGTAAGAGCTACGGACTTGAAATTTGGACACAATGTGTAGACATTTGGCCACTACAACAACAAATGCATGAGAGTTAAAAACTAAAGGGTGTTCCAAAACGAGCAACGAAAAATGTTAAAATCCCATGTAATATACATACAATTGTATGTACATATATACACTTGAAATTTTAAAAGTTAGTGTATTTTTATACAGACTACAACAATTAACACTAAATTTAAAAAATTTAAATCAATGGGTGTTCCATCAGTTAATGCAATTTTGACTTTGTAATTTTGACAATTTGCTGTATCTTGGAAACCGTAAGAGCAATGCGCTTGATATTTTCAAAAACGGTAAAACTAAAAAATCAAAAAAATATAAAATCGCCAAATATAAAAAAATCGCCAAAAACAAAACAAAAATCGCCAAAACGAAAAAAAGCACCAAATTAAAAAAAAATCTCTAGGACTAAAATAAATCGCGAAAAACCGGAAAAATCGCCAAAATGAAAAAAATCCTTAAACAAAAAAATCGCCAATATGAAAAAAATCGCCAAAATGAAAAAACCCCCAAAAAAAACAGAAAAAAATCTCCAAAATGAAAAAATTGCCAAAATGAAAAAATTTGCGAAAATTAAAAAAACCCTAAAAGAGGAAAAAAACGTCATAACGAGAAAAAAGCGATAAAACTGAAAAAAAACGTTTAACTGAAAAAAACTAAAAAAAGGATGAAAGCTAAATCAAAAAAAAAAAAAAAAAAAAAAAATGATCAAAACCGAATGTGCGCGAGTCAAGGTCGCACTTTACTGAATTTATTTTAAGTGCAATGCGTACACAACAACAAGAACAGCAACAACTAAACGATAAACAACAGGAATTAAAAATTAAAAAGTAAAAGTAAAGGCATTTACTATAGATGAGCACTGCAGTACCACTAAAGTTTCAGTAAAAACAATAAAAAATGTTTAACAAGTAAATTTTTACTGATTACTAAATTTTTTTTCTACAATTTTTATAAATTGCCTAAATGATTTGTTATACGATGAGGTGCATTGAATTTTCAGTAATCAGTAATGCCCGTATTCATAATGAAATTCTATCAAGTGGCTAAATGTTTTTCATACAAAAGTTTCAAAATTTGCCACTTGCTACAATTTTATTATGATTACGGCCCTAAGATTTTACTGGTAATGCAAATTAAATTTCATTAGCAGTAAAAATTTACTGAATTTTTTTAGCAATCAGTAAATTTACTGCTTACTGCAATTTTGAATGCAGTACAAATACATATATTGCAGTGTAAACAAATTCATATGTATTTACAATATTGAAAGTTTTGATACTTTTAACTAATTAATTTAAAAAAAGATCCTAAAAGCATAAGTACTTCCAACTTAAAAAAAAAAATTTTTCATTACTAGATGTTTACACATCTCCTCTGTGATCGGACTCACATTGCTTTTTTTTTATTTCAGAATCAAGACTGAATTTAACTTGTTTAAATTTTTAAATTATTTTCACTTGCAGAAAGTAAAATTTTCTAAAATACTTTCACACATAATCACTTAAAGATTTTTTTCCATTAAAATTCTTTTGTAAATGTTGTGGCTTCTTTTGACTTTTATGCTAACCAAATTGCTTAACTTTAAAATTGTTGCTTTTCAAAATATTTTGCTTACTTAACATGTGGCATACAAAAACACACATTTCTTGTGATTTATGTGAGTTTTTCCTCAACCATTTTTGTAATTCTTTTATAAATATTTTTAGGTCATATTTTGAGGCAAACATTTCTTAAATAAATAAATATTACATGCTTAAATGTAAAAAAACATTTACTTTACATTCAAATAAATATACATACACACATACGTTACAATTAATGATATTTTTAAGCTCTGAAAATACTGTTCAGATATCTTGATAAGTAAAAGCTACAGTGAAAACAAACAAAAAGATAATAAAATAAAAAGCATGCTTGTATGTTGCATGAAATTTTTATGTTTTTATATTCAAGCATACAGAATATTCAATCCTTTTTGAAATAGACTATAAAATTATAAAAAAAGCAACGTGAGTCCGATCACAGAGGAGATGTGTAAACATCTAGTAATGAAATTTTTTTTTTTTGAGTTGGAAGTACTTATGCTTTTAGAATCTTTTTTTAAATTAATTAATTAAAAGTATCAAAACTTTCAATATTGTAAATACATATGAATTTGTTGGTTTTTGTTTGTTTTATTAAACTTATTTGGTTAGTAAATGGGCACACTGCAGTATATGTATGTATATGTACTGCATTCAAAATTGCAGTAAGCAGTAAATTTACTGATTACTAAAAAAATTCAGTAAATTTTTACTGCTAATGAAATTTAATTTGCATTACCAGTAAAATCGTAGGGCCGTAATCATAATAAAATTGTAGCAAGTGGCAAAGTTTTTTCATTCAAATTTTGAAACTTTTGTATGAAAAAAATTAGCCACTTGGTAGAATTTCATTATGAATATGGGCATTACTGATTACTGAAAATTCAATGCACCTCATCGTATAACAAATCATTTAGGCAATTTATAAAAATTGTAGAAAAAAATTTTAGTATTCAGTAAAAATTTACTTGTTAAACATTTTTTATTGTTTTTACTGAAACTTTAGTGGTACTGCAGTGCTCATCTATGGTAAATGCCTTTACTTTTGCTTTTTAATTTTTAATTCCTGTTGTTTATCGCTTAGTTGTTGCTGTTCTTGTTGTTGTGTACGCATTGCAATTAAAATAAATTCAGTAAAGTCCGACCTTGACTCGCGCACATTCGCTTTTGATCATTTTTTTTTGATTTAGCTTTCTTTCTTTTTTAAGTTTTTTCAGTTTAAACGATTTTTTTTCAGTTTTATCATTTTTTCTCGTTTTGGCGCTTGTTTTTCTCTTTTAGGGTTTTTTTTAATATTCGCAATTTTTTTCATTTTAGCAATTTTTTCATTTTGGCGATTTTTTCTGTTTTTTTTGGGTTTTTTCACTTTGGCGATTTTTTCATATTGGCGATTTTTTTGTTTAAGGATTTTTTTCATTTTGGCGATTTTTCCGGTTTTTCGCGATTTATTTTAGTCCTAGAGATTTTTTTAATTTGGTGCTTTTTTTCGTTTTGGCGATTTTTTTGTTTTTGGCGATTTTTTTGTTTTTGGCATTTATTTTATATTTGGCGATTTTATATTTTTTTGATTTTTTAGTTTTATCGTTTTTGAAAATTTCAAGAGTTTTGCTCTTACGGTTTCCAAGATACAGCAAGTTGTCCAAATTACAAAGTCAAAATTGCATTAACTGATGGAACACCCATTGATTTAAATTTTTTTAAATTTAGTGTTAATTGCTGTAGTCTGTATAAAAATACACTAACTTTTAAAATTTCAAGTGTATATATGTACATACAATTGTATGTATATTACATGGGATGTTAGCATTTTTCGTTGCTCGTTTTGGAACACCCTTTAGTTTTTAACTCTCATGTATTTGTTGTTGTAGTGGCCAAATGTCTACACATTGTGTCCAAATTTCAAGTCCGTAGCTCTTACGGTTCATTTTCACCTTTGGTGTACGGAAATATACAGAAAAATAACCGGCGGCGGCGCACCGTCGGCTTCGAGCCGGTCGACTTGTTTCTCTGCTTGGTATTGCTTCTTTCAAACACTAATACACTCACACATAGCTCACACCGATTTGACAATGCAAAGAAATCTCAGCAAAGAAATCAAAGTCAAAAGATTTTTACCCCCTAGCGTATAGATGTTTACACATCAAAAATGTAGAACATGATATAAACAGCTTTGTTTTTCGCTCAAAGGATTGTGAAACCATAATAAAAATCATATTCTGTTCATTATATGTGCATGTCCTTTTTTTAAAGAGGTTGCTAATTAATTCTGGAAATCAATTTTCAGTTCAGTTTTCTTGTTCATAAAAAAATTATCCAAAGATTACGCAAAACTTATCTCTGAAAAACAGCCACGCAATAGATAATGCAACTATAATTTATGAAAAAGATATTTTTATAAGTAAACATTTTCTTTATATGAGAGCAGCTACGCCACTTGCCCCATCTGATTATTTTCTATTATCAGCAGAATCAGTGGAATTTTAAGATATTAATGAGTAAATATTTAATGTGCTTGGCAGGTGACACATTTTTTCCTAAAATGGTGATCATTCTTTACAATACTACTAACTACACCCGTTGTATTTCGCTACCCCCATCGTTTTTAAAATTTAAGTCTATTGTCCTTTAAATTTCATTTACATCGATTTGAAAATATCGGTGGGGCAGATATTACATAAGGTACAATGTCTTCTTTTAAATGAAGGGATACTTATGTTTAGAATTTTATTAAAGTCGATTTCAAAGTTTCGGAGGAGCAGGACTCATCCCCTGGCCCTTTGATTGCCTTGCTTTTAAGAAGCTACACAGAGTATTTCTTCTTCCATACAAAAGGGGTAAGTATATTTTAAATTTGACCAAAATCGAGTTGAGACTCAGAAATAGTCCAGTTTTTTTCCTCCTGGTTCTAGTTTAGAAAATGTCTTTGGTCATTTTGTGACTTTTTAGACGCAAATATATCTATGTTCTGAATTTCATTAAAATCGGTTTTAACGTTTCGGTTTCGCAAAAATTTCCGCCCTATCACCCTCTTGATACTAGTTTTGAAAATGTACATAACCTATTTAAACTCTTAAAATTCATTAAAATTGGATTGTCTCGGAAGCAGAAATTCCCCCCTGTTTTCCTCCTGGTCATACTTAAAAGAATGTGCATAGCCTATGTAACTTTTCAGATGCAGATCTATCTTTGTTCTAAATTTCATTAAAATCGATATAATCGATTTAAACTTTTCGGAGGGGCAGAAATTTCCCCGTATCGCCCTGCTGATCCTCATTTTAAGAAAAGTAATACCCTGAAAAACTTCCCGCAGCAACAAAGATATAAATTCTCGTTATTGGTGTTACTGCTTAAGAAAAATTTCAAAATTTAAACTGTTCTGGCTTTCAACTATTAATAACATATTGTACCTTCTCGATCGTTTATAATACGCTCTAAGCAATTTAGCAAGATCAGTACGCTGGTAATACTTTTGAAGACAAACAAAAATCCGAACTGCAAGAGGCACCAGGTCTACTTATACAATTCTGAAATTATTTCCAGAGTTTTCCAAATAACTCGAAGTAAAAATTTCCCCTTTATGGAGGGTGCCACATCCACATGTCAAATTCAAAGTTTTTTTTCGCAAAACAAAGCAAATTATAAAAAAAGCGTTACTTACAAAAAATTTTACATTTATTGATGTATATTCTAAAACAAACAAACAAACAAGTAAGAGTGCTATATTCGGCTGTACCAAATCCAATATACCCTTCACCGACGATTTATTCCCAAAGAATTTGTTCGATTTTGTTCAGGAAAATAAAATCCTCACAAAAACATAAATGTGAAAAAAAGCCAAGCTCCTTTCCAAAATTTCGGCCATTAAAAGTAGTGAGATATGAATTTTGAACAAGTTCTTGTTTGGCACAATACGTAATACAGAAATATGCTATATGTTATATAAATTTGTAATCGCCCCTCTAACTAAAATTTACGGGTTTTCAGATTTTTCTAGTTGTTTTCTCACAAGTAGGTCTACTTGTATATCAAATTTCAGCTCCTTCGCCCACTTTTCCAAAGTCAAAATTTTTTTGGGCCAGTGCTAATTATTCGTGTCTAGTTTAGTTACAAACGGATAATAATAGCTGAATGCCTACTACGAGTACTATTACTAGGTGTTACCTTCTTTAGGAAAGGAATAGTGATAGAGAAAACAGGTGGTGAAGGAAGAGATAGAGGAAAGCTTTATTCTTTCAAAACTCTGTTTTGTGCATATTTTTAATAATGCAGTGCCTCTGGTGTCAATGAGGCGTATTAAATTTCCAAAGTTCTGATTAGTCATTTTATTGGTTGTTTACTTTGCCGATGATTCTGCTTCACAATACCGACTAAGGAGGGCGCTCTTTGTTACATTAGGATTAGTAGATGTAGTTAATACTATTTCTTTAAATTACTGCGAATATTTAATAATATAAGCTGTGTTATGACAAACGTTAAAAATAAATTTTGCAAAATCGTTGCAGTCGTTCTTAAGTGATGCGATTACCAGCGAAGTAAATTTCATTTTTATGTATGAGTATGTAGATGTGTAAAGAACAAATAAGTTAACATCGTGGCATTCTAGAAGTAAATTAATTTAACATTGGGTGTTTTAAAACCTTTTAATATTTATGTTAAGTTAATAAAGTGTCTGGTTTGATAACAATTGTAAACTGAGAATTGCTATTTAAGGTCAAATTTTGGAACCTTTAAAAACTGCATTAAATATAACTGTATGTAAAAAATGGCGGCATGAAATAACTCCTCACGAAATAAGTCGGAAGCTCGATTTTGATTTTAGAACCATAGTACCTACAGAATATTTGCTTAAATATTAATGCAAGTTGTTGGTTTTTTCCTACAATAATGT
Organism: Tachina grossa; assembly: GCA_949987645.1. Lineage (NCBI taxonomy): Eukaryota > Metazoa > Arthropoda > Insecta > Diptera > Tachinidae > Tachina > Tachina grossa. Next base: position 81,091,031 of record OX465277.1, on the reverse strand, counting down.
ATAGATTTGATATCATTTTTACATAGAGAGTTTAATTTTAAGCTTGTATAGAATTTTTGGTTGCTGTTTGAGCTTTCTATTAAGTTTTATTTGAACTTGATGTGACGATAGCAAGTGTGAGAGACGTGAGTAATTTAATAAAACTTTTTTTTGCATATTAATCTCTATGGCTTGGTAATTGTATTGATATGGAAATACGTGTTTTATAATGTATGTGTATACCAGTGATCTGCACAAATCTATTTTCTTTACGATTTATAGTACGGCACTGCTCGTATAAACAAACAACATTCATTCACAAAATATTTTCGAGTGAAATCAATATGCTTGTTGTTTGAGATAGATTTAATATAAATAAAATGTCACAAATCACAAATGATTTTCCATTCCATTTTTGCTGCTCCACAATGGTGAATTATTTTCGCAATAAGTTTTTAATCCCATCGAATCGCAATTCGAAGTCCTCAACGAGTAGTTTCGTGCAGATGTTTAAGCGTAATGCTAGGAACACAATTGGGATGAACGACGAATTTCGTCCACATCGATGAATTCGTCGATAAGAATTCGTTGCGTAAATTCGTCGTCTGAAGCACAATAATGACGAATTTACTCAGCCAATTTAGATAATTGATAAAGTTGGTTATTGTCAGTTTGACCATATTAGCAAATTTTGGGCTAAATTTAGCTTATTTCTTCTGCATTTAGCTTTAAAATTTTCATTAAGCTCTTAGCTTATATTTTTAGCTTTTTTAAAAACGGATTTAGATTTTTTAGCCTTCTTTTATTCAAATTGCGTATTCTCTAAAAATATATTAAAGACATACGTGATTTAGATTAATTTTACTTTAAATGCTGGCCACTCTGGTTATTGTGTATGTAAAGAGAGAGAGGGAGAGAATATTGTTTTTTCGTCGTTCGTCGGTGTACAAAATAGAAATAAATCTATTTCAGAATTCGTCACGCACGACGAATTTCGTTCTACGGCGGTGTTGTGTTCATTTTCATATGAACAAATGTGTTTTATTTTTTATGACGAAAGTTCGCACCGAAAAATTCGCCGTTCGTCCCAATTGTGTTCCTAGCATAACTTACGCATTTGTGTATAGCTATACATACATCTATATCAAGCTTGTGGTGCTGTATCATTCCCTGTAGGAAATTTAAATAGTAAAATAATGCTGATTCGCTATTGACTTTGTCACCAGCACTACTAAAACCTTTTTTCCTATATATGTATGTACATATGTACATATAACAAAACAAATACTGGCGTTGTTGCTTTTGACCATATGTAGATGCTGGAAACAGAGACTTCCTAGTACATTCTAGTAAATCTAGTGTAAGCTACATAAAAAATAGTGTGATAAAATCTTTTTTGAGCAAACAGCTTTTTGAAAATTATTTTAAGTTTAATAAATTTATAGTTAATTATTTTAATGGGGAAAGAATATGTGTTTTTCAGTAAAAATATTATTAATTTTTTTTTATTATGTAACTAATTACAAAATAAAGTTTTTCCGTGTACTGGTGTTGGTACTTTGGACTGTAATATACAACTCAATGCGCTGATTTACACGGGCATAATTGTGCTGGCATAACATGCCAGTTTGCAGGTGAGAGAGGCAAAGAGAGTGGTTTTGTGTTTGGCATAACTTTTCAACCAGCTACAACCCCGCATCATCGGCACAAAACCAATGCACACACAACTTAAAAAACAGCAAATGTTAAAAGAATACAAAAAACACTAATACACACAAAGCAGTGTGCACGTATTCATTTTTATGCCAGATGAATTAGTCTCGTGTGTTCTACAAAGAACAAAAATTGTGCGGCATAAAAATTACTCCCGTGTGTGATACCCCAGTAAAATTAGTTTCTTCGTTGTCCCAATTGACCGTTTTTATTTTCAAATGTAATTGTTGCCATCATCATGCACACAATTTTTCACTATCAAGTTTGAGTATCTTAAAGTGGTTTTTCCATTTCTTAACAAAATGTAGTTTGTGATTTTGTGCCAAAAATTTACTCGATATGAAATCCTATCCCTATCCCTAACGAGGAAAATTAAATTAATATAAAAGGTCGATTAAACAAGCAAATTTACCATAAATTTTATACACCAATTTGTTGCTCAATCGTTAATCTTTGTGAGTATAAAACATCTAAATAGTTATAAACTTTTTTGAAATAGTCAAAGAAAACTTAAAAGTTTTAACTTATTAAACAGCTTAACATTTCGCGCATTTGAGTGAAGAGTTGAATTGTCACTCATATATATTTTAGACGCAATATTAAATTTCAAAAGATTTAATTACAACAATTTTTTATGAATTAAAAAAAAAATATTTAAATTTTTAGGCAAAAAATACTTCTTTCCCTTCATACATTCATTTTTAACTTCAAAAGTGTTGCACATATAGGAAAACGGTATAGAAACAGATTAGAGAAATTGTAATTCTAAATTTTTTGAGTTTGTTTTATCAAAATCGGACAAGTGGTTCTCGAGTTATGTTAAACTACGTTTTTGCCAAAATGTTACAACTAAGCGAAAAAAAACATCAAGATAAGGAAAAAATTTAAAAGGTCATAAAAAAACTGGCACATACGAACGCCAAACCCTTTGAGGGTTTTACTATACTGACCTAGTACCATCACCCTGACTTGGAATTTCTCACCCCACAGATTGGCTGTTGTACTGTGTTATTGGAAGAAGAAAATTAAAGTCAGAATATTTTACATAAGTTATTTTTTATTTACCGTATAATTTAACATAAAGCAAAATTAGTTGATTTTGTGAGAGTTTTATGTTCTTTAAATTTTAATTTTGTTTTTCTTAGTTAACATTTTATATCGGTAAATGCTACAAATGTCTGTTGCTACTGATAATTACATTATAAATGTTTATATACATATGCCAGCAACACAACTTATTACATTGTCAGCAACATCAAAAAAGATCTTTGGGTGGATGAATAGAGTTGTAAAAGAGTAAGTTGATTAATTTTTCGTAACCATTAGTTTCATTTGTTTACATCATTATTTTAATTTGTTTTTAAGTTTCGTTATATTATTACAAGTTTTTTTTCTTTTTTTTTTTTTGTTTGTTAGTATATAATTTGTTAATGATTTATTTAGTTATGTGCATATAATTTTTATTTTGCTTTATTATCTAAATTCTACCATTTATTATTTTGAATTTAAAATTTTCTTTATTCTACACATATACCTAAACTAATTATTTATTTAATTTTACATATATATATATTTATCTGATCGCACATCTAAATATTTCAAAATATATAATTCCAATTTTTATTTCAACATTTTATTTTTTTATTTTTGTCTTAATTTGGTTATATTAAATTAAATTTGTATAGCTAAACTACTTTTCAATCTGTTTGTTTGTTGAATCCAGGAAATACAGTCTTTGTAAATGTTAGTGATTATAAATTGTAGATATCTCAATGCAATATCATGGTCCAATTTATTTCCATCTGTCTTAACGCAATGTGACTTTGTCGGATATATAGTCTGAGTAATAATCTGCCTATCTTTTTTTTTTTTTTAATCTGAGCACGCATAATCAAAATTATATTTTATGATGTATTATTATTATGGCATTTGGGTTAATGAATATCTGAATCACCCCAAAATTTTTGACGAGCTATAAGGCTGGTGTAAGAGCGTGCCACTTCATTAATACCCTATATACCATCAGCCATTTCTTTTTAATCTCTCCCAAATAAACATAACAAATATTACAGGACTAGGTAGTTATTTTGGGAATAAATATACTTTGGGTTAAAAATTTTATGCCTCCTGCAAATTAACACTCAACTACTGTAGCAGAGAGTGTGTATTTGACAAAATCTTTTCTACTCATCAAAAATTATAGTAATAGTAATAATATCGTAAAAATGTCACAAATAGTCAATAAAAGTAGTGACTTGGGGACATTGAACCTCAAACTTCCTACAGGCATTGTTATTTCCCATACTGAATATACTTACGCACATTTTTACACTTAAAATATTGTTTACTTGCGTTCGCATGGTTTACTTTAATATTTGCAGGAAGTGAAAAAATATTGTCAAAATAAATAATAAAATTGAGCAAAAAAGTTCTAAAGTCACGTAGAACATGTGATTTCTTCATCATTTTTGAGGTTGTTATATATTTTGTTTCTGAAAAAAAAACGATAAAATTATATAGAACGTGACTTCACAATGCATGTATATTATTTTAATATATGCTTATGCTAAAGCAAAAAAGAAAAATATATTACGCACATTTCTTTTAAATAAATACATTAGTTGTTAGTCAAATGTATCCATTTTGAAATTTTTTACCTAAAAATTTGAATTACAATTTAAATCATGTATGTGATTACTTTCATAGTTGCAAAAAATGTCTAATGTTACTTTGATTTTTGTCAATATTTTTCGCCTTAAAATTATAGCTTGCGTGAATGATGTTTATAATGCCAAAAAATATACACAAATCAGTTTTTTCTGAATCCCCGGAAATTCCACAAAAAATTTCGAAAAATTCCAAAAATGGTATTTTTCAGTATTTTGACTATATTACTCAAATTTTTCACCAGGCCAGATAATTTTTCTGGAGATATTGAAGAATTTAATTATGTTTTAAGGTGGAATAGCAAATTTCGTAGCTTTCGAATTTGAGGAAACAAGGGAAAATAGGTTTTTTTTTGAAATGCTTTGGTACGTTCAATAATGGAAATTATATGCTAAATACCTTATATAAATATTTGATTGATATTTCATATTTTTTTTTATAATTACAATATAATTAACACGCCTTTTTATAAAAAAGACCGATAAAATCGACTGTTTCTAATAAATATAAATGAAAAATATATAACAGCTTTGTTCATTTACTCACACTTGTTACGCATTTGTAAAATTTTTTACTGGAAAGTGTTCATTAACTCAAAAAGTTTGCAAGCAGAGAGCGTCGAACAGAGAAAAAAATGAAGGGAAAAAAATTCTTGCAAATTATAGGTGTGTTCATATAATTTCTTAGCACAAACTTGAAAAATTACTCTCCTAGATACGAATATGTAAATGAATGCCTTACTTGGCCCTAAGCGTCTTCCAAAAATAAATTTTTCTTTACTTTTTGAGACCAAAAACAAATTCAAGTCGACACACATTGCTTGCAAATGAATCTCTGGCGTTTTGTTAAGCATGAATAATTAGGATTACATATATGTATCTGTACATATATAAAGGGTGTCCCAACAAGAACGCAAGATTTAAATTTTAAATAAAACACAGATACTTAAAAAAAAATCGTGAAACTTTATGATATCATAAAGTAGACAAAATGAGGTTATGTGTGGAACAACAAATCGGGCAGATGGCCGCCGCGCCTTTGCTGGCACACACGCGATCTTTTATTTTATTAATGCAGCGTCCAATTTCCTCTTTTAAGGCTTGAGTCGTCGTCGGTTTATTCGCGTAAAACATCGACTTCAAAAAACCCCAAAGAAAAAAGTCTAATGGTGTTAAATCGCACGATCTAGGCGGCCAATTCTGGTCTCCAAAACGCGAAATAACACGACCGTGAAATAACTGATGTAGCAATTGAATTGTTTCTCTGGCTGTATGACATGTGGCGCCGTCTTGTTGAAACCACATGCCCTCCACATTCATTTCTTCAATTCTAAGCATGAAAAAACTGGTTATCATTTCACGATACCGAACACCATTGACTGTTTGCGCTTGACCTGCATTTGAGCGACATCATCACGTACAGCTGCGACATTTTGAGTCGGTCGACCTGGCCGAAGGCGCGTTGTTGTCTTTACATCACTAACAGACCCAGTTTTGGCAAATTTATCCATTAATGTCTTTACAGTTGACTCTTTTGGAGCAGTATTGTGACCCCAAATTGATCGTAAATTTGCGAACTGTAGCCGCAAAACTTTCACCATTTTGGTAAAACAATTTCACAATGAGAATGCGTTGTTCATTCGTGTAGCGCTCTATTTTTACTAACCTCGTACCTTCTGCTATCAAACAATAACAATTGTTCAAATGTCAAACAATGACACTTCGAATGGCGCCAAATTTAAATCTTGCGTTCTTGTTGGGACACCCTTTATATCTAAGAACCTTCTTTTAGGGCGCCAAATGCTGTAGAAATTGGTAAGTATTTTTCATTTATATAATTCTTAAATATTGAAAACTAAAATTGTACTACTCCGCCAATTTACAAATGCAGTTGAAAAGCAAATAGTTTGATGCTTAATTACCCGAATTTCGTTTTTTTACGGCCATGATGAACCAGTAACACATAATTTACACCATTGATTTTGCTTTCAATCAAAGTATCGGAGAGGCTGCAATAAGGCAGCAAGGTTTCTTTATATTTTTATAGACTAACAATGTTCTGTGACATTGCTCGAAAATATCAGGATCATCTAACCAGAATCATCTTTCAATATTTAATTGCTCTGCAATATCACTAAAGCTGGGTTCTAAATTTCAATCTTTACATTCCATGTGCAACATTTATTATACCAATTATCACAAATTTTCACCAAATAAATACTAACACTTTATAAACAATAGATGGGTACAGAACAGGGTTTTGTATCGGTATCAATCAGGATCAATAATTCTACAATTGCATTAATTTTACAAATGTTGTTGATAGATTGGGTTTTTTTTGAAGCCAGATGAATTGCATGTTGTTTTTAGTATTGTTGTATTGTTGTAACGATAAAGTCACCTGTTATGAATTCGCCTTGAAACCACCCACTGTGAAATACCAAATAAACTAACAGATAACGTTATTATAATACATATTAAATTTTGTTGTAGTATATTGTAATTAGCACAAAGCAAAATATTAAAATTTTCTGCATTCATTTGCAATTGTATTTTAAAATAACTATTATTTTTTAATACAAAATACATACTCCTTAAATAAAATAATAACACATACTATGCAAAATAAAAATTTATCTATTTTAAACCAGCTTTAATTCTTATTTGCGGTTGCCCCAAAATGCAAAAATTAAAATATCCTACAAGAAATTTAATATAAACAAGTATAATCTCTTATTTTACATTCTCGTTACAATGTTGTAGTGCAAAAAAAAAAAAATAGCAAACAAATTTTCAAATTGCTCACTACTGTAACAGATTTAATTCTAACGACTCAACAATTTCTTACTCCTGTAGGCATTTTCTAAGTTCATTATTATGCAATTTTAAACAAGATTAGACTTTTATTCATTCATTCAAATTATTGTGTTAAGAATTTACAAAATCGAATTAAAAGTTAACTTAAGCAAATGTAGAACAACAGAGAAGACTTAAATTTTTGTTGATAAGGATTTCATGATTACATTATGTATACATGAATTCAATTTGAATTTCAAATATTTTAACACATGCTTAAATATATATTCAGCATTAAGAGCTAAGTTTATTACCCGGGAAAATATTCTAGAGATTTCCGACACATTTATAAAGGGTGTCCCAACAAGAACGCAAGATTTAAATTTTAAATAAAACACAGATATTTAAAAAACAAAATCGTGAAACTTTATTATATCGTAAAGTAGACAAAATGAGGTTATGTGTTGAGCAACAAATCGGGCAGATGGATTTGCTGGCACACACGCGATCTTTTAATGAAATTTTCAAAGGCCGTTTTGCATAAATGCTGCGGTATTTTATTAATGCAGCGTCCAATTTCCTCTTTTAAGGCTGGAGTCGTCGTCGGCTTATTCGCGTGAACCATCGACTTTAAAAAACCCCAAAGAAAAAAGTCTAATTGTGTTAAATCGCACGATCTAGGCGGCCAATTCTGGTCTCCAAAACGCGAAATAACACAACCGGGAAATGACTGATGTAGCAATTGAATTGTTTCTCTGGCTGTATGACATGTGGCTCCATCTTGTTGAAACCACATGCCCTCCACATTCATTTCTTCAATTCTAAGCACGAAAAAACTGGTTATAATTTCACGATACTGAACACCATTGCATACATTCGAATGCAACCGTTTGTGTTTTTACGCGCAAACAAAAAAGGCATTCAAAATCATGTTTAACATAGAAAAAGCGAAGGAAAAGAAAATGTTTGTTCAATATTTTACTCATTTATTTATAAATGAATGAATGCACACATGTACGTATAAAATAATATATAACAAAAATTAAAAATTTTAAAAACCCCCGACTTTTTTCAGAAAAGATGTTATATCTTCTAAGCGGCTGGAACGAAAGAAAAAATAAAAAAAAGTTAATAAACAAAAAAGTTATTAAACTTTTACACCCCTTGGTTTCTTTTGGCCCACCCTGTACGTGTGTATGTAAAGGGTGTTTTTTATTGAGGTATAGAACTTTAAGTTGGCATCACTTTTTTACCTGGCGGCCATTTTGTCAGCTGTCAAGTGATTAATATTTAGTTTGGTTTGCCATTTCATCGTGAACAGGTTGACAAAAGAACAACGCTTGCAAATCGTGCAAATTTATTTCGAAAATAATGGTTCAGTTCGCGAAGTTTACCGCAAGCTCCGTCCATTTTATGGTCGACATAATCGTCCATCAGAGCAATTAATTCGGTTAACCAGGGATCGTTTTCGCACTACGTTTACTCTATGTGATAATACGCATCCGCAGAGACGTCGAACAGTGCGCACCGAAGAAACAATTGCCGCTGTAGAGCAAAGTGTTGAAGAGGACCCGAATGAATCGATTCGCCACCGACACCGGTATAGAGCCATGATAACCGACTATTTTGTTCCCGAATTGGATGGCATGAATGTGGATGAGTTGTGGTTCCAACAAGACGGCGCTACATGCCACACAGCGCACGTCACAATCGATTTATTGAAGGAAACATTCGATGAGCGCATAATTTCGCGGAATGGACCTGTCAATTGGCCACCAAGATCGTGTGATTTGACACCATTGGATTATTTTCTTTGGGGATATGTGAAGTCGCTCGTCTACGCCAACAAACCAGAAACGTTAGGGGACTTGGAAGCCAACATTCATGGCGTTATTGCCAACATACGGCCCCATATGCTCGAAAAAGTGGTTGAAAATTGGACCTGTAGAATTGGCTTTATTCGAGCCAGCCGCGGTGGCCACATGCCCGAAATCATATTTAAACATTAATGGCATAAAATTAACCTTCCAATAAAGCCAAATTGATGGACATTAAAACGATTTTCTTGTGTTTTATTTCAATTTGAAGTTCTATACCTCTAAAAAAACACCCTTTACTTACATACATATGTTTTTGCACACATACATATATACAAAAATATGCTTCTGATTACAATTTATTCAGTGTTGTGAAATGAATTTATATGTAAATATATTTGCCTTTTCCCAACACTGAAACAAAAACTCGATTCGCTTGGTAGCGAGTGACATCATCGAAAAAGTTCTTGCCATCGAAATTAATTTCTATTTGAATAAAATTCCGATCACTAGTGCAGTAACTAGGCCCCTGTTCTTACTACCAACCTTTTTTCGCTTCTTTTCTACAAACTAAAAACCTTGCAAAGTAAATTTGTTGCTAAACTTTTTGCAAGAGAAAAACAAAAACACTGAAACTCTCAATTTTCAAGAAGCAAATTCTTTGCACAAATCTCTATAATTAATTTAGAAAATGTCCACATTATTTTGTTAAATATGTTAATACAATTTAAAAAAAAAAGTCTCCAAAAATTGTCTTTCGACGAAGTACAGGCAAGTCGCATGTAAGTCGTATATATTTTTTTTTTAAACAAAGAACGAGATAAATAGAGGGGGAAACTCGTTTTCCTTTTAACAAGGTGTACACTAGTCGGATGACAAGCGGATAGTATATTAGAGTAGGAAGTTATCGAATATCTGAGGCATTCATTATAATACGATTGCACTAGGTATCACATTTTGATATTTTTCCCATAACTTAAAAAATAAGAAAAACATATCTTTTCAACGGTGCAAAATGTGCTTAGTTTAAATAAATAGATCTCAAGATTTTTGGGACTATCTTTGTAAATTGAAAAAAAAAACAAAACTTTAGCGAATATCTTGAAAACGATTCTTAAGAAAAATAAATGACTCCCATGTTAGTGGGAGACTCAGAGACTCTCAATTAGCTAAGGAAATATCCCACTTTAGAGGTAAACGTGCAACGTTTTTCTGCCATCAGACATTTCTTCAAAAAAACATTGATTTTATATTAAATATTTAAATATTTAAATATTTAAATATGTAAACAGATCTCAAGATTTTTGTGACTATCTTTGTAAATTGAAAAATAACAAAACTTTAGCGAATATCTTGAAAACGATTCTTAAGAAAAATAAATGACTCCCATGTTAGTGGGAGACTCAGAGACTCTCAATTAGCTAAGAAAATATCCCATTTTAGAGGTAAACGTGCAACGTTTTTCTAACATCAGACATTTCTTCAAAAAAACATTGATTTTATATTAAATATTTAAATATTTAAATAAACAGATCTCAAGATTTTTGGGACTATCTTTGTAAATTGAAAAAAAAACAAAACTTTAGCGAATATCTTGAAAACGATTCTTAAGAAAAATAAATGACTCCCATGTTAGTGGGAGACTCAGAGACTCTCAATTAAGGTACCAACAGACGACATGTTTTTCACATTGTTGTGCCAGAATTTACATATGTAAACGAAAACATGTCGTGTGTTACCTTTAAAACATTGCTTGTGTAAAAAACATGAGAAAAAACATAAGACATTATTTGAAATAGAGCACGCTCTATTTCTTATGTTAAACATACAGCTCCAAATGTCTATGTCATGCGAACAAATTCGTCGGCGGTTGATTATGTGCACTATCATTAGCGGTCTGAATGAAGTATTTTGCAAGACAAATTAATTATATATTTTTTTTAAATTAACGTTGTCGTTTTATTAAAATAAGTCCAAAAATGTATAGATTTTTAGATACAACCTCAACGTCTTGTTTAAAAAAGAAAAAATTAAAAAAGGAAATTTGCGTCGCCAGTACTACAGCGACGGAACCAAAAATATTTCGACGGCTGCAAGCTATTTATAAAACAAACTACGTGGATATTTATGTACTGAAGAAGAAGAAGTGATACTAAATTTACGTTTGTGACCAAAAATTATAAACCTTATGTAAATTAACCAATATTGACAAGCATAAAGAAAAACATACGAGTCGAAAACTTAAAAAACACATGTAAAAAACATGTCGTCTGTTGGTACCTTTAGCTAAGAAAATATCCCATTTTAGAGGTAAACGTGCAACGTTTTTCTGACATCAGACATTTCTTCAAAAAAACATTAATCTTATATTAAATATTTCTTTCAACGCTAGGCTTTCTACAATCTTTTAATGCCAAAGGCTGTAATCTAAATAATACAAGTTGCGTGTAGAAATATAACTTTACAAATTTACCAAAACGCGCTGTTCTGTGGCTTCTATCTATTTAATGTCATATTTTTTAGCCTTAGCATACAAAGACAAACTGCCATAGAAATCATCTAAGCATGTATGAGTTAATGTTTGTTGTTATCATTGTGTATGAAACGTAATGGGCAAATATATAGCGTAGGTTAAATAAAAGAGATCTTAAGTGAATTAAATTGAAACTTGTTGTTTAAAATTAAATTGCTTACAAACTTTAATTAGTGTCAGCATTTTAATAGTCCCCTACAGGGATAACTTGCTCATACGAGTAGCCTTTGTAATACAATCACACATGTCACACATGCATTGTGATGCCACTAACGGTTTGCTGTTAGTTGGTTTATATAACTTACATATACATACATACATACTTACATATATATTTCAAATTATTTGCATATGCTTACGAATATGAGAGTGTGACTTCTAATATACGGGCGATCATGTCATGAACATGCAAAACGTATTCTTGTGCTTTAGAATATACACATGCTTTTGTATTTAAATTTATCTACAAGGAGATTTATTTACAACATGCTTATCGTATGGCCTACAAACCATATAAATTTAATAACATCAGTGAGGCATGTATAAATCGTTACTTTAATATGGAAAGGCCCTAACTCATTTTTTTTTTGAAATAGAGTTTTTAGTATGGTTCGTTAGAGGAACATCTAATATATCGAAAAAATTAAAAAATATCGATTTCAAAACAATAATGAGCTAGGGCCTTTCTATATTAATGTAAGGATATGCATGTACGTATCGTCAGCTAAAATCCAAAAGGCCGTAACAACCAAAAAATTCAAAATAGACTTTTTGATTGATTATGATGTGATTAACCAAAATACATATTTTCCTAAAATTTTACTCACATGTTCAAAAATACCGATTTTATTCATTATTCAATTTGGCACCTGACATATAAATAGTATTAAATTTATGAACTTTTCTGCTTCTCCTGTAAAATAGTAAAAAGTGTACTTACGGCCTTTTGGATTTTAGGTGACGGTATAAAGAGTTGTTTTGAAGTTATTATGCAGTTGTGGTGTCTTAATACTTGTATTTTGAAGTAATAAAAGCTTTGTCAATATGAAATTTAAGTTATGACAGAAAACACTAATGTGGGCGAATTCATCTTGCAAAGCCTTGTGAGAGATAAATCAAAATATTGACAAGTACTTTGACATAATAGATATCCGGTTAAGTGAAATAGAAATGGGATTTAAATTTAAATTTTTGTTTAGCTTAAATCTAAAAGATAAAGAAAATCATGCTAATTAAAATCTGTTCTGTGAAGCCAGAGGTTGCAGCAGAAGAAAGATCAATTAAAACAAGTAATAGTGTTATATTCGGCTGTGTCGAATCTTATATACCCTTCGCCGACGTACGTATGTAAATACTACAGACACATACATAAGTACATACAGACATACATACATACTTGTTTTGTGAAAAAATTTATAATTTTTTGCTTTAGTGCAAATTTTAGTAAGTGACCTCTCAGTATTTTTCGATTAAAGAGTTTGATTCAAATATTTTATTTTCGATATTAGAAATATTTAAATATTTGATTTTACAAATATTTTGTTATTATTATTTATTCCAGTCAACATCGACATCACGTCAATTTAGTTGCTTTAATATAAAAAAAAAATATTTAAAGTTTCCAGCTCTGGAGCTGTGTTTTTAATTTTTCTAATTTTCTACACCAAACTTTTCTTCCAAAAGCATAAAATATATTTAATCTATAAATAACAAGTAAGAGTGCTATATTCGTCTGTGCCGAATCTTATATACCCTTTACCAAAGGGCTTTTATGTAGTATAGAGATACATATATAAGCACATACATAGAGTATAAACAAAAAGAAAAAAAATTATTTGACCTAGTTACTTTTATGTACAAAAATATTAATTTTCAAACCCTAAAATCATCATTTTAGATTTTTCTGATTCCTTATACCAATCTATTAATTCTTAAAAAAATATAAAAAGTGTGTTAAGTGAAAACAGAAAAAAGAAAATTCAAAAAATGTTTTATTTATTTCCTTTAATATCCAGAAAAAAAGTTCAAAGGTTCCAGCTCTGGAGCTGTATTTTTTATTTTTTTAATTTTCTTCACAAAACTATTCTTTCCAAAAAGTAAAATCTGTATAATTTATGAAGGAAAAGATAAAAATTAATTAGATTTAGTTACTTTTATATATCACAAAAACTGTAAGTTTTCCAACCCTGAAATCATACTTTTTGATTTTTCTGTTTTGTAATACTAATCTCTTTCTTTTAAGAATATAAGATATCTTTAATTTATAGAGAGAAAAGAAAAATTTGCTTTAGTAAGTTACTTTTGTATGAAAAAATGTAAAGTTTTCCAACCCTGGAAACGTGTTTAAAATTTTTTTAAATTAAAGTACCAATTTTATTCCTACTATAGCATACAATATGTTTATTTATTTAAAAAAAATTAAAACTGGTTTTCGGTAGTTAATTTTTTATGTCACAAAAAGAGTTACTTTCCCAACCCTGGAATTATCCTTTTTGATTTTTCGGATTTCATACACCAATCTCTTTCTTTTAAGAATATAAGAAATGTTTAATTTATAAAGAAAAGGAAAAATTTCTTTTAGTAAGTTAGTTGTGTATAAGAAAAAAAGTTAAAGTTTTCCAACCCTGGAAACGTCTTTTTTAATTTTTTATTTTTTTTTTATTTGAAATACCAATTTTATTCGTGGTGAAGTATAAAATAAGTTTATTTAATAAAAATTAAAATAAATTAGTTTACGGTAGTTAATTTTATATATCACAAAAATCGTAGGCTTTCCAACCCTGGAATAATGCTTTTTGTTTTTCTGATTTCTTAAATCAATCTCCTTCTTTTAAGAACATTAGATATGCTTAATTTATAGAAAAAAAAGGAAAAATTTGTTTTAGTAATTTACTTTTGTATAGAAAAAAAGTTCAAGTTTTCCAACCCTGCAAACATCTTATTAACTTTTTGAAGTTTAATTTTTTATTTGAAATACCAATTTTATTCGTGGTGAAGTATAAAATAAGTTTATTTAATAAAAATAATTAAAAAATTAGTTTACGGTAGTTAATTTTATATATAAAAAAAAGCGTAGGTTTTCCAACCCTGGAATCATCCTTTTTGTTTTTCTGATTTCTTTCATCAATCTCCTTCTTTTAAGAACATTACATATGTTTAGTTTATAGAAAAAAAGGAAAAATTTGTTTTAGTAAGTTACTTTTGCATAACAAAAAAAGTTAAGGTTTTCCAACTCTGGAAACGTCTTTTTAATTTTTTTAATTTCTTTTTAATTTTTTTAGTTAGGAGTACCAATTTTATTCATACTGAAGTATAAAATAAGTTTATTTAATAAAAAATTATTAAAAACTAATTTTCGGTAGTTATTTTGTATGGCAAAATGAAGTTTAAATCTCCTTATTTCGACCATTTCTGACACACCAGTCCAAGAACAAAGTCTCTAGCTTTTCTGGAAGCTTCGGAAAACCGATTTCACGTAGAGACAGACGGACAGACGGACAGAAGGACATCGCTTATTCGTCTTGCCTATGCATAAGGATCCAGAATATATATAGTTACTTTATCGCTCGTTTATTAATATTCTAGAAATTAAAAACGGAATGACATATATACATACCCTTTTACCATTTTTTGGTAAAGGGTATACAAATTGGGGTTTGTTTACTCATTCTCGAGATGTTCAAAAACCGTGCTGCTTTTTAATAATCCTATAAAATAGTCTTAGTATTTTACATCCATACCAAGTAAACTAACTTGTTTTAAACTTTCCCGTATTTAATAATCTTTGATGTTGCAAAACTATTTAGTGTCTTAATTTAAATATCGCATTATAAATTATTACAAAATTATTCTAACATAATTTTTTTATTCTAACATAATTTTGTTCAGCTCAAAGGAAAAGTTGCAGGGAAATTAAATGGAATATTTCTTTTAATTTATTTTTCAATAATGACTGATCTTTAGCCATAAATTTTATTTTTATCTCCATTTACTAAAAATTAGTAAGAAGTCGTTACAAGCTGTCAAGGAAAGACCATAGGTTTGAAATATAACTGTGCTGAGAACATAATAAGCAACATGACACAAACCTTCATTTATACTTCAATTAGCTATTTATAAAAATTTTTACATATCGCACTTGAATTTTCAGTAGAGGCCAAAAACTGTTTCTGTTTATTCTAACGATATATTACAGCAAAAAATGATGTCATTGTAAGAAAATACCATTAAAAGAGAATATAACGTTTTGTTTCTTTTTATTGCTCAAGTGATTTCCAAAAAAAACTACTTTTTGAGTTGTTATTCTTTTTCTGAAATTTTCGAAATGTCGCTCTTTGTATGAAAAAACTTTGATCTGTTTTGCTCAAGCACTTGCAAACAACTAAAAATGTCTTCCTTTAATTGAGACTAAAGTAGTTATTCTAAAAACACAAAGAGAGTCATGATGGGTTTTTTCACGTAAAAGAAGACAAATCAAAGGGAGATTTTTACAGTGGGTAGATATGACCTCTGTTGTTTGGTTTTTGGCAAAAAGTGAAATTTTTGAAAATTTTGAGTTGTTACGCTTTTGAGGAACAAGTGCGACATATAAAAAAATCTTGACTAATGATCTTCCTAAAACATGGAATATATTTAACTAAGGGGCTGTCCATATATTACGTAACGCTCTAGAGGGAGGGATTTCGAGTTTTGTTAAGATTTGTTGTGATGGGGGTGGGGAGGGGTCTTTGAAAATGTTACGTAACAGAAAAAATTACTAATTTTGTACAAAAATACGTATGTTTTTCTCATTTATTTATTTAATTGATCATACGTGTTGCCTGCATACATATGTATATTATGTACCAGTATGTATACTATTTACATAAAACAGGATGTGTGTATTTATGTATGTATGTAACGTATGGACTCCAAAACGGCTGGGCCGATTTTAATGAAATTTTCAGGGAATCTTCAGAATATTCAGGCGGGTGACACCTTGTAGTCTGATTTTTGATTTTCGGTCTGCGGGCGGAGGGGCGTGGCAAAATCCATTTTTCATATTGCACCACCAATGCCATATACATACATATATATTTTTATTATTTTTTTTTTTTGCTTTTTTTTATTAAAAATTTTTTTTTTTTGAAAGTTGTTGTCATGTTTTTCAAAACGAGATATCAAACTCTTAAGTCGGTTATGTAGTTCCGAAAATATTTACAAAAAACCTATGTTAATAATGATCCAATATCAAAATTTTAAAACTTTCGAAATTTTGCATTAAAAAATCCGAGTTTTCGGCTTATTTACAAAATATTTACATCATTCGATTATACGATGGGGGTAGCGAAGCACACGGGGTGTAGCTAGTATACCTTATAGACTTGGGTCGAACTCGTTCACTAGTTCATTTTTGCCACAAACCAATGATCAAACCCATGTAATTTAAATGGGTTTGATCAGTGGTTTGTGGCAAAAATGAACTAGTGAACGAGTTCGACCCAAGTCTAATACCTTAAAAATACCTTAAAATTAGAGGGGCACACAATCTAGTTCCTAAACGCATTTCACTGTTGTTTTCATAATATTTTTTTTAAGTTCTGTTCCATAAAAAATTAATATATTATCCCTATGAAAATACGTCTATGTATGCAAGCTTCCATTTAAACATCTCTCAAAACTTAAACATTGTAGCCTCAAGTTGTATATATTGTAGGGATTGCAATATAAACCTAAATGCACAAAAAGCTGCATTCACTCAAGTCATTCGTATACATTTTTATGTATTTATGAATATGCATACATAGAGTATTTGGTATGATGTAGTAAAAATAGAAATTCAATTGATTTTATTGTGTGCATATGAAAGAGCACAGAGATGAATACGTCTGAAGTTTTTAGAAGGTTTTTTTATTTTATATTTTTTTATTTACACAAAAACTTTCAGATTGATATTATTCCAATATTTACTTAAAACTTAATATAGTAGACTTTTCCCCACTTTGAATATAAAAAATATGAGTTGTTAAAACTGTATTTCAAATATCGTTGGTTTAGAGCGCAAAACTGCTAACTCACTTCAACCAAATTTTACAGGAGAGACAAACAACTTTTAACATTTTCTATACATATGTAGCTTAAAAAATTAGCCAAATACATAAAGTTTTTTAACATTTCAAGTTTCAGATTAAAATAAATATTTTATTCAGTCGAACGGCATTAAAATATTATATGTTGTAAAAAGTGGATTTAGTAAGTTTAAACTCTAAGCCGACGCTACATTTCTCTAATTTTACTTGGAGTTTCTTAACTTTTCGCCAAGAGTAAATAGTAAATAGTGCATATAGGTTTGTCATTCCGTGTGTAATTTCCAAAATATTAATAAGCGACCCATTTATTTCTATTCTGGATCCTTATTTATAGCGAAGACGAATAAGCGATGTCCTTCTGTCTGTCTATCCGTCTGTCCGTATGTCTGTACGTGAAATCGGTTTTCCGAAGCTTCTAGAAAAACTAGAGACTTCGGTATTAGACTGGTGTGTCAGAAATGGTCCGAAATAAATTGAAAATCAGCAAAATCGAGTAGACAGTTTCAGAGCTGTAAAACTCAAACCTTATTTTGTCATATAAAAGTAACGACCTAAAAGTAATGTTTTTTCTATTTTTGTTAAATAAACTTATTTCATATTTCAGTACGAATAAAACTGGTATCGAAAATAAATAAAAAAATTAAAAAAAAAATCAAAAAAAGGCCCTTCCAGGGTTGGAAAACTTTCACTTTCACTTTGTTAAAGAAAAGTAACTTACCAAAATTAATTTTTCCGTTTTCTCTATGTATTAAACTAGGATATTCTTAAAAAAACGCATTAGTATAAAAAATCACAAAAATTTTAAATTATGATTCCAGGGTTGGGAAACTTGCACTTTTTGTGCTACATAAAAGTAACGAGGTCTAATTATATATTTTTCTTGTTCCTTATAAATTAAATATATTTTATACTTTTGAAAGAAAAGTTTGATGTAGAAAATGAGAAAAATAAAAAACACAGCTGCAGAGTTGGAAATTTTGAAATTTTTTGATATTAAAGTAACTAAATAAATCTAATTTTTTTTCTCATTTTCGTTTTTCTTTGTATATTTAACATATCGTATATATTTTTAAAAAAAACTAGATTGGTATTAGGAATCAGGAAATCTAAAAGGATGATTCCAGGGTTGGCAAATTAAATTTTTATGTATATTACTAGTAACTAGGTCATATATTTTTTTTATTATTATTTATGTATACTCTTTGTTTTAAAAAGAAGTAGTTTGGTATAAAAATTCGAAAAATAAAAGACATATCACTAAACCTGGAAAACTTAAACTTTTTCTTAAGTATAAACTTAAGTATATCTTTAGTAACTAAATATATTTCATTTTTTAGAAAGAAATAAATTCGTATTAAATAACAAAATTATGGTTCCAGGGCTGAAATTTTAAAAATAAATTGGCCAAAAAATAACTAAAAATGATTTTTTAAGGGGCTGTCCATATATTACTTAACGCTGTCTTCCCCGATTTATTTATACCCTTCTTATTTTTCTTTATTTCTTACAAAATCCATTTTGAAATGAATTTTTTAAGTTTTTTTTTTAATAAAATGCCTTAAGCTGAAGCTAATTTAATTGTCCTTTAACAAGCAATTTCTTCAACGGTAAAATCTGTCAGTTTTTTTTTTTGTCATTTTTCAATGTTGCCCATACAAACTATCACTTAAGTCTTTTTGCGTTTATCAAATAAACTCTTTTGTAGAGAGGGCCGTCTGTCAATAAAATAACTAATTTTGGTCAGACAAGTCTAAATTTTTTTGTGGTTGTTTATTTTGATGCAATGCATCAGAAGTAACAAAAAAAGCGATTTTGGATTTTTTGTTAGTTAGGGTCGCCTGCGTTTTAGCTGACGATGTATGTATTAGTGATGTGTATAGGAATTCCAAAACATTTGGCCGTTTCTAGATTTCGCAGTCGTTTAAAAAAATATATAAAGAAATTCATAAATCCAAAACGAAATTTAAATGAATGGCACACAAATATTAGTTTGTAATAATCAATTTATTTTTTTTTTGCTATGCGTTTTTTGCCAAATAATCTGCTATAGTTTTCCGTATTAATGACTGAGCAGTATTTCAAACATCAAGACGAGAATTTGCATTAGCCTTGCAGTCGCTTTCACTACTTTATATAAGTGAAGTCGTCGTGTATTTCAGAGATCTTAAAGATGACTCCGTTGAACTCTTGGTTCAATAAAGGTTGCCATGGTGAAGTACATTTCATTTTCTAAAAGAGAACATTTTTAACCCGCTTTAAACATACAGACTGTTGGGATATGAAATGAGTCAAAATGATGTCAATTACGAAATATATGCAATTTTTCTTTACTTAAATTTTGTCTCTTCTAAAACATTACATTTTCAATAGATATGCGCCCATTAAAAAAAATCTATATATTTATGAATTTTGAAAAATTTTCATATTAATCTAATGTTTCCATGGGACCACGTCGCCTGCAATTTAGTATTGCCAATAAAAAGCTAAAATAGACGTCAAAAATAAGAACGTTAAAAAGAATTAAATTAAATGAAATGTTTTTATAGTTGTTATTTGGCATGCTATACGAAGTCATTGAGTGAATTCATGCGTTCGATTGTGTTCGAGTGCAGAATGTAAAAAGAAATAATTAATAAGTCGTGACATTTGTTTTTACTTCAGCACTTAAAGTATTGATTTTTTACATAAAACCGCAAATGTCATTTTTTAAGAGTAATTATCAGGGACAGGGGTTTCATGCAAATGCATGTTTTTCCCTTAACTCTGATAATGACTAGAACGAAATATCTTTACGAAACAATGAATTTGCGTAAAAATGGCATCGATTTGTTAGTTCATATTTTTGCATATTTTGCTGAAAATGCATATTTTTGCATAATATAGTCTCATATTTTGATATAAATGCTGATTTTGTGTCATATTTTCTCAAAACTTTCAAATTTCCAGAAATATTGCAAAACTGTTTTTGGCAAATGTATTCGCTTGCATTGTTGTATAATTGTGGAACGATTGTATATACAAGCACACACACCTACCAAATTTAATGGAAATTATCATTTTGATAATTTCAAATTGTCTGCTATTATAGCCGAAAATAGTAAAACAATTATGCTGAAACTTGATATTGTAATTTAACAAAGGGGTGCAAGTGCCAAAACTGAAAAAATTATATATAAAAACCTCAAACTGAATCTTTTTGACCGAAAATTTTACTTCTAGCAAGAGTTTAACAGAAAAAAAATAATTTCAAGCCCTTTTGCTTTTATTCCCTCTTATGAAAAATTAAAAAATAGTCCAAAGTTTATCGGGCTTAAGAAAATATGAGGTTATGGACTATCATAGTTACATGCGAACTTTCGGCGCTTCTAGTGCTGAAAACAATTTTAAACAATATTTATATTGCCGCCTTCTAATATTAATATCAATTTCTGAAATCATATGTATCTATGTAGTGCAAGGTTTTAATATTTCTATGCATTATCCTTCTTACAGAAAAAAATTACAGTTAACCAGCAAAAATATCCATCAGTAAGCATATGCGAGATCTTGGAAGAAGAATTAAATTCTTTGAGAAGACTATTGTGTGACGGAGTTCGAGCAATAACATCAGGTTTAATTCTAAAATTTAAAATTTGCAATAAAATTATTTATTAGAAAACATCTTTTAAAAAGCCTTGTATTTTTGGGGGTTAAATACAGGGTGGGCCAAAAGAAACCAAGGGATGTTAAAGTTTAATAACTTTTTTGTTTATTAACTTTTTTTTTATTTTTTCTTTCAGATTATATAATATACAAAATGGAAATTTTTTTACACTAAGTATGAAAAATGATGTCTCTTAAATGACCACCGTTTTCAGCTTCGCACTGATGGGCTCTTTTTAGAGCATTTTCCATAACATCTTTCAAAACTTGTGGCTGTAGCGTTCGAATTTCTGCAACAATGTTTGCCTTGAGTTCAAGGATTGTCTCTGGCTTGTTCACATACACTTGCTCCTTCAAAAAACCCCAAAGAAAATAGTCGGGTGCTGTCAAATCTGGCGATCGCGCTGGCCAAATAATTTCCGAATTTCGAGAAATTATTCGCTCTCCAAAAATTTGACTTAAAAGTGCCATTGTGTATCGGGCAGTATGGGCAGTGGCTCCGTCCTGCTGAAACCACATACCAGGTCTGTTTTCAAGAGCAGGACGAAAAATTTTCTATCATAAACCGATACCGCTCTCCATTTACGGTTACAGCACTTCCATCTTCATTCTCGAAAAAGTAGGGCCCAATGACATTTTCAGATGTGATCCCACACCATACTGTACACCTGATGGGGTGCAATTGGCGTTGATGAATGGCTCTTGGATTTTGAGAACCCCAGAACCTACAGTTCTGCTTATTAACAAAGCCATTAAAATGAAAATTAGCTTCATCACTCATAATCAAATTTTCAATAAAGTTGATTTCATTTATTCATATCTTATTTTCTGATTTTCAGTTATTATTTTCATTCATTATAAATTCTCCAAGTGTTGTCTATATAATCTGAAAGAAAAAATAAAAAAAAAATTAATAAACAAAAAAGTTATTAAACTTTTACACCCCTTGGTTTCTTTTGGCCCACCCTGTATATTGTAGTAAAAAATAATGTAGGAGGCAGTAGTCTCAATTGATTTGGTAGGTTATTTTTGTCAGTCACAATAAGTGAAAAAACAGCAGTAATTTTTACTGTTTTTTTTTGAGTTGTTTTCAGGCTGTTAAAAAATTAAAAAAAACAATTGTTTTAAATGATATGTAAGTCGCTTTTTGTAGTTTAAAATAAATGAAAACACACATCTTTTTACTACAGTTTTATGTTAAAAAATTAACATTCAAAAATAGCTGAAAAATCGTTTGATTCAAATGAAATGTAAGCGAAAGGATTTTTAATTAAGATTTTACTTATTGCAAAAGATTTTTCATTTGAATTTACCAACATAATATTTTGAGTGTATGTATGAATAATAAAAAAAAATTTTAATGAAAATAAATTAATAGCAACACTTTTCTTTTACTATTTACATATCGCTCCTTTACTGTAATATAAACATACATATCTCGAAAATGCGAATTTGGGGTTAATAATGCAGAAAAAATTATTACACCATATTTAATCTTGTGTAAAGATTTAATATAAAAGGCTTGTACATGCACCTCTTGAGAAAATAAAATATTTTTATATCTTTATTTAGTGATATGTAGATTGAAAACTTTACTTTTGAATAATTTTTTTTTAAAGGTATGTGCATATTTTATTGTTTTTAGTGCATATATTGCGTTTTTGATGTCATATCTTAGGCGCCTAAAATACCTTTTTTAAATGTATGAAGTCCTTATCCCTGGTAATTATCAATCATGGCAAGTGGTAAGGTTTGCATGATTGAATTCTGACATGGAATAAGCATATATTTTAGTTGATTTAATTACTTGAAAATTAAAGCTTGTGATTAATTTTATGATAACAACTTCTTTAGAACAAATTTGGTCCATCAAATTTCTAAAGGCTAAATAGAAATAAAAGAAACAAACAACCAAGAGCTGTATGCAAGTCTAGACTCTAGACAATAACTTAGCAAGTGATATTCCCAATTAAAATTTTAATTTGGCTGCGTTATTCCAGGAGAAAGCTGCACCATGAAAAATATAATGTACATACATGCCAAAAAAGACTTATTTGTTGTATGGTGATAACACTATAATATTTTGTTAATTAATATACAAACATGATTTGTAACTCATTATATGCAATCAAAGAAATGATGTGGTTGTAGAATGGTTGAGAAAACAATATTATGTTCTCTGAAACAAATGTGTGGTCGCCGAAAACTAGTTATTGTTATTTTAAACATTTATTTCGTTACGATAAACAGAATAATATTTGAATTTAATAATTACATTATCACATCCATAAAAAAGTATGATATGGTTAGAGTTTATTGTTAAAAATTTATGACTACAACAAAATTTGTATTATTATTTAAAAATAATATGATGTAAATAACAATGTAATGTTATCCAAAACCATACTATGTTAAGTTTTAAAAAAATCTTTTTCAGAAACATCTGTCAGTTCAGTATTTCGTTTTTAAGCTATCGGTATTGCACGGGTGGTGTTAAATAAATAAATAAATAAATAAATAAATAAATAAATAAATAAATAAATAAATAAATAAAGAATAAACAAAAGGGTAGACCAATAAAAATATATAAATATTTATGTATATCTTTATACAGACATGGATGTATGTCGTGTAAGTATACATTTATATATATACATTTTTTTCAACAATATTAAATTATTTTTATTTAGATTTTGACGCACAGCTGTTTCTGCAATACATATATGATTAAAAAATAAAATAGTATTATTATATTAAATAATACTGTGGTCGTATTTAACAATATTAATATAATATTAGAACATGGTATGGTGAGTCTCAATTATATTTTAGTCACATCTAACAATAGTGTTATCATATTTACAATACTAAGATTATAATAGAATTAACTCAGATAATATTATAATTAACTCAGATAATATTTTAATTAACTCAGATAATAATATTGTTAAAGTTTTTTTTTCTATTAACAATAATATGATGTGACTGCAACCATATAATTCAATCATAGTATGTTGCTGTTTGATTATGGTTACCTCAACCATATTTTTTCTTTGCGTGTGGCAAGTGGTTCTAATGACAATGTGTAATTTGTTGGGGACTATTACAGCTACGCTTTCTGTTAATTCCCCATCAAAACAGCTGTTTTTGACATTTGACAGCTTACGTTGTACTGCAGCGACTATTCTGTTCTCAAATTTAAGCTCAATTTGAATGTAATTTTAATTTCTGTATGGTATGTTTGGCATTTTTGAATCACGACAATAAATAGTGAAAGGGAAAGTTTAATTATACTTAAGTTTGCATTCAAAACTATACAAATCGATTAAATTAATAATTCCAAAGCCCAAAACAGCTGCCACAAAAAAGCACACCTGATGATTGGTTATATTGCATGTATTTGCAAACGCAAGCAAAATTCATATACATAATTGATAATAAAATTATATTACTTTTCATTATAAAATACTAATTCCTGGTGCTCTTTTTTTATGCATTTTCTCATAGAGGAAATTGAAATACAACCACAACCATTCAACCAAATAATGATGCTGTTGATTATGATAATGAGTGTGTAAGTATGCGTTCAGAGTGTAGTGCGTGTGTGTATGTGAGTATTTTTATGCGCGTTTTATATAACTGTTAATTCGAATATTCATACACATATTTAACTGCAATAACTGAGTAGCATATGAATGCAGGTTTATGTTATGGCATTTACCTAATACCAACACTGTTGCTTTTTCTCTTAATATTTTTTTCTTTTAGTTTATTTTATTTAATATTTTTTTTTTGCTTCTAAAAGTTCTAATAACAATTTCACGTTTCGTTCGTGTTTAAAAAAAAAAACAAACTAGAGATGGTAAAGCTCATGTTAGCAAAGCCTTTCATATATGCACTAACTAATGTAAAACAATGTACGTGTGTAGAAAAACATACGTATAAAAAATATTTGTTGCTAAACTTAAATATGAACTTTATATTATGCTGACATCATAATAGAATAAGGAAGAATTTGCATATTTTTTATTCTTATATACAGTGGATTTAATGTTAGGAAATTTTAAGGGTTTTTTATAATGAGTTTTTAGAATTTTTGGCTAAAGGAAAAATATTTGATTTTATACCAAAATTAAATCAATACTCATAGTTTTGATTTAAATTGAATATTAAATAAAAACACAATTTTATGTGATTTCATGAGCTGTAATAAAATCTATAGTTTAGCATTAAAAGCAAAATTATTAAGGGTGTCCCAACAAGAACGCAAGATTTAAATTTTAAATAAAACACAGATATTTAAAAAAAAAAAATCGTGAAACTTTATTATATCGTAAAGTAGACAAAATGAGGTTATGTGTGGAACCACAAATCGGGCAGATGGCTTTGCTGGCACACACGCGATCTTTTAATGAAATTTTCAATGGCCGTTTTGCATAAATGCTGCGGTATTTCATTAATGCAGCGTCCAATTTCCTCTTTTAAGGCTTAAGTCGTCATCGGCTTATTCGCGTGAACCATCGACTTTAAAAAGCCCCAAAGAAAAAAGTCTAATTGTGTTAAATCGCACGATCTAGGCGGCCAATTCTGGTCACCAAAACGCGAAATAACACGACCGGGAAATGACTGATGTAGCAATTAAATTGTTTCTCTGGCTGTATGACATGTGGCGCCGTTTTGTTGAAACCACATGCCCTCCACATTCATTTCTTCAATTCTAGGCACGAAAAAACTGGTTATCATTTCACGATACTGAACACCATTGACTGTTTGCGCTTGACCTGCGTTTGAGCAACATCATCACGTACAGCTGCGACATTTTTGGTCGATCGACCTGGTCGAAGGCGCGTTGTTGTCTTTACATCACTAACAGACCCAGTTTCGGCAAATTTATCCATTAATCTCTTTACAGTTGACTCTTTTGGAGTATTATTGTGACCCCAAATTGATGGCAAATTTGCGAACTGTAGCCGCAAAAAATTTTTAAAACAATTTCACAATGAGAATGCGTTGTTCATTCGTGTAGCGCTCCATTTTTACTAACCCCGTACCTTCTACTATCAAACAATAACAATTGTTCAAATGTCAAACAATGACACTTCGAATGGCGCCAAATTTAAATCTTGCGTTTTTGTTGGGACACCCTTTACAAAGTAATGTGTATAAATTCCACTGTACTTTCACAAAGTGTTAGAAAGCACTTCTTGCAATCAGTTTTGCAAGAAAGAGCAACGAGCTCGAGTTCACCATCGCACTTGCATGTAAAATTTAAACTTTTAGTAACAAATAAAAAAACAACTGCAGCACATACTGCAAAACTTTCTTTGCACACAATAAAAAACAAAGCGAGTTCTCGTATGAAGACAAGTATAATGGAATTTTCATGTAATTTTGTACAATTTTATAATAGTGTTGAATTTTCAAGTGCAAGAAATTCAAGCAAACAACCAGTAGTTGAAGAGAATGAAAAACAAGATGAACTATAAAAACAGCAAATACAACGAAGTTGAAAATAAATAATTTATAAGAAAGAAAACATTGCAAAAAACAAACAAAAAAACAGCCAAAACTTCTTTGCAGCACAAAAAAAAAAACATCAAAAACATCAAAAAATAAAAATGTACTTATAAGCAAAGTCTTTTAAATTATTAAAGAGTAGTAAACATGTAATGGAAATTTTGTGAAAGAACTTAAAAATAAATATTCGTAAGAAATACTGATATACTATGTACGCAGGTATACATACATACATATATGCTTAAGCTACATCTAAGCCTTTTATTTTAAAAGTATCATAAGGCACTTCATTGAGAAAAAGAACTAGCAAGTTTTTTATTCGAAAAAAAACTAGGCTGAACGAATCGAAAATGGGGAAAAAATTCATTTCGAACAAAAACTAAGAAACTAACTTTAGTTATTGCAAATGGCTTGCAACAAAAATTAATCAAATGAACATACATAAAAGTAACAAATTAGAAATTGTTGTTTCAAGTAAAACAAAATTAACAGACATGTGCATGAAAGAAAAACACAACGGCAAGACTATTGTAAATTAAGGATGGTAAAATTGAGCTTTCATTACACTAAAAGCTTTCAACAAATTAGAGTACGATTAATCAAACAAATTCACATATTTCACTTGCACAGAAAAATATCTACTGGCATGATCCAAGCATAAGTAGGCTGCTGATGAAGGAGTAGCGCCTTTTTTAATATACAATTTCCTTTAAATGCTCATGAGACTTGATTTTTTTTTGTTCTGATGGGCACATTAAGTAAAATAATTTTTATTTCTTAAACTTTTACCCCCATATGCAAAAAAACAAAGTGTGCTTCAAGTGTACGTTAAAACCAGTTTTTGTATGAAAATTTTGTTTTAACATACGCTTCAAGCACACTTTATTTTGTTTGCATATGTGGGTTAGATGTTGCATACATATACGACATCTATATGTAAAGTACTGGCACCTCTAAGTTTACACCTCACCTTTGCTCACATATTTATTACTTTATGATTTTACTCATATTCTTAATGAAAATTTCCATTTATATTTCACGCTAGAATTTGGTAGAGTAAACCGAGCCTTCGTGGCAACTCAAATTGATACCGGACGGCCATTACAAAATAAGACTATCGTAGCTAAAACACCTAAAGTGATAAATATAAATTTTTAAATCTTTTTGGAATTTGAAGTCTTGTAAAAAGGGCAAACCATATTTAATATTGGATATTGCAATTATTTGCATAGAACTCCTGATAATTTGTTAAAGTTTGTGAGTATTTATTTAGTGATATATACACTTAACTACACAATTCCCCTAAGGTATAAATAAAAATTATTTTCAGTAAACATTAACTTTGCAAAATTGCCTGAAAGTAAGCTTTGCCGCATATTTTATAAAAATAAAAAAAAATCAAATTTCACCTCCTAAGTACAAATTAGGCTAATCCAAATTTTATTTGATGATCAAATGAACAAAAAACGCAATTAAAGTCCCAAATCACACTGTGCAAGTTTTATTGCTAAGCTGATTAGTTTCAGGGAGAGAGAGAGACGAGGGGAACAGCAACGTTTCTTTTCCCCCTGTCTTTCTCTCCTAATAAACTAATCAGCTTAACAATAAGACTTGCATAGTGCAAATAGGGACTTAAACTACATACACGCAAAGAAAAAATATGGTTGAGGTAACCATAATCAAACAGCAACATACTATGATTGAATTATATGGTTGCAGTCAAATCATATTATTATCATATCTGAGTTAATTATAATATTATATGAGTTAATTATATTATAATCTTAGTATTATAAATATGACAACACTGTTGTTAGATGTGACTAAAATATAATTGAGACTCACCATACCATGTTCTAATATTATATTAATATTTTTAAATACGACCACAGTATTATTTAATATAATAATACTATTTTGTTTTTTAATCATATATTTATTCTAGAAACAGCTGTGCGTTAAATTCGAAATAAAAATAAATTAATATTATTGAAATAAATTGTATATATAGAAATGTATACTTACACGACATACAGTCATGTCTGTATAAAAAGATACACAAATGTTTATATATTTTTATTGATCTACCCTTTTTTTATACTTTATTTATTTATTCATTTATTTAACACTACCGATAGCTTAGAAACGAAAGACTGAACTGACAGATGTTTCCGAAAAAGATTTTTTTTAAACTTAACATAGTATGTTTAATCAGAAATAATTTTTAGTCAGGCTTAAGTTCAGTAATTTCAATTCTTTTTATTGAATAAAATATTTTATTAATTAATGTGAATTTCTAAAGAAGAAAAGAAAAATTAAATTAGACTTTTAATCTGGGGGAAATACCGATATTTTTCTGTGCAGCAACGCACTTCATCAGCACCCTAGTCTATCTACTTGGGTAGAGATTGTTATTAACATCAGCTATTTAACGTAAATTCTAATGAAACGGAATGTGAGAAATGATTGTTGTGTACAATTATTGATTTACCTTTGGTAAATACATATGTAAGTATCACTATTTATTTCCCCTGTTTTTCCATTTTTTAATTTTTCTATTTAGGTAAGCAGGAAGTTATATTACTCTACCTACGTATGTTTAACTATTCTTGCTTATCTTTTACGATCATCACATTAATTATTTTTACTTATTCGATGTACTGTCGGTACATGCATATAAGTATTATAGTAGTGGATATTATGTTACTTTTGTTGTTGCATTCTCCCGTTTATTTGGTTTTCGGGCATTAGTGATTGCCAAGTGAACAGTGACTGCCAAGTGAACATATTTTGGTCACGTGCACATGATGAATTGAGATATTTTTAGATTTTTAATTGAACTATAGTAAATTTTTAATCAGAAATAATTTTTAGTGAGGCTGAAGTTCAGTAATTTCAATTCTTTTTATTGAATGAAATATTTTATTAATTAATGTGAGTTTCTAAAGAAGAGAAGAAAAATTAAATTAGACTTTTAAATTTTTTAAATTATTTCTGATTAAAAATTCACTATAGTTCAATTAAAAATCTAAAAATGTCTTAACATAGTATGGTTTTGGAAAACATTATATTGTTATTTACATTATATTATTTTTAAATAATAATACAAATTATGTTGTAGTCATAAATTTTTAACAAAACTATATTGTTAAACTCTAACCATATCACACTTTTTTATGGATGTGATAATGTAATTATTAAATTCAAACATTACTCTGTTTATCGTAATGAAATAAATGTTTAAAATAGCAATAACTGGTTTTCAACGACCACACATTTGTTTCATAGAACATAATATTGTTTTCTCAACCATTCTACAACCATATCTTTTCTTTGCGTGTACGCTTAAATAAAATCCGATTTTCCCTACACTTTGAAAAAATTTGCCCTGAAAAAATCCCCGCGGATTTTTTCCATTAAAATAGAAGAAAACCATTAGTTATAAAGAATATATGTTAGGTTTTGCTAAAAAAATAAGCAAAAAAGTAAAAAAATAATACTTACATATGAACTTTTAATTAAATTCGATTAGAGCAACATAAGGTTTTTGTTTTTAAAATTAATATGAATAGTTCTTTCAAATAAAATTTTAAAGGATGAATTCAAGTCATCTTTCAATATTGAATAATATTTTAGAAAAAGCATATACCAAGGTGAATATATGTACCAGGTGGTGCCAAGTTTACAGCTGCTTTTTTTTAGGAAGTTTAGCTTGTTAAATTTCAATGCAATAAAATTTGTAGGAAGTTTGATTTCTAATTTTTCATTAGAATAAAGTCCTAGGCAGACACTACTTGATATATAAATTCGCCTTGGCATATACCTACATACATATTAGTGTCGTCAACTTTTTAAACCGCAAAAAACTCTTAAAATATATTCTTAAGCGATATTAACGAAAATAATATTTTTGAACGGTTTTGAAATAGAAAATATTACAAAAAAAAGTTATGTTTGCATTTGGTGCATAAATAATACGACATGATGAAAAAATCAATACATTATTAAGAATATAAAAATTCTGTCCGATTTTCCCGACGCTTCTATTTTAGTATCAAAAATACCTACATGTAGGGATTTTCCCCTACTTCTGGCAACACTGCTTTGGTGCCATATCCACAGGATAATATTTGATTTTTTTTATTAATTTATTTTGTTTAATGTTGTTTTTGTATAAGTGTAGATTTGGCACCTAGTACCTATCATAATTGTTTAATCGCTCAATTGCATCGTATGGCAGTGAGAATAACATAAAGCTGCTACCATCTCTTTAATTTGCTATCAACATTTTGGGTGACTTAATATGAGACACTCTTGATTCTATTATCTTCAGTTTGATTATTACCATTGAAAGCCGAGTATTGAAAAGTAAAGTGTGAAAAAACGGGAGTGAAAAAACCAACAGAAATAAGGAAAAGTTAATTTAATATTTATCATACAGGCAAGAATTAGTTTTGTTAACCTAAAGTGAAACCCAGAAATAATAAAAGTCTGAAAAAAGGTTAAGTGAGTGAAAGAAAAGAAAAAGTAATTGCATATAAAAACTATTCTGGTACTGTTATCAAAAGAAAAATTACCAAGTCTGTCATTAAACATTTCGCTAATTTAAAATCTTTGTATAAATCTTTCTGAATTATAAAAGTGTGTAACATTCCAGAAAGGCGAATTTATATTTTTTTAAATTAATTTTCTTGTTACCCGTTATATACCACATACAAACATATATATATATATATATATGTATGTAATAGAATTTCTCATATTCCTCTTTTCACTTTGTTCTTTTTTTTTTTTTAGAAAAAGTTAAATCATTGTTTTGTGACCTACAAGTGCAAATTAACATACAAATTCTATTCTTATTTTGTTTATGTTAACAACATTTTTATTTTTGCATATGTCTTTTTGAAAGTTTATCACTGTTAAACTCAACAACATGTATATTTGTGATAAGTGTTTATAAACATCTATACGGCATCCTCTCAGCAACAAAGATCTTTGAACGATTGAGCGAAGCTGGATAAAGTGAGTTGTTTTTTTATTATTATATATTGTAAATATTTTACAAGCTTTCCCAGCAAAAAAAATTTAAGATTTTGTAATGGGTAGTACTCTTTTAATGGTTTACAAAGTAATGAGTGGTACTTATTTATTTAATTTTTTATGTGTATAATAATGACTGTCTTGTAATGAATAAAATAACAACTTATTTATATCATTACATGAAGGTACTTATTGTAGTACTTCCTAGTTAATCCTGAAATCTATCTAAAAAATATTTATTGATCGTGAAAGTCAGCTTCGAAAACATTAAAATAACTTTGGTTTACTACAATATTTATTTCAAAATCTAAGTATTTTCGCATATTATTCAATATACGTATTCATATATTTGCTTTGTAAAATTATGATTTTTAACAATCCCAAAAAACGTTCAAACTTTATAATTATGTTACAAAATTCTATTTGTTTATAATTTTTGGCTATTTTATAAAATTTTCATTTTTGTGAGCATAAAATAACCCATTATATTTTAAATACTTTTAGGCAATCAGTAATCTATTAACTTTTGGATATTTGTAGGCAAAAAGTATAGGGTACCGCATACTTTTTGAACTTCTCATACAAAAATAATGGCTTATTCAGTCAAATTGTAAGTACTCACGACTAGAGAGTACATACACTTTTTTGCATTCTAGTAGGCAAACTTTTTTGCTGGGTTGTTTTGATTATTCATATCTATATAATTAATAGGCGAACATGTTTTTTGTAATCCCTTTTACGCTGGTACCACCGCACCGATTTTAAAAAGATTTATATGGTTTTAAAGGATTTTCTTTACAGATGTGCAGAATCTATATTTTATTGAAATCGGTTTAGTATTTTGGGAGCTATAACCGTTTAAAGTTGCTACTACTACGTGCACACATATTACACACGCATTTATTAGCTTACAAGTAAAAAAGAACCAAAACATGAGTTTGTGTGGGTGTTTGTAGTATTTCTCTTGATCTAACAATTTTTTTCTCTTATTTGTTGTTGTATGAAAGCCATAATACTTAAAGGAAGAGAGTTTAATAAATTGAATTAGGTTGGTTGAAGGGATTTTGTTTATGTTTTTTTAATTTCATGTATTATTTAATTATGCTTGCATATGTATGTAAGTTTGTGGCTGTGTTTTAATGAATTTTTTTATGACGTTTAGATAAATTTTCTTTGAATCTTAAATTATTTACATTTTGTTTCTATAATACGGACGAGTGTGTCGTCCGTTTGGTATATCTAGTTTATTATTGACCAGCTAAAATAATGATTTAATTATTATTCATATATGTACATTAGGGTGGCCGTTATTTTTTTTTATTGCTTTTACTCTCACCCACCAAATCGGTTAAGTTTTATTAAAAAAAAAAATACAAAAAAATTTCATACCGATAAGTTGTTTTTTAGGGGGTGCGTTCGGCCCTCCAGCCCATATATTTTTTTTGTTTAGTTTTATTTTGACTATATGTATATCTATGAAATAATTTAATATATGTAAGCTCTTATTGTACATACATTCTTAAAATAAAAAATTTCCATATAAATATAATTTTGTTACATAAAATTGTTGGTATTTTGTTGGTTATTTTCCTCATTATTTTCTAAAATATTAATTTTAGCCAAAAACTTTCTTTAAGATTAATGTTGTTGACTTAAAGAGCTAAAATATTGCCATATATCATATTCTTGTAAAATGATTTTTTTAAAAGATAGCCATTTGGAAAAAATTACATTGAAAAATGTGCTTGAAGGCCAACTTTGAGGGCCGGACGCACCCCCAAAAACGCAACTTATCGGTATGAATTTTTTTTTGTATATTTTTTTACATAAGACTGAACCGATTTGGGGGGTGAGAGAAAAAAAAAATCAAGAAAAAAGTCTCCATACAATTAACGGCCACTCTAATGTATGTATATAAATTTCTTTATATTATTTAATTTCAATTAATGCATGCAATAATTTTATTTTTATTTTGGCTGGATAGCCTGTAAATATATGTATGTACATATTAATCACATTTTTTTTTGTTTATTTGCATACATATATTTTCGAGCATTAATATATTTTACTCCAAATTTTTTTTTTACATATTTTCAAATAAGTTAATGTATCGAGTCATTTTTATACATGTGTGATTAACTGCCAGTTCATAGAAGCCATGTGATAATTTTCGTCTGACAAAGCACTCAAAATTTGCTTTTATTTTCATTATAAATAGACAGCCGAGAGTTTTTACATGGCTTACATAAACTGGCAGTAAGTTTTTTTTTTAGTAAATATGCTTGTCTTAATTAATCCTTAAACTGGTTGTTTGTTCGACCCAGGAAGTAAAAGTGAAGTAAACCTTTTGGGATCATAAAATATTAAAATTTAAAGGAATAATTTTATCTTATGATCATGGTAGTATGGGCTGTTTTGGTTACATACTATCTAGTAAACATCAATTAATAATTTAACCGTGATTTAAATATATGAAATTGGCACATTTCGTTAAATATTTTGGCTGAGCACGTATAATTAAAATATAATTTATAATTTGACATGATGGCAATCGGGTTGGAGAAGATTGTGAATCCACCCAAATTTCGGCGAGTTATAAGACCTTTGAAAAAGCGTGCGCTCTTCAACACTCGCCATTCATTCGAAATTTAGAATTATGAATATGTTGTTCCGCTCTGCTAGTGATTGTAAGATTATTTACAATTGTCTTTTATGGAAATTATCACATGTAATTTTACTCAATATATGAACTTCTACCTAATCGAAGAAAAAAAATAATAATTAAAAATTTTATGGGAGTGATCACGACCACTTTTTAAGGTGATAGTTTAAAGTCTTGCATAGGTGCAATGTGCATGCAAGGTTTCACTGTAATTGCTTGAGTTAAAGGCTGTATATTAAGTTTTTAAGTCTGAGCAATGTTAGCGTGCCTCCACCTTTTGGTAAACATTTTTTGATTTCAAGATTTTATAGTTGGTTTCTCACCTAGACCTACCTACTTGTGAACCAAATTTAAGCTCATTAGCGCAACTTTTAATTTTTATAGGCGGGGCTTCGCCCCTCTGGCTAAAATTTCCTGGTTTTCAGATTTCTCTAGTTGGTTCCTCAATTAGACCAACTAGATATTGTATCGAAGTTCAGCTTATTAGCGCAACTTTTAATTTTGAATTTTTATGGGAGTAATCCTGCCCACTTTTTCAAACTCTGAATGTTTTTCGGTCAGTGCTTATTTTTCGGGTCAAGTTTCGTTGGAAACGGATAATAGTATATTTAAATATGCTGAGGCGTAGTAACGGCCATTTTTTTTAACGAAAATCTATATTCGTGCATTATCGCAACATGTATGGCGAATTGCAATAAAATCGCTTCCGTTAAAAACTTTAGATTTGCTTTTTTCATTCTGAGCTTCATGGGCGAAGCCCTGCCCATTTTCTTGTTAAGTAATCATCTACGTCTACCTTTGTGTCTAGTTTCAGCCCTCTAGCTATAGTGGAAGTGCTTCATCAATTTGATGAGTGTGTCAGTGGTCATTGAGTCAGTGAATAAGTGAGTCAGTGAGTCAGTCATTCAGTCTGTGAGTATAACTTAAAATATGTTTTTGTTGCACCTTCATATCTCAAAAAGCTTTAGTTGTAAAACTTTAAAATTTTGCATAAGAGGTTAAATGAGTTAGTTCTAATAATGGTTTAGATTTCAAAATTTTAAATTTGAGGGGAACAAAGTTATGACCAATGACTTCGTGTAAATATATACACTGAGTGCATAGGCCGGAACTTGTCCTAGATAGTACATTTAACTTTATTTCGCACATTTAAAATTATTGTCATAAACAGTTTTACGCAGTGTTTTAAAGGTGAATAAATAATTTTTAAAATTATCTTTTTCTTTGTGTCCCACCAAATTTTGAAATTGTTAAAAGTGTGCAAAAAAAAAAAAAAAAAAAAAATTAGAATTACTACAATAGTGTTACTTAAAATATATCATACGAAACAATATTTTGTCTTGTTGAATTTTCATTTTGGTGATATTATTTCAGGAAATGGAACAGTTTTTTAGCCTCTTAAATCGGTACATTCGACATTAAGAATATGTTCAAGTATTATTTTGAGAATTCAACAAATTTTGAGCGACTGAGGCTAAAAAATATAACTAATAAGATAAAAATTTTTAAAACATAAAATCTATGGAATGTTCCTTAATTTAATTTAAATAATGAATTATTTTCTTTTATTTAAAGTTAAAGCTTTCGGAGATTCTTTTAAAGTAAATCAGGACCTTTATGCTATGTATAATTATGACAAAGTTTGATAGTATGTATGCTTGTATATCAATATATTTATGTATATACAAATGTTTTTATAAATATAAATGAGCTTAAAAAAAAACGATGTGAAAAAAAAGAGAATGTGAAAAAATTTATGATTAAGCTGTTTTTAAAATTGATGTTGGTGTAAATGGGAGTGGATATGTGTTTTTGCATGTAATTAATATTCATTTAATAAACATAAACATAAAGAAAAGTCATGAAAATGCGAAAATTATTAAAATATTTTGTTTTATTTTTATGTGTTTTTTTTAAATATTGCTTTAATTTTTGTGTTGTTTTAATTCATATATTTTTATTTTTTAATTAAAGTTTAATGTTTTAAAAATAATAATAAGAACGCTGCATGTATAATTATTAAAATGAATTAAAATTTTACTACATACATACATATATTTAATTGAGTGATGAACGTACGTTCATACGTTTCTGATGTATAAAGAATATAGAAAACAAAACTTTTTCTATACTTTTTTTTTTGCGATTTGACAGTATTTTGGTAGCTCTATGTTTAGTAGATGGCTTTCATCAAGTTTAAGTTTTTCATAATGGTAGTTATAAATATTTGGTCATGAACGTATGCAAAATAGAAGTTAACTTTGGCTGACAGTAGTGAAATGTAAAAATCTGCGAAATGGAACGGAATATTCAAAAGTGATTACATAATTTGTTTTAAAAGTGTATTAATCTAGGTCTCTATCCACTATATATACAATAAAATATCTCTATTGGTTTTTGTTTGATTGACTTAAGGTAGAATTAGCCGAACGTCCACGTAAGCTAACGAAAAAGCTGATCGTTTTTGTTGATTGAAAACAATGCAAACGCTTACCGAAATTTGCTGTAACGTTGACGATATGTCTCAACCTGTATAAAATAGAATTTCCTAACGTTGTTAAGTGACGTTTGTAAGCAAGTGATGGCACCATTGTAATTTAAATGGAATAGGGGTATTTTGGCTCTGTTTTTTGGTACTTTTGTTAATAATATCTGTGTGAAAAAACATAAATATATAAATAAATATTTGGGAATGTACATATATACATACTTATGTACACAAGTATATACATGCATGTGTATGTATATGTACTTATATATAATAAAGAAATGCATAAATATGTATGAGCATAATATAAATGTGATATGTATTAAAGGATTTAAATGGTATCAAAACTTCTTATTGTGTATGCACACATGTAAAAATTATTTGATGTTGCATACATATCGTTGGTCACAAGTGGAAAGGCCCTAACTCAAATAATTGTAATTTTACAGGGGAAGATAAAA
This sequence comes from Tachina grossa, assembly GCA_949987645.1. Taxonomy (NCBI): domain Eukaryota; kingdom Metazoa; phylum Arthropoda; class Insecta; order Diptera; family Tachinidae; genus Tachina; species Tachina grossa. Next base: position 81,053,649 of record OX465277.1, on the reverse strand, counting down.
ACATAATATTAAACAGCACAACTGCTTTGATATTGCAATAAATTTTTGTGACGAGGTGTACTTGTGTCCATCGATATGTATGTATGTATGAACATATTTATTTGTTATAAATGTATAACAGACAGTATACAGTTTTAGTAGCGTTTACATATTTTAGGTACTTTTTCTTCGCTACATTCACCATTTGAACTTTTTTATTTCCCATCACTGTTTTGTGAACAGCTGTTCCTTTTTAATATTAAAACAACAAAACGAAGTAAAGCATATGAACGTTTTTAAATGTTCTATAAGTGCACCAACGTGCTACCAGTACGGTACGGTGCGGTACAGCAACAGCAACGTTCGGCTAAACAGCCTTTAAGTACGATTTTTTTTTTAATTATTATTCTTTCTTTATTTTTTTGTTCAGCTTTTTGTGAAGAAGACTTGGGAAATTAATAATGAATCATTACACGATCGAACAACGAACAAAGTAAAAAATAACGTGTAATCGAATTTTTTTTCATTCTTCTTATACTTTTTTCTTCTTAATTGATTGCAATAAAGACGTTTTGATGAAAGAGTGCAAACATAACATGTTTTTTGTATTTAAAATAATCAAATATAAAAATGTCGTTAGAAGTAGCTTACTGCCAGTTTATGGAAACCATGTAAAAATTCTCGACTGCCTATTTATATTGCAAACAAAAACAAAGCACTCAAAATTTGTTTTTGTTTTCAATATAAATAGACAGCCGAGAATTTTTACATAGCTTCTATAAACTGGCAGTTAAAAAGAAAATACAAAATTTTCCAGTTTTCAGCCCAATTTCCTCAAGTAAACCAGCTGAGATATTCTTTGAAACCATTCTATTATAAAAAAGTAGGTTTTTTTTTATAGTTATAAACAATAAAATACGATGATTATCAAGATTTTATTTTTCTATGCTGGTTGACCGTTCGGAGGAAATGCCCATACAGTATGTGTATGTACATTAGTGCTGGGAAACTATCGATAGTTTTAAAATATCGAAAATATCGATATCGATATCAATATTATGCAGTTTCGAAAACCCTGAGCTGTTATAAAATTTTTTTAACTGACAGCCCATTTTTTCAAAAAATTTCACCTAAAATAACATTCATAGATATACACATACATATTAAAATAAACATAAGACTATATACTATATACTATAAGCTAACTGTAACCTGATAAAAAATTAGTTATATTTTTCTTTCTCTCTGTAGTGATATCTGAACTAGCGATAGTAGAAAATATCAATAGTATCCCAGCACTAATGTTTTTTTATATTTATATTTATTTTCACAAATTCATTGGATCTCTGAATATATTTTGATGTATATAAACTTCTTTTTGTATGAGTTCACTTACTTGTCTGTGTTTTAAGTTTTTATTTATCAATGCAGCTTGAATTTCATTTTGTCTTCGATTTAATTTTACTAAAATGTTTTTGCATTTTATTTTGGTATAATATCAAGAAACTTGTGTTTTTTCTGCATTTAAATGAAATTTTTTTAAAGTTTTATACAAATTAACATTATGTGTTTTATTATGGAAAAAATACAATAGAAAATCATACACCCAGAAAAAAGATTGGTTGGAAAAAGGTTAGTCCAATAAAATATCATTTGCATTAACTATATTTCAGTTCACGCTATCAATTTTCTGCTAATCCAAAAAAAATCCATGTTCACTGCCATAAGGGCATAATTGTAACAAAGATATGATTGTGACAATACTTACATAAATTGATTGTGTCATGACTAATTAACTGATTGATTAGCACAACCGAATAAAATATTAGGAATTGGATTTTAGTACCAATTTTCGGTATGGGCAACATTTACGTTAAAAAAAAGACTTTCTATTAGTTGTTGCAACTAATTAGAGGTTAGTATAATCATCATAGTTTATAGCAGCAAATTAAAATTAAATACTAAGGTTCGATTGATATTCCCAACCGACTAATCGGTTCGTATTAACAATTGTCTATTATTGTTAAATACTTTCTTTAAATAAGTAAAAAACAAAATACTATCAGCATTATGTATAACGAGAAACTGGCATGAAGTTAACGTAAATGAAGAAATTAAACTAAATTAAAAATATAGTTGTACCAAAAGAAAATTGCAGTCGTTATACCAGAATTCTATTAATTCGATTGGCAACTAGTTCCGGCTTCAATTTTATATGCTGTTGCAACTATTGGGTTAGTGTTACTAATTAAAAATATAGTTGCACTACAACAAAATTGCAGTCGTTATACCAGAATTCTATGATAGTTGCTGCAACCACCAAAATTCAATTGGCAACAAATTCGGTTGTCTCAACGAATCTGTTTTCTTTGCGTACTAGTAAACAGCAATCACTCAGCCTCTAAGGCAATGGTATAACATAAAACTTAACACTTATGTGAAATTTTTATAGTTTTTATTTATTTTTTCAGAAAAAAGCTGTCTAAAAATATCTCAAAATATTATCTTTTTATTGAAACATCGCTACATAAAGCACCAAATTTTTATCTTAATATAGGAAGGCATTAACTAATTATATTTATCAAATTGATTTTTTTCTTCTACATTTTGACAGAAGAACATCTAATATATCGTAAAATGCAAAAACCTCGATATCCAAAAAATCGGTCAAGATAACGATATATATATATCTTTATATATATATATATATATATATATATATATATATATATATATATATATATATATATATATATATATACATATATATATTTATATATACCCAGTAAAAAAAGACACTCCAAAGAAGTCATGAAAATGTAGAGTTTGCAGTCTGGAAGTAGTTCAAATTTCGATCCGATCTAATGATTTTTACATAGGGTTGTCATTGCAAGAAGTTCTCTTTTTTGATGCCTAGTCACCGAATTAGAAGCGATTTTAAGAAAAAATTTCCCTTTTTGTGTTCTATGGTAATATTTTCATCTTGGAAAAACTTTAAAAAGTAACATATTTTAACAGTTCGTTTTTTTATACGAATTTAAACGCGAAACAGTGTTTTCATGTAAATTTAAGCAAATAACTTCTAAATTTTAGGCCAAAATTAGTTCATAAATGTCTTTCAAAAAATCGATTTTTTGAAAATTTTGGTGAGTATTTACTAAAACTATGGAAAAACTACAAGGTTTTGTGTGATTAAAATAAACTTTTACTTGGTTTTCTGCTAACTATCGGCAAATTAAAAATATCAATTTTTTGGAAGCAATGAAAATGTGGTTCCTTCAGAATGACTTCCATTTTTTTTACTGGGTATATATATATATATATATATATATATATATATATATATATATATATTGTGACGAACAAAGTCGCTAGTTCGTTTTGGCCCACAACGTTTGGTTGGTTTACCTTATAATATTATACTTACTTTGCCTCGGTACAAATTATTATTTAATTGTCATTAATTACTAATTTATTGTTTTCTTATTACAAAAGTATTCATTATATTTAAGAGTTATGTGTGGAATATTTGTATTTTCCTTTGATATTGATATAAAATTTTAAATATCTGTTTAAATTGAACGGAAATGTCGACATCACATACTGCACAAATACACAACGCTGAGTATACTACCATGCATGATAAATATGTAATCGTCATCAGATGGTAAGACATATGGAGTATGTAATACAGTCGTTTGTGTGGTTGTGTACTTGTGTGTGTTGTCTGGCACAACCCTCTAGTCAACCTAGAACCATATGTCTCTATGTCAATACTCTTTCTCCAGTGACAATTGCACTAGTTAAAATGTCGACAACTTTCCTTTTATGCGCGAGTACAGATACGTTAGAGACGACAGTTCTAGTGTATTTCTGGTGATATTGTGAATGAACGCATCAATAGTTTGTTTTTCTTTTTTATTATGTTGTGTAATAATATTAAATAAATATACTATGACGAGGGTCACTAAAATCTACGAGTGAATCTTCGGTTCAAATATCTCCATATGGTCGTAAAAGAACTACCTTCTCAATAGTGCTAGAGTCTACTGACAGATTTTGAATGACAACCCTATGTTATTTGTCAATAGGCATTTGCATTGGCTGGGGTATACCTAGTCAGTAGCACTATTGACAATGTCACTAGAAAATCACTATAACTTTACTATTGACAACGAGAGAGGATATATCGATATTGTGGACTAGAGCCCTTAAAATTTACTAGTGAATATTTGGTGCCAATGTCTCCATGTGGTCCCGAAAGAACTACTAAGTCAGTAGTGCTATAGTCTAGTGGTGGATTTTCAATGACAAGCTAATGTTAAATGTCAATAGATGATACCATTGGTTGGGGTACACCTGGTCAGTAGTGCTACTGACAACGTCACTAGTAAATCACCATAATTTCACTATTCGCACTTTCTGCAGGGAAGTATAAAAGGGCGAGCATTCATTGTATCGATGATTAGTTGGTTGGCAGCAAGCGCTGGCAAAAGAGGTAATAATAGAGATAGGACACTGCTCTACTATTAAAGCTTTCTGTTAGCAAATTTGAGCAACCTACTAGGATATTAAGTTCCCTTTTTTTATTGTATTTTTATTTATAAGTGGGAGAGGCTGCCTTTGGGAATTAGGACACTTTTTTCCAAAGGGTGAATCAATACACTTATAAATACAAATTGAGCTATTTAGAATAATCGTATTTTTGTTTCTCTTTTCACGAGTAGAAAACACCCTTGGGAATTAGGACACTTTTTTCTAAAGGCTAATCTACTTCGAGAATATAGAGAGGTAAATCTGAAGAGAACGCTTGCGGGATTTTTGAGAATAACGTACTCGCGTGTTTTTTAATCTTATTTAAAATTTTAGTTGCTTATTTCCTTTTTTTTTACTTATGTCATATTGTTACGCGATTTGGTAGCTACAATTTATTTTCCTTTTTTTTTATTAAATAAAGAAACATTGTTTTTTTTATTAAACGAACCTGGTGTACTTGTTTCATTTTGTCCTAGTAACCAAGAGAAGCTACGTTACATCTTTCATTTAATATACACGAATCTGGACTCCGCTGAGCCTACCCTAGCCACCAGCGAATTCGTGTCGTTACAATATATATATATATAATTCCTTTAGCTCATAGTTATAAGCTTTTAAATATCACTTTTCTTTCATTATTTTTAATACCTCCTAAAAAGATTTATAGTAAAAAGTTGGCTTGCGTCTTTGAATTTTATTTGTAAGAGTGAAGTCTGCAATTCATATCATATTACTTTTTCTTAAAAAAGATTTTGTAAATTTAATACATATTAATATTAACATACTAAATTATATTTATTTGAGGTTAAGTCTTTTATGTACTCGCATTAAAAAAAAACAAATTTTCACTTATCTATCTTAAGGCCACACTACAATATGTACAATCTGGCTTAAGCTTATGTGACAACTTAACGAAAAGCCTGTCAAATGCTCAAGCAATTAAGATATTTTTTAAGGAGCTATAATGTACTTAATAGTGTTTTCACACTGAAAGTTAAAACCTTGCTTTAACGTTAAAACCAAAAACAGTTGTTTTTGCATTCACACTGTACTGTTTGTTAAATTCAGGTTTTTACTCATAGACTGTCTAATAATTTTGCTCAAAAATAAAATAAATCTCCTGTAGATATGCGCGTATTTATTGTTGTATTTTTGTTGTACAAACTGTACAACAACTGTTTTTGTTTGTATGAAAAACTCGGAAATTTTACAATGGGCATGTGTCAAACGGTAGAAAAGTACTATGGTAAAAAAATATTTGCCTGTGGGGAAAAAATTTCACTTTTATACTGTGCCAAATTATATCTGTTTCGACAATGTAAAATTTTGACAAATTCGCTTTAGCATAGAAATAAACTGATGAAAAAATTGCTGCGGCGGCGAAGCAAAACCTTTGACTACAAGCCGCCGGATACCAAAAAAAAAGTTTAAAAAGACATTTTTATATAAAACAATATTCTTGTAGTAAAAAATTATATAATATTGTATGAATGATGCACCATTTTTCACATTTTACAATTAATAATGATTTTTTCACAGTCTAATTGAGGATTGCGTTGGCTGAAGTAGTTAGCACGTTGACTACAAAACTGAAGATCCTGGGTTCAATTCCTGTATCCGACAGTCATTCAAATAACAACACCACGCATTTTTCTGATGTGCATTAGAGTCCCTTTGCATCAGCTGTTTTAGGAAAGTTCAAATGATGAAGGCATAGTCACTGGTCACTGAACTATACCTAATTCAGCAGATGCTAATCCTAATGTTACATCAGAGCGCCCTCCCTCGTCGGTATTGCGTAGCGAAATACTCGGCGAAGTAAAATAACCAATAAAATGGCTACTAAACACAGCTTCAATACGCCTCATTTAACACCAGAAGGCGCTGCAACACTGCATTATTAAAAAGCGTGCAAAAAACAGTTGTAAAAAGGATGAAGCTTTCTTCTATCTCTTCCTTCACCACCTGTCTTCTATCACTATCCCTTTCCTAAAGAAAGTAACATCTAGTAATAGTAGTAGGCATTAATTGCCTGAGTGTTACTTGTCTTTATTAAAAAAAAAATTGTTTTTGGTGGTGGTAAATTTTACCCTCTCCTATATATTTTTTTAATTTACTCTCTTCAGTTGAGTGCTATCAATTTTATTCTCTTTGTATCTTCTCATAATCCTATTACTAGTGTTCAGTTATGTTTTGATCGTCGTATGTATCATACAAGCAGATATTTATACGTGCAGGTATAAAAATTACCACTCCTCCGGGCATACGTTTTTTTTATTATATATATATATATATATATATATATATATATATATATATATATATATATATATATATATATATATATATATATATATATATATATATATATATATATATAATTTATAATTTTTCTTTGTTTTCTTTTTTACTATTAATGATATAAATTTGCCTGTGAAAAAAATGCCTTTATTGTTTTTTTAATACGTTTTTTTAAAAGTTATGTTTGTTCCTTTTTTTAGTTTTAAGAAAGGTGAATATGAAATAAAATCCTTGTTTTGTTTAACTAGAAGTTAGATTTCTTTATTTTATTACTTTATTCATTTAAAAATGTGTCATCGAATTCCAAATAAAAGCAAATAAATCCAAAAAATCTTTTTTTGCAAAATTTTCTAAAAATTAAAAATGGGTAAAATTTACCACCACCACAGTATGTACGCCAAAATATTTCACCTCAGTAGTTAAAGGTTAAGTTTTACCATATTCCTAAAAACTTACTTTTAAAATGTATTCTTCCAACGGTAACGCTTTATATATAGGGTAGCAAGTGTGGATGTTGTTTACTAACTTGTGTCATGACGTATGAGTAATTAATTGGCAATGAATTCAATAATATCAAACCATTGTTGTTAAAAACTGTTGCATATCTTAGGGTGCATTTTAACTCACAGCGAATGTGTAATATATTGAAATAATATATTAATCATACGTATTGCACACAAAAAGTGATTCTGATGCAGGGTATACACCTTGAGTTGTAGTACAGTTTTTAAGATACACGTTACTACAAATCGTACTAATTCATTTGAAAGAAGAAATTTAAAGGTAATACATGCGCTGATAAATGAATAATGTGAAGGATTTATTAATAACAAATGAACTGCAGATAAAAATAATAAAAAAATAATGCAAAAAGAAAAGGGACATTTTCTATAGAATGGTTATAATAATGTTTTATCTTCTTTTTTTTTTTAATAAAATATCCGCTACATCAAGCTAAATTTAAAATTGAGTCCTCATAAAACTAATTTTGCTGTACAACAGCATGATACACAATACTTATTATCGTACTTATCGAAGCTCCGCCCACAAAAATCAAAAATTTTTTCATACTACAAAGTATACTTCATAAGTACGACAGCATGATACACGTTACTAATTTCATACTTGTACGATTTATCGTACGATTTGTAATATCGTGTATACTCGTCATGAAGGAATTAAATTTTTATTTCTTCCAAATAATCGATATTTTAAAGTTGCCTTTAGTTACCAGAAGAAAAAGTAGAAGTTTATTTTAGTTACACAAAACCTTGTAATTCATACAAAATGTATGAATCATGTATTACAAGTAATCAATCAATTAAAAAAAAAGTTTGGTTTAAATTGAAAAATTCTGAAAGACAAAGAACATGTTTGAAGCTTTGTATTATTTAATAAAAGAATATAATACAGCTGGGTAAATTCAACATTCCTAGATACATACACTTCAGAGTTTCTCAAATAAAATGCATCTTTATTGTAAATAACAAAACAAAAGGCTGATGCAACCGACTACAATTTTTGGTAAAAATCAATGTAAATAATTTAGACTAATTTTTGTAAGAGATCATGTTGAAACTATAGATTTTCAATCTATTGTGTTTGTTTTATTATTACTTGTTTTGTTTGTCGCTGTTAAATTGCTAAAATGATTTATTTTCATTTTAATAAAAAACATTGCTTTACTCGAGAATACATTTTATGTAAATTACTCTTCCGGTTTCACGTACAACCAAAGGGTTTATGGTATATTAATTACACAAAATTACTTAACTTCATTATGATAGATCAAGAAAAATAATTCCAACAAAACACTTAATTAAACTTGCACATTAGTACAGTAAGTGTAGATTTCAAAAGAAGGCAAAAAACGTTAAATTACATCGGTTAGAGAGATTCAGCATTTCTGCATCATTATGGACTACATCAGTAAATCAAAGTGGATTTATGAAATGTATTACCAGAAAACAATAAGTTGCAGAAAATAATATTCTTTACAAGCATCAGCATGAATTTTAGTTACTTTAGCAGGAGAAAAAAAAACATAAAATTTAAAATTCATCGAAATTTTATTTGATATTGAAAACACAATAATATCCTTTTATATATTTTTTATAATAAACTTTTACTTACTTTTAATTTTTTTTTTAAATTGTGTTATTTTTTGTACAATTTTCAATATACATATGAGCTGCCACTAAAAATTAAAAAGTAATTAGCATATATTATACATTCAAAAGGCATTAATTTTTTTGACTGACTAAAAACTTATTAGGCTGAACACACTAAGGTCCGTTATTATAAGTTGTCGTTAGTTAAAGGTAGGATTCTATTTGACAGATAAACTCGTTTTCATTATTACAACTTCACTTTAACTAAAAGTGAGCGATAAGTTAAAGACAATTTCATCCTATCTGTAACTTTTATCGTGATGTGTAGTAATTTGAACACATTTTCATCAGTTGCCACACGTTCTACTTTATAAATTACATCCAAATTTATTTGGTCAAAATATGGCATAAAACAAAAACAATACAACACAAAACACATAATAGTAAAAAAAAAAAAAAAAAATGAAAAAAAAGAACGTGAAATGCGCATAGGATCCAGCTAAGCCCCCCAATAATCAATTTGAATGTATTTTTAATAAAAAAAATATTTTACTTAATAAGTAAAATATTAATTTGGGCTTATTAGTGCGTTTAAAAATTTTAAACTTAAATTGTAACAATTCCCATAAACAACACTAATTATTAACTTGACTGCACCCGTTCAAAAAAATACTTGTGTGGCAACACTCTGTTCTTAAACAGCTGTTGTTGTTATTTACATTTATTTTCTTTTACATACTCTTACGACTACAATTTGAAGCTGAAAAAAAGTCAGCCAATGTAGTAATGGTAAAGTAAGAAAATAAAAAACATGTTGATTATTGAGTTCTTGTTTCAACTTTGTTATTTGTTATTGAGCTTCTCATTTGTTAAAATGAAAGTTTATAATATAATAACTCTAGTTGTTCTAAGAAGCTTTGGGTAAAAGTTCCTTGATAATAATCGATGGGAAAATCAATAATCAATTTCAATGTATTTAAAAAAAAAAAAAAATATTTTACTTAATAAGTAAAATATTAATTTGGGATTATTAGTGCATTTAAAAATTTGAAAAAACAAAATAATTGACAAAAATGGTTTCACTATGTTTGTAATTTAGCAAATAAGCAAAAGCAAGTGGCCACCAAGTATTTTTAACAAACAATATCCACAGTATCCACATAAATGTTGCCACCAAACAGTTGTAATAATGGATAATTTTAAAAGTCACTTTATTGTTCAGTTTTGCTAAAGTTAAGATCAACCGTTCGGAACTTTATCATCAGGTCATAATAATGGCCCTAAATAAATTAAAAAAGATGCATACATATCGAGCTTTATTTTCTATTTACTAGTAAGCGACAAAATTAAAATTTTTTAGGAGAAGGTATTTTTTTAAATATTCAAATATTCAAATATTCAAATATGTCACTTTATTGTTCAGTTTTGCTAAAGTTAAGATCAACCGTTCGGAACTTTATCGTCAAGTCATAATAATGGCCCTAAATACATTAAAAAAGATGCATACATATCGAGCTTTATTTTCTATTTACTAGTAAGCGACAAAATTAAAATTTTTTAGGAGAAGGTTTTTTTTTTTAATATTCAAATATGTTTTTGTATGTAAATTGTCACTTAAGCTATGTACAGACGATTGTCAGATCTTACAATATTGTCAGATCTGGCAATGTGCTGACAATGTACTGGCAATCGAAAATTGCCAGCACAATATTCCTTGTCAGTTCACACGGTTGTCAGAAAATCTTACAATTTATTGCCAGATGGTTGTATGACAATAAATTCATCTGACAAAATCGTCAGTAGAAAAATTGTCAGTTCACACGGTTGTCATATGCACAAATTGATAGATCTGTAGTTATGCGTTGTCAGACTTAAAGCATTTATTAGAAATTGTTAAATATTTATCGTTTGTGTTTGTATTAATTGTAAAAAGTGAAAGTATAAATTATTATGGACCATTAAGAAGCAATTGCAATGATTTTGTCTGCATATATTTTATTATACATTTTTTCTTTTAAATCAAACGTGTGCAGTATTGTCCATAGAAAGAATTCTCTTACAATGACGCCATTGTCAGATGCATAAACTTTGCACATCTGACAATATTAAAATATCTGACAAATATCTGGCAATAATTTTACAATGTGTTCACTCGATTGTAAGATGTCTGACAATTTGTTGTCAACTGCTAGTCTTGCAATGGACTGACAATGCTTTTTTTTGGCAACGACGTTTGACAAAAATTGTCAGTTCACACGGTTGTAAGAAATTTTGGGCACATTTTACTGGCAATATTGTAAGATCTGACAACCGTCTGTACATAGCTTTACGATGAAAATTTACAGCCCGTATCTTAAAATTTATCAAAAATTTTTTTTATTTTGATAACTTTTAATTATGGGTTGGCCCATAGAATTTTAATTTCAAGAAAAAAGTATATTTTCGATAACATGTCACTTGTGATAAAATCGAAAATAAGGCTCGATATAGGTTTTTGAAATAAAATTTCAGTTTAATTTAAATATTTGCTAAAAACATGAAAAAAATATCCAACATTATATGTTTTACATATGTATGTGTGTCCCTATTTTTGGTTTGCTTTTGGCTTGTCCTTTTATGAAGCGATTAAATTATCGTTTATGGGAAAATGTTGTCAAATAGTTTAAGTTACAAAAAAAAAAGGAATAATAAATTTATAAATATAATAGATGTCAGTAAGCTGTTACACTTCCGATTCGTATAGATAAGTATCTACAATCATATGTTTTTGAGTGTTTGTGTATTGTGTGTGAGGAATTTTTTCAAAGCAGTAACAATTCACTTGACTAGCAACATTTAAGCACTGGGTTAGATTCATAAATTTTTATTTAATGTTATGAGTACACAGAAAAAAAACTGCCTCATAGAATCAATAAGATTTTTTCTATGAAACGTTTTTAGGCTAAGGAGTATCCCAGCAGAAAGAAGCGAAGATTTTTTCATAGAGATTCCTTATTGTTTTTATGTGGTAAATCTTATTAATTTTTATCAAGAAGAAAACCACATAAAATCAAGAAGAAATCTTATTATTCCCAACTTTTTTTTACTCAATTTCCGTTGTTTTTGGCACCAAAAAAACAATCCATAGAGAAAAACTTCTTGATTCTATTTGGTTTTCTTATAAATTGTAAACTATATGGATTTCTTATTGATTTTATTAGGTTGCCTTATTGATTTTTTAATAAGGAAATCTTCTTGATTTTATTAGGCTATCTTATTGATTTTTTCAATAAGGTTTTCTTATTGAATTTATTAGTTTCCTATATGATTATGTGTAAAGCATCTTATTGATTTTTTTAATAAGGAAATCTTCTTGATTTTATTAGGTTTCTTGTTATTTCATTTCTATAAATAGACACAGACAATTTTTTTTCATGATCTTTTTAGTTTTTGTATAAGCATGTTTGCAAAATTATTTCAATGGTTATTCAGACTGTTTGTTTGCATATTGGTTAGAGTGTTTGTCTATCAGTCAGAAGTTTTCTGGTTCAATACTTGTCTCCTTTCAAGTAATAATATGTATGTATGGTGAGTTAATTAATTAAGAATACAATATAATATGTATGTATCTATGTAAGTATGTATAGTATGTATATTATAAATAAATAACATCTACATATACTACATATACTACATACATATACTACATACATACATAAGTATATGGTATAGAATTTAAATGAAAATACATAAGCAAAGCACAAAGAATAAAGAAAGATATATTTTTTTATTTTATGAGGTCGCCTCATAAAATCAAGAAGAAAACCTTATTAAAAAAAAATCAATAAGATAACCTCATAAAAACTACAAGATTTCTTTTTGATTTTTTCAAAAAGGTTTTCTCTATGAAATTAATAAGATTTCCCTATTGAAAAAAAAACCATAGAGATTTCCTATTAATTTTGTTCTATTTTATGAGTATTATTTTGAATTAATACATTAACATAACATGTTAAATATAAACATGAATTTATTTTATGTCGTTTTAACATTGCTATGAAAAATTATAAATTTACTGCTTTTTCGATAAAAAAATACTACTTTGGAAAGGGTTTACAAAAAAAACCGGGTGAATATATATTTTATATACCCGTTAAAAGTCCGAAATAATTTTTATAAATAAGCTCTTTAATAATCTGAGCAACAAAAAGGGTTTTTCTAATTTAAATATATTTTTTTTGTGATTTTTTTTTTGTTTTTAGAAATAAATAAATATTTATTACAAATAAGAAAACAATAAGATATATGTTTCCAAGCCTGGAATATAAAGTTTTTTATTTTTATTATAAAAAAAGCAACTAAGTAAAGATAGAAAGGTTAGGAAGGTCCATAATCAATAGTTATAGCTCTCACACATCTCGTCAAAAAGTAAATTTCTGATCAGTCAAAACCTCGAATTGATGACTCATGCTCCGTGCAGTCATGGTTTGGCACCCAATGACTTTTTTTCTTCCTGAATAACAAAGGTTAACTGCATGGTCAACTACCCAGAAAAAAAATGGTGCTTCGCTGGAAGCACCTCTTTTTTGCTCGTACCCGATGCATGAAATTTTGCATGATTTTTATATGGAATTCCTCGCGTAGAAGGTCTGCCACGTCGATCTAAAATGTGATTCTTTCATGCCTGCCGGAGTGACCTGATTTCAGCAAAAATATTCATCTACCTGGAAGCATGTCTTTTTCGTATGTATATAATTAAAAAATATGCTCTTAATTTTTTTTACTTTTTGTTCGCGTGTTGAATCAAGAGTCGATCCCAGGATTTCCGTATGTTAGGCAGGAACGCTACCCACTAAACTACCGAAGCACATATTTATTTTTGTACACAATTCAATTAAAAAATAAAAAGTCAAAACTCGAAGTAAGAATTTCATTCGCATCCAAATTTGTATACAGGTAAACGAGAGAAGATGAGCTATAAAAAACTTTGAGAGTTTGAATATAAACAGCCGACTGACTTTGTAGTGTTTGTGTTAAATTTCGGCATTCGCTTACGTTATTGCATCCTCATACGGCAGATGAGATGTACTGTGAGCTTTTCCGCACTTCCGAAGCGCTTATTTTTGTGTTATATTAAACAACACCTTCCGAGATGTTTTTATGTACGGGATATAAGAAACTACAATACAAAAAACACATAAAAAAACAGAAAAAGAAGCTATAAAAATGCAAAAGAGACTTTTATTAATAAAGCCCCGTTCAGACTATTATACAAGTATTAATACTTTCATCACATTTTACGACACAGAAATCTAAATACATTCGTTGCGACTGTAAAAAAATCTAACGTAAAATCACATATTGTGTTCAGATCATCACACTTCAAATAAAATGTGTAATACAAGCAGAAAACAAAACAGCTGTTGAATGAAAATGTCTGTGCTATTCATTAATTAGCGGCGGCAAAGCGGTTTCATGTAGGCGGGGACGTGCCGGCACTTGAAAAAATTCAGCAGTTAAAAATATTCTATGTAAATAATAGAAAAAATTTAAGAAAAGATATTACAAAAATGTTTAAAAATTACGCCAACGAAATATACTTCCATACGATTCACTAATTCAAAAATTTGAGCCAATATGCGTATGACAAAACATTCCATTAATGACGACACGCTGTCGGCGGCGAAACAGTTGACCTGGAAATTTGGTTTGTATGAAAATGCAACCCTGATTTAATGAAATGTATTATCGTTTAGAAAATTTTCTAAAAATGAAAAAGTCTTATGGGATGTCAAAATTCTTATCGTATTATTTGCCACTTTGATGACATTTTGCGTTCAGACTATCACACTTGCACGTATTATTTGAATTTTTGACAAGTATAAATGCAAAGCGGCTTAAGCAATCGCTTCTAACTTCCTGTTTGTGTTAGACGTTTGAGTTAGAAATATTGGCGTTTTTATAATAGATTAAAGAAAAGTTATACAAGTTTCCTTTAATCTATTATAAAAACGCCATTATTTCTAACTCAAGCGTCTTACAGAAATATTATTATTATCGATTATTTTTTGCTGGGTATTTACGAGCACCGAAGAAGTAGTTGAAGCGTTCAAAAACCATATTTTGGAGGTGTCTCAAGAGGAAGGAAAAACTGCAACGAATGCAAAAGTGTATTGGTCATCAAGAGGAATATTTCGAAAGACAATAAAGCCATTTTAATTTAAAAATGTTTGTTATTATTCACTATTCCCGAAATATAAATAGTAGCCCTCGTTCATGTTATTAACATAGCAATTCGAAAGTATTTTCTTTCATTTCAAATTTTACAGTAAGTCCCCATATTTTTATTATTAAATTGCATAATGTAACTCGTTAAATTCTAGATAAATTGGCTAACGTATGCTATCTTCATGCCATGCTTTTTTTATGCATATGGCCGTTAATAACTAGTTTAAGTATTTTGAAATATTTTCTTCAACGTTTCATATTTAATTTGCTGCCAGCTCATACAGCAAATGTTTTCTATTTGCCTTTTTCTCAGCTATACTTAATATTTCCCCATAAAGTACGCATCAAACTTTTACCCTCATTTTGTCAAACACACTCAAATTTATTTGCAGAAGTCTTTCTCTTTTTATCATTTTAACTAATTTAAATTTTAATTATGGCCGGACGTATTTTGTTTTGTAAAATCTCATTTAAACTCATTAAAAACAAACTCATTTCTATTATACTCGTATAATACCAGATTGTTTGTGATGACATTTTGATAGCGTTGCATGTGAAATAAATACATTTACTCTTTGGTTTCCAAACTTACCATAAGTATAACATTATATTAGGGTGAACCAAAGTATATGACGAGATTAGATTAAAAAAACTAACGTATTTTGTTATTTTGTTTGTCGTTTTAACAAGAAATGGACTCGTTGCGATGCAGTCTAAAGTTGTTTTTAAAAGGAAACCTTTTTATTGCGTAACTTTTGGTTAGAGGCCTTGGATTTTTATTTAACTTCTTTGCTGTAAGATTTTGCTTAAACAAAATTTGCCAACCCTAATATGACACCAGTGCTGTGTGTGACAAAACATTTTAATGAAAATGGAATGCGAAAATTTTTATTTATATTATAAATTAAACAGCAGCAAGCAAATTAAAAAAACATTGACAGACAAATAAAAATGCAGGAAAAAATTAGTTTTATTATTTTGTTTTAGAAATTTTACTAAAACGTATTTTATTAATAACATCTTAAAACAAAATTTGCTGTACATATGTATGATTTCGATATATCTTATGGGATATGTAGCATTTTATCCATATAATATTGGAATTTGAAGTGTTCACTAGTTCCAGTTTCTTAAACAAGCCGTTTTAATAACTTATAAGCGAATTTACATGTTTATATTTTAAATACTTGTGTGACTTTTTTTTTTGTAAAACTCGTTATTTTAAATAGTGATAAATATAGAGAATTGACTAAAGCTAAATTTTACATTTAAACTCAAGATATGTATTGCAAATTTGCACTACTTTCACTGTGATGTAATTATAATGATATTATGAAAGTATTTCCCTTAAAAGGAATTTAATTTACTTAAAATATTTATTTTATAATACGTTTAGAACATGCAAAAATATGTGTTTTTTATTATGGTTTGTGAATTTATTGTCAATTGATGACTTATTTACTTTCAATATAAATAATTTTTATTTTATAATTAAAGTAAAATTTATGCAAAACTTACAGTTTCGAGTTTTACCCCCATATTCAAAAAAATTGACGTGTGCTTGAAGTGGATGTTAAAACAAAATTTCCATACAAAAACGGGTTTAAACGTACACTTGAAACACACGTTATTTTTTTGCATATGGGGGTTAGCCTTTTAAAACTCGATTGTGTAAATAAGCTTAACAAAAAGCCTTTCCTTCCCTTAATGACTTTCTAGATTGACGCAATGAATGTAAGTGAATGAAAGAAGAGTGCACATCGATTATAAGTCGTTTCTTGTGTTTTGTATAAGTTCCTAAGCCTACTTGCTTATTCTATTGGGTTAAAATTTTTATAACCGGCCAACGGATTTTTGCCGACCACCTTTGAATCTTATGAAACTTAGTTGTCTTTTTGTACGTTACTTAACTAAGGAAAATATAAAATTTTGGACTTCCAGCTTCTGTTTTTCCTGAGAAAAACACATATAAGTGGTCCGACATTATTGCTCATATCTTCAAAAGTTATTGAGATGCAAGGTTGAAATTGGTCTCGTTTAATAGGCATTAAGAATAGCTTTAAAACTGCATTTAGCCTAATTTTTTTTTTCTTAATGGTCAAAGATCACTGTCACATGATTTAAAGTTTGGGGAACTATATCTCAAAATATTAAATTTGTAAAATTCTGAAAAAAATATATGTTAATCCTGACAGTCTCTTCTGCATTTTGTGTAAAAAATTTGTTTTAGCTCTTATTAGTTTCTTTTAATGAATTCCCTACTTTTCGAAGCGCCATATTTCGGGAACCACAAAAGCTAGATACCCAAAATTTTTGAGTTAAAATTATCTTAGTAGTACAGAACATTCGTGCAAATTTTTGTACAATTCTAAGAGCGTAAGATAGAAAATTGCGTTTTTTTCGCTGACTTAAAATGGAATCACCCTATTGGAATATTATTTAAACTTTTTATGACTTGAATTTGCCCTCTATGCAAATCTGGCATATATTTTTTGCTTAAAAAAGGGAAGAAGTTTTTATTGTAATCGAGCGATTAATGGGTTCGATTACGATTAAAAAAAATGCGATTAATCGCGATTATGATTACGATTATAATCTCTGTGCAAAACCCTAAACCAAACAAATTGTTGTGAATTAAGCAATTATATTTCGAATGCACTATTTGATATGTTTGAAATTATCATAAGAGCAAACATTAATGATAGTTTGTAATTGTGATTATACCAACTCTGGGGTTTCTTTGCGTGAACTCCAATTGTTACAAGAAAATAATTTTTTTATGTGAGAAATAATTGCAAAAACCACGCTATGAAAATTTTCCTGAAATTCTATGACTGTCTTGTATCTGCAGACATTTAACGGTAACAATGAGCACTCAGAAAATTTGTTTATTGTTACAAATGCAATGACATTTTATTGCACACTACCCACTCGACCACAGAGCCACTCATATTTCAAAAGTATAAATACCACTTGAGCTTAGGTTAATATCTGGGTATAGTTGCGGGACTGGTTCTAGAGTCACATTGAAGGCAACAATTAACATTATGTTTACCCTATTTGATAAGTCCATGTATTCAAGCACATCGAACATGTTCAGTACCGTTTACTACAATACTAGACCGAGTCCCAATTAACTTGACTCAAGATCAAGACGACACATCAGGAAAATGGCGAAAATGTAACCATTTACACTGTATGTCTCTTTTTCACCATACACTACTCCGCACTTTTGGCAATACTCTTATTTGTTAAGTCAAAGGACCAGTACGTTTGGATCAATTGTCACCAAACTTTCTGAAGGGTACGAAATTAGTTATTGTAGTAAATAGGAGAGTTTTTTTATTACTTAATATTTTGCAGATATTATTTTCTGCGTAGTTCTTAGACATACCATCTTATTATAAACTTCCAAGTAAAGACTTGCTTTTCAAATGTTGCTTAAGGCTTGTGGAGAAATAGCAAAAAAAAAAATAATAATAGCAATTTTAATATTCATTGCATTGTGTGGTACACGCAGAGAAAAGATATGGCCTTCGAGTGTTTCAGAAAACAATATCACGTTCTCTGAAATACATAAATGTGTGGTTGTTTAAAAGTAATTATTTTTATTTAAAAATAATGTTAATAATACGTTGCATTCAATAATTACATTATAATATTCATAGAAAGTGTGATATAGTTGGTGTTTTAGAACACAGTTTTGTTAAAAATTGCTGACTACAACAAAATTTGCATTTACTATAAAAAAATAATATAATATAGATAACTATAATATGTTATACAAAACCAAACTAGTTATCAACAAAAATAGAGTAGACCACCTTTTGGTTTTCAAAAGAAGATGGAGCTGTAAAATGGTTTTTGCAAAGTTCATAATTAAGCAGAGTAAAGTGCAAATAAATAATGAAATATAAAAATTAACGAATTGAAGAGCTTGGGGTTACACCGCTTTAGCGCTGGTAGCCACAATTGTCTATACATAGATAAAATATTTTAAAAATTTAGTACAAACAAAATAAATATTAAAATATATACAATTCTTTATACACACGTGCATATATTTCGTGTGTAGTGGCTCCAACGCATAATCGGACAAGAGTTTGACTGATGTAAATGCTCTATAAACATGACCAAATTGTAGTCAGGGTTATGTTGTTTTTGATTTTATTTAAATTTCACACACTTTAGTCTCACAACAACAAAAAATATATATTATTTTAGTATAACTACACATAGAGAAAAAACAGCTTAAAATCAACAAAAAACCATATTGAATTAATCAGAAACATTAACGAAAATCTAGTCATGTTGAAATTTCTTATTTGAATATGGAAAAATATAAAGAGTCGACATGCAATTTTCAATTACCAAAACCAAAACTGCTACTTTTTTCCATATGCATTTGGAAGTTGTAAGTAGTGGTAAAAATATTAATTTTAAGTTAAAATAGCACGAAGTAGAAAACAAACGACTGTTGAAATAAAACAAATTATAGTTAAATTAAATTTGGAAGGTAAAACTGTTCGAGAAATTTCTGAATGGGATTGAAAAAAACAAATGCACTTTAAGGCTTTGTTGACTAAAAAAGCAACAAAGTTAATTTGCCTAGCTCAGATGGCTAGTAATTTGTGTGGCGTAAGCCAAATACCGAATTTAACCATAACAATGCAAAAGGTACAGTGAAGCATGAAGGAGGCTCTGTAATGGTTTGGGGCTGCATGTCTAGTGCTGCAAAAGGCAATTTACATTTATAAGAAAATAAAGTAGAAAAATTAGTTTGAAGCGAAATATAAAGCAAAGTGCAGAGAAATTGGGCATTGCAAACAACTTTGCTTTTATATCAAGACAACAATCCCAAGCACACATCAGAAGTTGCAAAGCTTTGATTGATTCCTAACTGCCACACACTTATCGAAGCGCATGAATAGAACCTTGACTTCAATGTAATTGAAGACTTTTTTGAGGAGTGTATAAAAAGTAATTAGTCCAGCTGAAGGAGGGCTTGTTAAAAGTTCGGAAGTATACCAAAACTTGGTCAAGTCAATTCCCAAACGCTTACAGGCCCTTCTCGACAGCAAAGTATATACACTATTAATTATTTAATTGTTGTTTATTAAATATTTTGTCCGATTATTTGTTGAGCGAATACTTATGGTTGGAAATGTTGTTGTTTTTCGTTATTATTTAAAGATGTAAGTATGTGAAGTATAACTAAAATCGAAAAAATTAAATTTAAAAACATTTTTTTTTTGTTTCGAGCACATTTACATCAGCCACATGCGTATGTACTCTGTCGGAAAATGTGTGCTTGACTACACTCAAAATATTGCATAGGTAAAATAAACGAAAAATGTGGTTTATTTTACAAAAATATTCGTTGTTTTTACGGTACGAAATGCTTCGAAATCATATTTGTTTATTTTACGAAATACTTTTTGTCTGCGAGTAACAAAATTTTTTTGTAATTTTACGAAACGTAATGCTTATGTTACAAAAGAAATTCGTGAATAATGAAAAGAAATTTTGTGTAATATACGAAATTTTGTATAAACCTAAAATCTGTAAAATATAAAAATCTGCAAAAAAGAAATTAAAAAATAATTTTGTGGAATAATCTGTAATTCCTGGGATTGAAGGTAATTGTAATAATTATGGAAAGCAAAATATAATATAAGGGGAATTGTTGCAGCCTCTGTATTTTTCATACATCACATACACATACATACATACATACGCATTTTGCACTGAAACTTACGAATTAAACTGGGAACGCAACTGGGACGAACAACGAATTTTGTCATAGAAAATAAAACACATTTGTTCATTTGAAAATTAACACACCACCGTCCAACGAAATTTGTCGTGCATAGACTTATTTCTATTTCTTACGCCGATGAAATCACAATGAACCCAATTCGGTCTCGGAGTGGTGGTGTGGTATATTACCACCCTTCCTAATTTTCGCCGGTGAACGACAGAAAAACAATTTTGTCTAGCCAGAATTAGTTTTTACTTTCTGTTCTGTTACGAATCAGCTGACTCTTTTTTGTTTATAGAAATAAAATACAAGTCGTCAGGTTTTCTGTTTCGTTCTGTTCTGTTTCGTTTCAACCTGTGAAAATCAAAAAATTGTTAAGTAATTGCAAGTGACAGTATAAATTAAATAAAAATATTTTGAAATAATTTGTGAATGTGCTTTTGGAATTTAAAAAAATTAATTTTTAAAAGAAAAACATAAAATTATATGGAAATTTAACAATGGACGATGCAAAACTCATCGCTTTAGTGAAAAACTGCGACCCTTCTGGTCAGAAACAGCTGATAAGTTACTACAGAAAAAGTAAGTTGTCAAATTTAGAAGCAGAACGGCACAGCACAGAACAGCAACAGAAAGTAAAGACTAATGAAGCCTTCTCTCTTTACACAAGCCAATATCCAACCAATTAACTAATTATCAAGTATAAGATATGTTACTTTTCGTTGTTGTGCCGTCGAGGAGATTTGTCCTGCGTCCCAGTTGTCTTCCTAGATTAAAAAAATTAATTTTTTATTACAAAATTTTTTTATTTTAATCGAAATTTATTGAATAATTTTTTATACAATATTTGTATACAATGTAGGGTGATCTACTCGGTTTTTCAAACGGTTTTAAAATCCGGTTTTTTTTACAATACGGTGGTCGGTTTTTTCAAAATGTTGATTTTTCGAATGTCGAATAGTCCGGTTTTTTTACAATTTAAAAACCGGCTGAGTCGAATACTTTTCGATTTGTATATTTTTTAATATTAGTTTTTACCATATTAAAACTTAGACCAACGTGTTCGATTGATTTTCAAGTGTAAAAGGTCTAGTTGTTTTTTGAGCATGTCAACACTTACTGAAACATGAAATTGAAGCGAAATTATTTTATGAGGTGGTAGCAGAGGATGTGCTCAATGGATGTCAAAATCCATTTGTAAAAATGTTTTTTTAGTTTTGTTTGCTTTATATTTTATATAGAGTTGGATATCCACTTTGTCCATACAATCATACGTATATACGTGTATATGTATATTATATACATTTACTAAAAATTGTAACGAATTTGTAACAATTGTTACTGGAAAGTGTTTATAAACTCAAAAAGTTTGCAAGGAGAGAGCGTCAAAAAAATTCTTAAAAATTATTGCTAGTAGAATTTTTATTTGCAAGAATTATACAACCATCTTGTTGTATGTTTTGTTGTCAAATTAATTATTTCAAAAATATCTGAAAAAGAAAAACTGAAACTTTCTTAAAAAAATATGTATACGTATGAAAAAGAAAGCATGTTTTCTTAATTTATTGTTTTTCTTTCATTAAGCCACATAAATTCAATTTTATTGTAAAGAATTTGGTTTTTTTCTCATATCTAATCAAAGACGGAAAGTGGCATTTTTATATTTTTTAATGAATAAAATAAAAAAATTATGAAAAATTCATAAAAATAGTAAAAAGACATGAAACTGTGTAAAGAATTTTATATTAAACGTCAATTTCTAAAGAAAAATTGCAATTTAAAATTTTATCAAACAAAATACATCAGAAAAAGTACAATTGTATCATGATTTCCATCCATGGTTCTGATATGAATAAAATTTTCTTAAGAGTTTTTACAAGTAAAGCTTTCATTTACTTTTTCATATTTAGGAGAGTAATTTTGTAAATTTCTGCCTTACTCTCTACTTGCTAGTTTCTGCTGGCAAAGTAAGTGAACAGACCTTATGTATGTATATGTACTACACATATGTAGGTATATGAAGTTAATTTTTATGTTTTTCCTTAATTTTTTTTATTGTTTTATAGTATTTACTAATGAACTGTTAACTCTTTCTTTTTATTAAAGTAATTTAAAATCGAAACTTTTGTATAATAATTGTTTTACTTAAAAAACCGGTTGACCGGGTTTTCCTGAATTGTAAAAACCGAAACCGGGTTTTTCATAATATCAAATATTCCAACTATTCGAAAACCCGTTTCTGGAAAAAGTCGAATAATCGATCACCCTAATACAATGACAGGAAAATAAATGAGGAAAATATTAAAAAGTAAAACAAAACAACAGTTTTTATTCTTTTTTTTCAAATATTTTTTTTCGTAATATTCACGAAACTTGTATTTATTTAAGAATAATTTTGTACAAAGAAAATGATAACAAAACAAAATTTGTTTATTTCACGAAATTTCTAATTTTATAAAATATTTTTTATTTTATTTTCTTACTGGGGGTCTCCACGCGCAATAAAGTTAGAAATAATTATGTTCTCAACTGTCAAATTCTATTTCCAACACCATGTGTCCACCTGTGGACCGAATAGACATTTATTTGCAAATAAATTGCGAAATAGTTGTTCAAACTTATTTCGAAGAAATAATGTTGAACATAAGCTAACAAACTTCATAGACACTTGTTGTTTGTGAGAATTAAATAAAATAAACTTGTGACTGGGGTAAAAATACAGTATTTTTAATGCATAATAAAACGAATATAAACCAATTAGTTTTAAATCAAATCAAATAAAATAAAATAAACATAAAAACATCGATCTATACACAGTGAATTTTTTAAATTTATGTCCAATACCACAATGCCTAGAACATAAGCTTGTACATGAACATATTTGTGACGTCATGCTGCCGACGTTATTGCTTATGTTAGGAAATAAATATTGCGTGTGGAGACGTACTGTTAGGTTCAATAAAATAAACGAAAAATGTTGTACAATATACAAAAATAATTGTACGAAATAATTTTTGTAACTTAACGAAATTCGTAGAATTACGAAATCTGTTTTCCTGCACATGCTATAGGGTGTTTTTTTAAGAGGTATAGAACTTTGAATTGAAATAAAACACAAGAAAATCGTCTTAATGTCCATCAATTTGGCTTTATTGGAAGGATAATTTTATGCCATTAATGTTTAAATATGATTTCTGGCATGTGGCCGCCGCGGCTGGCTTGAATAAAGCCAATTCTACAGGTCCAATTTTCAACCACTTTTTCGAGCATATGGGGCCGTATGTTGGCAATAACGCCACGAATGTTGGCTTCCAAGTCCCCTAACGTTTCTGGTTTGTTGGCGTAGACGAGCGACTTCACATATCCCCAAAGAAAGTAATCCAATGGTGTCAAATCACACGATCTTGGTGGCCAATTGACAGGTCCATTCCGCGAAATTATGCGCTCATCGAATGTTTCCTTCAATAAATCGATTGTGACGTGCGCTGTGTGGCATGTAGCGCCGTCTTGTTGGAACCACAAGTCATCCACATTCATGCCATCCAATTCGGGAACAAAATAGTCGGTTAGTCGGCTCCAATTGCTGTGCACGGTGGCGAATCGATTCATTCGGGTCCTCTTCAACACTTTGCTCTACAGCGGCAATTGTTTCTTCGGTGCGCACTGTTCGACGTCTCTGCGGATGCGTATTATCACATAGAGTAAACGTAGTGCGAAAACGATCCATAGTTAACCGAATTAATTGCTCTGATGGACGATTATGTCGACCATAAAATGGACGGAGCTTGCGGTAAACTTCGCGAACTGAACCATTATTTTCGAAATAAATTTGCACGATTTGCAAGCGTTGTTCTTTTGTCAACCTGTTCATGATGAAATGGCAAACCAAACTAAATATTAATCACTTGACAGCTGACAAAATGGCCGCCAGTTAAAAAAGTGATGCCAACTTAAAGTTCTATACCTCAATAAAAAACACCCTTTACAAATATTTTCGTTAAATGTACAAAATTTTCGTTTATTGAACAAAAATTAAATTACGAAAAAATATTTCGTATTTTTAAGCATGGAATATTTTGAGTGTACAAAAATAATTAACTTATAGTTAACTTTTCGTAGACTAACTAAAAGTTTACTAATTACAATGTCATACAGAACTGGTCCAAAATTAATTCTTAAGTTGAGTACGTAATTGGATTTTGTGAGAGGCAAGAAATTTACTCTCAGCTGCTTTGAAACTCATTTAAATTTTATATTAATATTTTGCTATTATTATCTTAGATGGTGCTTTAGCTGGTTAGAAGCGCGTTGGCAATACAATGTGTGTTGATACACACAGCAAATTTTTTTGAAAATTTACTGACTACCAGGGCCCTATTCCACAAAACAACTTATCATTTTTTCACTTTGCACTTATCAAATTTTTCGACAATTTGCAGAACTTTTCGTTCCTCAGAACTGCAAAATTTGATGAGTGAAAAGTTGAAATTGATAAGTGTACTTTGCAAAGTTTTTGCAATTTTTATGCTCTCTTTGCGATTTCTGTTCCACGTACGTTCTCTCTTGCAAAGTGCAAAGTTAATATTGAAAAGTGTAACTTGCAAAGACTTTGCAAGAAATTATGCTTTTTCATTCCACAATAACTGTAAATTCTAAATTTTGCAAAGCAAATTTTGATAAGTTTGTTAAAAATTTGCAAGGTAAACGATCTCTTTGCAAATTAACAAAATAAAAAATCTTTGAATATTTTCAAACATAATAATCATAACAATAGAATCTCACATTGCGTTCGTATGTACATAGATATGGAAAAAAAAGAAAAAATATTTAAGCTTTAAATTACATATATTATTAGATTATATTTGTATAAACTTGTTTTAAGCGTTATTATATATTCTATTAAAGATAGTAAAACCAATGTAGAATAACACATTGAAAACGTTACGTTCAAAATTTGGATTGGGCTTTTTTAAAACTTCCTCACAAGCAGCCTATTTATCTAATAATTAGATTCTAATTTATTAACCTTCAAAATGAAATGTAAACTTTAATATGTTCTAACAATCATTAGAGCTGGGTTCAACTCGTTCATACGTTCATTTTTGCCGCAAACCTATGATCAAACCCATGTAATTTAAATGAGTTTGTGGCAAAAATTAACGATTGAACAAGTTGGAGCCAGCTCTAACCCCCATATTCATAAAATTTAAAATAAATTTGAAATGTATTTTATTTTAAGTTTTTCATACAAAGTTTTCTAAAAATGGATTTCAAATAAATTTTATTTTTTATGAATATGGATGCATACATTTACAATAATTTTATAAAAAAAATTATTTTATTGGTTTGAAAACTAGCCAATAAATTACATATATTTTTAATGACATGAAACTCTGAAATTTTTTTCATTTTTATTTTGCGGATAACTTTAACAAGTTCTATTTAGGAATGCAAAGTGAAAAGTTATAAGACAGAAATGCAAAGATGCTTAAACGTTTTCAGGAACACTTTGCAGCAGAACGCAAAGACTTTGCAAAGAGCGCAATTACTTTACAAAGAGTGCAAGAAATTTACAAAGAGAGCAAAGTCTTTGCAAAAATATATTTAGTGCAAAGTGAAATTTGCAAAGAATATTTTGGAACATAAACACTTATCACTTTGCCAAAAAATGCAGTTTGATAAGTGCAAAGTGAAAAGTTGATAAGTTTTTTTGTGGAATAGGGCCCAGGTGACTTAAATAAAATCAACTTTAAGTTAATTGAAAAGTAGTGCAGAGTGAGACAATTGACTACCGCCTAGGACATCACAATATTAAAATAGTTGGTAACGCGATCGACTCTTAGACGACCAAATTGAATTTAGTTGAGAATTTTGATAGGGGCGGGCCTTAGTTTCTGACAGGGTATATTTGTGTTCATATACATACATGTTCTTTAAATGAAAACGTTACAATAACATTGTGATTAATATAGTTTCTTTTATATTCATAATAATATGATGCGACTGCAACCATATAATTCAATCATAATATATGTACTGCTGTTTGCTTATGATTGTCTCAACCATATTTTTTCTTTGCGTGTAGACGTTTGTAAAAATTAATCAATTCTTTATTAATTTTTATTTTCGGGAGTAGTGCATATTATCTTATTTTAGCAATAATCTAAAATCATGTAGTACTAAATATACTTATTTGAAACTTGTGTTCAATTTCATTTTAAATTATTAACTGTGTGTATGATTGTATGAGTGTGTGTGTGTGTTTGTGTATGTGTGCATGTATGTACGTGTGCTTACACAACTGGGAGGGAATGTTATATTTATGTATGTTTTTTCACAATTTATATGTATGTATATTAAAAAAAATTTATATTGTGATATATATGTATGTATTATACAAACTTATGCATAAATTCAATTAACATCTAAGCAGACAAAGATCGATTTTCAATTAAAGCCTAATTTTTTTTCCATTATAGATTTCATTTAATTTAATTTAAGTTTTGTATACATAATGATGTGATTATTGTTGCTGTAATTGTATACTTATAATTAATATATTTTTATTACATTTCATTATTTAAAATATTTTTATTGATTTAATTTTTTTTTACAAGATGTTGCTTTCTGCTAATTAAAAAAAAAAATTACGTAATACACCATACCATACAGCATACCACAAAACGATTTTATAAAACTTATAAATTTTGTTTTGTTTCGTTTTTCACATTTTATTTTATTTATTTTTTTTTCTTTAAATTACAAATAGAAAAGTTAAGCGGCAAAAAGTAAAATTATTGTATTTCATTCATAATTGATATTTATTGTTTTAAAGGGAGGGGTTTGTTGTTTGTCTTTTGTGGTTTTTATTTTGTCAAGTTTAAGGCAACGGATAGTGATTTTGTTCAAAGTCTTTTTGATGATCCGTTAAGGATTTCTTTGAAGTTTCCAAACGTCTGTCGGTGATGGCTACAAATGGTAAGCGCTGCTTGCGCCCGGCTATAAAACCAGCACCCACTAAACGGGGCGAAGCATCGATTACGCGATGGTAAATGAAAGAGTTTGTGACCGCAGTAGGGATCATAGATGAAGGAGGAGGATTTAATTGATTGTTGTAGCTGCTGCTGATGCTGCTTTGAGTTTTAGCTGCATTCGATGATGTTGTGTTTGTATTTAATACTGATTGCTGTTGTCTACTGTAGTCATGCGGTGCATTGGCTGAATAGCGGCCATTTATTTGTTTACTGACACCCGAAGCCCTGTTGTAGGTCACGAAGTTGCCAACATTGATAAAATTATTATTGTTATTGTTGATATTGTCATTGTTGCTATTTAAATTATTTGGATATGTTATGGGTGCTCTGCGAAATTCAGAGCCTGAGTTGGGTGCAAATTGTGCACTACGTGATCTGGGACGATTCATATAACCGCCAGCTATGGATGGGTAGGAAGGTAATTTATGTATTGCTGATTTTTTTCCTGCAGCTGCACCTACAGCGGCTGGTGTTGATGTTATTAGCTTTTCCATATGCCAGTTTGTTATTGGTAAATTTCCTGCTGCCATATTTGCTGATTTAGTTTCAATTTCCTTTTGCCAAATTTCTGTTGCTGCCTTGGAATTGTTATTAGCATCACCTTCATCATCATCATCATCATCATCATCATCATCATTGTTATCGTCTCTGTCGTTTTCCTGTTTTGAATTTTGGCTGTTGTGCTCATCCTCCTGTTCGCTCGACTCCAATGAAATACTGACATCTTCATCGGGCAAATGATTTTCGGTGTGTGAATATTTTCGTGCTGTCATTTCAGACCCATCTGTGTTTGCATTGACGTACGTGTAGGGTGGTGGGGAGTGAGTGGTTGTGGAAGTTTTCTGCTGGGCAAATAAATCGTGTATTTGACGTTGTCGTTGGTGGTAGCGTTTGCGTTTTTCCTTTAGATAATCATCGTCTATGCGTACCGTCATACTGCCCACACTCGAGTCTCGCGAAGCTGATTGAGATTGCATTTTGGAACCAGACCACCTTAGCTGTTGCGGTGACTTTGTGGGTGGCGCTATGGTGCCTTCCAATAGATCAAGCAGCTGTTTGTTGCGTCTATTAAACTTACGTATGTAAGGTGGTAGATTATCATCTTTACTGTCATTATCTTCAAAGTAATCATCACTGTCGTACTCGTAGTCTGGGTAGTTTTCCATTTGCTGCTCGCGCATTTGTTCTTCGTGTAACTGCGACTGGACTCTGGCCAAATGGGGCCATTTAGCATAGTAGCGATCCAGATCTTTGATATCTGTTATCTGGTGGCCCATTTCTCCTATGCCGTTGTTGTTGGGTACCAGCTGCTTCCTGGAGGGCGGAGGCATGGGTGTTGTAGAAGTCATTGGATGTTTTGGTATCATTTTGCGTTGATAGGCATGATGACGTGACAGCTGGGAAATTTGGTGATGATGAGCAGAACGACCGTGTTGCTGCTGCTGATGATGGTGGTGATGTTGCTGGTGATAGTGATGGTTACGCGTTTGGCCATGATGGGACTGAACCTGATGCTTTGGCCCATAGTGATGATAAGGAGAATAACCAGCCCTGGCACGTGCCACACCAATGCCACTGCGCTCTTCTGCTACCAGAGCTACCTTTTTATTGCCGTTTCTTAACACAGGACTCAGTTTTCTATACCAATCATTTGTATCTACTCTCTCACCTTTGGTTATAAACCTAACTTCGTTAGCTCTTTCGCTGTCATCGTCAGGTGTTTCTAAAAAGTAATTGATCTGTCCTTCATAAAAGGGTTTGGTTGCTGGTTCTTCTACGTTCTCTAGTTGTTGATTCACATCCTCTTTTTTGTCCTTTTCTTCGTGGGCTTTTAAGACAAATATGGGAGCTGGTGGTATTAATGTCTTAATTTTTTCCAGCTTCAATTTCTTGATATGTTTTTCCTTCAAAGCATTTAAATTGGACACGTCGTCTTCACTCAGCCCGGTGTGTTCATGATTGTCTTTGGCCATGTTTATTGCAGTTTTAGTGGAGTTTTGCTCCAGTGTGGGGATGCTGCTAGTGGTGGTCATCATCATTATCTGTGAGTAGCGTAGATAATCTTTGTATTTCTTTTTATGGCTTTTATGACCGTAACGTTTGCTGCTGCTTCTCAGAGATTTTTCCTTTTCAAATGCTGTTTGTCGTTTGACTTCATGCGATTGCTCTAAATTTTCTTTTCAATTCAATTGTTGTTGTTATGATTAGTGTAGTTGTAGTTGTTGTTGTGGTTGTTGTTGCCATTGGATGTTTAAGTATAATTTTATCGCATTGTCGTGTTGCAATTAAAGTTGAACATGTGGAGATAGAAAGTTGAAAAGAAAAATAAAAGTGAGACCAAAAGGAAAGTGAAATATTAGATTTACGTTGTTATTTAAAGTTTAATTTCTTGAGTGTCTGTTGATGACAATTAGATTTTGATTAAAGTCTTAAATAAAACAAATCTTAATTAGCTTTAAAAAATATAAAAATTAATTCAAATAAAATACTCTGAAGAAAATATTTAAGGCAATGGTTTCAAAAAGCATAAGCATGTTTTTTCAAAACAGTTGTAAGTTTAAATTTCATTTGTTGTGCTAAGCCTAGTTGGTAAGATTTAGGGGAAAACCCTAGACATTTTCCATTGGAGTTTAGTAAGAAAAGAATGAAAGAGATCTATTATTAATAAACTATATGCCCCATTTACAACTATTTTTGTTCTGTTACTAATTTGAATTGGCAAATATAAAATTTTTTAAATATTCCTAAGGTAAGAAAAATGTAAAAAAGGAAGTCAGGCTTTTAGTTTATAAGTGTTTTTTAAGTAAATATCTGCAGAAGGCAGAAGTTCAGGAAGTAAACAAGTATCTTCTGAACTGCTATCCGATTACAAACTAACGCATACAAAAAAAAAAAATTAAAAATTTAATAAATCAAAAAACTTCACTACGACCAACTTTGAACCATTAAAGATTCTAAATAACAATTGGAAATGAAAAATCATAAGAGACATCTAAAGATGATTTTCAAATAGCTGTCGAATGATATCTATTTTGATATAAATCGCTGACTTTTTGTTTGTTTCTTATTTAAAATTTTTGCTACTCTCGCGTCTTTAGTAGCTCAATCAATCAAAATAAGAACCATTTTAATTTTTCGTCTGCTTATTTGAAATTTTAGAAATTTCTTTTAACAAAAAATTCAAATATGTATGCCTAGATCTGTGCATTTCTTGTTTAAAAAGTCGTGCACAAAATCACTTTTGCTATTGGTAGCTCTAAAATTAAATGGTTGCTTATTTTTTCTCTACTAGTTTAAATCTTTTTTATGTGTCTGTCTTTCTGTCATTTCACATCTTAACATTTAATTTCAAATGTTTAATATTTTGGAGCACACATTTAGTGCTACTGACTTTTTTCTTTTGATAGTAAAATTACTTTATTATACTCTCCTATTACAATGGGTATGGGAAGGCACATCCCTTTTATCTCTCCTATTTTAAACACTTTTTCCATTCTTTATTGTCATTTAATGCTGATTACAGCAAATTCTATTTACCATTCACAATCAACCATTTAAAAAGAGGATCTTCTATTAGATGTTGTATTTGGTTCGGTTGTCTTTCAATCTGCCACTGCTATACGAGTGTTTTATGGCAGCAGTTGACATTTTATTGTCGTTAACAATAATGGTTTATATGTCATTTAGAATTTCATGGTTTGGTGTGTATTTATTGTATTCGTATTATTGTTTGTGACTGCTGTTGCTGCTGCTATCGTATGTCGCCTGTAGCAATTTATATGTAGCAATTATTGTTTTGCTTGTGTAAATTGTGTTTAATATTTGTTGTCGTTTTCATTGTCATTTTATTTTACACAAAAAACATTATAAATATAACAATTAAAATTAAAGTGTCAGATGATTTCCATAGATTTGAGTATATATGTTTAGATGGTGAATAAAACGATTGAAATGTATGCATGCATATGCATGTGCATTAGGGTGGCCCACATCATACAGTTAAATATTGGAAAATTTGTTTACATATCTGCGAGTCCCCTAATATTCTTTAGTAGTAATAAATAATTTAATTTGAAAATAATATATCAATTGGAACACAGTGTTCAAACACATGTAACGTTTATAATAAATTCGAAAAATGCATCAATTTTGGAACAAGAAGCTAAGAAGTAAAAAATTAGTTGCTTTTATGGTATAAAATAGTCTTAAGCCTTTAATTGTCGCTTTGAAGTGGTTTTGTTTATAATACTTCGAAGTGTTTTTATTACGTTTTTGGGTTTATGTATTTTGAAAATTCATTTGATTCTATTATCAAAGTAACAGATCTTGCCGACTGTAGCCGGCGCTAATAAACGCCACTGGCTATAAATGATGTAGAGGCAGCTGAGTGCCTAAAGCAGGTGAGTGCTTTTTGGTGAGCCCATAAAATGCTTCTGGTTTATTTAGAGCTCAGCGAGAAGCGCTTTTGAAAGCAGTTTATTGATTAAAATTTACTTACAATTTTGGTCAGCTTATATACTATGAGAAGAACCTAAATTATAAAATGAGTAAAAATACGCTCAATATCTTATTTCTATACTTACAATTAATTATGGGAAAATAAAATGATATGTGACAAGTTTTTAATAATAAATTCTAGCATGAAGTATATGCCAGTATAACAAATACTAACAGCTTTATTTGTAAAACTTATTAAGGCTTTAGAAAGGCTTAATAAGAAAAATTGTGTATGAAAATTTATCTTGGAAAGCCTTTATACATACAAACAGCCT
The DNA here is from genome assembly GCA_949987645.1 of Tachina grossa. Taxonomy (NCBI): domain Eukaryota; kingdom Metazoa; phylum Arthropoda; class Insecta; order Diptera; family Tachinidae; genus Tachina; species Tachina grossa. The sequence goes on along the minus strand of OX465277.1, from coordinate 81,020,948 downwards.
TATTTATAAAAATATAATTTTTTATAAATGGCTTTCTTTGCGTTCCTTAAGTACCAATACAATGGTCAACGAGCGGCACACAACAAAGTATCAAGTTCCGTCCGAGTTTTGGGTGTTATTTGATACCTCCTTATTATTATATTATATTATATTATTGCATGCCTGTAAATCAGTGCATTCATGCCATTGCGGTTGACTAAAAAGAATGAAATCATAGCAAACTACAAATTTTTAAGAAATTACATTTAAAAAGCTTTTAAATACAACTAGACTTATATCAAACTTTTTAAAAAGCTCATTTTAATATTTTTTTTAATAGGAACTTAAAATACTGAACTTAAGGCCAATTAAAAAATTATTCCTGATTAAAATTTATTCTAGTTGAATTACATTTAAAATGTTTCAATTTCTAAATGTTTCAAGAATTTGGTGCAGTATTATCCAGATATCGTATCCAAACATTAACCGATTTGTTTTGTTTTAATTTTCAGGTTTAAGCTGAAAAATTAAATTCAAAGCAGTACATTGTTTTTAATGAAAATCTGCCATTTGCATAGAAAAATATTTAACTTTGAATATGAAAATTTAAAAAATTTTCAGCCTTATTTATAAAAACTATTATGGGTTTATAAAGAGGCATTTTAAGAAAAATTTTTGTTCGAAAATTTATTTTAAAACCCCTTTATTAAGCCTAAATAAATTTCATAAATAAGGCTGTTTGTATTTTAAATAGTTTTTTCAAAAAAAAAAAAAAAAAATCATCATAGAAACAATTTTTATATCGGAACATTTAACGAATATTTCTAAAATGTATCTCTCTACTCATATCAATTGACAGTAAAAGAAGAGTAGATTTTTAGAGCCTAATTTTTTTCGAATACGACCTATTTTACATAAAAGTTATGACTTTGGTACATGCGTTCTCTAAAGTCCCAAAAATGGGATTGCAAAACAATTATATTTTTTTAATTCCTCATAAATGTGTTTTTAATTGACAAAGCGTTAAAAAAAGCGTCTTTGACCAGGTACAAACGCTTTGGTCAACATTGTTCAATATTTTATGTTTAAAATTTGTTGGATTTTATAAAAAAAAATAAATTCAGTAAATAGCGTACTTTGACTCGTACCAATACTAGATATGTAATACTTTACGAACTTTAACATTTATAAAATATATAGTTTTGGCATTTTTTTCGTCTTTGGGACTTTTTCGAATTTAAGCGTTTTCTTAATTTGCCGTTTTGTTTTTCCGTTTTTGGCATTTTTTTAGTTTTGGCGCTTTTTTCTCGTCTTGGCGGGTTGTTTCATTTTTGGCGATTTTTTTTTGCGATTTTTTTATTTTGGCGACTTTTTTTAATTTTGGCAATTTTCCGCTTTTTAGCGATTTGTTTTGGTGTTAAATTTTTTTTTAATTTAGTGCTTTCTGCGATTTTGGCGATTTTTAAGTGTTTGGCGATTTTTTTCGATTTGGGGATTCTTTAATTTCTGGATTTTTTAGTTTAACCCTTTTTGAAAATTTTAAGAGTTTGCCTCTTATGGTTTTCAAGATACAGCAAGATGTAAAAATTACAATAACGGATAGAACACCCTTTAATTTTAATTTTTCTAAATTTTAGTGTTATTTGTTGTAGTTTGTATACAAATACACTAACTTTACAAATTTTAAGATTTTTCGTTGCTCATTTTGGAACACCCTTTAATTGTTACTGTCATGTATTTGTTGTTGTAGTAGCCAACAAATTCCAAATTTCAGGTCCGTAGCTCTTACGGTTCTCGAGAAAATTGCCTGTGACAGACAGACAGAAAGACAGGCCGACAGACGGAGAGAAGGAGAGACGGACAGCATAGCGAAAATAATAGGGTTTCTTTTCACATTTGGTGTACGGAATCCTAAACAATTCAAGTTTTATACTAAATATTAAGTATACGCCATTGTGTTCATTTCTACCCGTAAGTCCATTAATTTAAAAACAAATTGTGGAAAATAAAAAATTTAAAGACTTTTGTGTGAGATTTTTCAAGTTATTATATCCTTTACTAAAAAATGGTAAAAGGGTATATATAGGTTTGTCATTCCGTTTGTAATTTCTAGAATATTAATAAGCGAGCCATAAAGTATATATATTCTGGATCCTTATGCATAGGGACGACGAATAAGCGATGTCCGTCTGTCCGTCTGTCTGTACGTGAAATCGGTTTTCCGAAGCTCCCAGAAAAGCTAGAGACTTCGTTCTTGGACTGATGTGTCAGAAATGATTGGTATTGAAAATCAGCAAAATCGAGCAGACTGTTTCAGAGCTGGGAAGCTTAAACTTCATTTTGCCATACAAAATAACTACCGAAAACTAGTTATTATTATTTTTTTATTAAATAAACTTACTTTATACTTCAGTATGAATAAAATTAATATTTCTTAATAAAAAAAATATATAAAAAAAATTAAAAAAATTAAATAGACGTTTCCAGGGTTGGAAAACTTTAACTTTTTTATACAAAATTATACAAAATTATTTACTAAAAGAAATTTTTCCTTTTTTCTATAAATTAAATATATCTTATATTCTAAGAAGAAAGAGATTGGGTTAAAAAATCAGAAAAATTAAAAAGGATAATTCCAGGGTTGGAAAACGTAAAATTTTTGTGATATAAAAAATTAACTACCGTAAACTAATTTTTATATTTTTTTATTAAATTAACTTATTTTATACTTCAGTACAAATTAAATTGGTGTTTCAAATTAAAAAAGAAAGTTAAAAAAATTAAAAAGACGCATCCAGGGTTGGAAAACTTTAGTTTTTTTCATATACAAAAGTAAATTACTAAAACAAATTTTTTTCTTTTTCTCTATAAATTGAACATATCTTAGACTCTTAAAAGAAAGAAATTGGTGTAACAAATCAGAAAAATCAAAAAGGATGATTCCAGGGTTGGGAAGCTTACATTTTTTGTAATATACAAAAGTAACTAGGTCTTACTATTTTTTATTTTTTTTTATTAAATTAACTTATTTTATACTGCAGTACACATTAAATTGATATTAAAAATAAAAAAAGTTTAAGACATGAAAAAGACATTTCCAGGGTTGGAAAACTTTAACTTTTTTCTTAAACAAAAGTAACTTACTAAAACAATTTTTTTCATTTTCTCTATATATTAAACATAGTTTATATTCTTAAAAGAAACATATTGGTTTATATAAAATTAACTACCGAAAACTTATTTTTATTTTTTTTATAAAATAAACTTATTTTATACTTCAGTACGAATGAATTTGGTATTTCAAATTAAAAAAAATTAAAACGAAGTTTCCAGGGTTGGAAAACCTTATTTTTTATACAAAAGTAACTTAGTAAAACAAATTTTTCCATTTTTTAATATAAATTAAACATATCTTACATTCTTAAAAAAAAGATTGTTTTTAAGAATACAAAAAAATCAAAAAGGGGGATTCCAGGGTTGGGAAACTTACACTCTTTGTGATATAAAAAATTAACTACCGAAAATTAATTTTTATTTTTTTTATTAAATAAACTTATTTTATGCTTGAGTACGAAAAAAATTGGTATTTAAAATAAAAAAAAAAACAATTAAAAAAATTAAAAAGACGATTCCAGGGTTGGAAAACTTTAACTTTTTTTGTACAAAAGTAACTTACTAAACAAATTTTTCCTTTTTTCTATAAATTAAACATATCTTAAATTCTTAAAAGAAAGAGATTGGTGTAAGGAATCAGAAAAATCAAAAAGAATAATCTCACGGTTGGGAAACTTACACTTTTTGTGATATATAAAAGTAAATAAGTCTAATTAATTTTTATTTTTTCCTTTATAGATTATACATATTTTGAGTTTTGGAAAGAAAAGTTTGGTGTAACAAATTATAAAAATAAAAACCACAGCTCCAGAGCTGGAAACTTTGACCTTTTTTCTGGATATTAAAGTAACTAAATAAAACATTTTTTTTTAATTTCCTCTTTTCTTTTTTTACTTAACACACTTTCTATATTTTTTTAAGAACTACTAGATTGATATAAGGAATCAGAAAAATCTAATTGAATGATTCTAGGGTTTGTAAATTTATTTTTTTGTACATAAAAGTAACTAGGTCAAATTATTTTTTTCTTTTTGTTTATACTTTATGTATGTGCTTATGTATGTATCTTTATACTACATAAAAACTCGGCACAGCCGAATATAGCACTCTTACTTGTTAGGTTTATTTATGTAATTCTGAATAACGTATAAATAGTCTTAATATAAACCACGCAAGTTTTTTTTAAGTTTATTTTAAGGACTTTTAGGTTGAATTCTACTGATGAGTTCCTTAAGCAGGTACGAAATGCATATAGATGGCACTTAAAAAAGCAAGCGAAAATTCCTAATACATTGAAGACTACATGTCAAATAAATATACTATAAAAATAATTTGAAGAGTCAACAATATCGATGCCTATTTTCTATAAAATCGTTAACGACAATAATTTTAGTTTTTAAGAGAAGGGTTTTTTTAATATTCAACCGATAAAATTTTGAAACCTCTATTTGGTATTTTAATAGTTCTAAACTATGGGTAGACCTATAAAATTTAAATTCAATAAAAACGTTTATTTTTATTGAATATGTCTCTTACGATTAAACCGATAATAAGGCTCATTAAAAGTTATTTGTATAGATTTTTTTCTAAATTTAATTATTATATTTTTATTAATCCTATTGTTTTTGGAACTCAGCAATAATTGAATTCTTGATTTTTTTTTAATTTGCCTATAATACTTAATAGGAGAGATTGTAAATGAAGTTTGAAAAGAAAAATTTAGATAACAAACTTTCGCTATTCATGTGAGAAGGTATAATTCTAGATCTGACGAAATTTATTCCCTCTGTGGATGCATGAAACTTTTGTTATAATGACAAAAAAAGCAATGAGAGTCCGATCACAGGGGAGATGTGTAAACATCTAGTAATGAAAAATGTTCTAAGTTGGAAGTACTATGCTTTTAGTAATATTTTTTAATTAATCAATTAAAAGTATCAAAGCTTTCAATATTGTAAGTACATAGGAATTTGCTGGTTTTTGTTTGTTTTATTTAACTTACTTGGTTAGTAAATGGGCACACTGATGTTTAATGAAATGTAATGCATGTAGTTATTTTACAGCAATGGTTTTCGAACTATACAGCGCTAGCACAATTATGTGTTAGTGAAAATTAGTAGCTACTATTGCACACAAGATGGTGTTTATATGAAGCTGTTAAGTTTCTCTGTACTTCTTGTTGTCCGTATGAATGACAATCTCAAAGACGATGAAGACTTTTAGTTTGACAAGTTTAGGTTGTTGTTTTCCTTATTTTGCTTTGTTTTAGTAAATTTCTTATTAAAAGTGCAAAAAATGTTTTTAAAAGTTATTAAAATTAAATGTTTTTGTATTCATTTTATTTATTTGTTTTTATTTGCATATGATAACTTAATGTACGACAATTAGTAATAAATTCAGTAAAGTGAGACTTTGACCCGCGCACGAAGGGTTCCGTGCGGACACTTTAGCCTATATAACAAATAGTTTTGGCTTTTTTTTCGTTTATTGCGTTTTTTCGATTTTTGGCGCTTTTTTATTTTATTTTTACTGAAATTTTAGTGGTACTGCAGTGCTCATCTATGGTAAATGCCTTTACTTTTACTTTAAACTTTTTAATTTCTGTTGTTCATCGTTTAGTTGTTGCTGTTCTTGTTATTGTGCACGCATTGCAATTAAAATAAATTCAGTAAAGTGCGACTTTGACTAGCGCACGAAGGGTTCCGTACATTCGGTTTTGAGCATTTTTTTGATGTGGCTTTTTTCTTTTTAAGTTTTTCCAGTTTAAGCGATTTTTTCAGCTTTGTCGCTTTTTCCTCTTCTTGTCGGTTTTTTTTCTCTTTTTGGGTTCTTTTAATATTCGAAATTTTTCATTTTGGCGATTTTTTTTGTTTTTGGGTTTTTTTATTTAGGCAATTTTTTCATTTTAGCGATTTTTTGTTTAAGGGGTTTCCAAGATACAGCAAGTTGACAAAGTTATTCAAAATTGCATTAACCGATGGAACACCCTTTAATTTAAATTTTTTAAATTTACTATTAATTGTTATAGTCTGTATAAAAATACACTAACTTTACAAAATTCAAGTGTATGTATATTACATGGGATTTTAAAATTTTTCGTTGCTCGTTTTAAAACACCCTTTAATTTTAATAGCGGCCAAATGTCTACACACTGTGTCCGAATTTCAGGTCCATAGCTCTTACAGTTCTCGAGGAAATACCCTGTAACAGAGGAACGGACAGCGTAGCGAAAACAATAGGGTTCATTCTCACCTTTGGTGTACGGAACCCTAATAAAGCAATTATTATTTTCACCTTTGGTGTACGGAACCCTAATAAAGCAAACAACCTAACGACCCTAACAAACAAAAACCAGCAAATTCCTATGTATTTACAATATTTTAAATAAGTTTGTATTGCTTCTTTCAAACACTAATACACTCATACATAGCTCACACCGATTTGACAATGCTGTGTGCATCTCAGCAAAGAAATCTCAGCAAAGATATCTCAGTTTTTTTTTTTTTTATAATGCATGTATTTATTTATTGTATCTTCATATGTGAACTAACAATAAGTATTCAAATCTTAAATCTATAAAAAAAAAAAATTATTAGGCCCGACCAGTGTCGGACATAAACTTAGTGGTAGTTATAAATAATACATTAGTAGCGATAATCAAAAAAAAAAGGGGGGGGGGAAAGTATTTTCAAGTACTCCCATCTGGAGTGTTAGGTATAAGAGCCCGTGTGTCCCTCTTTTTTAAGCGGATGTGTCCAGTAAAGTTCAAAATATTACGAGCAAGCGGATTAGGATGTGATTCGAGTTTTGTTAAATATTTGCCTGCGTATCTTGCAATTTCTTCAGTCACTAGTGGCATATTTAAATCACGATGTATAATAGAATTTTGGATGTACCATGGAGCCGATGTTATTAATCGTAAAATTTTGTTTTGCCTTCGTTGGATTCTCTCGACATTGGACAGTGCAGTGCAGACATTAGCAGTGCCCCATAACTGAATTCCGTAGCACCATATTGGCTTCAAAAGCGACTTGTACAGTAAAAGTTTGCAGTCTAAGCTGAGTGTTGAGTTTCTGCCAATCAACCAATAGATTTGAGTTAACTTAAATTTCATCTGAGTTAACTTAGAGTCAATATGATGTTTCCATGTAAGTCTTCGATCAAGGTGTATACCAAGGTATTTCACTTGGGAATGTTGAGGAATATTATGATTGTTGATTCGAATGGAGGAGCAAGTATCTCTTCTTAGGGTGAACGTTATATGGACACACTTTTGTTCATTGAATTTAATTCTCCATAAGTTCAACCATATTTCCAGCTGAGTGATATGTTTCTGGAGATTGCGGGATGCCTCATAAGGGTTTTCGTGCACACTCATACAGGCTGTATCATCGGCAAAAGTAGAAATATGGATATTATTGCTCACAGGCATATCACAAGTATATATTAAATACAAGACAGGACCCAGAATACTACCCTGGGGCACACCAGAAGATATAGATTTTGGCACACTCGTGAACTCTCCTTCCACAACAGTGAACTTCCTATCAATAATATAACTTTCCAAAAGCTTTTGAATGTTTATTGGCAGATATGTCTTCAATTTTAAAACTAGGCCTTCGTGCCATGCTTTATCAAACGCCTGAGAAACATCAATAAAGAGAGCAGAACAATACTTCTTTTCTTCAAATGTTCTTCTTACAACTTGGACCAGTCTAGGCGTTTGTTCAATCGTGCTGTGCTGACTTCTAAAGCCAAATTGATGGTCCGGGATGCACCCATTATCAGTTAAAATTTTGGACAATTTAGTCATGAGCAGCTTTTCGAAAAGCTTTGAGATTGTAGATAGTAAGCTTATAGGCCTATATGACTCAGTCTTGGTAAGATCTTTGCCCGCCTTTGGAATCATTTTGATCTTGGCCAGTTTCCAGTTATGTGGAAAATACTGCATTCTTAAAATAGCATTAAAAGTAAATAGCACGATTCTTATTGCAATATGAGGCAAGTTCATGAGCATTTTGTTACTAATGCCATCAATACCTGGAGCTTTCTTCGGGTTGAGTTCAGCAATTACTTTTTGTACTTCACGCATCTTAAACCTTAAGGGACGAGGGGGTAGAGAAACTACACTCGGTAAATCAGCAGCACCCGTACATGAATTGGGAGTGAATACAGATTTTAAATGCTCAGAAAATAAGTTACCTTTCTCATTATCACTTCTTGCCCAGCCTCCGGTCACAGTACGCAATGGTGATTTAAGATCAACGGGTCGTTTAAGATTTCTAGTAGCGCGCCATAAAGAGTAATTAGATGCGGACGTTACATCAAGACCTTCTAAATACTTTTCCAGTAGTGCAGTTTTTTCCGATGATAGCAGCTCTTTGAGTCGTTTAGTACATTCTTTAAGTCTGATTTTATTTAGGGGTGATCTGTGTTGTTGCCATTCTCTTCTAGCTCTCCTTTTTTTACATACAAGACGTTCAATTTCCGTAGAATAAATTCTGTTAAAGCCGGTCTGCGGATAGGAGGTAGTGGCGTGCTCAGCAGCCTGTTTAATATTTTCGTTAAGATTGGCAATATTAAATTCAATATCATCGCATGATCTAAGCTGAATGTTTTCTACGCAGTGACTACTAAGATATTTTTTGAATACCAGCCAGTTGATTCCATTAATCATCTTCACATATGAGTTAGTTAAATCGCTCCTTAGTGGGTTGAAAATTGTAACTATTGTTGGAGAGTGATCGGAGGACAGATCTAGAGAGGCCTCTACATGAATTAAGTCCCTATGAATATTTTTCGTGACGGCAAAATCTATAACATCTGGAATTTTTCTTACGTCAGTAGGCCAGTAAGTAGGCTCCCCACTCGAAATGACATCTAAGCCCATTTTTGAAATTGTATTGAACAAGGCTCGACCTCTAGGTGTAACAAGACGCGATCCCCAGTACGTATGTTTTGCATTGTAGTCACCAGCTGCCTCGAAACAAGATCCAAGCGATTTGTAGAACTTCTCATACTGATCTTCGGTAACTGAAAATCTGGGAGGTGAGTAAATTGATGATATCACGAAGTTCGCACAAAAATTTTCTACGAAAATATTCGTTGCTTGCAAATATTCTTCACTAACGTTGTCAAGGACATAGTGCTTGAGTCTTGACTTAATCAGAATTGCTGATCCACCACATGCTCTCTCTCTCGGGTCCTTTGTATCATATAAAGTGTAACCATTTATTTTAAATAAGCTTCTTGAGGTCAAATGAGTCTCAGAAACCAACATTATATCAATATTTTTTTCCATGAGGAAGTGCTCAAGTTCATTTTTATGTTGGCGAATGCCGTTTGCGTTCCAGAGACATATTTTTAACGTGTTCATGGTTTATTAACTAATGCTTGAAGCAGTGTATTCTTCATTCGCAGCATTTCTTGCATCATACTTGTCATATTTGTAGTAAAGTTGTTTATAGTTAGCACCAGATTCTCAATAGTAGCTTCAAGGCGACTAAAGTTAAAGCTTGAGTTTGAATTCGTAGAATTCAGTGAAAAAGATTTTTACCCCCTAGCGTATAGATGTTTGCACATCAAAAAGTACATAGAAAATAAATAAAATGCGTTGGGCGCATTCATAAGACTTAGCTGTTGAGCATCCGTTGAGTGTTTGTCTTAGAAACGCATAGTTGAGTAGTTCCGCTCCACTCAATAGTTGAGTAATTTTCCATCATAAAATTATTTCGTTACCTATAGTCAATGTTTTGTACTCAGCCTTAATAGAGATATGCCTTTTATATGCTTTGTTAGGTGGCAGGAGCAAATATTTGTTAAATTTTACATTGCAAATGCGATAAGGTAACGAAATAAAGATACAAAATCAAATTATATCCATCAAGCCGTTTCTAAGACGTAACTGTTATGACCAACTGTTGCCAATAGTTTCACAACTAGTCACGTGACCGGTCCCCAAGTGATAGGGACTAGTCTTATGAATGCGCCCATTGTTTAAGATTCTTAATTGCTTTTTTTCCAAAATTAATGTTTGACATATGAAAATATTAAAAAATAAATTTTTTAAAAATTTAGTAAAATGTTTATTTACCCTGGTTTATTGTCGTGAATTTAAAATTTATGCAATATTTATTAAGACTTTAAGCCTTTAACAACTTGCACGAATGAGCATTTGATTATATATTTAATATTTTTTTTTTTGTTTGGCTACACGCAAAAGAATTTCAATTTAACTTAAGCTGGCAGAAACATACAAATGCTTTTGTTATAATAATAAAATTTTTTTTAAGCCAAAATGCTTGTAGTTCTTAGAATAAATATTGCTAAGAAGATATTAATGGTTCAAGTTGAGCAAATGCTAAAGTATTTATTTTTATCTTCGTATTTTTTTTAAAGATACACAACTGCAACAATAACAAAATTGGAAACAATAAGATAAACAGAAAACGTGACTGATTTATCTAAACACTTTCTATTGTCAAGTCAGACTGTCGAGCGAATGTGTTTGCGACTTTAGCATTCCACGTAGAGGCAAGAGAACTGTTTCATTTAATTTCTATTCCTTTTGGTTAATCTAATATACAATTTTTTTGTTGTAGTTCAAAGGATGAGTGAAGCATCTGAACAACACTTGCTTAAAATGTACATGAGATATGCGACATTGTTTAAAAGAGAACTGGTTGTGGTTTTTTTAAAAGAGCTTTATTTAAAGATATTGCTGTATGAACTTTAAGAGTAACAATACTAAAATATTTTTAAAGCTTTCTAAGGGAATATAGTGGTACAGATATAATCTAGCAAACAATTTTAAGAAAATCGAATTGGAAGCGCTTGTGAACCTGCAAAAAAATTCAAGGACTAATTATTTTCAATTAATTTTTTGATTAATTAAATTGAAGAATATATATTCTTAGTAATTTTTTTTAACTGAAAATAAAATTTGCATTAATTGCAAAAACGTCATGATATCATAACTTTTATAAAAGGTGACTGATTGATTCAGACAAAAAATTTTAAAATACTTAAAAGTCTAGTTTAACCTTTCTTCGCAAGCAGATCACATTAAATAATAAGGTAATTGGTAAAAATTGTAGTCACGCACACACAAGGTTTCGTACCACTGTCAAATTTTTCAATGTTCTATTGTTCTTCAAATCACTTCAAGGACACTTTAAAACATCCCTGCAGGAAATGGAACTAACACAATACTAGTCACGTGACCGATCCCCAAGTGATAGGGACTAGTCCGAGTTCTAACACTTTCTATGAAGCAGACCAGTCACTTTTACATGAGAGTGGCCTAGGATGGGGTTATTTGATACTTTTTATGCACCTTGTGACTTGTCACTGAACTATCCCATAGGCACCTATTCGGTATAGAATAATATCCTCACAAAAACATAAATGTGAAAAAATGCCAAGTTCCTATAAAAAAGTTCGGCCATTAAAAGTAGTAAGATGTATGTAATATGCTATGCATTGTATAAATTTGTAATCGTAAGGATGTCATATAATTTCTAGATAGTCTACTTACTTGGAAACATTTTTTCTAATAGAAAGAAATAAACAAGCATTATTCTCTCCATTTTAGAAAGGCAAAAATATTGCCAAGTAAGCAGACTATCTAGAAATTATAAACAGAACATTTTTTGAGATTCGAACCCCCAACCTCGCGCATGAAAGGCTTCCACACTGCCCCCTCAACCACAGGACCTATCATGTTTCAAAAGTATAAATACAAGTTAAGCTGAGGTTATTATTACATTATATTATATTATTGCATGCCTGTAAATCAGTGCATTCATGCCATTGCGGTTGACTAAAAAGAGTGAAATCATAGCAAACTACAAATTTGTAAGAAATTACATTTCAAAAGCTTTTAAATACAACTAGACTTATATCAAATTTTTTAAAAAGCTCATTTTAATATTTTTTTAATAGGAACTTAAAATACTGAACTTAAGGCCAATTAAGAAATTATTCCTGATTAAAATTTATTCTAGTTGAATTAAATTTAAAATGTTTCAATTTCTAAATGTTTCAAGAATTTGGTCCAGTATTTTCCAGATATCGTATCCAAACATTAACCGATTTGTTTTGTTTTAATTTTCAGGTTTAAGCTGAAAAATTTAATTTAAAGCAGTACCATGATACAATAATAATTATAAAGGTAAAACCGTTCTCTCTTTTTGTCGCCATATTAACCTTCTGACGTTTGTCCCGATTATTTTTTACTCTCAAAATTAATGCTACCTTATTAGTTTATGAAATCCGAGTTTTTGATTAATTGTTTGACTTTGTTGTTTATTTAATTAAAAATATTGAAAAATATTTAAATTTTTTCATTATCTTATAAGAATTAGCAATAAAAAAAAATAAAGCAGCACCAACAAGGGCAGCAGCAAAGATAGAAAAGCTGCAAGGAAATTCCTAACTGAACAGCATCTGCTCCTCTTCCGAATCATAGGCGGGACGTGTTGGTGCTTTACTGTATTATTTATTGCCTTACATCAGGTACGTCCAAGGCATATGCACAATGTGCAAACTTTTAAAAAGTTGGTTTTGTGCTTTCATACCGACAGGAGCATAAGAGAGCACATCAGCCAATAAGATCTTAGTTTGCAAAGAAACAAAAAAAAAATTCAAGAGCTTTCAAAACTTTTTACCTAAAATACAAATGTCTGAGCATGCGTTTTTTGACGTAGTTGCTGTAAACACAACTGGAACCAACGACGAATATTCTTCGTAATATATAAAAACACTTGTGTATATGAAAATATACACAATCAGTACGTTGGACGAAAGTTTCCCTGCGTAACTAACTGGCGATAGTGTATTTCTTACGTCGTCGAACGATGACCAACTTTTTGAATGTTTATGTCCATTGTAGTTTCATTACGACATCAAAATTATACAAAAACTTTTACTAGACATTGCAATTTCGGTGATGTTAGGATTTGTTTTGCGATTTATCTGATTTTCTGGGATCTTGTTATTATTTGCAGTGTAAGTTATTTCTTCAATGCATTTAGAAATTTTTCTTGAACTTGCGATTTTTTCGCGTTATTTCCGAGTTAATTTTCTTTTTAACAGTTTTAGCGATCTCTAAGGCTTTTTCGATTTTGCAACTTCTCGAGTATTTTTGTTCGCCATGTAAGCGATTTTTTTTTGAAGTATTCAGCTTCCTAACAGTTTTCAGTAATTTTAAACTTTGCTGTTATGCTGCTTTAACATAAACTTGCGTTTTCAGACATCGATGTTTTAAGAATGATGTTGCATCCCTAGCCATGAGGCTTTTTTATTATGTGGTGAAATAAATAATAAATCAAATATTTGCCAACTTTTGAAGATCATATTACACACAGATTTCGTTATACTCACGTCCAATGAATACAGCATTAAAAAAAATGTGAATTAAACTATAATTTATAAACTCAAATTACACATTTCAAAAGCATTCCTAAATGAAAGTTGCCATTATATGTATGTGGCAACGTTCTCCTCTCTGTTTACAAAAAAACAGTAATCAAATAATCGGGGAAAAAGTCATAATTAATTTGTACGTCAAATGTGATTTTACCTTTATATTATTGTAATTATCATGAGCAGTACATTGTTTTTAATGAAAATCTGCCATTTGCTTAGAAAAATATTTAACTTTGAATATGACAGGCTTGCACTTATGTTTCAAAAGTTTAAATACAAGTTAAGCTGAGGTTAATATCTCAGCATAATTACGGGACTGGTTCCATAGTCACATTGTAGGGAGCAATTAACATTATCGGGTATGTTCTGCATTCCACGTGGAATTAAAACGTGTGGAATTGCCATAAAATTGTTGTCGGAAATATGTAATTAAAACAACAATTCTATGACACTTCCACTCGTTTTAATTTCACGTGGAATGCAGAACATACCCGTATATTTACACTATTTGATAGGTCCATGTAGTACCATTTACTACAATATTGCACCAAGTCCAAATTAAATTGGCTCAAGATCAAGACGATACATCACTTCTTCGTACTTTTGATAACACTCCTATTTTCGCAAGTCATAGGACGAGTACGTTTGGATCAATTGTCACCAAATTTTCTGCAGGGATAAAAAAAAATCGTCAAAATGTCTAAAAAATCTTGAACACTGAAAATCTTGTGTGGACTTAAAATATATAAAGTCTGTGTATGCTATCATAATCATATTCATGTTTATAGTTTCACTGAAACTGCATGGAAATTTCGGAGAGTGTGAGCTCCTTTTGGAACTTGATTTTTTCAAACGCGAAGCTTGTCTTTCCTTTAACACGAATCAAGAAAACAAGATTGCGCACTCAGCCGTACTAAAAAATTTTCTACTGCGCATCTACGTCAATGTATAATACATACGTGTGTTTGTTGCAAAAAGTGTGTGTGAGAGAGAGCACATTCCGCAAACAAATGTTTACAACAAAATCCTACATCTACGTCACAGGCAGAAAAAAAGCGAATGTGTTCTTTAAGATGCGGATGTATTTTGGTTTTGAATTTCATAATAATTGGTTGCAAAGTTTCGGCGAGGCCGAGTTTGTCCCCCTTTTACCTTCATCATGATCCTAATTTTAATTTATACACATATTTATTTTGAATTTCATATAGTAGGAATGTTTGCCATTTGAACGGCCTTTTGAAAACGGCACAACAAAATGACAACAAGAGATATGCTAAAAGTTTGATATCAAAATTAAGACATTCACACCAGAATACGAAAAGTGTTAATATAATTAGGAATATTTTTTTCCAAAGATTTGTTAGTTTTAACTTAGAAAAATTCTAATTCTAGTCTTGACGCAATATTTTACATGATTTGTGATAAGCCATTTGTGGTGATTTAATTCAAGATAAGAAAATAATAAATGTGACTTAGCAGCACTCAATACTCTATGGTAAACTTGAGTATAAAATAAAAGCATAAAACAATTTAACAAATACATTAGCAACTGAGAAAAATACTGTGGAAGAAAATAAACAATTTTACTAACCTCTTTCAGTGCTTTCATCATAAAAGCTTAAATCCTTGGGGTTAGGCTCTTCCAATAGTTGATGGTGATGATGCTGCTGTGCATGATGATCTGAATTTGATGTTGAATTTTCTTTTAAAATGTCATAGTATTTTTTCTTGAAGTTTTCTTCTTGCGTTGATACTTTTGCCACCACATCCGAATGTTTTTCTTCAGTGTTAATTTGGGATTTAAACTGTTTTTGTTGTTGTTGTTGTTGTTGCTGTGCTTCTTCTTCTAGTTTGGGTCTGGTAAACTTATTAGAGGAGGCGTTGTGTCTCTTTGTTTTACGTGGTATGAACGCATTTGCCAGATTATTTTTATTTTCATCATCATTATTGTAAATGCTGGCTGTTGGTTTTATGATATTTGGATTTTCATCATCCTTAATATCGCCAATGGCATCTTGTTTGATTTGTGATTGTTGTTTTTTTTGCTGTAATAGCTTTTGACGCTGCTCTAGTAAATGTCTATGGAATATTTCGTAATCGTTAAGATTTTTATTTTTGTTATTATTGTCATCAATATCATCGAGCATGTGATTAATTTTATCATTATCACGATTATCGACCATTTTATGATTCGAGTATGGTGTATTTAATGTCCTTTCATCTATTGCTGAATTTTGTGTGGTCACCGATGATGCTGTTTGTTGTTCCCGCCGTTCTTTTTCTTTTTGTGCATGCATGCGTTTGAATCTTTCATATTCAGCACTGCCATCGTCATCATCATCATTATCATCATAATATTCATCGAATGCCATTTCTTCACCTCTGTCAGCATCATCATCAACGTCGGAATTTTTATAATATTTTTCATTTCCTTCATCATACGAGTTGTATTGATTTGAAGAGTCAACATTGTTTTCATTTACAATTTTTTCCTTTTTCTTAGCCTTAATTTTAAAGTCAGCTTTGCTTTTTGATATTTTTTTGGCCTTAAACATTTCCTTTCTGTTATTAGTTTTCTCAAAGTTTTTCTCATGCTTGTCCTTATCATATTTTTCTTGCAATAACATCTCATTTTCTTTTATATTTTCACTGCTACTGTAGTTGTTGTTGTGGCTGTTGCTAGTTTTATTTTCGCCGCTGTCTTCAGTGGATCCTTGTGATTCAAGTATCTGAAAGTACATATAATAAAAAGTACCAACTTACTTAAAAGTGAAGTTTGATTTTCTTGTTACAGCATGGTTAAAGGGCTTAAAGTTAATATAGAATTTCAAGCACATACAATAAAATTAATTTGATTTGTAGTAGGTATCACAAGTATAGACATTTTGGTAATTTATTTTATTTATCATCAGTGTTAAACAAATTGGATCATATGTGACTTTCTCCGAGAAAAGGGACCTAGTGTGTCAAAAATAGGAACTTGGGAAAATCGACAAAAATGAGAAAAACATTAAAATTTTATATTTAAATGCGTTTTTCTCAAAATTTCATTTTCACACACTAGGTCCCTTTTCTCGGAGAAGGTCACATATTATAAAAAAAGTATTTTAGGAAAAAATTCAAATATATTATATTAAAAATATTAAGATATGTTTTTTTAGATTCAATAGTTTAGGGTCACTTTTAATTTTACTGTTGGCTGAAGTAGAGGGTGTGTTGTCTACAGAGCTAATGACGGTCTTTGAGAGTCGAAGTTCAAACTATGGTCAAACCCAATCATACGAGTATACACATCATAGATTTTTGTGATATTCATTAGTGTCTATGATCATTTGCAGAATCCTGCTACGCCGATATTTGTTGTGACTTTCAATGAATACCAAAGAGTTAATGTCACATGCGATGTAGAGTTGTCCAAAGCAGTGATGGGAATTGGATATCTTGATTTTGTGCCGAATCTTTTTTAAATAGTACCAAAATCACTTGAATAGTGCCAAGCCAATTTTTATATAATTTAAATGTTGCCACTTGATGTTCGTTTGGTATACTATAGTCCTTGAATGATACATTATTGTGTACAGCTAGAAAAGTTCATGAATATAACAAAAACACGTTCCAAAATTAGTTATATATAAACATATATATCGTTAACATAATATAGAAAGGTCTAACTCATTATTTTTTTAAATCGCAATTTTTAAAGTTTTTGTTACAATAGATGTTCTTTTATCGAAATATATAAAAAACTCGATTTATATATATGTATAATTTATTAATACTTTGCACTTATTTACAAGAGATACAAATACCTATGATCTGAACTATTTATACTTCTATACTAATATTATATTAGCCCAATTCACAATAACGTAGGATGTTGACAAACATTGACTTGCAAAAGAATTATTTTCTTCCAAAAAACACAGCACCACTCAGTGTTTAAAAAACTGAAGTAATTTTCATTTCATTTCATTTTCCTTCTGATTTCGCTTCTGAAAATTACAAAAGTTTCAGTCAAAGTAAAATTACAAAACGATTTATGACCAATTGCGCAATATCTTTAACAGTCGAAGATTTGAAAAGTTTGTATGCTTTTGAAAGTCACAAACAGTTACAGTCGAAGAAGCAAAAAATCTTGCTTTCAGAAGTTTGAAGCAATCGCAGTAAAGTGGTTTTTGTTCTTGTTTCTTGTACAGTGTACAAAAACAACAACAAAAACATGAGAAACACCACAAAATAGTTGATTGAACCCACAGAAAGCTTCTAAAAGCAAAAGCTTTTGCTTCTTCGATTGTCGCTGTAGTATTTATAAAAGCACACAGACTGTTTATGCTTTTACTAGTGAAACTAACCAAAAGCAACAAGAAATAAAATTCAAACTTTTAAAATCGTCGACTGTTGAAAGTACTGCGCAATTGTTCATAATTCGTTTTCTGCTTTTGATTCGACTGCGACTGTTGGTTATTTTCACAAGCTAAAGCAAAAGCATTGGTTCATTTTAAAAAGTTGCAAAAAGCCAAAGCAGCAAAAAGTAAACATTTTACGACTTTTGCTACTTCGACTTAAGTTTTTTAAACACTGGCGCCACTAACGTTGTTTTATCTGAACAAGTTTGAAAATTATCTTTTGATATTTGTTTGGTGTAAATATATAAATAACAAGAAATCGTAATCACTTGTGTGTTTGTTTTTTTTTTCTTGACATAACTGTGCTTTGTACGGTGTTTATCGTTATTTTAAGTGTTATGCCAATTATATCCCGCATGTAGGTACATACACAAATTTTTAATCTTAGAATTTTTTTCCTGACATAAACAACCTACATATGTATATCATCTTGGGGGTTGCACAAACATTGTTTTTCTTCAGCCACAATCACTTTCATCGACATAACTTGTTTTGTCAGAACACCATTCCGATGTTTATAATATTTTGTTTTTTTAATTCTCTAGGATCTGATCCTTAAGAAAATGTTTCCTAAACATTAGTTGGAATATTTTCATTACCTATGTCTACATGGTAGTGTAAAAAAATTTAGGAAATTTTTATACTAAGACCGCTGCTATTAATGAAAACCACAGATGCATATGTACATACATACGTATTGAAAGTGAAAGTCATACAGCCAGGTTCTGAAAACCATTTCGTTTTGAAACCGACAAATTTCATGACAAGAATCAACAAGAAAGCTCACTTATTGCAGTTTTTTATTTGGTTTTAAGTTTTCATATGCTTGAGATATTTTATCCAAACTTAATTTCGAATGGACTAAATTATCTGATAAGGAGAACACTGCTTCCCGTTTTTGAAACTTTGCGATTTCAAAACGAAATGGTTTTCAGAACATGGCCGATAATTTGCAAAATTTTAATTTTTTAATTTTTCATATTTTGGTCCAAAAATCATCAAAAATATGATAAAATCATCATTCTGGCAGCACTGATACCATCCCTTTCCCACTCTCAGATAACATTAAGGGATTTCTTATTTTGACCAAACTGAGCTGAATACTTGCTTTCTCTTCTCAGCAACCTGTTAAACCTAAAGTAGGCTAAAAACTGCCCTAAGGATATTTATATAAGTTGATACTCGTACCAACTTGATAAATATAAAATAAATATTTTTTTAATATGTAAGTAGAAACTGAGCCAATTCGAACTCATACCCAGGTGGTGCCGATGGCACAGGTGACTGTTTTCGTTGCTGGTAAGTTGAATCTCCCTCAGGATAATTTTTTTATATACTAAGAATTAATTTTCCATCGCCAATTGAAACGTGTTTACCTTTTTTTTCGAAGCAAGAGCAAATATATTATCGTGCACAAATATTTTTTATTGTCATTTTAAAAATGTGTCCAACGCCCATCCCTTTATGCTTTTTTTATATGGAAAGCAATGACACACAACGATAAATATTGGAAATGATAAATGTAGCCACTTTTGCGATGTCACAAATGTACTCGGCAAAAGCTAAGTTAGAGAATGGAATAGGGATAAGATCTGGCCCAAGGACCGGCACTGCGACACCCGATAGATCTTTTGTACTATAAATTTGTAAATCAAATTAAATTGATCTCTGTATGACTATATTTATGAAAGTCAGCATATATATTGCAGAAGACTACCTAATATCATCTGAACACAGAAACTTAGAATGAAAAACACACCTTCTACTGTTACATAAAACGATACACTCCCAGAGAATGCGTGCCGTCGTCTCGTCATCTTCCAAGCATAAACGATACAAGGGTAACAATGAAATTGATTCTTTTCCCACAGAGAATAGTTCAGTCCACACAGAAAAAATTATACCCAAAATTTTTAAACAAATATTTGTTTGAAATCAAACTTAGTTTCAGTAAATATTCTGTACTGTTCCATTAAATTAATTTGTACCAAAAAACTGTGTAGAGAAGAAACAGGCCACGACGTTTGTTGGCTACTTTTCGGCATTTACATGTATACAACACGATCAATCAAAATAAACAACAACAACCGCACAACAGCACGTTGTTCCTATCATCAAGCAAGATAATCTCCAACACACTGAAATAACATTTTCTCTCAGCCGAACTCTGATTAATTTAAATTTTTAATTTTTACAAAATTTTTATTAGAATTTACAAAATTATTTGTAGGACCGCATTCAAATAAAATATTTACTGATTCAACGAATTTGGTTACTGAAAATGAAATTTAGTTTTTTCTGTGCAAAGTAACCAGCAAGAAAACCAATAACAAGCCATATATTATTATTATTATTTCGGGATGCCATTATATGTAAATGGTTGCATCAATGCTTTGCCCTGCCTTAAACCAGAAGAAGACAGTAAAGTTAAAATATTCAATAACAAATTACTCTCTTCAAGGAATTGATTATAAAACCGTATCTAAAAACTGAATTCAAACAAAATTTTAAGCTTCAAGAAATACATACAAAGAAAAAATATAAATTTTTTTATTAAACTTTAACTAAAACTTATTTCAAAATTATATTATAAGATCCTTTTTGTCTTCTTTGCACGCTTTACTTTAAGCCCACTCAAATAGATTAAAAGTCTATTGGATTTTTTTTTTTAGAAAAAAAAGGAAAATAAAGTTTGTTTGCTTTAGTGAAAGGAAGTCACAAAAATCATCGATTGCCTGAGTACAATATCTTTTCCTTTAAAAAGTCTCTAAGCTTTGAAAATAATAAAACGAAGAGGATACTTAATTAACATTAAGGATGTTGGTCTGGACAAGAAGGATTTAAGTTTGTTGTAAAAGAGAACTATAGGAAACCAAATATGTTATTGTGTGTTAAGAATAGCTGAAGTCCTTCCTTTACTTGTTTTTCGTATTTTAGTATTTTATTATTTGTATTTTCCACCACCTCTTTTTATATAAGATGTGTAATATTGTTTTATTTTAACAGTTTTTATGATGAATGTGCAAATGCTTAAGATAAGTTATTTGCTTTCCTATGAAAGTAAATCGCATTACATTTGATTTCTTCTCGTAAAGCTTTTATTAATATATAAATAAAAAAAATATTAAATCTAAAAGCTCTGAAGTTAAGTATTTAGTGGAAATTGGTTTTATAAAACCAATTTTATTTTGAAACGTTAAAGAGTGAATTTAAATAAAAGTGTAAAAGTCAGAAAACGTCTTAGACCATATAGAAATGTAAGAAAGAAGACAAACGACAAATTTAAGGGCCAATCCCACGATATCAACAATGTTCGACTTGTCCCACACTTACATTCAAAACAAATACAAATTATAATATTTTTTGTTGTTGTTTCAAATGTAATTGTGCGACAAGTTAAACGTTGTCGACATAGTGGGACAGGCTATAAAACTGAATAATTAGTTTAAAGTTAAACACAAAAGAGCCTTGTAACAACAATTTAAGAGTAAAACTTTACTGCAATTTATTTGAGTTAAGCTTATTTCAACTACAAGTCCAGGGGGTCTCATTTTCATTATTTTATAAAAAAAACATTTTTATACTTCAGTAAAATTATCATATAAATAAGATGACCGTAGTTGTTTTTTTAGTCCCTAAAGTACAGGGTGGGCCAAAAGAAACCAAGGTGTGTAAAAGTTTAATAACTTTTTTGTTTATTAACTTTTTTTATTTTTTCTTTCAGATTATATAATATACAAAATGGAATTTTTTTACACTAAGTATGAAAAATGATGTCTCTTAAATGACCACCGTTTTCAGCTTCGCACTGATGGGCTCTTTTTAGAGCATTTTCCATAACATCTTTCAAAACTTGTGGCTGTAGCGTTCGAATTTCTGCAACAATGTTTGCCTTGAGTTCAAGGATTATCTCTGGCTTGTTCACATACACTCGCTCCTTCAAAAAACCCCAAAGAAAATAGTCGGGTGCTGTCAAATCTGGCGATCGCGCTGGCTAAATAATTTCCGAATTTCGAGAAATTATTCGCTCTCCAAAAATTTGCTTTAAAAGTGCCATTGTGTCTCGGCCAGTATGGGCAGTAGCTCCGTCCTGCTGAAACCACATACCAGGTCTGTTTTCAAGAGCAGGACGTAAAAAATTTTCTATCATAAACCGATACCGCTCTCCATTTACGGTTACAGCACTTCCATCTTCATTCTCGCAGAAGTAGGGCCCAATGACATTTTCAGATGTGATCCCACACCATACTGTACACCTGATGGGGTGCAATTGGCGTTGATGAATGGCTCTTGGATTTTGAGAACCCTAGAACCTACAGTTCTGCTTATTAACAAAGCCATTCAAATGAAAATGAGCTTCACCACTCATAATCAAATTTTCAATAAAAATAAATAATAAAATTCTATTGTTCTGGTTCTCTGTTCAGTTGTGAACCTCTCCATTATAAATTCTCCAAGTGTTGTCTATATAATCTGAAAGAAAAAATAAAAAAAAATTAATAAACAAAAAAGTTATTAAACTTTTACACCCCTTGGTTTCTTTTGGCCCACCCTGTATATGCATTCATTAAAAATATTTTTTCTTTCATTAACCCCAAGCCCATATATTTATTTTTACATAATACAAAGCACACAACGTACATATGCTACATATACGAGTAACTTCTCTCAATTTGCAAGAATCATATAAAGAAATAAAAATGGAGTAGAACAGATGAAGAGATAAAAAATAATAGTTTTAGATGAATGAAAGCAAGATATAATCGAAATCTACCAGCAAGTGTCTTTTATGGCACAATACAAATAATTTCAATTGAATTGTAAACCCGCTTTTGTCAATTGACAAATAAAAATTTTATCTATAGGATATAAATACAAATGAACAGATGCATAGATACAATTGTTATATCGCCTTATGAATAAACATACCCAGCAAACATTTGAGAGTAAAGTGATAAAAGACTTTCGGCACCATTCAAATAAAGTATAAAGGAATGCAAGAAAATATATCCAAGTATCTTTGGTTTTTGATAAATATTTATAAAAGGTAAAACAATCCATATGATCAAAGGAGTAGAAGTACATAAGAGATATCTTTATAATTTTCTCTTTGTAGTACGTGCCAAGCAATAGGAATGAACAATATGAAGAAATCATATACATTATAGTCCAAGAGATGGTGTAAATTTCGATGTTTTTGCACGGACTTTGTTCTTTCTGTGTAAGTGTTTTCCCTGCAAAATCTCAAGTATTTTTCTTCAGTAGAATTTTTTGAAAGATCCTAATCCTCAAAAGACGTCCCCTTTTTAATAAATGCACTATGATTGAGCTATATTTTGCAAAGAAGGATTTAGGAAATGGTACTTGTGCTTATTCGATTTGATAATTGCGACATTGAAAGTACCAGACAAGAGCTAGTTTAATTAATTTTTAATTATTATTTTTCGAACTTCATTTGTTTCTATATGCATGATTTGATTAGGCTTAAGTTTGTATCGCTTTGTGAGCCAAATAACATGTGATAATTATTAATGAACAAAAAATACCAAAGTCAATTGCAAATACTCTGACATACTCTTAGCAAAATGGAACAACTAGCTATTTCCGAAGGTCTCTACACCTTCATCATCAGCGTTCTATTGTGTTTAATGTACTACATGTGGTGTCAGTTGATATAGTTTGTCTTAAGTAGAACAAAAAATAAGGAAATTAACTAACATGTGCTTAATTAGTAGGGAACAAACGACAATGGCAAGACTGTTGTAAATTTAGAGATGAGTTTTCATTACTAAAAAGCTTTCACCAAATTGTAATACGATGAATCAAAACAATTCACATATTCCATTTGTAATAAAAAATGGGTATAAAGGCAGAAATCTACATCAACTGACACTATACACAGTGGACTTAACACAAATAACGCTGATGATAAAGGTGTAGTGGCCTTCAAAAACAGCTACTTGTTCCGTTCTATTACATGTTTGTCAGAATATTTACAATTAATTTTGGTGTTATTTGTTCATTAGTAATTATCACATGTAATTTGGCTCACAAAGCGATACGAACGTTAGCCTAATCAAATCATGCATAAGAGTCAGTTTAGTTTAGAACAAATTATATCTGCACTGTATGGTGCAATTTTCTGTACAATCGATAAGTCTTTAGTGACGAAG
Organism: Tachina grossa; assembly: GCA_949987645.1. Taxonomy (NCBI): domain Eukaryota; kingdom Metazoa; phylum Arthropoda; class Insecta; order Diptera; family Tachinidae; genus Tachina; species Tachina grossa. The sequence goes on along the minus strand of OX465277.1, from coordinate 80,996,848 downwards.
GTGCATAAGAAGTCAGTTCAAGATTATATTGGAACAAAAACACACCTTAAATTTGTTTCATACTGTCTGTAATGAGTCAATAGTATTGAATAGCTTACTGTTACCGATAAGCCTTTAGAATCTCTCCTTTACGTGGCACAGTGGGGACTTTTGCAAAATAAATGGTAATAAATCTGGAACTTCTAAACTACTGATTGGATTTATATGAAACTTCGAACATTCGTAGAGGAGGACTCAGGCTTTACAACAAATGTCTTGGCAGCCGTCTGGCCTAAGCTGGACAGGAGTTACAGTGGGCCTAAGTTGACAACATGGGACTCAAAAAAAATTCTGAGGCTTGTAACTTTTAGAAAACTTATCCGATTTTTATGAGATAAAGCGTTTTGATCTAAGCTTAACATTTTTAATAAATAATGTCCTTAGATGTGTTTTCGTATCTCTCATAACTTAGAAGATATTTGACTTTTAACAAAAAAAAATTTTTTTTTTGCCTTGACTTTTTTTAGTATTTCACCTACAACTTTTTAGTTAATTGTTGGATTTTAAATTAAAAGACAGCATTAAATTTCTGATCAAATTTTAAATAAAAATAAGTAAAAAACTTATTAATATCTGCAGTCGTAAAAACGGGAAAAGGCAAAAAATTCAAAGTTTTAAAATTTTTCTGGAAAAGGCACGTTTTTTTAAGAAAAAGTATCTTCATTATTTTCAATTTTGTGAAAAACTTTGTTTAACACATACACTTTTAAACCACATAGCGCTAAAAACAATCTATTCAGAATATGCTAAGAGCCAATTATTTTGTATTTTGGGCATGCACCCTACACTCAGCAGTGTCCGAAAATTGCCAATTTCAAAATTTTTTTTTGTGCTTATGCGCTTATAAAAAGTTGTGACAGTATATTTTGAAAGCTTTAGCTATATCATTTAATTACTAGGATAGTTGGCAACATGTTAAACTTAAATTTTTAACAGCCTTTTCATAAATGCGAGGATGCGTGCAAATTTTCTGAAAAAAGTCAAAATTTTGGAAAAATTTTGTTTTGTATCATAAAAAATATATATACAAATAATTTTCTTTTTTTATGTTGGCATTTTTAGCTTTCATGTGAGTCCTTTTACTTTGCCTGAAAAAATTATTCCAATATAATTAACTGATCTCGAGATATTCCGATTGTAGGGTGCAATTCAAAAAATATGTAGAATGCGCTTAACTTTTTTCCCTTTATTCACACATCAGCTGTTTAAAACTTTTATGAATTCTGAAATTCAACCTAAATAGAAAAACAAAAATAAATTTGGAATGTTATCCAATAAGTCTATGTATATTTTTCGCAATAAAAAATATTTATGGTAATTATACCACATGTTTTTCCATGTAAGTATAGTTAATGTTAATAACAGGTAAGCATTTAACGAATAACAACACACATGTTTAATGGATTAAAAAAAGGTTTTTGCGGATTTTATTACAGCAAGATCGGGAGGTGCTACCTGATTGTGCTACTACTACTTAATAACACTTCACAGTACTAGGTAATTAGACAAAATTAGCAAAGGTGCTTATAAATTATGCTGTATTGCATAAAAACGCAGGGTTCTTTTATAAGAACAATCACTCTATATTGAACTGTTATGGAGATTAGTATTAAATATAACACGGTATGTAAACTTCTATGGGAATACGTTCCTGTTAGTTTATTGCGCCCAGAAAAATGTTCTAAAATCATAGATATAATTGACAACTCATTTGGATTAAAACTAAATGAAGATGCTACTAAAAAAATAGAGAACTTTTTGGTAGCGTACGAAAGAAAAATGAAAGAATTAAATTATAACAAAACTAAGTTCCAAAAACAAAATGAACAATGGCTAAAAACCGAGATAGTTACACAGATTGGTATGAAACAATTGGGAAGGCCTAATAAATTATACGAGGAACTTCAACCAAGAAGCCAGAAAAGAAAGCAAGAAGACCTCATTGAAAACCACTCTTTTGGCCTTATAAAGGATGCCTTTAGAAGTGCCTTAACCAAAAACAAACCGAAGGAAGTTGGCAAAATTGTAGATGCTCTTCCAAAAGCATCTCCAAAGAGAATACAACGTATGGTGGAAAGCATACCAACGCCTAAATCTAAAACAGATTTTACTAATGAAGATGCATTAGCCCTTATTCTAAACTTGGGTCTAACAAGGAATAAATATGAAATATTAAGAAAAGCTATGACTGAAAAGAAATGGGGAAATTTGCCATCTACAAAGTCATTGAAGGCAACAAAGGATGTAATTTTGCCATCGGTTTCGAACGTTAGTAGCACGGGCGCCACTATTGAGTTATGCAGTCTCCTCGAAAATACTGCTTCTAGGATAATTTCAACCTTTAGCAAAGAAGACATAAGTAAATGCCACAAGTCCGAGCTAGTATTAATTTGTAAATCGGGTTGTGATGGGACTACTGGATTTTCTGAATATAGACAACAAAGCGAAGATAATATATCTTTTTCATCGATATTTATGTCTACGTTGGTACCTCTTAGAATGCGTTTATATACAAATTCATCATCATCATCCACTGTACCTGCATTTGAAGACGTATGGATAAATAGGACGCCTGCATCAAAGTTATTATGTCGACCAATAAAATTTGAATATATGAAAGAAAATAGAGATGAAACTCAAAATATTGTAGTTACTATATCAGAAGAAATAAGGAACTTACCAAGCATTGCAATAAAAATTTCTGACTGCATTATAAATGTCACATTTGATTTACAATTGACTATGATAGATAGAAAAGTTGCCAATGCCCTAACGGATACCAAGTCATACTGGAAATGCAATATATGTGGGAAAAAAGCTCTGAGTTTGAAGATAAATCTGATGAAACTATAAAAGAGGAAGCCCTTAAATTTGGAATTTCCCCACTTTATGCTCGCATTAGATTTATGGAGTATTGCTTGCATCTATCATATGATATAAAATATAGAAATATCAAAGGTAATGAAACTGTCTCCTCACGAAACAACAAAGACTTAGCAGATACACGAAGAACTGAGAAGAAAAGGATACAAGATGAATTTAGAAAGCATGGGCTTATAATTGATAAGCCAATTAACGGTTATGGTAGCTCGAATAATGGAAATACTGCTAGACGCTTTTTTGAGGATCCTGAGACTACATCCTTGATAACCGGCTTAGATAAAAAACTAATAAGGAACTTCAAAATAATACTGGCAACTATTAACAGTAAAAAGCAAATTAATGCAGAAAAATTTGATGCTTTTGCTAATGAAACAAAAGTATTGATAAAAAATTTATATCCATGGAGATTGATGACGCCAACTGTACATAAGGTATTATCTCATGGAAAAGAAATCATTGAAACCAACATCCTACCTCTGGGAGAACTTACAGAAGAAGCTCAAGAAGCAAGGAACAAAGATGTAAAGCAGTACAGATTATTTAATAGTCGAAAGTGTTCAAAATTAGCAGAAAATTATGATTTAATGCTTCACTTATTGTTATCCTCAGATCCAGTTTTACAAGCAATACGGTTGAAATGGTTACCAAAGATAACTAAAGAAATAGAGAAAGACGACAGTGAAGCAATTCAAATAAAAAACCTCTTAAGCTTCGATATTTCGGATTGTTTTCTTAAAAATAATTGAAATAAATAAATTGTAAAATTATGGTAATTAACATAGCTCAAACATGTAATTTAAAAATAAATAAATTATTTAGTGTTAAATAGTTTTTCTTAGCTATAGCCTAATATTAAATAGATTATCTATTGGTAAATAATAATAAAAAAACAATACACACAAATAAAACTTTTCACATTTTTTATGCAATACAGCATAATTTATAAGCACCTTTGCTAATTTTGTCTAATTACCTAGTACTGTGAAGTGTTATTAAGTAGTAGTAGCACAATCAGGTAGCACCTCCCGATCTTGCTGTAATAAAATCCGCAAAAACCTTTTTTTAATCCATTAAACATGTGTGTTGTTATTCGTTAAATGCTTACCTGTTATTAACATTAACTACACTTACATGGAAAAACATGTGGTATAATTACCATAAATATTTTTTATTGCGAAAAATATACATAGACTTATTGGATAACATTCCAAATTTATTTTTGTTTTTCTATTTAGGTTGAATTTCAGAATTCATAAAAGTTTTAAACAGCTGATGTGTGAATAAAGGGAAAAAAGTTAAGCGCATTCTACATATTTTTTGAATTGCACCCTACAATCGGAATATCTCGAGATCAGTTAATTATATTGGAATAATTTTTTCAGGCAAAGTAAAAGGACTCACATGAAAGCTAAAAATGCCAACATAAAAAAAGAAAATTATTTGTATATATATTTTTTATGATACAAAACAAAATTTTTCCAAAATTTTGACTTTTTTCAGAAAATTTGCACGCATCCTCGCATTTATGAAAAGGCTGTTAAAAATTTAAGTTTAACATGTTGCCAACTATTCTAATAATTAAATGATATAGCTAAAGCTTTCAAAATATACCGTCACAACTTTTTATAAGCGCATAAGCACAAAAAAAAATTTTGAAATTGGCAATTTTCGGACACTGCTGAGTGTAGGGTGCATGCCCAAAATACAAAATAATTGGCTCTTAGCATATTCTGAATAGATTGTTTTTAGCGCTATGTAGTTTAAAAGTGTATGTGTTAAACAAAGTTTTTCACAAAATTGAAAATAATGAAGATACTTTTTCTTAAAAAAACGTGCCTTTTCCAGAAAAATTTTAAAACTTTGAATTCTTTGCCTTTTCCCGTTTTTACGACTGCAGATGTTAATAAGTTTTTTACTTATTTTTATTTAAAATTTGATCAGAAATTTAATGCTGTCTTTTAATTTAAAATCCAACAATTAACTAAAAAGTTGTAGGTGAAATACTAAAAAAAGTCAAGGCAAAAAAAAAAATTTGTTTGTTAAAAGTCAAATATCTTCTAAGTTATGAGAGATACGAAAACACATCTAAGGACATTATTTATTAAAAATGTTAAGCTTAGATCAAAACGCTTTATCTCATAAAAATCGGATAAGTTTTCTAAAAGTTACAAGCCTCAGAATTTTTTTTGAGTCCCATGTTGTCAACTTAGGCCCACTGTAACTCCTGTTCAGCTTAGGCCAGACGGCTGCCAAGACATTTGTTGTAAAGCCTGAGTCCTCCTCTACGAATGTTCGAAGTTTCATATAAATCCAATCAGTAGTTTAGAAGTTCCAGATTTATTACCATTTATTTTGCAAAAGTCCCCACTGTGCGTGGTCTAGAATCCTCAAAAGAAAGGTTAAAACACCAGCCCATTCAATCGAATATAACTTGCATTACGTTTATAATAAATTTGTTAAATAATTTTTATAGAACTAAAAATTATTGAGATTAAAACTCTGTTACAGAGAAATAACACTTCTTCTTTTTAAATGTTTCAACTTAATGTTTCAATTTTCATACAAATAAGTTATATTTAAAGGCGAAATTGATAGTTAGTATTTATATCGTTACTTTAATATAGAAAGGCCCTAACTCATTATTTTTTTGAAATCAAGTTTTTTGTATCGTAAAAATGCAAAAATCTCCATTAAAAAAAAAATGAGTTATGACATTTCTATATCAATGTTGCGATATGTATATGTTTAAGCTAATTCCTAGGCTGTTATATATGAATCATCTATATGTGAATCATGTCCAGTGCGAAGCATTTTCCACGATTGAAATATGCATTCTTCTGCGGTCGAAAAGGCTAGCTAGGCTCGCACAAACTTTATGAAAAATCAAACCTACTGCACCCACTTTATGGACAATTTTGAATTTTTCTGTCTTGTAAACATTAAGCAGCTGGCATGGTTCTATCACTTGATTGATTCTATCACTGTCTCTCTCCTTACTCTGAACATACAATAAACTCTCGTTGCGTGGCCATATTTTTTTTTTTGCAAAAACCTTCAAGTCGAACAAAAAAATCTTTTTTCCTCATTAAAAATCTTTTTTTTTAGTGATTTTACTCAAAATATATTGATATGCATTCATTTTACTGAATTCAAATTCAGGAAAAATTTATATTGTTTCAAGTGAACTAATAAACATAAAGGTAAGTAAATAACGCCAAATATTTACTGAATAGAACATGTACAGGGTGGGCCAAAAGAAACCAAGGGGTGTAAAAGTTTAATAACTTTTTTGTTTATTAATTTTTTTTTTCATTTTTTCTTTCAGATTATATAGACAACACTTGGAGAATTTATAATGAATGAAAATAATAAATGAAAATCAGAAAATAAGAAATGAATAAATGAAATCAACTTTATTGAAAATTTGATTATGAGTGATGAAGCTCATTTCCATTTGAATGGCTTTGTTAATAAGCAGAACTGTCGGTTCTGGGGTTCTCAAAATCCAAGAGCCATTCATCAACGCCAATTGCACCCCATCAGGTGTACAGTATGGTGTGGGATCACATCTGAAAATGTCATTGGGCCCTACTTCTTCGAGAATGAAGATGGAAGTGCTGTAACCGTAAATGGAGAGCGGTATCGGTTTATGATAGAAAATTTTTTACGTCCTGCTCTTGAAAACAGACCTGGTATGTGGTTTCAGCAGGACGGAGCCACTGCTCATACTGCCCGAGACACAATGGCACTTTTAAGTCAAATTTTTGGAGAGCGAATAATTTCTCGAAATTCGGAAATTATTTGGCCAGCGCGATCGCCAGATTTGACAGCACCCGACTATTTTCTTTGGGGTTTTTTGAAGGAGCGAGTGTATGTGAACAAGCCAGAGACAATCCTTGAACTCAAGGCAAACATTGTTGCAGAAATTCGAACGCTACAGCCACAAGTTTTGAAAGATGTTATGGAAAATGCTCTAAAAAGAGCCCATCAGTGCGAAGCTGAAAACGGTGGTCATTTAAGAGACATCATTTTTCATACTTAGTGTAAAAAAATTTCCATTTTGTATATTATATAATCTGAAAGAAAAAATAAAAAAAAGTTAATAAACAAAAAAGTTATTAAACTTTTACACCCCTTGGTTTCTTTTGGCCCACCCTGTATAAGATAAATATATTTATGCATATAATTCATGCTGTTGATGAAAGAAAGAAGAAAATATGTATTCTTAAAAATTTTATTTTTAACAAAGAAATCTTTTAGTCTTTTTAACATCCCGAACAAGCTCGAAAATAAGACAAATCTTCATATATGGTAACGCTGATTCCATCTACTTTAATTTACAGTGCTGCCTCTTATAATTATCTTTCTTTCTGTAATGATACTTAAGTCCTAATTTACACTATGCAAGTTTTATTGCTAAGCTGATTAGTTTGTTAGGTGAGCGACACGAGGGAAGAAGAAACGTTTCTGTTACCCTCGTCTCTCTCTTCATCAAACTAATCAGCTTAGCAATAAGACTTGCATAGTATAAATTAGGATTAAGGAATTATTATAAGCTGAATGCTTGTTTTCTCTTCTCAGCAATCTATTACCACCTTTAGACACGCAAATTTTACTTTGCAAAGTCTTGATTCAGCTGTGTGAAAGACAGAGGTAGGAATACTTCTCTTTCTGTCTTTCAGCTGAATTAAGTCCTTGCAAAGTAAACTTTCCATGTCTAAAAGTGGTATATGCTTAATTTTTAAAACTTGTGAAGAAAAATGTTCGAATTGATACAAATGAAACAATTATGTTGGCTGTTCCATTTCCCACATAATGAAACATTCACTTTTTATATTTATACTATAATTATAATTCACAGAATTATAATCACATTTTCCCTTTTACCAAAATTTCAAACTTGAATAATTTTTCTATGTAAATGTTTCAGTTTATTATTAATTCCCCTTATCATGAAAATTATATTTTATGGGAATTTTTTCACGTTGCCTTTGTCTTTTTTTACTCAATTTTTTTTTTGCAGTAATAAGTTATTTTAATATTTTCTTTTCAATTATATATTAAAAGCTACAACTATTTACATTTGGAGCAGGATCAATAATTAATAATTGTGATTCTTACCAATGATGTCTTGCAAGTAACATTTAGGCAATTAATATGTTTAATAATATAAATACATATGCATGTATGTTACCTTCTTTAGGGAAGGGGTAATTAAGAGATTACAGCTGATAAAGTATAAAATTATGAAGCTTTACTCGTTTTAACACTCTGCTGGTGCACGTTTTGTTAACTTTTCTAGTATGTAGCACGTCTTCGTATTACTTTAAACAGCGTAGCGATTTGATTAGTTGTTATAACCCACCGATGGTTCATTGCTACAAACATTGACAAAAAAGAGCTCAAATATAAGGATTAGCCTAATGCATTTCAGCAAAGTTTATGTTGTTGATATAACTCTCTAAGACATCCATTTGCTTTGCAGTCGACATACTAGCTAGTTCAGCCAACAAAACTCTCTATGTATTATAGTTACAATTATAAATACTCCATATTATTTCTAAATTGAATAACTTAAATATTTTAAATACGACTTATATGTTCTTAAGACAAGAATATATTCTTATAAATATTTTTTACTTCGTTTTCATTCTCATTGCAAACAAGAAATATGAAATGTATTAAGCCTGCAAAAGCTGTTTCATTTTAAAATTAATTTTTGATTTCCTATCGTATCTGTGCTTATGAAATTTTCTAGCAGAACACAAATATGCTTGAATGTTTGAGTCAGAGAACAGATTGAATGCCTTATTTTGTTGTTTTGAATGCAATCACAAAAAAAAACTGCATATTGTTGTCAATCCACAACATTTGAAATAAGCAACGCATTGCACAATCAAAAGAGATGAGTGCGTCGAATTTTATTGGGTGCATTACTTGTTTTATATAAATCTTCACTGGTGTTGTCAAATCAACGAATACTCAGTGAATGGTGCGAATACTTTTTACTGTGATTGGACACATCGTAGTCTTTGTATTTTGTGCTTGTATAAAACTCTTACATTAGTATACATAAAACACGATATAGATTTGATGTGCATTTGATGTAAAATTTTATATGAAACCATTATTTGAAATATATTTCAGATCTATTTTAATTTTTCCAAATTTTAATTTTTATATTTCCTTTTTTTCTAACACTGTAAATATCGGCATTTATTTTTTCTAAAATTTCTTCCCTCACACTGCATTTTTTTTTATTTATGACCATTAAAATCACGTAAAATAAACTTGTTATTTAAACGTGATATAGAAAACATCAGCGAATACTGAGTGAATGGTATGAAAGAAATCCATTCATTCATGATGCATCATTTAATATCACTGCTTGTGTTATAACGACATTGTAATAACAGAATGCGTATTAGCAATCAACAAATCGCAACGAATTGTATCATAGCAATAACATTTGTTATTGTTAATTTATGAATTATTAGCAAATGCGAATGGTTTCATTCTGTACTCTGGTTTGAGTATGCAATTTTAAAGATATGACCTTATAATACTTACAATATCAGCATCTGAGTCGGTATCTGTAGAATCATCACAAGGCAAGTTAACATCAATAATATCACCATCTCCATTCAGAACACTTGTGCCTGCAGCACTTTTACCAACAACAAACTTTTGTTGCAATTTTTTCTGTGGTTGCTGCTCTTGTTGTATACCTTGTTGCTGTTTATCTATTATTTCTTGTAGATTTTGTTGGTCAATAATGTCCTCGGGTATTGAGGTCTCATCTTGCATATTGAAATCTGCAATAACGAAAACAACAATTTATACACTTAACTATTCAAGAGAAAAAAAATAAAAAATATTTTCTTTATTTGCTTGGATGTGTGGTGGAGTGAAATTGTTTAGAAAAGCAAGCCACAATTTAACACAAATATTTTTTTTTCAATTAAAAATGTTTGAATTCACTATGAATAACAACATTTTAATACACATACATACATACTCACATACTTATGTATGTGTGTATCTATATACATACAGGTATTCTGCGGGAGAAATGTGTCATGCATATAGGAGTCTGTTGGTTCCAGGCTAAACAATTTTTGGTGTATTTTTTATTATTTATTGATGTGTGAGTGCTTCAGATTTTTGATGAGGTTTTTCTATGAAAATCTTTTCAAAGTAAAAATATTTGTATGGTATTTGATGTTATACATATACATGCATATGTATATTTTTTGCTTGAATTAAATTTTTATATAAAACGCTCCTCTGCTACTTGTATATTTTCCATTTATCTAGAGTGAAATTAAACAAACATACAAACTGCGATTTTTTTCTAATTAACATCGACCAATATAAGGTGGGAATGGTTAAAAGCTTAAAATACTAATTTATATGGAACAATTTGGCCCTGAATTGAGAAAAAATATCAATAATGTGGGTGGCATTTTATTTATTTACTAGCTAAAGCCCAGTGTACTAAGCTACATCACATAATTTTTGGTAATAAAAAATTAAAAAAAGAGAGGTGTCTTAAGACACCCGTTAGAGCTATGTTGCTTAGCTATATAAAACAAATTTCATGTGTTAAATAACTTGCTGTGGTACTTGAGCTATCTAAGCTCTTGCTGATAAGACTGTAGTCAAAACAGCTTCTCTTGTTTGGCAAAATTACCTAAAATAGTGTCTGGTTAACCGCGTCATACTAATCGCTATTATTGATTTAACACCGAAGAAACAAGACTATTCTCCCAGCAATTTTTGTAGCAACGCGCAGCAAGTTTGATTTCTCACACTCACCGTGTGCCCTTCAAGAGAATTTCTCAACAATTACCCGTACAATGAGACTGAGACTGATATTGGACAATTAATGCCTACTACTGTTACTAAGTGTTACCTTATTTAGGAAAGGGATAGTGACAGAAATGACAGGTGGTGAAGGAAGATATTGAAGAAAGCTTCATTCTTTTACAACTCGGCTGTTTTGCACAATTTTTAATAATGCAGTGTTGCAGCGCTTTCTGGTGCCAAATAAATTTTGAAACTGTCTTTAGTAGCCATTTTAAAGGTGGCTTTATTTTGCCGATGATTCTGCTACACAATATCGACTAAGGAGGGCACTCTGATGTAACATTAGGATTAGCATTTGTTAAAGTCGGTTCAGTGACCAGTGACTATGTCTTCATCACTTGAACTTTCCTGCAACAACTGATGCAAAGGGACACTGATGCACATCAGAAAAATGCGTGGTGTTGTTATTTTAATGACACAATGATACAAGGATTGAACCCAGGATCTTAGGTTTTGTAGTCAACGCCCTAACTACTTCAGCCAACGCTAACTACTTTAGCTATTTATAACCACTGAAGTTTTGTTTTTCGAATTGTAGTTGAAGTCTACTGAAATGTTGCTTAGCTGCAACGAAATATACATATGTATATAAATATGCTAAACCATCAAGAAATATATTTCTTAAATATTTTTATTAATTTTAATACTTATCAAATGCATGTTCTGTCTTAAATTACTGCATACAGCATATGTAGTGTAGATACTTTCTAAGAAGTAGAAAACTTTTTCTTAAATGTCATATACATTTATTGTACGATTAAGAAAAATGTGCCATTATTTTGCACCCTTCTTCATGGAAATTTCCAAGTGAAAAGATAACGGGGTCATATTCAAAAAAAAATTTACCAAAGCTTTGAAAAGCAATGTTAAGTAAAGTTGTATTAAAAAAAAATTATTATATCAAAATTCTAAAGCAGGCACCTACGTTTGTTAAGGCTACTTTAAGTTGATATTTCCAAAATGTGTATTTTGTACCTCACATATTTTTTTGTTAATATAGCACATATTGATTCATGTTACATCTGAAAATGAAGCTAGAAGTGCCTGCTCATATCTTAACTTTATTATTTCTGTCATGTGATGGAAAATATCACTAAATTATCCAACTGATTCGAAATACGTAGCAAAATCCATAAAAGAATATTAAAATAAATACAATTATACAAAAATGTTTTAGTGATGTACATACAATCAAAACGAATCGAAAAAAATGGATATTCAAATACTCATTTCATTCGAATAAAATAAATTGTGATAATTTTTCATATTTTTTTACTTTTACTTCATAGAAATGTTTATCTGTTTTCCTACCATGTCTGAAGCTTATATTTTTTAAATTAGGTTGCTTTACTTCAAAATAATAAAAACTTATTTAATAAAATAAAAAATTATTTAAATACCCGAATGAAATTGTATTCTATTTTGTACATCATAAGCTGTGAAGTGGTTGTTGAACATGGTGGTGCTACCAACATTTATTATTAAGTCACAAAATAATTAAAGTTGTCTTTTGCATATGATTTCTCATTAAATCTATTATCCCGTTTATACGCACTTCTTATTTGCAAATAAAACTGGAAATCTTTGCCGTATAATTATGTTATTGTAAGTTAATAACTCACGAAAACTATTTGCAAATAACGCACTATTTGCAAAATAAGGCGTAAAATGTTGCCAATTATTTTTATTTTGTAAAAAATGTAATACAAATTTAACAATGTATGTCAATATCATTCACAGATAGCAATGTATTCTATATACGTATAAACGGTGAGTTCAAATAGTTTTATTTGCAAATAAAATTTGCATATAAACGAGGTATATGTTAGCCTCAAAGTGCTTGGCAACTAATATGAACTTTAAAGCCAAAGTAAAATATATTTTTTGCATAACGGGGAACGTCTTTTCTGTTGGGAATTACATGGAGTTAATATACATATTTTTCTTTTATGCATAAGAGTATTATGTTTTTATTATACCATAATTTTTTAATACTTTTACGTTCTCAATTTTAATTTTTTTTGCTCATAATATACTCTGAGGAATAATTACTGAGATGCTTTTCATTTAAAATTTTATGAAAATTGTGTGTAACAATTCTTATTGCTTTTACTATTGTGTTTCTTTTCTTTAATGGATTAGAGTTGAGTTCGTGAGTAACTTTTCGTTCACTTAGAAGGAAAACGTAGTTGTTTAATTCACGCCTGCAAAATTTTTTCAAATTTCTGAATTTTTGACACTTTTTTAATTCCAGGTTTTATTTCTAAACTTTATTTAAATGTATGCAAATATTTGATGTTAAAAAGGTTTTTTTTATAATTGGAGGCGTGTGCGTTAATATTTTTTTCCTTACCCTACATCTACACCTGATATATTTATGTCCTGACATATACCAAGTTGCATATAGCAAAAACAGTTAATTTTAAAAATTTTTTCAACATAAAGTTTCACTTTTGTCATCATAAAAAAATATCAGGTATAGACGTAAGGTTGAGCTATGTACATATAGTTGTCAGATCTTACATTATTGTCAGATCTGTCAATGTATTTAAAATGTACTAAAAATCTTAAAATTTATTGCCAGACGGTTGTATGACAATAAATTTATCTGACGAAAACGTCAGTCAAAAATTTGTCAGTTCACACGGTTCACACATGTGCAAAAATTTAAAAATTTGTTGTTACGCATTGCCAGACTAAAAACGCTTGTCAGAAATGATTAAATATCAATCGTTTGTGGTTGGGAAAAATGTAGTGATAACATAAATTATTATGGATCATAAAGAAGCAATTGCAATTTTATTGTCTACATATATTTTGTTATATTTTTGCACTTTATTTTGTCTTCAAAATCAAGTCTTGCATTGGATTGACAATGCTTTTTCTGGCAACGGCGTGAGACAAAAATCGACAGTTCAAACTGTTAGCACATTTTACTGAGAATATTAAATAATCTGACAACCGTCTGTACATAGATATCGTAATTGACTGCAGGTAAGTCATGTGCACGTGGCTCATCTCTGAAATGGATGTGTGTAAAGTGAAAAATATACTTAATATTAAATGTTTATTACATTTATTCTTTTTAATTTTGCTTTTACATGAAAACAATGTGTGCACTTATCGTATTTATTGCTATTAATGTTAAGTCTTTGTCTGTTAAGCATAAAGAAATGTTTCAGAAAATATTCTGTTGAAATTTAATTGTGTAGTGTCTTAATTTTTATCAAACGATTATACAATTGGTGAAACAATATTTATGTATGTGAAACTTTGTATTAACTTATGCTGAGTACACATTATGGCATTTTGTGATATCGCAATAGTGTGAAGTTACTAGTGGCAACGTTTGTTATTTATAAAAAAACACAATGTCAATGGCAATACTAGGCTATATCTAAATTTGAAAAAAAAAAATAAATAAAAGTAAAATATTTATATTGTGGGTTATTATTCAAAATACCAAAAACTGCCATTTCTCTCAAACTTTTGCACAAACAGTTAATTTCAATTTGGAAAATTTTATTATAATAACGATAAAATTAGGAATAATTCATAAATTCATATTCAACCAGAGAAAAAATTACACAATACGCGCTCAAACTGATCACATTCATTGTCAAAGGTATAGTGAGCCAGTAAGTTGCTAGCTAGAGTTGTCAATAATACGTCCGTGTTCAAGTTGACGTATCTTTTAAATTATTGTGTGATATATCCCACTTTCAAAGTATTTAAGACTAATTTCGAATTAAAAAAAAAATTAAAAAAGTTTAGACAAATTGGAATTAAAAATGCTCACTTCCTATTTTGATGCCCGTTGCACGTTTAAAAAATTTTGAAATGCTCGTAAATTTTTAAAGATCTCGCTTTCAAGTTTTTATTTAATGAGATCATGCTAAGATTATTTTGGTAAAAAAAGTGCGTTGGTTGGTTTACGTGGCTGCCTACTACACGCAGGCATTTAATTATAATCTAGATGATTCTATTTCGAAAGGAATATTACACTCATCGGTATTAACCTATCTACCGCATCTAAGTATTCTGATATGGTGATGGTTACTAAATGCAACCCGTCGTGTTAAGATGTCTGATAAGATCACTGAACCCAATCTGAGATAAATCTGAAAGATCTTCTAGTACATGAGTGCCTAAAGATTTGTGTCTCCAGAGACATTGGCAAAGAAAGTGAAAGATTGTCTCTTCTTTGCTTTCTTCTCGATAACTTCGGCATAACTCATTATACGACAGACCTATCCTGCTAAAATGTCTGCCGACCATCCAATGCACCGTTATGACTGCAACGGGCCTCTAGATATCCACACGATTCCTATTTATTAATTGTATTTAGTAAATATTATTGTAGCAAGGCCACATTTTCTTAGCAACCTTGCACGTGACTATATTGCGCCATCTGCATTCAGCCTTACAGAGATAGTTTTTGAATATACCGTTTCTAATAGTTTCAACCGCATGGCTACCAATTCGGCATTGGAGGCATTCAAAGCAGAGCCAGCTCTAGCTAGTCTAACCGTTCGTTACCTAAAAAATCCCAATGTGCTGGAATCCAGGTAAGGGTGAGTTCAGCCTGAACGCCCAGTCTAGATAGCAAACTCTTACACTGCCCGACTAGAATAGACGAAGTGATGTATGATCTTAGGGATAGAAGCGTGGCATGGCAAAGATAAAAACTTTGTCCTGTATCTTCCTATCAATCAGCACCCTAGCCACTACCCTCACCGGTAAAATTTTAGCCTTAAATATTGTGGCTTCGTTAGGAAGACGAAATGAGCATTCTATATCAAAATCATCTGAAAAGAAGCCAGAGCTGACAGCGCAGACCATTCCTGATCCATCAGTGTATGCTCTGACGTCGTATTTTGTTTCTATTGTGTCTCCCTTTCATTCATGTCTGGATAGAATTAGAACCTTAAATACTTTATCAAAGTCCAGATGAGACACCATGTACTCAGCAGATTTCCTTAGCGTAGGGCGTAGTTGATCAGGAATGTAAACTTTTAATGTAAATTAGTAACTTCTGGTTATACAGTGCGTTACGGATGTAAAGAAATTTGCATAAATTTTAATCATATGTGGAGCCCATTATGATATTTTACAGATAATAAGAATACTTTACAATAATTAGCCCAGAAAGAAATATAAAGAACAAAATGAAGAAATTGGAAAAATTTTATTATCAGTTGGCCATTTCCAAATCTGCATATGAAAAGATTTCTTCACATATGATTTCCTATCAACATCACTTATCTTATTTATTATCATACAAAAAAATATTTAGCATACCCATTCATAAATATCAGGATATCGGCGAAAAATAACTTTCAAATGCAAAATATTTTTTTGTTTGTTTTTTGCTCTTTAACTGCTGAGCCGCAAAACCGATTTGGATGAAATTTTGGACACAGATTTATCTGTAACTAGAAGGACACATATATTATCTTTTTTTTTATGTGTAAATATCTATACGCTAGGGGGTAAAAATCTTTTTCACAATACAATCACAAATTTTGCGTGAGATGCACACCGCGTTGTCAAATCGGTGTGAGCTATACATGAGTGTATTAGTGTTTGAAAGAAGCAATACAAACTTATTTAAAATATTGTAAATACATAGAAATTTGCTGGTTTTTATTTGTTTTATTTAACTTTATAATTGCTTTATTAGGGTTCCGTACACCAAAGGTGAAAATGAACCCTATTATTTTCGCTACTCTGTCCGTTCGTCTGTCACAGGGTATTTTCTCGAGAAACGTAAGAGCTACGGACCTGAAATTTGGACACAGTGTGTAGACATTTGGCCGCTACAACAACAAATGCATGGGAGTTAAAAATTGAAAGGTGTTACAAAACGAGCAACGAAAAATGTTAAAATCCCATGTATATATATTTACATACAATTGTATGTACATATATACACTTGAAATTTGTAAAGTTAGTGTATTTTATACAGACTACAACAATTAACACTAAATTTAAAAAATTTAAATTAAAGTGTGTTCCATCAGTTAATGCAATTTTGACTTTGTAATTTTGACAACTTGCTGTATTTTGGAACAATAAGAGCAAAACTCTTGAAATTTTCAAAAAAAGGTAAAACTAAAAAATCAAAAAATTATAAAATCGCCAAATCTAAAAAAATCTTCGAAACGAAAAAAGCACCACATTAAAAAAAATTAGGACTAAAATAAATCGCGAAAAACCGCAAAAATCGTCAAAATGAAAAAAACCCTTAAACAAAAAAATCGCCAAAATGAAAAAAATCGTCAAAATAAAAAAACCCCAAAAACAGAAAAAAATCTCCAAAATGAAAAACATCGCCGAAATAAAAAACCCCAAAAACAGAAAAAAATCGCAAAATGAAAAAACAATCGCCAAAATGAAACAAATTTCGAAAATGAAGAAAACCCCAAAAAGAGAAAAAAAATCGCCAAAATGAGAAAAAGTGACAAAACTCAAAAAATCGTTTAAACTGAAAAAACTTAAAAGGAAAAAAACTTAAAAGGAAAAAAGCCACATCAAAACCGAATGTACGGAACCCTTCGTGCGCGAGTCAAAGATGGACTTTACTGAATTTATTTTAATTGCAATGCGTACACAACAACAAGAACAGCAACAACTAAACGCTGAACAACAGGAAAAATTAAAAAGTAAAAGTAATTGCATTTACCATAGATGAGCAGTACCATTAAAATTTCAGCAAAAATAATAAAAAAATTTTAACCAGTAAATTTTTACTGATTACTAAAATTTTTTTCTACAATTTTTATAAAGTGCCTAAATGATTTATTATATGATGAGGTGCATTGAATTTTCAGTAATCAGTAATGCCCGTATTCATAATGAAATTCTACCAAGCGGCTAAATGTTTTTCATACAAAAATTTCTAAATTTTAATGAAAAAAACTGTGCCACTTGCTACAATTTTATTATGATTACGGCCCTACGATTTTACTGGTAATGCAACTTAAATTTCATTAGCAGTAAAAATTTACTGAATTTTTTTTAGTAATAAGTAAATTTACTGCTTACTGCAATTTTGAATGCAGTACATATACATACATATACTGCAGTGTGCCCATTTACTAACCAAATAAGTTTAATAAAACAAACAAAAACCAACAAATTCATATGTATTTACAATATTGAAAGTTTTGATACTTTTAATTAATTAATTTTAAAAAAGATACTAAAAGCATAATTATTTCCAACTTAAAAAAAATTTTCATTACTAGATGTTTACACATCTCCCCTGTGATCGGACTCACATTCCTTTTTTTAAAAAAAGGACAACGAGAAAAGAAACTAGGAACATTAACATCGAATAATAAAAAATAATTAATGTGATGATCGTAAAAGATAAAAAAGAATAGTTAAGCATACTCGTACTTAGGTAGAGTGACATAACTTCATGCTAACCTGAATAGAAAATGAAAAAAGGGAAAAACAGAAAATGAATAGTGATACTTACAAATGAATTTACCAAAGTGGATCGATAATTGTATACACAATATAATCATTTCTCATATTCCATTTCATTAAAATAATTTACCCCAGAAGATAGAAGAAGTGATGAAGTGCGTGGCTGCACAGATATATATCGGTATTGTCCCAAGCAAATAAAGTCTGACATTAATTAATAAAAATATTTCATTCAATTAGAATTTAAAATACTCAAATTAAGCCCGATTAAGAAATTATTCCTGATTAAAATTATTAAAACATGTTTGTTATATTAACTCAATTGGTAAAAAATAAAAGCAATTTTATCGAGAAGTAAGTTTACAGTAAGCTTACATTTACATTTATAAATATTTTTTGTTAAATCTTGTATAATTTTGTATTATTATAAAAATATTTTGCTTGCTATAATTTATGCAGCTTTTGCAAAAATGCTTCAACTTAAAACAAAAAAATTTAGTTTTTAATAAATTTTTCAAGTCCAATATAATTAAGAAAACATACATCAAATTCTTTATATGCATTTTACTCAAATACAAATGCTTGTTAAGAGTTTGCAGAGATAGAAATATATATATATATACTCGTATATATATATATATATACTGCTGGAAAATATTCTTTTGTAATTGCAGCTTTTAATATTCTTAAAATGCTTAGAGTATGAACAATTCAAATGAATGCAATTTTAAATCTTTAAACAAAATGTGAAATATTATATTGAAAGTAAATATAGTTTTAGAGAACGATTTTAAAAATTATCTTCGCTTTCGAAATTAAAGCAACAATTCTTCAATTCAAGTGAATTACATATTTTTATTCCACTTAAAAATTAAGAATATAATGAAAAGCACAAACCCAAACAATCATATATACACTAAGCTTGCTAATGATGACTTTTGTATAACTAATAAGCTAACAAAATTTTCCTAGAAAAATAAATTATTTAATAATTTCAAAATTAAACGGAATACTGTTTTTTATGCATTTGGTAAAAGAACCTCATTAAAAATTTATTTTCTTTAACAACATCCTAATTAAAACTTTTTTTTATTTAACCGAGAGAAGGCTCATTCTTTTTTTTCGAAATAAACAAATTTAAACAGAAGCAAGAATTGTAAGGAAGCATGACCCTTTTTTCTCTCTCAAATTTAATGCTGCTAACGAAACTACGAGTATGAATGACAGAAGCATGCGGAAAATAAAGTCATACATAGTCAAGTAACAGCATGGAGGGGTTGCAAAGTGTCGTTTAAATAAAAAAAAAGTTACAACAATAAAAGAAAAATATATATTGTTACCAAACACACAAAATAAAAGATAGAAAAAATGATACAACGGGTTAAGTGAAAAGATGCTTACATCCATACTTACAAAAGGACAGGAGTATATTGTGTGCAATTTAAAAAAAAATATATATAGCAAAGAGCACCTGCCCAGCAGTTTTTAAACACAATGCGAAATTAGACTGGGTATTGTATTTTTAATAATACATTTTTTAACAAGAGTAAAAATTAAAAACTAATGTTACACGCATATATATTTAAATTATTCGGGTGCATCGGTATAGAAGGAAAGCATTATGTTTTAAGTGCAGAAGAGTTTAAATATTGAAATATATTTTTAAATTAAAAAAAATTCTGTTAGTAAGAAAAATCTAATGGATAAAACAAATGCCTTTGAAAATATATTACAGGAGCAGCTCATTTTGTTGTAACGATTTTCTAGAAATATAAGCAGCAAAGATGTTTCCAGTCTAAAACGAAAATTTTCGTTAAACTTTATATGCCTTATTCAGAAAAAAATAATTTATGTTTGCTGAATGTTTACCAAACAAATTTCCATACAAAACTTGTTTCGTAAACCTTTAGGAAACCTAAATTATTTTTTCTGAATACGGCAGTATATGTTTTCTTTAAAAAATGAATTGTAGTTTCTCACCTAGCACAAGCATACTAATAGTGCGTTTCTATTTAATCTTAAAGAGTCCATTTCTGCTCCACAGTGTATTTTTTCGATCTCTTTATCACTAAGACATACTTAAACTGTCAAAAAGTGTACTTAAAAATTACTACGAAATTTTTCCCATAACTACTAAATTAATTCATTCTCACCATTGCGGATGCACATACCAAAAGTGAACCCTGAAATTGGTGAATACTTGAAAACTCATGGTTGCGCAATCCGAATTCTGTTTAAACGCATGAGGGTAGAAAATTTCTATATTGAATGTTTTGTTAATGTGCTATTGCCTCTGCAATATTTTTACCAGCAGTTTGCAAATAAAAGTGAGTTTCGCTGATAATACACTTCCTTTTAACGTTTTGCAGAACTTTTCATGTACATATATATATATATGAATAGCAAAAATAAAAAATAGCCCGACATTATCTTTATTATTTACATGTTGTTTATTTTGTTATACGTGAACGCGTCAGTACACACTTGCAAACACTTGTAAAAATAGCAACACAAACACCACCAGCGAAGGCAAGGAATGTGTATTTTACTACAATTGCAGTATCTTCTTTGTGCTTTCATTATTAAATCGTTGAGGTCGAACCACATAATAAATGTTATTAAAGATTTTTATACATTTTAAGCTTACGTCTAATAATAATTGAAGTGCCTTTTTTTAAAATATTTCATGTAATATTTATTGTTCCTATATATGTATATATTTGAACATGTATTGGCTTAATAATGCAATTCTTCCCCAAATGTTCACTATTTTTTTTATGAAATTGAAAAGAAAAGATACTACTATAAAAATATAACCAACATTTACGTCCGTTTTCAAAATGTATGATTAACAGTTAACATGAACTTTAATCGAAAGTTCTTCATACAAAGCTTGCCGTTAAAGTCCCTGTTAGCTTTTAATTGTATATTGTGAAAAGAGCCGTTAATATTTCGTAAAAAGTCAACGAAAAAAATATATTAAAGGAGAAGTTTTAAAGCATTTATTATTGTCGCTTTCCAAGTCTGAAATATTTTATCAGCAATTATGTAACGCTACTTTTACACATGAAAGTACTTTCTTGAAATTTCTGTATACATATTATAAATAAAAAATTTAATGAAATAAATGACTTTCATGAAAATTTCTTGTTAATTTTCATAGGAAAGTGAAAGTTCATTTTGAAAATGTTGTCGAAAAGTAAAGTTGAAAAAATGGTTTTGTTCACTTCTTAATTAGAGTTACCCAGAACATCACCTGCACAAATTTATAAGGCAATAAATTGGGAATAAATATTATTGTTAATAATATTGTTATTGTAATAATGATATTGTTTTCAAAAGGCATGAAGTGTCTTCTCCATGTATATTTGAACATTAGATATCGTTCCTACCACGTCAAACTATCCAATATGCAAAATTAGTATTTTAGATTCGTTATCTTGGTACTCAAATTTTTACGATATGCCTCGTTTCAAAATGCTGAAATTCTCACGGACTATAGATAATTCAATAAGAAATTGTTTAATCTTTTTAGGAACACGCTGACCTTAAATTTATAATTGATGGGTCTTCTCACTCTTCTTAAAAGTTCAAATTTGCATATTGGATAGTTTGACGTGGTAGGGACGATATTATAGTTATTTAAATATTTATACAAAATAAGGATAATTTATAATAACTATTTACCACAATCCTGTATATTTATACAAATATTTAAAGGAGGTAACACTGTTAACCTTTTTTTCATTTTACTTTCCGAAAACATCAAAAATTTACTTCCTTGAAAAAATCGTTGAAAGCTAACTGGAAATTGAAAACAATGTGAGTGTGGTAGTGAAAAAATTTGATTGTATTGCTACTTTTTTGTAATTAGTTTCATGTGTAAATGGTAGGTAAAGGACATTGTATTAAATTATTATTATCATACATTGATAACCTAAATTAAAAACCACCACTACAACCACGAACGCTTGATTTCAAGTAGAGAATAATTTGAAATCAAACTCTTTTTTCAACGTCATACCTTTGAATATGATTTGAAAACACGCACAATTTTTAACTATCATTTTTAAAAATTTATTTATTATTTCATTATAATACATGAACTGGTGTTGACTTTTTATAAATGTATTATATTTATTTTATATCATGCTCCATTGTACCTTAGGTTGCAGTTTATTTTTTGCTGCTCTTACTTAGTATTCATTAGTGTTGTCATTCGAACAAAAATTATTCGAATATTCGAACAACTTTTTATCATATTTGTTCCGACGTACAAAATATTTCAATTTAGAATAAAAAATTATTCAAATCATTTTTGTCGAACATTCGAATATTCGAACAATTTCCTTAACTACTTGTATAAAAATATTTTTTGAGTTATTTTGATAACATATTAAAAATGTTTGTAAATGTGTATAAATAACTATACTTTTTAACTAATTTCGTTTCAGTTTTTAACTCCCGACAAAAAAAGGGGTGTTATAAGTTTGTATGTAGTTTGTGTCTGTGTATCTATTTGTATGTACGAGTCGACGTACAGACCAAATGGTTGGACCGATTTTGATTTAGTTTTCCTGTTTGAGGGTAGCATTGGCTGAAGAAGTTAGCACGTTGACTACAAAACTGAAAGTTTTCGGATCGAGCCCGCTATCTGACAGTCATTAAATAACACCACGCATATACTAATCCTAATGTAACACCAGAGGGGGGTGCTCTGTGTCGTTGTGTAAGAGAATCTTCGGCGAAGTAAAACAACTACTAAACTGCTACTAAACACAGCTTCAAATAAATTAATACGACTCACTAACGCCAGAGGAGCTGCAACACTACATTATTAAAAAAAAACGTGCAAAAAGCAAAGCTGTAAAAAAATGAAGCATGCCTCTATCTATTCCTTCACCACCTATCTTTTCTGTTACTATCCCTTTTCTTATAATAGTAGTAGGCAATCATTGCCTGAGTGTTACTTCTCTTTAATAATAAAATAAAAAATGACTTGTTCGAGAGTGTTCTTAGCTATGTTTAAAGAAAATCTGTCCAGCCGTTTAGGATATATCACATTTTTTAGATATATGTATTCTGTTGATCTGCTTGTCCTTGACGCCGTAGCTTCCCAACGTCTTGACCGATTTTAATTTTGCTTTGTTTTCGTTTGAATGGTGGCATGATCGTAAATCTTCTAATTTATACTTGAAGAAAACCGGTCTAGTCGATTGGAATTTATCGTAATTTTTTTATTTAATCTTTTATTTTTTACTTCAATAGTATATAATTTTAAATTTTTGTTATTAATATTCCTAAATTTGTTATTGGAATTATTTGTTTTTCTTGTGTAATGAAATATTTTTCGTTTGTTAATAAAAAAATTAATCTAATACACATATATGTCGTTTTTTGCAAACTTTTTTAAGATTATTCGAATATATTTTTTTATTCTTTGTTCGTTCGAATATTCGAACAAAATTTCAAAATTATTCGTCTGTTTGAACAAGAAAAAATAATTAACAACACTAGTATTCATAAGCACATATTTGGCCTTAAGCCATTAATTTTTTTACTGCAAGACAAAATTATGAAAAGAGAAATAATTAGGAAAAAATTATTTGGTGGCATTGCAGGTAAAATGATGTGAATGGTTTGAAAGTTAAAAAAATACTTAATAAAATTTATATAACAAATGCAAGTTTGTAGGTATTATATGTATAT
This sequence comes from Tachina grossa, assembly GCA_949987645.1. NCBI lineage: Eukaryota > Metazoa > Arthropoda > Insecta > Diptera > Tachinidae > Tachina > Tachina grossa. The sequence goes on along the minus strand of OX465277.1, from coordinate 80,972,911 downwards.
TATTAAACCAATTAATTTTTTAATTTGATTTGGTGAACTCAAAATTTTTCAATTTTAACTTTTTGACAGAAAACGATATACAGAACTTATACTTACCCACTGTAAAATTCAAACACCAATTACTCAAATCTTTCTTAAAAAAAGAGCAGACTTGGACAATAATGATTTTCTTTATCCACTTGCAAATACTACGGAACCAGTATAGAGAGCTTTGAGTTTAAAAGTACTATTATCCCATGCTTTTGCCTACTTTTTAATTTTTAACGGACTTGGTATTCTTTTTATTTTAAAGTAAACATTTGCAGTATAAACAGTATATATTAAAGGTGTTAACATTTTTGTGCCATAATTACAAAAACAAAAACCAAACAAAATATCAACTTATAAAATGTTCATATTGCTTGTAAATATCATCGTATACAATTCTACTTTGATTTTACTTATTTATACACAGAGAAAACAGATTCGTTGAGACAACCGAATTTTTTGCCAATTGAATTTTGGCGGTTAACAGAGAAAACAAATTGGTTGAGAAGCCCGAACTAGTTGCCAATCCAATTAGTAGAATTCTGGTATAACGACTGAAATTTTCTTGTGGTACAACTATATTTTTAATTTAATTTAATTTCTTCATTTACGTTAACTTCATGCCAGTTTTTCGTTATACATAATGCTGATAGCATTTTGTTTTTTACTTATTTAAAGAAAGTATTTAACAATGATGGAAAATTGTTAATACGAACCGATTAATCGGATGAGAATATCAATCAAACCTTAATATTTAATTTTAATTTGCTGCTATAAACTATGATGGTTACATTAGCCTCTAGTTAGTTGCAACAATTGATAGAAAGTTTTTATTTTAACGTAATTGTAGACGGACAATTTTTTTAGTTGCCAATACCGAAAATTTGTATTAAAATCCAATTCCTAATATTTTATTCGGTTGTGCTAATTAATCAGTTAATTAGTCATGACAAAAGCATATGCTCGGTTGATACAATTAATTTAAGTATTGTCACAATCACATCTTTGTTACGATTATGACCTTATGGCAATGAACATGTATTATTTTTTGGATTAATAGACAATTGATAGCGTGAACTGAAATATAGTTAATGTAAATGATATTTTATTGGACTAACCGTTTTACAACCATTCTTTTCTCTGGGTGTACTATCCGTTAAAACATGAAAAATGGTAACAAGAGATTTTTATTCTCTTTTCTTAAATACGAAGTGAATTTCATAATCGGGAATGTTTTTCCCCAAGATATTAAATGGTTTGGAACTACCATAACATTGTTGAACATATTTCCAATAACTATTCTACAGAACATACCCGAATATTTTTAGTCCACAAAGTTACAATACTTTACATTACCATGTTAAGACACCTTTCCTATAGACCCCTGCAAAATATCATTTGAAAGAATTTTCAAAGGATTTTTCAAATGCTGAACAACACTTTTGGCAATATATTTGTTTCAGTTATTTCAGGTATAGAAGTAAAGAAGAAAATACTTCGTGACATAAAAATTTGTGATGCCTGTTTCTTCCTACACATGGGTGCGTGTATAAATGTCATGCATGTAAATACACACACACACTTTGTGTTTGTGATCTTTTACTTTTCTGAGCACATACAAACGCAAACATACATTGATATTAGTTGTGTGCGCTTGCTTTAAAAAACTACACTTAAACACAAACGTAATAGCTTACTATATACATACACCTTACACACACACTCAAACGTACAACATGTAAAATAACAAGCATACACGCATCAAAGGTGTAGACACTACTTTTTCTTGTGGTATCTTGTGAGTACGTTACGAACAAGAAGTCTTAGCGACATCGCTTGCAAACACTCATAAACACGAACATCAATACATCCATCGTGCTTCGCTTATTATACGACAGCATTTACTATTGGTTTAGGATAAAACATTTACATTTACATTACATTTCAAGAAAGCTTACCCAGCCCTCTACTTTACTAATCATACATACTTATATATGTGCTAATTCACACGGTGAAATTTAGGACGTCTATTTTTCTTAATTCTCTTTTGAAGTTGCTACCAAAAATTCCTTGCATTCATAGATGTGTTTTTTTTTGACGTCTAATTTTACTTCTCTTCACCCATATAGCCAATAAGTTAGAAGAGCAAGAATAAAATAAAATACAATAAGATAGAAGAGTAACATTAAAACGTAACAACAATAACAACAAGAGCAATGTAATGAGAAATATGGAAAAAACCATGGAAAACAGAAATCGAGTCATTTTTTCTACCCCTCTTTCTTCTCTACACCGTTCGCTAACAAACAAAAAGTGAAGTCGAAAAATAGACTTCATAAAAGTCTTCGTGTGAATTAAGTGTATGTCAATACAAGTGCGTATGAGTAATGCAATATTTTTCATCAGTATTACTCATACGTACACATTTCCCAAGAGTGAAAGGTGAACAATTTTTACAATAAGAACAATACATATCGCGTCGTCCTAGGGAATAAACTTGCTACATATACTTTTTAAAACATATGACATATTAATGCCATTCGAAAGAGCCACAGATGCTGCATCGACTGGCTAAAATATTTATTTTAATTTGAAACTCTATATGTCGAAAAAACCTAATGTGTTAGGATAATTTCCTAATCTATGCATAGAATATATTAAGAGTATTTGGACTCTTCTGTAAAATTTGGTAAATTTACACTTTAAGCCGATGATGTGGACATGTTGCAAACTAAGAATAATAAATTTCCCTTAATTAATTATAATGTTAAAGTTTTTAAACCTACTACGCTTATTTTTCTTTTGTGATTTTCAAAAATATTATTACTTGTGAATTCTCAAATAGTTTTTGAAAGTTTGTACTTTATGACTGTGCAAAATATGTGGTTGAAGTATTTTATTTTAGTTATTATTTTTTATTATATCTTATTTGCTTTTCAAAAAATTTAAAACCTGAGGTAGTCAAATTTGATACCCTGTACTTCATGGTATTCCAAAAATAAATTTTCAAAAAGTTTAGGTCTTCTTTTAACTTTTAAGTACACATCATCAGTTTTGCATATTGGATAGTTTGACGTGGTAGGGACGATATGTGCCCTTAATTATGAAACCGGTCTAAGTCATGTAAGTCTAAGTCTAAAATAATTCTTAAAAAAGCTTCCATAAATAATTTAAAAATATTAAAGAATTTTACATAAATCGAGATTAGCACAACCCTTAACTAAAATATTTCAAAATATAAAAATATTTTTTTAATTGTTCAAATGTAATCTACTAAATATCTCGATTAAAGAAATTCATGACTTAGACCACTTTAATAACTAAGGGAACATATGTAAATATAACACATGCAATATGACACAAGATATGTCACTATATTTTAAAATTAATTTATTAATTTTATTATTAATAAACATCAAGTTTATTTACTAAAGTGTTGATTTTGTTCGTTATAAAATCAGAACTTGAGCAAGAAAAATTAACAGATGTGAACAAGGTTTACATTTTTTTAATTACAGGCAAACTCTAACAGATAGTTAATTATTTTTACCTTAGATTAGATTAAAATATTTGTTGTTTACCCTAGAACTTCATAAATAATTCTTACATGAAATACCTTAAGATTTCAACAGAGTTTTTAATCATAAAAAAAATGTTAATTTATAAATAAATTGCATTCACTTATTATTATATTTAAGTTGGTCAGTCAACATTTTCCCATATAGTATGTAGATTTCCCAGGCCGTTGTGAATATTCATGCTGCTTATTTCCCCAAGGTTAAAAGAAAAGAGAAAATTCATAAATGATGAAAAACTCAACACATGTTTATTTTTTGTGCACTCGAATACACAACAACTTTATACATACGTATATTTTATGAGGATCATTAAAATGTTGACATTCTGTTGCTTACTAAAACTAAAAAAAAAATGAACGGAAAGTGGTTAAATAAAATATAAAATACACATTGCCAAGATTTTATACTCTGCCAACAAAAACAAATGAGATATTGGGTTAGTAAAAATTTTCATATTCTCATGTGCATGAATATTTTTCTATACAAACAATGCACAAGCTTTTGATATAGTTTTTATTAAAGATCAATAAAGCTTATTTTTCAGCATAATTTAGTCTATTAAATTTATATAAACAAAGTTGTTTTATAACTTATATTTTTTCATTTTATATTAAAAGTTTTATTTTCTAGAAAAATAACATTTAATATTAGAAACAAAATACACAAAAAAATAAATAAAAACAAGCTTTAACAAAAGACTAAAGGAATGAATTTTTCATATAAAATTGTAACATAGAAAATACAGGCGCCATGGCATAAACGATGCATTTTTGTACCGAATATCGAATTTAGTTCCTTATTAAATTTTTTTTATTTTCATTTTACCCTTGTAAATGAATTTTCATTTAAATTAATTATTTAATTTTTGTATTTATTGGTTCATAGAAAAAAATGAGTTTATAGAACCGCGTGAAATATTACAACAAATTTTAATGGGCGTAACCCCGCCCATTTTTTCAACTTCAAAATTTTTTAATAACAAGAACCAAAGGTGTTTGATAGGTTTCACAGTAGAATATCATGCAATTAAATAATAAAAAAATATGGGCGCATCCCCGCCCATTTTTTTCAACATAACCAATGGGAAGCTATATCCTATCAGACAAAAAAAGAATTTTTAGAATTGGTATAAAATGTACCGAGTTATGAAGTAACACCGCCAAAAAAATAGAGACGAATTGTTAACCTCCTCCTAAATAGTATCGTAAAAAAGCAACTTAGTTTTGCTTTGTAATTTATTGATATTATAGAAGCATGTACCTTAGTTAATGACGCTTATGAATTTTTATATTATTTTTGAAGCAAAATTATGTTTTAAAGGATATCAAAACATGTGCACCCAACTAAAAAAATTATATATGGTCCATATATTTCTAATATATGAATGTATATAACTATATATGAATATGTATGAATTCATGTATGGAAATGTATGGGATTATACATTGCAAAACTATTATATATGAACTAATATATGGACTAATATATGAAATGTATTATAATATATGAGCTCATATATGGAAATTTCATAATGAAGCTCTTCATATGTGGATCCATATATAGAAATAAGATTTAATATATGGAGCCATATAAGAATGTATGCATGCATGATATCTCACATCGTTTTTGCAATCAAAAAAGCTTGGCATTTTATCACTGGTGAATTGCAAATCCATTAGAAAATACATACGGTATGCTAAATTTTCATGCATACCCTCAACGTTTAAAAAAGAAAAACTTTTGTTACAAAAAAACCATTCTTGTATGATTTTATACTTTGTGGCCCCATTTAATATATCAAAAGGATAATCCAGTCATTAATTTTATAGAAAATAATAGAATTCTCTAGATAAGAAAGAAAGTTCATATTACCGCAATAATTTTTATTGAAAACTGTTGTTAGACGGATAATTTTTTCTTTTATAATTAATTGCATTATTTTTTAATCTGATTTCTTAAATTAGATTTTATGTACGAATATGAGTTTTGTAGTTTTTAAATAATTGATTAACCTTTTGACTTAAAATGATGAATGAAATGACTTTTAGTTCTATTTTCATTATTTGTCCAAACAAATTTCATTAAATACAAATTTCATTAAATACAACCTCCCTGTTCAAAATCTAAAAAAAAATAGTTTTAGTAATTTAATTTATTGCACTGTTCTACTATAATGACTGTGAACGTATTACTTACTCAATCACTTGCATTTTTTCATTATCCTTGCCATGACTGTTTGCATTTAAGTATTCCAGCAAAAATTTTCATTGCAAAATATTGGCTTAAGTTGCTAAGATACATACTCTCACTACTTCGGCTTTAATGTTTTGGTTTACTAATATTGTTGTCTTTCAAGGGAACTAGTTAGAACTGGTTGTGTTAAATTTACAATATAAATATACAATAAAGCTTTTTTATTTAAGAAATTTATTATTCGACATATTGTCGGAAGTTTATTTTAGTTTGAAATTTATTTGCTGGTGGTTCAGCGTTGTCTATATGCATTTCATTGTTGTTGTAAGAAATCATCAGTAGACTTCAACCACACATTTTGAGTAGTCACAAACCTCTTATCTTATGCACAGACTTTCAAGAACTATTTGAGAATTCACAAATAATAATATTTTTGAAAATCACAAGAAAAATAAGCGTAGTAGGCTTAGAAACTAATACAAAAAAGCCAGCAAATAATTTATATTCGATTTGAATCTATTATTTTTTTATTTCTAATTGTATAAAGGTGTAGAAAAATAAAATAGATTCAAATCGAATATAAATTATTTGCTGGCTTTTTTTTGTGATAGTTTCTAAGCCTACTACGCTTATTTTTCTTGTGATTTTCAAAAATATTATTATTTGTGAATTCTCAAATAGTTTTTGAAAGTCTGTGCATAAGATAAGAGGTTTGTGACTACTCAAAATGTGTGCTTGAAGTCTACTGATGATTTGTTACAGCAACAATAAAATGCATATAGACAACGCTGAACCACCAGCAAATAAATTTCAAATTAAAATAAAACTTTTATAATTATGTTAATATTAACTGTTTTATCCTAGCATATAGAATTTAATATTATAAGGATGTTGTTTTTATCAAAAATATTCTAGACAACCTTCTAAGCGCACACACAACTCAGTTATTTCGTCCACTTTCATCCTATGATAATCAGAAATAGAACTATTTGGTGCTGAGTGCATCAATGCTGTAAGTAGTAATTTGTCTGTTTTTTTTTTTGCTGGGATATAATATATTTACTACGGTGGCAATTGTTATATAGCTTTATGTCATAACGGGACGGCCTCCTAGCAAGAGAGACGACATACAGTAACTTAGTGAAAATCATATTGCTTGTAGTTACAATACATTAACCAGAGTTTGCTGGGATATTACCTGAAGTAATTGATTTGAGTAAAAACCCACTCATTTTGCTCTTGGAACGATGATAAAATGCGGAGGGAAAACGATGTCGTAAAATTAAAAACCAGTGTGGTTGTTATGCCAATGCTAGTTTGTCATATTTTTGTCCACAAGTTCTAAGAACATGAACAAATTGACCAGACTATCATTGTTAAATTGACAATATTCCTCTGCAGCTTAACATCATTCGTTTGAGACCGAATCTGCTGATTTTGTACACGTATATACTATACGTGAACATAATTTGTTTCTTTCGTGCAGGAAAATATTAAAGAATATTTTTAAGGCGATTGTAATAAATTAAAGGTGCGATTAGACGTGACATAGCCATAACAATAACCAAACTAAAACTCAATTGGTTTCAATGGCAATGCCTATGGCGTTAAGGCGAGTCACCTATAATCGCATACAGTGTTGCCCATTAGTTTGGTTCAAAAGGTTGTTTTCTATGACTATGGTTATGGCACGTCTGATTGCACCTTTAAGGTAAAAACTTTATGAATGTTAAAAAGTGAAAAAAATTATTGTTGCTTTTACATTTATTAAAAAAAAAGCAATGTGAGTCCGATTACAGAGGAGATGTGTAAACATCTAGTAATGAACATTTTTTTTAAGTTGGAAGTACTTATGCTTTTAGTATCTTTTTTTAAATTAATTAATTGAAAGTATCAAAACTTTCAGTATTATAAATACATATGAATTTGTTGGTTTTTGTTTGTCTTATTAAACTTATTGGGTTAGTAAATGGGCACACTGCAGTATATGTGTATGTACTGCATTTAAAATTACAGTAAGCAGTAAATTTACTGATTACTAAAAAAATTCAGTAAATTTTTACTGCTAATGAAATTTAATTTGCATTACCAGTAAAATCATAATAAAATTGTAGCAAGTGGCAAAGGTTTTTCATTCAAATTTTGAAACTTTTGCATGAAAAACATTTAGCCACTTGGTAGAATTTCATTATGAATACGGGCATTACTGATTGCTGAAAATTCAATGCACCTCATCATATAACAAATCATTTAGGCAATTTATAAAAATTGTAGAAAAAATTTTTAGTAATCAGCAAAAATTTACTTGTTAAACATTTTTTATTGTTTTTACTGAAACTTTAGTGGTACTGCATTGCTCATCTATGGTAAAAGCCTTTACTTTTACTTTTTAATTTTTAATTCCTGTTGTTCATCGTTTAGTTGTTGCTGTTCTTGTTGTTGTGTACGCATTGCAATTAAAATAAATTCAGTAAAGTGCGACTTTGACTCGCGCACATTCGGTTTTGATAATTTTTTTTTGATTTAGCTTTCTTCCTTTTTTAAGTTTTTTCAGTTTAAAATTTTTTTTTTCAGTTTTATCGCTTTTTTCTCGTTTTGGCGTTTTTTTTTCTCTTTTTGGGTTTTTTTAATTTTCGCATTTTTTTCATTTTGGCGATTTTTTCATTTTGGCGATTTTTACCCGTTTATTTTCATTTTGGCGATTTTTTCTGTTTTTGGGGTTTTTAATATAGGCGATTTTTTCATTTTGGCGATTTTTTCATATTAGCGATTTTTTTGTTTAAGGATTTTTTTCATTTTGGCGATTTTTCCGGTTTTTCGCGATTTATTTCAGTCCTAGAGATTTTTTTTAATTTGGCGCTTTTTTTCGATTTGGCGATTTTTTTTGTTTTTGGCAATTTTTTTATGTTTTTGAAAATTTCAAGAGTTTAGCTCTTATGGTTCCAAAATACAGCAAGTTGTCAAAATTGCAAAGTCAAAATTGCATTAACTGATGGAACACACTTTAATTTAAATTTTTTAAATTTATTGTTAATTGTTGTAGTCTGTATAAAAATACACAAAATTTTAAAATTTCAAGTGTATATATGTACATAGAATTGTATGTATATTACATGGGATTTTAAAATTTTTCGTTGCTCGTCTTGGAACACCCTTTAGTTTTTAACTCTCATGTATTTGTTGTTGTAGTGGCTAAATGTCTACACATTGTATCCAAATTTCAAGTCCGTAGCTGTTACGGTTCATTTTCACCTTTGGTGTACGGAAATATACAGAGAAATAACCGGCGGCCGCGCACCGTCGGCTTCGAGCCGGTCGGCTTGTTTCTCTGCTTGGTATTGCTTCTTTCAAACACTAATACATTCATACATAGCTCACACCGATTTGACAATGCTTTGAAAGAAAATCAAAGAAATCTCAGCAAAGAAATGAAAGTCAAAAGATTTTTACCCCCTAGCGTATAGATGTTTACACATCAAAAACAGGAATTATTAATTGCAGGGGAAAAAAATACTAATTTTTTCGTTCCTACAATGATTCATTACTTCTTTTTTAATTAAAAAGATAAATAAATTTTAGAAGAAAACAGAAATGCATAGGATGTTTCAATTGGGACTTTAAAATTTTAATAGTTGAAGATATACCTCCCGAATTGACTGTTGTTTGCTCAATCCATGTTGTTAAATTACAATATGGAATATAGCGTTCAACAATAAATGATGAAATTGTTTTATCAAAGTTCCCATTCTTTTCGGACAGCGTTGCGTTCCCTGCGCTGTCTTCTCTCAGGTAAAAGTAATGTAAGCTGGATAGTTTGGACACCCGAAACTAAGCAAAGCTTCAGTGGAGCATTGCACGATATTATGCTTTAAGAAAAGTGAGTTCGATAGACATTACAAACGAATAAGAATTGTCGATTATATCTCATACTTTGCTTCATTTAATTTTAAAAGTAGGAAGCGCTAAACAAAAGACCCCTTCGTAGAAATAGATTTAAAAAAGTAATATTCATTTAAAATTATTTAAAGCACATATAAAGGGTGTTTTTTATTGAGGTATAGAACTTTAAGTTGGCATCACTTTTTTAACTGGCGGCCATTTTGTCAGGTGTCAAGTGATTAATATTTAGTTTGGTTTGCCATTTCATCATGAACAGGTTGACAAAAGAACAACGCTTGCAAATCGTGCAAATTTATTTCGAAAATAATGGTTCAGTTCGCGAAGTTTACCGCAAGCTCCGTCCATTTTATGGTCGACATAATCGTCCATCAGAGCAATTAATTCGGTTAACCATGGATCGTTTTCGCACTACGTTTACTCTATGTGATAATACGCATCCGCAGAGACGTCGAACAGTGCGCACCGAAGAAACAATTGCCGCTGTAGAGCAAAGTGTTGAAGAGGACCCGAATGAATCGATTCGCCACCGTGCACAGCAATTGGAGCCGACTAACCGACTATTTTGTTCCCGAATTGGATGGCATGAATGTGGATGAGTTGTGGTTCCAACAAGACGGCGCTACATGCCACACAGCGCACGTCACAATCGATTTATTGAAGGAAACATTCGATGAGCGCATAATTTCGCGGAATGGACCTGTCAATTGGCCACCAAGATCGTGTGATTTGACACCATTGGATTATTTTCTTTGGGGATATGTGAAGTCGCTCGTCTACGCCAACAAACCAGAAACGTTAGGGGACTTGGAAGCCAACATTCGTGGCGTTATTGCCAACATACGGCCCCATATGCTCGAAAAAGTGGTTGAAAATTGGACCTGTAGAATTGGCTTTATTCGAGCCAGCCGCGGCGGCCACATGCCCGAAATCATATTTAAACATTAATGGCATAAAATTATCCTTCCAATAAAGCCAAATTAATGGACATTAAAACGATTTTCTTGTGTTTTATTTCAATTCGAAGTTCTATACCCCTTAAAAAAACACCCTATATTTTAAAATTTTTTTCTCAAATCAACACCTTTAATTTAAAACCAAAAATCAATCAAACATTTTTTTTGGTCAATTAAACTTTTTCATTAGTTAAATTTTTCAATAAAAGTTAAAGTTAAATTTTTAATTAAGTTTTTATTGATCATTTGTATTTTTTCAATTAAAGTTGTTGTTATATACAATTTTTTTCTAAAACTTTTTTTTGAGTTTTCAGCAGATATAATATTATTTTTGCATTTTGCTTGTTTTATGACTAAAAAATAATAAGTTATTAGATATAAATCAAGCTAATAAGAGAGAGAAAGTGTATTAAATTTTTCGTTTTACAAGGCTTTTTATAAAATCAACTTCAGTGTTGCATTGCAATTAACATGTTTAATTGAAAATTAATACAAATAATCAAATAACGTCCTTTTACAGTTTAAAATAATAATTTTTCAGGACAGCCGAAAAACGTTTTTTAAAGCAACATTGTTTTTTCGTTTAATTTTTTTCAGCTTATCATATATAATAATAATAAGCATTAACGTTTCTTTTTGTATCTCTGTTACATTTATCAATTATTTTCGACAATTTTGTTTCATGATTTTTTTAGTTGTTAACAAAGTTCTTTCACTGACTGACTACTTGTAATTGTACATATTTTGACGGCGATAAGATGAATAATCTTGGGTTGTTTGATGTTTGAAGAATGCAAGAGAGTAATGTTAACGGTAATCTGTGAAAAAACGGGCTTTGTAAAAATTGTTTTTTTACAACGCTATTCGCGGCTATGCTTCAGTTATATAACGCAATCAATACACTCGCACATATTATTTCACCGCTTTTTCGCTATTATTTCACCATCTTCTAAGCATGAAGCATAGAATGATGAACGATTTTGGCTACTATTTTACAGAGGCCAGTTCAGTTCAAAGTTAGCAGAAAGAAAACAGGTATCAAGCCGTAAGTCGTTCTTGTTGAAGTTCAAAATGCCAATTTATATATAAAGGTCTGCCTCAATACTTTGGCCTGCCATAAACCAGAAGTTTCAAAGTAATTCCTTAACTGACATCAAAATAAGTAATATGAAAAAGGACTACTATAAAAAGTTCCTAACCAAGCGCCCTTAAATTTATCTATCTCACCACTTAGGGCCATTATTACAACTAACAAATAGTTAGTTTTAGGATGTTATCTGACAGGTAAATATATTTTGATTATTACAAGTATACATTAATGTAAAAGTGACTGATAAGCTAACAGCAGGTTTATCCTCATGGTAACTATCACAGTGAACTTTAAGCATTTTAACAGTCAAAGTAGCCGGTATCTACACCAATGTTGCCACAATACATCATTTGTATTATTTATTTTATCGGACAGTTGTAATAATGAAAAAAATTAATGGTCACTTTATCGTTCACGTTAGCTAATGTTAAGGTTAACTATCAGGAACTTTATCTTTAGATTGTAATAATGGCCGTTAAAGTAATACAAATATTAACAAAAGACTTCCACTAACAATATATTGTTAAGGAGATTAAATTTCAAGCTTATTAATACAAAACATTACACAAAATTACAACACCATTATATCAAGGCTTAAAGTCACATTTTATTATTTTAATGAAAATCTTAGTTTAAGAACAGCAAATTATTCATGTAAGTCTTGAAGAAATCAAAAAAGTAGAGAAATCCTTCAAACTTTTCCTCTTCAAAATAAACAGAAAATAACGCTTGACTAATTCCTTTTTATGACACTTTATATTTTATATTTTGCCATGCTAAGTCGCATATAAAACCAATTTTGTTTTTTTTTCTAATAATTCTTAACACTTAATCTGGACGCAGTGCCACCCAAACGTATACACCTTTTAATGCTCTAAGCAGAAAATAATGTAGTAAAACAGCTTTTTTATAGCATTTATAACATTTACTTAGCCAATAAAATTCACGTTAACGGTTTGCTACCCAATTTGATAATAAAGAAAGTAGTTGAACTTGATAATCTAGGAAAAGTTATGCTATTCTGGCTCATTCTCTTGTTTTTTATTTCTCTTAACGATACTAATGTAATAAAATAAAATGTAAATCAGGTGGCAGTAAAGTTGTATTGCATGGTGGCTGCGGGGAAGAAGAACCAGAAATGAAATTGAATTAAAGCTTGAAAAGTGCTAACAAGATCGAAGAGTAATGCAATATTATTGACAGTAAGCAGCTGAAATAAATTTGTTTGTATATTTGTAAAAATTTTCCAGACAACACTATTTGTGAAAACAAAATAAATTTTTTTATTCATATTTTTAAGTATTGTATCTTGAAAAATGAACTAACATACGGGTATGTTCTGCATTCCACGTGAAATTATAACGAGTGGAATTGCTATAAAATTGTTGTTGGAAATATGTAATTATAACAACAATCATACGGCAATTCCACTCGTTTTAATTTCACGTAGAATGCAGAACATAACCGATAAACTTAGTGATATTAATTAATAATACATACATAAATGTCGTATTAAGCACAAAAATTATTTTCAAGAAGTATCATTTGGAATGCTTAGTAGTAGAGCTCTCGTGTTCTTCTTTTTTAAGTGGATATGTCCAGTAAAGTTCAAGATATTACGAGCAAGTGGATTAGGATGTGACTCAAGTTTTTTTTAAAATATTTTCCTGCGTATTTTTCAATTTCTATGTATGTATGTATATGAATCAAATGGCTAGGTTAGGTTAGTCTGGGTGGTCAAGGGCCTCGCGTATACCAGGATTGATCCTTAGCGATACCAGCAGATGACAAGAAACCTGTAAGTATTGCCGCCTAGTTTGCGCTGCCTGTATCGAATGACTGTCACACAGATTTAACATAACTTAGTAATCTTCACAGTTCTATTCCCGATACAAGTTCAAGATTCCGAAAAGTGTGATCACCAACCAGGTCATATCTAGTGGGGCTTAAAGCCGGACAATGGCCCAGTAGATGTTTAACCGGCTCAATTACACCGGGTTCCTTACATTTCCTGCAGGTACCGTAAAGGATTTGTTCTATTTTGCCGGCATACGAAGCCGTCCAGCAGTATCCAGTTAGTCCCTATTTACACTATGCAAGTCTTATTGCTAAGCTGATTAGTTTATTAGGGGAGAGAGACGGGGGGAAAAGAAACGTTGCTGTTCCCCTCGTCTCTCTCTCCCTGAAAGTAATTAGCTTAGCAATAAGACTTGCACAGTGTGATTTGGGACTTAATACCCTCACAAAAAGTCTACAGTTGCTTCTGGTTAATAATAAAAGGAATTTAGTCGATTTTAGATCATTAGAGCTCCACATGATTTTAGAAGTTTTCAAAGTTTTCATCGTACGCCAACTTTTTTCCGCTTCTTAATCCATCTTAAAGTCTATGATCCATTTCAGATGTTGAATAGGTTTTCGGACGTATACCATTTCCTCCACCGGTAATTGGATTTCCCTTTTGGCCAGTGTATTGGCCATTTCATTTCCCTCAATCCCCATGTATACTCTGAGCCAATATATATATACTTGTCTGTCTGCCAGTGTATAACATATTTAGGGCATTCCTACACATGAGCACAACGGAGGAGTAGTTGCAGTCTGCTGAAATTGCCTTAATTGTTACTTGACTCTCTATATGTATACTTACACACGCATTCATGGTTTGAGGGGTGAAAGCTAATTCTGCAACCATTTCGGCCGTATAGATTTTCGCCTGGAAGATACTATAGTGATCAGGAAGTTTATAAGATTCTTTTATACCGAGAAAGTTGAAACCAGAACCACTATGATTGAGACTTTCACGATAGCCTTCTTCCCATAAAGTGATCTGCGGTTTAGTAAAAAGTTCATTACTCGAATGATGTAGTCCAAGCTACACTTCATGTCTTCCAGCAATTTACTGTGACCAAATGATCTGTACGACATCTGTCCTGTTATCCTGGGTTGCATAACGGGTTTGCATGCCGCATTCACTGCAGTTAGTTTTATTGGTTTAAGGTCCAATATAACGTCTAAAGCTGCAGTAGGTGTACTTTTTAGAGCTCCAATGATGCAGAGCTTTGCTAGTCTCTAAATACTTTCTAACTTTTTCAGGTATACCTTTGTCTCAGTTGCCTTCCACATACAAGTATTCCGTAAAGAGATAAATCAAATGATTTTAGCACATATGTAGGAGTAGAATTTCTTGATTTTTATAATCTTTTATAATACTAAGGAAGTGTATAGATTTTTTTCTGCTGACAAGCAATCAAATTATAAAGATATAAAAGTCATTACAGGAAATTAAAAATAATTCATTTTTCAAAAGTTCTCAGTATAAAAAAACAACAACAAAATAAGCAAAACTTAAAGGAAAATTCTAACACAACATCTATTACATACATACCCAGCAAAAAATTACACATTACCATTAGAACTACTTCCTATATAATGACTTACTTTTCTGATTGCCAATTTTCATTAATCGCTTACAAATCACATTGCCTAAAATTACAAAAAATTCAGTAAAGTGCGACTCTGACTCGCGCACAAAGGGTTCCGTACCAACACTAGATATGTCATTTAATACAAACTTCATCCTATATAATAAATAGTTTTGGCATTTTTTTCGTTTTTGTTTTTGGGATCTTTTCGGTTTTTTTGTTTGGCGTTTTTTGCGTTTTTTCGGTTTTTTTGTTTGGCGTTTTTTTGCGTTTTTTCGGTTTTGGCGATTTTTTTTTGAGTTTTGGCTCTTTTTTTAGTTTTGACAATTTATTTTCTTGTTTAGGCGATTTTTTCGGTTTTTGGCGTTTTTTCATTTTGGCGATTTTGCTATTTTTGGCGATTTTTTTCATTTTTGCGATTTTTTTTTATTTAATTTTTTTTTTAGTTTTGGGGACATTTTCGCGTTTTGGCGATTTTTTTTTGAGTTTTGGCTCTTTTTTTAGTTTTGAGAATTTATTTTCTTGTTTAGACGATTTTTTCGGTTTTTGGCGTTTTTTCATTTTGGCGTTTTTTTAATTTTGGCGTTTTTTTTTCATTTTGGCGATTTTTTTTTCATTTTGGCGATTTATTTTAGAGTTAGATTTTTTTTTTAATTTTGGCGATTTTTTTCGTTTTGGCGATTTTTTTTTAATTTTTGGCGATTTTTTTCTTTTGGTTTGGCGATTTTATAATTTTCGGCTTTTTTAGTTTTACCGTTTTTGAAAATTTCAAGTGTTTGCCTCTTACGGTTTCCAAGATATAGAAAATTGTCAAAGTTACATAGTCAAAATTGCATTAACTGATGGACTACCCTTTAATTTAAATTCTTTTAAATTTTAGTGTTAATTGTTGTATGAAAATACACTAATTTTACAAAATTCAAGTTTCTATATACATATGTACATACCATTGTATGTATATTACATGGGATTTTAACATTTTTCGTTGCTCGTTTTGGAACACCCTTTAATTTTTAATTCTCATGTATTTGTTGTTGTAGCGGCCAAGGTTCTACATACTCTGTCCAAATTTCAGGTCCGTAGCTCTTACGGTTCCTGAGAAAATAGCGTGTGACAGACGGACAGACGGACAGCGTAGCGAAAACAATAGGGGCCTTTTCACCTTTGGTGTACGGAACCCTAAAAATGACGTGCAAGTTGCTAAATGAAGAGAATGATTTTTTTTGACGAAATAGATTACGTGAAATGTTGACAAATAAAAAAAAAATGTAAGTACTTCTCAAGAATCGATTATTTTAGTCTCACGCCTTGTTAAAATCATTAAGTTCATAATCCAGTAGGGAAGTGCTTCCACCAAAAATGATTAATTCCAAAATCGATTACCTTTTTTGAAATTTTTTGCTGGGTATATACATACATGAGTACATATACATATATCTACAAATACACACAAATGAGAGTACAAGGCCTTTAGCACAAACAAAGCAAAGAATGACAAGAATTTTATGAAGAAAACAAAAATGTGTGCAGATATTTATATTGCCTACTACTCGTACTTTAAAGAAAAACTTAAGGACAATAAACCGGACATTTTTTATTGTGTCCGTCGTTTACAAGTGCCTCGTAAAAACCATGTTTCAGACCTTCAATAAGATTGTATATTTTCCCTAACATACAAATTTAATACACAATGTTACATGGAACTATGCTGTTGTTTCCATTCAGTTGTGTGCGTATGGAATTGAAAATTCCTATAACACCTTTTTGGTTTGTTGCCTGCATTTGGGGAAATATAATTTTATATCATAGTTGTTGTGTGCGGCTTATTGTAAATATTGTAACTGCGACCAGGAATTTTCTGTCATGTTGGAAAAGTTTGTTACACTGATACCATGATCATTTTCTCAGGAAGTAGCATTACAACGATTTAATGTTCCACATACTATTGTATTGAGCAGTAACAAAAAGACACGAATAAAAAAAAACTAAAACGCCAGTTATCAAGCCCTTTTACGAGTATAAAGAAATATACTACTACAATTTATGTTGCTTTAATGTGATGTGTTTGCTTGTTGCTTATGTGCTTGTACTGAATATTCGTTTATATCACGTTTCTTTCTGTTAAAAAAAAACTTTGAATTCACATAAAATTTCAACATTTGTATTCACAAAGGGATCACAGTGACGCTGCGGATCAAAATAAACTACTGAAGTATATGTTTAATAACTGAGTTGACACACATTCGCTAAAATTATTAAAGAAATAAAATTCATTAATAATCATATTTCGGAATTCTGTGAGAACTACAAAACTACAAAAAAAAGAAGAGAGGTATCTTAGAACACCCGTTTATAGCTACGATGCTTCGTTATATAAAATAAATTCCATATGGGAAATAAGAATATAATAATATTATATTATATGATTATGCCAAGTTTGCCTCAAATATTTAAAAAAATTTCCATTTATTTCCCATTATTTTCTTTTCTAGTGGCATATGAATTAATTAATGTATTATTTGTGGCCGGTGGCGGCTGTTAGCTGGCTAACAGATCAGATATGTTCTCTGGTTTGTGCTCATGTGCAAAATCAATACAAAAACAAATTGAGCAATCGTTATCATTGTTTTTGTTTTGTTATTGCTTCGCTCACTTCAAAGAACGAAACAAAATAAGACCAAACATTTGTTTCGTTTATTTTCGTACTCTGCTTATAAATACAAAGAAATCAAAACAAAAATAAATTTATAACTGCAATAGTGTCGATTATTTTTGTTACGAAAATCTTATCCTAACTCCTGTATCGCGCAATAAATAGCATAGCTATAAAAGTGGAGTAATTGGCATAATTTTAATTTACTTAAAACTGACATAAAAAAAGCAATGTGAGTCCGATCACAGGGGAGATGTGTAAACATCTAGTAATGAAAAATGTTCTTAAGTTGGAAGTACTATGCTTTTAGTAATATTTTTTAATTAATCAATTAAAAGTATCAAAACTTTTAATATTGTAAATACATAGGAATTTGCTGGATTTTGTTTGTTTTATTTAACTTATTTGGTTAGTAAATGGGCACACTGATGTTTAATGAAATGTAATGCATGTAGTTATTTTACAGCAATGGTTTTCGAACTATATAGCGCTAGCACAATTATATGTTAGTGAAAATTAGTAGAAAATTAGTAGTTACTATTGCGCACACGATGGTGTTTATATGAAGCTGTTAAGTTTCTCTGTACTTCTTGTTGTACGTATGAATGACAATCTCAAAGACGATGAAGACTTTTAGTTTGACAAGTTTAGGTTTTTGTTTTCCTTATTTTGCTTTGTTTTAGTAAATTTCTTATTAAAAGTGCAAAAAATCTTTTTAAAAGTTATTAAAATTAAACGTTTTTGTATTCATTTTATTTATTTGTTTTTATTTGCCTATGATAACTTAATGTACGACAATTAGTAATAAATTCAGTAAAGTGCGACTTTGACCCGCGTACGAAGGGTTCCGTGCGGACACTTTAGCCTATATAACAAATAGTTTTGGCTTTTTTTTTCGTTTATTGCGTTTTTCGGTTTTGGCGCTTTTTTTTATTATTTTTACTGAAATTTTAGTGGTACTGCAGAGCTCATCTATGGTAAATGCCTCTATTTTTACTTTTTACTTTTTAATTCCTGTTGTTCATCGTTTAGTTGTTGCTGTTCTTGTTGTTGTGTACGCATTGCAATTAATATAAATTCAGTAAAGTGCGACTTTGAATAGCGCACGAAGGGTTCCGTACATTCGGTTTTGAGCATTTTTTTTTGATGTGGCTTTTTTCCTTTTTAAGTTTTTCCAGTTTAAACGATTTTTTCAACTTTGTCGCTTTTTTCTCTTTTTGGCGGTTTTTTCTCTTTTTGGGTTCTTGTAATTTTCGAAATTTTTTTCATTTTGGCGGTTTTTTCAATTTTGGCGACTTTTTTCTGATTTTGGTTTTTTTTTCATTTTGGCATTTTTTTTGTTTTTGGGTTTTTTTTTATTTAGGCGATTTTTTCATTTTGGCGATTTTTTTGCTTAAGGGTTTTTTTGATTTTTGCGATTTTTTTTATTTTGGTGATTTTTTTTTTTCATTTTGGCGATTATTTTTCTGTTTTTGGACTTTTTTTCAGTTTGGCGATTTTTTTTCATTTTGACGATTTTTCCGGGTTTTCACGATTTATTTTAGTCCTAGAATTTTTTTTAGCGATTTTATAGTTTCTTTATTTTTTAGTTTTACCGTTTTTGAAAATTTTAAGAGTTTTGCTCTTACGGTTTCCAAGATACAGCAAGTTGTCAAAGTTATTCAAAATTGCATTAACTGATGGAACACCCTTTAATTTAAATTTTTTTAAATTTACTGTTAATTGTTGTAGTCTGTATAAAAATACACTAACTTTACAAAATTCAAGTGTATGTATATAACATGGGATTTTAAAATTTTTCGTTGCTCGTTTTGGAACACCCTTTAATTTTAATAGCGGCCAAATGTCTACACACTGTGTCTGAATTTCAGGTCCATAGCTCTTACGGTTCTCGAGGAAATACCCTGTAACAGAGGAACGGACAGCGTAGCGAAAACAATAGGGTTCATTCTCACCTTTGGTGTACGGAACCCTAATAAAGCAATTATTATTTTCACCTTTGGTGTACAGAACCCTAATAAAGCAAAAAACCTAACGACCCTAACAAACAAAAACCAGCAAATTGCTATGTATTTACAATATTTTAAATAAGTTTTTATTGCTTCTTTCAAACACTAATACACTCATACATAGCTCACACCGATTTTAAAATGCTGTGTGCATCTCAGCAAAGAAATCTCAGCAAAGAAATCTCAGTGAAAAAGATTTTTACCCCCTAGCGTATAGATGTTTACACATCAAAAATTAAACGAAACTTGTATTTTTCATGACAATCCTGTCTGTTATGAAAATCACATACTTTGATACCAGAAGTAAGATTTTAATTGTTTCGTAAATCTCACACGAAAACGAGAGAAAAAACATACAAAAAGTTTTGTTTGAAGAACATATCTTTTTATAATTTTACATAATTTTTTAAAATGTGACTTTAAAATTTTATAATCATGCTTTTGCTGTAATATTCAGACTTATACTTGAACCGAACGAAGTCTTTTAATAATTTATTTTTGATAGAAATCCATTTATTTTATATCGCACATTTACTGCAACAACTCAAAAAACTAGTTTGACAGTAAATGAATTAGAAGTTTGCAGTTCACACAAAACTTAACTTAAAATGAAATTTTTATTTTTCTCTCAAGAGTGGAATATGTTAGGTATTTTAATGAAATTTTTACACAGTTGAATAACGATATAAGAATTATTTGATACTATATATTTTGTATTTATACTTATTAAAAATTTAAAAATTAATCGCAAGGTCCATAGTGTGAATGCAAAATGTCACGACGAATAGCAAAATATACGATACAAATTTTAAATCCCACAAGATCAGCGTTGTATTTTAAAAAAATTAGGTAATAAACAAATGCACGAGTCGTCTGTTTCGACACCGATGCTACACCGTTCCTTATGGTATTTCGTCTCAACCCGGCTCTAAATTTTAAATATGTTTGTCGTATTGAAATATATTTCGTGTCAGCCATGTAAGTTAATGAAATTTTTTTTAAGTTTAACATTTATTAACACACTAATAGTCCCGAATTATTATTTTATTTATTAAGTAAAACATTTTTAACCCCCGACTAAAAAAGGGGTGTTATAAATTTGTAGTGTGTGTCTGTGTATCTGTGTATCTGTGTGTCTGTCCGTGTCCACGTACAGGCCAAACGGCTGGACCGATTTTCATTTAGTTTTTTCTGTTTGAAAAACGACTTGAGGGTTCTTAGCTATGTTTGAAGAAAATCGGTCCAGCCTTTTAGAAGATATAACATCTTTTCTGAAAAAAGTCGGGGGTTTTTAAAATTTTTGATTTTTGTTATTTCATTAAAAATTCATTTAAATTGATTCTTGAGGGGCCTAGCTTTCAATTCAACAAATGAGAAACTCAACAAATAACAAAGTTGAAATAAGAACTCAATAATCAATATGTTTTTTATATTCTTATTTTACTACATTGGGTGACTTTTTTGCTTATTTTTGAAATTGTTTTGTTTTAAATTTCTTTCCCTCATACAAATCGAATATTTTCAAAGACATCCGAGTTCACAACCTCAACTCGGTTGAGGTTGTGGCTCTGCCGCCACAAGTCAACGATTAATGTAGGTTTACGAGTATTAATTCTAAACAGCTTCTTTATTCTTGTAATAACGTATACTTATTATTGTACTTAACACAGTAGAATATAACGTATACGTAGTCTGGTGTAAAACTTAAGTCAGGGTCCCTGACTCAGGGAACGAGAATATTAATTTCATGCCAGCCGAAGACCTTTAAAAATTGTACTTATTTAAGGCTGTGATACACTATCGTACAAAGTCGTGAGATCTACGAAAATATACAACCCTGGTGTGATGAATTGTTATTGTCTTTTGAAAATTTTCATAAACTCCATCATACCAGCGTTGTACTTTTTCGTAGATCGCACGACTTTGTATGATAGTGTATCACGGCCTTTAATGTCAATCACATAAATCTCGTTTTTTTTCTTATTTTAAGTGTCATACTTATTTTAAAAGATTTTTTACTCTAATGTACTGCGGTTCAAACGGTCACTTTATTTGGCCAAAACAAATAATCTTTCTAATCTAGATAATTCATCTAAATCTAAATCAAAGTTTAAAAAAGTGTAAGTTAAAACAAACTTTCGGTAAAAATGTTTACCAAAACTCATTTAAAATACAAATTTTTTTTAGAATACAACAGTAACTCTCCCAAAAAGTTATAATAGTAATTAGAAAAGGAGAGCTTACCTATAGTCATTAGATATATGTATAGGCACATTAATGAAAAAATATATTATAAAAAATAAATATAATGATGCTTAGATTAATTTATCATCAAAATACAAATCCAAAAAATGTTTGCGATATTAAAAATCCCAAATGTTTCACATGGTTATGAAATTTTTGTGTTTGTGACTTTAAATAAGCTTTTAAAAAAGTATTCACCAGTTTTCAGTACAAGGTTTCCAGAAGTCGTTGAATTGGGATAAAAATTTGTAAACATGTTTGAAAGAATAGTTTAAGCATCTATATAAAAAAATTTTAAGTAATATAAAAAAAATATTATCAAAACACATTTCGATGAAATTTTGTTTATATAAAATTGCCATGCCCGAATCCAGAACCAAGAAAAATACTATCCTCGGCTAAAAATCTTTATCATATTTTCTGTTGCATTAATTGAATAATTTTTGGTCTAATGCACAACCGACACCGCAAGTTTCATATCATTCGGTTAAATAGAACTAGTTAAAAAAATAATCCATTTAAATCCCCACTTTTTTAATCATAATATCTCATTAAAAGCGGAGTTTAATGTGTGAGCCAAGTTTCATAAAATTCGGTAAAGTAAAAGTAATTAGTTTAAAAAAAATACTTACTTGAAATGGGTTGGCGTTTCCGACTTTTGTAGTCTTTATATTAAGCCGTAATTGGTAGCAAAACTTTCTAAAAGGTTTCATAAGAATCGGTACAAAACTTCGACTTAAAATATTTTAGGCAAAACAAAATGTAATGAAAAACTACATATGTTATGGTTTGTGCTTTATTGGAGAAATTTTAATATTTTTATAGCACTTTTTCCGAAAATTAATATTTAACTTGTTCAGTGAAACACAAATTGTTTTTTTAAAATACATTGAAGTATAAAGAACATGTTGATAATATAAAGAACGTGTTGATCATTGAATTCTTGTTTATAATTCAAAAAGAAACTAAAACATATTAGCCCAATTCACAATCTTGTGCAAATGGTCTTGCATCGTTGCATGTGTAAAGTGGTATAGTATATTCATACTCACCACTAAGAATTGTTAAGTGGTGAGTATCAATATACTATACCATTTTGCACATGCAACGATGCAATACCATTTGCACAAGATTGTGAATTGGGCTATTGATTATTAAATTCTTGTTTAAAATGTGGTATTTTTTGGACTTCTCATTTAGTTAACAAAAAGGTTCAACATAATAATTATCTCCAGTTATAATTCCTAACAGCGACATTCCTCGTCGAATCAATGTTGTAATTTCATCAAGGTTTTAAATTAATCACCATTTTGAATAATAAAATACATAAAGGTCTTGCATCGTTGCATGTGCAAAATGTTATAGTATACTGATACTCACCACTAAGAATTGTTAAGTGGTGAGTATCAATATACTATACCATTTTGTTCATGCTACGATGCAAGACCTTTTGCAAAAGATTGTGAATTGGGTTATTATGTTTTTTTATTTGTAACGCAATGCCACACAACAAAAAATATTGCAAATAACAGACGTTGCCACTATTAGAGACTATTGTGATAACACAAAGTGCCATAATGAGAAAATAGTCCTTAAAATTCTTTCATTGTCTGTATTAAATTTTTGGTACTGAAGGATAGCAAAACTTACATTTTGAGTTCTTCATCATTAATTCAATAGAAACTTTTTTTAAAGCGTTTTTCTTTTTTGAAATATTGTGAAATTTTTCACTGGATTAAAAAAGGCAAATCTTTAAACTAAACGTTTGTAATTACAATGCTATTATATATATAGGGTGTTTTTTTAGAGGTAACTTCGAATTGAAATAAAACACAAGAAAATCGTTTTAATGTCCATTAATTTGGCTTTATTGGAAGGATAATTTTATGCCATTAATGTTTGAGTATGATTTCGGGCATGTGGCCGCCGCGGCTGGCTCGAATAAAGCCAATTCTACAGGTCCAATTTTCAACCACTTTTTCGAGCATATGGGGCCGTATGTTGGAAATAACGCCACGAATGTTGGCTTCCAAGTCCCCTAACGTTTCTGGTTTGTTGGCGTAGACGAGCGACTTCACATATCCCCAAAGAAAATAATCCAATGGTGTCAAATCACACGATCTTGGTGGCCAATTGACAGGTCCATTCCGCGAAATTATGCGCTCATCGAATGTTTCCTTCAATAAATCGATTGTGACGTGCGCTGTGTGGCATGTAGCGCCGTCTTGTTGGAACCACAACTCATCCACATTCATGCTATCCAATTCGGGAACAAAATAGTCGGTTAGTCGGCTCCAATTGCTGTGCACGGTGGCGAATCGATTCATTCGGGTCCTCTTCAACACTTTGCTCTACAGCGGCAATTGTTTCTTCGGTGCGCACTGTTCGACGTCTCTGCGGATGCGTATTATCACATAGAGTAAACGTAGTGCGAAAACGATCCATGGTTAACCGAATTAATTGCTCTGATGGACGATTATGTCGACCATAAAATGGACGGAGCTTGCGGTAAACTTCGCGAACTGAACCATTATTTTCGAAATAAATTTGCACGATTTGCAAGCGTTGTTCTTTTGTCAACCTGTTCATGATGAAATGGCAAACCAAACTAAATATTAATCACTTGACAGCTGACAAAATGGCCGCCAGTTAAAAAAGTGATGCCAACTTAAAGTTCTATACCTCAATAAAAAACACCCTTTACTATTTAGAAAAGTTTGGAAAATATTAAACAAAATGTGGCATTTGCCGACAAACATTTTTATTAAACAAAATTGGCAGCAAAATAAAACTACGCAGAGAGTTTTAAAAAAAAATTTATCGACATCTTTGCACCACTCTATTTAAGTCAATTGCCTTCTAATATTTTTTCTATAACTTGTGATATCACTTTTATTATAAGATACTATAATATAAAAGGTGTGTTATAAGTTTGTACTGTGTGTTTGTGTATCTGTGTGTCTGTACGTGGACACGGACTTTGATTTGTTTTTTTGTGTTTGAAAGAAGACTTGATCGAGAGGGTTCTTAGCTATGCTTGAAGAAAATCGGTGCAGCCGTTTAGAAGATATCGCATCTTTTCTACATATATGCGGGGTTTTTAAAATTTTTAATTTTTGTTATTTATTTTATGAATAATGTAAAGTTTTGAGTTTCAATAATTTTTAAGTAACCTCTTTTTAAACTTATCCCACTGTTCCACTCATGGTAAGCCACACTCGTTACAATGTTTCGACCATCCAGAGTGAGCCAAGGTGTATTTTAAACAGTGTTATAAATTTATTTTTGTTGCCCCAGGTACCGTTTCGCTTACAAAACACGTAAATCTTTGTCATAGAGTTAATACAAGTATGTATGGATTATGTGTTTGCTTGTGTACGAGTATTTGGCGGTATGTGTTTGTGTGTTTGCTTTTATACAAATAGTATAAAGCACATATTCCGCTGTCTGTATTTGTTTTATGTCTGGTCGATAGTTGTTATCGGAAATATGTTTGCCACACATATTTATTCATGTAGTTAACCACTACTATGCAAATAGATAGTAATGAATTGTATGTTACAATAGTCAGCTAGTAATTTGTGAATGTTTAAATTTTGCAATAAGTATTACTGTGATGTGGTTAGGTTTGCAGCAACAACGGAAAATAAACATTGCAAAAGGCGCTAATTTAAATTAGCACAAGTCTGTTCTGGTGATAATATATTCATAAATATTCTATTTAGACATTAGTAGTGTATTGGTAATAAAATTAGTCTCAAGTATGTAGAACTAATAAATTTAATTTAATTTAAATATGAAAGTAGTCAAAAAGTTTTCTGATTTAGGGATATTTTTTTGTTCCTTAATCAGGCTGTGTTGTTTGGTATTTTCACATCTTCTCATTAGAAATAAAATTGTTTTTATTACTCGCAACTTATTTCATATTCTTACGAGGACAATAAAAATATAAACTATATTGGTTGCAAAACGATGCATTTGCCGTGCTTTTGCTCACTTTATAAGCATTTCTTGGGATATTCATTAAAGTAATTTGTATACCAAGTATAATTTTAAGAATATGTTAATATATAGAGCCCATGTAGAAAACCATTCAGAACGCAAAAGAATTTATGTTAACAAAACCGAATTTCGAATTTGAATTTACTAAAAACTTAATGATACAGTGAATTGAAACCTTGCCCTCAAAATGTGAGTTTTTGTATGCAATTTTTAAATAATATAAATAGCAATATAGTTAACGAAAATGCGTGGACAATCATTGCATTGATGATGAAGGTGTAGTGGCCTTCGAAGACAGCTAGTTGTTCCATTCTACTACGCGTTTGTCAGAATATTTACAATCAACTTTGATATTATTTGTTCATTAATAACTATCACATGTAATTTGGATTACAAAACAATACGAAATTTAGCCTGATCAATTCATAAATATAGAAATATATATTTTTTTCAGTTAAATTTTTACAAATTGATTCAATATTTACAAAATTATTTTTAGGTCCGCCTTTATATAAAACATGCTGATTCAAAAAATTGGATTAGTGAAAATGAAATTTATGTCCCTATCACGGTTTTGAACTTTTAAAATAGTTTGCTTGGGATTGATAAATTTACATTGCCATTCTCCACTAAATTAACAGTTGTCTTTTCAGTTGTGTTTTGGTACTGTCATTTACAACTGTGCGTAAGTTTGGTTGAGAAAAGCGTTGAGAATACACAACTGCTTTTAAGTAGTTGTGTCTGTGGTTGGGTTTTTCTAGTTACATGTTGGTGGGATATAAAAATTAGAAAAAGTGGAAAAATCGTAATTAGAAATATTTTTTATGCATAATATCAAAATTTTTTAACAATTTTAGTATCGGCGGTATAGCGGGCACATACAAAAATTTCTTTAAATATGGTTTTAGGTGATCCAACATATAACGAAACGTTTCTTTGTTCTGCCGGAATAACCTTCAAAAATTATTTTTTAAAGAATTCGTTCCCTATTTTGATTATTCCTTACCTTGCATTGGATAGTTCAAGGCGGTTGGAATCATCATGAATTTTTCTTCTGATACGTGGCACATCTACAATTGCGGCTTCGTTTTCGTCGTCATTAAATAAATCTACATATATTTGTGTCTATGATTGTTGGTATGATTTCTTTGAACTAAAACACTAAAAACGATACTTTTTCTAAAGCTTTGTGTTTTTTTTTCTGTCAAACTTGATATTTCAAGTTGGCAACGTGATGACAATTTCAACTAAAAGACAGTCGTGGTTCATAATACTAAAACACAGTTTGGTCGTGTGTAAGTTTGGTCTACTCTTAGACGACCAAACTGAATTTAGTTGAGAACAGTGATAGGGACATTAATTTTTTATGTTTAAACAAAAAAGGCAAATCTACCACCTGCCAACTGATCTGACTTATTTCTGACAAAATTGATTCTATATCAAAAAAATAATATTTTGCCGACTTCAATTATTATCCTGAGTTCATATCCTCACAAGTGTGTTTACCACAT
Source organism: Tachina grossa (assembly GCA_949987645.1). Taxonomy (NCBI): domain Eukaryota; kingdom Metazoa; phylum Arthropoda; class Insecta; order Diptera; family Tachinidae; genus Tachina; species Tachina grossa. Next base: position 80,945,329 of record OX465277.1, on the reverse strand, counting down.
CTTTTATTATCCAAGAATATTGCAGTCCTATATAAACTTATGCGGCATTCCCAAATCACTTTAAACTGACTGCGTAGACATCCAACCTCAACATCATCCTGCTGGAGACTCTTTCTAAAAAGAATATGACAGGGCACACAATGACTTCACATCTGACCTTTCCTCAATCCTAATAAAACTAGTAAACTTAACTGAAATTTACAAAAAAACAATTGAAGACTCTCTTGGACATACTAACCGGCCACTGTGCTTTCGAAACTCAAGATACACGTACAGCGCGTACTGTTTCAGTTGTAATGACGAAGAGGAGGAAAGCATTGGGTATCTTCTCCAGCCTCTGTTCGCCTCTGGATGGTTGTTGGCTGAATTTCCTTGGCAGAATATCTTTCATCTTTCAGCAGCATATCCAAATTATAGAAGAAGAAAACTTGAGTTTTTATATTAGGAGCAGCGGCTGATACAACCGCTGATTTTTCATAACTTCATTGAACCCAAGTTGGTTGGACTCCTCATTTTTGATTCTTGCCAGAAACCTGCTAACCTAATCTGCCCTAATTATGATTTCAAAGCATGCAGATTCTACATCAACTAATAAATTAATAACGGGTGTTTTTTTTTAGAGGTATAGAACTTTGAATTGAAATAAAACACAAGAAAATCATTTTAATGTCCATCAATTTGGCTTTATTGGAAGGATAATTTTATGCCATTATTGTTTAAATATGATCTCGGGCATGTGGCCGCCGCGGCTGGCTCGAATAAAGCCAATTCTACAGGTCCAATTTTCAACCACTTTTTCGAGCATATGGGGCCGTATGTTGGCAATAACGCCACGAATGTTGGCTTCCAAGTCCCCTAACGTTTCTGGTTTGTTGGCGTAGACGAGCGACTTCACATATCCCCAAAGAAAATAATCCAATGGTGTCAAATCACACGATCTTGGTGGCCAATTGACAGGTCCATTCCGCGAAATTATGTGCTCATGAAATGTTTCCTTCAATAAATCGATTGTGACGTGCGCTGTGTGCCATATAGCGCCGTCTTCTTGGAACCACAACTCATCCACATTCATGCCATCCAATTCGGGAACAAAATAGTCAGTTATCATGGCTCTATACCGGTCTCCATTAACGGTAACTGACTCTCGAGCATTATTTCGGAAGAAGTATGGCCCAATGACTCCACCAGCCCATAGAGCACACCAAACAGTCAGTTTTTGTGGATGTAATGGCGTCTCAAGGGTCTCATGTGGATTCTCTTCCCTCCAAATGCGGCAATTTTGCTTGTTGACGTAGCCATTCAACCAAAAATGAGCCTCATCACTGAATAAAATTTTGCGATGAAAATCAGCATCGAGATCAATCTCATTTTCGGCCCATACACCAAAATCACGACGCATTGCATGGTCTCGCGGCTTTTTTATGTCGACCATAAAATGGACGGAGCTTGCGGTAAACTTCGCGAACTGAACCATTATTTTCGAAATAAATTTGCACGATTTGCAAGCGTTGTTCTTTTGTCAACCTGTTCATGATGAAATGGCAAACCAAACTAAATATTAATCACTTCACAGCTGACAAAATGGCCGCCAGTTAAAAAAGTGATGCCAACTTAAAGTTCTATACCTCAATAAAAAAACACCCATTAGATCACTTTTTAATATGGCCCTCGTTTATTTACATATATATACATATGTATGTATGCATTTGTATTTACATATCGTTACCGTAATATAGAAAGGGTCTAACTTATTATTATTTTTTTTTTTTGAAATTGACTTTTTTGTATATTGCGATACAAGAACAACTAATGTGAAAAATACAAAAATCTCGATTTCAAAAAAATAATGAGTTAGAGCATTTCTTTATTGAGACAACAATATACATATATGTATATACATATTTTTATTTTTGTACATATACCATTATATTTTACATTCGTATATTTTATTATAATTTTTATTTTTTGAAAGACAATGTCAATGGTTTTGTTTCTTTAATAACTTGTACTGTCAATTGTTATTTTCAACTGTGACATCTAAAGTCATGAACAAATTTAAGATGAAGAAAACAAAAAATAACTTTTGAAAAATGACTGTGTTAGGTGAGGTTGACAGTTTCTTGAGAAAACAAAGACTGTTTTTAGTTGCCAAGGCGGATAGGAAATAAAAATGATAGAGTATGGCAGGTGTTGAAATTATATTGGGTAATAGGGTAGTAAAGAAAGAGTAATGGGTGCCAAAGGTATGAGAAAAACAACAATAAGAGTGAGAAATAGGAGTAATATTTTTGTTCACACCTGGAAGTACGTAAGAATAGATAAATCGGTGCTAGATTTTCAGATGTATAATTTAAGTTTGGGCTACCCAGATAACGAAGCCGACTGAATATGGCCCAGTTTTAGTAAACAAATTGAATGTTTGTAGAGTGGATTTAATATATCAGTAATTATCCACCTTGTATTATCTACCTTGTGCCAATTTTTGATTTACTGAAATATCAAAGTTACTATGTGAGGCGCACAGTGCGATACTTTCTTTATAGATGAACATAATTATTTCTTTAGATTTTGGGAGATGAAATAAAAATCATATCTATTTTGAGGTTCACTTTAAATTTCATTTGCTAAACATAAAGGCTCACAATGGCTTGACGTTTTATTCCACTCTCAAAAAAATGTAGAATTAATTCAAGCAAAGTTTATGTTATTTACTTAGATGGAAAGCAAAAGTTGCTGATAATATTTTAAGAAGCACGACATAAAATACAGTTGAATCGAGACCTTAACCCATAGAGTATTTCGACATATGTAATAGATAAGGACAGTAAAACATTGTGGAACACCTATGCAAAGATAATTAAGCTTTAGTGCATTTTTAATAAGAAAAAAATTTTACTGAATAATTAAAATAATAATTTGGTATTATAAGTGAATTAACAAGGACAGAACTTAATTGTAACAATTCCCAAGGAAACCCCCAATTATTAACTTGACTGCATCCGGTCAAAAATATTTGTGTGGCAACACTCGACTCTTGCGAAAGCAATGAATATCTGTTAGTGTTGTCATTCGAACAAAAATTATTCGAATATTCGAACACCTTTTTATCATATTTGTTCGAACGAACAAAAATTTTCAATTTAGAATAAAAAATTACTCGAATCATTTTTATCGAATATTCGAATATTCGAAGAATTTCCTTAACTATTTGTATAAACAGATTTTTTGGGTTATGTGCGTATTTTAAATGATTTTTCCAAAAAATTGATAACATATTAAAAATGTTTGTAAATGTGTATAAATAACTATACTTTTTAACTAATTTCGTTTCAGCTTTTAACTCCCGACAAAAAAGGGGGTGTTATAAGTTTGTATGTAGTTTGTGTCTGTGTATCTATTTGTATGTACGAGTCGCCGTACAGACCAAACGGTTGGACCGATTTTGATTTAGTTTTCCTGTTTGAGGGTGGTATTGGCTGAAGAAGTTGGCACGTTGACTACAAAACCGAAGGTTTTAAGCACCCCATACACCTTTCAATTCAATTGTGAATTGAGTCTTTCAATTGAATTGATTCTTGGCCACACACTTCATAAACTGAATTGAAAGATTTTCATTCAACTGTGAAATTTATATTTTTTTCACAATTAAAAATTTTAAAATTTAAAACTTCTATTGCATTTATTCATTAATTTTAATATTTTTTATTTAGAATTCAATGAAATTAAATACAATTTTAAAAATACATAAATTTTTCTGTACAAAATAAGGCTACAAACATAAATTTTGACAGCTTATCAAGAGACTTGACACAGCACAATCGAATTGAAAGATTTACTAGTCAGCATGAAAAATCCAAATCTTTTGATTTTTCTTCAACCAACTCGACAACTGCCAAACTAATCAATTGACAAAGCCATACACGTTTTGATTTGGACAACAACCGACTAAATTGAAAATTGAATTGAATCGTGTATGGGCTGCTTTAGGATCGAACCCGCTATCTGACAGTCATTAAATAACAACACCATGCATTTTTCTGATGTGCATTACTTTCTTTCAGTTGTTGTAGAAAAGTTCAAGTGATGAAGGTCTTTGACGCCGTAGCTCCCCAACGTCGTGACGGATTTTAATTTTGCTTTGTTTTCGTTTGAATGGTGACATGATCGTATATCTTGTAATTTATACTTGAAGAAAATCGGTCTAGTCGATTGGAATTTATCATAATTTTTTTATTTAATCTTTTATTTTTTTTTTGTTACTTCAATAGTTTAAGTGGAACATCTATGCCACAGCGTCAACTGCAGCAAAGGTTCTTAAAATTTTAAAGTTTTGTTATTAATATTCCTAAATTTGTTATTGAAATTATTTGTTTTTCTTGTGTAATGAAATAGTTTTTGTTTGTTAATAAAAAAATTAATCTAATACACATACGTGTCGTTTTTTGCAAACTTTTTTAAGATTATTCGAATATATTTTTTTATTCTTTGTTCGTTCGAATATTCGAACAAAAGTTCAAAATTATTCGTCTGTTCGAACAAGAAAAGAATTATGAAATTTCATTCGAACAAACATAAAAGGCGAATAATTAACAACACTAATATCTGTGGTTGTTTTTTACATTTATTTTCTTTATATACTTCTAACAAGTTATTATTTTCAGTTATGTTCTTACTTAACAATGATAAAGTAAGAAAATAAAAAAACATGTTAATTATTGAGTTCTTGTTTCAATTTTTATATTGGTTGAACTAAATATCTCTAGTTCAACATAATATCTCTAGTTTTTCGAAGAAAATTTTTGCATAAAGGTTATCTCATGATCTGCATTAGCAACAGTGAAATGCGCACAAGATCCTGCTAAACCCCTCAATAATAAATTTCAACGTATTTTTAATAAAACAAATACTTTATTGAATAAATAAAATAATTATTTGTGCCTTAACAAATATTTAAGATAATTAAGTTTGTTATTGTTGAGAATAATCTACATCATTTACTAAAAACAATTATGAAGTGATGTTGATATTTGGCCATTTATCATATCTCATGGCTGCTTCAAAATATGGATAAATATTTAATATATATATATAAAAGAGGATGTGTGTATGTATGTATGTATGTATGTAACGTATGGACTCCAAAACGGCTTTGCCGATTTTGATGAAATTTTCAGGGAATCTTCAGAATATTCAGGCGGGTGACATTGTGGAATCTGATTTTTGATTTTCGGTCTGTGGGCGTAGGGGCGTGGTAAAATCCTTTTTTCATATTGCACCACCAATGCCATATACATTTATTTTATATTTTATATTTTTTGCTTTTTTTTATTTTATTTTTTTGTTTTGTTTTTGAAAGCTGTTGTCATGTTTTTCAGAACGAGATATCAAACTCTTAAATCGGTTATGTAGTTCCGAAGATATTGACAAAAAACCTTTGTTAATAATGATCCAATATCAAAATTTTAATACTTTCGAAATGTTGCATTAAAAATTCGAGTTTTCGGTTTATTTACAAAATATTTGCATCATTCGATAATACGATAGGGGTAGCGAAACACAGCGGGTGTAGCTACTGCACAATAATATATGAAATAGAACTGAGAGTTTTCATCAAAAACCATTTTCCTTTTAATGGAAATGTTTACCTTATTTTACTTGCAAATATAGTAACTCCTATTTTTTTTATTTCTTTTGTATTCATTTTTGTAAGAAATTTTCTCTGCGTAGATTGTTTATTAATTGCTGCAACATTTGACAAAAAAATGAGATATCACTTTAATTAATAAAAATATTTCATTCTGTAAGAAGAACTGAGAAATATAAAACTTGAGGCAGATTAAGAAATTGTTCCTTGATGAAAAATTAGGTGTTGCGAAAGATAACCTCTATTTCATTAATACTTGTCATTTCCATAATAATAATAAGAAATTCTTTTTATTTATTAAAAAAAGTAACATTGATATATGATGGCCTTCAACGGCAGGTCGGTGGGACAGAAAGTATGCTAACGTTTGCTTTTGCTCTGAAGCAAAAATCATTATGGATAGGAACAAAGAATATTTTCGATAAATTTCTATTAAAATAAAATTAGAATGAGACATTTTAAGATTTAGTTGAACTGTAGTGAATTTTAATCAGAAATAATTTCTTATTCGGGCTTAAGTTCAGTAATTTCAATTCTTATTCAATGAAATATTTTTATTAATTAATGTGAGTTTCTTAAGAAGATAAGAAAAATTAAACTAGACTTTTTAGCTGGGGAGAAATACCGATATTTTTCTGTGCAGCCACGCACTTCATAAGCACCCTAGTCTATCTACTTGGGTAGAGATTGTTATTAACATCAGCTAAATAACGTAAATTCTAATGAAACGGAAAATGAGAAATGATTATTGTGTACAATTATTGATTTACCTTTGGATTACATTTTATTTCCCCTGTTTTTCCATTTTTCATTTTTCTATTTACGTTAGGTTGAAGTGTGTGGCTGCACAGAAAAATATCGGTATTTTCCCCAGCTAAAAAGTCTAGTTTTATTTTTCTTCTCTTCTTTAGAAACTCACATTAATTAATAAAAATATTTCATTCAATAAGAATTAAAATTACTGAACTTAAGCCCGAATAAGAAATTATTTCTGATTAAAATAAAATTAGAATGATACAAGTAATTAGTTATGGTTCTTTTCCTTGGCAATACCATCCTGGATCAGTTTCTGATAATAGTTTTATGTCTACGCACCAAACTTAGCTTGATGATGAGATAGTCAACCACGTCATTAATGGATGTACGGTATGCTTGAAAAAGATTTCAGTGGTGTGTAAATATACAAAAGATCTGACTTACAGCTTTTCAATAATAGACCGTCTGATCTTTTGATTTCAGATATTTCTGCTTGGAAGAACCTGAAGGACGCAGAAGGCAGAAAGCTACGAGAAGCGGTAAGATAGTGGATGCCTTTAAGGAAAACTTATATACGATCTGCAGAGTCAGACGCTATAAAATGTTGTTGTATTTTGGAGTGATTCTTAAATGATTAGTACAAGAACTGAAAGCAAGTCCAATAAGCTAACTTTCCTAGCGTTTCAAAAGGAAATATCCACCAGAAAATCGTAGCAGTTACAAAGTCTGTCTGTCAAGCTGTTATAGTAAAGATTACCAATCAATTAAATGAGTGCCACCAATACGAGGTAAGCCCATTTGGAAAGTATTTTTTTTAAGAAATAAACATATCGCACCTTATCAACAAGAGGGTATTAACTCAAAATTTTAAAATGTTCAGTAGAGACGAAAAACTGTTTGTGCTTAGATTATAAGAGAATTTGAAAATCCGAATCCATAGTAGTAATCAAATTCCATTTGAAAATATATTTGCATTGTTTTTATTTTAAAATATTGGAATTCTTGGAAAAAAAACCTGTGTTTTGAGTTAATACCATTTTTCTAAATCTTCTCGATATATTTTTTTTTGTATTATTTATAGTTATGATGCTTTAGCTGAAATTTAAATAAAGTTTCAAGATATATTTTTCAACAAAAGGGTATTAACGCGAACATTTTTAATACTGCTACGTGTACTCTTTATTAAATAATAATATCATACATATTATGTACAAAGTTATGTACTACATATATATATACATATACGTACATATTATATATTTACATATATATTTTTATATTTTTTTATAAGTTCCTTAAGATCTTTTTTCTTATTCTCCGACAAGTGTAGCATTTTCAAATAAATAGAGGATAAACTAAATTAATAATAAGTTTATGAAATGTTTATTTATTGGTTATAGCAGAAAAGCATAAAGAAATTATGAACTAAAAACTTACTTAAGATTTTTCCAATGGTTGATGCATTTGAATTTGTTTTTCTGGACAGTTACTTTTGAAAACTCTTTATCTTTATCATGAAAAGAGTCACAACTCAAAAAAATGTGAGCAATTTTATCATAAAAAGAGTCATATTTCGAATTAAAATCATAAAATAAAACAAATTTTATCAACAAAACAGTACCAACTCAAAATACAACAAAATTTAAATAAAATATTTCTATTATTTTCAACGTGAATAAAGCCTCAAATCAAAATAATACCTTTTTTATGAAAATATATGATACATTTCTGTGTTCACTTTTGTATTAACTCAAAATAATACCTTTTTGGTGACATAAAGGTAGTCACTACACTATCACAAAAATGGTCTCAAATCTAATTTTCTAGATGAAAGAGCAATCGGAAATTTTTACAGTACATAGATATTGATGTTGTTAGTTGATTTCTTTCAAAAAGTGAAATTTCAAAAATTTTGAGTGAATACCCTCTTGTTGATAAGGTGCGATATGTATTTTTAAGTTATAACTTTAAATTTCCAAGGCATGATGTATATTTTAAAGTTTTACTTGAAAAGACAATTAAAAAAATATTAAATTTTTTATTATAACTCTGAAACTACTGAGTCTATTGAAACGCAATATACTAGTATAAACGGACTAAAGGTTATGTAAATAATAATTTTTGTGAATTTAGTTTAACAAAAGCGGACTAATTGTTTTTGAGTTATGACAACATAAGTGGAGACATGTCTCAAAATATTGACAATTTTACAAAAAAATTATTTAAAAAAAATTGTCCATAGAATTTAAAAATTTTACAATTTTTGTAATTAGATAGCCATGGTGCATCAAATCTATACTCCCTAGAGCACAAAATATTGCTGGGGCCTAATTCCCGCATTCGATTGCGAGCGAGTTATTACTCGAATGTGCGAGTTTTTTAACTTTTGGGATTTTCGCATTCGGTTTCGAATAATACATATCGAAATTTCTAATGACAGCATTCGGTAACGTGCATACATTCGAATGCAACCGTTCGTGTTTTTACTCGCAAGCAAAAAGGCATTCGAAATCATGTTTAACATAGAAAAAGCGAAGAAAAAGAAAATGCATGTTCAATATTTGATTTATTTATTTATAAGTGAATGAATGCACAAATGTAAGTATAAAAGAATACAAATTAAAGAATTTCTAGTTGACTTTAAATATGTATAACAAAACACACTGAGTTGGCAAATAATGTTTTGCCTAAGAGTTGTCGGGGAAAATAAAAAAAATCAACCAACTCTGGGAGCATCTAAATAACAAATTAACTGCTTCTAGTCAACCAATAAGAGAATTGAAAAAATGGCTAGTGCTCTATTCTCTAACTTTACACTAATTTTTTATTAAGTTGTTAATGAAATTAAAATCAAAATAACATTTACATATGTATATTCGTTTCTTTTTTCTGCATATAAGTACGTGTGTATGTACGTACATAAAATATGTTTTTGCACACACACCCATATACAAACATATGCTTTTGCTTACAATTTATTCAGTGTTGTGAAATGAATTTATATATAAATATATTTGCGTTTTTCCAACACTGAAACAAAAACTCGATTCGCTTGGTAACGAGTGACATCATCGAAAATTTCTTGCCAACGAAATTAATTTCTATTCGAATGCAATTCCGATCACGAGTGCAGGAATTAGGCCCCTGGAATTTTGCTGGAATGTTGCAACATTTGCTCAATCTTGCTGGCAAGACTAAAAAAGCGGACATGGCAATATTGCCTGTGACATCACAACGTTAGGAAACAATATTTCTGCAAAATTTGTACTCTATGTGTATAGTGGTTATTGAAGCCTTTTCTTTGCTGTCGTGTCATTAATCAGGTATGTGATGGAGAACGATCGTTTTCAAAAGGGTTTCAAACCAATCGTTTTGAAAAGGTGTGATGAATTCCGATAGATTTTGAGTACCATTTTTGAGCTTATCTTAAACTGCTGACTTCTAAAATGCACACTAGAAGATAAAACATAAATCACATAAGGGAGGTGTGAAAATAAATTTATCAAAAATGTCTGGAAAGACTATTAAAAACAAGTTTTAAAATTATTGACAAAGCGACTATTAGAAACATATCACACCTTTTATCGTTTTCAATTTGATTTTGTGTCTAAATCGTTTTTCATCACATACCAGATTAATCTATAACAAAAACGTAAAGGTCGTTGGCGTATTTCAACCAAGACGAATTTCAACGGGTAATTGTGGTGTGCGTATCCCGACTGCTCCTAGTACTTGAATTTTGCTGGAATGTTACAATATTTGTTCAATCTTGCTGGCAAGACTAAAAAAGCGGACATGGCAATATTGCAGGAATACTGTAGGAATATTGCCCGTGACATTACAACGTTAGGAAACAATCAGGTATGTGATGGAGAACGATTGTTTTCAAAACAATCGATTTGTAAAGGTGTGATGAATTCCGATCGAATTTGAGTATAATTTTTGAGCTAATCTTAAACTACTGACTTCTAAAAAGCAGGCTAGACGATCAAATATAAATAAGGCTATTAAAGGAAATTTATTAAAATTTTTGCAAAAACTTAAAAACATATCTTTAAATTATTGACAAAACGACTATAGGAAACATATCACACCTTTTACCGTTTTCAAATTGTTTTTGTGTCTAAATCGTTTTTCATCACATACCTGAATATTCCTGCAAAATTTCAGAAAAATTTTGTGCTCTGTGGGTATAGTGGTTATTAAAGCCTTTTCTTTGCTGTTTACCCATGTCATTAATCACTATCATGTTATGAAATTAAACTATACCTTAAATTTCACTTACCATTTTAAACAAAAGTTCCTCAACGCACAACAGTTAGCTAATGCTTATTATTGATTATATGTATCTTGTATCAAAGTCCCTATTTTTCTTGCATTTTCTTTCAATTCCTGTTTCTTCATTGAGTTAATACAACAGCCTGAATAATAAACATTACGACCTTTTCAATCTAATCTTTATATTGATCCACCCCCATTATTTGCCACGAGTCAGTTTACACTCTGTAATTCGGCAAGCAAATGTACATATACAGCAATAAAACAATAACTGGCACCACAAAAAAATTTAATTTTCATGTTACACGCAACTCATACAAACATGAATTAAAGAAAAAACGATTAATCAATAATTTTGTAAAGGGAAATTGTTTTATAAGGGAGCAAACACCATCAATTCCAATGTGGCCTTACGCCCACCAGAGGCTTGGCAACAATACCAGTAGCTGCAGTAAATGTTGTGTTTTCTGCACAAATTCCTCTACAGTTATTTTTATTTCTATATAACTGTGTATGTATTAGGGCTGTGTTGAATGTACCTCCACGTCAACGCTAATGTTTTCTATGCCATAAAAGACTGACAAGTCTGCTATTAAGTTATTAAAATTATAGAGCTTTAACTTTTTGCTCATCTTGTTGTTGTTACATTCATTGCTGTTGTAGCTATTTGATGGTATTTGTCATATAGACGTCTTTATAGCAAGTGTACAAGTGAATTCAACTAAAGGAAATAGTATGAATGAAAGAAAGGAACAACAAGCATTCAGCTGATGGCATGAAATGTTGAACAAATGACTTGACGGTTGGCTGAATAGATAGATTATTAATACTCGTAGACTGGCTGTTTGTCTTAACAGGATAATTTTTCATAGAGATTGAAAATATTTGTATTTATGTACACATGTATGTGGGTTTCTTCTGGGTGTTATTTTCTACTATATGTGTGCTTAAGGATCTGTTTTATAAAAACCAATTTCTAATGGTGTTTTATATAAACTTCGCTATGTAACTTTATGCCATTGGCAATTATAAAAGACGTGTGTGTTAAAATAAAATTAATTAAATCAACAAACTTTGCTTCCTTGAAATATCAGAAGTTCCTTTTGTTATTCAATAAAACAAGCAATTAAAAATTAATTACAACTTTTATATAATTGAATATAAAATGAAAGTATTACTATTATATGTGCCCTTCATTATGAAAGTGGTTTAAGTCATATATTGCTCCGTTTGAGATATTAAGTAGATTACATATGAACAAATAAAAAATTATTTTTATATTACACAGAAAAAAGTATTCACCAATTAATATTTTCAATTAAAAATTTAATTCATTCAATTAAAATTTTAATTGTATTAATTAATTTGAGTGGAAAAACTTAATTTATATTATCAAATTGTTTATAGGTGAAAACTTAATTAATTTTTTAATTGATATTACAAATATTTTAATTAATATTACAAAATCATTCATATTATTTTTTGTGTGTATGCAGCATTTTAATCAAGAATTTAAATAAATTTATTTAGTAATTTTTAAATATTTATTGAAGTTTTTTAAAGGTGTATTTGATATTTCGAGGCAAAAATGCACACGACTTAGACCAGTTTCATAATTAAGGGCACATATATATTTATATCGCTCATTTACTCAAACAACGTCAGAGTGATGCAAAATTAATTCTCATATCGTTATTCATATTGTGTAAAAATTTCACACAAACAGTTTGTTTTCTCAGCTCAGGAGAGACCAATAAAGTTTTCTTTCTCCATTAAGTTGTGTATAAATTGAAAACTTAAAATTCGTTTTCGGGTCATCTACTTTTTTTTTGAATTATGACGTTGTTTGAGTAAATGAGCGACATGTAATCTTCTTTTAAATGAAGAAAAATTTTTAGTTTTTTTTCAGAAAAGTAACACTCAGGCAATGAATGCCTACTATTATTACTAGGTATTACCTTCTTTAGGAAAGGAGTAGTGATAGAGAAAACAGGCGGGGAAGGAAGAGATAGAGGAAAGCTTAATTCTTTTACAACTCTGCTTTTTCAACGTTTTTAATAATGCAGTTTTGCAGCGCCTCTAGTGTGAAATGAGGCGTATTAAATTTTTTGAAGCTGTGCTTAGTAGCCATTTTGTTGGTTGTTTTACTTCGCCGATGATTATGTTACACTACGAAGGAGGGCGCTGTGATGTTACATTAGTATTAGTATCTGCTGAAGTCGGTGTAGTTCAGTGACCACTGACTATGCCTTCATCACTTTAACTTTCCTAGAACAACTGACACAAAGGGACACAAATGCATTTGAAAACAAAATGCGTGGTGTTGTTATTTAATGACTGTTATATACAGAAATTGGACCCAATACCTAAAATAAATAAAAATTAATAAAAATAATAAAAATTTTCGTTTTCGTTCATAGTTAAACTTAGCGAAATCAACCTTTAAAAAAGCTGTCAGTACGGATGTATTATATAACTAATTTTTCATGTCAATTATTTAAAAAAACACAGCAATTGCAAGCACATGTGAACTTGTCCATGGGATTTTTTTATCTTAAAGGTATCCTAGTGCAATCTTAAACTTCTTAATAACCGATTCCTATAAAAGCTGTACACACGCCCTGATATTTTTCAGGGTTGAAATTTGTTTTAAGAGATAAAGCAATGAAATTACATTCTTGGTTTATTGCTAAACAGCTTTAAATGAATTTCTTTTCAGCATGGGAAAATCATCAGGAGAATTCAACAAAAGAAAACCTTGAAAACAGCTAACGGCTTTATGTATAAGAAAAAATTGGCATGAAGTTAGCATAAGTGACTAAATTGAATTAGATGTTAACGAGTTCCTTCAAATAATTTTATATTAAGAATGAGTGCATTATGAAGTTTTAACACACTTCTAATTCCTAGTGAGATTTTTATTGTGAAGTTTTATGGCAAAACTCTTTGAAACCATGTTAAATTTAGCCACTTTTTTCATGTCAGTTTTTTCTTATACATAAGGCCCTAAATGTTTTCTTTATTTATAGAAAAACTTCCAAAATGTTATTAAAAGTTACGATCATAGACATTCATCAGCTAAAACTCTCAAACATAATCTTTGAGTTCACCACAAACATTTTATTTTTTGATTTTTTTTCTTCTTCTAATAATTCAGAAGATTTCATAATTCGTCTTTGCTTTAATTTTTCTTAAAATTTTTGTTGTCTGTTTTTTTTTACAAGTTCAAGTCTTTTTACTCAAAAAATTTTCTGTTGGGTTTCCATTGTTGTACAATCATATATGCTTAATATAATCGTTAAATACTTTGTATGTGTTTTTATTTTTCTTACAACAAACCAAAATTATTCGTATTAGAACATTATGCATTAAACACATTCACCACAGCAGGCTACACGAACACACGACTTCAAATGCCGCAAGCAGCATTTGTCGCCTTGTAGCCGGCTACTTAATTATTTTGGAGACGGCAGCAGCACCATCTGCAGCTGATATTCAAGTAAAAATACATTGTTCAGTATTGGCACTTTTATATGTTTTGCATTTATAAAAATTAATTACTCTTTTAAAATGAATCAATTTATTCTTTACATCAATTTTTGGATATTGTTTCTATTAAATAATATGAAATAATTGTACAAAATCATTCATTCAACATTTCGTATTGTACTGGCAACACTGAATTTTCTCATTGTAGCCAAAAAAATAGAAATTAGTTTAATTGGACTACAACGACAAAATCAGCATAGACAACAACCTGGTCGCCCTGTTGCCTTGCTGTCTTCAAAAGAATCATTCTCATATAAACAGGTATATGCTATCCTTGACATTTAGTAGTCGGTAGCTTGCTGTGGTGAATGTGTTTAATGCATTAGACTTGACGTCAAATAAATACCATATATAATTTGGTATATCAATACAGTGAAATTACTATGAAAAACAATCTAGAAATTAAAACAAAACCGCTTCTCAATCGCAAAGTTTTTTTTACAACATCTTTGAAGGATAGTTTTGCATATTGTTGTAATGACAGCAATATCTCATTTTCTTATGTTTTTGGTATTATTTCGAATATTTTACGAGTTTTATTAAAATAACACTTTTACCTGCATTAAAATTTCAAAAGGCTTATTGGGTGATTAACGTACCTGTAAAATCAATTAAAAACAGAGACCATTAATTTTTTTGTTTTAAGAAAATTAAAATTTACAGCAAGAAATTCGTTAAAAAATGTAAATAAAATAAATTTTGTTTGGAAAGTCATTTGTTTAAGGGCTTTTAAACCAAAATAATTTTTTTTTATAAATATCGCAGTAAAAATTTTATCATAACACAGAGAAAATTGTAAAAATTATTTTCTTCATACGAATTGAATTAAAAAATTTCTTAATTATGCATCTATCACCAAAAAGATAATTCGGAATTGAAACATTTTATTTATAAAAAATATATGTGATTTCAATTAAAAACTTAAATTGAATGAAGTGAAAAATTAATTGAAACAAAATTGTAAAAATCTTAACTTAATGATTCTATTAAATAACTCAACAATAGAAATGCCGGCCAAATAAACTAAAAATTATATTAAATAATTTCAGTTGGCTAGTTTGGTTAATCTTCGTCCAGACTAGCAATTTTTGTTGCAGCAATTATTAAGTTTATTGGTGACTGAGTTCAGAAGATTGGGAAGAGGTACACAGTCTCATGTACTCTTTTGTTTTTAATTTCGCACTTGGGGCCATTTTCACAAATTTGCTTTAGCTAAAGGTAGGATTTTGTCTGCCCGATAAATGGCTCTGCATTATAATACTTTCTCAGCAGAAACTAGCAACGGGAGAGTAAGGCTGAAATTTGTAAAATTACTCTTCCAAATATGAAAATGTAAAAACTTGCAAGAAAATTTTATTCATATTAGAACCATGGATGGAAATTATGCTACAATTGTAATTACTTTTTCTGATGTATTTTGTTTGATAATATTTTAAATTGCAAATTTTTTTAGAAATTGACATTTAATATGAAATTCTTTACACAGTTTCATGTATTTTACTGTTTTTATGAATTTTTCATAATTTTTGAATTTTATTCCATTAACAAATACAAAAATGCAAATTTCCATCTCTGATCATATGTGAGAAACAAACAAAATTATTTTCATTAAAATTGAATTTATTTGGCTTAATTAAAGAAAAAAGGTAAATTAAGAAAACATGCTTTCTTTTTAAATACGTATACATGTTTTTTTAACAAACAAATACACATTTTTCAGTATTTCTTTTTCAGATATTTTTTAAATAATTAATTTGACAACAAAACACACAACAGGTGGATGGATAGTTCTGCAAGTAAAAATTTTACTAGTAATAATTTGTAAGAACTTTTTTGCCTCTTAAACTTTTTGAGTTCGCGAACACTTTCCAGCAACAATTGTTACAAATTCGTAACCATTTTTTATAAATTAACAAACCTAATACCTTCATTTATTATTTATTAAATATCTTTATTATTGAAGGTAATACCAATAAAAAATTAAAGTTGTAATAATGCAAAAATATTTATCGGGCAGACAAAACCCTGCCTTTAGCTAAAGGCAAGTTGTGAAAATGGCCCTTAAAATATTTTTGATATCAATTAAAAAATTATATAAATTTAACAATTTGATAATATCAATTAAGTTTTTCTACTCAAATTAATTAATACATTAATTGGTGAATAATTTTTTCTGCGTACGACGCTAATGGAATTTAAAGCACCGACTATACCGACTTCAACAGATGCTAATCCTAATGTAAAATCAGAGCGCCCTCCTTCGTCGATATTATGTAGCAGAATCATCGGCGAAGTAAAATATCCAATAAAATGGCTACTAAACACAGCTTCAAAATTTAATACGCCTAATTTGAGACCAGAAGGCGCTACAACACTGCATTATTACAAAAAAATGCGTACAAAAAGCAGAGTTGTAAAAAGAATGAAGCTTTCTTCTATGTCTTCTTTCACCACCTGTCTTCTATCACTTTCCCCTTCCGAAATAAGGTAACACATAGTAATAGTAGTAGGCATTAATGGCCTGAGTGTTACTTCTCTTAAAAAAAAAAAAAAAAAAAAAAAACAGAATATCACGGTTCGCAAATTTGTAGAAGGTAAGAAACATTGCGTTTGTCATCTCCAAATTTTTAAATAATAATTTTTTTAAAACATGTTTATACGATTGGCCTAGAGTCCTGTGCTTTAATTTAAAATTTAGAGCCCGGAAAGATTTTTTTTAGATATGTACATACAAAAGTGCACAGAGAAAATAGATTTGTTGTGATAACCGAATTTGTAGCCAATCGATTTTTGTCGGTTCCAATAACTAACACACAATTATGTTTTAATGAACGAATATAGCTTTTGCAAGCACCAATTTTTCATTAGCGATATGTGAATGTTTGGAATGAAATGTTTATAGCAATAGAAAATTTTAATTGTGATTATAGAAATAAGTAATCGATACAACCAATATAATTGGTATTTGTAAAGGATCATTGGTAGACATGGCTCATATACATACATACATACATACATACATACATTAAAATAATTTGTGCAGAATAAAAAGGTAAGTACATACATTATTATATTTGTCGCGAATTATTCTTAATTTTTTGCTTATTTTCTGAAGTGAAATGTACAAATTTTTCCAAGCGGTCCATTGTAACATCCTTGGCGGTGTTCGGCCTTAATACACAGTTTTTTTTATCAAGAAACTACAAATTATTGCTGAATTTTACTTCAGAATAATAGCAATAACACTTCGAATATTTTGCGATATATGTATATAATAAAGACCTTACGTTTTCAAAAAAATCAGGATTTTGTGTAATTATTCAGCAAAATATATTTTTTATATGACATTTGTATTTAATTTTTATTTTTTGTTTCTTATGTTCAAATTCGTTCCACAAATAAGCAAAAAGCGAACGAATATGTTTTTCCTTTTGTTTTCAGAACAAAAATTTGTTTGAGTTAATTATTTATTCGGTTGGGAATATCAATAAAGTATTTTATTTTCTTTTCTTTTATTACAATAGAATTTTAGTACGGTGTCAAATGATTAATTAGTTCTAATAACCGAATTTATTTTTTCAAATTAAATATTGTTTACAAGAATAGTTTTTTTTTAATTTCAAAACCCAATATTCAGTCACGTTACTTTCTTACTTATATATAATTCAGTTGTGCCTACCAATACTTTAAAATGGTTATTAGAAATGAACTGAATCAATTGTTATTACTAATAAAACTATTGTAAAAATTCTATTTGCAATGTAATTATGGTTTTTTGTTTAAAAATATGAAAAAATCGTACATTTGATTGATAATTGGTAGCAAATATGGAACATTGGAATACGTAATTAAATATTTGTTGCTCCAACAGATTTTAACCAATATATTCTCTCTGTGTACGCTTCACAACTTCACTCCGTAAATAATGTCCAGAACATTCATATGAGAACCCATAAATTATATATAGTATAAAGTCGAATAAGCGAAACCCTTCTGCCCGTCTGTCTGTCCATCTGTCAGTGCATGAAATACATTTTTCAAATTCCCCGGAGAATCTACACAGAAAAAATTTTAGCCAAAATGCTTCCAATTAAATCAATTAATGCTGTTTCAAACAATTTTATAATTGTTCCAATTAAATTTTGTTGATTGAAAACAAAAAAGTTTAATATTTGTATGGATGTTAGCAAACATGCAAACACACAGAAGAATATTAAACTTTTGTACGCATTATTAAAAATTCAACAAAGTTTTTGATTGTTTGAATTAACTTTGTTTAATGAAAAAAAAAAATATTTTACTTTGTGTTTGTGTTTGTTCATGTTTTCATGGAAGTGTGTCAGCCTGTTATTCTAGAAGTACCAAGTTCGAGGCATGACAGCACTGTAAGTTAAAAAATAAAATAAGAACACACACCTACATATGTGCAATAATTGAATGAACGGAGGTACCATGTTCAAAGCCTGCAGCGTAAGTTACGGAATTAAACAAATAAATAAAATAAGTAAGTTAAAATAAATAAATAAAAAAAAATACTTTTTATTTAAAATTTTTTTACTTTTATTTTTTAAAATTTTATACAATTTAATCACTTTTATTGATTCATTCAACAAATAATTTAATTGCTTAAAATCTCTTAATTCAATTATTAATTTAATTGGGCCAATTAATCATTTGTTTAAAATAAACGCGTACTTTCAGTTAACTATTAATTGATCTCAAAAAGCAAGAAAACCTCATTTTTATAAATTCATTAATTGATATTATCAATTTGTTTGCAGGATGAAAATCAGTACTGGATTTAATTAATAGTACAAATTTCTAAATAAAATATTAATTAAAGTTGATTTTAAATTTTTTCTGTGTAGTGATCTGGATTGCAGAACTTATATGTTAGAGTTTTTTTTTAATTAATTGGTATTAAAAATCTACAAAATCAAACTCAGACTGTTCCAGTGCTGGAAAATTTGAACCACTTAACTAAAACTAATTATTTTAACTTAATTTAATTTAAGAAACTTTTAAACTTTAACCCAAAACTTTAAAATAATTAAAAAAATAGTCATGTATTCATACAAATACTCTGAGTTTGTAATAACTTTTAGTAAGCTGACATAACTTTAAATACATTGCTAAAAAAATTTCAAAACTACAAATTAAATTTGATGAACAAAATCAAAAAATTTTGCAGGAATAAAATCTTTTCACAGAAAAAAATATTCCTGCAATAAAAAATTTTAATTGAAATTAATACCAAAAACCAATTAAAAACGTATTTCGGTCAATTAAACTTTTTAATTAATTAATTATTTTTGCAATAAGCAACTGCAATTGAAAATAAGACCAAAAATTAATAAAAAATGTATACGAGTCAATTAAACTTTGTAATTAATAAAATTTTTAAACAAATGTTTAATTGACTTAAATACATTTTTAATTGATTTTTGGTTTTATCTTCAATTACAGTTGTTTTTTGTAAAAATAATTAATTTTTAAGCAAAAGTTTAATTGATTTAAATATTGATTGATTTTTGGTTTTAATTATAATTAAAATTGTTTATTGCAGGAATATTTTTTTTAGATATTTAAACTGACAAACTAAACAGTTTTGTACGATTAAATTTTATTAAATATTATTATAAAATCGTAAATAAGTTACACACAAAAAAATATAAGAGGCAATATTAACTAAGCTTACATAGGTAACTTTTTCTATATGAAAGTAAAAAACTTGGGTTTTATTAACTATGCAGTTAGGTAATTTGTACATTACACATTACCTAAAAAAACCAAGTTAATATAAACTATTACAATAAGGTACATATATACATATATTTTTCGAAATTATGTTTATTGAAATGTTTTATATTTTTTTGTCAAAAGTAAATTTTTGAGCAAGAAGGTTTGTATGTATTAAATTTTTAAAATATTTAAATTTATGTAAAATAATTCTTTTTAATTATTATAAATAAACTAGCTGAGCCCGGCAAACGTCCTCTCTCTTCCTTGATGTCTGTTTTTAATTTTTAATGTTCGCAAATTGCCAGTGTATCCTGCATATATGTACATAGGTGTTTCCGTCGGAAGCTGCAGACGCGGTCTTATGCCAGGAACACAACTGGGACGAACGACGAATTTCGTGGACGGTGACGAATTCATCTAGAATAATTCGCTGAGTAAATTCATCGTGTGAAGCACAACAACGACGAATAAATAAGAGCTTTTATAACTGATAAAGTTGCTTATTGTTTGTACAAAGAAAGAGAAAACTGTTTTTTTTCTGGTTAAAAGAATATAAATAAATGTATCAGAGAGTTCGTAACGCACGACGAGTTTCGTTCTACGGCAGTGTTGTGTTAATTTGCATATGCATGAATGTGTTTTATTTTTTAAAAAAAAATTCGTCGTTCGCCCCCAGTTGTGTTACTAGCATTACCTTTAGATGTTTTATTTCCGTGGTGTTTTTTTTTATTTTATTTATATGTATGTAGATAAATAAATTATTAAATAAATAACAAATTTTTTTAAAAATTCAAAAATTCTTTAAATCCATGACCGTTGTCGAATTATAAATAGTTAATATAACTAAAATCCATGATAATTTGCCGCATTATATACGTATAAATTTACTTTGCTATTTAGATAGTTCACAGAAAACAAAAGTATGAATTTACCTAGTCGTTAAGGAGTTTTAACTAGAATATTAGTTGATTTTTCGAACATAGAAATCAACTAAAATTTTTGTTAAATTACCTAAAAAACTTTGTAAATGCCATTCTACCCTTTCACTTAGTTAAAATTATACCATTATTTTAGGAAATATAACGTATGATTTTTTTTTGTGTGTAGCTTATAGGGTACTCGTATGTACATGTATACTATATAAAAGTAGCAGATATTAACACGGTTTTTGAACATGATATGTTATCTTCAAAATTGCGGTCATATAAACTTTTCCACCCCTGCCATAATTTTTGCAGCTTTTTGTAAAAGCTATAGTTAAATTAGGTCAGATTATACATACATAACTTTTTTTGATTTTTTCGTAAGAGAGAAAAAGAAAGGTATACAAAAAGGTATATATTACTCCTCTCTCTCTCTTTCTTTTGAGTATGAAAAAAGAATACTTGAAAAACGGCGCACTATGAGCTATGTTCGTAAATAGTACGGCCAAGATATGAAGAGCAAACTTCAAATGCATGACATGTTGTTCTAAAGTCTTACAAACTGTTTAATTGCGCATTTTTAGACACACACACACTTTTTTATTATAATATAATAATATACATAAATATGTAAATATTTAAATTAAAAACTGCTTGAAATTTTCTTCTTTTATTTTTATTAAATTGATTTTTTTGACATTTCATTCAAGTTGACTTAACTCTTTGCGCAAAATTTGCACAAATGGCAATTTTAAGAGTTCTTATGAAACCCTTCATGTATTTTCAATTTTGAAAATTATGTAAAGGTATTTAGCAAAGAAAAAATCCTAGTCACTGTTTGTATAGAGTTCTAAAACATACTTAAAATTAAATTAAAAAAAATTTAGCAGCTAAAAAAGAGACGTATGTATATATAGAATAGAAAAATCACTTGAAATTACTTGCTGCAGACGAAGTGAATTAAAACCTATAAAAATCAAACTCTACCAAAAAGAAATCTGTGCTTCATGTGAAAAAAAATTAAATAGAAATTTCTTTTGACTGCAGCGTTTTTGTCCTTTAAATGGAAACTTTAAAGGAAACAATTTGTTAAATTAAATGAGAATACAACTAAAAAGAAGTAAAGTTAAAAAGTACAAGAGCCTTTTCATAGTGTTTCATTAAAATTCGAAGCAGGGTGCACTCTTGTATTTCATTATAGACATACATATGTATATTAAAGATTTTATGCGTATATGTTGATATAAACTAACAAGAAAAAATTGCTTAAAGCGGAAAAGAATTGCAAAATAAGTATAAAATAGTAAAGAAAAAATAAGGACTGAGCAGAAGTTATGGCTTAAAATGAATTTAATTTTTTATGAGACCATAAAACAACTTAACGAGCTTTTGCCAGTTTTGCAAGTACTGCAGTCGTTGCTGTTATTATATTCATTTTAATTTCTTTAATCACGCTTTTACTTTTATACACTCAAGCAGAAAAAAATTCTTTGTGATTAACTAGTTGTTTTTAAAGTACCTTCAGACACGACCTGTCTGTGTTTTTTTTTCGATTTTTTTTTCATTTCAACGGTAAAGGAAACTGGTTAAATTTAAAGGTTTTCGATTTAACAGAAATAAATTAGAAACTTTTATTCTCATACTATTTATGAATTAAAAATTGGTCAAGGCCCAGTGATATGGTATGATGTATGATTTAAAAACGATGTCGAAAGAATACGTTCATATTGAAATTTATATTGAAAATAACAATAAATTAAGGGATTGTTTGTCTAAATGCGAAAGAACGTTTCTTTCGAATATTAGTATTGGAAACAATAACAAATTTAAATTTTTTGTTTCAATAGAAACGTTCGTTTGCATTTAGACAAACAGGCCCTAAGAACACTTTTTTGTATCAAATGAACGAATGAAGTATACTGTTCAATGATATCAAGGGTAAATTATTTTAGTGAAGAAAAAAATGCGTTTTCATTTGGGTTTTACGAATTCTGTGGTACATTCTATTACAACAAAAATAGTGTTTTTTGAATTTAATAATTGAATACAAAATAAAATATTTTCTGTATAAGCGACGAATGTTATAATGTAATTTATAAAGCGATCCTGTATATTCTAGTGATAACGCGCCTTCTGAAATCTCTTCGCACGATGATCCGCTATTTTTTTACGCTTCAAGTAACAAGTCGATAGTGTTATAGTATAATATGGCTATCCATAGCAACAATTCGTCTTTTCTTCTGTGTCTTCGTTAAAAAAATAGTTCTTCATCAGATAATAATCTTAATATAACATCAGAGCGCTCTCTTTTGTTTTGTAGATGAAATCATTGGCGAAGTAAAATAACCAATAAAATGGCTACTAAAAATAGCTTAAATATTTAATACGATTCATTTGACACCAGAAGGAGTTGTAAAAGAATGAAGCGTTCCTCTATCTCTTCCTTCATCTTCCTTCTTCTCTATCACTATACCTTTACTATCACCCTCTCTTAGTATCTTCTCCACAATACACAGGTAGCACAAAGGCAGCAGCCTGCAAACCTAACCTAACCTAACCTAACTAGTGGACCTAAATCTTGTATCTTGTAAACTTTTTTTCATCAAAAAATATTCCTCAAAAATTTAAAATCTAAATTAATGAATAAAGTGATTCGCAGTGTGTGTAGCTACAAAAACCTTTCAATTTATTGGTATTTCGTTATAGTTTTTCTAGTTGCATTGTGAGGAGTACCTCAACGATTTCTAAATAGTTTCCTCACATCTTAATGATCGGCTAAAGCTGTGAAAAATTCAACCTAGTAGCATTCAAAAATTCTCTCACCCGTAAAAGCATAAAAGCAAATAAATAAATTGACAAAATATATTAAGAATTCATATACAATAATTTTTTTTCTTTTAGCATTTTCTTCCATATATTTTTGTTTTCAATTAAAGCCCATACGGTTTGCATAAATAATTATGCCACATTGTGAAAATTAGCTTATTGCATGCATTTCTCCGCCTCCAAGTGCACTCACTGCTACGCAACGTTATTACCACTTGCATTAAATGCAAAAATTTCAAAAGACCGCCATTTATTTCTGTTTGCCACTCTTATAAATATTTATGAGGGAACAACGAATATAAAAATCATATGCTAAAACTTTCATACTCATGCTTGAGACTTTTATGTTTTATTTGCAATTTTTATGACCAAGTCGTTTGCAAAAAAAACATGTTTTCTTACGGCTCCTTCGTTATTTAATGCAATAATTTTCTTAAGCAGCTTTTTTTATGTATATAAAGATACGAGTAAATGTATTTTTGCGCTTAAGTTAAATACGAAACATGCTGCGCTTTCTATTTATTTTTCACGCTCGAATCATGAACGAAGCAATCTGGTCCTTCAGACAAAAGTTTGATGAGGAAGTAAAAAAATTCATTCTGTGTTTCCAAAATTATTCTCATCTCTACTTCATCTCTACTAGGAAAATATTCTGAACTAGGCACTACGACAAAAGATTATAACAAAGACAAAACTAAAAAATACAATTTAAAGTAAGTAAAAACAGAAATTATTAACTAAGCTTAAAATATTTATATATGAAGTGCTTAATGCAGAAGGTTTTATCCAAATTAAGTTTACTCGTGGAATTTTCTGGTAAAGTTCAGAGCAATTCAGGGCATGATTAGTCAAAGTGCGATTGCCATCCGGTGGTGAAATATGGAGAGCAATTCTCGCATTTCTCATTAAAAAACCTGGTTCGCTTGGTGCATAAGGGGTTTAAGTGATCACATACTCATTATGTACCAAGAAAAGCTTATATGTATGTACACCTATCCCTCGATTAACACGATTCGAAATTTTAAATTTTTGTATGAAAAATCGTGTAGCCGAAAATAAAGGCAGAATCGCGTAAAAAAATTTATTTTATTAAGAAATTATATATGTGTTTAAACTTTGTTTTTAAAATATCAGAATCATTTACTCAAACCACACAAAAAAACCTTTATTCATTAAAAAACAAAATAAATGTAAAAAACGACTCGAACGTAACAATTGACTCAAACGTCCTATAAGGGACAAAAATATTCAATAAAACACATAGAAAAACGTGTAAATCGAAATATTTCATAAATCTCACAATTTACACGAAAACTAATATAATCGTGTAAAAGTGAAATCGTGTAAAAAAGTATCGTGTAAATCGAGGGATAAGTGTTTATATGGAATGAAAGTCAAGCTTCACGAGGCTGTCAAAAAATTAGTTAAATTAAATTTATTAATTTTTGAATTAGAATGTGACCCACCTTACAGCATACAGCTACAACTGTATTGAACAGAATAAGAGTCACTCCATTATTCAGTTATGTTTGTAATGTTGTTCGAAATAATCATATTCAGAAAGTGAAACACATATTTTTTCGGTTTTGCAGTATGACAGAAAGCTTAAGCTTTCCAAAAATATTTACATATCTAGCAATTCTTAAAGAAATGCGAATAACACAAGTTATACAGAACAGGAAACAAAAAAATTATTTTCGAAACTTTACAACAAAATTTTACACTAAACTAGCTGAGCCCGGCAAACCTTGTATTACCCTCAATTATGTTATATTTTTTTAACTACAAATTACTTCACACCGTGGTCACTTGTTTGGTACGAAACAAAACAAAAACCTTCCGGGTATTGACCCGAACCTGTGTTAAAAAATTCTGCCCCACAGCTATTATAGTTCCAGAGATCATGCGTTGCGAACAAACACACACTACGATTTTATATATTATTATTAAAATCACTATTTCTGAAAGGGGCGTAGCATTTACCGGGGTATAATATATATAAAAACACGCGCCGCTCTTTTACAAATATTTTGTGGGGTGAAAGGCGAAAATCTGTTGGGGCATTGAAGAGTTCACCCCTAACAAATAAACGTGTTTTTGATTTTTATATATATTAAGATAAGATAACAATATTCAGTAAAATATTTTTATCTTTTTTTTTAAGTACACATCTTCAGCATTTTAATTCATTTTGATTTGATTTTGTAAAAAAAAATCGTTTCTAAACATTTCAAATTTGTATGAAAACCAACGAAAATTCGTTTCAAAACATATTTTTTACATACAAATTTAGAAACAGGAAAAAACGTTTCTATCTACAAAATCTGTAAATAATTTTTTTAAAATATCACTTTTTCCTTATTGCTATTAGTTACCACTAAAAAGTTTGAAAATTTAGTTTTAGTTAATATTCACAGCTGTTTATATTTTAACATACCTGCCAACTAGCAAAAATTTTTGGCATTCATGTCTTCGAACTCTTAGAAATTGAATCATAAGTTTTTTTTCAAAAAGCGAAAGTTAAAAGTTTCGATCCTTGCTAAAATTGAAATAGGACATTTATAGTGCACTGTGCAAATACAGATTGTAATGAATAAAAAAAACCAGGAAAAGGTTTCACCCGTAGTTCCTTCAGTTATATTTTCCTTGTATTTGATATATTTTAATTTATAGAACTGTACAACCATTGAGTGTTTGTCTTAGAACGCATAGTTGAGTTCTTCCGCTCCACTCAATAGTTGAGTTATTTTCTATCATACAATTTTTTTGGCTACCTATAGTCAACATGTTCTGCTCAGACTGAACAGCTGATTGAATAGAGCAATGTTTTTTACATGCATTGTTAGATGGCAGGAGGAAATATTTGTTAAAGTTTACATTAAAAATGCGATAAAGTAACGAAATAAAGATATACAAGTGAGTTATATCCATCAAGCCTTTTCTAAGACCTAACTGTATAGGCAAACTGTTGAGCTCAACAGCTACGTCTTATGAATGCGCCCATTATAAATTAAAAATTTTACCAAGACAAACTTATGTATTGTAGCTTCATTTAAATTTTCTTGAAACAATTAGAATTTTCCAGTTTTGCATATGTATTTAGTTTAATATATCGTGCAAGTTTTCATTTTGCAATTTAGGTCAATTTATAATTTATAGTTTGTGTAGTTGGAATAAAATTTTATTTGATATTCAAGCATTCAGTGCAGTATTTTATTCTTCCTCCTTAGTTTTACCAACCACAACTGTGATTTTTACACGATTTCCTTTTCCAATTTTCCTGGTATTCGTACAAACATACATATTATGTTGTTTAGTGTTGGTTATTTTAATTTATTGTTATTGCTTTAAATTATTTAGTCTACAGTTGTTTTGTATTAGACTGCTTTATTTTGTTTACTTTTCCTCTAAGAAGAATTTTAAAGATTTTTTATTTTATTTATTTTGGTTGTGTTGCTTCTGTCTTATAAGTGTTTTAAGCAGCTTAACACTTTTGTAGAGAGAAGAAGAAAAAAAACCAACATGGAGAAAGATTTGTAATTTAGTTTGTTACTGGTAAATGTTTTATATTTATTGCTGGGTTTTAATGTAGTTGTACCTGGCAACATGCTATTTTGGTTCAAGCATTTGATGATGTTTCAGATAAATTTTTAAGTCTTTTTTTATATAATATATAAGTACTCGTATTTAAAAATAATTGAAAAATTAATAATTTTGTAGCAGCACTTACATTATATGTAGCATTTATACTTGTCCTATTTTTAGCAAACGTAAAATGTTTGTTTGTTTATTAAATTTTGTCTATGGATACAATAAATCTTTAGAGACCAACACATTAAATAATTTATTTCATAATAATATAATTTATTTTATTTAGCTATTTCATTTAACTTGTGCTTAAATTTAAATAAAGACATGCTTTTGTATATTGGCTTAAGTGGAATATGAAGTTCATAAGATCATAGATTTGTTTCTATGAATATTTAGGTGAAAAAATAATTATTAAGCCTAACTACGAGTGTCGTATTTCAAGTTCGAATAAGACGATATTATACTAGAGTAAAGAACAGTGCAACTTTTTTTTTTTTAATCTAGTAAAAATCGTCACATTCGAAGTCGAAAAACGGCTCGCGTAAATAGACCCATTATTTCTTAGTATTGTGAAAGGAATTTGAAATTTTATAGCAATCAAAAATTTAAGAAAATCAACCATGCCATTGAAAAGATATATTACACCTTGCTTTTTTATTTAAAAAAAAAATTAATTAATTTCCCGTAGTCAATCAGCATGCCTGTAGTCATCTCTCAGCTACAAGCAAAAAAATGGGCAGACGTTTAAAATTAAAAATTTTCAACAAAATCGAAGGGTTAGCTTATTTCCAGAATCAAAAATTAATAAAATAACAAAAATTAAAAATTTTAAAAACCCCCGACTTTTTTCAGAAAAGATGTTATATCTTCTAAACGGCTGGACCGATTTTTTTCAAACATAGCTAAGAACCCTCTCGAACAAGTCATCTTTCAAACAGAAAAAACTAAATGAAAATCGGTCCAGCCCTTTGGCCTGTACGTGGACACAGACAGACACACAGATACACAGATACACAGACACACAGACACACACTACAAACTTATAACACCTCTTCTTTTAGTCGGGGGTTAATAAATTTAATTAAATAAAAAATAAAATATTTATTTATTTATTTATTTAGTACATATTATACAAAGTAAATTTGTATAATATGGTGTTGCACAAGTATGGGCGTAGTAACTAGACCATATGCCCAAGATGGTATTAACAGTATTTTAAAAGTTTTTGTGACTGACTGTACACGACCTATGCCTTCACATAGGAAGTAGCAACGTGGTTGTTAAAGAAATTCCACAAAAAACCGCAAGATTATACGGTTATCCGTGGCATATCAGTCAACCAGTGCGAGCGAGACGAAAAACTCTCGAAGGGCAAACAACACACACAAGCCTGACCGCACTTAAGAAATAATTACGATGACGCGAGAGATGTTCCTCAACCCAGAGCTGCTTAACGACTCAAATAAAATATATTTATAAAAAAAAAAAAAAAAAAAACTTGAAATATTAATTTTTAATTTTAGTCAGTAAAAAAAAACATCTTAAAACAAGCAAGTCAACAAATATTTTTTAATTTTAAAATTTTAAACGCACTAATAATCCCAAATTAATATTTTACTTATTAAGTAAAATATTTTTTAATTTCGACCATTTTAAGAAAGATATTATTTTAATACATATATTTATTTATTGTATCTTCAAATATGAACTAACAATAAAAATCTTAAATCTTAATATAATTAATTAGGCCCGACCAGTGTCGGACATAAACTTAGTGATAGTTATTAATAATACATAAGTCGTGATAAGAACAAAAAAAGTATTTTCAAGCATCTGCATCTGGAGTGTTGGTTATTAGAGCCGTTGCATTCTCTCTTTTTTAAGCGAATGTGACCAGTAAAATTCAAGATATTACGAGCAAGTGGATTAGGATGGGTCTCGAATTTTGTTAAGTATTTGCCTGAGTATTTTGCAACTTCTTCAGTCACTAGTGGCATATTTAAATCGCGATGTTAATTTGAATTTTTGATGTACCATGGAGCCGATGTTGTTAGTGTTAAAATCTGGTTTTGCCTTCGATGGATTCTTTTTATATTGGAAGCTGAAGCAGTGTCCCATAACTGTATTCCGTAACACCATATTGGTTTCAAAATCGAGATGTATATTAAAAGTTTACAATCTAGACTGAGTGTTAAATTTCTACCAATCAGCCAATGTATCTGAGTTAATTTCAGTTTCATTTGTATTAGCTTTGAGTCAATATTAGGTTTTCATGTAAGCCGTCGATCAAGGTGTATACCAAGCTATTTTACATGTGAATGTTGAGCGATATTTTGATTGTTGATTCGAATGGCGGAATAAGTATCTTTTCTTAGGGTAAATTTTACCTGAACACACTTTTGCTCGTTTACTTTAATTCTCCATAAATTTAACCATAGTTCCAGCTGAGTAATATGTTCTTGTAGATATCGGAAAGCCTAGTGAAGATGTTTGTGCATACTAAGACAGGCTGTATCATCGGCAAATGTAGAAGTGTGGATAGTACTGCTCACAGGCATATTACAAGTGCTAATAAATTACAAAACTGGACCCAGTATACTCTCTTGTGGTACACCGGATGAGATAGTTTCTGGCGTACTCATAAATTCTCTTTCTATAACAGCAAACTTCCTGGTAGAAATGTAACTTTCTAATAAATTCAGAAAATTTATTGCCAAATATGATTTCAATTTTAAAGTAAGGCCTTCATGCCACACTTTATCAAATGCCTGCGAAACGTCAATAAACAGAGCAGAACAATATTTCTTTTCTTCAAATGTTTTTCTTATAAATTTAACTAATCTATGCGTTTGTCCATTGGTGCTATGTTGCTACTAAAACCAAATTGATAGTCTGGGATGCACCCACTACCAATTTGAATAGGGGAAAATTTTGTCATGAGCAGTTTTTCGAAAAGTTTGGACATTGTTGATAGCAGACTTATTGCCCTGTATGACTCAGCCTTGATAAGGTTCTTTGCCCGACTTTGGAATCATTTTGACCTTGGCAAGCTTCAAGCTATGTGGATAATAATCCAGTCGTAAAATCGCATTAAAAATAAATAACAGGATTCTAATTGCAATAGGAGGCAACTTTATTAGCATCTGGTTACTAATTCCATCAATACTCGGAGCTCGCTTTGGCTTGAGCTTAGCAATTAGTTTTTGTGGGGTAGAGCAACTATACTCGGCAAATCAGAAATAACATCACATGTATACGGATTTTAAATGCTCAGCAAATATTTTACCTTTTTCAGTATCGCTTCCTGCCCAACCTCCGGTAGATGTGCGCAGAGGTGGCTTAAACTCAACGGGTGCTTTAAGCTTTCTAGCAGCGCGCCAGAGAGAGTAATTAGATGCTGGTGTGACATAAAGACCTTTCAGATAATTTTTAAGGAATGCAGTTTTTTCAAATGCAAGCAGTTCTTGGAGTCGTTTAGTGTACTCTTTAAATCTGATTTTATGTTGAGGTGATCTGTGCTGTTGTCATTCCCTTCTAGCTCTTCTTTTTTCACTTACGAGACGTTCAATATCCGTGGAATAAATTCTATCAAACCCAGTCTACGAATGGGAGGTAGTAGCATGTTCAGCAGCCTGTTTAATATTTTCATTAAGGCTGGCAATGTTAGATTCAATATCCTCGGATGTTCTTAGCGTAATATTTTCTCGGTAATGACTACTTAGATATTTTTTTGAATCCCAGCCAATTAACAAGATTTGTCATCTTCACATATGGATGAGGGTAAGCGCTTCTCAGTGGGCTCCAGATTGTAACGATCGTGGGAGAGTGATGTGAATTAAATCCCTAGAGATATTTTTAATGAGGCCTGTAAGTGGGCTCCCCACTTGAAAGGACGTCCAAGCCCATTTTTCAAATTGTGTTGAACAATACCCGACCTCTAGGTGTAATAAGACGTGAACCCCAGAACGTATGTTTTGCATTGTAGTCGCCAGATGCTACGAAACAACGGCCAAGAGATTTGTAGAAATCCTCATACTGATCCTCAGTAATTGCGAATCTGGGAGGGGAGTAAATTGATGATATCACGAAATTTGTAAAAAAAAAATCGACACAAATATTTGCTGCTTGTAGATGTTCTTTACAAATTTTATCTAAAATATAGTGCTTGAGTATTGACTTTATCAGAATTGCTGATCCACCGCATGCTCTTCCTCTTGGGTCCTTTGAATTATATAAGGTGTAGCTATTAATTTTAAAGAGGCTTCCCGAAGTCAAGTGAGTCTCAGAGACCAACATTATATCAATATTGTTTTCCTTTAGGAAGTGCTCAAGTTCGTTTTTGTGTTGGCGAATGCCGTTTGCTTTCCAGAAACAGAAGAAAGATATGGATCAAAAACTATAAAAAAAATTGCATAAAAAATGGACGGTACAAAGCCCATTTAATTTTTGCATGAAAAATAGATGATGTTTAGTTCTTTTAAGTTTTTGCGTATCAAATGGACAATGTAAAGTTTATTAAATTTTTTCATTAAGATTTTGTTTGCAAGAAAAATTTAATTTTTTCATAAAAAAAAAATTTGCATGAAAAACAGACGATGTATAGTTCATTTAATTTTTTCCATAAGAAATGGATGATATACATATAGTCCATTAAATTTTTTTATAAACATTTTTTGCATGAAAAATGAATGATTATTAAATTCATTAAATTTTTTAATATTTTTTTTATTGAAAAATAGACGATGTAATTAATTTTTTGCATAAGAAATAGATTAAATTAAATTTTTTCGTAAAATCTTTTTTTGCATGAAAATTTAACGATGTATAGTACATTAAATTTTTTAATAAATTTTTTTGTATGGAAAATAGACGATGCATAGTCAATTTAATTTTTTGTATAAGAAATGGACGATGTATTAAATTTTTTCATAAATTTTTTTTTGCATTGCAGACGATGTATAGTCCAATTGGTTTTTTGCATACGAAAGGGACGATGTCAATTCCTTTGAATTTTATTATAATATTTTTTTTTCATAAAAAATGGGCAAATGAAAAAGGATAATGTATAGTCCATTAACTTTATTCATAAAAACATTTTTGCATGAAAAATCGACATATTAAACTTTTTCCTAAAAAATTTTTTTGCATGAAATATGGACAATGTTTATTTAGTTCATCAATTTTTTGGTATAGTAAATGGGCGATGTAAGGTCCATTTAATTTTCTCATAATTTTTTTTTGCATGAAAAACGGACGATGTTAATTAAATTTTTTCATAAATTTTTTTTTGCATGAAAAATGGACGACGTATTTTTGATTTGATTTTTTGCAAAAAAATTTACTATGTATAGAGTCTATTTAGTTTCTTGCATAAGACATAAATATGTTTAGTAAATTTAATTTTTCCATAAAAATTTCTTTTTGCATGAAAAATGGATAAGGTATAGTCCACTAAAATTTCTGCACGAAAAATAAACGACGTGTTAATCCATTTAATTTTTTGCATACGAAATGGACGATTTATAGGCCATTAAATTTTTTCATAAAAAATTAAAAAAAAATTTCATAAAAATTGAAAAATGTGCAATGTATATATAATTCATAAAATTTTTTGCATACGAAAGGGACGATTTATAGGCCATAACAGTTTTACATAAAAAATTTAAAAATGTACGATGTATAGACCCATTAATATATATATATATATATATATATATATATATATATATATATATTATTATTATTATATTTTTTTCATAATTTTTTTTTTCATGGAAAATTGATGATATATAAGTCCATTTAATTTTATTCGTACGAAATAGACAATTTATTTTTCATTAAATTTTTTCATAGAAAAATGGACGATGTATAGCCCATTAAATTTTGTATGTGTACTTCATTTAATTTTTTGCATTAAAAATAGACAATGTATAGTCTCTTTAATTTTTTGCATACAAAAGCGACGATCTATAAGCCATTAAATTCGGCGAGTGTTGTCAAAAGACCCTAGGGCTCCTGGGAATATTCAAAGATTGGATGGCACATGGAATCCAACTCTGAGACACTTTCTGTTCTGATGGACACTCACTTTATTGTCTGTATTGAAGTAGGGGAAGAGGGAACGACGGAGGTTAATTTTAACTACTTGTCGGAATCGGAATAAGAAGGAGCAGTAGACGACGCAGTGACGTTGTAAAAAGCAACATGGGAAATAAATACATTTGAGCCGTATAAATCACTGGGCCCAGATGATATTTTTTCGGCCATAATGCAGAATGTCCCAGAGCGCGTAATACTGTCTCTGGTGTAAATCTTTAAGATATGCGTAAGCAGGAGGTTTATACCAAAAGGCTGGAGAGAGGTTAGGGCCATCTTTATACCCAAAGCGGGTAAGGCAAGCCACTCAAAGCCGAAGAATTTCATGCCAATCAGTCTTTCGTCGTTTCTTTTGAAAACATTAGAACGACTAATTGATCTGCATCTAAGGAACACAATTGATACCCCCGTCATTAGTGTCGCTCAGCATTCCTATCGTAAAGGATGGTCTCCTGAGAATGCGTTTCATGACGTGGTTGGTGTTGTAGAGAGAGGACTGCAGCAAAGGGATTACACACTGGCTGCATTCTTAGCCATTGAGGGAGCTTTTAACAACATAAGTATATAGGCTATTAGGGAGTCACTGGAGACTCTTATGGTTCAGAACTTTCTAGTGGATTGGATAATTATCATGCTTAACAGCAGAATCATCAACTCAAGCACGGGAAGAGAAAGCCAGAGGAGATTAGTGGCATGAGGTACACCACAGGGAGGAGTTTGTCCACTTCTATTGTGGTTGTTGGCAATGAACGCATTTCTTAGGCGTTTTGACAGGAGCGAACGGAAGATAGTTGCATATGCGGATGACGTGGTTTTACTGGTAACGGGAAAGTTTTTTTCCACTGTCAGTGAAATCATGCAGTCGGCGTTAGGCGATCTATCCTTCTGGGCCAGCGGTAAAAGACTAGGAGTCATTCCAGAGAAAACCAAGCTAGTCCTCTTTACCAGGAGATACATAGTACAAAGCTTTGAACTACCCAAGATGGGAGGGGTGGAGCTGAGACTAGTAGAGGGGGCTAAATACCTGGGTGTTTTTCTAGAAAGCAAGCTTTCTTGGAAAATTAACACGCAGGAAAGGCTAAAGAAAGAGCTCAATGCCTACTACGCATGCAGGAACTCCATAGGAAGGAACTGGGGTCTGCAACCGAAGGTAGTAAACTGGATTTACACATCGTTTGTCAGGCCGCTTATTTTCTATGGTTGTATGGCATGGTGGGAGGCATTGAGGAAGGAAAGTTACAAGAGATTACTAGCTAAAGCTTAGAAATGTGCCTCGATAGGCATCACAGGTGCTCAGAGGAGTACACCTCAGGTTGTCTTGGACGTCATTCTACATCTACTTCCTATAGATGGGAACGGTGACTAGAAGTCTCCTTAGACTCGTAGAAACAGGTTCGGTGAGGACAGGAATATCAAGTCACACATCAATCTTAAATAAGATCGGTTTTTGTGACCAGAAATCCGTAATCCCTGGGTTTACGGACTATAAGGTCGCCGAAATCAATTTTAGTAGAACACCCTTAATGGCAATTCCGAATACGGACTATTTGGTCAAATCCGGTGGGCTGTACGAGGGTAGTGCAGTCTTTAGAGACGGATCAAAAATGGGAGAAGGCACAGGGGCTGGTGTCTATATCTCGGGAACGAACATTCGTAGCTCCTTTCAGACTGCCGAATGAATGTAGTGTTTTCCAAGCTGATTTTTTTTTATTTTTTCTTTCAGATTATATAGACAACACTTGGAGAATTTACAATGGAGAGGTTCACAACTAAACAGAGAACCAAAACAATAGAATTTTATTATTTAAACCAGAAATCAACTTTATTGAAAATTTGATTATGAGTGATGAAGCTCATTTTCATTTGAATGGCTTTGTTAATAAGCAGAACTGTAGGTTCTGGGGTTCTCAAAGTCCAAGAGCCATTCATCAACGCCAATTGCACCCCATCAGGTGTACAGTATGGTGTGGGATCACATCTGAAAATGTCATTGGGCCCTACTTCTTCGAGAATGAAGATGGAAGTGCTGTAACCGTAAATGGAGAGCGGTATCGGTTTATGATAGAAAATTTTTTACGTCCTGCTCTTGAAAACAGACCTGGTATGTGGTTTCAGCAGGACGGAGCCACTGCCCATACTGCCCGAGACACAATGGCACTTTTAAGTCAAATTTTTGGAGAGCGAATAATTTCTCGAAATTCGGAAATTATTTGGCCAGCGCGATCGCCAGATTTGACAGCACCCGACTATTTTCTTTGGGGTTTTTTTGAAGGAGCGAGTGTATGTGAACAAGCCAGAGACAATCCTTGAACTCAAGGCAAACATTGTTGCAGAAATTCGAACGCTACGCTACAGCCACAAGTTTTGAAAGATGTTATGGAAAATGCTCTAAAAAGAGCCCATCAGTGCGAAGCTGAAAACGGTGGTCATTTAAGAGACATCATTTTTCATACTTAGTGTAAAAAAATTTCCATTTTGTGTATTATATAATCTGAAAGAAAAAATAAAAAAAAGTTAATAAACAAAAAAGTTATTAAACTTTTACACCCCTTGGTTTCTTTTGGCCCACCCTGTATATATAGCCCATTAAAATTTTTTCATAAAAATTGTTTTTTCATCAAAAATGGATGACGTATAGTCCATTAAATTTCTTTTATGAAAAATAGACGACATTTATAGTTCATTTAGCTTTTTGCGTACGAAATGGCCTATTTATGGTAAATTAAATTTTTTCATAAAAAAATTAAAAAATGGACCATGTATAGCCCATTAGACTTTGTATGTGTAGTCCATTTAATTCTTTGCATGGACAATAGACGAAGTATAGTCTTTTTAATTATTTGCATACGAAATGGACGATTTATAGTCCATGAAATTTTTTCATAAAATATTTAAAAATGGACGATGTATAAAATTTAAATTAATTAAATTAATTAAATTTTTTCATAAAAAATTGAAAAATGGACGATGTATATATAGCCCATTAAAATTTTTTTCATAAAAACTTTTTTTCATCAAAAATGGATGAAGTATGTCCATTAAATTTCGTGTATGAAAAATAGAAGACGTATATAGTCCATTTAGTTCTTTCGGTACGAAATGACTAATTTATGGTCCATTAAATTTCTTCATAAAAAAATTTTTTCATCAGAAATGGATAATGTATAGTCCATTAAATTTTTTGTATCAAAAATAGACGACGTTTGTAGTCCATTTAGCTTTTCGCGTACGGAATGACCTATTTATGGTCCATTAATTTTTTTCATAAAAAAATTAAAAAATGGACCATACGAATTGGACGATTAATAGTCCATTAAATTTTTTTAAAAAAACTGAAATGTGGACGATGTATAAGCCTATTAAAATTTATTCAAAAAAAAAATTTTTTCATCAAAAATGGATGATGTATAGTCCATTAAATTTCTTGTATGAAAAATAGACGACGTTTATAGTCCATTTAGCTTTTTGCGTACGAAATGTCCTATTTATGGTCCACTAAATTTTTTCATAAAAAAAATTTAAAAATCAACCATATGAATTGGACGATTAATAGTCCATTAAATTTTTTTCAAAAAAATTGAAATATGGACGATGTATATATAACCCCATTATAATTGTTTCATAAAAAATTTTTTCATCAAAAATGGATGATGTATAGTCCACTAAATTTCTTGTATGAAAAATAGACGACGTTTATAGTCCATTTAGCTTTTTGCGTACGAAATGACCTATTTATGGTCCATTAAAATTTTTTCATAAGAAATTTAAAAATTGACGATATAGCCCATTAAACCTTGTATGTATAGTCCATTTAATTTTTTTTTTCATGAAAAATTGACGAAGTATAGTCTTTTTAATTTTTGGATTACGAAATGGACGATTTATAGTCCACTAAATATTTTCATAAAAAATTTAAAAATGGACGATGTATAAGCCTATTATAATTTTCTCACAAAAAATTTTTTTCATCAAAAATGGATGATGTATAGTCCATTAAATTTTTTGTATAAAAAAAAACCAAGTATAGTCTTTTTAATTATTTGCATAAGAATTGGACGATTAATAGTCCATTAAATTTTTTCACAAAAAATTTTTTTTCATCAAAAATGGATGATGTATAGTCCATTAAATTTCTTGTATGAAAAATAGACGACGTTTATAGTCCATTTAGCTTTTTGCGTACGAAATGACCTATTTATGGTCCATTAATTTTTTTCATAAAAAAATTAAAAAATGGACCATACGAATTGGACGATTAATAGTCCATTAAATTTTTTTTAAAAATTGAAATATGAACGATGTATAAGCCTATTAAAATTTATTCAAAAAAAATTTTTTTTCATCAAAAATGGATGATGTATATTCCATTAAATTTTTTCTATGAAAAATAGACGACTTTTATAGTCCATTGAGTTTTTTGCGTACGAAAAGACCTATTTATGGTCCATTAAATTTTTTCATGTAAAAATTAAAAAATGGACAATACGAAATGGACGATTTATAGTCCAATAAATTTTTTCATAAAAAAAATTTAAAAATGGACGATGTATATTCCATTAAAATTTTTTCACAAAAAACTTTTTTTCCTCAAAAATGGATTATGTATAGTCCATTAAATTTTTTGTATGAGAAATAGACGACTTTTATAGTCCATTGAGTTTTTTGCGTACGTAAAGACCTATTTATGGTCCATTAAATTTTTTCATATAAAAATTAAAAAATGGACCATGCGAATTGGACGATTAATAGTCCATTAAATTTTTTCAAAAAACTTAAATATGAACGATGTATAGCCCATTAAAATTTTT
The DNA here is from genome assembly GCA_949987645.1 of Tachina grossa. Taxonomy (NCBI): domain Eukaryota; kingdom Metazoa; phylum Arthropoda; class Insecta; order Diptera; family Tachinidae; genus Tachina; species Tachina grossa. The sequence goes on along the minus strand of OX465277.1, from coordinate 80,907,116 downwards.
TCATAAAAAAATTTTTTTCATCAAAAATGGATGATGTATAGTCCATTAAATTTCTAATATGAAAAATAGACGACGTTTATAGTCCATTTAGCTTTTTGCGTACGAAATGGCCTATTTATGGTCCATTAAATTTTTTCGTAAAAAATTTTTTCATCAAAAATGGATGAAGTTTCTTGTATGAAAAATAGACGAAGTTTATAGTCCATTTAGTTTTTTGCGTACGAAATGACCTATTTATGGTCCATTAAATTTTTTCATAAAAACATTAAAAAATGGACGATGTATAGCCCATTAAATTTTTTTCAAAAAAATTGAAATATGGACAATGTATTAAAATTTTTTCATAAAAAAATTTTTTTCATCAAAAATGGATGACGTATAGTCCATTAAATTTCTTGTATGAAAAATAGACGAAGTTTATAGTCCATTTAGCTTTTTGCGCACGAAATGGCCTATTTATGGTCTATTAAATTTTTTCATAAAAAATTTAAAAATGGACGATGTATAGCCCATTAAACTTTGTATGTATAGTCCATTTAGTTTTTTGCATGTAAAATAGATGAAGTATCGTCTTTTTAATTTTTTGCATACGAATTGGACGATTAATAGTTTATTACATTTTTTCAAAAAAATTTAAATATGGACGATGTATATATAGCCCATTAAAATTTTTTCATAAAAAAATTTTTTCCGTCAATAATGGATGATGTATAGTTCATTAAATTTCTTGTATGAAAAATAGACGAAGTCCATTTAGCTTTTTGTGTACGAAATGACCTATTTATGGTTTACTAAAGTTTTTCATAAAAAATTTAAAAGTGGACAATGTATAGCCCCTTAAACCTTTTATGTATAGTCCATTTAATTTTTTGCATGTGAAATAGATGAAGTATAGTCTTTTTAACTTTTTGCATACGAAATGGACGATTAAATTTTTTTCTTGTATGAAAAATAGACGACGTTTATAGATAATTAATAGTTAATAGTTATTTTTTTGCATGTAAAATAGATGAAATATAATAGTCTTTTTAATTTTTTACATACGAAATGGACGATTTATAGTCCATTAAATTTTTTCAAAAAAATTTAAATACGGACGATGTATAGCCCATTAAAATTTTTTCATAAAAAAATTTTTTTCATCAAAAATGGACGACGTATAGTCCATTAAATTTCTTGTATGAAAAATAGACGACGTTTAAAGTCCATTTAGCTTTTTGCGCACGAATCGACCTATTTATGGTCTATTAAATTTTTTCATAAAAAATTTAAAAATGGACGATGTATAGCCCATTAAACTTTGTATAGCATGTAAAATAGATGAAGTATAGTCTTTTTAATTTTTTACATACGAATTGGACGATTAATAGTCCTTTAAATTTTTTCAAAAAAATTTAAATATGGACGATGTATATATAGCCAATTAAAATTTTTTCATAAAAAAATTTTTTCCATCAATAATGGATGATGTATAGTTCATTAAATTTTTTGTATGAAAAATAGACGAAGTCCATTTAGCTTTTTGCGTACGAAATGACCTATTTATGGTTTACTAAAGTTTCTCATAAAAAATTTAAAAATGGACGATGTATAGCCCCTTAAACCTTTTATGTATAGTCCATTTAATTTTTTGCATGTGAAATAGATGAAGTATAGTCTTTTTAATTTTTTGCATACGAAATGGACGATTAAATTTTTTCATCAAAAATTGATCAGGTATAGTTCATTAAATTTCTCGTATGAAAAATAGACGACGTTTATAGTTAATTAATAGTTAATAGTTAATTTTTTGCATGTAAAATAGATGAAGTATAGTCTTTTTAATTTTTTGCATACGAAATGGACGATTTATAGTCCATTAAATTTTTTCAAAAAAATTGAAATATGGACAATGTATTAAAATTTTTAAACGAAAAATTTGTTTTCATCAAAAATGGATGATGTAAAGTCCATTGAATTTTTTGTATGAAAAATTGACGACGTTTATAGTCCATTTAGTTTTTTGCATGTAAAATAGACGAAGTATAGTCTTTTTAATTTTTTGCATACGAAATGGACGATTCATTAAATTTTTTCAAAAAAATTGAAAATTTTACGATGTATAGCCCATTAAAATTTTTTCATAAAAAAATTTTTTTCATCAAAAATGGATGATGTATAAGTCCATTAAATTTCGTGTATGAAAAATAGACGACGTATTTAGTCCATTTAGCTTTTTTTGGGACCGAAATTACTAATTTATGATCCATTAATTTTTTTATAAAAAAATTAAAAAAATGGACCATGTATATATCCCGTTAAACCTTGTATGTATAGTCCAATTAATTTTTGCATGTAAAATAGATGAAGTATAGTCTTTTTAATTTTTTGCATACGACATGGACGATTTATAGTCCATTAAATTTTTTTCATAAAAAAATTTTTTTCATCAAAAATGGATGATGTATAGTCTATTAAATTTCTTGTTTGAAAAATAGACGACGTTTATAGTCCATTTAGCTTTTTGCGTACGAAATGACCTATTTATGGTCCATTAAATTTTTTCACAATAAAATTAAAAATTGGACCATGTATAGCCCGTTAAACTTTGTATGTGTAGTCAATTTAATTCTTTGCATGAAAAATAGACGAAGTATAGTCTTTTTAATTTTTTGCGTACGAAATGGACGATTTATAGTACATTAAATACTATAAATCCATAAATACATAAAATCCATTTAGCTTTTTTTTGGTACGAAATGACCAATTTATGGTCCATTAAATTTTTTCATAAAATAATGGGCTATACATCGTCTATTTTTAATGCAAAAAATTAAATGGACTAAACATACAAATACTAATATGCTATACATCGTCCATTTTTAAATTTTTTATGAAAAAACTTAATGGCCTATAAATCGTCCCTTTCATATGCAAAAAAATAAAAAGACTATACTTCGTTTATTTTTCATGCAAAAAATTAAATGGACTACGCATACAAAATTTAATGGACTATACATCGCCCATTTTTTTATTTTTTTATGAAAAAATTTAATGCACCATAAATTGTCTATTTCGTGCGAAAAAAAATTAGAAGGACTATATATGTCGTCTATTTTTCGTACAAAAAATTTAATGGACTATACATCATCCATTTTTCATGAAAAAAACTTTTTATGAAAAAAATTTAATGGGCCATACATCATCCATTTTTCAATAAAAAAATTTAATGGGCTATACATCATCAATTTTTTATGAAAAAATGTTTTTTATTAAAAAATTTTAATGGGCTATACGTCGTCAATTTTTCAATTTTTTTTTTTTAATTTAATGGCCTATAAATCATTCCTTTCATATGCAAAAATTGTAGTAGACAAAACGTCGTCTATTTTTCATACAAAAAATTTAAATAGACTATACATACAAAATTTAATGGACTATACATCTCCCATTTTTTTATTTTTTATGAAAAAATTTAAGTTAATCTGTTAAAAGGGAGTATTCCACAATGCGAGGCTATATGATTTCAAAATTCGATTTTGAACTTGATAGAGAGAAAACATATTATTATCATAAAAAAAATAATACTACATAATATTAAATTCAACTATAGTTCTTAGTTAGTTCACAATTGACTTGCCCTAAAAAATCAAAGTTATAGGGCAGCTATTACCGAAATCAATTCTTGCTTTATTAATAAAAAAAAGTAATAAACTCGTAGTTTTCCGAGTGTAAGATCTGCAGAAAATGTTTTAAATTCATACCTTCGTAGTTGGTAATAGCCGAACACAAGTTCTCGTTCTGCTGTAGCTTACAAATTGTAGAAAGTACTGAGGTTTGCTATTCTAGAAAAAGTGCAAAAGAAAATGCAATCTAGCGGTTCTTTAAAAAAAAATTTTAGCTCGGAAGGGATGATACAATAATTTCTAATAAGCTCCTTATTTCAAAAACCCTTTTAAGGTAATAGAAAAACAAATATACTATTTATTGTTAACTGATATTATATTTTACTTTAGTCGTACATATTGTTGTATTTTATATTATCATAAACTCCAGATATATTGCAGTAAATCAGAACAATATTGGTAAACAAAATTTCATTACCACCCAAAGGTATTCCGCTTCATCATTAGACCGTATTTCTAGCTAAATTACAAATAACCTCATAATTTAAGTGACTAAAAATATTATAACGTTTTGTTCCATATATCTCCAGTAGCTAAAAGAAAGATTGATTTTATTTCAAGAAAGTAAACCTTTAATGGGAAAACAAATTTTCATGTATAAAAAATACAATTTTCCTAAGTTCCAAGGAAAACATATTTTTGTCTTATTGACCAATAAAATTTTAAAAAAAGAACCACTGTGTTCCGTTGAAGTGTCAAAAGTATTGAACGTTGTAAAAAATTTAATTTGCGAGTAAAATAAGTTTTTTGCTTCATTCTTTATATTTAACATTTGTAGCGCAAAATTTGTATTTTTTTTTTTTGTAGTTGTAAAAGACATACATAAATAGTCTTTTATTATTTTTTTAGATATAAATTTTACTTTGGAGTTGAAATTAGTTTTAAGTTTGTGCTCAAAGAAACAGAAAATAGAAAAACAAAATATAAAAACGACTGGTCTACTATTGCTTAAGTGTTATAATAATTGAAAATAAAAACATTTTTTTCGCAATAAAAAGCGAGTATGTATATAAAATGGGGAATAAAAAATAAAAGTTATACAAAATAGAAACTAAACAAACAAAAGTGATTTCAAATATAGAAGTGATTACAAAAACAAACACTTCAAAAAGCATTTTGCCCTTAACAAATAATAAGTTATAAGGTAAATAAAGATAAAAGTTGGAAATTAATAGAAACTAGTTTTTGTGTTTCACTAAAAATTTTCACTGAAGAAACGCGGGCAGTATTCAGGCGATTTAAAGAAATTATTTTTGTTTCACACAAATTTATGAAATTTACATGAAAAAATAAACATTATAAAATAAACAAGTGGAAAAAGTCTGAAGTAATTATTAAGAAACTCCTTTTTATCTACATCTTAAATATAAAAATAGTGTGTATATATTTTAAAGGAAGTAATAATTAACAACATCCAGTTAGCTAAAAAATTATTTCTTGACTTTTGGTATTTACAATTTTTATTTAAAAGAGAAAACAAAAGTAAAAACAACTATGTTAAAATAATTTAAAACATTACTATTCTTAAGACTACCATTTGAATACTATTATTATATATATTATTTTTTTTTAAATATATTGATTTAAAGAAATCTTTGCAGTGAAAGATTTATATAAAATAAATATGAACATATATATGCAGATAAATACAAAATAGTAACAGTTATTTAATTGTATATATGAGAGTTTCTTGGTAATGATATACAAGTTAATCTAAAGAATGAGGACATTTATATAAGATATGATTACGTAAATTTTTATTAAAACAGGGTGCCTTCACATAGACAAATCAGTCGCCTTTATTACCTTCACTGCAGCATATTAGAAAAAAAATCACATCGACTGCATTTTATAGCTTTATAACACAATGAATCCGTCAACTTAAGAAATATAATATAAATAAATATAAAAAGTGGAAATTATAGGAAAGTGAAAAGGAAAATTTTACAATATTGTTGCATTAAACTGTTATGTTGATGTTTAATAAAATTTTAGCACTCGACGAAAAATTTTAAAACATTTCTGGCAATAAGGAAGAAGATCTTAAGCCATATTTGACTGTTTTGCAGGAGAGTACTTTTAAGCGTTCAAGTCGATATTCACAAATTTATTTCTTTTACAATTGAATTGGGAAATTTTCTATTAACCTTTATTAAAAAAAACTTCGTTCTACTTACTATAACTAATACATTTATGTTGAAATATACCAAAGTAAGATATTATTCCAAATGAGATTGGAAGTCTAAAAACTATAAGTCGCAAGTCATTAAGCTTTTACTTCCTGGAAAATCGCACAGGGGTTCTTTCGAATATACAGACTACGCAGATACCATTAACTCAAAATCAGCTTAAGCCTTATTTTCTTTTTGCCACAGATATATGGCATACTAAAAACAAAATTTAAGTGGCTGTAATGTTCTTATCGGTACTGTATTCCTCCTGAAGAATTTTGACAGCCTTGAATTTATTATAGGACGTATGAAGAATTTTTCATTATAACGATTTTATTTTAGGCAAGTTAATCCTGGTAGGTTAAAATAAAGTGTAATCATGAATAACTTTTTATACGTCAGATAAAATCCCACCTTTGAGCGGCCCATCCATTATACAATATTATTATATTTGTTATTGTACCTGTTACTTTCTTTTTGACCTACCATACTATGCAATAAATGGCACAATATTTTCAAAGAAACTGTTGCCCAATTTTTCTGACATTGGAAACTTAAACAACATTGAACAATGTTGCCACCACATTATAAAATTGTCTTGATTGTACAACAAAAACCAAAAGTCTTTTGACATTTGCCAATATATTGCGCCACCCTCAAATATGACACACACATTGGCGATATTATTGCACAATAGGAAAAATCGCACAATTATATTGCAAGTAGGTGGGCCACTTTAACTAAGGCCATGATGTAATAAAGGGCCTTATACTCGTAGTAATATTTCATAGACGTATGATGATTATAAACATATTGCTGAGATAAATATTGATCATACGCTATAGATCCTTGACACAAATTTAAGTTTTTATGAATTTATCATTCCGTTTCTCATTTTTTACTTTACACTCCCTAGAAGGGATTTGATGCCAACTAAAAAATTTGTTGACCAATTCACAAAGTCTTCTAAAGTGATAAGTAATAAATTGCTATTTCAGGTAGACAAACTTAAGAAATTATAATTAAAATTATTTTTGGAGGTAAAACCAAACAAGATCTAAAGTAAATATCAGTCTGAAAAACATAGCTAACAAACTTTTATTGTCTCCTAATATTTTTAAATGAGAAATATCAATAACATTTTTATGACAGCCATAAATTTTATTGAATGTAATAACGCAACAGATCACATTTTGTAAATTGGCTAATTGATTAATAGTTATTTAAAAATCTATTACAGTTATATTTTTGAGTTATAGTATGTGTTCGTTTTGAAACATGTTATAACGTAGATTAATTAAAAATAATAAAATTTAAATTTAAAAGCTTTGTGAAAATTAATAAAACAAAAAAATAAATAAATTGAAATTGTCATAATTATAATTATATGACAATTTTAATTTAAAAAGAAAAAAAAATTGTTGTTTTCAATACAACTTGTCTCTGGAATTTTTTGGGATTTTTTGGGTTATTAGTGTTTATGATTTTGTGTGTGATATCTAAAAGTAAAAAAAAAAATTAAAAAAGTTTGATTGTCCAAAAAAGATAATTATTATACACTTGGGTGACCAGATTAACAAAAATTTTTTTTTAATAAATTATACTTCCATTAAATCTTTACATTTATGTATTTTGTAACGAATTTTGTTGCTCTACATTTTGTGTACAATTTATTCCTATATTGCTTTGCAATTTTAGTTAAATTTTATTTATCCGCAAGGGTTATAACTGAAAGCAAATAAAACAATCTCAAATAAGTGTGTTTCATATTAATAATATGTTTATGAAGCACAATTAATTTGGACAAGTGCCAAAATGTGTTTGCCTGCCTGTCAATCTTCATCACTTCACTTTATTTTAAAGGAATTGTTATATACTATGAATATAATATGATCGTAACAATTTCTGTTGAATATTCTCAAGCTTATAGGATAAAGTTAAGATAAGAAAAGAACGAAGAGATTGTTAATATCATTAACATTATAACACAAATTGGGCCAATCACAGAATATTTGCAGTTAATTAAATTATGCAAATTACTTAACCAAGAAGTTTTGCTTGGAAAAATATCTAAGGTTGAACATTGTGTTCTCTCTCTCTTAGTCAATTATTTATCTTAGCGAAAAATTAATGGTATAAATTTTATGATAATAGCACAATATTCCCAGTAATAATAATCGTTTTGTGTTAATGTATTGATAGAAGCAGGAGTAAGTGTAAAGTATACGGCACTAGAAGTAGTGCCGCTTGCCAGTATGATGAACATTATAGGATGTAGGTGGACTAATTTCCAAAATTAGTAAAAAGGTCATGGCTACAACAAACTAATAGCAGTAATTACATAGTGCTCGAGTAAGAAATTTTCCAGACAGAAAATGAAATAAGAAGCAATAAAAATTGTGTTACGTGGTAAATATGTTGTAAATTAATATTATAAAACCCTGTGGAGTGTTTTGCAAATAAATTTTCCTGCACAACAATTTTCTTTATTTTCACAAACTCTGAATGCTTCGGCTCTATATAATATTGCAATACACAAACTAAGTATTCTTATGACCAGAATCATAAATAATATTTCCTTAACATTATTGTAAAAACATTTTCAAACTGGTCTTTTGCCTTTCCATGCTTACAAATTTCTTTTTTCTTTTCTCTTTATTTACTTTATTTACAGTAATTTATGTTCCGCTACCTTAGAGTTGTTTTATTTACAAGAAACAAATTATGTATAAAATATACAATTAACATAAAAACTATAATATATAAACTGTATCCATAAATATATTTGATTCACCCATGAGTGCTACTATAAGCATTAGCAAGCTGCTTATGTTATTATTTATTTATTAATTTCAAATTTTATTAGCACCAAAAATCAAAATAAATTAAGGGTTTTCATGAGAATGTTCAAAAGTCTCGCAAACTATGCAATTGTGCATTTTTACACTCTCGTAAGTAAAATGTCAAAAATTGTAAGGAAATTTATTTACACAAACCTGTTAAGTTTGCCCAATAATTTTCACTCGTAAACTTAAGCTGTGCAATTGTGCATTTATTAAACTACAACTTTTTGGTTTTTTTGCTTCCTTGAGGCATTTTTATTTTTATAGAAATATATAAATATGTATTTAATTTAAAAACTGCTTGAAATTTTATTCAACTCGTTCTTTATTTTATGGTTATGGGTACGATGTTATCGCAAGCTACCTATAATCAAATACAATGCTTCCCATAATTAAACCTTTAAGAACTTTTATAAAATATTCTGCTGTAAACTTCAAAGGCTCACTAATATTTTTTAAAATTCCTTCAACCTGAACTTTACTAATCAGCCTTGGGTTGGTATATTTCTAAAATTAATTATTATAGAAACTTGACAAAATTTTATACAATATTAGCGAAAAGTTAGTTAAAATGGAATATATGTCTGAAGGCAAGAAGGTTGCTCTTTATTCTAGTAGTCATGCAGCGCTCAGCGCTTTGAGAGATACAAACTTTTGAACGACTGCAGAAAATAATTCTACAGGTAGATATGAGTAATACTTTTGACTTAGTTAATTAATCATACAGACATATTGGTTTAACATACAAATTCTGTATGAGAAACCAGCTTTACATAGTTCCTCATATATAATAATAGTTTATAAGTACTAGTATATAAAGGGTGTTTTTTATTGAGGTATAGAACTTTAAGTTGGCATCACTTTTTTAACTGGCGGCCATTTAGTCAGCTGTCAAGTGATTAATATTTAGTTTGGTTTGCCATTTCATCATGAACAGGTTGACAAAAGAACAACGCTTGCAAATTGTGCAAATTTATTTCGAAAATAATGGTTCAGTTCGCGAAATTCATCGCAAAATTTTGTTCAGTGATGAGGCTCATTTTTGGTTGAATGGCTACGTCAACAAGCAAAATTGCCGCATTTGGAGTAAAGAGAATCCACATGAGACCCTTGAGACGCCATTACATCCACAAAAACTGACTGTTTGGTGTGCTCTATGGGCTGGTGGAGTCATTGGGCCATACTTCTTCCGAAATAATGCTGGAGAGTCAGTTACCGTTAATGGAGACCGGTATAGAGCCATGATAACCGACTATTTTGTTCCCGAATTGAATGGCATGAATGTGGATGAGTTGTGGTTCCAACAAGACGGCGCTACATGCCACACAGCGCACGTCACAATCGATTTATTGAAGGAAACATTCGATGAGCGCATAATTTTGCGGAATGGACCTGTCAATTGGCCACCAAGATCGTGTGATTTGACACCATTGGATTATTTTCTTTAGGGATATGTGAAGTCGCTCGTCTACGCCAACAAACCAGAAACGTTAGGGGACTTGGAAGCCAACATTCGTGGCGTTATTGCCAACATACGGCCCCATATGCTCGAAAAAGTGGTTGAAAATTGCACCTGTAGAATTGGCTTTATTCGAGCCAGCCGCGGCGGCCACATGCCCGAAATCATATTTAAACATTAATGGCATAAAATTATCCTTCCAATAAAGCCAAATTAATGGACATTAAAATGATTTTCTTGTGTTTTATTTCAATTCGAAGTTCTATAACCCTGAAAAAAACACCCTATATGTATAAACATGCATTTGTATATATATGGTAATTTTAAGTAGTTTTAAGTGTCATAGTGTTTCAAATTATTTGCATAGAACTGTTTTTGGTTTTGTTTTTTATTTCAAACAAACATTTTAAAACGTTATGACACTATCACACTTAAGACTATCGTTTGATTTGAATTTGCTTTTATTGTGAGCAGTTCTTTATGTGTTTCTATACGATTTTTGGTAAAACTTTGCAAAGAATACAGAACTGTCTTAGATTCGAAAATAGATGCGTTTTTTTTTTTTTTTTTTTTTTTTTTTTTAATGCATGTATTTATTTATTGTATCTTCATATGTGAACTAACAATAAGTATTCAAATCTTAAATCTATAAAAAAAAAATTATTAGGCCCGACCAGTGTCGGACATAAACTTAGTGGTAGTTATAAATAATACATTAGTAGTGATAATCAAAAAGGGGGGGGGGGGGGGAAAGTATTTTCAAGTAGTCCCATCTGGAGTGTTAGGTATAAGAGCCCGTGTGTCCCTCTTTTTTAAGCGGATGTGTCCAGTAAAGTTCAAAATATTACGAGCAAGCGGATTAGGATGTGATTCGAGTTTTGTTAAATATTTGCCTGCGTATTTTGCAATTTCTTCAGTCACTAGTGGCATATTTAAATCACGATGTATAATAGAATTTTGGATGTACCATGGAGCCGATGTTATTAACCGTAAAATTTTGTTTTGCCTTCGTTGGATTCTCTCGACATTGGAAGCTGAAGCAGTGCCCCATAACTGAATTCCGTAGCGCCATATTGGCTTCAAAAGCGACTTGTATAATAAAAGTTTGCAGTCTAGGCTGAGTGTTGAGTTTCTGCCAATCAACCAATATATTTGAGTTAACTTAAGTTTCATCTGAGTTAATTTAGAGTCAATATGATGTTTCCATGTAAGTCTTCGATCAAGGTGTATACCAAGGTATTTCACTTGGGAATGTTGAGGAATATTTTGATTGTTGATTCGAATGGGGGAGCAAGTATCTCTTCTTAGGGTGAACGTTATATGGACACACTTTTGTTCATTGACTTTAATTCTCCATAAGTTCAACCATATTTCCAACTGAGTGATATGTTCCTGGAGATTGCGGGATGCCTCATAAGGGTTTTCGTGCACACTCATACAGGCTGTATCATCGGCAAAAGTAGAAATATGGATATTATTGCTCACAGGCATATCACAAGTATATATTAAATACAAGACAGGACCCAGAATACTACCCTGGGGCACACCAGAAGATATAGTTTCGGGCACACTCGTGAACTCTCCTTCCACAACAGTGAACTTCCTATCAATAATATAACTTTCCAAAAGCTTTTGAATGTTTATTGGCAGATATGTCTTCAATTTTAAAACTAGGCCTTCGTGCCATACTTTATCAAATGCCTGAGAAACATCAATAAAGAGAGCAGAACAATACTTCTTTTCTTCAAATGTTCTTCTTACAACTTGGACCAGTCTATGCGCTTGTTCAATCGTGCTGTGCTGACTTCTAAAGCCAAATTGATGGTCCGGGATGCACCCATTATCAGTTAAAATTTTGGACAATTTAGTCATGAGCAGCTTTTCGAAAAGCTTTGAGATTGTAGATAGTAAGCTTATAGGCCTATATGACTCAGTCTTGGTAAGATCTTTGCCCGCCTTTGGAATCATTTTGATCTTGGCCAGTTTCCAGTTATGTGGAAAATACTGCATTCTTAAAATAGCATTAAAAGTAAATAGCAGGATTCTTATTGCAATATGAGGCAAGTTCATGAGCATTTTGTTACTAATGCCATCAATACCTGGAGCTTTCTTCGGGTTGAGTTCAGCAATTACTTTTTGTACTTCACGCATCTTAAACCTTAAGGGACGAGGGGGTAGAGAAACTACACTCGGTAAATCAGCAGCACCCGTACATGAATTGGGAGTGAATACAGATTTTAAATGCTCAGAAAATAAGTTACCCTTCTCACTATCACTTCTTGCCCAGCCTCCGGTCGCAGTACGCAATGGTGATTTAAGATCAACGGGTCGTTTAAGATTTCTAGTAGCGCGCCATAAAGAGTAATTAGATGCGGACGTTACATCAAGACCTTCTAAATACTTTTCCAGTTGTGCAGTTTTTTCCGATGATAGCAGCTCTTTGAGTCGTTTAGTACATTCTTTAAGTCTGATTTTATTTAGGGGTGATCTGTGTTGTTGCCATTCTCTTCTAGCTCTCCTTTTTTCACATACAAGACGTTCAATTTCCGTAGAATAAATTCTGTTAAAGCCGGTCTGCGGATAGGAGGTAGTGGCGTGTTCAGCAGCCTGTTTAATATTTTCGTTAAGATTGGCAATATTAAATTCAATATCATCGCATGATCTAAGCTGAATGTTTTCTATGCAGTGACTACTAAGATATTTTTTGAATACCAGCCAGTTGATTCCATTAATCATCTTCACATATGAGTTAGTTAAATCACTCCTTAGTGGGTTGAAAATTGTAACTATTGTTGGAGAGTGATCGGAGGACAGATCTAGAGAGGCCTCTACATGAATTAAGTCCCTATGAATATTTTTCGTGACGGCAAAATCTATAACATCTGGAATTTTTCTTACGTCTGTAGGCCAGTAAGTAGGCTCCCCACTCGAAATGACATCTAAGCCCATTTTTTAAATTGTATTGAACAAGGCTCGGCCTCTAGGTGTAACAAGACGCGATCCCCAGTACGTATGTTTTGCATTGTAGTCACCAGCTGCCACGAAACAAGATCCAAGCGATTTGTAGAACTTCTCATACTGATCTTCGCTAACTGAAAATCTGGGAGGTGAGTAAATTGATGATATCACGAAATTCGCACAAAAATTTTCTATTAAAATATTCGTTGCTTGCAAATATTCTTCACTAACGTTGTCAAGGACATAGTACTTGAGTCTTGACTTAATCAGAATTGCTGATCCACCACATGCTCTCTCTCTCTCGGGTCCTTTGTATCATATAAAGTGTAACCATTTATTTTAAATAAGCTTCTTGAGGTCAAATGAGTCTCAGAAACCAACATTATATCAATATTTTTTTCCATGAGGAAGTGCTCAAGTTCATTTTTATGTTGGCGAATGCCGTTTGCGTTCCAGAAACATATTTTTAACGTGTTCATGGTTTATTAACTAATGCTTGAAGCAGTGTATTCTGCATTCGCAGCATTTCTTGCATCATACTTGTCATATTTGTAGTAAAGTTGTTTATAGTTAGCACCAGATTCTCAATAGTAGCTTCAAGGCGACTAAAGTTAAAGCTTGAGTTTGAATTCGTTGAATTATTTGGCGGTGGAACATTTTGCGTGGGAATTGAACTAGTCTTAGCAGCATCAGCATACGATACACGTGAAGTAACTGGTTGGCTGATTTGAGCAAAAGTGTCGGAGTTCGCGTTTACTTGTAGAGCTGGAGTTAGCTTGGGTTTTTGACCCATAGCCTGTTTAACGAAAGAAAATACAGGGCACCCTCTATAGTTAGCTGTGTGATTACCTCCACAATTACTAAATTTTTTTTCTGCTTGATCTTTTGGCTTAGTGCAGCTAGCAGTACCATGCAATTCACCGCAGATAACACACACTGTAGGTAATTTGCAGTAAGTTATCGTATGGCCATATTCTTGGCAATTATGGCACTGTACGGGACCTGAACGCTTACGTGGCTCTTCAACTGTGATTTTTCGATGTAAGAGATACTTTACGTTATAAACTGGATGGGCTTCATTTTTTTTTAATTGTATGTCATTCGGCTCCAGTTCAACCCGAAATAGGGGTTGGGGGACCTTTTCTCTATTAAATATGTTGGTAACATTTTTTACCTTGAATCCTTGGTCGACAAGTGCACATTTTACTTCTTCGGGTTCAACATATGAATCTATGCCCTTTAATACTATCTGTAGGCCTTTAGCACTCTTAAGTTGGTATGTGTAAAAATTTGTTTTATTTTTTTCGAATTCACTAACAATTTTTCGGAAATCTTTTTCATTATATATTTGGATTTTAGTTTCATCAATATTACCTCGTTTAATTGGAATGATGTGAAAAGTATTTTCACCAATGGTCGACAGTAGTTTTTTTATAAGCGCGTTAGAATTTTTTTCTCTCAGATAAATAGGTGGTGGCTTAAAAGACTTTTGCGATGATGTAGAGGGCTTGTCGTCGGTGTCTTGCAATAATGAAATACGATTTTGACGATTGGTAGATGATGCGCTGTTATCCCTAGACATCTTTGGAGCAGATGAAATTTTTGAAGAATTTGGGCTTCGCCCACGCTTTACCACTGTTATATATCTGTCCATTCCCACTTGTACCTTGGGTTTTGAGCTACTGTTATCTGTAGTGATAACTTGGTTTAGTGATGAAGGCGAGTCCGATGCGGATGATATCGCAGGCTTAAATGAAGAAGTACTAGGCAATGGTAATATTAACGATTCACTAGTTGGCATTGGACAAAGCGAAGTTGATCGCTGACGAAAAATTGGCTTTGCCGTTAAAAAAAGATTTTCATCAGATTTATTATTTATATTTTTTTCATTAAGAGTTTCAGAACTCACAGTAAAATAAGCATTTCTGCCGTTAGAACTCACTTCAAAATTTTTTTCCTTTGAGGTACTCATACAGAGTATTATTCCTCAAGGGAACTTTGTTTGTGTTTACGGTTTTTTTTTTGTTTTTGCTATTTCTTGCTATGTAAAAAATATTAGTAAAGCCAATAAGCTTATTTATCAAGGTGAATATGTATTACGAATATTTTTTGTATAATTTTTGATTTTGTTGTTTTTTATATTTGTTTCGTATGTATGTATGTAAAAAAAATCCGCTTTAATGTCTCTTCACTATGAAGGTTCAACGAGAACAGTGTAAAATAGATGCGTTGAAAACTCTTTCTATGCATTCTCTAATAAGCAAAATAATCTACCTCAATGCATGTAACAGAACAAAAGTCGTGCCATGCAGCCATACTCTGCCTATATTGAAACTTTTTGTTTGTTATTTTGTTTTTTATTATATTTTCCAGTTCTAATAGTTTTAAAATTGGTAAAAAAAATTATTATTGTTGAAACCAAAGGATTTATCTCTTTTCAAAGCAAATAGTGAGCTGCATAATATTTTTGCCTCAGGCAAACGAATCATTATGGAAAAAAACAACGTGTTAATTTGGTTCACGATAAAAAGCACAGTAACTAGCAAAGCTCCCAAAAGATAACAAAAAAGAGGAAAGCTATCAATGATTAAGCACAAAAGTTGTGTAACCCAAAATATTCAATTAATTAATTGCTCTTAATTGTTTGATTCCCCTATTACCTTATTATATTATTTTCAGTGCAAAAACGATCTTTCAGCTCCATCTAATTTTCAATACCTAAAAAAAAGCTTCATCTACTTTTTTTAGTTAGAAATGTACAGAATGTGTCTATCACCAGAACAGCAACAAAAAAATGCACTACAACACTTTTGCGCTCATGGCATCAGTTACTAGTAATACATAACCTGAAAAAGAGGTTGACGTAGACAAATTTCTTCAAAAGAATTTTGGCTTAGACTAGCGAGTAATACCAAGTTTAAAGTCTTGCCGTGATATTTTGGATAGCAATGGTAATGCTTTCGAGAAGAAGAAAACGAGAACGATAAGGAAAATTAAAATGTTGAAGAAGATGAAAATTTAAAATTTTTAAAGTTTTTTTTTTAATTTAATGCTGTATCCAATTTAAACAAATCAAACTTTTTTCGGTTAAAAGTGACAGTTAAAAATAAATTGAATGTACCAAAATCTTGTATTATTAATATAGTTTAGGAATTTTATGTTACGTTAAGAAAAGGTTGAAGATGTAAGCTAAAAAAAATCAGTCATGTGTTAAGACCATTGAAGTAAGTATCATCGTATTTTTAACAGTGAATAATTTAACATTATCACTAAAGGCAATTGTTTTGTAAGAGTTCTGAATACAAATGTTAAATAAATAAAACATTCTAATTTAATTAAAATATTTATACGTGCGACCTATTTGGCTCTCAATATTGAGATTGACTAAACATATTTAAAATGCAAGACAGTAAGAATATATTAAAAAAACTCTATATTAGATAAAAAAAAGTTTATTTTAAAAACACACTAACACGGCTATTCACAGAAAGTATTGTGACTGAAAAATAGTCATAACTTTAGGTTAGGTTAGGTTAGGTTTATCTGGTTGGTCCAAGACCTCGCATAGACCGGCATTGATCCTTAGCGATACCAGCAAATGAAATGAGAACCTGTTAGTATGGCAGCCTAGTTCGTGGTGCCTGTATCGAATGACTCCCACACAGATTTAACAAATTTTAGCAACCTACACATTTCTACTCTCGATACAATCTCAAGACTACGAAAAGTGTAAGCACCAAGATAGTTATATCTAGTACGGCTTAAAGCCGGGCAGTGACACAGTAGATGTTCCATTGTTTCCATTTCTCCGGGTTCCTTACATTTCCTTCAGGTACCGTCGGTTATTCGTCCTATTTTGACAGCGTACGAAGCCGTCCAGCAGTGCCCAGTTAATACTCCCACTAGAAGCTTACAGTTGCTTCTAGTTAATGATAAAAGGAACTTAGTCAATTTGGGATCATAGGAGCTCCACATGATTTTAGAAGTTTTGCAAGTTTTCGTCGCGCGCCAACATTTCTCCGCTTCTTCCCTCATATTAGAATGTATGATCTCTTTAAGGTATTGAATTGGTTTTTGGATATTCACCGTTACCTCAGCCGGTAATAGAATTCCCCTTTTGGCCAGTGTATCGGCCATTTCATAACTTTAACATTGTGACTAAAGACTAACATTTTCGATTCTCCAAACAAAATTCTATCAACATACATTTTTAAAATAAAGACTAGGCATTTTAAACTAAAATAATTAATATAAACTGTTAAAAAAGAGAAAATAATTTAAAAATGACAGAAGGGATATACATAATATGTACATTTTTGCTCATTTTGGTAGTGACGTACAATTTCTACAAACAATCGAAGAGCAAGCTGTGCTCCCAGATTTAACGGTTATATTTATATTTATACTAGCATTTTCCCGCGACTTTTTTCGCACTTAGAAAGAAACTGAGTAGGCTTTAAATTGTATTTAGCCCAATATTATCTAAAAGAGACAAAATTGCAACAGTGAACATTTTCGCGATTTATTCTGTTCCGCACTACTTTCTCAATTTGTTCCTTAATATCATTCTTCTCCAGACAATAATAAACAAAACAAAAAAAGCATAGGTCCTCCCGGCATTCACGCGTGCTGCCGTGACCAAGGGAAATAGAGATTCATTCTCTGCAGATAATGCGACTAGTCCATACATGCATGTAAGGACTAGTCCAAAGAGGAGTAGGAGCACTCCAAAACTACTCCAAATGCATGAATAAAGCTGGTCAATTTAACATTGCGAGGTCCTATGATTGGACCACATAGTCAAACTTTGCATAGCATCGGACTAACCCCAAAACTACCGCATATGGAATAGCTATAGACTAAACGAACACACACTGTGGAGCATTAGATGATTGTATGAAAACTCTTTGTCCATGACTGCATTACAATGGACCATGATGTAACTAGTCTATGTCTATGTCTAGTCCAATATTATTTGCAGGGTTTTTATATACATATGTATGTATGTATGTATATTTTTTTATTTTTTATTTAACTTCATTAATTTTTAAAGTCATAATTTTCATTAACATAGAATGTTAACTATAAAATTTGAATTTTTGTGACTATGTTACGAGAATACAAAATTAAGACCGAGTCACAAGAGTAAATATAGAACTCTGTCAAAACAAAAGTTGTGACTGACTTGAGACTTTTTCTGTAAAAATACTTTTCAGTTTCAATAACAAAAATGCCGATATTCAACAACTTTTTTTTTAAATTTCCTGTGAAAAAAATAGTTCCAGAATTGATAAGTACAATTACAAAAAAGTTATTAGATATTTAGTTAAAAAATTAGTTATTGAAACAAAGAGAATTTTTTTCAAAAAACAAAGAATTTTCAAATCGTTTTTTTGTAAAATTTGATAAGATTTAATGTTTTTGTCTAATTTATTTATCAAATAGTTTTTTTTATTTGTACTCAAAAACTCGTTGTATTGATAAATATTTATTATTATTGAATTAAAGGATAAAGTTGTCAAAATTCAGCTCCGTAGCCAACAACACATAGTTATCGAATCTAAATTGTGACTATTTTTTTCTGTGAAACAAATAGTTTTAAAAATGTATCAATTGCAGATTTTGCAGATTGTTTTGAATAAGTTAAAGAAGTTCTGTTTGCTCTTCAAACTAAAACAAACTTTTAAATACATCGTAAATAATCTTCTTGTTTTTTCTTACTACGTCAAGCACAATTTATTACACTTGACATTTTAAGAGGAGTTTCAAATACGATTACTGCTGGAGTCAACTGAAACTCTTTTATAGAAATCTCATGCTTAACCAGCATAAATTTATGAAAAATAAAATCTAAATTTTGTGATCTAAAAACCTGTTAAAAAGAGATTTTCCCTTATGAAGTTGTGGATAATATTTTCAAAACGAGGTCACTCAAAATATTATTTATTCCCAAAATCATAAAAAGGTAAATAAAATAATAACTTGATTACACAAAAAACTAACGATGAAGTGCTTTAGCCTTTTTTATTAAGGATTGGATTTTATTTTTATTAAAATGAATAATAAAAGAGAAGTTATATAAAAGTGTGGCTTCGAATGGAGAAAACGACTGCGGTGTTGGTTTATAAGCCGCTGGTTTTATTTGCATTAACATACATACATACTTATGTATACCCGTTTCTTCTTTTATTATTATTTCTTACTTGTTTTCGTTTATTTTCCATTATTTGTCCATTCATTTTCCCTTTATTGTTTGCCATTAAATGGAGTAAATGAAATAATAAAGTGCCAATGGTTAATGACATTTATTGAGCAGAAAAATCCTTATAAAATAAATAATAAAATGTATGAAAAAATGTATTTCGACATTACAACTTGCCATTAAATAAACAGAAGAAGAGTAAGCATATACCAAACAATTGAATAAATTTTTTTGATTGCCAGTAAAGAGAAAAAAATTAAGAACAGGAAAAACGTAAAATGTATGCAAAAAGATTGTAATGAGCACAATCAACACAAAAGTTTTTTTTTATTTTTTATCCTTTATTGGACTATTTACAAAATAAAAAGGGACAAAAAAAAAAAAAAAAAAAAAAAAACGTTAAAAAATTGTCTAACGACTTGATTAAGCCTTGTAGTAAAACTTAATAAAGCCGCTTAAGATTCCTCCTTAAATACTAAAAACGTAGTAAATTTTCCTTTGACAAGGTCATTTTGCTTTAGGTGGTTAATTTTTTTATTGCGGGACACTCCTATTTAATAACCTCGCAAAAAAATTATCAACCAACCCACTAAACAAACCACTTAACATTTAATACTCATACCTTCAATGGCGCCGATAAAATATCCGCTAAAAAGCCATACTTTACTAATACTGGTAACTGTAAAATGCCATGCAATGCATTGTGAGGATTTCAAAAATAAACTCACAACTTATATAGATATCATATTTATACACACACACATACACTCACACAAACCCATACACCCATTATAACAAACACTAATTACAAACATAACTGACCTTGAAGCCATTAGAATATGGAAGGTTAAAATGTCAACATGCAAAGGTTAAACGAAATAAAAAACTGGTGGCGGCCACGAAACGAAATAGAAATGAAACTTTCAGTTTTAATGTTATTGATAGAAAAGTTGTACGAATTATGAAAAAAATCCTAAGGTTCTCTTTACTGCCACAGAATTGAAATTGTACAATAATTAAATTGCTTTAAAATTTGTTACTTTTATTAAAGCGATAACTGAAAGCTTTTACTGAAGCACAAAAGTAAACAACAAGAAAGAGTTCTAGGTTGTGGTGAATATTATATACCCTTCACCGACGTATATACATATGGAGTAAATACGTACATACATAAATACATATGTAAATGTACACATATTTTTTTTTTGTGAAAGAAAACTATTTCGTTTATTTTTTGCTCTCTTGTAATTTAAAGTGACTTATGTGAATTTCTTTAGTGAGGAATTTTATACTCGATATAAACAATAGTTGTATATTTTATTCTTCACTCTAAATTTAATAAATTCTTTATATTACATTAGATCGTTAATATTTTCTCTTTTTACACCATTAATATTTTCTCCCTTGAAAAGAAATTAATTAGGGAGGACTTTAACGGAACTAGCAATTTGTTCACCAACATCTAAAGCAACTTCAGTGCGCATATACAGTGGTGGGAAACATAATAGAAAAGAAATATAAACAAATTTTAAATGCAAATTTTTTATAACAAAATGATATATTTTCAACCCCCGACCAAAAAAAGGGGAGTTATAAGTTTGTAGTGAGTGTCTGTGTATCTGTGTGTCAACGTACAGACCAAATGGTTGCACTTATTTTGGTTTAGTTGTTTTCTGTGAAAGGCGACGTGATCAAGAAAATTCTTAGCTATATTTGAAGAAAATCAGTCTAGCTGTTCAGAAGATTTCGTATCGTTTCTAGATATATTCTGTTGAATTTGTATGCCTTAGGCGTGCGTGGCTACCAAACGGCTAGACAGATTTGACTTGATGTTATATCTTCTGGCATATACTTAAAGAAAATCCGTCTAGTCGCCTGAAAGTTATCATAAATTTTCTCGGGCGTTTTTAAAGTTTTTAATTTCGGTTACGATAAGAATTGTTGTGATTTTTCACGGCTATTATAATATTGTTATTAACTGACTTAAAAAAAAGGAAGAGGTTTTCAATTCGCCTCTATATTTGTTTTTTGTATTATGTATTCCAATGTTCCATATTTGCTCTCAATAATCAATTAATTGTACGATTTTTTCATATTTATAAACAAAAACCCATACACAGAAAAAAATATTTTATATTTTCAATAAACAATTTAATTGATTCAATTACATCTTTAATTGTATTAATTAATTTGAGTGGAAAAACTTAATTGATATTATCAAATTTTTAAGGTTAAAATTTAATTAATTTTTTAATTGATATTACAAATAGTTTAATTAATATTACAAAATCATTCATATTACTTTTTTGTGTGTAATTGCAATAAAATAGGATTCTCACAATACTGTTATTAGTAATAACAATTGATTTCGTTCATTTCTAATAACCATTTTAAAGTATTGGTAGACACAACTGAATTAAATATAAGCGAGAAAGTAACGTGACTGAATATTGGCGTTTGAAATTAAAAAAAACTATACTTGTAAACAATATTTAATTTGAAAAAAAATCGATTATTGTAATTAACTAAGCATTTGCAACCGTAATAAAACTCTATTGTAATAAAAGAAATGTAATAAATAAAAAAATAAAAATTAGATAGAAATGCCATATAATTGCAGAATAATTACACAAGATCTCAATTTTATAAAAAATGTAAGGACATTATTTTATACATCACAAGATATTAAGTTTTATTACTACTATTCTGAAGTGAAATTATTTGTGCAAATAATTTTTAGTTTCTTGATAGGAAAATGTCTCTGTGTAATAAAGCCGAACACCGGCAAGGGATGAATACCACGCGGATCAAAAATTTGCACATTTAACTTTAGAACATGTGCGAAAAATTTAGAATAATTTCCGATAAATATCATAGTGTACTTTCTCATTATGCACAAATTGTTTTTATGTATGTGTGTATATATGTATGTATTTATATGAGCCGTAGCTAGCAATGATTCCTTTAGAAATATCAATTTATTGGTTGCACGAATTATTTATTTTTACAGTCGCAATTAAGATTTTATATTTCAATAACCATTTCATTCTAGACATATCGCTAGTGAAATATTGGTCCTCACAAAAAGCGACATATCGAGAGCCTATATTCGAAATACGTCATTTCAAAAAAGCTAACTTTTCAGTAGAGCGAAAAAACTAGTTAATTCGCTCAATATTGTAAAAAGAAATGATCTGCCTTCCATAATATGGTTTAAATATACTTACTAATTTATAGGTCTACAAAAAATATTTTATTTTGCACTAGTTTACATATTTTTATGAGATAGCATCTTTTAGTCAATCAAAGAACAAATATTTTCTTAGAGTTAGCATATTCTGTCGGAAAAAAATATGTTTTTTTTTAATATATTTATTTTTTAATCAATTTGTGAAATCTTTTACTCAATTCTAGTTATAAGAATTGAAAAGATAAAAGACAAAACTTAAAATACCTCAAAAACAATAACATAAGCCTAACTGAAAGCCTCTTCAATCGTGAGGTGGTCAGGCTTAGCACTCGCTAACTAACTTTTTAGTGTATCAGGGTCGCTACAAATTATCAATTTTGAAAGCTTATATGATTGACTATAATCGGTCCATACATAATGTTTCCATTCGATTAACAATTTAAAAGTTATACATGTATTACCAATTTTTTTATCGGAACCCCTCTGTACTCGTATATTAAAAGTGACCATATCTCAAAAACTAGCCATGCGATGTCAAAATCCTTACCAGATTCGTGTTCAGCATGCCAAATGCAATGAGGTAGTATTATTGTAAATTAAAAATTTTTTAAAAATATTGGAAATTTACATGGGAGTTAGCATTTATTTTCACCAAAAAAATTATACTTTGAGATAGCAGAATAAGAAAAATTGATATAAAACGGGGAAAATCATTTTTTTGATTCGAAATTCATACCACAGATGATTATTGCATAGGGGAGCTATTTGCCATCGGAAACTAATTTTGACGAAATTTGTGTTGACGTGTTTTGAATAAAGGCTCTCGATATATTCGTTCATTACAGAAGAATTGTGTGGTAGTTGTTGAAACCGACAAAATTCGACTGGCTACAAATTTGGTTATCACAATAAATCTGTTTTCTCTGTGTATGCTTCAATTTGAGCATATGGTATTTTTGCAAAACATAAAGAGCTTTAAGGTTTTCCTTCCAGAATGTCTAACTATCTAGAATAGTGCTCAAATACTTGTCTCAATTCGGCACTGCCAATATGACCCTATTTAATTTGTGTAGTAAGATTGAGAATTTTATATTCTAGTAATGAGTACGAGATCCGTTTTTATGTGATTGACACTAAGACCACCCACCATTCTAATACCATTTGCTGAAAATTTCCAATCTTGTTAATTAAATGTTCATTTTTACATTATTAATTATTTGGCAGAGAAGTGCATGTCGAGCTTTAATTTATTAATACTTCAAATTATTAGAATATATGTATACAAAAGTTAAGTTTTTTTTTTCAAGTAAAATAAAAAATAAAAAAATAATTTCACATAAATTGACAAAAATGTGTTAACGTTGTTATTTGTGTAAGTCTCAGATATAAATCAGTACTCATGCTAATTTTTATTAAATTGTACGTGTGTACAATTGTCAGTGTGTACTCACTTTGTCAGTACCATCTCTATTAACTTCTTTTACCCTTTGTCTTTAATTTTGTGAGTTTTAGTTTCTACACGAAATTATATTGTAGCCATTACTAATAATTTACAATTCATATTTTTTATTTCCCTCAATTATAAATAGTGGGTCAGTAGTTAGTATTTTGCAATAAATTAAAATTTTTAGCCTTTCCAAAGATTGTTATAAATTTTGAAGTTGCGTGTTCTATTACAAATTACTTTATTGAGTTAAATGACGGCCAAAATGATATGTTAAATATAAATTAAATTTAAACTCAAGGTTAAGTTTCGTGTGCAAGTATACAGCAAAAATGCACATGGTTTGGGTTAATCTAAATTACATATGGTCACCTAAAATCAAAAAAACCGTAAGCACACTTTTTACTTTTCTACAGGAGAAGCAAACAACTTTATAAACTTAAGGCTATTTATTTGTTAGTTGCCAAATTAAATAATGAAATAAATCGTTATTTTTGAAAATATGTAATTAAAATTTTAAGGAGAGATGTATTTCGACTCATTATATCATAATCAATCAAAACGTGTATTTTTAATATTTTGGTTGTTACGGCCTTTTGGATTTTAGGTGACGACATGTATATGCCACACAAAACAGAAGTTGCAATTAAGGTAGCGTAAGGTCATTTAAAACTCATTATTGTTTATGACAAATAGTATTGTGGCATAAAGTTGAAACAATGTTAGCTGTTTTATTATTTTTAAGCAATTAAATATCGAATTAAATATTACAAATTTGCAAAAACATTTTTCAAATATATACATATGTATATAGTAACCCACTTTAGATAATGATAATTGTCATGTACACAAATAAATATACATTGCAATGGACATTTAATAACTTATTCCGATATTTTGTATTAAAGCGTTGAATAAAAGCGTATTAAAAGCGTTGAATCTTGGAAAAAATATTTCATAAATTTTGATCTTCAGTTTGGCTTTTAAATACAATCAATGACAACCAAAGTTTACATTGATGTAAAAGATTAGTAGAGAGCTCAGCCTACTGTGATTATATTTATTTAATTCTCAATAATGTTTTGAGAGTTTTAATAAAAGCATTGAAGTTTTGTAACCTTTTTGAATTGTGCTTGAAGTGCATTTAGGTATAGCTTACCAGCAATGAAATGCATATAGACATGCTAGACTGTCAACAAATTAATTTTTGAAAGCACATTTAATAACTTAATTATAATTTTTTAACTTAATATTACTTTAAAAAAAACTTACAATTCTGAGGTAAAGGATCATTTCCGTTAATATGATCACAAACAACTTTTAAAACACTTTTAACTTTTTAGTTGGAATTTCTTTTCGGGGTTTCGCAATTCTTCCAAGTCAAGATACTATCAAAAGATATGCCAAAGCTTGTTTTCAATTTTTTGCTTATTTTATATAAAAAATGGATAATCACTAAGAAGAAGAAAAACATTACGGGAATAGTTTTCAGTAAAATAACTTCCCGCGAGCTCTTAATGCTGAGAATGGGATGAAACCTAATAAACTTTAGATTATTAGTAATAAGGACTAGATATAGTCATATATTTATAAGACGCACTTTATTATTCATTTTCATTTGGAAAAATAATGGAAATGTATCTTCCTCTATACAAGTAAATAAATAAATAATATTAAAATTTTTTCTTATCACCCTCTTAGAACACAGGATGAGCTAAAAGAAATGAAGTAACAAGAATAACATTACTGTTCAATAAACATAAATATAATCTACAAAAATAATAAATGAATTGGCTTTAAGTTCATGTCTTGAGCCAAATTTGTTGAGAGTATTTTCTTTAATGTAGGCCCAAATACGCATGTATATATTGTATATATGTACATATATTTGTATAATTGCAGGCAATGGCGTAACAAAATAACTTTATAAATACAAATTTCTTAGGTAAAATATTTTAAAAGCAAATATAACTTTACATTCTTTTCTAGTTTTACATATTAATATTTATTTGCAGCTTACTATTATTTCCACAGTGCATCTTTAATTTAATTGTGTGGGATTAAGGAAAAAGTGCTTAAGTCATATTTGACTGTTTTGCAGGAAAGAACTTTTAAGCTTTCAAGTCGATTTTCAGAAATTTATATCTTATACAGTTAAATTGGAAAATTCTCCGTTAACCTTTATATTTCTAAGCAAATATCATTCTACAAACTGTCAATAACACATTCAAGTTGAAATATACCAGAGTATAACCTAAATTAAACTATTATGAGATTAGAAGTCTAAAAAAGATAAGTCGCAAGCCATAGTGCTATAACTACCTGAAAAATCAAACAAATTAATTGAGATTTTGACTAGGGGTAATTTTAAATATCCAGATTACGGAGGTACCATTAACTTTAAAACAGCATATCTCGACTTAAGTACTTTTTTCTTTTTGAAACAGAATATTATAAAACTTTGGTGCTGCTTTAAAACTTTTATTTCATAATTTGTTATTTGGTACAAAAATATCTGTTTTCAATATTTTTCACATAAAATTCGTTGTGCGTGCCAAGAAAACACGCTCGTAATTACAGTCGTAAATAAGTTATGCCTCTTACAATAAAAAATTATTTATAATATACATTATTTATAATTTATATTATCAAAAGTTATGCGTGAATAAGCGCCATAAAACCATTTTACTTAAGAATCTAATAAAATTAATGCAAGAAAGTATGCTACAATACACGTCCTTAAAAACAACAGAATTTATTTATTTATGCCAGAAATAAAATGAAAGGATTACACCATAAGAAACATTAGATTTTATACAAAAAGTTAATACGTGTGATTGCCTTTTTATCTCATTTTTTTATGCAATTCTAAACGATATTCCTGTTAAATATTGTAATGAAATATTTTACATTTACTAAGAGTCTATTTCACCAATTCCGTTTAAATATTAATTCATATTTAACAGCATGTTTTTCGAAAATGAATAATGGTATACGTTCTTTAAAATAACGAATGAAACCATGTTTGCACTTTTAAAGCATTTATTTATTTTCATGCGTGTGACAACAGAAGAGCTTTCAGTTTTTCACGCTCATAAAATTTTTTATGTAAAATTAATTAAAAATCAGTCTAAATATTTTTCAATTGACTTTCAAGAAAATGTTATTTATTTAATTTTTAATGTTAGAATGTGAACTGACTTAATTAAAATAGTGAGAAACTATTTTTTCCTCTTATTTTTTACTATAAATTACAAAAAAATTCACAAGAACGAATCTCGGCTTCCGTACTAAGCAAATATGTTTCACTTGCTTCTATAATTTTTCTGTGAAAGAATCAACACCAAATTCAGTAAAAACAACTTATTTTTGCTTTATTTTCCACAATTTAACTGTCAAACAAATCACAAAAAATTTAAGTATTGAGTCAAAATAAAGTAAAGGTTATAGGAAAAAAACTTAGTTCTATTAAACAACGGAAAATGCGAAACGCAATGAAAATCTGTTTTAATGGGTAAAAAGATTTCCAATTGAATGCTAACATCAATTAAAAATTAAGTTATTACCCCCTTATTCATAAAATTTAAAATTAATTTGAACTTAATTTTATTTAAAATTTTTCATAGAAAACTTTTTAATAGATATTATTTTTTGTATTCCATCACTGTAATAATTTTGTGAGTGTGAGTTTTTGGTTATACCTAAAAAGCTGTTTTTATATCAAAACGAAAGCTTTAGAATATGTTTTATAAAAATCAAATTTTAAACGTTATCGTTTATAAACGAAACATAAAAACGAAAGGGATTATGTTTTCTAAAAACAGGCTGTAGAAGTCGTTTTCATTATCGTCAAAATATGCTATTTATATACCGTTTAAATTTTCATTTGTTATTTATTTTTTTAGATAAATAGCTGAAAGTTGTCGCCTGCATATTTAACAGCAACGCGTTACCATTTTACTTGTATTTCATTATGTAAGTTGGTTAAAATACAAAATTACTTGAACAGGTTTTAAAAAAATGTCTTAATTTAATTTATACAGGGTGGCGCAGAATGAGCTATATGGTTTGAATTCTTTATAATTTTTTTAATTATTATTCTTTCTTGGTTTTTTTCAGCATTTTGTGAAGAAGACTTAGAGAATTAATTATGAATCATTACATGATCAAGCAACGTACAAAAATAATTGAATTTTATTTTTTAAACCAACAGTCTATTGTGTTGACACATTCTAAGACGCAATTTACACTATGCCTTTTCGGCTTGCCTGTGCAGGCAGGCTTATTTAGTTTTTTGGTGAGAGGGGGTGAGAAGCTTGCGGTGTAGAACAAAAGGCACGAAATGAAAATTCGAGGGGATTTATTCGTATTCTCAACATTAAACGTGTATATTAATGCCAAAAAGGCATGAATAAAAAAGGCTTAATATAAATGTGTGTGACTTTTCGTAGGGGTTTCAAAAGAAAATTGTCAATACAAGGCAGGCTAAAGAGGCATAGTGTGAATAGCGACTAATATGCACATTGCACCCACAGCGTCAGCAATAAACCATTTGATTCGAAATTTTCGTCAACATGGGTTTGTAAGATGCCTTCCTGGTGCCGGAATAAACACCTACCGTGCACACTGGTCAACATATTGAACGTGTACGGGAGAGCATGCAGCATAGTCAATCAACATCAACATGGAGGCGTTCGTCACAACTTTGACTATATGTTCCCATATAAAGTTCAACTTTTGCAAGAATTGAAGACAAAAGACTACCAACAATGGCTTGAATATGCCATTAATTTCCGTGAAAAAGCGGATGAAAATCCAGACTTTATTCACAATTTGGTAATGAGCGATGAAGCTCATTTCCTATTAAATGGATATGTCAACAAGCCAAACTGTAGGATTTGTGCTACGGAAAATCCAAGAGCAGTTCATCAGCAACAATCACACCCACTTAAGTGTACTTACTGTTTGGTGCGGTGTATCCATCAAAATGGTATTTGGCCCATATTTTTTTTAAATTAAGGTGGTGTCTCAATCTTTGTCAGCGGTGCTGCATATCAGACGATGTTGGAAAATTTTGTTAGGCCAGCTGTGGAAAAACATCCAAACTTGTGGTTTGTGGTTTTAACAAGATGGAGCCACAGCACATACTGCAGATGCCTCAATGGCTTTGTTGTTAAGTGACATATTGGGCATACGCATTATTTCGCGCACAAGCGATTTAACTGGCCTCCACGTTCACCAGAGGAAACAGCTCCTAACAGTTTTCTTTGATGATATTTGAAAGAAAGAGTGTACATTAATAAACCCAGAATCATACTCCAACCAAAAACCAAAATTCTAAATGAAATCATGGCCATTACACACGAAATTTTGTGTAAAGTTATGAAAAATATAAGATGTATACCTTCTCTCGCTAAAAAGAGCACGTATGTGTGAAGCAGAAAATGGATATCACATTGCAAAAAATTCCCCAATAACATAATACTTAACTTTAATTATAAAAGCCAATATACCTATAATTAAAATATAAAATATTAACGGAAGGCACATGGAACTAGATAACGCAAAAAAACAGGATTACTATAAGGCTAATATTATTGAAAAACATACAAGGACGAGAAGGTCACATCTAAAATTTATCATACAGTGCTCAAACGGGGATTAAAAAATTAAAATGGAAAAAAATCTTCATTTTCTTAACAACTATTTCAGTTTCAAACACCAATAGAGAGATAATTCATTGCTTAAATAAATTTTCTTTCTATATTTATCAAAAAAATAAATAAAATGTGTGAAATCCATTTAAAGAAAATTTTTTATTAAACATTTTTCAAACTCATTTTTGATTTTATGAATATGGGGGTGAGAGTATTGATTTAAAATAAGTAAGCTCTTTATATTATAACGTGTATTTTTTACTAAATTATACAATTTGATAACTTCTATCTTCAATATCGTTGTCGCCACTCACTTAATCGACCGTTATGGTTTTTTATGATTGCCATTTCGTGGCAAACATTTTCTTTCAAATGTCCATAAGGCTTAAGTCAGGATTGCGTGCAAGCAAATGCATGTTTGTATGTACAGTGCGCCGTAATGATGATCTATACTGATTTGAAGCCTTTTCGTTTATTTTAATTGCAAGCTTTAAATCATTATGAACAGAACTATTTTCAAATCGATTTTGGTTTTGTCAATATTTCAAATCATTCGAAAAACACTAACACACTTTACATCGTTTTTGTTTTAGAATATTCTGTAATATCTTTACACTTATAAAACAATTACATGACTTACATTTATAAATCTGTTTCATTTAAAAGATAACATAATTTAATTGCACTTATAGCGAAAGTGAGGTACGGCATTCATTAATAGATTGAAATACTCTTCACTGACCCAATGAGAGGTTTTATTAACTACTTTTTATGATGAAATTTCTTGATTCAGGGCAAACATTTATTGAATAAGGTAAGAATTTTTTTATTTCAATTTACGTATTTTTCCTTTATTCTGATAATACAGACAAGTGAAATATCTTCGTAGGTAAAACTTTCTCAGCCCACCTTAGTGAACTAATTTTTTTTTTTTGATCACCAATTCTTAGTTTCAAGTTTCTTTATTACATTTTAAAATGCTTTAAAAGGTTCATTGAACTTTGCACAGTTTCTAAGGCAGCAGTCGTCAAATGCCCACACATTTTACTAATATAAAACATGATTTGAAATGAAGGCATTATTTGTAAAATACATAAGAAAATTTAGTGAATAAAAATTTGTTTTGTTGCAATTTTACGGTCTGTTTAACCAGACGAAAGAGACATTTTTAAACACGAATAATATTAAAATATAAGGAAAAGTACATTAAACAACTAAAAGTGCTATATTCGGCTATGCCGAATCCTATATACCATTCACCGACATACGTATGTGGTATGGGTATTTTTCGATTAAGGAATTGGATACATTTGATTTTATTCTCGATATTAGCAGTAGTTGAATATTTTCTTCTGTTCTCTGTATTTTAGCCAGTCATTTCCGATGGCAATTTATTTATTCATATATCTATAACGCCACTTGAAGGCACATACACAGATATGTGTATGTATAAATATACACATATTTTCCTTTTTTTACAGATATAAAGCTTAAATTTGCATACACAGTATGTTGTTTCGTGCTGCTAATATTTGTCAGAGTATAAGAGTATAAAAAAATAAGTATTTATAAAAAAAATCAAAAAACATGACTGCGACCAACTTTGAACCATTGACTATCTCAAATGGTCATTCGAAATGAAAAATCCTAAGAGAAACCTAAAGATGATTTTAAAATACCTATCGAATGATACTCATTTTGATAAAGTTCGCCGACTTTTTATTTTTTTTTACAAAATGGCGTCTGTTGGCCGCCATATTAAATTTTGTTAATTGACATATCTTTAGTGACACTTCCAGGACTAAGACAAATCGATTGAAGTAAGAATCATCAAACCGGTCCATGCGTTGGGCTTATATAGTGCCGCAAGCGAATACACATACATACATACATACATACATACATACATACATACATATATAGGCTGATAAGCACAATACCCTTCTTTGCGTTGCATAGTCGGGTTATAACTATGAAGTTATTAGTTCCATAAAAGTTATCACATGTAATTTGTTATCAAAACCAAAAAAAAGCAACAGAAATAAATTCGAACAAAAATTAATTAAAATTAGTTTTAGCTGGTTACTTTTATACACCAAAAAAACGCTCAAATTTTCCATACCTGGATATGTTTTCTTGATTTTGCCGGTTGGTAAGATAATATATAGGATTATTCATCAGTCCAAGATGAAAGACTCTAGCTTTCCTGGAAACTATGGAAAACCAATTTCACGTGCTTTTTCTAGTCATAAGTATCCAGAAAATGCATTGTTATGGGTTCGGATATGAATATTATAAAAATTACACGCGCAATAACAAACCCATACATACTCTTACCATTTTTGATGAAGGGTATAAAATTGTTATGATTTAATGGCCTAACTTTACAAAAAAAAAAGAAGGAAAAAATACAACCAAGTTTTTAGTTCCTTGCATGTATTTAATCACACAGCTGGAATCAACTAATTTACATTTTTTTAATGTGCAGGAAGGAGGAAATGCATAAGCAAATGAAAAAAAGAATATTCAAGTAGAAAGAGTTTAGCAAAATATAGGTTGCATATTGTTCATATGTATGTACATTTGAATGTTTATAAAAACATATACTAAACTCATTTCTTATAATGATGTATGTGCTACAACATATGCAGGCACGTAAAATAGCACAAATATGCATATTCGTCTACTTTTAGTGTATTAAAATGAAATATGAGTGCATGCAAAAATTATTAAACATGGGAATATTTGCATATGTAGAGCTTATAAGCTTTATGTTTAAATTTCCATCAGCTCCTTTACGAACCATAAGAACATACGCAGGCCAAAAGGGAATACGATCGGTTGCAAAAATATTTTAGTTTTCTTTTATTTTAAAGACCAAACATTTAAAATTTCACCTTATATTATGCATTTTTTTTTTTTTTTTGAAAATGTAGACCTGTGTTACTACACAGAACAAAATATCATCGAAATGCAACCAACAAAACAAATTGTTAATATTTAATTTAAAAATAAACAATCATCATTGTTGATATAACAAATTAAAGATTTTGTAGTCAATTAAATTACTCAACAAAATTATTTGTTAAATTATATTATAACGAAATGCGCACATGTAGAAGAAACAAGAAATCATGTTTTGTGTATATTCATTATTTGTGTATCTAATAAAGTGTTGCTCTTTAGCTGAGAGGTAAGTGAGTTGGTTTATCAGTCCTGAGGTTGCTGGTTCAACTCCGCCCAAAGACATTTAGAGTTTTTCGCTGACAATCAAAAATCGTTTCGAGGATTGTGATTGTGTATGAAAAGCCTGTTAATATAACAAATATGATTCGGAAATTCAACAATTCATATTGCTAATACAACAATAGCATTAATTGAAATAACTTTGAAATCTAACAAAAATAAATCTTGGAAAAATAAATAAATTTCAACAAACTATTTGTTGATATATATAATTCAAAATATTTTTAAGATTTTCCTTTAACTTACAGTTTCGTTAATTGTATTTACAAAAATCATTGCAGGTTCAAAATCAATTAATTATTTAATTGATATAACAAAAAAATTAATTGTATTTACAAATCATTTTTTTCTGTGTAACCTCTCATAGTTCTGTAAAATCTCAAGCCTAACAACCTTGTTATTAAATTATTATTTTTTGTTTAGTTTTTGGTGCTATAATTTATATTACTCTCAACCAGCAAGGTACATAATAAAAAAATTATGTACATTAGGATGGGTCAATTTGTTCGTATTGAGAAAAAAAGCAAAAGGCGTCTAGCAAAAACAAAATCTACCCGAAACTCTTAGAAAAGTACCGCATTAAGCTAAAGGTCTAAAATCAAAACCTATACCCCTCCCAGAGGCATTAAAATTCAAGCTTTTCGTTTTTATATCCAAGAAAAGTAACATTTTGAATATTTTCGCTTCTGATTTTTATGAAAGTTTGTATGAATGATGTTTCCGGCATAGCTACTAAAACAGAATTTTGAATAATTAAACGTCCTAGATTGCAAAATATAGCAACTTCCGAATGGGAAAATTTTTATATTTTTCATATTTTGCAAACTAGAACGTTTAATGATGCAAGATTTTGCAAAAATTTAAAAAATTTCTTCAAAATCAGAAGCGAAAATATTCAAAATGTTACTTATGCTACTTGGTTATAAATGCTTTTACACAACGAAAATCTTGAATTTTGAAGCCTTTCGGTAGGAAATAGGTTTTGATTTTAGATCCCTAGTTTCTTTGGATAGTTTTCTTAGAATTTTGTGTAGATTGTGTTTTTGTTAGACGCCTGTTGACAAAAACAAGTGACCCACCTTAATATAAATACCATTGCCATAAGTCTAAACATGTGTTAGCGTAAAGTGATAACTGCTGTGCAAAGGCAAAACTTTTTATCTCAAGCTGTCAGGGGGTGTTTGAGTCGTTGATACATAGCTATGAGGTACAAATACATGCTGAATATTTGCATTCAAAAGTATGTGCTAAAAAATTTGTTGTAAATTTTGCCCTCTTTTATTACACGAAAGCAAAAAAAGCAACATGCAAATACACACTATTCGACTTGTACGTTTTATCTTTAAATTTATGCAGGTGTATGTGGTAGAAATGTTTTAGACATTTTGTTTGCAGACATGTACCTTTTTGGTTGTATTGTGCATATGTCTGACATACTTTCTCTAAGTGGCTGTTGCAACATGAGTTTTGCCTTAATTTATTCTTCAGTAAATATTAGCTTTTAAGCACACTAAGAACCTGTGTCAGGTAGAAAAATATGTATGTAAAATTTATTCCAAACTAATAACTATGTTTTATTGAGGTCTACAAAAAAAAGCAGAAATAAATGAAAAATTAGAAAATTTTAAATGGTTTAAATAATGATTTTCTAAACATTTCTGTAAACTTTATGTTAAGGATTTTAAAGTTCTTAAAGATTAAAACACTTCCTTAAACACGCTAATGGAGTATGTTCAGTCCGTTTTGTGATAACTCCGGCAACTTGTGTTGTTATTAAATGGCGTCACGTCAAAAATTATTTGGTAAATAAATAATTACATAGTTAGAGAATACTAAAATATTTACAAGAACATTTGTTGTTTAAAAATAATAAATAAATAAAACAGCATAATTGTTCGTAATTTCTTACAAATACAATAATTCATTGACAAAACTTCAACCTTAAACATCTCAAATGTAATGTGAACGGTTGTATTTTTAATTTTTTTTTTAAACACTTGCCTTAAATACGTTTAAGACCATAAGTGTGTACATGGTATAAGAAACATCATGTTCTGCTGAATTTAATATACCATTTACCAAAAATTGTAAGGCAATACACTGGTTTGTCATTCGTTTGTAATTTTTACAATATTCATATACCACCCCTTAAAGTATAAATATTCCGGGTTTTCTTAAAGAGGGTATTAAAATAAGCACTGTCCGGCTGTCTGTCTGACCATCTGTTGGTACTTAAGAAAAATTAGAGACGTTGGTCTTGGACTGTACAGAAGTATCAGAAGTTGTTACAAATCGATCGGTAATAAAAATCAGCAAAATCGAGAAGAAGTTTTTATGACCAGAACATTAAAATTTGTTTATTATTTTTCTTTACTAATTAAGCATATTTAATATTGTAGAAATATTTTTATTACAAATATTTTTTTTAACCACATAATCATAATTGTGTAGTCGCTACATAAATATGTAAAATAAAAGCACTTATTAATTTTACAAAGCATTGTGATATGTTGCTTATTATGCTCTTAGCATAATAAAGAAATTTTATGCAGTACCTCATTGGTTCTCTGTTTCAAATCGATGGCCAGATACACAGAAAAAAAAATTATTTGTATATACAATTAATTTTTTTGTTACATCAACGAAATAATTAATTGGTTTTGAACCTTCAACGATTTTTGTAAATACAATTAACGAAATTGTAAGTTAAGGGAAAATCTTAAAAAATATTTTCAATTAAATATATCAACAAATAATTTGTTGAATTTAATTTTTTTTCAACATTTATTTTTGTTAGATTTCAAAGTTATTTCAATTCAAGTTATTGTTATATTAACAATGTGAATTGTTGAATTTCTGTATCATAATTGTTATATTAACAAGCTTTTTATACACAATCACAATACTCGAAACGATTTTTTGCTTGTCTGCGAAAAACACTAAATGTCTTTGGGCGGTGTTGAACCGGCAACATCAACACTAATAAACTGACTCACTTACCTCTCAGCTAAAGAGCAACACCTTATTAGATAAACAAATGATGAATACACACAAAATATGATTTCTTGTTTCTTCTACATGTGAGCATTCCATTATGATATAATTTAACAAATAATTTTGTTGAGTAATTTAATTGACTACAAAAATTTAAATTTCTTATATCAACAATTATGATTGTTAACTTTTAAATTAAATGTTAACAATTTGTTTTGTTGGTTGCATTTCGATGATATTTTTTTCTGTGTATTGACGATGCGTAACTGAGCTCATATTAATTTTTAGTAAATGGAAATGACATTTAAAATATCGCTTCAGGACATCAAATTGTATATCCCTTAAAGTGTCCCTTTCTGCTGAGTAAAATCAAAAAATTCTGTGGGAAGAAAATGTTTACGTAATAAAGCAATATAAGTAAACAAGCAATATTGGTTTGAAATGGCGTTCACACTGACAGTATTCGGTGTTTGATGCAAATTATCTTGTGTAAGCTTAAATGCAAAATACACACACAACCCAAAGAAAAGCTACGATATTTTGCATTTAAATTTACGCAAGAGAATTTGCATAAAACATCGAATACCACCATTATATATTTTTGTTTGAAACGAAAAAACACAAGACGATTTCAGATCTAAAATACTTATGTATTCATGAATTTCCAGTAAAATTTTGTTTTATATATTTTACATCATAAAATTGTTTGATATTATATGATAAAACATACATATCCAGATATAAAACTTGTATAAAACGTTAAAATGAAAAAAAATATGAACTTAAGTATACAAATTTTTTGCTATTCAATTTGATTTTGTGCGTTTTATATCGTACCGTGTTGGGAAACTTTTACGCATGCAGAGTTTCATAATGTACACTCAACATACCTCAACGAACAATATAAACGTTTTTATTTATATTTAATTATTTTTTTTTTATTTTAAGCAAACACAACTCGCGAAGCGATTAGCTTGCGACCACGACCTCTGTACTGAGAGGCTAGCATCGCTACCACTCACCTAAAGGGGCATCCTCCATAGAAAACGTCCGAACCTGCGCATAATCTATCAGATTTCCATTCAAATATGTATCGTTTACACCAACTTTTTTGACCTTTGTCACGATTTTTCATAAAAAAAAACACATTTGAACTAAACATTTTCCTAAACTACAACCAAATAATTGTAATTTAGCTAATTCACTCACCTTTATAATAAGTACATCGGCTAACATAATCGTATTACTAATACGGGATTTACACTATGACTTTTTCCACTGCATTTTTCTTGAATTCTCTTTTGTGTTGTTACCCCTTTGATCGCCTTTGTACCCCGTTTGTCATTAAACTCTGGAAAAGTCACAGTGTGAATCCCGTATAAGTTCTACCAGTTTTGAGTAGATTTTGACAAAATCTATTGACAAAGTATATTTTATTTTGTATTTGAAACCTACTAGATTTTGCCCAAAGTCTCTTAAGTGCTAGATTTTCCTGAAATGTAAACCAGCTATAATTTATATCCCATTCAGTGCTTAGCTGTCTATGTCTATTTACAATAAAGAAGGTTAGAGGACGATTACTTTTGCTATCGTGTATATCAAAAGCACGCAATTGCAATTTTATTTAATGAATTGGCAAGTCACATATCAATTATTTTGAGTTTTAAACCTGTTGTTTTATGTTGACAGCTCCATGATGTAGAACTATGTTTACATGTCCGAGTACTGCATTTTATTTTATTATTTACATAAATATTTTTATTTGAATTTCCTAACAAAGCACACAAAAATTTCTGCAAAAAGCTAAAATTTGTCATGAAGTGTATTTTATAATACTAAAAGCTAGATCATCAAATTTATTTTTACCAATAAAATTTTTACGTTTAAAGTAAAAGTTTAGTTAAAATATTCCAAAAAGTATTATAAAACTTTGAATGAAAAAAATTTCAAACAAAATTGTAATAATTTTATTTTACTGCTGACATTATTGTTTTAAATAAAAATTATCTTTGCAACTATAAGTATTTTCCTTAATTCCCTAGAAAAATTTTCGCTGCATCATATTTATAAAAGACATAAAAGTGCTTAAAATACTTTGTCTTTTAAAGTTTTTTATTTCGTTTTCTCTTTCCTTTTTCTTACATCACTCTTTTTTAAACGAATATAGTTTAAAGGTTGCGGGTTGGTACAATACACTTACTAAAATTCTATTTTTTCTCATAACAATATAATTTTATATGTGTACAAGCATTTTAAAAATATTTTTAAATAAAAACATTTACCAGTTTTTGCGCTGAGTTTGTAATGAAGAGTTTAAGCTAAACATTTAAAGAGATATTAAGCGCCTTTTAACCCTAACCGTACTGATAGCATTTATACACGTAAACTTCTGACAAGGGTACCCGGGTACCCGTATTTATTTATCCGTTATTATTTAAATTTATAACATAAAAATACAACGCTTTGGATTTTAAAACGAGGAATCCCCTCTTTGTTATTTATGTGTTATATACAAATGTACTGTGGGTGTGCTACATTTCGTTACGTTACGTGTGTAAAGTAAAATCTGCTGGTCCGGGACCATCATCTAGAGCTACCCCAAGTGCTGCAATGAAAAAGCATTGGAATTTAATCAGAAAAATTCAGCGGATATTGCAGTTTTAAAATTAAAACCTGGCCAGTTTCGTGTAATTTCAATGGATGAACTTGATGCTTTTATTGCGATTTAACTGATCATGGGTGTAAGTGGTGGCAGCGATGATCCTCCTTCAACTCGAAATTACAGTCATCCTTTTTACAAGTCAAAAGAACTAAAGCCAAACCCAATGAACTCTATAGGTTCACCCCGATATGGTTTCCACAAAAACGGAACTCTTTTTGTCTGCATTATACTTGAGGAGTACCAGCTTTTAATGAAAAAGAGGAGATTTATGACTTCTACAACAAAAAAAAGGAGAGAAAGATGTTATGGACCAAATAGTATCTAAATATAGCACCAAATGCAACACAAACAGATGAGCGTTAGCCGTTTTTTCCAGTATGATAGGCGTGGCTGCTTTGGGTGCATTTTCCAGCCTTGATCTAAGCGCCAAAAAAATCGAAGCTCCTGTCTAGGATTTTTGACATCACTTGGCGTGGAATTGGCAACTAAAAATATGAATCAAAGAGCCATTGACAATCGAACAACACGATTCACTAATGTCCGAGCATCTCTCGAGCTTATGACTAACAAAACCATTCCTAAAGAAGTTTTCCAGGATGCTGTAGGCTCATCGCATACATCTAAATAGGATAAAACTGGACAGTTCCCGCTAAAGGATCGCTGCTACCTTTGCGTTGGTACTAATCCAAAATCGGACCGAAAAACACACAAAATATGCGATGGCTGTTAACGGCCAATGTGCAATGCTCATAGAAAAATTATTGCTCCACGCTGCACTAGATGCAAATTTTTTTATTTTGTTATGCAAACAAGCTTAGTACAAAAATTTTTTTCATAAAGGTAGAAATTTTGACGTAAAATAATTTTTAATGATAAGTAACGAATAAAATATAAAAATACTAAATATAATGTTAACGTTTCTCATACAAAGTGTAAAAAGATATTTAAGGGTACCCGGGTACCATTATCAGGAGGGAAAGCACTAATCGACTTTGAGTGGCTCCAGAGCCAACCCAATTGAATGAAGACTACTTTAGATGAAAAAAATGGTAGAAAATGGTTATCTGAAGGAACTTGCGGAGCTTCAAATTTTTATTTTATTTATTTTGAGAAAAATTTGACTTCAAAGTACGCTCGGGTACCGGGGTACCCGTGTTAGGACGGTTAGGGTTAAAATACTTTTAAGGCTCATTATTATAACTTCCCCATAATTAAAGTTATGCTGTTTTTTTTTGGTTATTACAAGTTGATTTAAACATAAAACTGAGTGATAACCTATCGGTAAATTGGCTCATTCAGTAAATTTTAAAGTTAACCTTAGAATTTTGATGCTGCCATTATTTTTTCAATATACATATATTCGAACTTTAATTAAATCAAATTACTTTTTATTTAAATAAAATATGACACCAAACAATAAAAATAAATTAAAAATAAAAGAAACTTTTTGAAAAAAAAATCTCAAACGAGCTTAAAAGAGTAAACTAAACCTTTTCTTTAAAAATTATTTAACTAATTTTGGGAATACGTGCGATAAAAATATTAACACTTTCTTCTTTAAAACTTTTAATATCAACTCACAATGTCATTACAAAATATAATTTATTTACTACAAAATTTTCATTATACATATATCAAAATTTAAAATTAAATATTTATTAAAATAATGAAATGTAAATATTTGTACAATAATACATCATTTGAAATTCTATAAATTCTGCTACATTTCAGCGATAAGTGCTTTCATATATAAATTAATATCCGTTTAAAAAATATTTCAGCACAAATAAGTCAGCGCTTGGAACGTAAAATGTCATATAAAAGTTTATTTATTGATACCAAATTATTATTATTTCAAAGCTAAATTGAAGTTAACGTGCTGCTGGCAAATTGACTTCTTGTATGAATTTGTATGCAACAAAATTTCTCAATGTATGGAATCATCATATGTGAAAGTTAAATAATTCTAAAAAACAAATTAGAAGCATATAATGCTGAATAGCCATTATGGCATTTTGTGAAATTGCAGTAGTGTGCACTAGTGACAACGTTTGTCCTATCTAACATTTTTCATTGTGTGGCATTGCGTTACAAACAAAACAAAAAATACAATATGAATGTTATTGCACATAGTTTGAAAATTACAACAACGAAAATAACATAGGTAAACTCAGCATAAGCCTTCCGGAAAAATACATTCCAATGCATGTATTCATACACTGTGAATAATTTAATTTTAAGAGAATATTTTTCTGACAAAAAAAAAGTTTAATATCGATGAACAAAAAATATACAATTTTAATTTTCTCTACTAAAGAAAACAAGAAATATATTTGCAAAGAACTCACAGCAGGGCAGGCAGATGTGTGGTATGGGGTAACATATGCGTTTATCGTACTATCGAAATAAAGTTTAAAACGGAAGAAATTCGTGAAGCAATATACAAAAGGATATTATGAGATACATTTCCAAAATTAGAAACGTAATAGGACCCATACCTTGGACGTGCCCTAAAATTCACACTACCAGAACTGTAAATCAGTCAATTTGTGAGAGAGATGCAGAACTTTAAAATTGGCATACGTATGCCATCAATTTTAAATGAAAAATGTCTGGAGCATTGGGCAAAGGGCGATTTTGGAAAAAAATTGAAAAAATTCTGTATTTTCTTAGCGGATCGTCCGATGGTTATATAATTTTATACGTCATTTCAGAAGTGCTTTTCAGCTTAAATGATCAAACATAATGAGACTGCAGGAAAAATCGCTATCAAATAAACAAATCACGTAATAAAACTAACTTCCAATGTTCTCTTATTTTAGTACTATTTTTTCTTTGTAGTTTTGTTTACAAAATGTATGCACTTTATTGAAACTATAGCAGCATTGTTGAGAGCATTAGTATTTATATATAAGAGCATAACAAACAACGCTGTCAAAGTAAATAATATTCTATTTCTCGACTGCTTTCTGTAACAATTTATATGGAAAATGTGTTTATGCCGCAATTCTGTGTGATCATTAAGTCTGGAGTTTGGGTGTAACATTTTTAAAAGAGTCGAAGTCACAAATCACAATGTTTGTTTGATGTTTTTGTTCTGATTTTCAATAAACATCTCGATTAGGTTTTTCTATGCAAGAGCCAAAAATTATTCTCGCAAATTTCCCCAATTCGCAAAAATAATAATACCATATTTCGTTTTATTGAAAAGAATGCTATCATCGGAAATATCACAAGTTTTCGTTTCGAAAGAGACCTATTTTTTGTAAACATCGAATATAACGAATACTATCAAAAATTCAGAAGCTTCATTCCAAGAATTTATTATAGTTCCTTGGTGTACAATATCTTTTTAAATATATATAAAAAATAAAATTATACAGTTTGCGAAAAATAATAAATTTATAGTAGAAATACTGAAAGATTAAATTTTTGAGATTTCTCAGAATTTCTTAAAAAATTCTGGGGAATTCGCGGCAAATGTTAAT
Source organism: Tachina grossa (assembly GCA_949987645.1). Lineage (NCBI taxonomy): Eukaryota > Metazoa > Arthropoda > Insecta > Diptera > Tachinidae > Tachina > Tachina grossa. The sequence goes on along the minus strand of OX465277.1, from coordinate 80,865,137 downwards.
CGTTTTTATTTTTATCATATCAACTGTAGGGGTGGGAAACTATCGATGGCACTATCAATGCTATCGATGTGACTATCGATGTTTTAATTCTGCCGTCGGTTAATACTTGAAAACAATTGATATTTTTTAGTTACTATCGATAGTAAATGATACACCACTAAAACCAAAAATTTAAATATATTGCTTTTCATAAACAAAAAAAAAGTTATTTTATAACTGAATGACGTGAAAATTTCGTCCAGTAATCGCACTTATTTTTTATGCAATTATTTTAGTTTTGTTATTTATTGAACTAATAAATAAATTTCTATTTTATTTTTTTCCTTTATTTAAAAATATTTTATTTTGAATTTTTTTAGTGATAACAAAAATTAAAAATTTTAAAAACCCCCGACTTTTCTCAGAAAAGATGTTATATCTTCTAAACGGCTGGACCAATTTTCTTCAAACATAGCTAAGAACCCTTTCGATCAAGTCATCTTTCAAACAGAAAAAACTAAATGAAAATCGGTCCAGCCGTTTGGCCTGTACGTGGACACGGACAGACACACAGATACACAGATACACAGACACACACCACAAACTTATAACACCCCTTTTTTAGTCGGGGGTTAAAAATAAATCTGAACATTATACGAGAATCATATAACTTCGATACTATCATGATAGTATCGTCGATATTTCGAAAGGCTTTCTAACTTTTGATAGTCTTGAATCGATATATTGACAAGGTTTTTCAAACTATCGATAGTATCACTATCTATAATTTTCCACCTCTAATCAACTGTATAACTTTCCACGTAAGTGAGAGTCTTTAGCTTAAAGTATTGATAAACAAAATTTTTATAGCGTTCTTTTGTCTCAGACGTCTGATGTCTCCACAGTACTAATTTATGGAAAAACGGAAACATTTCTTTTCCTGTAATCAGATGCGCTTAATTCTTGTTTTATAATTCAGGCAGATTTCATAGATATTAGAGAGTTAAAATATTCCAAATACAAGATATTGTTATGTAAAATTTATAAAAATGAATTTCTTATTTAACTGATTCACAGTGTATGCATGTGTCTTATACCTCCATATGAATAGTCATGGTCAAATCATTAGAATATTAAAACGAATTTTCTTAATTCACATAAAATATCAGAAAACATATCAATTAATTCAAATAACAACATTTCAAAATGTTTCACTGTAGTTTCAATAGAAATATTTTTTTAATTTCGTACGATATCGAATGCCACTGCGAATCTAAAAATTTTTTTTGAAGGAGCTTAATTTACAAAAAAAAACTGTTTCTAGACATATAAATAAAAGGAGTAGCACATTAACAGTACCGAAAAACCAGAATAGTTGATAATAAAACATATACAACTGTTTGTAGCCAAAAATATTTATTTTATTATTTCGTGGTTCAGAAAGAAGTTTTGAAATAAATAAAAGTATTGGAAATTATAATAACGCCAACACTGTATCAATATATCTCAATTTGTTTATATAAATATGTTTTTTATGCAATTGCATATATTTATATCCTTTGGCTAAACAAAACGTAACGAAACATGACAACTAACATACTCATGACTAGATTTGTTTAGTGTTACTAAGCCTGCTGCTACAGTGATGGCGTTTGTGGTCACATGTTAAATATTTGTTTATCTACAGTAAAGTATCCTTCTAAAAGATTGAATGCATTATATATACCTTATTCGTCATATTTTTTAATTTTGATAGTCTTTCGAGTTCTCACGACCTCTTGCGTTTTAGCAAGCATTCTCTAAAAATAATAAAGTTCTCCCTTTCCAGAATAGTATGATCCAGCCTTTACTGTTTTTGTCAAATAAATATTTTATATTAAATCGTTAGCACAAGCACAATGTTTTGTTTGTATTAGATGCAGTAACATTTGCCATCGATAAGTTTTAGTTGACTTTTTTTTTTTCTTTTGAAAAACAATTTATTTTAAAATATGTCTTTATAAATATTTTAAAATCTATTTCATGATTTCTATATAAACAATGTACATACATATATATACATATATATAAATTTTTTGTATAAATGAATGTGCATATCGCACATTCGGTTCAATAGTGATCTAACTCAAAAAATTCGTTTTTTGAGTTAATAATGCGGAATAATAATGCGTTTTGTATTTTATCTTGCGTGAAAATTTCATATAAATAACTTGTACTATCACCTCCCGAGAAAATAATATTTGTTCATGCCTTTATTGAGTTGTATGTAAATAGAAAACTTCAAACGTGTTTTCTGCAAAACTATTTTTTTTTCAGTTATGACACTATTGAACTGGATGTGCGATATATTTCATTGTTATTTTGTTATTTTTATCAGTTTTATAAAACTAAAACCTCGTCTGTTCATGGCAGAATCGAAATTTGACTTTAATAAATCACAACGTATTGTGTTGTTTATTATGATATCTATTAAACAATCAATAAAGTTATAGTTATTTTTATACATAACACAGCAAATAATTAAAAATTAACATTTAGAAAAATTTATTAAAGGTATTTTTTAAATGTGATTGATGACTAACTTAAAAATTAACAGCCTTATTTATAAGGAAATACTTCATGTCAGTTAGGATAAGTGGCAAAATTTACCATGGTCTTAATGAGTTGTTAATCATTTAATTTTACGTTTAAAATCAAGCCAGGATTTAATATTGGGATAAAATCACATTATGCGCCGCTTTTTAATGTCAAATTGTATGGAGGAACTCGCTAAGTAAGACCTGTGGAATTTTTCAACTTATGCAAATCGGCATTATGTTTTTCGTTATGCGTAAGTCTGTTATAATAGACTAGTGCTTATTTCTTGTCACAGCCAAACAGCATCAGTAATATAAATTTTCACGAGTATACTTAATCTGCAATTAATATAAATTCTTTATCACGCATACTCATACAGTAGAAAATTAATTAACATTCTTACATATATCGCTCACTTACTTCAATAGTGGCATAACTCAAAAAATTATTATTTTTTTTTTTGAGTTAATAATGTAGAAATATGCGGCATTTCGTATTTTATCTTGTGTAAAAATTTCATATAAATAGCTTGTACCATCACCTCCTGAGAGAAGAATTTTTTTTCATTTCTCCATTGAGTTGTATGCAAATTGAAAACTTAAAACGCATTTTCTGCAAAACTGGTTTTTTGAGTTGTGCCACTATTGAAGTAAATGAGCGATATCGTATCGTGCCATAACTACCGAAAAAGCCTTATGCCAAGTACACACTATGACATTTTGTGACATCTCAGTAGGGTGTACTAGTGCCAACGGTTGCCATTTTCGATATTTTTCGATGTGTGGCATTGCTTTCCAAATAAAAATCATAATGTAAACGGCGTAGCACACATTTTGAAAACGACACCACGAAATGGCAACACAAAAAATATGTACTTATCATAAGCGACATAATTTTTGAGCTTCAGTTTTTGATGAAAGTCTATAATTCGAAGTTCAAAATATATGTTTCTTAAGCTTTTTTGGCGGTTATGGCTCGATATGTAAGTTGTCTGCCCAATAATAACGTTAAAAAGCACCACAAATTCAATAAAATTTTTGTAATCTATTAATCGGCCAATTAATATAAATTAACGGGTATAACAAAAAACTATATCAACAGTTAAGCCGATAACAGTTATTCAGTTTAACCACACGCAAAGAAAAAATATGGTTGAGGCAATCATAATCAAACAGCAACATACTATGATTGAGTTATATGGTTGCAGTCAAATCATATTATTGTTAATAGAAAAGCAAACTTTAATTATATTATTATCTGGGTTAATAATAATATTATCTACAAGAACAATTGACTTTATTGTACCTAATCTTATTATTGTTTATATGACGATACTATTGTAAGATGTGAGTAAAATATAATTGAGACTCACCATACCATGATCTAATATTATATTAATATTGTTAAATACGACCCCAGTATTATTTAACGTAATAATACAATTTTGTTTTTTAATCATATTTTTATTGTAGAAACAGCTGTGCGTTTAATTCGAAATAAAAATAAATTAATATTATTGACATAAAAATGTATATATAGAAATGTATACTTACACGACATACAGACATGTCTGTATAAAGAGATACACAAATGTTTATATATTTTTATTGGCCAACACTTTTGTGTATACTTTATGTATCTATTAATTTATTTAACACCCCCCTTGCACTACCGATAGCTTACAAACGAAATACCGAACAGACAGATGTTTCTGAAAAAGATTTTTTTTTAACTTAAAATAGTATGGTTTTGGATAACATTATATTGTTATTTACATCATACTATTTTTAAATAATAATACAAATTATATTGTAGCCATAAATTTTTAACAAGACTATATTGTTAAACTCTAACCATATCACACTTTTTATGGATGTGATAATGTAATTATTAAATTCAAACATTACTCTGTTTATCGTAACGAAATAAATGTTTAAAATAACAATAACTAGTTTTCAACGACCACACATTTGTTTCAGAGAACATAATATTGTTTTCTCAACCATTCTACAACCATATCTTTTCTTTGCGTGCAGGTGAGTACTATGGGACAAAAAGCATTCATATTCTACTAATGGGTGTTTTTTATTGAGGTATAGAACTTTAAGTTGGCATCACTTTTTTAACTGGCGGCCATTTTGTCAGCTGTCAAGTGATTAATATTTAGTTTGGTTTGCCATTTCATCATGAACAGGTTGACAAAAGAACAACGCTTGCAAATCGTGCAAATTTATTTCGAAAATAATGGTTCAGTTCGCGAAGTTTACCGCAAGCTCCGTCCATTTTATGGTCGACATAATCGTCCATCAGAGCAATTAATTCGGTTAACCATGGATCGTTTTCGCACTACGTTTACTCTATGTGATAATACGCATCCGCAGAGACGTCGAACAGTGCGCACCGAAGAAACAATTGCCGCTGTAGAGCAAAGTGTTGAAGAGGACCCGAATGAATCGATTCGCCACCGTGCACAGCAATTGGAGCTTTGTCCATCAACTTTATGGAAGATTTTGCGCAAAGATCTTGGCTTGCGACCTTACAAGATCCAGCTTGTGCAAGAATTAAAGCCGCGAGACCATGCAATGCGTCGTGATTTTGGTGCATGGGCCGAAAATGAGATTGATCTCGATGCTGATTTTCATCGCAAAATTTTGTTCAGTGATGAGGCTCATTTTTGGTTGAATGGCTACGTCAGCAAGCAAAATTGCCGCATTTGGAGTGAAGAGAATCCACATGAGACCCTTGAGACGCCATTACATCTACAAAAACTGACTGTTTGGTGTGCTCTATGGGCTGGTGGAGTCATTGGGCCATACTTCTTCCGAAATAATGCTGGAGAGTCAGTTACCGTTAATGGAGACCGGTATAGAGCCATGATAACCGACTATTTTGTTCCCGAATTAGATGGCATGAATGTGGATGAGTTGTGGTTCCAACAAGACGGCGCTACATGCCACACAGCGCACGTCACAATCGATTTATTGAAGGAAACATTCGATGAGCGCATAATTTCGCGGAATGGACCTGTCAATTGGCCACCAAGATCGTGTGATTTGACACCATTGGATTATTTTCTTTGGGGATATGTGAAGTCGCTCGTCTACGCCAACAAACCAGAAACGTTAGGGGACTTGGAAGCCAACATTCGTAGCGTTATTGCCAACATACGGCCCCATATGCTCGAAAAAGTGGTTGAAAATTGGACCTGTAGAATTGGCTTTATTCGAGCCAGCTGCGGCAGCCACATGCCCGAAATCATATTTAAACATTAATGGCATAAAATTATCCTTCCAATAAAGCTAAATTGATGGACATTAAAACGATTTTCTTGTGTTTTATTTCAATTCGAAGCTCTATACCTCTAAAAAAACACCCGTTATATATGTAATTGCTATTATCGTCCCTCAAAAAAATGCCATCCATTCAGTGGTATTTGGAAGTCTGTTCGTATGATGACGGAATAAAGATCATCATAAAACATAAGGTCTGTTCATTTACTTTCCCAGGAGAAACTAGCAACAACAGAGTAAAGCAAAAAAAAAAATTTTTTTAAATTACACTCCCAGACACGAAGATGTAAATGAATGCTTTACTGCAACAAAATTTTATTCATATCAGATCCATCGATGGAAATAATGATACAATTATCCTTTATCTGATCTATTTTGTTTCATAATATTTTAAATTGAAAACATGCTTTCATTTTACATATGTATACATTTTTTTAAACAAAGAATTGCAGATTTTTCAGTTTTCCTTTTTCAGATATTTTTGAAATAATTAACTTGAAAACAAAACACACAACAGGTGGTTGGATAATTCTTGCAAGTAAAAATGTTACCAGTAATAATTTATAAGAACTATTTAGTATCTCATTTTTTTTCTCTCTGTTTTGATGGTCTCTCCTTGTAACTTTTTGAGTTAATAAAAACTTTTCATTAACAATTGTTACAAATTCGTAACAACTTTTAGAAATGAACAAACCTAATTACTGTCTTATTAATAAAGATTATTTTATTTTATAAAGGTTTTCTAAAACACATCTTTTATCAAAAACTGTTTTATAAAAACAAAATATTTTTTTCAAATAAGAAAATTAAATTTATTCTCTATATCTTTATGCCCATATTAAGAGGAAAAGTGCGTGAAGTGTGTGGCTGCACAGAAAAATATCGGTTTTTACCCAAGAAATTAATGGAAAAAACATTTGGTTTTTGTATTTTTAATATTCAGTTTTCAAGACCATTTATTAAATCATTTCCTTCCCGTTTTTAATGCTGCCAGTGATTAATCAATTTTGAGTTGTCAATGATGTTTAATTAAAAGTTGGTGACTTAATTGATGCGAAATATACATTATATTATTAGCTAAAATACAAAACTAACTAGAGTACAAACAAATAATACGATATTGAAATAAATAAAGCTATGTTATACTTTCTGTTTATTAAGAAATGTAAAGCCACACAAGCCAACAAGCCATTATGAATCTACACAGAAACCTCTTAAAATATTATGTGTTTGCCGTTAGTACTTTAAAGTTAGAAATTAATTATGATTTTAATTTTAATAATAAATAAGTGAAATAAATGCAAGTAAAATATTTATTTTACACATTTGTAATAGAAAAGTTGCAATAATAACACTGTGCTCGCATCGAGAACTGGTGGATAAAACTAGTTCGAGCAAATTTTTACGTACTTTTAACCAAACTTAATTATTTTTCAAACAGAGCTAACCAAAAATAATGGTTAGCACCACTAAATTCAGCGTATTAGAGTTAAGTTTACCTACCGGATCCCCGCTTATATTGTCTGGAAGTCTTGGTTTTAATTGTTGACACAATTCCATCATAAAATTTCTACAATTTCCTTTTATTTCAACTATACCTGAAACCTTGAAATCTTTTCGAATAATATGCCCACAAAAAAATTGTAAACTAATTATTTTTTACCACATAAAAATATCCCTTAATTCAAGCCCACTAAATTAAGGTTCCCCCATAGCTTAACTTAGCTGAACTGACGCACTTACTATGGATTATAAAGCGAACGATTAACATAATCAAAAGAAAGTATTTGACAAGCTTTTGAATATGCTGCGAGTTTATGGATACTAGAAAGATTCTTCTGGAAGCATTATATTATCGGCCAAGAGGGTAACGTTGGCTGAAGTAGTTACAACCTTGACTACAAAACCGAAGGTCCTGGGTTCGAGCCATGTTCTGACAATCATTAAATAACAATATCACGCATTTTTGTGATGAGCATTAGTGTTCCTTTGTATCAATTGTTGTAGAAAGGTTCAAGTGATGTAGGCATAAACACTAGCCACTGACCTAATCCTGCTTCAGCGGAGACTAAAAATAATTTAACAACAGAGGGCCCCCCTTCGAAAATATTGTGTAGAAAAAACCATCGGCGAAGTCAAATGACCAATAAAATGGCCAGTAAGCACAGCTTTGAAAATTTAATACGCCTCATTGACACCAGAGGCGCTGCAAAATTGTACTTTTAAAAACGTGCAAAAACGCTAAGTTGTATAATAATGAAGCTTTCATCATCTTTTCCCTTACAACCTGTCTTCTCTATCACTATTTGTTTGTTACTTGTCTTAAAAAAAGTACAGTTTTGTGTTAAAAACAACGTGCTATTTTAGCAGTGTATTAATTTTATGTTGATTGATTTATTTGATAATAATTGTACACTTGTAGTTTTTTATTTAATTGCAAATATTCAATATTTTTAAAAGGTTATAACGCAACAGTATATTTATATGCTTATATTCAAACATTATCTTTGAAGCGTCTGCTAATATGAAAGACGTAGAGTAATGACGTAGTTTGATGTAATTTTGGCTGGAATACATTTGTAAAAGGCATATTGTCCAGTACTTGAGCCAATTTTTTGGCAACCATATTTTGCAAATTTACCTGGCAAAATATGTTTTAGATTAATAAATGAATATTTTTAAAATATTTTATACAAAAAAATAATTTTGCAGGTTTAATTTTTTTAATTATCAAATTCAAATTATATACACAGAAAAAATTATTCTCAAAAAATTTTTAAACAAATGTTTGTTTGAAATCAAACTTAATTTCAGTAAATATTCTGTACTGTTCCACTAAATTAATTTGTACCAAAACACTGTATAGAGAAGAGACAGGCCATGACGTTTGTCGGCTATTTTTCGGCATTTACATGTATACAACACGATCAATGAAAATAAACAGCAACTAAACAACAACAGCCGCACAACAGCACGTTGTTCCTATCAATAAGCAAGATAAACACCAACACACTGAAATAACATTTTCTCTCAGCCGAACTGTGATTAATTAAAATTTTTACAAAATTTTTATCAGAATTTACAAAATTATTTGTAGGATCGCATTCAAATAAAATATTTACTGGTTCAACGAATTTGGTTACTGAAAATGAAATTTAGTTTTTTCTGTGTATGTAGTTAATTAAGTTTTAATAGAGTTTTCGTGCAAACCAAAATCTTTTACCAATAGCAAAATCATTTAACCAAAAAATAATTAGATACATTATACTATTATATTTAATTAAACGCATTTAAATTTATATTGGTATGTAAATTTCAAACGATTAGGTTTTTGTGTTTAACAAATATTTCATATTAGAATTTAATTGAGTTTAATTTAAAGAAATTGAAACCACAAAAATATAAATCAATTTCCAACATACTCATCGTCATTTAAATATTTAATTGTCTGCTGAAAATTGCTTTATATTATAAACAAGCAAGTTATTGACTAATATATAATAAAATGGTAAATACATGCATAAAATATGGCAAATTAAACAAATATTTACTTTCTATATACAACAATTTGCGTTAGTTTTAAGCAAAAATACTCCTTAGTTTCTTAATAATGCTATAAAATTTTGCTTGCAATATTTCACCCTTCTAGCTCATCCCCGTATAGGTTTTTTGTTCCTTTCCAAAAGAGGACAAAAATACGATTTGAAGAGGATATAAGGAAGGAAATATGTATAGTAGAGCGACTCAACGTGTATGGAAGAGAAAAAAGTGATTTTGTTACCCCTCTGAAAATAAAGCTTGATAAGTTTTATGATGATTCCCAAAATATTTTGGTTCTAGCGTTGACCATTCGTGAGCTTCAGTTTTTCGAATTTTTTTGTACTTTGCTCCAAGACGACATAAATAAAATTTGGTATCATCGAAAAGAGTTTTTGAAGCAGCATCCAATGGTATATATTACTAATATATACTAATTAAGATGTTTAACTAAATACATATTTTCGTTTCGGGTTTTCATACAAATTCTAAGTATTTGGAAACAATGTTTTGCTTTTTAAATTGAATCTGTTTTAAAATAATGTTATTTTATTATATTTTTGTAATTATTCGCATAAAACGAGAAAATCGCGGTATATTTTATCTTTTTTTAATATAAGCAATATGGGTATCGAATTTTTTAATTTTTCAAATGATAAATTTAGGATGCTGTGAGATATATTTAAGTTTTCAAATATTAATTTTTTTAATTAAAAACATATTAATCTATTAATTAATGAGAGGTATACCATAAATTTATAACAACAGACAAGAAAAAAGAAGTTCGGTCGTGGCACTAAAAATTATTCTCGAAGCACGCGATAGTAATATTGATGATATTAAAAAATTCAATATTTCAAAAATATTGTTCGAGTGTGAATTCTTAAAATATATGAAAAATTACAATAAAATTGGTCGCATTACTGAACCACCTTGTATACAATTTTATTCCCATAAGTATTTAAAAGATCTTTGTGATTCTGAAGAAATTATTGAAATACTAGGTAAAGTCACAATTTTTTTAAATTTTAGTTCATTTAACTAGTTTAATTTGTTCTGTTAGTAACTATTTTTCTTGTTTCATACATCTATTCAACTAAAAAATTAATATTTGAAAACTTAAATATATCTCACAGCATCCTAAATTTGAAAACAGGTCTTTTGCTTATCACCAGATTATTATAATTGAAAAATGAAAAAATTTGATACCCATGTTGCTTATATTAAAAAAAGATAAAATATATCGCGATTTTCTCGTTTTATGCGAATAATTACAAAAATATAATAAAATAACATTATTTTAAAACAGATTCAATTTAAAAAGCAAAACATTGTTTCCAAATACTTAGAATTTGTATAAAAACCCGAAACGAAAATATGTATTTAGTTAAACATCTTAATTAGTAAGTCGCAAATGGTCAAGTTTTATATACCATTGGATGCTGCTTCAAAAACTCTTTTCGATGATACCAAATTTTAATTATGTCGTCTTGGAGCAAAGTACAAGAAAATTCGAAAAACTGAAAAAAATACCTTTTTTAAAAATGGTCCAGCTCACGGATGGTCAACGCTAGAACCAAAATATTTTGGGAATCATCATAAAACATATCAAACTTTATTTTCAGAGGGGTAACAAAATCACTTTTTTTTTGAGTCGCTCTAATGTATAGTACAGAAACACATTTCTATAGGAGTTAGAGGCCTTGTCTTGTTTTTTAAATGTATTCTCGTGGCACGTATTATACTAAACAAATAATAAATGATATCGTTTAATAAGCAAAGCACGATGGATGTATTGATGTTCGTGTATATGAGTGTAAGCAAGCGATGTCGCGAAAACTTCTTGTTCGTAACAAACAATCAAAAGAAGTGGTGTTGATGCGCGTATGCTTGTTATTTTGAATATTGTACGTTTGAGTGTGTATGTGTATGTAAGATCCCAGTCGGAGTTTTATTAGCTAGCTCAAAATATGGGTGGCTTTTTGATAACTTATTTACAACTAGCTTCTGAAATAATTCATAAATGATACAGATGTGAGTCAGTTGTTTTTTGCACAACTGTCTTTTTCCCGAAAAGTATTGAACTAAGTTTAAGCCAACTCAAAACTGATGCAGAGATTAGTGAGTTGTTTTTGTACAACTAACTTCTTCGATAAGTTTTGAGCTAACTTTTAGCTAACTAAAAGCTGATACAGTCAAAGTTTAGAGAGAAGATGTCAGCATAAAATTCATGTTTATAATAACTCTGTGCCGTTTATATTTTCTTGGCGCGATGGGAAAGTGTTAAGTATGATGGCTGACAAACAAATTGATCACGGTTCGATACACGTTCTCGTTTCTAAAAAAAACAATTTAAAATTGTTTAAACTTTAAGCTGACTAAAAAAATGTTAATAAATAATGAGCTAAATCATAATTAGTAAATATGTATAGCACTTTCTTTTGATCATTATTTTTATTTGGCACAAGCTAACTTATAGTTAGTTCAAAACTGATTCAAAACTGATGCACCCGTCCTGCGGCCACTCAATGTTAAATCTGATTACTTTTGAGATGCAGAATGAGTGTTGATTTTAATAACCTCTGACTAATTTTTGGCTGATAATTCAATAACTCTGAGTTAACTCAAATCCCCACGCATATGAAGAAGCAATCATCACAAATTTTTCAGTCACAAAGTATTTTCTTGTTTAATCCCATATCTGCAATAACTGAAACAAATGTCTTACCAACAGTGATGTTTAGCGTTTATTTTAGAAGATTTAACTGTAGTAAAGCATTTGAAAAATCCCTCATGTCCCAAAAGTTCTTGTAAGTGGTCTTGTGCAGGACTTTAATTAAATTAATTCCACGACCCAACACTTTACTGCCAATTTTTATATCATACACTTATTATTTGCATTAATGCTTGTGGAGCATATCACTCTAAGCGGACACTGAACTAGCGACACGGCACGACAATTTTAGTTGGTAAAATTTGTGGCGTAGTGATGTTTTGCATAGCTCATTTGCCAGCACACATACATATCGTCGCTGTTTTAACTAAGCGACCTAACTGACATTTTTTTGAAAAATGAATTAAGTCCTCTACTAGACTTTATAAGTCATAGTACACATTGTCTACAATTTTTATAACTGTGAGCATTACTTTTGTACCTCTATAAGTATAAAGATTTCTGAATCAGCCATAAGAATGAATATATAAAACATCCATAAAAGCTGCCCTACTGCTAAATTGTTAAAATGTTTATTAGGTCAGTTAGTTAAAACAGCGACGATATGTGCCCTTAATTATGAAAGTGGTCTAAGTCATATATTTTTTCTCTGGTCGAGAGATTCAGTAGATTACATTTAAATAAACCAACAAATATTTATATATTATGCAAAATTTTAATTTAGAGTTGTAGTAGTCTCGGTTAATATAAAAATATTAAATATTTTTTAAATGTTTACTTTAGTATTTTTTTTAAATTAACTTAATATTTCGAAGCAAAAAAGCACACGACTTAGACTACTTTTGTAATGAAGGGCACATATATCGAATAAGGTTTCAAACCATTTGTGTATAAATTGTTTTGAAATATCTTGAATTTTATTTAATATAAAATATCATAATTTGCCTTCTAACTTCATTAATTTTATTTATTTATGTTAATAATGAAAGTTTTCTTGTAATATTTAATATTCTGATATTACAAGCACACAAGAACTTTATATTTCTGCTACGCACTTCAATGCTCTTTTTTCAATTTCAAGGCAATTTTAATGTACAAATGTAAACAAAAATCTACTTACACCAATCCAATTTCAACATTAAGATGCCTTGAGGAGATTGAAGTGTACTAACAAATGGAATGTATATTTTCATTTTCTCCCCCCCCCCTTTTCTTTTTTATTATCAAATCTACTTTTAAGTGAGATTTTTTGTAACAATATTTTCTTTCCCAAAATAGAAGTTTTCTTTATAATAACCTTGTAATTGTCATCGAAAGGAATATATTTCAAGAAAGATAAACAAGAGTATAATGAACACCATGCTAAGTTCAAAATCAGTATTTACGTATTTTTACACTATATTTTCACTGCTCTTTAAATATTAACAGCCTTATTTATAAAAATTATTAAGGCTTTATAAAGGCTTAATACGAAAAAGTTTGTATGAAAATTTGTTTTAAAAAACTTTTTTAAAGCCTTAATAATTTTTATAAATAAGACTGTAAATGATTTATTGCTCAATAAATGTAAACTTACCATTCATATAGGAAATAAAATCCGTAGGTTTTTCTTGTTTTATCTCTCTCTTCACTTCTTTGTGAGGCAGAGAGTTGCGGCGAAGATAGTACATAGCATATGATGATATGTCATCATATGGCGATACATATTTATGCTGTTGTTGTTGCTCTTGGTCTTCTTTGGCAGCATTAACATATTGCTGTTGTTGTATTGTTAAAACAACTGCCACAAGTAGATTAAACAACCATCTGAATTTAGTGTCACACATTGTCCATTTCAAAATACACAATGACACGTATCAAATTAAAAAGTCCACTTTTTTATAATTTTTTAATTTGAGGTTTTTTCCCGTATATTTATTATATAATTTTTTTTATTATTAATATATCAGCAAGGTTAAACAGCTTTAAGTATAAACAAAAAAAAAGTTGTTATTATAATGAATATTATTACGACCGCCAACAAACGAGCAACACATTCATTAAAGGAATTCTCCAACAAGGATGAGCAAATGATTGAATTTAATGAAATCAGTTAAATACAATTTTTTGTTAGCCGAGACACATTTTATTTTTAATTAAAATTTATTACACAACTCCGCATAAAATCAAACACACTCACATACACAGAAGCAATTAATATTGGGTGGAAAATATAATTGTATGTTCAATATACTGGTACTTCCGCCCTTGCAGGCAATTAATTGATCAATTATATATTTATTAGTTTTTTCTGTTGTCTTTTTAATTTTTGTTTTGCTCAGAGATTTTCTACTCCAATTACTTTTGAAATTTCAATTGTTTGTTTTTTTTTTCAATAAAAAAAATTCACGTTTCCAGCTATTAATTTTTTTTTTTAATACTCGTATAATAGATTTTTTCTTTTAATCTTAATGTCAGTGTAATGCTTAAATCATGTTGATTGGACTCTCTAGGCGGTCATTTGTTTTGTTAAAAATAAAAAAAAAATATTTTCACAGTGGGTTGTAGCCATTTGTATGTGCGCAAGTTTTTTTTCATACGAAAAGAAAGTTAAAAATATTCATACCAGTAATGTAATTCATGTATTTTGTTTGAGATAATTAATGGATTATATATGAAAAATTTTAAAATAATTCAACATTATGAAAAATTTTAATTTAGCATCGCATTAGCATTACTGAATATTTATTTAATATTACGAAGAATTTTGTACGAATGGAAATACGCATACATAGAGGGAAAAAAGTGCTAGAGAAATACCGAAATCGATAATATTTGGTATCAAATTGAATGAAGTCTGTTTGTGTTTTTGTTGATAACCTTTGCTTTAAATTTTTTATTAAGATCTCGGTATCAGTTTATTTCTACACAGAAAGAAAAAATCCATACTAAATTAAAAAAAAAAAATTAAAAATTTAAGTACGAATAGAACTAACATTTACTTAAATTAAGCCGAAATCAAGCAGGAAACCAATCCTGAAGTTTCTTAAATTGAGTATGAAGTGCTTAAATTATGTACAAAATTTTAAATCAAGCACAAAGTTTTTGAAGTGAGTAAAAAAAAACTTGTTTAAAGAACGACTGCCTGCACAAACCTTATACACATATGAAAAGAATATGAAAAAAACATTTTTACCAAAAAAAATTCCAGTTTATTAGTACGTTTATGCTAAAAATTCAATAAATTAAAAAAATTAATTCAAAAATTAGTACATTAAAATAACAATAATTTAATATTTGTAATTTTTAACGGATATTTGTTTTATTTAAGTGTGAGTAAGTGCTGTTTATTTTTGATACTCGTGTGCAAAAGTGTGGTTTTAAAAATATAATGGTAAATAAAATAAAACTATAATGTTCAATGATAAAAATATTTTACTTAATAAGTAAAATATTAATTTGGGATTATTAGTGCGTTTAAAAATTTTAAAGATAATTAATTTAATAAAACTATAATATCAATATTAACTAAAAAATAAAAAGTTAAAGCAAATGACGACTGCAAACTGCGCCAGCTTCTGAGAGGCTTAAGTGCTGTTTCTGAATACCTAAGGAGTAAGTAATAAATATGGGGCTTTTTTTATCGAGAACCCGTGTTGTTTTTAACAAGTCCCGTTTCATTATATACATATAAGTACATATCGCTGATTTACTTCAATAGTGGCATAACTCAAAAAAACCAGTTTTGCAGAAAACGCGCTTTAAGTTTTCAATTTGCATACAACTCAATGGAGAAATGAAAAAAAATTTATTCTCTCAGGAGGTGAAGGTACAAGCTATTTATATGAAATTTTTACACAAGATAAAATACGAAATGCCGCATCTTTCTGCATTATTAACTCAAAAAACTCATTTTTTGAGTTATGCCACTATTGAAGTAAATGAGCGATATGTATGTGCATAAAGATACATACATATTAACTAAAAAATAGTATTAGGTACGAAAACTTACTGCATATGCATATGAGACATGCAGACAGTTCTCATTGAAGAATTATTTTCTTATGCTCAACTCGCTGTAAGACCAGGACTCAAAAATATGTTATCGCTTTAGGTGACCAAGAACCCCTAGCTTCTTAATGACATAGTTTCGCTTAGAGCACTGATGGGGTTGCAGTTTTGGAGCTATGACGATTATAAATGTGGGCTTTATTTGAGAGCAAAACAAATAATTATTCATTGATGACAAAGAGGCAGTATTGTGCAGGGCAAGTTCCTATTACTATTTAGTAAAAAAGCATTAAAGAAATAACCTATATAAATTTAAAATCTAGTATTTTTTCTTCCATACAACAGACATCTTGGACTCATTTAGCATTCTTCCATCATAATTTTCTGCCAAAATTGTTAGAGATGCATGTAATAAAGCGAAGTAAAGGAAACAATACCCGCTTTTGTTTTTTTGCATTAAATTTAATTGTTATTACCATAGAAATTCTTAACAATAATTAAAACAAACAAAAAATATTAATATGGACAACAAAAGGTTAATAAAAAATTATATTTAATCTTTAATTCAATAAATCAAGTTAGAATTTCTTAAAAAAAAACAAGTGTTTTCGGATTATTTCAAGTACGGATTCGGGATTAAATGAACCCAATTTTTAGATTAACTCATTCCCAGATTTTCTTAAATCAATCTCGTTTTGGGAGTATTTCAAGTATGGATTCGCATTTAATCAAATTAGAAGTTCTTGAACCAAGCGTATTTTGAAATTAATTTAATCTGAGGTTAACTGAAATCAATCTGGTTTTGGAATTATTTCAAGTACGGAATCAGGATTAAATATGGATAAAATTAAGTATTTAGCACTTGAATAGTTCGTACTTAAATTAAGTCTTTTGTACTTGATTTGAGTAAATCCGTACTTACCGTACTTATGACACCGTTTTGAATTGATTTAAATACGGATGGATTGATTTTTATTTTGAGTGTAATCGTTCTGATTTTTATAACAGACTGGTATTATTTTGTTACCACTCCCTCTTATTTTGTTAAGAGTCTTTCTTAGTTTGTTAAAAGTCGTTTTTATTTGGTTATCAATCATTCTTATTTTGATACCGTACCCTTCGTATTTTCTTGGCATTCGTTCTTCAAATATTACTTAATTTATTAACTTATGGTAGTTTTGTACAGTTTCATAATGGTTTTACTATTATTAGTTTTTAATTTATTAAATCATGGTATTTTGTACGGTTGGTTCTGTATTCGATAGCGCATTAAGCTTGATTTGATACCAAAAGTTAAAAAAATATGGTTTACGATTAGTTCTCAATTTTGTACCAATCGTTAAAAATTTTAGAACGCTATCTTTTCCCTCTGTGCATGCAATTTGTTTCTAAAGTTAAGTGAAAAGCAACAGAACTTGAGTATACACTTATTTGTTATAAGGAATTTTTTTTAGTTACTCTAAAGCAACTCTCTTTCTTAATTAAAAATCTTAACTAGATATACGGGGTTTTCAATATATTTGTGACAAAAAAGAATAAAAGCTTAAAACTTTGACTGTCCACTGTATCACATATAATAAACAAACATTAAGATCAATACGTTTCCTATTAATATCGTGTCATAACCACCCAAAAAGCTTAAGTTTTCGAACTTCTTTTTTTTTTAATAAATATTGATAATATTTTTGTCAAAATACGATGTTAAAAAAATTTAACACTCAACCTTTTTTCAATTATGGCTCGATATGTGACGTACAATTTGTCTTTGTTTGATTAAAAATATTATATATGAAATGATGAAAATGTTTTCTTAATAAACTTTTTATTAAAAAAATTTTAAAGTTACGACATATGTATATAAAAACAAAAATAATTTTTAATACAAAAAATATATCGCTTCAGTTTGTTAGAAAACGAGTTTGAAGTTCTGAATTTAAACACAACTTAATGAAAAAAGAAAATTTTCTTTTTCTTTCAAGAGTTGAGTTAGTAAGATATTCGTATGAAATTTGTACACAATATGAAGAATGATATGAGTATTAATTCTGTATTACTAACCCAGAAATTAAATTTTTTTGAGTTATGACTTTCTTTAAACTGAACGAAATGTACTTTATATGTATATGCTGAAAATTATGAAAAAAATATATTTTAACGGCCTTTTAAAAGTTATTAAGGCTTTATAAAAAGTTTTTAAAACAATTTTCCATAAATAAAATTTATTTATTAACCCTTTATAAAGCCTTAATGATTTTTATAAATAAGGCTGTAAGTACTTTTGAAATAATTATATTACACACGCAATAATTTTTTTAATAATAAATCGATATAGGTGTAAATAATTACTACACACAAAAAAGTAATATGAATAATTTTGTAATATCAATTAAAATATTAATAAATTTTTTACCAATAAGCAATTCGATAATATCAATTATGTTTTTCCACTCAAATTAATTAATACAATTTAAAATTTAATTGAATGAATTAAATTCTTAATTGCAAATATTAATTGGTGAATAGTTTTATCTGTGTACACAAACAAAAGGAAATAAATATAACATAATTTTTTCGAAGGTCTGTTAAGTGACTGTTAAAATAAATTTAATCCGAAATGCAAAAAAATCTAAAGTGAGGATACAAAAGACTTGTTTTGAGTTTATTATTCCAAATTTCTTAAGAGTTTACTGTAACAGATCCTGATTCTTACCGTCATTAAAAAAATATATTTTTTTTAGTCTCTAGGACTTTTTTAAAATTCTTCCTATTTTTATGGTAATAATTTATTTATTGAAAAATCTTGGATATCATTTTTAAATAATTCAGATCAAATATTTTATAATTTAAAATTATATAGTTTATTGAAATAATATAAACAAAAATTAATTTTGCTATAACTTCACAGAAAAAAGTATTAATCAATTAACTTTCTTCAATTAAGAGTTTAATTGATTCAATTAAACTTTTAATTGTATTAATTAATTTGAGTGAAAAAACTTAATTGATATTATCAAATTGTTTATGGGTGAAAAAAAATTATTCACTTCACTTTTTTGTGTGTTCCTGGAAAATAATGCATATCGTTACCTTAATATAGGAAGGCCCTATCTAATTTTATTTTTGTATTTGTTGATTTATTAATTTTCCGATATAATAGATGTTATTCTATCGAAATATACAAAAAGCTCGATTTCAAAAATATAGTGGGTTAGGGCCTTTTTATATTAAGGTAACGATATAAACTTTTGCCACAGACTTTTTTAAATTTGAAAATGATACTGGTGTCAGTAGTTTAATGTAGGTTTAATACCAATAAACTAATTGTTCCTTTTTGCCACAGATCTGGTAAGAAGCACTAATAATATTCTTAATAACAATTTTCTTTAACATATTTAAAAATTTGTCTTTACTTTCTTCTCAAATATTAAATTAAGGGTCTAATTGTATAAACCGCGTTACCAAAGTGATATGTATATGAAAACAAAAACAAAATTTTGACAACTTGTTTTTGTTCTTCATACCAATTCTAGAAGTTATGAAAGACCAAAAAAAGCTTTTTGCTTTTCTTCGGTGAAGAATTTATATGAATAACAAAAACACATTTATAATATTAGTGATATGCTCTAATTTTATTAAGCTTAAGGTCTCTTGATTTTATATTAAAACTTTTTATTTCAATATCTCTCCACTCCTTTGTGTGGATTCTTCCGGAATTTTTTTTAAATAAAATTAGACAATATTCTATTTAACAATAGATTAAAAAATTAGCAGAATTATTAATAATATTTTTAAAATTTTGTTTTTCATATAATTATCAATTTCGTGACGTTGTTTGGGCAATTAGGTATGCGTTCCTTAGGATTAACAATATATTAATCATTAATATCTTTATTTATGTTTACATTGTATTTTTTTAGTTAGATCTATAATTTTTAACGTAACGTATTCTTTATTTTATTAAATAAATTTTTCTTTGTTAATTTAACTTGTTCTTTTAATTTTTATAACCCACTGTGAAACGTTTCAAAAATCTCTATATTTAAGGGTATTATTCCGTTACCAAAACACATTGACACATGCAACTTTCTGTAACAAAAAGTTAATTTTGAGGAAAATTCACGACGTCTGCGACAAAAAAAAATATATAACACACACAAAGCCTTTAAGGCGTATAAATAATGAAATAAAACTTTATTTACACAAATGGACGTGATTTTTCACTTTCATAGGAATTTAAGAGGACTTATAATTTTATTATAATATCTTTATTACTTTAATTTTTAAGTATTTTTTCGTAATTAATTAATTTGTACGTTTTGTTATATTATTTTTCATCATCAAATTAATTAATAAATAATTAATAATTATTATTTCACTACTTGTCTCAAATATTGTAATGCTTTTAAACAAACTCTTGTCATTTATATATATTTTGGCGTTGCGATTTTTTTTTTAGCTCATTCGTTTACCGTGTTTAAATACCAACTAGGTTTAAAACCTTCCATAACATTATTAATATATACAATGAGCATAGTTATTGTATTGTGTGGACTGAATGTTGCGTATGTATGTATTCAGCTGGGCTGAAGAATAACCGCTGTCTTGTTTTTGTATCCTTCCAATTTTTCTTCAACAACTTCAATTTTACTCTTGTATGTGTGCATGAGCACATCATAATAACACACAGACACAGAATATATTTTGTAATGTCAACAGAGAAATATTTGTGTGAGTTATTTTGCAACAACATGAATATTTTTGAAAATTTTCTTGAATGAATTTCCAAAGCCTGCGCAGTAGCGTAGAATGTTTGGAATGTTTGTTATGTTCTCCTCTCGTCGTAGGTGTCATTCAAACACCTACAACAGTCTTTGTTTCTCGTTTAGTATTGTCCTGTCCTGGCATCTCAACTGTTGAAAGGAATATGGTGTGTTGCTCTCGATTTTATGGACAGTAACTTACATCGATATTTTACGCTTTTTTCAAGTACTCAAGGGAAAAAAATAAAGCCTGAAGATTCAACAGATTTTATTGTTGTTGTATTAAACAATCCACTTTTATGTTGTTGTTCTTATTATATGCTGCTTTAACTATTTTGTTTGTGGCAACATACAATACTTGTTGTGGGTGTTTAAGCGCTATTTTTTTCTGTTCTTTAAATTTTCCATTTTGTGTGGGTTTTATGCTTTTATACAGTTTTGTTACTATTTTTAGTTTTATGTTGGCGGCATTTGTTAAGGGTATTTTCTTTACTTTTTCCGAAAAAAAACTTCACTTTCTTATATAAGAGTCTTGATGCTGTACTCGTAGCTGTCATTGAATGGCACTTGTTGTGCTGTACTTATCTTCAATTAATAACTGACATTAAGCTTAATGTATTAAGTAGTTTTGAAAAAATAGCTCAAATATGCTTAATTTAAGATTTTATCTTCTAAAATATGTCACATATTAAATCATATTAACTATAAAAAATCGTATTTAACAAGTAAACGGTTTTATGTATTAAATTTCATTATTTTTTTGACAAATGTGTTTTATTTTCACTATAAGAATAACTTAGAGAAATTTAATAAATTTAAAAATAATGCCCAAAGTTTTAATTTTTTGTAATAAATAAGATAAACAGTTCCTAAATAGAAAATCACATGTGTGGCTAGCAATATTTTATTCACTATAATATGTGGCGTTAGAATTTAAATGCGTAAATTTATAAAGGGAATGTTGTCCAATTAGAGAAGCCGCAAAGGAGTAAACTATCAAACTTGCTCATTCCACAATTTTATACTAAAAATTAATTAAATTAAACAATACATTTTTTTTATTCAAGCAGAAAATTTTAAATAGTTATTGAACTCACAATGCAAATCTTTTTATTTGAAACAACCAAATTAAATTTTTATGACTTATTGAGTTGGCTGACAGTGAACTAAATCACCAATGGTAAATTATAATTTTTTTTTCAACTGCCTAATAGTGTTTTCACACTGAAAGTTAAAACCTGTTTTTAACGTTAAAACCATAAAGAGCTGATTTTGCATTCACACTGCAAGTTTGTTAAATTCAGGTTTTAACTCACAGACTGTCTAATAACTTTACTCAAAATAAAATAAATCTCCTGCCGAAATGCGTGTATTTGTTGTTGCATTTTTTCTGCATTTTAATAACACTTGTTGGACATACTGTTCAACTGTTTTTGTTTGTATGAAAAACTGAGATATTTCACAATGCGCTCTAAAATGGAAATTTTTATATATTTTGTGTAGAAAATTTTTTTTAAATTATGGAACTTCTTATACAGAATGAAGAAGTGCTTGGAAGTAATGTTAATAATATAAAAATGCACAAATACATTATAAGATAAACCTTTTTTGCAAGCAGATGAATTTCAGTCATATTATCTAATGGGTGTTTTTTATTGAGGTATAGAACTTTAAGTTGGCATCACTTTTTTAACTGGCGGCCATTTTGTCAGCTGTCAAGTGATTAATATTTAGTTTGGCTTGCCATTTTATCATGAACAGGTTGACAAAAGAACAACGCTTGCAAATCGTGCAAATTTATTTCGAAAATAATGGTTCAGTTCGCGAAGTTTACCGCAAGCTCCGTCCATTTTATGGTCGACATAATCGTCCATCAGAGCAATTAATTCGGTTAACCATGGATCGTTTTCGCACTACGTTTACTCTATGTGATAATACGCATCCGCAAAGACGTCGAACAGTGCGCACCGAAGAAACAATTGCCGCTGTAGAGCAAAGTGTTGAAGAGGACCCGAATGAATCGATTCGCCACCGTGCACAGCAATTGAAGCTTTGTCCATCAACTTTATGGAAGATTTTGCGCAAAGATCTTGGCTTGCGACCTTACAAAATCCAGCTTGTGCAAGAATTAAAGCCGCGAGACCATGCAATGCGTCATGATTTTGGTGTATGGGCCGAAAATGAGATTGATCTCGATGCTGATTTTCATCGCAAAATTTTGTTCAGTGATGAGGCTCATTTTTGGTTGAATGGCTACGTCAACAAGCAAAATTGCCGCATTTGGAGTGAACAGAATCCACATGAGACCCTTGAGACGCCATTACATCCACAAAAACTGACTGTTTGGTGTGCTCTATGGGCTGGTAAAGTCATTGGGCCATACTTCTTCCGAAATAATGCTGGAGAGTCAGTTACCGTTAATGGAGACCTTTATACAGCCATGATAACCGACTATTTTGTTCCCGAATTGGATGGCATGAATGTGGATGAGTTGTGGTTCCAACAAGACGGCGCTACATGCCACACAGCGCACGTCACAATCGATTTATTGAAGGAAACATTCGATGAGCGCATAATTTCGCGGAATGGACCTGTCAATTGGCCACCAAGATCGTGTGATTTGACACCATTGGATTATTTTCTTTGGGGATATGTGAAGTCGCTCGTCTACGCCAACAAACCAGAAACGTTAGGGGACTTGGAAGCCAACATTCGTGGCGTTATTGCCAACATACGGCCCCATATGCTCGAAAAAGTGGTTGAAAATTGGACCTGTAGAATTGGCTTTATTCGAGCCAGCCGCGGCGGCCACATGCCCGAAATCATATTTAAACATTAATGGCATAAAATTATCCTTCCAATAAAGCCAAATTGATGGACATTAAAACGATTTTCTTGTGTTTTATTTCAATTCAAAGTTCTATACCTCTAAGAAAACACCCGTTATTTTCACTTTCCACAGTTCAATTTAAAATATTTTCGCTGTTTTCCTTCCAAAAAACTCTTTTTTCATAGTTTTTTGATAATTGTTGCTGCTGCATCCATTTTTAAGTTGAAAATTTTTCAAGCGCCATCTATTGTTATTCACTGGTATAACATTATCAGCTGCTGTCGGTCATTTCAACTTGGCAGCACTAAATTTATCACAGCGAAAACAAGGTTGCATTTCATAAAACTAACTTAAAACCAATTCAAAAATGTTTTTAATTTGGTTTTAACAAAAACAATTTGTAGGGTAAAACCAGGTTTTAACAGTTGGTTTTAAAATTAAAGCCAACTTTTATTAGAACCATGTCAGTGTGAAAACACTATTATCTCTCAATGCGGCAGCTTATTGCAAACAGGTGTTGGAAAATAAATAAATATGCTTGTGTTGCACATATTTTTCTTTAAGTCTTTTAAACTTATTGTGTTTGTATTTTGAGATTCTCAATAGCTTATTAAGATCTTTACTATTAATATACGAAGTTTGTTAGGTTATTTCAAAAATCGTTTGGACTGAAGTCTACTGATGAGTTCCACAAGCATACGGATATTGATTAATCAAAAAAATAAAATAAATAAAACAAGCAACACTTGCTCATACATTAAATACTGAATTTCAAATATATATACTTTAGTATTTCTAAGATTGTAAAAATTTTTATTTTCCTTGTGCCTAATTAACTGAAGCCAAGTAAGCCGAAACACTTACATTTTTGTCATAAATTCGTTTACTTAACCTTATTAATTTAGCATATATACATAACTTAAAAAATAAAATAATAATAAATATTAACTTTACTATAAGTAAATGCTGTTTTGGCACTTACGCTCAACTAAATTTTCGACGGGATAAACTAACCAATTTTAATTGTTAATATTACTGTCAATTTAAACTATTCCCAGCAACAAAAAAAAAAAAAAAAAAAAGAACATGAAAAAATGTGGTAGAATCGTTCTGGTTCAATTTAAGGGTAAGATGCGAGACATAACATGGACATGTGAGACCTTGTATTTGTGCAGGAGTTTAAATTAATTGATCTTCAATAAAATGAATAAATTGAACTGAATGCATATTCTATGATTTGAAGACATTTTTTCATAGATTAGAATATAAATAAATATTACATATAAGTTGCTTATGAATCTCTGCATGTCTCCAGATTTTAAAGCTTTTTGGATGTTACTTGAATAATGACAAATTTATTCGTATTTAGGAAAGCATTTAACATGAATTCACTATATCTAATGGTTAAAAAGCCGTAAAAATGGCAAGCTCCTTGAAATAATTCATTTTTTTCTGCTACACGCAAGGAAAATATATGGTTGTAGAATGGCTGAGAAAACAACATTATGTTCTCTGAAACAAATGTGTGGTCGTTGAAAATTAGTTATTGTTATTTTAAACATTTATTTCGTTACGATAAACAGTGTAATGTTTGAATTTAATAATGACATTATCACATCCATAAAAAAAGTGTGATATGGTTAGAGTTTAACAATATAGTTTTGTTAAAAATTTATGACTACAACATAATTTGTATTATTATTTAAAAATAATATGATGTAAATAACAATATAATGTTATCCAAAACCATACTATGTTAAGTTTTTAAAAAAATCTCTTTCAGAAACATCTGTCAGTTCAGTATTTCGTTTGTAAGCTATCGGTAGTTCATGGGTGGTGTTAAATAAATGAATAAATAAATAAAGGATAAACAAAATGTTAGACCAATAAAAATATATAAACATTTGTGGATCTCTTTATACAGACATGTCTGTATGTCGTGTAAGTATACATTTCTATATATACATTTTATTTCAATAATATTAATTTATTTTTATTTCGAATTTAACGCACAGCTGTTTCTACAATAAAAAAAAACAAAATAGTATTATTATATTAAATAATACTGTGGTCGTATTTAACAATATTTTTATAATATTAGATCATGGTATGGTCTCAATTATATTTTAGTGACATCTTACAATAGTGTTGTCATATTAACAATAATAAAGTTAGGTACAACAAAGTCAATTGTTCTTGTAGATAATATTATTATTAACTCAGATAATAATATAATTAAAGTTTGCTTTTCTATTAACAATAATATGATTTAACTGCAACCATATAATTCAATCATAATATGTTGCTGTTCGATTCTGATTGCCTCAACCATATTTTTTCTTTGCGTGTACTAGTAAATTGTTTTTACTTCACTTTAAACAAAATTTTTTGAGATTTGGTGAAATTAAGTCTGTTTGTTGATTAATCTGTTTCGTTTAAATTTTTAGGATTAAAGTAACTAAATTAAATAAATTTGTTACTCTATTGTTAGCTTATATCTCTCTCCCCATTATTTGCGCTTTAGGACGTCGAAATTTTAGACTAACATGAAATAAATTTAAAAAAATAATAACTAATTTGGAATAGTTTGTAAAATAGCAAAATTCATTCAGCACTCGAAAATTAAAACAAAAGCCCCTTTGAAAAACTTTTTAGTAATTAATAAAGTGATGAAAAATTTCTGTTTGGATTGGAACGAAGTGAATGGCAATTGTTGGAGTGGAGTCGGGTGGAAAATTAATAATACTCCTAAAAGAATGTTACGCTGCAATAATTGTTTGAGAAGTTTTTATTGATTTACCATACATACTTTCATATTTTTTCTTTGAGAAGTAACCATAAAAACAAGCCAATTTTTGAAATTAAATTAAGACATTATGTCAAATAAATATACTTCAGTATTTCAAGTACTGCTCGCCACTTGAATAGCACACCCTCGGTGGTTTCAAAAAATCTCCTCTTTTCTCAAAAACTAATTATGTGGTAACGCTAATATCTTGGATGGTTTTTCTATTTTATTTATATCTTCTTTGATGAGAAATAATTACCCTAAAGATATTTACCGTTACATAATTTTTTGGTATTTTGTTTTGTTGCTTACCGATTACTATAAAAAATATGAGCCACTTGAATAGCAAATGTCATTAAAACTTAAGTTCTCACTCAGTATTTGTGCAAGCGTCATCATTTAAGTAAACAAGTGCGTTAATATTACTCTTTTTATAAAAATTAATTCTTAATGGGACGAGGCAAAGCACTGTCAGAAGTTGAAGAGGGCAAAATCAGAGCTTACAAGGATATGGGCCTATCTGTTTCAAAAATATCGAAAAATATTAAAAGAAGCCGGAAGGTAATAACATCATTTTTGTCTCATGAGTCCACATATGGAAAAAACATGAAGGACCGTACACATAGTGTGTTATCTAATGCAGACAAGCGACATATTTTGAGAAAAGCTTCCAATTCACATTACTCAATAGCGAAAATAAGACCAAAAAAGAGGAGTGAAAGCAAGTTTAACCACTAACCTCGCGCTATTTCAAAAGCTGAGCACAGTAAAATATTGAACATAAAGAAAAAACTACCTCTCAATTCATCCCGCAGAGAAAAACGCCTTAGTTTTTGCCGCGCTCACATGACCTGGACCACTGAGTGGCATCGTGTAGTTTTCTCAGATGAGAAAAAATTTAATTTGGAAGGCCCTGATGATTATAGCTATTACTTTCACGATCTTCGAAAAGAACCACATCATATGGATCGCCTACATAGCCTGTCAGGGGGTGTCATGGTATGGGGAGCGATTTCATACTACGGCACTTGTGACCTTCATTTTTTAAACACGAAGATGAATGCTGCATCCTATATTGGAGTTCCAAAAACGGCTTTCCCGACTTTCAAAAAATTTTTGGACCCCTAACTTGGATATTGCAGCATGATAACGCTCCTAGCCAAACTGACCGGGTTGTAAAAACCTATATAGATGACCAAAACATTAATGTTTTAAATTGGCCTCCTTATTTTCTTGATTTTAACATAATCGAAAATGTTTGGGGATGGTTATCCAGAAAAGTTTATGAGGGTGGCAATCAGTACTCGACTGTTCCAGAGCTTATTCAAGCCATAGAACTTGCGTGGAACTCAATTCAACTCGATTACATAGCCAAATTGTACGATTCAATGCCCAATAGGACCTACAAAGTTTTTGGCCAACAAAGGAGGCACAACACACTATTAAAATGATTATATCTAAGATACTGAATATAAATAAAATAAATCTTTTTTAATAACAAAAATATTCATCTGCGCTATTATCCTGGGGGTTTTCTATTGAAATGGCGCAATTTATATGCTATATATATATATATATATAAAATTAACTCTTGCAGATTCATCTACTAAAGTTATTACATTGAAATTAGATATAAAAAATACTGAGTTCAGCAAAAAAATATATGCCCTTCCGACTTGGGCTCGAAATATATGACAAATTATTTTAGGTGTGCTATTCAAGTGGCGAGCACTAGAAATAAGTTACAATTTGATGAAAATTAGAAATGTCAAAAATCTTGTGACCAAACAATTACTTGAACAATAATTTTTGTTTCAGTTGACTGAAAAAAGTATAAGTGGAGACTTTATTTATAACATCCCTAAGATAGGCAATAAATTTCTAAAATTCCATGTACCTTTCTTTCGAAATTCCGTACTGGCAAATAGAAATTTCTTTATGAAAATTAAAAACCTGAATTTACGTAATTTTTATACATATATAGTTTGTATGGGAACCTAAATTTTCGTAAAAATCCAGTAACTGAATTAAGACATCGCAAAAATTGTACTACAACAAATTTTTAAATAAAGTTCTTTTCACTGTTCATATTAAAAAGTTTCGCAGAAATTGGTTGGATTTACCCCTAACTGTCTTTTTGCTGTAGCAAGTAGTAGCAGCAAAAATTGCTGATATGTGGGAGCTTTTTTTTAATGGAAACAATGGCACCGAATTATTTATGATTAAAACATGATTAAAGCATTTTTTTTCAAGCTGAGCCAATTAGAAGCAATGCATTCAGTTTTCAAAAAGCCATGCATTTTTTTGCTTTACTAATATCCTTCACAAAAGTAATAATATATAACTTTTGTGTACTCCGGTCCAAAGTTACTGGTTTGCAAAATTTTCTGTGATAGTTTTATACTTAAATGGATAGCGAAATTAACGTTAGAAATTTTCAGAAACAGTTTTCGAAGCTTTTGTTGTCAAGTAAGCAATATATTGCTTCTTTCAGTTGTTAATGCTTCTAAATTAGATTTTTTTATTGCTGAATTGCAAGCAGACTTATTTGCTTTCTTTTTAAATACTCCGAATTTGGTCCCTTTCATATTTTCGCTTCACTTGGAATCAAAAAGGAACAATAGTTTAGAACAAAGTTCCATTTACAAAAACACTAGCAATTTCGCTCGCATACATAAAACCGGTCTAAAATTGATAAATCAATGAAACCCGAAACAAAAATTACCAAATTAGCCAAAAAATGTGTTTTTCAAAAAAAAAAAAAAATCTGTACCAAATATAAAAAAAGCTGGCAATGTAGCTTTCCACTAGTGAAAGTATCTTGGATGTGAAAGTGTCACAAGCAAACAAATAAGTAAACAAAAAAAAAATCACTTTCACATTTACGTATAATATAAGTAAGGATTTATACTCTGATTTTTTTTTATATTCACCCACTACTAATTAAAAAAATTTTTACATAAACGTTTCACTATGTAAACAAAATTTTATATTAAATTAATCTATAAAGTCAATTATAACAAATAACATAATATTTTAATAGCGGAAATTTATTGACTAATTAAAATGTCTTTTTATAAATTTAAACTGAACATTTATTTTATTTCCGATAAAAACACATGTTGCATACAAAAATCGAAAAAACAGAATATTAATATTTACTATCTATAACTTTTTATATTACTTTTTCTACTGACTGCCCATTTTATATATTTTAATGTGTATTGAAAACTTTTATATGAATAAATTCATGATTTTTTCCTTTCGCAAAAAAAAAATAAATAAAACATTAAATCAACACATAGTTTATGTAGTTTTATAATGCACAAATAGATACTCAAGGATTCTAAAGGATCTTTTTATATTAGAAGTTAAAAAGGATAATTGAAATGAAAGGGAGAGGCACATTTGTATTTTCCTCTAAAATAAGACATGAGTTAGTTTAGTAAACAAAAAATTATTTAAAAGATAAGAAAATAACATTTTTTTCTCATTATTTTTTTTTTTTGGCTTATAAGAAAATTGTCTTCCAAGAATTGCGGTCAAAAATCATACAGCAATGACATGACTTTCAAGGAAAATATCATTACTTTGCTTAATTATTTTTACAGCCAAGATGCAATGGAAAATTTATGCGGATAAAACTAAGATAAAACTCACTTATAAAGGCACAATCTAAGGAATATTGTTTTAAGGCGAAAATAAATTTAAATTGCTGTAATAATTGTAATAACAAGAATAGCTTCAGGGTTTACCTTATATTACATTAGGTGTGTTCCTAGAAGAAACTTGCAACGAAAGAGCAAGGTATAAATTTAAAAAATCACTCTCCTAAATATGAAAAAGTAAATGAAGGCTCTACTTGTAAAAACTGGCAGGATAATTTTATTTATGTCGGAACCATGCATGGAAATTATGATTCACTTGTACTTTTTCTAATGTATTTTGCATAATTTTGTTTGATAATATTTTAAATTACAAAATTTTTAAATATCGACATTCAATAGAAATATTTGACACAGCTTCATTTATTATCTTATATTTTTATACATCCTTCTTTGTTTTTTAATTCTATTCTATTTAAAATACAAAAAAAAATCAATTTTCCATCTCTGATCATTTATGATAAACCAACAAAATTCCTCGACAATAAAATCGAATCTACGTGGATTAATGAAAGAAAAACAATTGATTGAAGCTACAAATTAGAGTCATTTCTTCATCGGTGGCATTTATAAAATTAAATTGATTATCAAATTATGTCACAGCTATCAATTTCAAGTAATTCTGACACACAGCATGTGTAATGAAATTGAAAGCGATTTATTGAACGTGTGGGTGCAGCGTTAAATATGCAGCAAAAAATTACACATTACCATTACAACTACTTGCCATATAATAACTTACTTTTCTGACTGGCGAATTTCATTACTCGTTTAAAAACCACATTACCTAAAATTTAAAAAAAATTATACACAAGTTGCTAAATGAAGTGAATGATTTTTTTAGATTAAATAAATTACGTGAAATGTTGAAAAAGAAAAAAAATGTAAGTACTTCTCAAGCATCGATTATTTTAGTCTCACGCCTTGTTAAAATAATTTAGTTGGTAATCCAGTAGGGAAGTGCTTGCACCAAAAATGCTTAATTTCAAACTCTATTGCCTTTTTTGAAATTTTTTGCTGGGTACGTATTCTTTTTTTTATAAAAAAATTTAAATTTTTGAAATTTCTTTTTCAGATATTTTTGAAATAATTAATTTGACAACAAAACATACAACATGTGGTGGTTGGATATTTCTTGCAAGTAAAAATTTTACTAGTAATAATTAGTAAGAATTTTTTTGTCTCTCAATTATTCTCTCTCTTTTAACGCTCTCTCCTTGCAAACATTTTGAGTTAATGAACACTTTCCAGTATAAATTGTTGCAAATTCGTTGCAATTTTTTGTAAATGAACAAACCTATTGTAAAATAATATATGTATTTTGAATTTAAATTAATTAAATAAAAGAGAAATGTTTTAAATATTTTGTCTTTGTCCTGTAAAGTGGCTTGAAAATAATGGAGAAATAAATCTTATGTTTTGTTGTTGATATTTTTGTGCTGTACATCAAATCTAATTATTTTTGTTTGGCAAATTTACAGTGGTTTTAATCATCTGATCAAAAGTGTATGTTTAGAAAATAATAATAATAATGTAATAAAATTTATTGCTTCTATATGGCTTGTAATAAACAAAAGTATTCCTTTTTCATGCGTCTAAGAAAGTTATTCTACAATTATATCTCCCTTACAAAAAGGCTTGGAGGAAAAAATATTTTTTGTGAGATAAACACAAGTTCCCAAGGATAGAAACTATCTCATAATGAGTTTTGTAAAATAGAGAGCATATTTTCTTTCAATGTTACATTTTCACAGACTTAAGACAAACGTTTTCGGTTCACGATATTTCAAAGATAAAATTTTTCCTTATAATGAGGGTTTAAATTTTTTTTACATAGACCAAATTGGTGAAGAATAACAATAGTCTAGCAATTTTCCTACAAAAAAACTAACTGGCATAAGACTAGCCATATGACCGCACCCCAAGTGAAAATGACAAGTTCCAGTTCTTAAACTTAATTTGAAGTATTTCAGTCACTTTTATTTTTATTTTTGTTGTTACAAACAGTGTTTCGAAAACTCTAGTCGACGTAGCAAAACTCGTAAAAATTTTACTTTACGCTGCTTTGGTTTTTTCAATTGTTTAAAATTAATCAATGCTTTTTCTTGTGTACATCAAAAATAATAAATATGAAACCGAAATAGAAAACAATAATTTCGCAGCACTTTCAACTGTTGACGATTTCAAAAGTTTAAATTTAATCTGCTGTTGCTTTTTGGTTAGTTTCGCTAGTAAAAGCATAAACAGTCTGTATGCTTTTGTAAGTCCCGATTCACACACTTCAACTTTTGTTGATCAACTCGTAACTTAGCTGTAAAAAAGACAGAGAAGGTAATACAAATATCTCTTTTTTTTTGCAGCTTAATTACGAGTTGATCAAGAAAAGTTGAAGTGTGTGAACCGGGACTAATTACCAAACAGTCACACTCGAAGAAGCAAAAACTCTTGCGTTCAGAAGCTTTCTGCAGGTTAAGTCAACTATTTAGTGGTGTTTGTCGTGGTGTTGTTGTTGTTTTTGCATATTAGACAGGAAGCGAAAACAAAAACTATTTTAGTGCGATTGCTTAAAACTTCTAAGCGCAAGAGTTTTTTTTTCAGAATCAGTCGGGAAACATATTCTCTTAATGGAAAAAGAGGACATGAGGTTTTTTAGTTTAAATAGTATTTTCTGCGTGTTTTAATAAAAAAAAAATAAAAAAAAAATTTCAAAAATATTGTTCTTAGTTTTTTTTTTTTGCAAAAATCATTTTTGGAAAGCCAATGTTCGAACTCTTTTTTGCTAAACGATATTTGGAAAGGACACAAAGTGTGGAATGAATGCATTTTTAATAACTAAATATTTTATTTGCTTTGATTAAAAAATCCTCTACTGCATATAATATAATATGATTTTTTAGAAAAAACTACTTTTATACCCCAGGAAAAGCAAATACATTTTCATTTCAAAAGGCGTGGTATAGGGTGGACCCATGCTTTTTTCGGAGAAATTTTTATATTTTTTCATGCATACAAATCGACCTAGCCTAGATTTTTTCCAGCCACATTGAATTAGTTTAGTGCCAAAGACTGATATCTAATTAAATTGACTGTAGATTAAAACGATACATCAACAAAATTGTGAATATGCAATCAATTGCACCATATGTCTTTTTTCACCATATATTACTCCCTAATTTTGCTAACAATCACAATTTCTCAAATCATAAGACGAGTACGTTTAGATCATGTGTCATAAAATTTAATGCAGAATAAGGACTCTTTGTGATGCTACCACAACTATGGATATAGCCCAGTAAGCTTTCTTTTCACCTGTTGTTTTTAAGTTTATTAGTTTAGTTTGTATTCAGTCGTAATAATAAGAACCCAGTAAAAAAAGACACTCCAAAGAAGTCATGAAAATGTAGAGTTTGCAGTCTGGAAGTAGTTCAAATTTCGATCCGATCTAATGATTTTTACATAGGGTTGTCATTGCAAGAAGTTATCTTTTTCGATGCCTAGTCACCGAATTAGAAGCGATTTTAAGAAAAATTTCCTTTTTTGTGTTCTATGGTAATATTTTCATCTAAGAAAAGCTTTAAAAAGTTACATATTTTAACAATTCGTTTCTTTTTATATGAATTTAAACGCGAAACAGTGTTTTCATGTAAATTTAAGCAAATAACTTCTAAATTTTAGGCCAAAATTAGTTCATAAATTTCTTTAAAAAAATCGATTTTTTGAACATTTTGGTGAGTATTTACTAAAACTATGGAAAAACTACAAGGCTTTGTGTAATTAAAATAAACTTTTAATTGGTTTTCTGCTAACTATCGGCAAATTAAAAATTTCGATTTTTTGGAAGCAATGAAAATGTGGTTCCTTCAGAATGACTTCCTTTTTTTTATACTGAGAAATTTTTTTTTTAATTTTTTTACGTACAAATACTCGGAACTAACCAAACTGTTATTTGGCTTAAGAACTGTAACTTTTTTACCTAAAACAGAATTAAACAAAATTTTATTTTTTGTAAAATTCCACATCTTCCCCCTAATGATGAGTTTGACATTTAAACGAAAAATAACAAATCCTCTTAAAACCTCCTATAATCCTGCATGTTGTGAAGCAAAGTTTAAAAATAAAAAAAGGAAAAAAACTTCACCCATAAGAGTTTTATGCTTCATCTGCTTAATAACGTGCAACATAAATGGACTGTGTAGAATTGTTGAGGAGTAGATGGACTGGTCTGGCCTTTTCACATTACTGCAACTGAATTGTACTTGTGCACTTTTATTTTTTCTATTTTATGTATTTGTTTTTTTTACAGGAACATATTTTGGCTAGGAAATAATAAGTAAAATTGAAAAAGTTTCAATAGTGTACATACGTACGCCACCAACAAGCAAACAAACAGTTAGTATGTGTGTGTGTGTGTGTACATAAGCTAAAGAGTACCACATAAAATCCATTAAAGCAGTCGACACGCTTCCTGAAAGGTCAATGCATTTTTTATTACAACACCACAGACGAGTACTAAAATTTCTAAAACTCTTGCAACAAAAGCATATGTATAGGGTGTTTTTTTAAGAGGTATAGAACTTCGAATTAAAATAAAACACAAGAAAATCGTTTTAATGTCCATCAATTTGGCTTTATTGGAAGGATAATTTTATGCCATTAATGTTTAAATATGATTTCGGGCATGTGGCCACCGCGGCTGGCTCGAATAAAGCCAATTCTACAGGTCCAATTTTTAACCACTTTTTCGAGCATATGGGGCCGTATGTTGGCAATAACGCCACGAATGTTGGCTTCCAAGTCCCCTAACGTTTCTGGTTTGTTGGCGTAGACGAGCGACTTCACATATCCCCAAAGAAAATAATCCAATGGTGTCAAATCACACGATCTTGGTGGCCAATTGACAGGTCCATTCCGCGAAATTATGCGCTCATCGAATGTTTCCTTCAATAAATCGATTGTGACGTGCGCTGTGTGGCATGTAGCGCCGTCTTGTTGGAACCACAACTCATCCACATTCATGCCATCCAATTCGGGAACAAAATAGTCGGTTAGTCGGCTCCAATTGCTGTGCACGGTGGCGAATCGATTCATTCGGGTCCTCTTCAACACTTTGCTCTACAGCGGCAATTGTTTCTTCGGTGCGCACTGTTCGACGTCTCTGCGGATGCGTATTATCACATAGAGTAAACGTAGTGCGAAAACGACGACATGGTTAACCGAATTAATTGCTCTGATGGACGATTATGTCGACCATAAAATGGACGGAGCTTGCGGTAAACTTCGCGAACTGAACCATTATTTTCGAAATAAATTTGCACGATTTGCAAGCGTTGTTCTTTTGTCAACCTGTTCATGATGAAATGGCAAACCAAACTAAATATTAATCACTTGACAGCTGACAAAATGGCCGCCAGTTAAAAAAGTGATGCCAACTTAAAGTTCTATACCTCAATAAAAAACACCCTTTATATAAAATATTGTAGTGTATTAATGTTGGTGGCAGAAAACAAATAGAAATCACAGTTGGCATTGGTGCTACATCTACCAATTTAAAGTAAGAGTACGTTTGAGGGATAGTCATATGTATTAGTGCAGATTTTTTATTATTTTACAAGACTGTTACCATAAAGCTTTTGTAGAACGTATATAGAGTGAAACACAAGAACACTCACACTTGTTAATTTACTATTACATTAATTTAGAAAATGTTAGCATACCACAACATAAAATGCATTTAAAGCTCAAAACCACATACGCAGACTTATTTAGCTGGTCTGAATTTTTTACTATTATTACTTTTTAAGAAGAGTGTTTGCATGTGCGTGTGTGTTTCAATATTATTATTCGCAAAGCAATTTCAAACAACTTTTAAAAATTAATTTTGAAAGAATCAAAAGAATGAACGAAACATAATGAAACTTAACGTCAAAGGTTTCATATTTCCTGTAAAATGGACGCTTAGAGTAATACTAGTACATTTGCAAACACATCCATTTAAAATATTTAAACTCCCTAAAACACACTAACAAAACACCGGAAAAATACTCGCACTCGCAAGCATGCAAATACACTTTGACAATATAAAGAATTATGCACACATTCTCACGTAGACAGAAAAACACACAAACCTACAAATTAAAATATATGTACATATGTATATATGTGTGTCTGTAAATTTTCATTTAAAAAGTTACAAACTTTAAATGACTTAAATACGCCGGAAATGAAACGGATGCCATGTTTGTGAACTTAAAATGATTGTATTGTTATAGAAGTGAAAAAGGTCGTGATTGTTATTTACGGTTGTAGTACCCAAAAAAAAAAACAAGTTTATGTGTGAATTGTGGTTATTAATTTTACTGACAACTGTGAAGTCAGCAAATACATTATAATTACTCTCATAAAAATGTATATTTTATATATTTTTGCTGAGCTGCGCATAATTAAAATTTCAAGTTTTAGAAAGTTGACGTAATTATGCACGTATATGAATTTTTCTTGAATTTTATATAACACATATGATTTCAGTTGACTATTTATAGATTTAATTTTTTCATTATTTAAAAAAACGAGATTTGTTATATTTTCTGTGAACCTTTTAAGTCAATCAATTGTATGGACAAAAAAAAACTCAAACGTATTTAAAATCTTTTAAAAATATGTTATATGTAAGCTTTGAAATTAAATTTATTTCCAGTTAATTTTAAATGTTATGAATAAGGTGATAAAGGGATTGATAATTGTAAATACACATTAATATAGCTTTTAATTATGTATCAAATTTTCCGTTGTTTATGAGAACTAAGGTCTTTATCCAATAAATATCACCTTTTTGTGATTTTTGATCACAGTTAAAGTGTAAAAAATAGAGATACAAGCATTTGTTTCTACTAAATTTGGCGTTGATTACTTCACAGTAAAAATAGCATAGACAAGAAAAATATTTTTATTATTACTGATATCGATCCGTTCTTGTTAAATTTAAGTTAATCCGATTGTAGAAAAAAATGAAATTTTCATTTACATGTTTATTTTCTTGCAAATTAATGGAAAAATAATAAAATAAAATAATAACAAAAATTAAAAATTTTAAAAACCCCCGACTTTTCCAGAAAAGATGTTATATCTTCTAAACGGCTCGACCGATTTTCTTCAAACACCCCTTTTTTTAGTCGGGGGTTAAAAATAGTTTTTAAAAAAAATAAATGACATTTTGGTTAAACTCAAAGTAGATTGGTTTTCTTTTATTTTAAATTATAATTTCAGGTAATGTTACATACAGAATTTTATGAGTGTTGAAAAAGTCTCTTTTTGTCACTCACATGCAAATTATTCAATGTTACAAAAACATACATAAATACGGTTTCATTCGTTTTTTTCAAGTATACACTTATTCATTTTCGAAAAGCAGGTTGTTATCATATTTTGTAAAAAAAAACTACTTTTTAAACGTTATTATTTGTAAACGAAACGTATGTAAAGCCTGTTCTCTCTCTCTCTCTCTCTCTCTCTCTCTCTCTCTCTCTGTTCAACATTTCATGCGAAATGCTGCCAAAGTACATATAAAAAATTGGCACGAATTGTCCATGAAAAAATGTTCCAGAAATAGTACTCAGTTTATCTTGGGAAAAACATTTGAAATGCATCTTCAACAATTTAAGTTTTCATACGAAATAAGTAGAGTGCCACTTGTTTCGTACGGAATTTACAACAAACACATGGGGTGTCTCTACAAACATAATAAATTGTAGCATAGTTTCAGGCGCCAGTTAATATTGTTTACATGTCGAATTCGTATAAGTTAATCAATGTTGACAAACATTTTTCACAAATTTGAACAGAGTACTATGCTTAAGTGCCAAAATGCATGTTTTCGAAAAAGCGACTGTTAATCCTAAGAAAACTATGCATGCGTATGAGTGATATGAACATGATATTTATTTTCCATATTAAATATCAATCATACGTAGATTGACCATATGAATTTGACGTGTAAATTTTGTTATGAAGGGAAGTCTATGACAACAAAGAATAAATCAAAAAATTATAATTATTATTTTATTTATGTTTGCTAATGGCTTTTGCGTTCAGACCAATAGTTCAAATATTAGAATAACAATTTATGCATAAGGTTACGAGAAGTTTTTATATAACAATATTCAGTTCTGTGGAATTTTATATACCCTTCAGTGACATAGGTATTGAGTATATACATTTGTATGTGTTTGTTTTGTGGCTTACGAATTTTTTTCTAAAGATTTTATAATCAATCTTACAATAGTTGTATATTTTATTCTGTACTCTGCATTTATCTATAAGTGTTTTTAATATTTTCTATTTTTAACCCCTGACTAAAAAAGGGGCGTTATACGTTTGTAGTGTGTGTCTGTGTATCTTTTTATCTGTGCATCTGTGTGTCTATTCGTGGTTTTTTTTTGCTTGAAAGGTGACTTAATCGAGAGGGTTTTCTTTTCTAGATATATTCGGAGGTTTTTAAAATTTTTAATTTTTGTTATTATTAAAGTAAATAAAAAGAAATTAAGTAGAATAACTTTAACAGAGATCAGTCATTTAATATGGCAATTCATTCACCCACATCTAAGGGGACTTGAATGCGCATATATTCACAAACGCCAAAAATTAAGATAGTCTTTACCACATTAACACCGATAAAAGCAACTGAATGAAATATGTATCCATAATAATACCAGAGAAATTTGTTATCTGAAATCAATCAAAAAACAAAATTCTTTTACTTTATTTTATCTAAATAAACACAAGCCGCGAGGCGATTGGCTTGTCTGCAGAAAACATTCAGGGCCTATGGCAGAAATCAAACCAACGACCCCTTGGCTGAGATTCTAGCATCGATACCACTCAGTCACAGGGGAAAATATGTACATATGTCTTACGTGTCATGTATATAAATTATAGTGTTGCACAGATACATCTGTTTGCACTAGTTTTGCGTGTTTTTTGGTTCTGGTATGAACAAATATGTTATTTATCGTTTTCTGTTACTAGTTGTAAATGCTGATTTTTTAAGCAATAATTGTATGGTTGGGCAATGAGCAAATGAAAACAACACATTTATTTTTTGTTTTTGTTTTTCTAAGGCAAATAAGATACATAAAACTGCTTTTACCATAAGTGCCTTATGATGTGTTGAGAAAATATGTAATTGGCTGATGAATGAATGAATGAAAGCAAAATTGCACATACATATGTAAGTAAATGATACATGTACATGGACACATGCATTTGTAATTACTCTCAGAGCAAAATTGTCTCTTTCTCTCTCTATACTTTGGCTGCGCCACAAAATAACATAACGAACGTCCGCACATACATCTGCACATCATGTATTTGTTTCAATAGTGGTTTTTTCATATATTTGTATTACAATATGTATTTTTTGAGCAAAAATAGATCAAAAAGTTGCTCAGCAGCAATACAATAAGCAATTGTTATTTGTTTTCAATTATATTTTAATTTGGAAAAGCACGCACACACATCAACTCTTATACTTCTGTTCTGTCGCTCACACTACAATTATATGGTACATACCATGGTATATTTGTTTTGGCTATACAAACGAGTATACAAATGCAATCCTTTAATATAAATATTGCTCTTTACATTTTTTTGGTTGGTTAAGTTTTAGACGATTCATATAAACATCTCATATTGCGCTTGTTAATTTTTCTAATAAAATAATAAACATTTAAGCAACTAAAATTTATACATTTGAAGTCTGATTAAATTTAACTATGGTTGTTAAAAAAACACCGGAAACTATGACAGGATTGGAAAATTTAATTTGATCGTAAGTTTTTTTATTGCATTTGATTTTCAATAACAAAAATTAAAAATTTTAAAAACCCCCGACTTTTTTCAGAAAAGATGTTATATCTTCTAAACGGCTGGGCCGATTTTCTTCAAACATAGCTAAGAACCCTCTCGATCAAGTCATCTTTCAACAGAAAAAACTAAATGAAAATCGGTCCAGCCGTTTGGCCTGTACGTGGATACGGACAGACACACAGATACACAGACACACACTACAAACTTATAACACCCTTTTTTTTAGTCGGGGGTTAAAAACAATGTTGCTATTTGGTATGCTAGCTTTTTTCATATTTTCCGGTATTTAATACAATTTAATATTACAAAAAAGTTTGATGTCTCAGTTCAAATACCTAATTGCCAACATTTCACGCGCATTTATACCGCGCCCTATGATTCTTCGAGGAGTGAAAGAAACATATATACATACTTACACATATTGCGATGTTATATAAACTATTTATTCCCAAATAATGTTTAAATTTGCTCAGTAGAAGGGAACAATTCCGGGGGAATGAAATGGAATATTTCTTTTGATTTATTTTGTAGTTATGGTTATTCTTTCGTGATATATTTTTTGTTTTCTCTATTTACTAAAAATTGACAAAAACTAAGGTACGTATTCTCAACGTATGAATGTCGATTAGAAACAAAGGAGCTTTTATTCTATCTATATATTAACGACTGTAATTAATAATTGATTTAACAATGATATTAATTTGTGCTGCTTGGACTGAATAATAATTTTAGTAAATGATACTCCTAACTGATAACACTCTAAGTTAAGGCAATATAAACATTATTGAAGTTTTTCGAAACGGGACTATACCTTGTAATGATTTCTGGCTCTGCTTGCAAAAGGGTAACAGCTATATGTTAATCTACAAATTAATTATGTCAAGTAATGTTCTTGCTTTAAATTCAATATAAGTATTATGCACAATATTTGTGGTTTCAATGATTGTTGTAAATTTCTTATTCTTTTTTGCCTATATAATAAAAAATGTTTTGTGTAACTGACCTTTTATGCTTTAAGTATATATTTTTACAACTGTAGTCTCAATCAAAAGTCGTTCTTTACTGTCTACTAATATATTCATTCCAGAATCAAATATAATATTGAATATTCTGAATATTGAATATAATGAATACTACACCGTTTCCACATTATGAAATTGTAGGTAAAAGCACCCATTTTTTTTTTTTTGGATTTGTACACATTTTTTTCCAGACATTTTGGCCATTAATAATATGGAAACTACAGTAAAGATTAATTTTATTTACATAGTACAAAAAATAGTAGTTCTTTAAAAAGTTGTGGTTTTCCAGGTAGGATTTATCACTGGTAAACACATATGTATATAATATAAATAAAGCGTTTCAACTTGCAAGTATTCATTAAATATTGGCACATATTAAAAAAGCAACCCAAAGCAAAGGCAAGATATAAAATTTGTGTAAATTTACTTTAAGTGCTAGGAATCAACTAAATCACAGTGTTTATTGTGTGGGTGTCTAAAAGCTATAAATATTGGTAAGAATAGTGGTCGATACTTTCGTAATATACATCAAGTAAATAAACACAGTTGTGTTTTGTAACCTTGGCTACAAACATGTAATGAATTTTATGTTTGTATAAATACATACATGTAATACAATATGTAAGTGCAGATAAATAAATTATTGCGAAATATTTCAAACATTATGTTTCTTACTTTTGTGTGTGCGGCTTAAGAAACTTGTATGCTTTGGCACTAACAGTTTGGCATCTTATTATTATCAGGCTCATATTTTTTAATATTTCTCACAAACTGAATGTACTTCATTAGATACTCTGAGGTAAATGGACCTGATACAGGACTAGTCACGTCACCAGTCCTCAAGTATAGAAACAAGTTCGAGTTCTTGCACTTTCAATGAAACAAACAGTCACTTTTACATGAGGATGAGGTTAATTGATAGTTTACGTACACGTTGTGACTTATAAATGCGCAATTTTATAGGAATCTAATCGCTTTAGAATAATTACCCTATAAGAACACTACCAGTCAATTGACTGCTCATTTGATCGGAAGTCATGCAGGATATATTCATCAATGCGTAGAACAAAGTTTCTATTATATTGTTAAAGGCAAAATGAAAAATGTGATGGAAACTTTTGTGTACGTGTGATGTTGCATCTCTCTCTCTAACCAATGAATATAACATATAGTTGAACTGCTCACTCCAGTGCCTTTTACTAATCAATGATAGCATAAATATTACTCAAGTTTGACTGTTCATAATTGAATAATATATCCCCCACAATTGAGTATTCATTTATGATTGATATATTGACAGCAAATATTTATAATTTTTATTTTATTTGGTTTTTTATTATAAAAAATAACTTTAAATTACACAAGTAAATAACATACTTAAAACAAAAAATACAAATAAAAACACCAAATAACTTCAGCAGTATCTAGCCCTCTTCAAACCTTTTCATCTCCAACGCACCTTGCTCTTTACAAATATCTAAAATTTTGAAAACAAATATACAAACATATTAAATTAAACTTTGCGAATTTCTTTTATTCACTATTTAACTTATCTTTTTAACAATTTTATAACCTTTTCACAGACAGAATGAATTTTGTACTACCACCTTCTTCAACCCACAACGCATCTTGATCTTTCCAAATATCTAAAAATTAAAAAAAAAACGAATACATACATATGTACATATGTATATATAATTTTAATTAAACTGTATAAAATTTCTTTTGTTCATTATTGTTTTTACCTTACTTTTTCACAAACACCATAATTTTTTTACCACTTTTATAATTTATAAATTTAATTTTACAAACCGAACGAACTATAAATTATTTTCAGTAAAATTCAATATTTTAAAAATTTTGACATATCTATATTAGACGTTCCACTCTAGCATATATGTTAGAGTAGAGCAACTATAATAACTGTTGAATTTAATGTAAAATTGTTTCAAATGTGTTAGTAAAAAATGTTGTTTGTGCTAGTTTCAGTCATTCATTTCTTGTAGGGTATATATTAATGTCACTCTGACATTTAACTGTTGTAATTGAAAACTTATAACTTTTTTGTTGTTACAAATGAAATTATAACTTAGTTTTAAGCAGAACATCCTATGGGACTCGAAGTGACAACCTTCGACATGACACGCCAGCACATTACCCATTCCATCATAATAGCTCTAATATTTCGCAAGTGTAAATACTAGTTAAGATAAAGTTAATATTTAAATATAGCTACGGGACTGCCTTCAGAGTGACTTGGCGATGTTATTGTAGAGACCAATTTACATTAAACTGTTTGAAAGGTTTAAGACTCAGCCACATCGAACTTGTATAGTACATTTTCTTTATAAGACTAGACCGAGTACTAATTAAATTGACTGAAGACAAAGATGACACATCACGAAAATAGTGAATATGCAACCACTTAGAGGATATGTTTTTTAACATTTGGTACTTTCTACTTTTGGTAACACTAACATTTTCCCTAGTTATAGGACGAGTTGTTTTGGATAATATCTCACCAAATTTTTCGCGGTGTGTAAACATATTGCTGCCTTAGTGTGTAATTCAGCTTAATCCATATTTCGCCCAAATGAAATTTTGATGGTATTCGAAAGAACCGAGACTGTAAGATTCGAAAAATTTTTGATGAAAAATCTAGTAAGTCCAACCAATTAAATTTCTGCCAATTTTTTAACTGCTTTTCCGACGTCGGCTTGTTAATCTGGTACAAAAAAGAAGTTATTGTGTTTATTTCATGCTGTTTTAATAATAATTGTGGATATTTTGCTAAGGATAGTATCCTTTCTTTTATTTTAGTCAAATTTTATTGAGTATCTCATGGATATAATATAAATTATATGTTATCTTATAAATTTCGATATCGCTATTGCATAAACCTAAATTTAAAAGCAATACTCTGTAGTTCAGTCATATCCTTCTTTTTTGTACGTTTATCGACATCACAATATGTTGTATTGTTCAATAATATATATCGATGGCTTAATATAAAAAGGGCCTAACTCGATTTTTTTTCGAAATCGTGTTTTTAATATTTTCTGGGCGACAACGTATAATTGCATCCTCCTTGAAGATCTTAGTACGTTACAGTTCAAAATCAAGGACTTATGGCAACTTTATAAATTATTTCTGCATGTACATGCTTTATTTTTTCTT
Organism: Tachina grossa; assembly: GCA_949987645.1. Lineage (NCBI taxonomy): Eukaryota > Metazoa > Arthropoda > Insecta > Diptera > Tachinidae > Tachina > Tachina grossa. The sequence goes on along the minus strand of OX465277.1, from coordinate 80,820,987 downwards.
CAGTTTTTTCTTCTCCTGTAAAATATCGAAAATTTGAGTTAGGCCTTTTTTATATTAAGCCATCGATATATAACTCTGTAATTTTATACAAAAAGCAATACATTATTTTAATTTTACTTACATGAAAGAATATTTTAAAATTGAATTGTAGTGTATTCTTTGAAATGCTACAAATATGTATGTATTTGTGCCAGACATTGTGTTTCATTTTCCGTTGTAAGAGTCTATAGAAAATAATACATTTAAATTTCAAATTTATTTAATTTTTATGAGATGTATTTGTAATTGGTTTATTTTGTGTATATTGGAAGATACTCGTACATTTTTATAATTAAGTGAAATTTTGCATGCGTTAAAATTAATTAAATTTTGTGGTAGGTTTGCAATTATTTTTAATTTCAAATAAATTATAATCTAATGTAAATAAATACCAATTGTTTGAAAACAATTCATATTATATTTTATTAAATGGAATTTCTAATAAAAGTGAAAAGAGGTGAGATTTGTCTACCAAAGGGATAGATATGAAACGTAATGCGTTTATACATTTTTCGATTTAAATAAAACACACATTAAGCTATGATTTCGATGAAACTTTTATTTCATTACTATGCATTAAACCCATTCACTGCAGGTAGCTACCAATTACAAAGTGTGAAGGATAGAATTACACGTGTTTATATGAGAACGATTCTTTTGAAGACAGCAAGGCATCAGATCGGCAGGTTGTTGTCTACACTGATTTCGTCCTTGCAGTCCAATTAAACTAATTTATATTTTTGATGGCTATAAACCAAAAAGAGTGTTGACAGTGTTGTAAATCAATTTGCTACTTAGAAAAACTTTTTTTGTAAAATAAAAAATAAAGTTACAAAATTTTAATACTCTTTACAAATTGATGAAGCGAAAAAAATAATAATTCGCGAAAAGTTGCAAAATTTAAAAAAAGTAATAATATTGATTAAAAATCGCTAAAACTGTAAGGAATGCAAAAAATTCGCGATAATTACAAAAATTTGCAAAAACTTACTAACAGTGGGATGATAACAAAGTCTAATATTTATTAAAAATCGACAAAACTGTCCGAAAGGTGCGCTTCAGACGCGCACCTTGAAAAAATTCGCTAGAAGTTGCAAAATAGGACCCAAGCCCTAAAATTCATTCATTAAAATCGCAAGTTAGCGAAAAATTGATAAATGTATTTAAATATTGTAAATAGTAATATTCTCCAAAAATATAAAGAAATAATTTGATTCATTTTTATAATTTTAAGATATTTTATTTATATATAAATGTGAGATATTTGAAAATGGGACCACTGAAATATATATTTTTACTTCAATATCAGGTTTTGATTATGAACGGTCTTTGACGAAGTCTCAACAAAGTGATCTTGGTGGTCAATTGACGTCGCCGAAACGTGAACGTACGGGTTATGAAAATATCCCATGCAATAAAGCGAGAATCGGTTGTGTTGTGCGGTTGTTGTTAAAACCATATATATATATTCGCAATCTTCAATTTAAGAACAAGAAGGTCGGCTATCATATGGCCATAGTGCTCTGAATTGGAGGTAATGGTTCTTTCAGCTTCATTTTCAAAATTTTTGTCATCTCTTCCATATCCCTTTCCTATTGCCTAAATGTTACTTTTCCTAAAAATAATCCCCTTGGGCTAAAGAACTTGAAGATTCTTACTTATATCACATGTTCTGGAAAATGGATTAGTTTTATGCGACTTAACTTTGCTTTTAAACTATTGAATTTGTACAAAACAGTTTTTCAAAGTTTGCTTTTGTAGATTTACTGCCACTTCCACTATGTCGAAAGAAAAACTATGCGAAAGAAAACTAACCGCTCGAATTCTAATACATTTTCATTCCACTATGTCGTCAGCTTTCTTTTATCAGGTGTAGACTGTATTTATTAGTGTTATTGCTGTGTCTTAACAATTTTGTCAGAGCTTTAGCTCAGACAACTTTGGCCCGATTCATACGATGATTTAAAAATCTTGTTTTATTTTTGATTCTCTTTAAAAGTTGCTTCCGAAAACATTTTACATTCATACGATGATTTGTTCCATGTTTCTAGTTTTTATTATTTTTCTTCCAAAAATTGTATCAGTGTTGCCAGTAGATTTTTAAAAAATTCGTTTTTTTTTTTCTTTCCCTACATGTTAAAAAAATTTACCCCATACGAAAATCTAAAAATTTTAGCAATTTAATTTAAAGAGAGATATATTAAAACATTTAAGGCCTCACTGATCAAACAGAATTGTGGCATAAACACATTTTCCATACAAATTGACAAAAAGAGTGGCGCCAGAAAGCAGTCGAGAGATAGAATCTATTTTATTTTGACAGCGTTTTTTCTTATCCACTCACATATAAATAAATATTCTATCAACAATGCTACCAAATACAGGCACTGTGACACCAAAATAATTAGATAAAAGTCTATGGAATTTCGAGCAAAAATAAATTTTGAAACAGGGTATGAGCAAAAATGTATTTTTAATATAGTTATTTTTATATTTATGCACAAAAAATGTAATATGAGAATAAAAAATACTTCTATTTTGTCCAAAATAAAATATTTTTCCATTATTCCCTATACTCATATATTAATGACAAAAATACCTACAGGTAACACTGTTTTGTATTAAAAAAAGCTATTGTCGCTTAATAAATAAAATAAAGCAACATAAAAAAATTAAAATATGTGTAAAGAAAATTTGAAAAAAAAACTCGTAGAACGGAAAATGTGATTTTTTTTCTTCCCCTTTTGTTTTTTTATACCCTTCGCCAACAATCTCTAAAGATCGTGTTTCAAAAAATCATTGAAAAATCAACGTGTGAATTACGTGTTTGTCTTGATAAAAAACGTAAACAAACTGTGTGAAGTTTTAATTTATTTGTAAAAAATAAAATATTTACATAATGTTTAGATAAAAAAAAATATATATAAAGAAAAATATTGATGTTTTTATTAAATAAAAGCCTTTTAATAAATATGAAGTGAAATATTGCAGGTATTATGACCAACTTTCTTCACGAAGACAAAGAAATTATGATTTATCATAATAAAAAAACCACAACGTCTTCGCATGTATGCTTGCATTAACAAAAATTTAACAACTGCTCTGCCGACTTTTTGTTAGTTATTATAATAAATTTTTATCAGGTATAGACTCTATGTAACATTTGCATGAAAATAAATACAACGATATTGAACAACGAAAAATAATTCAACAAAATAGTCGCACAGCAACAGCATGTTATCACTGTTTTGCTTTACAACTACATTCGTTTTGTTTAAAATGTGCGAGTACTTTTCATAATGAACATAAAACATTAATCAAAACAAAAGTGTTCAATAATATGTTTATGAATATTTTATGACTTTTTTCTACAAATAAAAAATAAATTAAAGAAATTTGAACTAAAAAAATAATAATGTGATAAAATAACAATTTTACAAACTTTGCAAATAAATTGTATTACACGAAAGCAAAATGGCAAGTGAGTGATTTTGACATAATGTTCGCTTTATTGACGACTCATTCGAATTAGTGGTATGAAAATCTGTATGAAAACACTTACGTTTTCTTGCGACTTATCGTTCAAGTCAATGTTACTACAGAAGTAAGAAAGAGAAATGGAAATGAGTTTTTTTCGCTTAGAATGCGAATGAAGATCTTCTTTCGAAATAGTGGAAGAGGCAGTAAAATTAAACCCTTTGAAAATTTTATATTGTAAACCAAAATCCTTTTTATAACTAACTTTAAGTTGTAATAATAGCTCTAAGAGAGTATCTTATATATTAATTCTAAAAGTATTCTAGTTTCCAGGCGACTATAATTAATGTTGAACGAGGCGGTTGGCAAAACAGCAAGATAAGAATCAATGCAACATAAAATTGAATTATTGAATATGAGTAAGAGGGTTGCTAGAATACTAATAGAAATTTGGATTGATAGAGGCATGAGCAGCTGATAGGATTTTTTCAAAGAATACAATGACATATTTTTTTTCATCCTACTTAGGAGGATTTTTACCAAAACGAACTCACAAAGCTTAGGGCTCTTCAAAGGAAATGCTACTACTACTCCAAAGTTAATATGACTACACAAGGAACAGATAGGGAAATTGGAAATTTCAAAAAGTCCAGGTCTTTATTATCTGCAGCATTTTTGGCAGTTATCCACTTTCGCCTAATTGGGATGACTGTTAGATTTTTTTCTATAGCTCCTGGCAGCACTGCTGGTCAGTAGTCTACAGCGTTAGCATGTCAACAGAAATAACAAGCACGTATGATAAATTTTTTGCTTATTAAGTCTCATTAATTATCTCTTAATATGTCCTATTAATTATATTTAATTTTATCAGAATTGTGTTGTCATTTAAATTCCGAGAATCACGGTCATTTTACGAGTATTAAGCCAAATAAGACGAAATTGAAGAAAAGTTTCGTTATTTTCTCATTTAATATACTGACAACTAAGTGTCGTTATTAACAAAACTAAAAGAAAATAATATGTACATATGTATGTTTTTAATTGCATATTATATAAGAAAGTAAAAGTTATTTGAAAAAAAGAGCTTTGTCTCTGGTTTGATGACAATTCCTTATAATACGAAAAACAACATGAGAGAAGGAGAGTGAAACATACAAATATATAGTTATTAACTACAAGCGGGTGTAGGATGAACTTTCGACTTAATTATTAAAAAGAAAATTGTGTTGCTATTTATTGCCCAGTCGGAGAGTGTATAAAAGCAATATGCACATACACACATACGAGTACACATATCACAAACTAACTTTCATGACTGAGAAAATTCAGGGAAAAATTGTTATGAGCAAAAAACTTAATATATCTAATTTCATTAGTAAAGTTGAAAATATGAAGTTTCATAGAAAATGAAGTTTTTATATTTAACAATGTTAAGATGAAAATTGGGAAGATTTGCAATTTCCTTGTGTTGTACAAACTAAATAAATGCACTAAATGAAAAACAAAGCAACAGGAAGATTTTTAAAGAGCTAAGAATAAGTTTTAATAGATTTAAGTCAAATCATAAATACTCTGCTCTTCACGACTGAATAGTATTTTCAAAGTTATATATCGTCACCTTAAATACAAACTACACAAAAATTCGAAATCGAGTTTTTGATTGATTAGTCCTAATTTACACAATGCAAGTCTTATTGCTAAGCTGATTACTTTGGTAGGGGAGAGAGACTAAGGGAAAATAAACATTTCTGTTCCCGTCGTTTAGAGCCCTGTCATCAAAAATGACGACTCTATTAACGAAATTAAAATGGACGTAATCACGAATATATCCCGTTACCTTAATATAGAAAGGTCCTAACGTTTTATTTTTTTTTAATCGAGATTTTTGCATTTTTTGATACATTACTAACTAACTAACTAACATAAGAGCTTAAATATATATAATAAACTCAGTAAAGTGCGACTCTGACTCGCGCACGAAAGGTTCCGTACGAACACTAGATATGTAATTTAATACAAACTTCATCCTATATAATATATAGTAATATTTTTATGAATTTTATGAAAAATTTTTTAATTTTATTTCATTAACAAGTACAAAAATGCGTCTTTCTATCTCTGATCAGATATGAGAAACCAACAAAATTATTTGACACTGAAATTGAATTTATATGGCTTAATGAAATAAAAATCATTAATTAAGAAACTATGCTTTCATTTTACAAACGTGTGCGTGTTTTTTTAATAAAGAAATTCACATTTTTTAGTTTTCCTCTTTCAGATATTATTGAAATAATTAATTTGAAAATAAAACACACAACAGGTGGTTGGATAATTCCTGCAAGTAAATTCTACTAGTAATAATTTTTAAGAATTTTTTTCTCTCAATTTTTTCTCTCTCTTTTGACGCTCTTTACCTGCAAACTTTTTGAGTTAATGAACACTTTCCAGTAACAATTGTTAAAAACTCGAAACAATTTTTGGTAAATGAACAAATCTAATTACAATTTATTTCAAAATGATTTTATTTAATTTAAGTTGTAAATTTCAATTAATTTATAATTTTTTGATATTCACAGGTTGAACCGAAACAGAATGAAAGAGAAAAACTAACGACTTGTATAACGGCCTAATTCTGTTCGAAGATTGTATCGTCTTGTCTATGGACGAAAATAAGCCGCAGTTGTGATTCTTTGAAACAATTATTGGGCCTAATTGCGAGTGTCATATTTCAACTACGACTACGACGATTTCGTGCTAGAATAAAGAAAAAAATTTGCAACGTTCTTTAGTCTAGTACAAAATAGTCGTAGTCGAAGTCGTAATACGACACTCGTAATAAGGACAATTATTTACTGTCTATGCTAGAAGGTTCGTGTACTTGTTTTATGATTTCGTTCCAAACATTAGGTCTGTTCATGTACTTTCCCAGCAGAAACTAGCAACGACCAGGTAAAGCAGAAATTTACAAAATTAATCTCCTAAATATGAAAAGTAAATGAACGCTTTAGTTGTGAAAACTTGCAGGAAAATTTTATTCATATCAGAACCATAGATGGAAATCATGATACTTTGTTTGATATTTTAAACTGCAATTTTTTTTAGAAATTGGCAGTTAATATGAAATTCTTTACAAACTTTCAGGTATTTTTACTATTTTTATGCATTTTTGATAATTTTTTTTAATTTTATTCATTAAAAAATACAAAAATGCCACTTTCCATCTCTGATCATATATGAGAAATAAACAAAATTCGTTCACATTAAAATTGAATTTATGTGGCTTAATGAAAGAAAAATCATAAATTAACAAAAGGTGCTTTCTTTTTTACATCTCAAGTGTAGATGTTGAAAAACTGGATTGTTTTACCATGAATGCACAGCAATTATTGGACAATTCACAAGGCCCATTTCATAAATACAATTCAAAAACTCAAGCACATAACTTTCTTCTATTCTAAACCGATTATTTTTTAAAGATCGATTTCCCTCATACACTTGCCAATTTTATTTTATTGATACTCATATAGAGATACAACACATTTATTAGCCTGTGCGTGAAGTTTCATTTGAAATTTTTTGAATATGTTCCTTAGCCTTTTTTATGGTGTGATGTCCGCCAGCACGTCGCGGAATGCATTCTTTCAAACCAGTAAGACGCTGCGATGTAAGCCATGCATTTGGCGCATGAGGAAATTCATCCTTTCGATAGTAACCCATCAAGCCAGATTTTCGTATAGATCCCAGTTCGTAAGTTATGAGTGGGCTTATAATATTTGAAGCATGGGCACTTGGTAATTTAGCAACTTTTGCCTTTTCCATTGTACGCATGACACAATTAGTGTCACACGACAGGCAAGCCAGATCTTGGAGCACCTTAATACGAGCGCCTGCGGCAGCACAATCATCATTTGTTGAATCAATATAATTTTTAAGCAAATCATTAAGGTTCTGTATATCCTTGGCAATATCGTCTTTAAATTTTTTTAAAATTTCATCAATGGCTGAAAATCCTAATGTATTTTTAAAAGTTTCAAAAGCGTTTGAAAATTTTATTTCGTTTTCATTAACTCGCCGCCAGAGTTCACACAATTTCTTATCAAAGCGACACTGAAATTCCAATAGCTGATCAACTGATATCTTCTTTTGCAGTTGACTGCAGTCAACTTTATTGAAAAGTTGTGTTTCAAAATGGGTTTTATCAACTTTTTCTTCATCTAGTTTTTGAATGCTGTTTTTTATATTTTCTATAATACCCTGATTGCTGTTCAGTAGTTGTTCTTGGCGACTTTGATTTTCTTTCAGGTTAAAAGTTGCCAGCTTATTATCTCGCACTTGGTTTTGAGTTTCTTGGATAAGAGCAAGACTATGTTGACTCTCCTGTTGCAGTAAGCGCACGGAGAGATCATTAATTTTATTTGTTAGAGTACAGAATTCTCCTTTCAGATTCATCAATTGATCGAGCAGTTTTTCTGGGGAATAGCAGAGGTGATCTTTAATCTCATCTTGCTGACTTTTTTGAAATTGCATAGTTGCATGGGTGGAATTACTTTTTTGGGCTTCCAGTACATCACTTTCCGATACATCTTCATTCAATTGTAGGCCAGGTGAGTGCCAGTCAAGGGATGGTGCGAGGGGGACTTCGATCTGCTTAAAACCTTCAATGTAAATATTTTCCTTTTTTAAGTCAAGCAAGATCTGACTCATGGCATAAAGTCTATGAATTTGTTTATAGTCGGGCTTTTTGCTTAAAGTAAGGAATGTTAGAAGGAGTATTTGTTCCATAACAAGGTCCAGTTGGTCTTTCATAATAGATATTCCAGATGAAATTTCTTTCGACATCGCAAAGTTATTTACCGTCATTTCAATTTTGCTAATACGTTCTTTTAGTTTATGTACCGATGGCTGCAATGAAAGAGATGGTTTTGGACTCAATACACTCTGCTCCAAAACTTCTTCATCAGCCTGTTCTGAGAGTGGTGTAATTACTGCTGCAGTAGTTTCAGCTTCTGTTTGATCCAGAGGATTATCAGCCTGATCATCTGGTACCACAGCACCAGTACTGGGAGATTCTTGTATGGTGTCTGGTTCTACTGGATCATCTTTAGCATTATTTGCATCAGGACTATAGCCGCTAAATAGTCGCGAAGTCTTGGGCAGCTCATCTAAGATGCATACGTTGTTAATTATTTCTTATTTTAGCCAGATATAAGACTTACCTTCTAACGTTTTGCTGAAACTTTGCACTGTATCTTTCTCAATATTACGATATTCGATGACTTCATCTGTGATTTCTAATTTTTCAGCAATATATATGAGTATACAGTGAAGGGCAGAGAAATTAACTTGACCCGACTCCGGGAAACCAATCGCCATGTCGATAAGTTGCCTTATTCTCATTGCAGACATTTTTACAAAAAAAAAAAAAATTGCTTAACGCTCAAAATATATTCGTGTATTTATGTGAACATACATGTATGTATACAAACATGTGGACATATACTTAAAACACACACTCCAAAAGAATCAAATTAGTGAAACTTTCAAACAATTTATAAATTTTAATTTTTAATAATTGACGTTTCCAAATCAATTTTTCAAAAAATTGGGCACTATTTTCACGAAATATTTTTGTATAATTGGAAGTAAATATCGAGCCTTATTTTCGATTTTATCGTAAGCGACATGTTATCGAAAATTTACTTTTTTATTGAAATTAAAATTTTATGGCCCTATCCATAGTTTAGAATTATCGTAATGCCAAAATTCTTGATAACTTCTAAGATACAGGCTCTAAAATTTTATCGTAAGCGACAATTTACGTACAAAAACATATTTGAATATTTAAAAAAAACCTTCTCCTGAAAAATTTAATTTTTGTCGCTTACGATTAAATCGAAAATAAGGCTCGATATGAATGTTTCCGAAGCTAAAAAGGCCCATGTCCACAAAATAAAAAGTGGAGTAAATTAATGGTGTTTGGAAAATTAATTTCTAAAATTCATGAAAATTATAAAAATTTTCCCCACAATCGGCGCAGTGTACCGACTTTCATTGGCTCACTGAAATAAAATCCTAAACAATAAGCCAAAAGCACCCTATTTCTCAACTAATTGCACATGATAGCAATACACTGCATTGGTCATAAGGCCGTATAGTCTTATTGCGGAATTACTTGAGAAGTAAAATCATTTTGGTTCATTATTTATAACTTTATTACAGTGAGCCGACGAAAATCGCTCCAATACGCCAATGGTGATTTCCGCGATACAGGTGTTTTTGGTTATATTTTTATAAAATTTAAGAAATTATCTAAAGTCTCGTTGGAGTAATTCAATACGTTGAACCCTTTAATGCGCAACATTGATAAAATAATTTATTTTTATAGATTCTAGGAGCTCGTATCATAAGCAAAAACTTTTGTTCCAGAACTCTTTTAAGATTTGATTATTTGGATTAAAAAAGTACAAAGAATTCAAAGGAACAAAGGTCAGATATCTTGGATTTAATTTGCATAAGTTTTGATTTTTTTTAATGAATTTGCCTTAGATTTTTGCGTTACCAACAGATATGAGACCTTTATTCCAAATTAAGGTCGATTGGAAATATGACTTTTTCTCAGAAGATTAAATGCATAAATAAATAAAATAAATAAATGAACTAATAAATAATAGCTTCCTCATATGGAATCGTAAAATAAGACATACACATATATGTATATATACTTTAGAATATATCGCTCATTTACTTCAATAGTGGCATAACTCAAAATATGAGTTTTTTGAGTTAGAAATGCAAAAAGATGCGACATTTCGTATTTTATATTGTGTAAAAATTTCATATAAATAGCTTGTGCCATCACCTCCTGAGAGAAGATTTTTTTTTCATTTCTCCATTGAGTTGTATGCAAATTGAAAACCTAAAACGCGTTTTCTGCAAAACTATTTTTTTTTTTTGGTTGTGCCACTAGTGAAGTAAATGAGCGATATGTATAATCTAACTGATTGCGTTATTGCTTTTTTCTAATGATACTCGTTGTATTGGTATTAGTTACGTTTGTATGATCAGACGTGATGGAAGCACCTATCAAACCCATTTTATCAGCCTTAACTAATATCGCAGTTGACCAATCATCACTGAGTGATATACCAGTCAACTTTAAGAAATCAAAGTTAATATATTATTCACCAAAATTGAATTCTGGTGGATATATTACACACCAGAATTGAGTTTACTGTTATATCTATTGTAGTAGAAAATAATTTTCATATTTCTGTAATAAATTTTTTTGTTATAATAAGAAAAATTGTGGGATTTTGAAAAAAAAAATAATAATTCTTCAGTTTCTAAAGAAGCCGTTCGATTGTTATAAAATTGCATATAGCTTTTTCGAAGATGTCACTCAGCTCAAATTTGGAATTTGGACTATATATCTCCATAAAGCCCTAAAATGGGAAAACTCGGGTTAATTAAAAATTCAAACCCATGCCAAGCTGATTTCTTTGATCTGATAAAAAACATTTTTCGCGAGTAGATTTCTCTATCCAAGTGCTATAAAGAAGCCTGCTACATTTATGCAGTTATGGATACAGTTTAGGAAATATTCGAGAAAAAAATTTAAATTTTTGATTTTTTAACAACCTTGGTCCACTGTTCGGCTAATGGATACGTCAAATCTTGCTCTATTTTAAAAAAGGAACTTAGTATGGGTTAAGAAAAAATCTTAAACATTTACTGTAAGTTTTAAAACCCTAAGTTTGGACAGAACAGAGCTCTTCACTTCAAATGGCTTAACCAATTTTTGTTCAAACATACTTTAGAAATAATATTAGCGATTCATACAGCCATGTCACAGAGCTCGATTCCGTTCGGAAACGGAATTCAACCCGTATTTTCGTGCTTAAGAAAACTAAAATCGAAAAAAAATTTCGGAATGAAATCACTTTTAATTTCACTGACGGAATTAAACTTTTCTGCATGTTAAAGTAAAAAAAATATATTTAAAAAAATTTTTTTCTCAATAAAAAATACTATTTTTAACCCCCGACTAAAAAAAAAGGGAGTTATAAGTTTGTAGTGTGTGTCTGTGTATCTGTGTATCTGTGTGTCTGTCCGTGTCCACGTACAGGCCAAACGACTGGACCGATTTTGATTTAGTTTTGTTTGAAAGATAACTTGATCGAGAGAGAGGGTTCCTAGCTATGTTTGAAGAAAATCGGTCCAGCCGTTTAGAAGATATAACATCTTTTCTGAAAAAAGTCGGAGGTTTTTAAAATTTTTAATGTTTGTTATTTATTTATTTGTTCAAAGCTGGATTAAAATTATTTAGTTTTTTTTATTTATTATGTAAATTTCTCAAGTCATTACAAAAATAAAATCAACATAACAAAACATGGTGTAATTATACAGGTGACTGCGTAAGGATTTTTTATACAAAAATACGGCAACCATAGCTATATAAAGAATCGAAGAATGTCAAAAGCACAAAAATAATTGCACTAAAACCAAAACAAAATCGAAGCTTTTGACATTCTTCAGCTACAAAGCACATAGAGCAAAGAATTATCAGCTGAAGTAGCGCTGCCACCTAATTAGATACACCTTGGAACAAAATGTACGGAATTGGTTTCTTTGGTATTGCCAAACAATTTCTGTATGTACTTTATCAAAATCTTCATATTGGCAGCACAAAAAACAAAAAAATACAAGGCAGGATTAAAATATGCATACAAAAAAAAATTTAAAACACCTAAACATATTCCACATTATGATGATTTAATACAAATTATATTGCCACACTTGCAGCATAAAAACTATTTGATAATTTTAATGATAATGATAACTTCCAAACCGATTTTCTCAAGTATATATCGATCTAGAAATTGAGTAGCTATGGTGTCATGGACACACAGATTCAACAGAATCACTGCTTGGCTTACGACGCCGACAAAAAATTGACAACACGATTTTCCTGAAACATAACTAAGAACACTCTTGATCAAGTAACCTTTAAAAAAAGAAAAAGAAAAACTAAATAAAAATCAGTCCAACCGGAGTGTTGTAAAGCTAAACTGGAAGTAGAAAGAACCCAGTACATCTAAAGTTAGTCCTATTCATATTATAACACGCATAAGTGAACTTTTATTTGAGAAATTTTATTCTAGTCAAGAATAAAAAAACTCTGAAGCAGTTGTGACCTTAAATCATACTAATTGAAGAAGTGCATATATGAAAAATCTCAGCACCAACTCTCACATTGTATTTGCAACATGTCAAGTACTTGTCGGCATGTACATATGTGTGTCTATAAGTTTATACGAAACTCAAATATTTTTTATGGCTATTCACCCAAAAAAATGTACGCAATAATTTATATATTGATTGTGTTGCTGCGTATTTGAATTTTGGTTTTCAATTTGATCTTTAATTTTTTAATGAAATTTTTCCATTTGTGGCATTGATTTGTTTACTCATGGCAGGACGTGTTGTTTGTGGCTTACACATTTTTCGCAGGTTTTCTATTTCATTTCTAAAATCCATGAATGAAATAATTACATGTTTACCAAAAATATCTAAACAACAGAAAATGGAGTAAATAAAATACAGATGATAATATTTATTTAAGTGCACTTTTGTTCTAATGGCATATCTTTCATTATGAACAATTTTAAACTTAAAGTATTTGCACTAAGTGTGCGGGCTTTTTCAATATATGTATGAATGAGGACGAATAAATTATTATTAAAGAAAATTTAATCTTTCTTTATGAAAAAAGGCAATGCATATTTTCAAATATGTTAAAATGTAAATAATGATATATAAATAAGGCTGGTTTTTTGTAAATTCTTCAAAGCAACAATTCTGTAATAATAAGGAAAAGGTGCTTAAGTCTGATTTTGCAATTTTAAATCTGAAGTGTATTATTTAAATGCAAAATGTATTGGACTAAAGTAACTAAAATAATAAAAATACACACACAGATCACATTCAACATATTTTCTAAACTATTTTTCAGACTAGCATTCGTTTGAAGTTCAATTTTTAATTTAATAAATAGTTTGTTTCATTCAGTAAATCCCTCCTTTTGTTCTCTTATTTAATTTAGCAACGTAAAAAGAATTTTATTAGTTAAATATTTTAGTTTCTGGTTTTACAAAACTCTTTTGTAGGTTTGTTATCTATATTTTTTTTCAATTCACAAATTCAATTATTGATATTAAGAAAATTGATAGAAAATAATTTTATCTAATACCTGTTTTAATAAATAAAAAAAAATTATGAGAATTTGTACTGAAAAAACAAAAATTAAAAATTGTTATTGTTCTAAATATAATCAAAATATGTTATAAATTAACAGAAAAAAGTATTAAAATCTTTTATTCCATTACAAAGCATAGCATAATTATTTCACAAACTTTGGAAACAATTTTTCGTCAGAATTTAACTTTTTTTATGATATTGTATTTATCATAATGAAATTGAAATATCTGCATAGTGTTAATAAATGATTTTCCTAAAATAGTAAAAAATTGTGCAGGAAATATCACTTAAATTTAGAAAAAAATTTAATTTATCAAAAATTAAATAATACATACTAAAATTCAGCAAATTATTATTAGCTTCAATAAATGTTTCTATTAAAATTTTACACCGCGCACAGTGCTTTCAAAAAAATGTTTTAAATAATGGTAAAAATATGCTCAAATACCGTCTACCATGTCAAACTATCATTTTACATTCCTTACCGTGGTACCCTATTTTTTAGGATATGCCTCTTTTCAAAACGCCAAAATTCTTGTAGACGATAGATAACTGATTGAGAAATATTTTAAGCCTTGTATTTTAAGGAATACGCCGATATTGGATAGTTTGACATGAAGGGACGATACGTTCATGTTGTCAAATTCAATCACCATTTACTCTTTACATATGGGTACGTATGAGTAATACTGATGAAATATAATTATATTACTCATACGTACTTGTGTCCAAAACAAAAAATAATTATTTTTAATTGATTATAATCAATTTTAACAATTATTTAAAACACTACATATCGACGGTCTTAAGTAGAGATTAAAGCTATGGTCACACTTGTCAAACATTTGCCCAAAAAAGCGTAACCACTAAATGCTTATGAAAAATCTTTCAATTCAGAGAAAAATTTGTCAAGTTAAAGAGCAACCAATAGTGTTGGATTCTATGACATTATCTATTAGTTGTGTTCGAAACTGATAAATTTGATAAACAAGCGCCTGGATCAAACCTTTTGTCATTAGTGTTTGTTGGTTACGCTTTTTTGGGCAAATGTTTGACAAGTGTGACCGTAGCTTAAGTGATTCAAATAGATTTCACACAAATACACTTCGTCACAAAAATATATTGCAATAGTGTGAAAAATTACGTTTTACAAGCACTTTAAAAAAAAAATTACACATCGATTATTACAGTTCCTATTATGTTTTTACTTTCTCCTGTAAAGTTACAATTACTTGAGTTATGGTCTTTCTACTTAAGACCAATGATATGAACTTGCTTTATATCATTTGATAAGTATTTAAGTTCATTTTGAAATTTTTATACACACTCAAAATATTCCATGCTTAAAAATACGAAATATTTGTTCGTAAAATAATTTTTGTGCAATAAACGAAAATTTTTTACATTTTACGAAAATATTTGTGGCTTATGCAGGAAAACAGATTTTGTAATTTTACGAATTTTGTTAAGTTACAAAAATTATTTCGTACAATTATTTTCGTATATAGGACCATATTTTTCGTTTATTTTATTGAATTTAGTATAAAATAAAACATTTTTATAAAACTGGAAATTTCGTAAAATAAACAAACTTAGTTTTGTTAACATTTTGTCTGCAGTACAAAATTGTTCGTAAATTTGTTTTGTAAATTTTACGAAAAAAAAAAATTTGAAATATAAAATGAAAACTGTTGTTTTGTTTTAAGGCTTCGTTAGTCTTTACTTTCTGTTACTGTTCTGTGCTGTGACGTTCTGCTTCTAAATTTGAGTACTTACTTTTTCTGTAGCAACTTATCAGCTGTTTCTGACCAGAAGGGTCGCAATTTTTCACCAAAATGATGAGTTTTGCATCGTCCATTGTTAAGTTTCAATAAAGTTTTATTTTTATTTAAAAAATTCATTTTTTTTAGTTCTAGAAGCACAATCACAATTTATTTTCAAATATTTTTATTTAATTTATGCTGTCACTTACAATTACTTATCAAGTTTTTAATTTTCACAGGTTGATCCGAAACAGCACAGAACGAAACAGAAAAACTAACGACTTGTATAAGACTTCTATAAACAAAAAAGAGTCAGCTGATTCGTAACAGAACAGAAAGTAAAAACTAATTCTGCCTTTAGTTTTTAATATTTTTCCCATTTATTTTCCTGTCATTGTATATATTCCATACAAAAATATTTAACAAAAAATTTTAATAAAAATAAAAATTTATAATTAAAAAATAGTTTTCGGCTTATGCTAGGAAGACAACTGGAACGAATGACAAATCTCGTCCACGGCACACCAACAACGAATAAGTAGCGGATCTTATAATTGATAATTGGATAATTGGTTGTTGTTTGTGCAGACAGATAAAATTGTTTTTGTCGTTCATAGGCGTAAGAAATACTCGTAGAAATAAATGCACATATCGCAAATTTCGTCTTACACGACGGATTTCGTTCGACGCTGGTGTTGTGTTAATTTTCATATAAACAAATGCGTTTTATTTTCTATGGCGAAAGTTAGCCCAAACAATTCGTTGTTCGTCTCAGTTGTGTTCCCAGTTTGATTTGTGAGTTTCAGTGCAAAATATGTATGTATGTGATATATATATGAAGAATACAGATGCTGTAACAATTCCCCTTAAATTACCTTTTTCTTTTCATAATTATTACAACCTCCAATTCGAAGAATTACAGATTACACTACAAAATTATTTCCTAAATATTAGAAAATATAATTTTTTTGCAGATTTTATTTTTTTACAGATTTTAATTTTACACAAAATTTCGTACATTACACAAAATTTATTTTCATGATTCACGAATTTCTTTTGTAGTATAAACATTATATTTCGTAAATTTACGAAAAAAAAATTGTAAAAATACAAAATTTTGTTATTTGCAGACAAAAAGTATTTCGTAAAACAAACAAATATCATTTCTACTATTTACGAAGCATTTCGTAACGTAAAAACAACGAATATTTTCGTAAAATAAACCACATTTTTCGTTTATTTTACCTATGAAATATTTTGAGTGCAGTTTCTGTCATGAGTAGAAATAAAATTAGTTTTGGCACTAAGGATATTGAAAATTTGTCATTCATGTCATCTTCATTTATATGTTAATTTTTAAAAAATCATGGAAAATTAGTCTTGAAAGGTAAATTTTGAATTTTTAAAGCAACAGTAACATATATTCCTTAATTAGTTACAAGTAAAAACTTTACAGAACAACTTGAGTTTGGCATAATTTTTTAAATTAATTTCAATATCCCTGTATGTCACAAAAATGCAAACTCCTTCTCGTTTTAAATTTCTAGTAGCACTTATAGAAACTAACAAAACACGGTTAGCTGTTCCGTTCAACTATGTGTTTTCAGAATATTTACAACTAACTTTGGTGTTATTTGCTCATTAATAATTATCACATGTAATTTGGCTTAAAAAGCGATACGAACTTTAGCCTGTTCAAATCATAAATATTAAAACACTTTATAGTTTTTTCTAGTTTTGCTGCCGTTCAGATTATATAGGTGCATTTATATTTTGGCTAGGGGAAACAATTTCATTTTTTTTCAAATAAATTTTTAATAATCATTATATTTCTTGGGCTTGAATAAATGCGCGAAAACTGCGAATTTGATATAAAATAGAGTTTTGCGCTCATTAACAAACTAGTTCACATCACTGAGCGCTATAAGGCATTAAATCTACTTAGAGCTTCCAGCTCAGTACAAATTGTTTTCTAGACTTGTATCGAACACTTTCACTTTTAAGCAAACCCATGTTATTCAAAGGGGTTTAAATGCAGTTTAGGGTCTAAAAAGAGCAAATAAAAGAGTTCGCTACAATCCTTGTGATTATTTTAGCAAATTGTTTATGAGTTGTACAAGTACATCAATAAAAATAATTGATATATCTATTGTAATAATATTAAAATATCTGTAGTGGGATTCAGTAACTCTTAACGATCCGACAATCGTATTTTTTGTCTATACATTTTGTCGCTTGCAGTAACGATTGTGTGATTCAGTAACTTCTTTGTAACGATAGTACACAGCTGATATTTTCTATTGATTTTTGTCGATAAAATTAACAGCACATAAATTATTTTCACTTAAATAACGACACAGCTGACATTAACCTACAACGAATATCGTTAAACATGTTACTGTATAGCAAATTCGATAAGTTTTCGTTATAATTATTTTAACGATGCGATTATCTTAAAAAAAAAGTTAGTGAATCGTACTACTGAAATGCTAAATAATTTCAATTTCGAAAATTTATTATACTTGCATGCATACATATATATGTACATACATGTATGCAGATATATATTATTCACAAGTTCCGCTCATTGAACTATTTCAGTTTTATTTATTTTTTATACTTCATCTGTCTTGATTTATAATGTATGACCACACAAACATACACACACATACACTGTATTCAGATTAAGATTTATTTTTTTTTTTTTTTTTTTTTTTTTTTTTGATTCACGTACACTGTATAAATCTTTCACTTTTTATGCTTATGTTTTGGCTCTTTCTTTATGCTTGGCAAAATGTGTCGCTACAATGTAGTGACTATATACATATAAACTGAGCTACAAAGCCAACTGAATGAAATTTTTCAGTAAAGTGAGCTTAGCTGAAAAGAGCAGTCACTCAAAAGAGCTGATTATCACAACTTTAAATTAACCGCTTAAATTATTCGAAAGATATCGTAGCCAAACATTTTTAATTTTTTCATAACTATTTTTAGAATTTCTTTAAGAAAAAGTTAGCGGGAAGGTAGGGTGTTGCGGACAATGCAAAACTATCATATATATTAATTAAAGTTTATTTTCTGGTAGTTAATTATTGTCATCAGTAGACTTCAACCATATATTTTGAACAGTCGCAAACTTCTTATCTTATACACAGACTTTCAAAAACGATTTGAGAATTCATAAATTATAATATTTTTGAAAATCACAAAAGAAAAATAAGCGCAGTAGGCTTAGAAAACTTTAACAAAATCCAGAAAATAATTTATATCATGATACAATAATATAAAGCTACAACCACATTTGACGTATAAAATTAATTCTGACTTTTGTCCCAATTATTTGATATTGTTTTTTTTTTTTTTTTTGTAAACAGAGAGGAAAGCGTTGCCACACACATATAATGGCAACTTTTATATTAGGAATGCTTTTTGAAATGTGTAATTTGAGTTTAGAAATTGCAGTTAAACACATATTTTTTTAATGTTAATTGAACATCAGAATAACAAAATCTGTGCGTAATAAGACCTACAAAAGCAAATATATTTGATTAATTATTTAATGCAATCGATAACAAAAAAAGCCTCACGGCTTGGGATGCAACTTCGTTCTTAAAAACATCGATGTAAAGAAACGCAGTAAATAGAAGCGATACATCGATGTTTTATTAGTAGAATTCACGGTTGTTTCATACATATAATACACATTCGCATATAATTACTTCGTGTGCAAATTTATTGCTGGTTTACATCAAGCACAACACACCACACCTTTCAAAGCTCTTAAATTTGTTCTAGTTTCTTTGCAAAGTAACAGCAAGCATTTTTGTCGCGAGATCTGGTTGGCTGTTGTGCTCTCGTCGGTGTGAAAGTGCAAAAAGCTCTTTATAAAAGTTTGCACATGGTGCATATGGCTTGGACGTAGCTGAATAAGAGTTAATGCTTTGTTGATATTTGTATACAACAAACACTGTTCTTCTTTTTTGTTTGCTAAGGACATGGCCTATGATTGGAATAGGAACATTTAATTATCATATTTCGCCTTAAAATGGACCACGTGGTATAACTGTGTCCTTAAGAATGCTACAACCCGTTAACAATTTCATCCGAATAATGTAAGGCAGCTACGTCCAAACACACATACTCTAATATGTATATGTATTTTAGATAAACAGCTTTGTTATTGTTTCTTTGCAAAGACCAAAGATGTCGCCGAGATCTGGAGGCAGATCGCGATACTCGTTATCGAATTACGAAATATTTCCATATAAATTCTATTGAAACATTTCGTAATTACGTTCGATAACGATTGCCGCGCTTTGCCCCCTGCTTGGATGTTGTGCCCTCGTCAGTGTGAAAACATAAAAGGTCTTTTGTAAAACTTTGCACATAGTGCGTATAGCTTGGACGCAGTTGATGTAAGGCAATACACCAGAGAGTATAAAGACAAAGTTCCGCCTTGATTCAGTTGGAAATTTCCTTCCTGCCGTTGTTGGTGCTGCTGTAACTTTTTTGCTGTTTATTTTCTTTTATAAATTTATGAAATAATTAAAATATTTTCCATTATTTTTAATTTAATAGACAAGAACGTCAAAAAATTAATAAAAAAAAAACTAGGATTTCATAAATTAATAAGGTATCATTAATTTTGAGAGTAAAAAATAATCGGAGCAAACGTCAGAAGCATGGTGTAATTATACAGGTGACTGCGTAAGGATTTGTTATACAAAAATACGGCAACCATAGCTGTGTAAATAACCGAAGAATGTCAAAAGCACAAAAATAATTGTACTAAAACCAAAACAAAATCGAAGTTTTTGACATTCTTCAGCTACAAAGCGCACAGAGCAAAAAATTATCAGCTGAAGTAGCGCTGCCACCTAGTTAGATACACATTGGTCAGAAGGTTAATATGGCGACGAAAAGAGAGAACGGTTTTACCTTTATATTATTGTATCATGATTTATATGAAATATGAATATATGTATGTATTTTATTTTTTTACACTTCTATACACATAGAAATCCATTGGATAACAATAAAAGTGAAATAAAGAAATAGATTCGTAGCGAATATAAATTATTTGCTGGATTATATTAAAGTTTCTTAGCCTACTACGCTTATTTTTTCTTTTGTGAATTCTCAAATAGTTTTGAAAGTCTGTGCATAAGATAAGAGGTTTGTCTTCTCTTCTTAAAAGGTGCATGCATAACACTTTTATATGAAATGAAACAATTATGTAATATTAAACAATATTCAATATGATATAACGATGTTTTCCACATTATTAACTCTACAAAATAATTTTTTGATATACATACATGTGTCTCTGTTTCAATAAAGGAGACAGACATACGTATAGTTCAAGGAATTGAATAGTATTAAATATTTTTTAATGATGATGTGTTCTAGTCATTTAATGTTTCTTTTACAAGAACTTTTTATATTTGATCTTAACATAAAATTTAGTTTTCGGTTCAAAGACTTCAAGACATGTTTACTGTTAACTTACAGCTTTCTGATTTTTCTATTATAATATTATGAGATTTTCATATATGAGTGACAAGGTAATCTATTACACCATTTCTATAAAAAATGTTAAGCGTGATGTGTAGTAAAGACTTAAATTTCATTGCGAGATGGAAGGGAGATTTTTTAAATTTAAATTTAAATAACTAGATACAACGTCTGCTTTAATAGTCGTAGATATGTATTTTAAATTTGACTTATACTATAATGTTCTATAGTATAAGCATTTGAAGCTATTTTGACATTTCGTCGCCCGGGGCTTATGTGTTCCATATGCTATTTTGACAATTTGTAGTTAAGGATGCCTTCTTAAGTTTTTGTGCCGTTTCGGCTATCTTATCTCGCGGCTGAAATAAATCCTGTACATTTTGCTCTATATCTTTCAGAACAGAACTTTTTGTGCCATCATGTTGCTCTATAAGTAATTCTATGGCGTGCTGAGCACAATTTCAGTATAAAATCTTGAATTTGATAACTGACGGACATTGTGCTCTGCGTGCAGTTGAATGCTAATAACGGGTGTTTTTTTAGAGGTATAGAACTTCGAATTGAAATAAAACACAAGAAAATCGTTTTAATGTCCATCAATTTGGCTTTATTGGAATTTTATGCCATTAATGTTTAAATATGATTTCGGGCATGTGACCGCCGCGGCTGGCTCGAATAAAGCCAATTCTACAGGTCCAATTTTCAACCACTTTTTCGAGCATATGGGGCCGTATGTTGGCAATAACGCCACGAATGTTGTCTTCCAAGTCCCCTAACGTTTCTGGCTTGTTGGCGTAGACGAGCGACTTCACATATCCCCAAAGAAAATAATCCAATGGTGTCAAATCACACGATCTTGGTGGCCAATTGACAGGTCCATTCCGCGACATTATGCACTCATCGAATGTTTACTTCAATAAATCGATTGTGACGTGCGCTGTGTGGCATGTAGCGCCGTCTTGTTGGAACCACAACTCATCCACATTCATGCCATCCAATTCGGGAACAAAATAGTCGGTTATCATGGCTCTATACCAGTCCCCATTAACGGTAACTGACTCTCCAGCATTATTTCGGAAGAAGTATGGCCCAATGACTCCACCAGCCCATAGAGCACACCAAACAGTCAGTTTTTGTGGATGTAATGGCGTCTCAAGGGTCTCATGTGGACTCTCTTCACTCCAAATGCGGCAATTTTGCTTGTTGACGTAGCCATTCAACCAAAAATGAGCCTCATCACTGAACAAAATTTTGCGATGAAAATCAGCATCGAGATCAATCTCATTTTCGGCCCATACACCAAAATCACCACGCATTGCATGGTCTCGCGGCTTTAATTCTTGCACAAGCTGGATCTTGTAAGGTCGCAAGCCAAGATCTTTGCGCAAAATCTTCCATAAAGTTGATGGACAAAGCTCCAATTGCTGTGCACGGTGGCGAATCGATTCATTCGGGTCCTCTTCAACACTTTGCTCTACAGCGGCAATTGTTTCTTCGGTGCGCACTGTTCGACGTCTCTGCGGATGCGTATTATCACATAGAGTAAACGTAGTGCGAAAACGATCCATGGTTAACCGAATTAATTGCTCTGATGGACGATTATGTCGACCATAAAATGGACGGAGCTTGCGGTAAACTTCGCGAACTGAACCATTATTTTCGGAATAAATTTGCACGATTTGCAAGCGTTGTTCTTTTGTCAACCTGTTCATGATGAAATGGCAAACCAAACTAAATATTAATCACTTGACAGCTGACAAAATGGCCGCCAGTTAAAAAAGTGATGCCAACTTAAAGTTCTATACCTCAATAAAAAACACCCATTATATTTGGCACTAAGAAAAAAGTTCCTAAGACTAATTCAGCAGTTTTTCGGGAGAGCATTTTTAAAATTTAAATAATTTTTTTTAAACTATGCCAATTTCTGCAAAATATTTTACTTTTTTGCGGGACTATAATAATTGAAGGGTCTTAAATATAAATATAAAAATTATTACAGCAAAAGTCAAGTTCAGTTTTTATATAAAAGAAATGGTATATGGAGCAACAACCATCTAGCACCGTTTTGAAAAAATTTTAATAGAGATCAGTTTAACTACAATTTTAATTTGTCCTTTGCAAAGCCTTGAAAATACTAATGCGACTGATGGGTATAATTTTCACTAAAAATTAATTCAACGGAGTATGAAATTGAAGAATTTGATATTTTTAGAAATTAAATGAATAATGGCCTTAAGGTGGATTTACGTGACGTATATCGCCGAAAACAGGAACAATTTTCTTTATTTATGATTTGAACAGGCTAAAGTTCGTATCGCTTTTTAAGTCAAATTACATGTGATAATTATTAAAGAACAAATAGCATCAAAGTTAGTTGTAAATATTCTGCCAACAGACAGTTGAACGGAACAGCTAGCCGTTTTCGAAATAAGAAAATTAGCTAACATGTGTATAATTAGTAAAGACCAACGACAATGGTAAGACTGTTGTAAATTTAGAGATGGTAAGGTGAGCTTTCATTAATTGAAATACGATAAATCAAAACAATTCACATATTCCATTTGCAAAAAAAAGTTTCGTATATAAAGCAGAAATCTACATCAACTGACACCATACATAGTTGACCAAAACACAGAAAAACGCTGATGAAGGTTTAGTGTTATCAGATTATTTACAACTAACTTTGATGTTATTTGTTCATTAATAATTATCACATGTAATTTGGCTTAAAAAGCGATACGAACTTTAGCCTGTTCAAATCATAAATAAAGAAACAAATGAAGTTCTTAAAATAATAATTAAATTATCTTTTGGTTAATTTTCTTTTTCTGCCTATTCTTATTTCCAAAGCGCCTTAAGCCTTCCTGAAGGTCTTGCAACGTCATTTCACTATAAGGGAAAAATAAATATTTATAATAACTAACACCGATACAATTATTTTTCCTTATAAAGAAAAATGTACTTATTGTTGGGTTAGGTGCTAATTTAAAAACAGTCCTCGATATAACGAAAAGTCAAAAGCATCAACCATAAAGTTTTTGAGTCTGCACAGAAAAATATATTCCTGTAGTAAACAACTTGAATTGAAAATAAAACCAAAAATTAATTAAAAATGTATTTAAGTGAAGTAAGCTTTTGTTTAAAAATAAAATATTTCTGCAATAAGAAACTTTAATGCCAAAAATCAATTAAATATACAATTGAAACAATTAAACTTTTTAATTAATTAAATTTTTAAACAAAACTTTAATTGACTTTAAGACATTTTTAATTGATCTTTGGTTTTATTTTCAATTAAACTTGTTTATGGTTTATATTTTATTTTAAGCAAAAATTTAGTACATTCAAATACATTTTTAATTGATTTTTGGTTTTACTGTCAATTAAAGTTGTTTATTGCAGTAATATTTTTCTCTGTGTGGCCATTCACAAGTCCAAGAAATTAATTGCGTTCGCAGTGCTTTTGGCAAATAACTGAAATGTTTAGAAATGCATATTAATTTATCATTCGTTAATTATTTGAACATTTTTAAACCATATAAAAAAGCTAAAGGATGTAGAAATGGAATTCTTTGATTTTAAGATATCTAACTAATTAAATTTTTCGATTATTTATTCCATTTATTAAAATAAAAGTTCTTCAATTTATTAAAAGAAAACAACTTATCTATATAAAGGGTGTCCCAACAAGAACGCAAGATTTAAATTTGGCGCCATTCGAAGTGTCATTGTTTGACATTTGAACAATTGTTATTGTTTGCTAGTAGAAGGTACGAGGTTAGTAAAAATGGAGCGCTACACGAATGAACAACGCATTCTCATTGTGAAATTGTTTTACCAAAATGGTGAAAGTTTTGCGGCTATAGTTCGCAAATTTGCGATCAATTTGGGGTCACAATAATGCTCCAAAAGAGTCAACTGTAAAGACATTAATGGATAAATTTGCCGAAACTGGGTCTGTTAGCGATATAAAGACAACAACGCGCCTTCGACCAGGTCGATCGACCAAAAATGTCGCAGCTGTACATGATTATGTAGCTCAAACGCAGGTCAAGCACAAACAGTCAATGGTGTTCGGTATCGTGAAATGATAACCACTTTTTTCGTGCCTAGAATTGAAGAAATGAATGTGGAGGGCATGTGGTTTCAACAAAACGGCGCCACATCTCATACAGCCAGAGAAACAATTCAATTGCTACATCAGTCATTTCCCGGTCGTGTTATTTCGCGTTTTGGAGACCAGAATTGGCCGCCTAGATCGTGCGATTTAACACAATTAGACTTTTTTCTTTAGGGTTTTTAAAGTCGATGGTTTACGCGAATAAGCCGACGACGACTCAAGCCTTAAAAGAGGAAATTGGACGCTGCATTAATAAAATACCGCAGCATTTATGCAAAATGGCCATTGAAAATTTCATTAAAAGATCACGTGTGTGCCCGATTTGTTGTTCCACACATAACCTCATTTTGTCTACTTTACGATATAATAAAATTTCACGATTTTTTTTAAAGATCTGTGTTTTATTTAAAATTTAAATCTTGCGTTCTTGTTGGGACACCCTTTACATATATAAAAATGAATACTTTTTCCTTAATTTAAAACCATGTCTTATTTTACTTAAATTTGATGTGAAGTGGAGTAATTTTTTAAATATAATATGGTAGTGCTGTCATAGAAAGATGATTGTTTACAGTTTAGTAAATTAATGTACATACGAGTATGTATGTACAGCATTTACTAGTCATAACATCTTAAGACATTTGAAATATTGTTCTTCAAAACATCAAGAGTACTATTTGGTCAATCATATGAATACATACATACACATGAATAAATTAATTTCTTCTATGTTTGCTGATTCAAGTGAATAGCATTCAAGTGTGTAATGAGAAATAAATATGAGTTTGTGTATTTTAAGTTATAATTCTGAATGTAAAATGATTTGAATATAATTTAATATTTGATCACTCAAGTGTTAATAAATGGTATGCCATGTCTGTTGTACAGCAAACAGATTTATAGAAGCAATTCAAAAGTTCTTACATTTAGTTCAAAATCACAAAGTAAAATGAAAATTAAAGAGCATAAATAATAATAACACCCTTTAATGACAATTAGTAGAAATGCCAGAAGTAAGAACAAACTAAATCTTATGTTGAAAATATGTTTATAGATACGTGCATGTGTGCATATGTATATTTGTATATGTGAGGCAGTAGTGCCCTGCAGGAAACGCAAATAGTGAAAATATAGTGATTTACTAGTGACATTGTCGGTAGTAATACTGACCAGGTGTACTCTAGCATTAACTTGTCATTGAAAATCTGCCAGTTGACTGTAGCACTGCTGACTAAGTAGTTCTTTTGAAACCACATTTCGACATTGGCACTTTGGTTCACTAGTAAATTTCTTTTTCAATAGTAAAATAGTGATTTACTGATGACATTGTCAACAGTACTACTGACCATGTTGTCTTTGAAAATCTACCAGTTACGAGCTTAGAACATATTAATAGAAATTAAAAGTTTTCATTCGAAAACTAAAAATTATTTCTTTAAATTGAAACAGTCAATTAGAAGCGGCAACAGCTAGCCACCACTCGGCTTGCAAGTCTGCTATTGACTGCACAACTAAATAAAAAATGAAAACAAACTACTGACACGTTAATTGACAATGTCAGCAGAAAAGCACTACAACTGCTGTCTCTAAAGTATCTCTATTCGATCATAAAAGGAAAGCTGTCGACATTTTAACTAGTACAGTTGTCGCTAGATCAAATACTGTTGACATAGCGACATATGATTCTACGCTGACTAGAGGGTGGTCACAGAGAGAAATGTGTATTAGTTTGTATAAGAGTTTCATTAAAGTCCGGCATACTACACCATTTCCAGTTGTATTTCAGAAGTTTCCAATTGTTTTTTAGAAATTTCCAAATATGTTTTAGAAGTTTCTAATTATCGTTCAGAAGTTTGTAATTATATTTCAGAAATTTCTACTTATATTTCAGAAATTTCTAAATATGTTTCAGAAGTTTCTAATTATAGTTCAGAAGTTTCTAATTACACTTCAGAAGTTTCCAATTATGTTTTAGAATTTTCTAATTGCATTTCAGAAAATTCTAATTGCTTTTCAGAAATTGCTAATTGCTTTTCAGAAATTTCTAATTGTTTTTTAGAAATTTCTAATTGCATTTCCGAATTTTCAAATTACATTTCAGAAACTTCCAATTGTATTTCAGAATTTTCCATTTTTATCTCAGATATTTATATATATTATTCTGTATAAAATTTTGGGGTTTTTTATTATTATACCACTTTACTGTATACTACATACATACATTCATATGTAAAAATTTACATACATACATGTATATGTATGTACATATGTATATGCAGAAGATTGACCTAATCATAGCACGCTGCATATAGCAAATGATTACATGGCATCAATTTTATAAGCTGCTTTCTCAGCATTGATTGCAGACATATTCCGCACATGCTTTGTTGTTCTATCTTAATAAATGTACAATTTTTTACTATGTATATTATTCAATACAGCACTTGCAACACGATATACATACATATATTATTCATGTATAAATAGAAAATAATTAATGATATATTTATAATAATATCAACAAAACAAAGTAAAGGTTACTTGGTTTTCGCACAATATACGTATATATATATATATATATTATTGAAAATATGTTAATGTTAGAAATGATTAGATTTTATAAAATGTAGGTGCACAAAAATAATATATCCACATAACAGTCTGAAATACATTTAGAAATTTCTGAAATACAAATGGAAAATTCTGAAATACAATTGGAAGTTTCTGAAATGTAATTTGAAAATTCGGAAATGCAATTAGAAATTTCTAAAAAACAATTAGAAATTTCTGAAAAACAAGTAGAATTTTCTGAAATGCAATTAGAAAATTCTAAAACATAATTGGAAATTTCTAAAGTGTAAGTAGAAACTTCTGAACTATAATTAGAAACTTCTGAAACATATTTAGAAATTTCTGAAATATAAATAGAAACTTCTGAAATATAATTAGAAATTTCTGAAAAACAATTGGAAACTTCTGAAATACAACTGGTAATGGTGTAGTGCAACCTAGAGCGATCGTGATGTAAATGCATGTATGTATGCCAGTAATGAAATTTGAGTTTTACGTACTCTTTTGCAGCACAAATACTTCAAAAATTAAGAAATTCAAAATATTTTGAATAAAGAGTAGTTAAAGAAATTGTTCGAATATTTAAATATTCAAGATAAAAGGCAATCTAGGCTAACTCTGACACTTTTGTTGTTAAAAAAAATAGTTGGAACTTAAAAAAAATTAATTTGAAATAAGCATTTCCGGTTTTTTAAGCCGGTAGAATGTTGACTAAAAAACTGAAGGTACTGAGTTCAGTTCCTGTATTAAACAGTCATTAAAAATAAAAACACCATGCATTTTTCTGATGTGCATTAGCGTCCTTTTGTATGTATAAGTTCTTGTAGGAAAATTCAAGTGATGAAGGCATAGTCACTGGTCACTGAACTATACTGACTTCATCAAAGCGCCCTTCATCGTTGTGTGGCAGTATCATCAACGAATTAAAATAACCGACCAAATGGCTAATACCCACAGCTTCAAAAAATTTAATACGCATGATTTAACACTAGAGGCGCTGCAACACTGCATTATTAAGA
The DNA here is from genome assembly GCA_949987645.1 of Tachina grossa. Lineage (NCBI taxonomy): Eukaryota > Metazoa > Arthropoda > Insecta > Diptera > Tachinidae > Tachina > Tachina grossa. The sequence continues at coordinate 80,792,224 of OX465277.1, read as the reverse complement.
AAACATGTAAAAAGCAGAGTTGTAAAAGAATGAAGCTTTTTTCTCTTTTTTCTGCTCACCGACTGTCTTCTCTATTACTATGCCTTTCCTAAAGAAGGTAACACTTATTAAGAGTAGTAGGAATTTCCTGAAAATTACTTCTCTTTAAAAAAAAAATTAAAATATATAAAATAAAATTTTTTTCAAATTTCAGTTCTCCTTTTTTTAAGGCCAGACAATTTTTTATAAAAAATTTGTAATCTAAGTCTTTACTTACACAACTTAACTGTAAATTTATTTCAATGAAATGTGAAAGCATTTTTATTACGTATGAAAGTGAACGATTTGTTATATGTTAAACTCATGTTGAATCTTATTAACAAAAATTTTCTCTTATAATAAATTCAGTTTTTTGTAAGTCGAAAGTTTCAGGCAATTATGTAAAACTCCTCACAATTACTTTTATTTTGCATGAGATAATAATTGTCAATGCATTTTATGTTGCTTAAACTTTTAACTCAATTCAAATTAACACAAATGCACAAAATAATTACAACATATGAACATGAATCTCAAAGAATTCATGAACACATTTCCATTTTACATACTTAATTATATAAAAAGAAATATTTGCCCCAATCCCATGTAATTACACCAAAAACTTGTTACATACGCTTTAAAAATAAAACAAATTCAAATTTGTCAAAGAAGTGAATATAAAGGATTTAAGTATAAAATAAAAAATGGCATGTTAAGTACGCAATTTGCAATACAATTTTGTCACACAAATTTGCAGCAGTATCCGTTTCATGCATTTGTTTTTTGTTCCAGTCTTGTCTACTACAACAAAATCGAACAAATGAAAAATAAAAATAAATTTGAGGAAAAAACTTAACATTTATCGCTAGACTAGAGCGTCATCTGCATTAAGACCTTACAGCAAAATTCAAAATGAATAACAGATTTCAAAAAAGAACCACTAACCTAAAATACGACAGAATAAACCAAAACGAAAACATTAGCAAACGTTTAAAGGCAAAAAAGCTAAAAAAACCATACATATTTTACCAGATACTGTATTTTAAACCTTGCAGCAGAATGATGTGAAAAAAGAATATAAAAATAAAATGATAATCGAAAATGCTAAAAACGTTAAAGTGATGTCGATTTTTCAGATGGCAAAATGTCATAAGTTTTAAACATTATAACATGCATATCAAACAAGCGTCACAAAGCAACGTGGTTTCGCCTGACTGATGACTGGAGGGCAATGTAGCATAAAATGTTACCGCAGAACGAATACAAAAGCAGCGGCAGCATTAGTCTTGTTTTTGCATTTTGTTAAAATCATCACCAACGTCATCTCCTTCACTTTTTTTATTCAGCAATCAACACTGTTATAATCATCAGCATCATCAGAATAATCATAAACAGATCTTTATGCTCCAGCAACATTGATGAGGTAATGCAATTGACAATTAGTTAAAGGGTTAAACTTTTCATTTGAACAAGAATATAAGATGAAAGTGAGCTAAATTAAAGAAAAATATTTCAATAGTGGAAGCAGAGTTTTTAAATTATATATCGAGAGCCTATATTCAAAATACGTCAAATCAATTTTAATGAAAACGAGTTTCCGATAGCAAATAGCTACCCTATGCAATATCCATCTGTAATATAAATTTCGAATCAAAAAAAATTATTTTTTCTCACAGAAAAAATTATTCCCAAAAAATTGTTAAACAAATATTTGTTTGAAATCAAACTTAGTTTCAGTAAATATTCTGTACTGTTCCACTAAATTAATTTGTACCAAAACACTGTATAGAGAAGAAACAGGCCACGACGTTTGTCGGCTACATTTCGGCATTTACATGTATACAACACGATCAAACAAAATAAACAACAACTAAACAACAACAACCGCACAACAGCACGTTGCACTGAAATAACATTTTCTCTCTGCCGAACTATGATTAATTTAAATTTTTACAAAATTTTTATCAGAATTTACAAAATTATTTGTAGGACCGCATTCAAATAAAATATTTACTGATTCAGCGAATTTGGTTACTGAAAATGAAATTTAGTTTTTTCTGTGCTAATTTTATATAATTTTTTTTTTATTCTGATACTTCAAATTAAAAAAATTTGATGGTGAAAATGAATGCTAAATTCCCTGTAATTTTCCAAAATTTTTAAAAAATAATTTATTTATTATAAATCTACTTCATATCATATTGCACTTGGCATACCGAATACGAATCAGGCTAGTTTTTGAGATATGGTCAATTTTAACATGTAATTACATAGGTGTCTTGATAAAAAAAATTTGGTAATATATGTATAACTTTTAAATGGTCAATCAAATAGAAACATTATGTATGGACCAAATGTAGTCAATGATATGATATAGTCATTTGAAATTGAAAATTTAGAGTGATGCTGTTGCAATAGAGATTGAGTTAGAGAGTGCTAAAGCTGACCAACTCGAGATAAAAGTCAGGCTTTAGTTATTTTTTCATGGTATTTTATGTTTTTTCAATTCTTATATTTTGAGCATAGCATTAAATACAAATTTCACAAATTGGTTAAGATATAAATTTATTCAAGAAATTATATATATTTTCCGACAAAATATGCGAACTCTAAAAAAATATTTGTTTTTTGATCGACTAAAATATGCAGCACAAACAATTTCAGATTTATTTGCACAGAAAAAATTATTCCCAAAAATTTTCAAACAAACGTATGTTTTGAAAAATAATTTAGTTTCAGTAAATATTTTTTACTATTCCAGTAAATTTTTTGTTCCAAATTTGTTTTATGTAAAAAAACTGTATAGAATGAAAATTATCTATATAAGAGTCTAAACACAATGTTTGCGGTGCGGTGCGATTTCTCGTTGCGGGAGAGAAAAATAAACATAATACAACAGAAGACGACGACGGCAATACTTGTCATTGTTTGTTTAAATATTTATTAATTTTTTGTGCATACATTTTTGTAAAGAATTTACTTTTTGTGTTAAATGTTTTGTAATTGCAGTAATTAAAAACAAAAAATTATTAACATTTTATACGTTCGCAGACATATTTGATACATTTTTTAAATTTGTATATTTTATGACAAAAATTTTTTAACTTCAAAATCATGTTTTTTGTTGTGAACACCGCCAATTATTTAAAAACTATGGCAACATCAGAGAGAGAAAGAGTGACAAAAATTGAGAGAATAAGAAAGTGCGCAATGAAAATAAAATATATTTTAATTTTATGACGTTCCGCACTGCGGGTTTTTACTTCAAAATCGTATGAAAAACCGCACCGCAATGAATTCTCGTTACATTGTATTCAGACTCTAAAGTAAAATTTGTAAAAAAAAAATTGTAGATTTTTTTTTATTACTGTAAAAAAATTTGTCTGATTTTTTTTAAATTTTTTCTACAAATTATTTTATAGATATAAAGAACATTTAATTTTTTTTAAAGAGTTTTGTTTGCGGTTTTCAAACTTATTATGTTTGTATATTGTGATTCTCAATATAGTATTAAGAGTCTTACTAACACATAACATATGGAGTTTGTTAGCGAAATTAAAAATTTTTTTGACGAGTTCCAAAAGCGGGAACGAAATGCTTAACCATAAAAACAAGCCACTTTTTGAAAGTAAAAAAAAAAAATAGTTGAACCTTTTATTTGATTCAGTTATTTTTTTCAAATAAAAATTTTACTATTTTTTAAAAAAATTGGTAAGAATTGTTATTGATTCAGTTAATTTATTTTCTAATAATACGAAAAATTTTAGTGAATGTATTGTAATTTGCTGAATAATAAAAAAAAAAAAATCTGCAAAAATGTTTTTCTGTTCCTATTAATACATTTGACTGAATATATTTTGAGTTTCAGATAACTTTTTTCTCTAATGTCATAATAAGTTAATTAAAAATAAAATATTTCTTGTCAGTTAAATTTTTACAAAATTATTATCAGAATCTACAAATTTCTTTGTAGGTCCGCATTCATACAAAATATTTACTGATTCAATGAATTTGGTTACTGAAAACGAAATTTAGTTATTTCTGTGTGATTTCGAATAGTTTTAAATCTTTCTGAAAAAGACAATGAATGTCACGTAGTGCATTTTAATCAAAAAATTAATAATTTCTTTACATTTGATCACGCCTATCCCTATACCGTCCACCATTTCTTGAAATAAAGGAAAAAATATATTTTTGCACATTGGATTCAATGCAAAAATAAGTACGTACAATTACATTTCATTGTATGTGACTTTCTCCGAAAAAAGGGACCTAGTGTGTCAAAAAACGGGTTTGGACTTAAGAGTGGATTCTGGTACCTAAAAGAATGTAGAATAAGATGAAATGAGTTAGATTTCTGATAATCATAACTAACCATGCCAAATCGCATCTCCCAACTGAAGGTGTGTTCAAAGTGATAATGCGTTATGAAACTTTACATGCATTTTTCTCAAAACTTCATTTTCACACACTAGATCCCTCTTCTCGGAGAAGGTCTCATATATTTTTATATATTTATACGTTTTTTTTAATTTTCACTCAAAATGCAAAAAATGGTAAAATTAAATTAAATTAGAGCTAAGTTTTCAAAACCCTGTGGCAGTTCTGTTTACTTAATGGTCTACTTTCGTTTCCCTGTGGAATTATTGAGGCTGTTAGAGATGACCCGAAATTTGTTGCACAGTGTAATAAGAGTTTTGTTGAATAATTGATATAATAAAAATGTCTGTCGCACCAGTCACAGCAAACATTTCAAAATAACTACTTAATGCTTTTAAACAATTAAAAAATAAGTGCAATTAATCTTAAAAAAATTGCGAAGGGACCTCTATTTTAATACTCGATTAACGATTTGAGGGAATAATTTAATCATACTCGTCACATCCACCCTAAGGAACTAGTTTTTTAATGTATAATAAAGAAAAGATAACTAAAACAAAGAAAGAGACTTAAAGAAACTTTATAAAAATTTAAATTTCATTGAGCTTTAGAGAAAAAAAAGTGATAGGAAAACCAGGAATACTTAAAAAAATTTTTGATGGATAACAAACCATTGAAAAAAAAGACATAGGAAAAGAGAACAAGAGTACAGACAACGGAAAAAATGTTAATTCAATTTCAATTGAAATTTATTTGGTGGTGGTTAAGCATTGTCTACATGCATTTCATTTTTGTTTTGCCAAATCAGTATATCAGTATGAGCCATTTCGCACTATGCCTTTTTAGCCTGCCTTGTATTGACAACTTTCTTTTAAGCTCCCTACGAAAACTCACGCATATTTACATTAAGCCTTTTGTATTCATGCCTTTTTGGCATTTATATACACGCTTAATGCTAAGAGTACAAAAAATGCAAAGATAAATGTCATAAGTCCCCTCGAATTTTCATTTCCCCCCTCACCAATAAACTAAAAGAGCCTGCCTGCAGAGGCAAACAGAAAATGGACAGTGTAAATTGCGTCTATGCTCCTATTCTTTAGCCTTTTTCAAATACTGGATTTTTCTTATGTAGCGAACTTTTACCACTTTCAAAATAAACGCCTCAAATTAAATATATTATTTACTCGTACTATACTTATACTTAAATCGAAGTTCTAAATTATATAGCCAAGGAAATGAAAGCAAATAGTATACCAAATAAAGCATAAGATTTAAGATTTTTCTCATTGTTTTACAATTTAAAATACTTTTCAATGCAACCACTTACCCTTTGGTGTTCAAATAATCCTAAAATCCTTAAATTTGGAACAACATTTTTGGCTATAATAATGCATATTTCTGAGGTTTATGCTTTCCTTTTTGTTTTGTTAATGCCCACTTCCATTGGATTTGTATTGAAAACTCCTAAAAAAAGAACACAAAAGAAAATGTAAAAGAAATTACAACAAAACAAAAAAAATCATAAGTACTTTTGTTAAGGAAAATGAAAACTAAATATTGTTCAGAATATCTTAAGGCATTTTTTTTTTGCTTTAGCATTGTTGAAGAAAAAAATTTCCCCTTTATGAATTTTTCGCAATTTATTTTGAAAGTTTTTCAATACTCAATTGAATTTTTACGCTTTGTTGAAGTGACAAACATTTTGAGCTTCAAAAAAGTTTGTATTAATAAAACTAAGATGGAAAGATAAATAAGAATTTTTAGGAATTAGGGTGAGATTATTTTCAATCGAAAAACAAGAAATTACGTTTCAAATAAAAAAATCATTTTGTTAATCTTAAAAGCTACACTAGATTCAGACAGCATCTAGTAGTTAAACAAACTTTTACATGAATGATAATAAAAAAAATCTAAATTCTCGAGTCTCGAGCTAAGCACAAGAGATATAAGCCTATTAAGTTAAGATTTGTGATGATTTCTTCATTTATTTTTTATGCCAATTAAAAATCAAGAGTTTCCTGGACATACTTTTTTTTAGCCAAAACTATTGTTTTGAAATTATTTTTTTTAACTAAATAGTTATTATGCATGAATTTTTATTTACCAAAACTTTGCTTACAAGTTAATGTCTCTACTTATGTAGTGCAATGTGCTTGAACTAGTAAAATAAGGTGTAGAACAGAATACTTATATAGAGATTGTGTTTGTGAATATTCGATTTAAACCTTTCGTCATTGAAAATGATAACAAGTACCTATGCAGGTAGCTTATTCTACCTATCAACCATATCGCTAAATAAAGATTTATGTCGAATTATTATGGGTTGTGCGATTTATGGGACAATCAACCACAAATTAATATGTTTTGAGAAATAAAAACATTGTATGCGTTAATATTTTAACTAATATAATGAAACGATGTTTCAATTGGGATGGATACCCTCAACTGTTTGCGGTCGAGCAGCCCCGAATTAGACCTTCCAGCGCTAGTTCTTATATGGCAGTATATATATACATGCAAATCCCGGTATAACGAACGATATAATGTCAGGCCCATTTGTTATTCGTTATATCGCAAAGATTTTTTTCAAGTGTTTTTTTAATTATTATTATTGTAGACATGATACAATACAATGAAAAAAATGAGGGTTATTTATTTTAAAATAAGCTACCAAATACAAACTAACGGAATCACATTTTTTTTTGCATTTACATTGTTGCTGTATGTTTTGTTTAATATTTTTTGCCGTTCCTTATACAAAGCACACATTTATCAAAATATTCGCTACACAAAGTAGAACAAAATCTAAGAAATATGTTCCTAGCAAGTTTTTGTTTTTCATTTTGCGATTTTTTCTTCATAATTCGTTTTATCCAGTATAAAATTAGGCTAGTATTCGCTATATAAGGTTGTTAATGTAAAAAATTTGGACGTTTGTTATACCGGATATTCGTTAAAGCGAGATTCGTTATACCGAGATTTACGTGTATATCGTATATATCGTATATAATTAGGATATTAAATGAAGTGAAGTATCTCTTGCACAGAGGTACTTGTATGTCTATTTGGAGCATTACACTGAATTTTCACACCAAAAACATCAAAAGCTTTTGCTACCAGCATTGAAATTGACCCTGTTCGTACAGTCTCGCTCAGAGATTAAAGTAATAAAATTATTAGATGTATTGTTCATATTTTGATTTTCAACTCAAACCCCGATAAGCTGGGCCTATTCAAAAATGAGAATGAATGGTACATTCTACTATCATTTGCAAAAGTGTGGGAAAATGGAAATTTTGACAAAAAACATCATCCAAAAAAGTCTTCAGATGTAACTACAAGCACTTATTATCATAAACTATGAATTAATTATTATTACTCTCAGCTTCTTAAAACTGTTTATAAGCTCTACTTTGGCGATCAAGACAAGCATTAGGCTCCAAAAATTTGTTACACTACTTGTTGCAGTAGTTAGCTTCATCAAATGACTTAAAGGAACTCATTTGACGTCACCATGGTTTGGCACGAACATAGTTATCATCTCACGGATTATTACCATTCCATCAACGGAATGAATCTGTAGAAGAAGTGAGCACACTATTCAATATCCGAAAATTCCTTCAGTTCTAAGACCAGTTCCTCAGAACGAATCTTTGCCAATTCCAGTGCCCCCAAAAAGTTAAAAGCTAGAACCAGAAACAGACCTGAAAGACTCCAAGTCTCAGCCTCAAGTATATTTAGCTCATCAGCCTGAATTGAATGATCTCTTTCGGGATTTGAAATTATCTTAGAGTAAATATCAGCTTCTTGGGTCTGGATTTCAGCAGCGGAATATTTTAGAAAAGGGAGTAAAAATCTTTTCTTAGAACACCAGACAGTCAACTTTGAAATTATTTATTTTGAAGGACGAAAGTTAGTGTTCTGTCCTGACCCAAATGAATTAATGATAGAACTAAATCTACGTTGTAATCTTGACAAGTAGATACTGTTTATAGATTAATTAAAGATGAGCTTGAAAGTTATACTGTTGGCCAATGGAAGCTAGTTATCATCAGTCTCAGTAGCATATTCTGTATATGTATATGGAAGAGACCTTCGAAAATATCACAGGAGTCATTGATCAAATATTTAAGTTATCGTGATTATAATTGGAAAATTTGTCTTGACTTATAAGATATTGCTCTACTTATGGGCTTACAACCAAGATTCAAAAAATACGTCTGCTTTGTAAGTGAGTGGGACACGTTACATTATACGAAACTGGCGTCTGCAAAAAAAAATTCACTCCCGACCACAAAAATATTGCATGCGCTCCACTAGTACTGAAAAAAATATTTATTTGCCACCTTAGTGACAATAAAATCAAAGAAGGAGTGTTCGTAGGATCCCAACTTTTATAATACTCAAGGCTGAATCTAAAAGAAAAATGAGCTTGGCTTGATTCCAAAATGTGAATCTGAACTTTTTGGGTAACAAAAAAGTGGCCATTATGTCGATCAGGCTCATGAGTTGCTGCCAGCAACTTATAATAATAATATAATAATTTTTTATAAGGGTATAACATGTATTTTTTCCTGCAAATTTGAGAGCACTTTTTGATGAACAAGAGTAATGATTTCATCAAGACATTGCCCAGTTTGAGAAAAGATTTTCCGGAAAGTTGAATGCTAGCATGTTGGCAGAATACTGCTGGTTTATAGTTAGAGAAACCTTAACTTTGGGGTACAAGAGAAAATCAAGCACCAAATGAAGGTGAAGATGAAGATTTTAGATCGAAAATATTTTGAAAAATAAAAAAAGAATTTGTGAAAAATGTATAACAAGTATTGTTCCATCTATATATATATATATATATATATATATATAATTACATATAATCGTATGTTTGTTCCTTACGCAAGATCTTGGAACTAAAAGATGTGTGGAGCTGAAATTTTCAGCACAGGTTCGAGTCAATATCCGGTAGGTTTTCGACTTGTTTTTGATCCAATAACTGACCATAAGGTGGAGTAATTTGGAGTTAAAAAAATATATTGTTGAGGGTATTACAACGCTTTCCGGGCTAAGCTAGTATATTTGTAATTTTTAAATTACTTAAATAAATAAACAATTGGGGAGAAGGAGTAATACCCCGAATCAGGGCTGATTTTCATGCAGAGAAGTGTTATTTATTTAAGCGCACATAACACAACACAAAACATCCACTAACCATGTATTCTCATTGCTATTTTATCTACGAATGCATTAAAATGGCGCAAGAATATGGTTGGAGCTATACAGCTCAATTCAGTTATCGAATTGGTACCATTGAACTAATTTATGACCACGGTATTTTTGGTTCTTTGAGTTCTAAGGTTACGCCAGTTAAAACAAGTATCGCGGGTTATTTTTTTACTTATTCTAACACTTGCATTTCACACATAGTGATTTAGAAAAATCTAAACCAGCCATTAGGACATGAGCACTTGCTGATTGGTTTAATTGCATTACATGAAATGTTTCATTTCATCAAATCAAGTTTCTCTCAATGTTTGTTCTCACTTGGTATATAAGTTTAATATTTGTTTTTTTTTTAACCTTTACAAAAAGCATAAATCTGCAGCCGTATTCTGTAATGCGCTAAAGCTTAATCTCTATCGCTAAAAATCTATATTGCTTTAGCGATTGCAATTCTGTAACATGCGTTGCTAAATTTGGCAATGCCATAAAAATTTAATTCGCCACAATTTAGCATTTAATGCCATCGCCAAAATGTTTAAATTTTGTATTCTCTAACGCCAAATAAATAGTTGTTGGTCTCGAAAACACTAAATTTTTAGCAACGAAAATTTTAAGTTGCTAAAAAGTAAGTAATATACAAATATTTTTTAATTTGATATTTCTTGTAAAAAAAAATCATTTTAACAATATAATGAAAAAAAAATAACTAAAAAGGTGACAAAAGAGGAAAAATATATGCGCATTCAGTATTTGGAGATAAAAAATTATCTTCAACTTTGTCAAGTAATATGTAATAATTCACTTTTTTAGATTTGTGAATTTCGCCGGAGCTAAAAGCCGTACTGTGCAATGGGACGCCTTAGCAGAGAATATGAACTTTATTATACGCCGCCGATAAAAGCCACTCATATTTTCTTCGATATTTTAAATAATAATAATTTTTTCAATAATATTTATTATTATAATTAATTTAATAAATTTTCAAAATACTATTTACTTGTTTACATAAAGTAAACAAACATAAATAAACAAAGGGATGCCATATTCGGAAAATTTTCCTATAATTTCCGCATTTGGTGGTGTCAAGAAAAAATGTGCGTTTAAATTATCCACTTAAGTGTTACTCAAATACATATTTGGCAAAAACTAAATAAATTTATAGTAGAGCTAATGAAATAATTTTTTAAAATTAAGATTTTAGAACATATTTTAAAAACTCATTGGAAAAAAGTGTTAATAATTTTTAGGGAAAACAAACTATAAAGTAAGGTAACACTATATTGAATTGGTAAGAAAGCAACACATTATGTTTGTCTTTTTTCGCAGCAGCTCACCAAAGCAGACAGAAAGAAATAGTATAAAGACAACAAATTAGCTGCGGCGAAAATAGTAAATTTTAGCTATGCAATTAGACTTACAGAATACAGATTTAGAGCCGTCGCTAAAATATTTGCCCTAAACTTTTTTTAGCATTTTAGCGATGGAGATTAAGCTTTAGCTAAGCTAGTTAAAGAATACGGCTGCTGATTGTTTAGATTTCAAAATTTATTAAAGACATAAAGACCCTCTTTTGCAAATCACGACGTAGCAAATCACAATGATTTCAAAAAAATTAATAAAAGATTAATCAGGCCTTTTATAAACTGCACAACTACAGCGTTTGAAATTAGTATAAAATATTCAATTATAAACTGTAATAAAATACAATAAAAACTCACTAACAAGTCAGCTATTATTACTTTGTTTTTGAAATCACGTGAACGTAAAAACAGGCTTAATAAAATCTTTTTTTCATACCACTTGTATGAGTACTTCAAACCATTTTAAACAAGATATCTTCTCGAACAATATTCTGAACAATTGGTGGCCAAAAGTTATCTTCTTTAGTATTAGAGAAACCAAATCGAGAGCAAAATATTTAGCGTACTAGAGAATATTTCACTAATGGAATTCCTACTGTTACATACTATTTTCAAGGTTATTGAATTTGTGAACAATTTATAGCATAAAGAACATTTCATTAAAAATAATAAAGATAGTTTAGACCTTTTTAATAAATTTTAATTACTTTTTGAATGTAATAAAAAATATATATAGCTTTTAATCCTTCATTTCCTCTCCCTATTACATCATTTTATTTTTACGAATGCACTCTTTCTCATTTATAAATTCATTTACAGTAGCATGAAAGGAATTATAATTCCATTTTATTTTATATTTTTAAATGTGTTATTAAACAAAAGACATTGGATATTACTAACAGAGTTTTTTTCTTTCGTAAAGTTTTGTTTGAATGTCACCAGTAATTTTATTAGTGGTCTTAAAAAATTATTCGGTTTCGATTTCGGCATTTTCACTCGGCGCAATAAATGTTATAGCTTAAGAATATATGTGAAGTTATATCAGCTCAACTGAGCAGTAATGGGCTTTACTGCTTCAAAATAAGAAACCCAATTTATAAACTACACAGAAAGAAAAAATCCATACTAAATTAAAATATTTTTTACTTACTTTTAGTACGAATCGTATTTAAAAATTTAAGTCGAATAGAACTAACATTTACTTAAATCAAGCCGAAAACGGGATTACTTTAGGAAACAAATCCTGAAGTTTCTTAAATTGAGTATGAAGTGCTTAAATTATGTACAAAATTTTAAATCAAGTACAAAGTTCTTGAAGTGAGTAAAAAAAAACTTGTTTAAAGTACGACTGCGTGCACAAACTTTATACACATATGAAAAAAAGAAATTAAAAAAATATTTTTATCAAAAAATTTCAAGTTCATTAGTATGCTTATGATAAAAATTCAATTAAAAAAATTAATTCAAAAATCAGTACATTTAAATAAAAACAATTTAATATTTGTAATTTTTAACGGATATTTATTGTATTTAAGTGTGAGTAAGTGCGGTTTATTTTTAATACTCGTATGCAAAAGTGTGGTTTTAAAAATATAATGGTAAATAAAATAAAACTATTTAGTGAATTTAATTTAATTATTATTTTTCGAACTTCATTTGTTTTTATATTTATGATTTGAATAGGCTAAACTATAATATTCAATGATAATTAATTTAATAAAACTATAATATCAACATTAACTAAAAAATAAAAACTGAAAGCAAATGACGACTCCAAACTGAGTCAGCTTCTGAGGGGCTTAAGTGCGAAGATGTTTCTGAAAATCTAAAGAGTAGGTAATAAATATGAGGCTTTTTTTATCGAGTACGCGTGTTGTTTTTAACAAGTCCCGTTTCAATATATACATATAAGTACATATGTATGTACTCGCTGTAAGACCGGACTCAAAAATATGTTATCTCTCTAGGTGACCAAGAACCCCTAGCTTCTTAATGACATAGTTTCGCTTAGAGCACTGATGGGGTTGCACTTTTGGAGCTATGACGATTATAAATGTAATCAGCTTAGAAAAGTGGGCTTTATTTGAGAGCAAAACAAATAATTATTCATTGATGACAAAGAGGCAGTATTGTGCAGGGCAAGTTTTTATTATTATTTAGTAAAAAAGCATTAAACAAATAATCTATATAAATTTAAAATCTAGTATTTTTTCTTCCATAGAACAGACATCTTGGACTCATTTAGCATTCTTCCATCATAATTTTCTACCAACATTGTTAGAGATGCATGTAATAGAGCGACGTAAAGGAAACAATACCCGCTGTTGGTCTTTTGCATTAAATTTAATTGCTATTACCATAGAAATTCTTATCAATAATTAAAACAATATTAATATGGACAATAAAAAGTTAATAAAAAATTATATTAAATCCTTAATTCAATAAATCAAGTTAGCATTTCTTAAAACAGGCGTTTTTGGATTATTTCAAGTACGGATTCGGGATTAAGTGAACCCCATTTTTAGATTAATTCAATCCCAGATTTTCTTAAATCAATCTCGTTTTGGGAGTATTTCAAGTATGGATTCGCATTAAATAAAATTAGAAGTTCTTGAATCAAGCGTATTTTGAAATTAATTCAATCTGAGGTTAACTGAAATCAATCTGGTTTTGGAATTATTTCAAGTACGGAATCAGGATTAAATATGGATAAAATTAAGTATTTAGCACTGGAATAGTTCGTACTTAAATTAAGTCTTTTGTACTTGATTTGAGTAAATCCGTACTTACCGTACTTATGACACCGCTTTGAATTGATTTAAGTACGGATGGATTGATTTTTATTTTGAGTGCACAATATCAAATTATGGAAACTCAAGCTTATTTACATGAAAATGTATTGAAAAATGCAACAAAAATAGACGCTTTACTGATTATTAAGCTGCAACCACACCATATTCACTCAATAATTTGAAGTACAAATATATATTATATATTTCAATATATAAAGTTCATCTCACATATATAAAATAATTTTATATATTAATATATTATATTAATATTATTTATGTCGTAATAAGTAAATTTAGCTTCAGTCTGATTTAGAATTTGAGAGTGATGTGATCATCTCAAGTTAAGCTAAAATTAGCCCTAAAAAATGTTTCGCTTTTGTCACAGAATTATTCTTTAAAAATTTTCATTTATTTTTCGTCATATGGGAATTTTTTTTTTACTTTAAGATATATCCTGTTTCTACAGACTTAAGTATTACACTGCATTAAATGACTTTTGAAGCCATTTAGAAATATTATCATCATGAGTTCATAAAGAATATTACAAATCTGCGTTATATGAAAACATCTAAGTACTTGTGTGTATATAATAGCAACCCTTTAAGAACACCTATATACGTATAATAGTATGTGTATATATATACATATACATATCTAAGTACATATGTATGTATCCTTTTATCCTTTTACATTTAAATGTTTATAATATAAAGACAAAACGTGCGTGCTTGGCATAAGCAAAAATGTGTATTAGTTTATACCAACTGAATAATAGACAAGAAAACAATAGACACACAGTCGAATGAACTTGCTAACATTGTTTCAGCTTTTGTCAGTGGTACAAATATTTACTAACGAAAGAAAAATAGAACTTTTTTTGTTTGTTCTTTCCAAGCAGTTTACTTGAATGTAAATTTTTAAACCAGAAACAGAAGAACGTATAACGCTTTGAGCAAATTAACACTTCAAGCCAATTTGCTGTTGTATATATGCATGTACATTTATTCGTAAATTTTATTCAAAGTCGAAGAAAAACAAAACAAGATTATTCATACAATTTCTCCTCGTTCTCGGAAATGTGAGTTAATATTTTTTGCTTAACTTGAATATATTTAATGTATTATTTCTTTAAGGAAATTGCACATTAAAATTTTTAAAATGCTTTAAATAGTAAATTCTTTTTCACTCAATGCCAGTACTCTGTTAAAATTTTCATGCAAAATTTTTTCAAAAAGAACACATCACAATTTAACTTAATGGGTCTGTTCATAAATGCATCACTGCCCTGCAATTGGAAATTTAAATGTTATAAACTGGTTCACTGAAGTAGATAACGCACAAATAAATGTCAAATATGGTTTACAAACATGACTATTACCAAAACAAATCATCGGCGAACTTGTTAATAAAAGTTTACACGTATGACGCAGAGCAGTGATGCATTTACGAACACACCCAATCATTAATATAGTTATGAAATGAGCAGGAATCCTAAAATGTTTATTTTGTAAGCAAATCACGATGAAATGAGCTAATACAAATGTTTTCCATAAAAACATTTGTCAATTATAAGAATAATTCAGATATTATTAGCCTATTAAGAAATATTTAACCAAACAAATATATATTCAGGTATGTGATGAAAAACGATTTAGACACAAAACTAATTTGAAAACGATAAAAGGTGTGATGTGTTCTCCATAGTCCTTTTATCAATAATTTTTAAATTTGTTTTTAATGGGTTTTCCAAAAATGTTTGATAAATTTCTTTTCACATCCTTATTATATGGTTTATATTTTATGTTCTAGTGTACTTTTTAGAAGTGAGTAGTCTGATATTGGCTTTTACTGAAAATCGATCAGAATTCATCACACCTTTTTAAAACGATTGAATTGAAATCGTTTTGAAAACGATCGTTTCCCATCATCGATAGACTGTTGAATGTGCTGAGACATTTTGGATGTTGCTAATATTTTCGTGGATGGGCAATGAATTAAATAAGACGGCATTATTATGTAAAAAATAGAGAAGTAAACATCATGGTATTACAGCCGTGATTATCTTTTAATATCAGTATTGAGCAGTATTGTTATTCAAAAAAAAATTACTCCAATATTCGAAGAATTGCTTTTTATTTTTGTTCGAACGACAACAATGTTTTCAATTTATAAAAAGGAATTACTAGACTAATTTTGTTCGATTGTCCGAAGAATTACCCTTTCCTACTTTAACTATATAATAAATACTTTTAAATAACGAGATTAAGGTTACAAAAAAGTACGCAAATATTTCTGTTTCATAACTAACTTCTGATAAGAAAAATAGTGCGGTCGACCTAAAATACGAGCAATAATAAGATTACGTTTCTGAAATAATTGATAATGCTTTATTAACTTTTCTAAAAAAAAAGTCGTTAAATGAATAAAAAAAATTGTTTTAACGTAAAAATTGTTAACAATATTATGGTTGATTTAAATAATTTGAAAACATCAAACCTGAGCTTGATATGCTTTTTAAAACTATTTTTAACCGTATCACCAATATCAACAATTTGTGAGAGAAAATTTTGTACTTTTTTTAAAAAAAAATCGTCTACATGCAAAATACTGAATTGTTTACACATTTAAATTATTCTCATAAAATAAACCAATAAAATGTAAAAAATACAAACGAGTACTCGTTCATATTTATTTATTTATTTATTTACAACAAAGTCATATCTCAAAAAATGCGTATAGTTATTATCAATGTCGAAATAAAGCCTGGATATAAGAAAGTATTTTTATATCTTCATTGAGTTATATGTGGATTGAAAATTCAAACTTTACTTTCTGCTTTTTTGAGTTCTGCCTCTGTTGGAATAAGGGACCGATATGTATATATAAAATAGTAAATATATATTTCAACTAAATTCATTTCGTTATTGAAGATATTTCTGAGCTTGTGAATTAAATATTTGTTTTTCTTTTTTTTTTTTTTTGTGTAAAAAGTTTTTTTCTTTGTCAATCAAGTAAATTAAACTAATTTGTTGTTTTTAACCCCCGACTAAAATAAGGGGTGTTATAAGTTTGTAGTGTGTGTCTGTGTGTCTGTGTATCTGTGTATCTGTGTGTCTGTCCGTGTCCACGTACAGGCCAAACGGCTAGACCGATTTTCATTTAGTTTTTTCTGTTTGAAAGATGACTTGATCGAGAGGGTTCTTAATTATGTTTAAAGAAAATCAGTCCAGCCGTTTAGAAGATATAACATCTTTTCTGAAAAAAGTCGGGGGTTTTTAAAATTTAAAATTTTTGTTATTCAATATTTTTTAACCCCCGACTAAAAAAAAGGGTTTTATAAGTTTTTAGTGTGTGTCTGTGTGTCTGTGTATCTGTGTATCTGTGTATCTGTGTGTCTGTCTGTGTCCACGTACAGGCCAAACGGCTGGACCGCATTTCATTTAGTTTTTTCTGTTTGAAAGATGACTTGATCGAGAGGGTTCTTAGCTATGTTTGAAGAAAATCAGTCCAGCCGTTTAGAAAATATTACATCTTTTCTGAAAAAAGTCGGGGATTTTTAAAATTTTTAATTTTTGTTATTCAATATTTTTTCAAATTATTCGAAGATTATTTTTTGTTATTTGTTCGTACGAATATTTGAAAAAAAACTTTAAAATTATTCTCCTATTCGAACAAAAAAATCGTGAAATACTATAGCCCTTATTATAAGTGAAATTCATATTATGAGCATCGTAAATTTCGTTCAGCAAGGCGTTTTCTATCGAACAGAATTTAGTTTTCGATGATGTATTTTAATATGAGTGATATTCACAATAAGGGAATTCTTTGTCGAATGCATGGCATAATACCAAATGAAAATTCCTTCGATCACTCCTTTCGACTACAGTCGAAGATCGAAAGTTGCTTATAATAAGAGCCGGCAAAAAAAAAACCTGACAAATCATGTGTTGAATCATGGGTTCAAGTGATGACGCATTGTTTCGATTTAGGTGAAACATGCATGATTTTTATATTAGCTTGTTACTGGAGATCATGTGTTTGAGCGAGAATTTAAATACTTTGATATCCATTAAAATTAATGAATTTAAACCCACACACACAAAAATATAAGAGGTAATATTAACGAAGCTTGCATAGGTAACTTTTTTTTATATGAAAGTAAAAATCTTGGGTTTTATTAACTATGCAGTTATGTAATTTGTACACTACAAATTACCTAAAATCCAAGTTAATATAAACTATTACAATAAGGTACATACATACATACATATATTTTTCGAAATTATTTTTATTGAAAGATTTTATATTTTATTGTCAAAAGTAAAAAAAAGGTATGTATACATTAAATTTTTAAAATTTTTAAATTTATGTAAAATAATTATGTTTAATTATTATAGATGAACCAGCTGAACCCTGCAAAAGTCCTCTCTCTTGCTTGTATCCTGCATATACATAGGTGATTCCTTCGGAAGCTGCAGAAGACCTATACCTTCGCATAGGAAGATCCCCATCCCAAGTTTTAATGGTCTCCACCAACTCAGAGCTGCTTTACGATTGCCAGAAAACGTGGTCTTATGCAAGAAACACAACTGGGAAGAACGACGAATTTCGTGGACGGTGACGAATTCGTCGATAGTAATTCGCTGAGAAAATTCGTCGTGTGAAGCACATCAACGACGACTAAATAATAGCTATTATATTTCATAAAATTGCTTATGGTTTGTGCTGAAATATATCGGAGAGTTCGTCACCAACGACGAGTTTCGTTCGACGGCAGTGTTGTGTTAATTTGCATATGCATGAATGTTTTTTATTTTTTATGGCAAAAGCTGGCTACGAAAAATTCGTCGTTCGTCCCATTTGTGTTCCTAGCATTTCCATCAAATGTTTTATTTTCGTGGTATTTTCTATTTTTCATTTTATATATGTACATGTATGTAAATATATAAATTAATAAATAAATAATAAACTTTTTTAGCCATTCAAAAATTTTTTAAATCCATGACAGTTATGGAACTATAAATAGTTATATTAACTAAAATATATGAAAATTTGCCGCTCTATATATGTATAAATTTACTTTGCTATTTAGATAATTCACAGAAAACAAAAGTATGAATTTACCTAGTCGTTAAGGATTTTCAACTAAAATTTTAGTTGATTTTTCGAAAATAAAAATCAACTAAAATTTTTGTCAAATTACCTAAAAAATTTTGTAAATGCCATTCTACTCTTTCACTTAGTTAAAATTATACCATTGTTTTAGGAAATATAACCTATGATTTTTTTGTGTGCATGAAAATTCCCGGTTCGATGATGTTTTTTTCACGCAAATACAAAAACAAACAAATAAATAAAAAAAAATTTGTCGCAGGATATGAACCAAGCTGTTCTAACTCTCAAGGCACACTCTCTACCATTGGGCTATTGTACTCTTGTTATATGTATGTTAGAGATAAAACTTGTTTTATGAAAATGTAGCAATGTGATGATTTAATTCCGTTTTTGCATGCCTTTTTCGCTGGGTATTTATTTCAATATATTACCCAGTAATATCGCATGCGTTTGTAATGAGTTAAAAAACTATAGCATTATTTATGATTTGCGATGATATTCAGAATGCATTCGAAGTAACAAATGCTCAAGAAAGCATGAAACATTATTTAATTTTTTGCTGGGATCATTTATTCATTCCATATTAAACACAGGCGTATGAGTGATAAAAATACCTGCAATTTATTTTACTTTACAAATATTAGTCATACGTAGTGTAACACCAAATGAATCAAATGCAGAACCCGATAGAGAGAGAAAGATGAAATGAAAAATAGTACTGTTCTACGAAAAAATTTGTTTTAAATAAAAATATATGTGTTATATGACCAATTGTGCCTTCAACTCAAATCTGTTTTCAATTTGTGTCTATGACCTATAGATTTTTCTAATGGGCGTGGCTAATATTAATTCATATTAGCTAGTATTTTGTATCGAATTTGTCATAATAAACGATTTAGTATAAGCTATGAACAGAGATCGAAAGACATTTAAACACGTGAAAAGTATATTCCCACGTGTAAATGAGACCAAATTGAAGGAAGGCATACTTGTTGGTCGTCAAATATTAGAAATTTTTAAAGAAATGTTCTAAACTAAGTTAGTCAACAAAGAAAGAAAATCATGGGTAGCATTCGAAAATGCATATCATCACAATTTTCTTGAAAAAAAGAAGGACTGCAAATTGCGAAGAACTGATACAATAACTGCTTCTTTCATATCAAAAACTCGGATGCAACGTGTCAAAAAAAAATATACTTCCTACATTCGCATTTAGATTTTTTCGTGGTACCGTGTCTCATGAGCATGGTAAAAGGTTTTAACGAAATATTGTACACATGGAAAAAAATATATACCAGCAAGTGGTCCCGAGAAATATTAACTGATTTCTGCTAGTAAACCAGTAGTAAAACAGCAGATAAAACTTAGAAAAGCAAGCGATCTACTAATTAGTAGTTATTTTTTTGTTTGTTATATTAGTATTAAACACTAAGATTTATTTAAGCTTTTAATTGATATCACAGAAGCAATTTATATGTTAGATTTTTTACTTTTATCACAATAAATAAGTATTCCAATATCGGTACTTTCTTGAAATGAAAAAATCTCAAAAACTAGACGTGATGGGAACAATCAATTTTGGATTCAGCGCTTAAAAGTCCATTAAAATCAATTTAATACTTTTGCAGAACATTTTAATTTATCTTTTAAGTACGAGCCAGCTAGTGTTTATTTTGCACCAGCTGGGGATAAAAGAAGTTATGATGACTTCTAGAAGACCTATGTACTCCTTATTATGGATGGGTATATCTTTTTTACACACGTTATAGTTGCGGAGTATGTGAAATTTATTGATTTTGCTTTGGCTAAAAAAACTAAAAATTAAACTATTTTTCTTCTTCGTTCTCATAGAATTGAATGTGGAATGTGTATTTTATCTTTTATGCGAAAGAGTAGACGCCTTCTATGAGGCATTTTTCAGCAGTTATATAATAATAGTAATTGAAGCAAAAAAATTCCACCTTTAATAAGGTCTGAAGTAAGAGGGTCTTCTGAGTTTCCCCGCTAAGGTTTTTGATAGTTAAACATTTCTGTTGTGCTCTCCTTGTTGTGTATTTTGAATGATCGTTTTATATACATGTTATGTGTAAATGCCGAGGAGAAGCCGACAACTAGCCGACAAATATCTTATTTCATGACCACAAATCGCTTGGTTCTGATCTAAATAATGTGTGAGTTAAACAAAATGTTTTGTTTGCCTGGAAAGACAAACATTTTTTTATTTGTTTTGTATGAAGACGAGAAAACCCAAAACAAATAATTTTATAAACTTTTTTCTATCTAGTTCTGATTAAAGCTGCTATAGTATTAATGGTACTTGAGATCAATGTCAGTTTCTATCAGCATAACAGTGCAATTATAAGAAATATTATTTTATTTTGTATATTTATACAACGATACAGAACGGAATTAAAATAATTAGATTTGTAGTCATCATCCAGATACTTATATATAACTCTCCAATCGTACAATGGTTAAACTTTTTTTCTGATCACTGATCTAAACATATGTAGTCGTAAAAAATGATATAGCTCTGCTCAAAAATATAGCTCACTTTATAAATTTTTTTTCTTCAAAATTTAATTTTTGAAAAAGATCAAAGAGAGCCCATTTTTGGTAATCCATAAATTTAAATCAATATCATTAATTTAAAAACAATAATCTGACATCACACAATAGAACAAACACGTTAACACTTTTGATGTTATTAGAGAAACTCTCGAGAACAGCATGTTGTGCAATTGTACAGCGTTTGATGTAATATGTTTTTTAAAGATTGCCGCTGTTAATTTGTAAAGTAAACAATGTAAATGTTATTTATATACTAACTGCCTTATTCATAAAAAAAATTTTCAGGTTTATTAAGCGCTTATTTGACACATTTCTATGGGAAATTTGTAAAATAAACATGTAATAAACCTAAAATATTTTTTATGAATTAGACCTTAATTGTTTTTAATACATATTTTTAATACAAATATTAACATAATTTTATTTCAAGCAAATTCATCTTTTACCAAACGAAGTAAAATATAGAAATAAATAAATTGTTGAAGGGAATGAAATTTCTGCTGCATAGCAGCATAATTGATTCTTGGAATTTAAGGATTTTGCAGTGTATATAAGCATTGCGAAACAAAATTGAAAAAAAAATCTACTTTTATAATATTCCCATAAATTAATAAAAATAAAATACATACTTTGTTTGCTTCAAATAAAAATAAACCATGACCATAAATCAATAAACACATAAAGGTATACATATCGTTATATAAAATTCAAAATGGTGATTTTTACAACAATTTTAAAACCGTTTTTTTATTTATGAATGAAAATGTAAATACACTTAATCTTATAATTATTTTTTGCTTCTCATGTACAACACTCAAAATGTATGTTACGCTTTTTTGATTTTGTATGACGATATTGTGTATAGTTTATACGATAGGAAAAATATGTTAACACTCCATTTTTTTATAACTTTTAGCGTTCTTTTTGCTAAACGTAGAAATGGAAGCTGCATCGGTGTGTTTTCATGTCTCAAGGTACGATAGAACAGAATAAAATATTCACAAACTCATTGCTCTTACAACATATTTTTTAACAGAATGATTTAAGGTTGAAAATACGTAAATTTTTTAAGAGAGTTTGTAATAAAAAAAGGAATAATATTTTTTCATATAAAACGAATCCCTGTTGGTTATTAAAGAATTATTAAAACAACTACATACATCCACACTCCTTGCAGAAAAATGTTATTAAAGTGGTTTAAGTATGAGTTATTTAACATGTAAGTGTGTATCAGAAATCATAAACTAATCATACGCCATGCCATATTTTAACCCTTTAAACCCAGTGCTTAAATTTCATGTTGAAAATTTGGCGCCAAGCCAAGTTCTGGCCTATGCACGTAGTGTGTATATTTACACGAAGCCATTCGTTGAGCTTTTACCATCCTCATAACTCTGTTTCCCGCCATCATAAAGTCAGGAAATTTAAACCATAATTAGAATTGATTCATGTAACCTCACATGGCGAAGTTTGAAATCGACAGTCCCCCTTATTGTAATAGACTACAGAACACGGCAGGAGTTTTTCTTGAGTCCAAGACGAAACTGTCGTAGTCGAAGATGAAGTTCACCAACTACGATAAGGCCCAATGAACGCTTCCTGAGATACGAAGGTGCAATAAGTGCATATTTTAAGATGAATCACTGACTCACGCATCAAATTAATTAAGCACTTCTGTACAGCTTGATATTTTTAAATTTAGTGCACAAGTAGATCTAGGTGAGCAATTAAATAGAAAAATCAGAAAACCCGAAAAATCTGACCAGGGGGTGGGGCTACGTATAGAAGGATCAGAATTAAAAGACCAAATCTGAAGCACTTAACGGAAACGATTTCATTGAAATTTGGCTTACATACTGCTAATATGCAGGATAAAAAAAGACTGGACGTTGACACACCCATACAAGTTAAACCTCATATTTCATGTAATATGGTTCAGCATATTTAAATATATTATTTATGTCACTACTTTTATCTGGCGGTCTACTATCAAAAGAAAATTCTTTCGAATTTACATGTTATAAAAATACAAATTCGAAAGCAACGAAAAATCTTTCGTTTCGAATTAAACAGTAGACCCCTGTTTCCAATGAAACTTGACACAAATAATAACCACTGGCTGAAGAAAATCTTTAATTTGAAATAGTGGGTAGGGTTACGTCTATAAAAACTAAAAAGTAAAAGTGTAGCTAATGAGCTGAAATTTGATCCAAAAGTAGGACTAGATTTGAAACCAACTAGAAAAATTTGAAACTCCATAATTTTTCCATAGTACGCAGGGCCATGTTAATATTGTTCGGAATTAAAATTTGCAAACAGGTTGTACGTATGCAAGACTTTAAACTATCACTTTAAAAAGTGGCCCAAGCTTATATCCAAAATTTTGATTATTAAAAAGCAATGAGATAAAGATTGTGCCCAAGCTCTTTTTAGCACAAAACCTATTACTACAATTTGCTATGCATTATATAAATTTTTAATAGTCAGGGTGTCATATCCTTTCTAAGCAACCTTTTTACTGGGCAATATTCTTTTATTTTCTTTAGCTTTTTATAAATAAAATAGTACATATCGATGGCTTAATATAAAAAGGGCCTAACTCAATTTTTTTCGAAATCGTGTTTTTAATGTTTTCTGGGCGACAACGTATTATTGCATCCTCCTTGAAAATCTTAGTACGTTACAGTTCAAAATCAAGGACTTATGGCAACTTTAAAAACTATTTCTGCATGTAAATGTTTATTTTTTCTTCAGTTTTTTGCTTCTCCTGTAAAATATCGAAAATTCGAGCTAGGCCTTTTTTATATTAAGCCATCGATATTTATATAAATACATACAAAATGTAACATTAATTTTCATAAGTTTACAGGAGAAGTAAAAAACTGCATAAAATGGAACTATTAGAGATATTAAGTCAAAATTTTTAAAACATGGTTTAAATGAAACAAGAAATTATTTTGGATAAAAATTATCCGCTCATCAAAGTTAGCTTATCTTCAACTTTCTAAACTATATGAAAATAAATTCAGTACAGTGCGACTCTGACTCGCGCACGAAGGGTTCCGTACGAACACTAGATATGTAATTTAATACAAACTTCATCCTATATAATATATACGGCCCTGTTCTGTAAACCGAATCCGAGTAAATTTCTCGTTTTCAAAATATTAAAAATTTTCTTTCAGATGTTATTTGAGAATCTATACAATGGAAAAATTACAAAAAGTCTGAAAAAATATTTCTCTTAACGGAGTTAGTTCTGTAAAATCGTTCGATTTCAAATCGATTCGGTTTACAGAACAGGGCCGATAGTTTTGGCATTTTTTTCGTTTTTGGGGTCTTTTCGGTTTTTTGTTTTGGCAGTTTTTGCGTTTTTTCGGTTTTGGCGATTTTTTTTAAGTTTTGGCTCCTATTTTAGTTTTGACACTTTATTTTCTTGTTTTGGCGATTTTTTCGGTTTTTGGCGTTTTTTCATTTTGGCGATTTTTTTATTTTTGGCGATTTTTTTAATTTTTGCGATTTTTTTTTATTTATTTTTTTTTAGTTTTCGAAT
Organism: Tachina grossa; assembly: GCA_949987645.1. Lineage (NCBI taxonomy): Eukaryota > Metazoa > Arthropoda > Insecta > Diptera > Tachinidae > Tachina > Tachina grossa. The sequence goes on along the minus strand of OX465277.1, from coordinate 80,767,214 downwards.
TTGGCGATTTATTTTAGTGTTAAATTTTTTTTTTAATTTTCGCGATTTTTTTTTAATTTTTGGATATTTCTTTTTTTTTTTTTTTTTTTTTTTGGTTTGGCGATTTTATAATTTTCGGTTTTTTTAGTTTTACCGTTTTTGGAAATTTCAAGTGTTTGCCTCTTTGTCAAAATTACATAGTCAAAATTGCATTAACTGATGGACCACCCTTTAATTAAATTTTTTTTAAATTTTAGTGTTAATTGTTGTAGTCTGTATAAAAATACACTAATTTTACAAAATTCAAGTTTCAATATACATATGTATGTACATACAATTGTATGTATATTACATGGGATTTTAACATTTTTTGTTGCTCGTTTTGGAACACCCTTTAATTTTTAATTCTCATGTATTTGTTATTGTAGCGGCCAAGGTTCTACATACTGTGTCCAAAATTTCCGTAGCTCTTACGGTTCCTGAGAAAATACCGTGTGACGGACAGATATGTAATTGAAAAATTTTTTGGTATTTTTTACCTTTGCATATTGGGCCTTATTACGAGTTTCGTATTACGACTCATCTCATTGCAAAATTTTTTCTTTAATATAGTACAAAAGCTTCGTAGTCATAGTGTAAATATGACACTGGTAATAAGGTCTATTATTTTGATAAAACTAATTGAAAAATAATTTCTTTAACTTTTATAAGGACAACAAGAAAAAAAATTTGCCTTACAAAGCGATACGAACTTTACCCTGATTAAATCATAAATAAAGATAACAAATATAACAAAAATAAGACAATCACCTATTAATTTACTACTTACTCAAAAGGTACGACTATATGTACTATCGTAGAAGATATGACAGTCTGGAAGCAAAGATTTTAAATCTTGCATATGTTGCCATTTGTTTTTGGAAATTGTAATCCTTTGCAAATGCAATCACTTAGGTTGTTGACTTCCAGAATTTCTGGTAGTCCTTTGTGGAAGAAGCTGATAGTCATCCTTAATATATGTAAGTCTTGTAATACATGACTTCTGTTGGATCGTACGCCAAATCGTACACATTTATTTCACAAATACTTTTTTGCTTTTCTTTCCACTTTTGAAAAAATCTTCAGAATGATAAAAATTTGTACTAAAACTAAGATGGAATTAAATTGAATGTACTTAACTAAAAATTCAATGCTTATTTCGATTAAAAACTGGAAAATAAATGTTCTGTAGTTTTTTAAATTCGTAAAAGTGATGGATGATACGTTATATTATTTGAGAAAATCATGCACTTGATGATACGTTATTTTGAATTTTGGTTATAAATTTGGTAGATTTATATAAGACCTGCAAAATTTTGTACACATACGTAATATGATGTAGTGAATTGTAATCAATAAAAAAAATCAATTTTGAATTTTTTGATGATACGTTATTTTACGTTTTAGGTGACGCTATGTATATATATATATAAATATTTATAAATATGAAAAATTATTCTTTTATACATTATTGATTCCTTACTACACAAATGTTTCACTGACTGCAGATTGAAATATTTTTTATCACAAAAGCGCATTCATACGACTTTAAAGGAATTTCTTTTATTGTTGTCAATAGCTCAGGAAAAATAATATATGCCAATAAATCGTTTGCTTTCCATTCCTGATCTCTTCATTTTCCTGCATGTCTTACATTTCACGTCGTTGATTGGCAAATATTATGTTAACGCCATGATACAATAATATAAAGGTAAAACCGTTCTCTCTTTTTGTCGCCATATTAACCTTCTGACGTTTGTCCCGATTATTTTTTACTCTCAAAATTAATGCTACCTTATTAGTTTATGAAATTCGAGTTTTTGATTAATTGTTTGACTTTGTTGTTTATTTAATTAAAAATATTGAAAAATATTTAAAGTTTTTCATTATTTGATAAGAAATAGCAATAAAAAAAATAAAGCAGCACCAACAAGGGCAGCAGCAAAGATAGAAAAGCTGCAAGGAAATTCCTAACTGAACAGCATCTGCTCCTCTTCCGAATCATAGGCGGGACGTGTTCGCACTTCACTGTATTATTTATTGCCTTACATCAGGTACGTCCAAGGTATACGCACGATGTGCAAACTTTTAAAAAGGAGGTTTTGTGCTTTCACACCGACAGGAGCATAAGAGATCACATCAGCCAATAAGATCTCGACGACAACAATGCTTGCTCTTAGTTTAAAAAGAAAAAAAAAATCAAGAGCTTTCAAAACTTTTTACCTAAAATACAAATGTTTGAGCATGTGTTTTTTTACGTAGTTGCTGTAAACACAACTGAAACCAACGACGAATATTCTTCGTAATATATAAAAACACTTTTGTGTATATGAAAATATACACAATCAGTACGTTGGACGAAAGTTTCCCTGCGTAACTAACTGTATTTCTTACGTCGTCGAACGATGACCAACTTTTTGAATGTTTATGTCCATTGTATATAGTTTCATTACGACATCAAAATTATACAAAAACTTTTACTAGACATTGCATTTTCGGTGATGTTAGGATTTGTTTTGCGATTTATCTGATTTTCTGGGATCTTGTTATTATTTGCAGTGCAAGTTATTTCTTCAATGCATCTAGAAATTTTTCGCGAACTTGCGATTTTTTCGCGTTATTTCCGAGTTAATTTTCTTTTTAACAGTTTTAGCAATCTCTAAGGCTTTTTCGATTTTGCAACTTTTCGAGTATTTTCTGTTCGCCATGTAAACGATTTTTTTCAAGTATTCAGCTTCCTAACAGTTTTCAGTAATTTTAAACTTTGCTGTTATGCTGCTTTAGCATAAACTTGCGTTTTCAGACATCGATGTTTTAAGAATGATGTTGCATCCCTAGCCATGAGGATTTTTTATTCTGTGGTGAAATAAATAATAAATCAAATATTTGCCAACTTTTGAAGATCATATTACACAGAGATTTCGTTATATTCACGTCCAATGAATACAGCATTTAAAAAAAATGTGAAATAAACTATAATTTATGAACTCAAATTACACATTTCAAAAAGCATTCCTAAATGAAAGTTGCCATTCAGCTCAATCATGAATATTCCCTCGGAATTCATTTCTCACCGAAAATAATTTTCTCGAGAAAAAATTCCTCCAATCATATGTAAATTGCTTGGGAACAAAAAAGAGTAATACGTGGCATCACCGCAGTACGAATCTCGTTGTTTTGCTTGTTTGTTGACATTTTGTTTCTCCCTTTTTTTGTAGTGAGAGAGTAAACAAATAATTATTAACATTCACCTACTTGTAAAAATATGTAAAAATAAGTTTATAAATGATTTATTTGGGCATTATTTGTGTTTTTCCACATACAATAACTATAAAATAGAAGTTTATGTATATACATTCTTTTTTAATGGAGTATTAAGTGTATTTTTATGTAGACTCCCTTCTGTTGCAAGTGAAAGATTTTTAGTGAAAAAAGCAAGTTCAACTGCGTTCATTATACCTACATTTTTCCCTCGGGAGTTCTTTTATTACCGCATTTGGTAAAAAGAGGGAAAAAACAAATTCATAATAGGAGAAAAGGGAAAAGTGGAAAACTCGTGCGGAATTTTTGTTTATGATTGGGCTGATTATATGTATGTGGCAACGTTCTCCTCTCTGTTTACAAAAAAACAGTAATCAAATAATCGGGAAAAAAGTCATAATTAATTTTGTACGTCAAATGTGGTTTTACCTTTATATTATTGTATCATGGTTAACGCCATTGTTACGTGATTATTATTATTACTAATTTTTCTTTTTTTGTTAAAAAATATCGTTTCGAAATAGTTTTTTTATTTATGTAAATAAGAAATATATTAAATTTATAATCCCATATTTATTTTAAAAAAATTAATCACTGTTTTCCACCACAGGTGTGCCGATAGACAAATAGACAAAAATTCACATGCGTGCGTTTGCAGTTAATGCAATCGATTTATTTTTACCTTCTGTATACCATTCTTTTATGAAAATGAATTATTTGTTTTGTATTATTTAAATAAAAAATGACTACTTTATTTTTAACCCCCGACTAAAAAAGGGGTGTTATAAGTTTGTAGTGTATGTCAGTGTGTCTGTGTGTCTGTCCGTGTCCACGTACAGGCTAAACGGCTGGACCGATTTTCATTTAGTTTTTTCTGTTTGAAAGATGACTTGATCGAGAGGGTTCTTAGCTATGTTTGAAGAAAATCAGTCCGGCCGTTTAGAAGATATTACATTTTTCTGAAAAAAGTCGGGGGTTTTTAAAATTTTTAATTTTTGTTATTGGTATTAATTTCAGTGAAACTTCATTGTGAATGGCATCATCGACGTCGCGTCTAGACGACAGTAAAATTTTTCGATGTACTCTTTGTCGACAATAATTGAACACTATTAACATGCTCCTAATTTACAAGGTCTTATTTAACGCAAATTAAAACAAAAAGCAATTACGTACGTAATAAAAAGTAAAAGACGATAATCATTCAGAAGTTAATGTTAAATAAGAAATGAATATTTGAACTGATCTCTGTCCAAATACATGGAACTAATGCGTGATGGCGCAGGAAATGCAGCATTTCCCAACAAGCCTAAATAAAACTTGTTTGTTGTTGCGGTATTCTTGAAGAAAATCACGTGAATTAATTATCTATATCTATATAATTAATAGGCGAACATGTTTTTTGTAATCCCTTTTACGCCGATACCACTGCAGCGATTTTAAAAAGATTTATATGGTTTTAAAGGATTTTTCGTACAGATGTGCAGAATCTATATTTTATTGAAATCGGTTTAGTATTTTGGGAGCTATAAGCGTTTAATGTTGCTACTACTACATGCAAACATATTACACACGCATTTATTAGCTTACAATTAAAAAAGAAACAAAACATGAGTGTGTGTGTGTGTGTTTGTAGTATTTCTCTTGACCTTACAATTGTTTTTCTCTTATTTGTTGTTGTATGCAGGGTGACCGATGACATTTTTCAAAAAGTGGCACCAAATAGGGGATTTATCAAAAAAAAGGGGCAAAATTAAAAAAAAACGAGAAAACTGCACTAAACTTTTTTATTTTTAATGTATTTTCATATAACTCACCCTAAATAAAGGGGGTCAAAAAGTGGCAAGGCAGTCGAAAAAGGGGAAACGCAGTGGAAAAAGTGGCAAATTGCTACTTTAGTCGGTCAAACGGTCACGCTGGTTGTATGAAAGCCATAATACTTAAAGGAAGAGAGTTGAATAAATTGAATTAGGTTGGTTGAAGGGATTTTGTTTATGTTTTTTTAATTTCATGTATTATTTAATTATGCTTGCATATGTATGTAAGTTTGTGTGTGGCTGTGTTTTAATGAATTTTTTATGAAGTTTAGATACATTTTCTTTGAATCTTAAATTATGTACATTTTGATTCTAGAACAATGATGTCAGTTTCATGACACAATTGTGCAAACTAAAATTACACACATTCTTATTCTCTTCCATTTAGTCGTCAATGAACCAGCGACGATAATACCTGCGTAGCGGGTGTGTTAAATTCTTTATAGATACAGTGAAAGAAAAAAAGTGGTATGCGAAAAATATTCTATGATCAGTAATGCTTTTTGATACATTCAATGTATTTTATTTTACAAAACTTTTAAGGAAATAAATGAAAATATATTAAAACGACATTTTGATTTTTTTGGAGCAGCTTCACTAAACTGTATTTAAAATCAAAACTTAAAAGACCAATAACTCGGGAAATATTGGTGGCAGCCAATTTTTTTTTTTTTGTTTAATTTCTTCTTGTTATTTTTCAAGTTTCTAACAGATAAGCTATTTAAACATTTATTTTTAGAAATTCTTCAGAGTTTCCTATGAAAAGTTCACAGCCCCGTAACTCGGAAAATATGGCCCGCCCCCAAATTTTTAAATTTAATTTTTATTCCTTAGTTTTTAGTTTTCTATCATATAGACTCCTTTTTATATATTTTGAGCTGCTTCACTAAACTGCATTTGTTGCAAATATTTATTTTCTTCTATGTACTTTAGAGACGAATGAGAGAGATTTTCTCAAATATACAACTATAGTTTTATTTTTGACACCACTGTTCTAGAATACGGACGGGTGTGTCGTCCGTTTGGTATATCTAGTTAACAATTAATTAATGACAAGCCATGGCTTCAGTTAGTTTGAAGAAGAAAAAGAATAAAATACATATTATACATCATATGTGTTCCTGTCCTCCACTGGAATATAAGCTCCTTCACTCCTCGGGTTAAAGATCCTTCAGTAGCCTATCCGAGATATTCAAAATGGAAGTCACACTTTAAATCTTCAACTTAACACTACCCCTCCCTAGCAAATATGTTTATTTCTCTCTCCATACATAGCACAAAGGGATCAAGGAGTGAGTTGGAATCCTTTTTTGATTTACCAGCAACCTGTTTACCTACCTTTCCTAAATGGCACAATATTGGAATCATGCATAAATAAATCTGTTAATCGTACTTGAGGGTATACTCTGTAATTCGAAACGAAAGAAAATTATTTCGAATTTACATGTTATTAATATTGCATTTTGAAAGCATTTGCTTTTGTTTCGAATAACACATTAAACCACCTGAACTTTCACTAATAAATAAATCACTTTTTCATGCCATTATATAGTTTCGAGTACAACCTTACTCACCATCTTATCTTTATTATAAAGACTTATTAAAAACAAAAATTATAATACTCGTATAATAATAATTTGTCTATCTCTGATTTTTAAATATTAGAATTGCGATGAATACTTCAAAGTAAGGACCGTTGTTAAGGTAATAGTTAGACAAAAAAAAAAAAACATAAAATTCTTAAGCTTATTTATCTTATGAAACTTTTACTTTTCAGTTTTAATTATCATTCAAAACTTTTTCTGTTGCCTTTTTGATGCCAAGAATAGACAACACAACAATGCACTTAAAATAATTGCTTGCTAAAACAACTTTGTTTGCTTAACAAAAATTACAGCATTAATTTTATTTAACTAACGAAAATTTTAATGAACTTTAATGTAATAGTTTAAAATAGTGACGATTACTACAACTTAGCGTTAGTTAAAGATAGGATTTGATCGGAAGTATAAACAATTTTTCATTACTATAACTTCACTTTAACCCAAAGTGAGCGATAAGTTAAATGCAAGTTAAGTCAAGTTGTAATAATGAAAAACTTTTTACATTTACAACAAAATCCATCCTTTATCTAATCGGACGTATAAAAAGCTTTCCATTATTGCAAATTGGATTTAATTTACCAGGTAAAATAAACTTGCCTGTAATTTATCGCTCACTTTAGGTTAAAGTAAAACTTTGCAAATGTTAAAGTTTTTATACGTCTGATAAAATTTTACTTCTAACTAACTTTAAGTTGTAATAATGGCACTTATTGCATTAACTTTTCAGTAGTCTTTTGACTTTCGTTGACAAATTCGATATTTTTGGGCATACACGAGTAAAAGCGTTGTGAGTAGATGGAATTTCGTTAATTACATCACATCAATCAGAGATGAGTTTAAATTTTTTACAGCTTTATTGATTTTATATAACGATATGTAGATTGAATAGGAAGAAATGGGGAAACATTTATCATGTATGTATGCTCTACTGCCTATGTAGCTCTCATTGTTGCAAAAGGTTAGTATGATTAATGATCGAAAATTTACGATTAAAAATATAATCACTATTAATGATTAGTGGTATTGGTTACAATGTACGATCAAAAGTTAATTAGAACATTAACTCCCTGTTAGCCAACAATTTTTTTTTTCACAATGTATGATTAGCATTTAACTGGCACCATTTAAATATAACCAAACGAAATTTGCCGTTTGAGCCAATAATCCATACCCAAGTAAATTAGAACAGGATTATGCGTTAACATTTATATTATTGCAAAATTTTTAATGTTCAAACAGCAATTGTCAGGAAAAGCAATTAATCGCTGAAACCACTATTTTTCATGATTATGTCACGTAATGTAATCATATCGAGCCTTATTTTCGATTTTATTGTAAGCGAAAATACACTTTTTTATTAAACTTAAAATTTTATGGGCCTATCCATAGTTTATAATGATCAAAATGCCAAAAATGTTGATAACTTTTAAGATACTGGCTGTAAAATTATTAGAGTACACAGGACAACCTCTGTAGTTAGCGGTGTGATTACCTCCATAATTATTGCATTTTTTTATCACTTTGATCTTTTGGCTTATTGCAACTAGCAGTGCCGTATAATTCGCCGCACACAACACAAACAGTAGGTAAATTGCAGTAAGTTTTCGTATGGCCATATTCTTGACTGTACGGGTACAGAACGCTTCAACTGATATTCTTCGGTATAACAGGTATTTTAAGCTATAAATTGGGTGCGTCTAATTTTTTTTTCAATTTTATATCATTAGCCTCAAGTTCAACACGAAATAGGGGTTGGGGAATCTTCTCCCTATTTATTATATTGGACACATTTTTTTACCTTAAACCCCTGGAGGACGAGTGCATATTTTATTTCTTCGGGAACAACATAACAATATATGCCCTTCAATACGATCTGCAGGCCTTTAGCGCTCTTAAGCTGGTATGTGTAGAAGCTTGTTTTATTTTTTTCAAATTCAGCTACCATTTTGCGGAAATCTTTTTCGTCATAAATTTGAATTTTCGTTTAATCGATGTTGCCGCGTTTTATTGGAACAATATGAAATTTATTCTCACCAATGACCGAGATTAATTTTTTGATAAGAGCCTTTGAATTTTTTTTCTCTCAAATAGATTGGTGGCGGCTTAGATGTTTTGTTCGTGGATACATCGGATTTGTTGTTGTCATCTTGCAATATTTGAAAACGGTTTTGACGATTAGTAGAAGATGCGCTGTTATCCCTAGACATCTTTGGAGCAGATGAAATTTTTGAAGAATTCGGGCTTCGCCCACGCTTTACCACGGTTATATATCTGTCCATTCCGACTTGTACCTTTCGTTTTGAGCTACTGTTATCTGTAGTGATAACTTTGTTAAGTGATGAACACAAGCCTGAAGGGGATGATATTACTGACTTATATGAAGAAGTACTAGGCAACTTTGACATAGGACAAAGTGAAGTTGATCGCTGATGAAAAATTGGCTTTGCCGTTAAAAAAAAAAGCCTTTCATCAGATTTATTATTAATATTATTTTCATTAAGAGTTTCAGAACTCACAGTAAAATAAGCATTTCTGCCGTTAGAACTCACTCCAAAAATTTTTGTATTTGAGGTACTCATACAGAGAATTCCTCAAGGGCACTTTATATGTGTTTTTTTTTGTTTGTTTGCGGTTTTTGTTTTGTTTTTGTTATTTCTACTATGTAAAAAAATATTAGCAAAGTAATAAAGCTTATTTATTAAAGTCAGTATGTACCTATTATCAGCAAAATTGTATTGCATTTTAAATTAAAGTTTTCTCGTATGATGAAGAGCAGTGATGCATTTAAGAACACACCCGATATTTGATGCTCTATATAATTGAAAAATTTTAAAAAGGACGAATAAATATATGCATGACCATTATTACTATATGATCTTCAGAACATGCCAGTATGTGTTTTACTTTTTACTTTTCTTTTTGGACATTTATACCTGCACAATATCTAGCAGATTTCAATTAAAATCATTATGAATATCTATAAAGTTTACACCAAGTTTCATTTGATCTTTATCAAGATTTTTTTTCAAACATTGACTGTTATATTTCCTAAACTACAAGCAAACAGCCTCAGTGTATCTAATTCACACACCTTTTTAGGTACAGCGGTGGCTGACTTACTGACGTACTGTCTACCAAATTCTTCTGCAAAGTAACAGAAAGATGGACTAACTTAAAATATTAAACGTCTTTTAATAGGTGATTGTTAACTAAACCGTTAAAAATAAAACAATAATAACACGGTGTGACAAAAAGAAAAATACCTGCTTAGTGTTACTATTTTTCTGGTAGGGATTGCCGAGCAGAACAATTTGAAATTTCCCAAACACCCCCAAAATCTTGATTTACGTGTAAAAACCCGGTTTTTCGTAAGCACTTATCAACATCTAACTAAGTTGGGTATCAACCGATTTTGAACTTATAAACACATTTAAAAAGAAGAGACTTAAATAATGCGGCTGTCAAGGAAAAAAGAAAAATAAAAATAATGCGAAAAACATCAAACAGACTAAAAGTCATCTAATAAAATATTTAATAACTACTCAGTCACTTTCTAGTAGGGCATTTACACCTGCACAAACTCTAGCATATTATAATTAAAATTTTTAAGAAAATCTATACCGCTTACACCTTGTTTTTTTTTTTTTTTGACATTTATCAAGATTTTTTTATCCAAAAAAAATTTCCAAAACTACAACCAAACAACTGCAATGTAGCCAAATTACACACCTTTTTAAGCAGACCGTAGCTAATTCAATCATCTTTTATATAAATATGTTGTACAGGGTAGTGCAAATAAAAAAAAAATGATGCCCTAATTCTGTTCGACGATTGTATCGTCTTGTCTATGGACGAATAAAAGATGAAGCTGTGATTCTTTAAAACAATTATTATTTATTGTCTATGCTAGAAGGTTCGTGTATTTGCTTTGTAATGTTGTTCCAAACATTATATCCAACACATAATTTTAAATATACTTTTCAAAATATTGTATAATACTTTAATTTAATTTTTATGTTTTAAAAACATGGCAATAATATTTCTATTTTTCATTATCAAAGACAGGAACCTTTTTTGAAGAAAATACTTTAGAGAATTCAAACACAAAGAACTCAAAAGTATTTTCAAACAAATACGTCCTCAATATTCTTACGGAATTAGGGCATTAGATTTTGAGTAGATTGCCTACAAATCTACTCACAAACTAGATTTTATTTTGTATGGGAAATCAAGTAAAAAGCAGTTAGATTTAGCTCGAAATCGTGTAAGTACTAGATTTCGCGATATTGCAAATGCATTATAAGAATTTTTTTTAACACAAACCTGCGAATAAATCTTAATCAATTATGCTTTATAAAAAATTCATAAATAGTATGGTTCCAGTACAAAAAAAAAACTGTGTAAGAATGAGCCCAAAATAAGAGAGCGAAGAAAAACACCGAAAAACTAATTTTTGGTGAAAAAATACACACATATTTGTGAAATTTACTGAAATAAAATATATATGGTTCGAAAGGTCTTAGCCTCTACTTTCTAAATCCATTTATAAATTTAAAATCTTTTGATACCCAACTTAGTTAAAGGTTTATAAGTGCCTACGGGTATGAAAAACCGCTTTTTTACCACCAGTTACTCATGATTTTTGGCGTTGTTCTAAAAATTACAAAATTAGAGTGTTGTTGTACTCAACAATAACTACCAGAAAAATAATATAATATCCAAGGTAATTTTTTTTTATTTATTTTTTTTGTCTCACTGTGTAATTAATACTATTTAAAATGTCATTAAATTTTGAACGGACTTCACCAATTTCTGCGTAATTTCTGAGGCAATTTTAAAAATTATTTTTCTAAATGAAATTGTATACTCCACAGGAGATCCCATTTTCAGCAATATACGATGGGAGCAAGGAGATGGGTACCCCCTTATAAATTAATTATTAATAATGACATATATGATATACTATATCAGTGAGCGTATACATACTTGATGTGAATTATTTTATAGTTAATGCGCGTAATCCCAGCAGAAAAGTAGTGGCGTAAGAGTAGGGGAAGGGTTCCACCCGTACAAAGTAATTATTAATTAATGTTTATCTTGAAGACTTCATTAGAGAGAGTCATCAAAATTAGAAAAATATTAGCATAGTACAGTACAATTCTAAGTGAATGGGAATGAGAGGTACCCTCCCATACAAAGTAAAATTACAAACAAATTAAACCGACTTTTAATATATCGCACATATACTTCAATAGTGGCATAACTCAAAAAACTCAATGAGTAGAAAGATGCGGCATTTCGTATTTTATATTGTGTAAAAATTTCATATAAATAGCTTGTACCATCACCTCCTGAGAGAAGAATTTTTTTTCATTTCTCCATTGAGTTGTATGCAAATTGAAAACTTAAAACGCGTTTTCTTCAAAACTGTTTTTTTTTTGAGTTATGCCACTATTGAAGTATATGTGCGATATGCACTAAAATGTAAAATATAGAAACCTAAAAAATATTAAACTGACTTTATGCATTAAAAAGTTAAATATGGAAGAAGGTTGTTAACCAAACGCAGAAATAAATTTCTAGGTTGTCAACTAATAAGATAGATTCTGCCTTCTTGGCACTGACTGCAAGAAGTTACGAGTAAGTAGTTAACGAATATAATAATATTTTTATTATTTTTAAGTTTTTAGTGCATAAAGACGATTTAATTTGTTTTTTAATTCTTTTTTTCTGATTAAATTATTGGTGAAAGAAATTAAAATCAACATATTTACATGATATAAATTGTTTTAAAAGAAAACATATTTACATACATACACAGACACATATACATATGTATGTAAGAGATTAACGGCCTGTCCCACAATGTCACTAGAAATGGTTCGATCGAATACTTATGGCCTATTTCCCATCTGCGAAAGAAAACTTTCGACTTACAATTTATATTGAAAACAAAAACAAATTTTCGTATTTTACTGTTTTTTTTCAATATAAATTGTAAGTCGAACGTTTTCTTTCGCAGGTGGGAAATAGGCCATTATATTGAAAACAACAAATTTTCAAATGTTATTAATGTTTGCAATATAAGTTGTCCATCGAACGATTTCTGGTGACATCGTGGGAAAGGCCGTAAAAACCTATTATTACTTACAGTTAATAAATTAACTCTACATACACCCATCAATTTTGGGGTTTGAGGAAATTTGGGAAGAAATTAAAAAAAATAATTATGGCAATATTTAGAGTGCTAATAAATATGTTTATACAAAAAATAAAAAATAAAAATATAATTATAATAACAACAATAAAAGCAAAAATATTCAAAACCCATAAGAAAAAAGTCTACATACAGGCATAAAATACATGAAAAAATACGTGCAAAATGTTCGAGGTCGTCAACTTGTTTGAAAATTCTGTTATTTCCGGTACCAAGCCATCAAGAAATGGCATCCGAATATGGTCGAATATGTTCTTAAAGTAGTAATAGTTCCCGTTAACTTTGAAAGAACCTAAACATTTACCACAAATCACGCCATTGCCTTTTAAACCTCAACCATGCTTAAGTAGAGTTAAAATTAAGTCATTATTACAAATAACGTAAACTTAAATTCAATAGCCTCATTTGTGGTAATTTTTTTTTTTTTTTGATTATTTCGAGGTTAATATCAATTGTTGCCTTTTTAAGGACATATTCGACCATATTCGGATGCCATTTCTTGATGGCTTGGTACCGGAAATAACAGAATTTTCAAACAAGTTGACGACCTCGAACATTTTGCACGTATTTTTTCATGTATTTTATGCCTGTATGTAGACTTTTTTCTTATGGGTTTTGAATATTTTTGCTTTTATTGTTGTTATTATAATTATATTTTTATTTTTTATTTTTTGTATAAACATATTTATTAGCACCCTAAATATTGCCATAATTATTTTTTTTTAATTTCTTCCCAAATTTCCTCAAACCCCAAAATTGATGGGTGTATGTAGAGTTAATTTCTTAACTGTATTTTATGTTCGTTCTTTGCAAAAAAAAATAAAATCAAGTCTGAACAAGAATTTTAAACAGGCTCAAAGGCATTCCGCCCTGGTTCTCTTATGTATTGCATGTATGCACATAAGATAAAAAATTAAGAATTATTTCGTTTTTATAATATACAATATAAAATGTTGTTTATTTAATTTATAAAAAAAACTTAATAGTTAACAATTTTTTCATGTGGATGGAATGAACATTTTTTTTTAATAATTCTCATAATTGATTTAGTTTTATGAAAAAAAAATCTTATACACAAGTGGTATTTACATACAAGATACTTAAAACTACAAAAAATACTATAATAATAATCTGCTATTAATTAAATATATAATAACATCTATCTAATAATTTTGTTTTTAATATTTTTTTTTTTAAAGTTGTGATGAAAAACATGTAAACATGGTTAAAAAAAAATAAAAATTAAGGTAAAAAACAAAACTGAAAAATTATTTTTTAAGTGCTTTTGTATAATCTAAAATATTTACGAACAAGAAACTTTTAATGAAAATATTCTACAGTAAACTTTTCTTTTTTTTTACTAAAAAGCTGGTAAACATAATAATAATAGTTTAAATTTAAGGAGCTTATCAAAAAAACAGTTTTAATTTATCACTAAAAACTATCTACACTTATAAATATTTATATAAATATTTTTTTTATTAATTTCATTTTCATATCATAATCAGTCAATCGTAAAAACTATTAAAGGTTTTTGTATGAATTGCTGTCGTTGGATTGATATACATGTATTTATATGAGTCAATGCTTTTCTAGTTTTCAGGCTAAACAAAACAGCTTCTTCCAAAATGGTATGCGATTGGGAGGCAATATTTTTGTAGCTAGTCCTTCCCAAATTGCTGTATCAAAGACATCTTTAACTTTATCCTGAAATAGAGTAAAATAAAGAATATATTAAAATATGTACATATTCATATATTTTAAGGCCGAATCGTATAAAACTTTATATGAAAAGCAAAAAACAAAAGCAGCTTAAGAACTTATTAGCAAATCAGCCGTTTAATCATTTAAAAAATTTATATTTGTGAAAATTTGTTTTTTTTTTCATAAAAAGTTTACTGCGATGACAGGTTTTGTACGATAAGGCCGTAAGTAAATTTTCTTACTAAATAATTTTTTAGTTTAATGAAACAATAACTTTAAGGTTTTCATAGTTTGAACAATTTTGTTTATTTTATCAAACTCATATGTAAGTATTTTTATATGTATCTATAGCAATTTTCACAATCTCTAGCATGAATTAAAATCCACTTTAATACTGAAATTTAATGGTTCACAACAACATCTTTCCTTTCTAAGTCTTAATCACGTACACCAGATGGAACAAATACGAAAATACAAACACTAAATTCTATTTAAAATGCTTAACTTTACAAATCCTTTAAAGTTTTGTTACTTTTCGTTTTATTGTTGTGGTAGAAAATAAAAAATAGAAAAAAAAAACGTTGTGGCAAAACAAAAATATATACACATTAAATGAGATTCACATATTTTAAATTTGAAAGGAAACCAAGTTTTAGAAAAACGGCGACAATTGTTGGTTGCTTGTTATTGTTGGTTGAGTGAAAACTTTATATACATACGAGTATATTTTTTGTAACACTCTTTCTGAAAACATCATTGTGTTTTGTGCAAAAAAGTTTTACTTCTTTTTACCACCTTTAAAAATAAAAGCAACAACAAAGACAACAACAACAACAAGAACAACACACATACAAGCACAAATAAAATTAATACTTTATGTAAGTACGTTTAAGCCAGTTATTATTTATCACAAGGCTTTCACTGCACAGACTCTTTAAAAGTCTATATTTGATATGCCTTAAATGAGGGCGGGTCTCCCGTTAGATCTACTAACCATATTTTTAAGCAATCACATTTTAATTGTCAAAATAATATCGATAAAGACAAATGTGTGTACTTACATACTCTCAACGAATTAGGTATGAGATAAGTTCATAAAGCATTTGAATTTTTACTCAAAGTCAGATCGCTAAGATTTGAATTGAGTTAAATTAATTTTTTATTATGTTTTAACATTTTCATTGCACTTTTTAAAATTTTCTTTATTATTTTCTATTTAGCGGAATTCACAATTGGCCTTGTAGATCTTTTACTTATTGTAGCTCTGGCGACTGAAAGAATTTTCGGCAGAAATTCTATGAATTTCAACATTAATCTAATGAAAAATTCAATAAAATTCAACCAACGTCACGCTTCGTTGGATTAATGAAACCAGTTTCGTTAAAATTATTTTATTGAAAACTTAATCAAATTTATTTAACAGTGTAATTAATGCAGTGCTATAACTTCATCGAAACAATAAAATAATTTCATGAAAAGAATAAAATAACTTAAATATAAAGGGGTTTCTTAATAATTAGAATATATTGTTGTCATGAATCTAATAAAATATTCTTACCAAACCAGAATACCAAGGAAGCAATTCCAATGAAACTCTTTCACAATATTCATGAAATTTTCATTGGATTTTGTGAAATTATCATTAGATTTGTGAAAAAAATTTAATGATATTGTTTCATTGGACTTATGAAGCAAAATTCTTTAGGTGTAGATTTAAAGCCAATCAACAACAATTTAGCAAAGCTTAAAGATGTAAAAGATCTAGAAGAGAACCGTGAATTAAGCTATTAATTCAAGTGACTCAAAAAAATTTACATATGGTTTTGGTCTTAACTATCTTAAAATATTATTAAATAAATACCTGGCCTACAAGTATGCAATAGTTTTTGCAACATTTTTAAGAAAAGTTAGGGTCTGTACCACGATGTCGACAACGTTCGATTTGTCGTACAGTAGAGGGCTGCGTAAATAGTCTTGAAATGTAAATACCTTTGTTTTTTAAATGTACTGTCGTAGAATTACTTACGATGAATGTATTGATGTACGTGTATATGAGTGTTTCCAACCGACGTAGCGAAGCCTTCTTGTTCGTAACCAACACTCAAAAGAGGCAGTGAACGTTTGAGAGTGTTTTTAGGATGTAGATGGTAAGATATTATGTATTTAAGGGCGGTTTTTTAAAGCAAGCGCACACAACTAATGTCAATGAATGTGTGCGTTTGAATGTGCGCAGAAAAATAAAATATCATACACACATCGTCATATCTTTCTAAGATATCTAACCAATTAAATTTTTCAATTCTTCCATTTACTAAAATAAAAGTTCTTCAATATATTCAAAATAACTTATTAACAATCAAATTTAAAAACTCAATTTAGCAGACTCGTTTCCAAACAACAAATACTATATTAAAAAAGGTTCCCGGAATCAATTACCGACACCGTTAAATATTTTTGAACCAGAGTGAACTATCGTTAAAAAAAACCAAAACCAAAAAATCTGAAACAGACAAAATTTATTACCTAAATTACAAATAAATTAGGATAGTAATTTTATACTAGATATACCAAACGGACGACACACTCGTCCGTATTCTAGAATCAAAATGTAAATAATTTAAGATTCAAAGAAAATGTATCTGTCATAAAAAATTCATTAAAACACAACCACACACAAACTTACATACATATGCAAGCATAATTAAATAAAATAATACATGAAATTAAAAAAGCATAAACAAAATCCCTTCAACCAACCTAATTCAATTTATTCAACTCTTTTCCTTTAAGTATTATGGCTTTGATACAACAACAAATAAGAGAAAAACAATTGTAAGGTCAAGAGAAATACTACAAACACACACACACACACACACACTCATCTTTTGTTTCTTTTTTAATTGTAAGCTAATAAATGCGTGTGTAATATGTTTGCATGTAGTAGTAGCAACATTAAACGCTTACAGCTCCCAAAATACTACACCGATTTCAATAAAATATAGCTTCTGCACATCTGTATAAAAAATCCTTTAAAACCATATAATCTTTTTTTTTTTTGGTGGTACCAGCGTAAAAGGGATTACAAAAAACATGTTCGCCTATTAATTATGTAGATAGATTATGATTTTATAATAATTTTGTGAATAGATTTAATTTTTGGTTATTGTAAATGAATAATATTTTTTTTATTAAAAATTTTAAGTTGTTTTATTGGTTTGTTAATGCTATTTTGCTCTACGTGTATGTATTTAAATGAAATATGCTTAAGGTGGCGTATAGAGAAAATATGATTTTTATTACCGATAGAAAAGATCCAGATGCGATCCGGGATAAAAATTGTTTCTTAGAATCATCTTTTTAAAATAAATATATGGTATAACAATCACAAAATACTATCGAGTAGTTTTTTAGAAAAATTGTGTTAAGCTTGAACATCGATTTACTCAAAATGAATTTTTGGCATATAGAGAACTTAAACCCACCGACGACGATATCTTTATTTAACTGAACCATTATAATAAATTGAATACCAGGTTTAAATCCTGTTATTATTTTTAAAAACGATACATAGTTTCTGCCGAATTGTTTCACTACTTTTAGCATTAATAGCAGATATTTATCTCTTGAAATTATCAAAATGATAATGGACATTAAATGTTGTATCTGGTGTGTGTGTGTGTGTGTGTGTGTATACTAGGGATGTAACGAATGTTCGCATTCGCTTTCGCATTCGCAAATTATTCGCTTACTTTTGCTATTTGCATTCGCTTTTGCATTCGCTAAAATGCATGCGAATATTTCAAGAGATTACTTAACTAAAATACAGCTTTGAAAAGTACTTAAAACTAGCCTTTTCAAACTTTTGGAAAATGTTGAGCACCATTCATTACTTCGCACAGAACATTTTAAATGTAAACAATTTTAACTAGCAGTTCTTTGTTGTAAATTTTATGCGAAACAAGTGCCACGCATATTATTTCGCATGAAAACTTAAAATGTTGAAGATATATTTCATATATTTTTCCCAAGATGAACAAAGTACTACTTCTCCAAAACTTTGTCATGAGTTCATGCCAATTTTTCTTAATATGTATTTTGGCAGCATTTCGCATGAACTATTGAACAGAGTACCAGGATTTAGGGCCAAAGTACGAATGGATTAATTGCCTAACATTTTGTAAATTTATTTTTATTATCTATACTTATTTCAATATAATTTCATATATACATCTTTCTTCTTTAAGAATTTAATAAATTAATAAATATTTGCTCAATTCAAGACTCAATTTAAATAAAATGCTATATGTAGTACATCTATGTATGTATATAATACAACTTTATGTTTTTAAACAAATTTTAGTTTGATGTGATTTTTTACCGTATTGTAAGTATTTGCATTCGCTTTCGCATTCGCATTCGCTTTCACAAAAATTCAAATGCATTATTCGTTTTCGCATTCGCATTCGTTAAACTGGTATTCGTTACATCCCTAGTGTATAACCTTCCAACATTTGGAAGTTTCTTTCATCGTCCATCGTCAAAGGCGTTACGTCTTACTCACTTCCAGACGTTAAGTGGAAGATAGTTTGAATTTCACAATAACAATTATCATTGCAGTCGTCTTTTAATCATCCAGACGACGTTTGGAAGATAGTTTGTTGTTTACAACACCAGCCGAAAACGACATGTGCCGTTATGGATATAATAAACAAAAACAACACTATGCACGCGCTTCTGGGAAAGTCGCAGTGACGGCGAAATAAAATTTAAACAATTAAAAGAATGCAAAAATGAAGTTTTCGACATCATCGAGATTAGTTTTATTTTTTGTCTTTTGCTGTAGTCTAGACTTGGGTCGAACTCGTTCACTAGTTCATTTTTGGCACAAACCAATGATCAAACCCATGTAATTTAAATGGGTTTGATCAGTGGTTTGTGGCAAAAATGAACTAGTGAACGAGTTCGACCCAAGTCTACTGTAGTCGGTCAGTGGTAAAGTGTGACTTTGTTTTGTTGTTGTTATTGTTGTTATAGTTTTTACATAATTGTTAATTAATTATCCCATGGTCAATATGAGTGAATTATGTGTAAAGGCAAAAAAAAAATCAAAAGCAAAAGAGAAGCGAATAATATAATAAAAAAGTGTTTTCTTGAAGTAACGCAGAAGTGATTTCTTGAGTAACGCAGAAGTGACTTCTTGAAATTACTTCCGTGGGGTACAACTTCTCAATACGGAAGACGCTTCTACGATGAGAAAATAGTATCGCAGACAATGAGTTTCAACTTCTTAGCGTCACTTCTGAGTACACTTCCGCGATAGAAAATGTGGGCAGGGTAAATTTGTAAAATCTTTCTACAATTTTACATCAATGAAAGCTAATAAATTTTGTGAAAAAAATCAAACAGTTTTTGATTAATAATTTGTCAACGAAAAATGTTTATGAAATATGATACAAAACCATTTAATTATACCAAGACATGAGACAAAAATATTAATTTTTTTACCAAATTATGCAAGAATATGAATTTTACACAAAATATGCACTACCCGCTTTTACACAAATTCTTTGTGCCGAAAAAATATATTTCGTTTTTGTCATTATCAGAGTTGGGGGAAAAACATGTAGTTATTTACATGAAACCCTGTCCCTGCTAATTATTACTTAATTAATTATTTAGGAGTTTAAAAAACTTTTTTAACACACGAAAAGGTGCTTTACATTGTTGTCAGGCAAATTTAGAGAGCAAAGGTTTTGACTTCCTGTACCTAGATTCAGTAAGTTTTTGCGAACCGAAAATCGTAATATTTAGCGACATATTTATTCGCTTGCGATAACGGTAATATGATTCTGTAATTTCTTTTTTACGACAGTCTCCCGCTTTATCTTATTCACCATTTAAATCAATATCATGTGGTAGCTCTGTATAGTAAATGTAAAAAAAAAATAAGCGAAAAGCACAAAGAATAATAAATTTGATTTTGTGACTTAATTTTTTTTTTTCTTCAACCAACAGCGAATATCGTTAAAATATGTTACTGAATAGCAAAGTCGATAAATTTTAGTTATATTTATTATAACGATACATACGATTATCGTAATAAAAGTTACTGAATTCAGGTACTGTTCTTTTTAACAACGTGAGTAGCCAAATAGGGCCCTATGAAGGGATTCTTTATTTTATAATTTTCACTGAACATCATAGAAGACAAGTAATTTGTGGTGGCAAGTATTACATTATTATTATGCACACACATACACACATTCTTTCATGTTTATGCTCATACAACACCTGTATCCAACATATATTCATGTCGTCAAAGGCATAACAAGGATTTTAACGTTTGTTTATAAAAACAAAATAAAAAAAAAGTTTGCACATAATTTTTTCTAAAATTTTTTTTTCTTATTTTTTTTGTGCTCTGTTAATGTGATTCTGTGTCTGTGTCTATATCCCTCAGGAAATTTAACTTTATGTTTGAGTTTTATTTTAAAGTGCTGCATATGTAAATACATATGTACATACAGTAACATTCAAAAATATTTTGCTCAATTTTTTTTAAATTAATTTTAATTTAACTCTTGAATAATGTGAAAAATATTACACAATCATGGAATTTCATTTTATACTCGTAATCATGAAATGCACTCTGATATAAAACAACAAAAATTTACAATTTATTTATGATTTTATAGTTTTTCCTTAACAAATACGAAATTCGAGGGTCACAAAAGTATTTTGCCTTTTGATGATCACCAATATTCTTTAGATGTTTGCGTTGTCTCTATTTGCCTGAAATAGCACTTGTTGTGTTTTTTTTTATTGTAAATTTCAAAGATGGTGAAATTTTTACACAAAAACTCATAAGGGAAAATAGTTGAATTGTTTAAAAATTAAACGAGTTTGTATCTCCATAATAAGGATAAATTATTAAAATACATTTCTGATATGATTAATCGTTGTAACACAAAATGGAAGGACTCGTTCGAAACGCTTTATGTATATAACTACTACTTGTTTGGATAACATATTTTAAAATTCACTCTACTTTCTAACATGCAAGATATTTATGTGAGTAACTGTACATACATTTGGATAATAATAAGTCCGTACTACGCATTAACATTTGCTACGTCTGTTTAAATATTTTTAAGCTGTGGGAGTAGTTTAAAGAAAAATCTGATTACTGTTGAAAGGTAACAAATAAATGTATGTATGCATGCATTCATAGAGATAAAATATGTATTTGTGAATAGAATTTCGTAGTAAAAAATATTTTGTACTTAAAAAGCAGTAAATTACGGGAAATGGAATTTAAATGGATGATATTTAAAAAAAAAGCATTAGTTACGCGGATTGTTAAGCTATAAGCATGATGTAATGTTGAAAAAAAAAATATGTGTGTCTGTATTTAGATGAGATTTTTTCAACAAATTTAGGTAAATTATTTTCAAAGTAAATGGATTTAGATTGCAAAAAAAGCAATCTACAAAAAATTGTGAGAAAATTCTCCGAAGAGACCATGTGTCTAAAATCAATCCCTATACCGTGAATCCCGAAAAAAACAAATTTTTTCTAGATTAAATTTTTTTCAAATAAAAAAATATATGTACAGAAATAAATGCTTCTAAATTCGAATCATTACTTTTCCTCTCACGTACGTACTAGAGCTGCAAAACTATCGATAGTACTATCGATAGTATCGATAGTTTTGTTGTAAATGAAATATCGATAGTTTTTTCCACTATCGATACTATCGGAAAAAAACAAGTAATTAAAAGAGTAAAAATAATCGAAGTCAGTAAACAGTAGCCGGCAGCTTTGAAGCAAATTATCCGTAGTTGATTTATGCTTTTGTACAGCTATGGAAAAGTTGGTACAATTGTAAAATTTAAGCGCTATTTGAATGCCAAAAGTACCGTAGCACCGCAATGATCCATTTAGCACTACTGGAATCTCTTTATATTTATTAAATGCCAAAAATAGCATTAAAATATATTAACCCCCTTATGCAAAAAATAATGCGTGCTTGAAGTGTACATTACAAAATATTTCCATAGAAAAACCGGTTTTAACGTTCACTTATTTTTTTGCACAAGGGGGTTAATCTTTAGCTCGAAGGTATTAGAAAATTAAGTAAATCAAACGATGTTTTCCGGTACTTAAAGAATTGCTGGAGGAATGTTATTTATTCCAAATTCATCTGCAAATGTGGAAATTTTATTTTCCTACCAAGGAGAGAAGCCGACTATTTGCATCGACTGTGAACAATCGAATAAAAAAAGGTTATAAACGTAGTATATCGTAAATGTTACTTTTATATTCAGATCCCAGCAACTAATATTCTTTGTGCACCTTCTGGCGTTTTGTTAATTGATTTTTAGTTAATTAAAAAGTACAAGTATTAAAAAAATATAAATAAAGAATTAGGTACAATCGTACTGAAAAAATTAAAATTTGTTTTGAAAGTTAGTACAATTAGTGAATATGACATCGCATCCCTGCTTCTGTATACATAAGTACTTAAATACATATGTATGTATATGAATTTATTTATAAATACAAGTGTTATTCGACAAATAGTAGTCACAAGTGTCTTAATAAATTCAATATAGTCGACACAAAGATAAATTTTCGTGGTACTGATATCGCGACGGCCGCCAATCGTCTCTTACGATAAAACTTTACAGTTAGTGTCTTAAAAGTTATCAACAATTTTCGCATTTTGATAATTCTAAACCATGGGTAGTCCCATAAAATTTTAAGTTCAATAAAAAATTATATTTTCGATAATATGCCGCTTACGATAAAATCGAAAAAAAGGCTTGATATATTTTTATATACTAATGAAAATGTTGAGGACTCTGGCTTTTTTTCGAGTCAAATGTAGTTTATGTGGCAACTTTTATAAAACTCTTCGATACTATCGATAGTATCGATAGTTTTACATAAAACTATCGAAACTATCGAGTGGAGCGACTATCGATAGTTTTGCAGCTCTAGTACGTACTCCCTGCTTTTATTTTTTTTTGCGCGCTACTTTCGATTTATCCATAATAATTGGTTCCTCATTTCTATCTTTAAAGTTAATGGCGCATAGTCATAGTCATAAACAAAGTACACTTTAAGAGCTTAAAACCAGTATTGCCATACAAAACACTGGTTTTAAATTCATAAAGTATACTTTGTACTTTTTGCCAATGTCTTTAAATAAGATAAGCAGTAGCCAAACAAGAAGAAGCTCAGGAAGAGGAAATAAATTTTCATGTCGAGAGATGCGGTAAAGGCTTTGATTTTATACGCAGGGTTTCTTCACAAAATATACTTAGAATTATATGTAGACTTCGTTTTTACTATGCAATTTTTAATTTTTTTTTTCATGCATAAAAATCAAACGGGCCTAATACACATGCACATGTCCATCCATATGTATGTACAGCATTAGTTTTGAGCTTTTACGCAGAAAAAATACCTCATATTTCCAAATCAAATTCGAAGGTGGTTTTATTTGAAATTTATCTATATGCAAAACTACTGAAAGGCGGCTTTAACTAAGACTGGGTGGAATAATCTGTCATTAAAAAAAAAATCAATTATAGAGTGTAAATCTAATCGGAGCAGTAGTTTTGATTTTGCTGGTTTTCAATAACAATCTATTAACAACAAATTTTTACACAGTAGTCCAAGACCAAATTCGCTAGTTCTCTGGGATTCGGAAAACAAATTTTACACGGACAAATCTACAGACAGGCGGACATTGTTTATTCGACTTTCCTATTCATAAGGATGTTTTAAAGGATCGTATATGAATATTGCTGTCAAATGATAAATATATGAAATAAATATAACGCAATTGAAAAAAAACAGTTTTACTAAAAACTTTAATAAATAAATATATTCATACATAAATAAAATGGATGCTTGTTATGACGACCAGCGATGCCAAATGTGCAGTTTTAAATGATTTTAGCAATTTTTTTTAAGCATAGAGCAGTTTTGCAGTTTTTTGCTTAAAAATAAGTTTTTCTATAAATTGTGCAGTTTTTAATTTTTACTTTATCTCAAGTTTGTTATTATAGTTCCGATATCCGAAGTCATAGTTTTACCGATTTTGCTTAATATAATAGTGAAGGTTTATTAGTACTTTTGCAAACAGCAAGAGAGAATTCATACGAAAGTTGTGTTTTTCTTTATGGAATTTGGTCTTATTGTTTGCAAGTTGGGTTCATACGGACGTAGCACTTCCTTTATTAATATTAATTCGCCTTGCCTTATTGAAAAAGAAAAACAAGTTTCTTCTAGAATGAGATAAAACACGAAGAAATATATACCAAATTAAAGGATAGACCCCATAGAATTTGAAGCCATGCATATTTTTTCAGAACTCTCTTAGCAAAATTTCAGTAATTCACAACATTTTATTTTGGCTAAGCAAGTGTATTAAATAAATAAATCATTATGCACTTCAAATGAAACAAAATTTTAAAAAACCAAAGCAAGGATTTTAGTTGCCTTATTTATTGAATTTTGGATCCACTTACTTTTTCAGGTTGATTCGCAAAAAAAGAATTTCCCTGTGTTATTTAATGCGAAATATCCCATAGTGCAACTAAAACACCTCCATTTTAATTAATTAATAACTTTATAAATTTGTAGAGCCATATTTTCCTAACCGATGCCCATGAGGCTTTCGAGATGGTCACACGTAACAACTTGACAAACATTATCAAGTTATAATATAAAAATATATCAGGTATCACGCTATCGCTCATCACTAGTGTTAAAGTGATGAGCGATAGCGTGATTTTTTAATAATGTTGCTCCTTGTGAACGTGATTTCTAAATCGCTGTTCTTTTAAACTGTGACTGTGATCACAGTTTAGCAGTATTTTATTTGTAGCAGTTCTGTTATTTTGAGAAAATCTAATAAGATGAGCAGCAGTGAAATTAAACAGTGACTGTGATCACGGTTTAACACATTTCAGCTCTTCTGCTTTAAAAGTATTTATTAGTATTGGTGTTTTGATAAATACTAATAAGAAGAGCAGCAAGAACAAGCAATTAGCAATCAACCCCGTTCAAATATTGAGAATAAATAAAAAAAAATTTATAAGAGGCAGAGAGACAATAAAATTGCATATATAAAAATACCAGAAAAGATGATTTGACGCGAGTTGATGATTTTTTTCTTGACATAAGCTGAAGGTATAAAAAAATTAATGTGGTAGCTTTATTTATTGTAAAGTAAGCATGCAAGAACAATCACAGTTTGTATGAAAGAACTATATTTCCAAAACCTGTTACTTGATAAATTCAGTCACAGTTGTGATTTGTGATTTTTAAATCGCTGTCAAAAAGTAACAGGTTTCTAAATATCGCTCAACTCTAGTTAACACCCCCTCCCTCAAAAATATACAAAATGCTAAGAAATTTTTTTATGAGCAGTTTTTTCATATGAAAATCAGTTTTTTATATTAAATTTTCAGTTTTCCGAAAAAAATATTATGGCAACGCTGATGACGACGAACATTTTATTGAAACCATAATAACTTGGATAGGACAATTGTGAGAAAAATAAGAGAGATAAAAACACGTTCAATAAAATGGAGTTCTTGCAAAGATTTCGTTTAACAAAGAATTTTAGATTTAATTGGAAAGAATGTCTATTTTGTTAAATTTAAAATTTTGTAATCCTTTTTGGTTTTATTTTTAGAGCGTATTTTGTAAATAAATTTACAAAAATCCAAAGATTATTTATTTTCCAAAAATTCAGAATTCAGCTATTGAAGTTTTTTTTTTTTAAATTTAAAGAATTGTCACATCGCTTTTTAAGTGGTGCCCTATTTACGTAAAATATTTTCAAGAATGACACATCTATATTGAAAACAAAATATGGAATTTCTAGCTAAATTGACAACTGTTAGCTTAGGAATAGCTTAGGGAATACGTTAAAAAAAATTTAAATTTATATAAATCCAAATGTAGATGCCTCATGTAAAACTAGAACTTGAAAAGCTGTGTTACACAAAAGATTTGCATACAGCGGATTAAAGGAAAATTAAACTTAAATACTAAATAAATTCAGTAAAGTGCGACTCTGACTCGCGCACGAAGGGTTCCGTACGAACACTAGATATGTAATACAAACTTCATCCTATATAATATATAGTTTTGGCATTTTTTTCGTTTTTGGGGTCTTTTCGGTTTTTTTTTTGTCTTGGCGGTTTTTGCGTTTTTTCGGGTTTGGCGATTTTTTTAAGTTTTGGCTCTTATTTTAGTTTTGACACTTTATTTTCTTGTTTTGGCGATTTTTTTCGGTTTTTGGCGTTTTTTCATTTTGGCGATTTTTTTATTTTTGGCGATTTTTTTCATTTTTGCGATTTTTTTTATATAAAAATTTTTTAGTTTTGGCGACATTTTCGCGTTTTGGCGATTTTTTTTTCGATTTTTGGCGTTTTTTTTCATTTTGGAGTTTTTTTTTCATTTTGGCGATTTATTTTAGTGTTAGAAATATACCGCGTGACGGACAGACGGACAGACGGACAGCGTAGCGAAAACAATAGGGTTCCTTTTCACCTTTGGTGTACGGAACCCTAAAAACGAAGTTTTGCTAATTAATACCTATTCACATCCAAATATATGTAAAATAAAATTGATTTTTTTCCCTGGAAATGTATATAAAAACCCGAGATAATATATAATAGAATGTAATAAACTTAAGCAGATTATTAACAAAATAAATTCGTTATACAGTATCAAGAATTTAATTTTTTTCAATAAAATTTTTTTCTGCCTTGGAATTGTTTTATCTCCTATTATATGGCAGACTCGATTGTGTGAACTTTTCTATGCTTCTTTTGATATTATGCTATCAAGAGTTCTCTGTTAGCACATTTTCCTGTAAGACTGAGCCCATTCATGGTTTAAGCCTAAAAAAAATCAATTATTCACCGATCTCTCTTGCCAAATCACCATGGACGGGTATAGCGTTTAAAAATACGTTTAAATAATAAAATTGCTTTATCAATATAGGTTCTCGGTTTTGTTTTAGTTTTAATAGAAAAATTGCATGAGAGGTTACGTCAACTAACAAAATTGGCGAATTTTCATAAGGTGTTTCAATATTAAACATTTCGAAATGTCATGGTTAACGAGGGTGTCCACTAAATCAAGTACAATCGAGAGATTCCATTTTCATATTCACTCTTAAAAATATTTAAGCGAATACTTTTTTGGGTTGAATAAACTTCATCGGGAAAGTTATTGATTTTCTTAATTTCGTGTTGATGCCTCAATTAAGATTCTAAATAATTTCTTAAATATTCTAAGCACAATAACAAATGTTTTGTGGTAATAATAATTTTAAATACCAACAAAAACTCACAAACTCACAAACTTTTGAAAAAAGAAACTCTTACCTGTGTTGCTGATGAAGTTTCAATGTATTTGGCACCTATTGTTGTCGCTAAGTCCCAAGCATCCGCATATGAAATTGGTTGTTCGCCATTAGACTAGTCAAGCGTAAAAAAAGAAAACAATACATTAACGAGCCAACAACAACAAATAAAAATAAAAAAATAAGGGATAGAAAAATGATATAAAAAGAAACGTAAAATGGTTTTAGTTTAAACGCAAAAATTTCACAAAAAAAATTTGATTTTCTTTAAAAAAAAAATAAAAACATGCAAAAGTAAAAGTTAATGGCAGAAAGAAAAATCGTTGGTGAAAGTTTATGTTTTTTCATGCTTTATTACATGTAGTAGCATTATGTTGGATTGTAACAATGTCATCAACGTTTTTCCCAAAAAAAAAACCAAGAAATACAAAAATATTGTTGCTGATGTTGACTTTTCTTACCTGCAGTTTATTCAGTACGTTCGAATTTGTACGCAAATCAGCTTGTGTACCAACCAAAATCAATGATGCTTTTGACTTGCAAAACTTGGGCGCCCATTTTGTTTTGATGGCATGGAATGTTTCTGGTTTTGCCACCGAAAAACACAACAGAAATACATCACTGTCTGGGTAACAAAGCTCACGTAATGGATCCAATGTATCCTGTCCGGCTGTATCACAGACTGTTAAATGCACTGGACTATCGTTAACCATAACATCAGCTGTTGCACAAATGATAAGAAAAGAAACAATGTTGAGATAAAGGACTGAACAAATAAGATATTAAGGTAAGCTTGCAAAAAAAAAAAGAAACTCATATAGAAAATCAGCGAAACGTTAATGGAAAAAATTTAAAAAAAAGATGACCACTAAGAAATTAAACCCACAAAATCCATCAAACCGACTTGTTTAACACATCGCACTGTGGAGTGAAATCCTTCACAAGTGGCGATTAATTGAAAAGATGAACTTTAACTTTCACAACCGTATTTGGTACCATATGAAAGTAGATAAAATTCAGCATCACTAACTGCAAAAATAAAAGTTCTTGGTAGTTTACTTTAGAGACCTGCGTAAATAGTCTTGAAATGTAAATACGTTATGATTTCTAAATGAATTCACGTCGCATGTATTATACTAAACCAATAATAAATGCTGTCGTATTATAAGCGAAGCACGATGGATGTGTTGGTGTACGTGTATATCAGTGTTAACAAGCGATGTCGCCAAGACAGCTTGTTTGTAACAAACACTCAAAAGAAGTGCTGTTGATAGTGTATGCTTCTTATTTTTCATATTGTAAATTTGAGTGTGTGTGTGTGTGTTTAATATGTAGATGGTAAGCTATTGTGTTTAAGCGCGTACAACTAATGTCATTGCATGTGTGTGCGTTTGTATTTACGCAGAAAAATATATGCATGACGTTTGTACACGCGCTCACGCGTAGAAATAAGCAAGTATCACAAATTCTTCCGTCACGAAGTATTTTCTTCTTTACTCCTATACCTACAATACTGAAACAAATTTCTTGCAAACAGTGTTGTTAACGTTTGTTTTAGAAGATTTCGCTGCAGTAAAACATTTGAAAAATCCCTCATGTCTTAAAAGTTCTTATAAGATATCTTGTGCAGGACACTAGTTTACTTTATTTGCAGTGTGTGTTCAAAGTTCAATAATTTTAGTTATTTTTGCACGCATTGATTAAAAGAGAGAATTTTGATATTTCAAGTGATTATAGTTTTTGTTAAGACTTCTATAAGTAAAAGTTTTATAATGGAACCGTCAACTTCAGGTATATGAGCATTTAAAAAATTATTTTTTGCTTAGATAAATGTTTTAGAAGTATTAAAAAAAAACTTAAATCGCTCTAAAAATGTGGTATTTTTGATATATACATTGAGTTTGAACAACTTTGCGGATGAGTGTAGGGAAAAATGCTTTTATGCTCTTAAAAACAAGATTTTAGCTAATAAATCCCAGAATACGTATTTGCGCATTTGTGCGATTTTTGAGTTATGAAGTTTTTTGTAAGGGAATTCCAGTTGCTAAAAATCAATGTGAAAAATTCATATTAAATATTTATTTTTTTATTTAAACAAAAAAAGGCACATAAGGTATGCTCTAATTTACAATTTAATTTGCTAATTTATCTTTTTTCATTCCAAAGTTACAGCAAAAATAGTCAAATAAGACCATTTTCTCCAATATACAAAAAAGTCCATAAAAGGTTAAATTTTTTTTCAAATTTTTTTTTAATGATAGTTTTTTATGTATTTATTAATATTCATCAATAAATAATAACAAAACTTTAAAATTACGACTTCTGTGAATTAATAGCCACTTTCTCTACCATTCAGCCCACTGTGCAATGGTTTAGAAATATTTAAATTAAGAACAATCTTCGAATTTATTACTTTTTTAAATTTAATGATTTATCAGTCAAATCTGTATCTGTATCTGTATATTGTAACATATTTAAAATAACTTGAACTATAGTTCAATATAGTAGAATAAATTATAATCAGGAAAAATTTCTTAATCGTTCCTACATTAAGAGAAAATTGACGATCTAAATTTCAGAACAAATTTCTTGAATAAAGATTGCAGAAATCTTCATATATCAATCTTGAAATTTGGTCATTTAGATTAAAGTTCTCAAATTTAGGCATAAATTCTTAATTTATAGATGAATTCTTAAAATCAAGAATATGGTCATAAACTTTAAGAACGCTTTCTTAATCTTAATTTTAAGATTATATTTTCAAATTTTTAAGAATATGATATTAATCAAGATCTTGAATCAAGAATTTTCGCATTTAACAGACCATTAAGATAGAAATGCTTTGATTTTGAGCGAAAAATTTGATTTTAGAGTTTTAGTTTAGTATTTTCAGTTCTCAGAGAATGAAATATTTTTAATAATTAATGTGATTTTCTAAAGAAGAGAAAATAATTGTATACACAATATGATTATTTCTCATATTTTAATTCATTGAAAATTCATGTTAAATAGCTGATGATGACAACAATCTCAGCTTAAGTAGATAGACATGGATGCTGACGAAGATTGTGCCGGCACAGAAAATTTTCGAAAATCATATTAATTAATAGTCCCAAATCACACTGTGCAAGTCTTATTGCTAAGCTGATTAGTTTCAGGGAGAGAGAGAGACGAGGGGAACAGCAACGTTTCTTTTCCCCCGTCTCTCTCTCCCAATAAACTAATCAGCTTAGCAATAAGACTTGCACAGTGTAAATAGGGACATAACAATATTTCATTATATACAAACTGAACTTAAGCCCGTTTAATAATTACTCTTAGCAAGCATTCGGTGAAATGTCCCCTTAAGCTATAGATTTTGGCCTACCTTGTGGCATCCGATACAATTTTTAAATCTATAAAAATCACTAAATCACTTATTAAAAAAATTTTCGAAATTTTTCCCAAAGATATCTGTCT
The DNA here is from genome assembly GCA_949987645.1 of Tachina grossa. Taxonomy (NCBI): domain Eukaryota; kingdom Metazoa; phylum Arthropoda; class Insecta; order Diptera; family Tachinidae; genus Tachina; species Tachina grossa. Next base: position 80,735,741 of record OX465277.1, on the reverse strand, counting down.
ATCTTTCGAATGAGTCACTTGATTTTAGTCAGCAACCGACATGTCTTTCTGAGGTTAAGAAGTGCTTTAATTTTGAACTTAGTCGGCTCAATGGTTAACGAAACTCAATTACCACAATTCGGCGGCTCCAAGTCAACCCAGTTTTGACACAAATGTTTTCAAAATTTTATTGATGAATCGGGAATGCTATGAGATAGAAACTTGAGAACTGTTCTAGTTTATTTGAACTTTATAAATTTGTTGTAGATCATAGTGCATTAGAAGACTTAAAACTTAGACTTGGCATCTATCTGGTGGTCCTTTTTCATCTTCAGTGGTCATCTAAGTACATATAGCATGTTTTAGTTTGAAGAAAAACTTCAAATAATTTTTTTTTGGCTCAGAAGTAATCGGAATACGTTGAAATTTTTACAGTAGACAGATATTTTAAAAATGTTCATTTAATACCCTATTATTGATTAAGTGCAATATGTAGTTGAAAAAAATTACATCAATTTTACAATACAATAACTAACAAGCTTTTTGAGTTATGCGTCTGTTGTAATAAAGCGATAAGTACTCGTATGATAATTGATATGATATGATATTATAAAAACAGTCTCATAAATAATCTTTATTGAAAAACGAATTAAAATATGTACCTATTTTTATTTTTTTACTAACAATCTGTAAATTAAAAAAATGCTGATTATAATCTATTTTAAAACGTCAAACATACCTGCTTATATATTAAAAGTGGCATAAGTTTGTGTTTAAATTGCTATAATTATAGCAAATATAAAATAAACATTGCTGTTTGAATTGGTTTTTCGAGTTCGAATAGTACCATTTATTCTGATTTATTAGCGCTCCTTAAAATATGCACCATCTTTGGTATAAAAATCAGCGGTTGAGTGATAATTAATTCAATCAAACTGAATATTGCTCATACGTCACGGAATCACTAAATTTATAAAGACCTTTTTAACGTGACCAAATAAATGGTTTTGGCAAAAGTAGGGGCATGATCGCTCAAAAAGCGAGATTATAAAGTAAATACCTCAAAAAGGGGGTTTAAGTATAAATATATTTTAGAAAGCGGGATGTCTATATATCGACGACTTCGTTCAAAAACATGCTAAGTCAAAAAGCTTGTTTTGAGATAAAAGTCTTCAAAGTTTATTCATATGTCTCGGGAATGTTATGAGATAGAAACTTGAGACTTTTTGTAATCATATAATAATTGCAATAGAATTACATATTTTAGTTTATTTGAACTTTATAAATTTGTAGTAAAGTGATTTAAAATCACAAATATATTACCTAGTCCTCTAAGTAAGGTTCTTTCTCACCTAAAATGGTCACACTTAGCATGTTTCATTTTGAAGAAAAATTTAAATTAATTTATTTTTTTTTTTTGACTACTTAATTTCAAACTAAATCATGCTAAGTGTACTTAAAACATTTAACGAGAGCTTTTTTAAACTTGACAAATTATGCATAGTGTATGTTTGCTCATAACTTTTGATAGAATAGTCCGATTACTATCAAAATTTAACAGAATCTAAGTTAATAAACGACGAATTCAGAAATGATATTCCCAGCATAACATGTTATGTCGACTTTGATTGTTTTATAATGGGACCGTCGAACTGGTGATCTGTTGTACAGGCATCTATGCAGTATTTAAGGTTTGTTTATTTTAAAAATATTAAAGAAAAAGTCTAGAGTTACCTGTCGAAAAAAAAACGTCGGATTATCATCCATGTTCTGAAAAACGCAATTCGCTTAAAATTAGTGTTTTCGATTTGAAAACGCTAATTGGGTGTTCTGAAAAACGCATATCGAAAAAAGTTGGTTTTTGCGATTTGAAGTCGCCAAAAAGGTGTTCTGGCCAACGCATATCGCCTGAAAATTGCGATTTAAAATCGCATGTATATACTGAAGCGAACTGATTGCATCTGCTTAAACTAAATTTTCAAGAGAAAATAAAATTATGCACAATTAAAATTTAATAATGGTTTTCATGAGAATGTTCAAAAGTCTCGCAAACTGTGCAATTGTGCATTTTTACGTCAAAAATTTTATGAAAATTTATTTACACAAACCTATTAAGTTTGCCCAACAATTTTGACTCGTAAACTTAAGCTGTGCAATTGTGCATTTTGTTAACAACAACTTCTTGGTTTTTTGGATTTAGTTACAAATTTTTAGATACACACACTCACGTTTTTATTTTTATAGAATTATATAAAGATGTTTTTAAATTAAAAATTCCTTGAAATTTAATTTTTTTTTTATTTTTATTAAATTAATTTGTTTGCAATTCATTCAAATTGATTTAACTGTTGCAAAGGGGCTTCATGAAACAAGTCTGGCATATTTGCCCAATTGCACAAATGGCAATTTTAAGAGTTCTCATGAAAACCCTTAATATGTTTTTTTTATTTCAACAAAAATTAAAAACAATTTTACACAGTTTTAATTGAAAATATCAAATTATGAAACTGCATTATTTCTTGTCAATGGGATCTGTCAACTGTTAATTTTTAACCGGCGATTTCAAAAAAGAGCTGATTGCCACTATATCGCAGCGTTTTTAGAACATGCTGAAATGCGTTTTGCTATTTTCAAACTGTAAGCGATTTGAACACGCTGCGTTTTCCAGAATATGGGCGCATATCTTGTTTTCATTCGGTATGTTATTTACAAACAGTATGCGAAGTTCATACTCACACATTCTTATAAAAATATACACTCCCTTGTCATAACTTGAATTATTAAAGCAATTTTTTTTAAGATTTTGAACATAAAGGCTTCATTTGTTAAACATTTAAATAAAAAGTTATTTCATATTAAAAAAAAACAAATTCACATTCGTACATAAAATTTATCATAAGAAATCAGGTAAGAAACTTATGCAAGTTAGAGTGCTGCGTATGATACAATTATAACAGGTTGTAACGAAGTACTTCGCCACATTTATATGTAATTTTACATATATATATTTACTTGAATTTGTACGAACATACATATGTATATAATTTCAAATAATATATTTAATTTACGTACATAGTATATGAATTACATATATACTACAACAATTTATATTTAAAGAGGAATTTATATTTACTGCGTTCATTCAATAACAGTTTATTTTGTAAATGAGAGTTATTTATTTTTAGAGAGAAAAGAAAATGTAGTTTAAAGTAGAATGTATAAGAGACAATTTGTTTAAGAGAAACCAGTAAGCGATATGTTTTCGAACTCCGCTTTCTATATAGTTGTGACTCGAAAATACAGTCATCGTTGCTGTGATTACCACTACGAAATATCACTACCACTTCAGTTGAGCTTTGGCTGTTGTAGTGGACAGACATATATCGCAAGTTTGTAACAGCTTCGATAGGTGTCTTACACAAACAGTCAAATCTCGGCTCAGTGGTAGTGCATAGGGTGTCTACTGGTTTTTTTACAGCCATAGAACCCAGGCAATGTAGTAATGTCAATGGATTTATTGGTATTGATAGCCATAAATCATTGACATTGTAGTGGTGTAGAGGGTATCTACTGGTATTTACTGCCATAGGTCCCAGACACAATAAGTAGTGGTAGTACACAGTCGCACTATTGATTCAGACGGCCATAGTTCACAGGTATTAGTTAGTAATACAATAAGCCTACTTACAAAAAAAAAACCTACAAACTTGTTTAGGACGGGTGAGTCTAAATTCTAGAGAGTCTGGAACTATCACTCATCACGTACGGTTCATTTTGATAATCCTTGCTGAGTTCTCTGGATTTTATTCTTAAAGTTTTTTTATACATATATAAATTTTATAATATTGTAATATTTTTTTTTTTTTGTAAAATAAAGGACATTTGGAAATTATTGTTTGGAACCCTGGTAGAATGAGTTATTCTGGAAAATTCGTGTTATAAGGTACATGCACAAGCCCAGCCTGTTATTGTGTACAATACAATTAGTTGTCAAACTTTGTTTAAAAGCTGCAAAAATGTTAGTGTATGTGTGTGAATAAAATGATTACAGTGTTGCCATTGAGTTTACACATGGATGTGTTTCCAATTACACATTGAAGAAAATTACACTACACATGGTTTTTGTAGGTTAAAATGAAAACAAAACTAAATAAAAATAGAAGATAAAATAGAATTACACACAGATTATACTCGTACATGAATCTAATTACATGGCCAACACATGAAAGTAATTGCACACTCTGTGTAAATACAAACTTATTGGCATGTCATGAATGCCGCGTCTGCAATTGTACTTTAGTTACCCTGTAATTGATATTTTTATAAATAAAAGGCGTCTGTTTCTGACAATTCTACTTTTGTTTATACCAACAAAATGCATGTGTTATTTGGTATTGTAATTTTATTGTAGTCTTGCATGTACCTAGTATAATTGTACCATGGTGCTGTGTAAACATTCTTGAAATATAAATACGTTTTGGTTTCTAAGGGCTAATAAATCAGTCAAAGTTTAAACGCTGGTTTCGTTAAACTAAACTCAAATTTATATGTGGTTTAAACGCAACAGGAGTAAATCAGTGAACCATACCTTATGTGTAGTTTAAAAAATAATATTGTGGCAGCACTAGAATAAATGCCAAAAAGCAGCTGTATTGCAGCAGGCTATCAATTCCTTGTACAATCAAAAAGGGAAAAAAGTTATAAAAAAAAAATGCAATTAAATGTCGCCAAATTGTACTGAGAGAGGAATTATATTTATGCTTGGCGAAGTAGAATAGTATAAAAGAATAACAGAGTGTAAGCAAACAGGTCGAACAAGAAGAAAAAGAAGAAAAAGTACAGGCTTGGAAAAAAGTTGAGTGCTCTTTCAATGCAAAACATATGGTCTGTAATTAACAAAATTATAACGCCTGTATTGGTAGTTTAAACGTTCAACTTTATGCGTTTACAGATTGTTTAAATACTGTATTGATTTATAGGTTTGCTCGTTTAAACACATTTTAAACCAAAAATAGAGATTAACTTGCACTGATTTATTAGCCCTAAATGTATTGTCGTCGCATGTATTATCATCCTAAACCAATAATAAATGCTGTCATATAATAAGCGAAGCACGATAGATGTATTGATGTTCGTGTATATGAGTGTTTAGTAGCGATGTCGCGAAGACTTCTTGTTCTTAACAAACATTCAAAAGAAATAGTGTTGATACGTGTATGCTTGTTAATAACAAAATAACAAGTTGTTATTTGGCATATTCTATGTTTGAGTGTGTGTGTAATATGTAGATGGTAAGATATTATGTTTGGGTTTTAAAAGCGACCATACGCAACTAATGTCAATAAGAATTTACAAGAAATTTTGTGAAAACGATTCGGTAGCCAGAGCAATGATGGTTGAAATCAAATTAAAAACCAGTATGTATCTTTTTTTTCTTAATAAATGGTTTATAAGCCGTTTAAATAGCAAACGATTTTTTTTTTTTTTTTTTGTTATTTATATTATATTTAATTTTTAATATATTATATTTATTCCACCTAGAATTAAATCGTTCAGAATTGCCAATGCTATGGCATAAATACATATATCCAACAACACTTCTATGTCAATTCCGCACGTTTTAAGTTCACGTGGAACACAGAACATATGTACATAGGCAAGATCTCTATTTAATATAAAATTATTTTTTTAATATTTGATTATTCTGAGATCTCTCAATACATTTTTGTTGACAATTCTGCTGGAAAACGAATCTTAAATTTCTCTTTGACATGTCGTAATTAGGATAGCCAATTTAATTCAAATCTTCTAATTTCACACGTCCCCTTACACACATGTATGTACATCTACAAATTAACACAACGTACAAACACATTGCTCCTACTTTGTAGCTCAAAAGAAAGATAATCTATGATTATTATATGTGTATGTATATTTAATTTCGTATATAAAAGTAAGTAACCTGTAGGAAGTGAAGTTTTTTTTGCAATTGTAGTTTTGTAAGCTTTTTTAATTATGGTTGCAGTCTACTGATAAGTTGCCTAAGCAGCAACAAAATGGCGTGCATAACCAAGAATAACATTTTTAAATTCATTATATATTATTATAACTTTTTTTTAGAATACTTGAAAGTTTCTGAAAAATAATAACAAAAATTCAAACTTTGAAAAATCACCATAGCTTTATATTAAAATTTGTCAATTGATTTAACTTTTAACATTAAATGTCACGCAGAAAACACGACGTTCATAATTACCTACACAAAAAGTCATTGTAACTTCTCATGCAAAAAAAAAAATGAAAAGAAACGAAAAAAAACACTACCAACAACTATGTTTGTTAAAACAACATTTTAAGTAGTGAATGATGGCAAGAGACACAGGGGAATGTGATGTAACAGTTTCAATTAGTTTTAATATTAAAGTAGCAGACATTCAAGTGCATTTGAGTGTTAAAATGTTTTAAGTGGTTAAGCAGCTTAAACAAAATTGCAATGTATGTGTACATATACTAAAGGGTCCGCCATCTAACGTTTTTTTCAACTAGTGCTTATTTCATGAATGGTAACACTTAGCTCATATCTTATTTGACAGATAATTAGTTTTATCCTACCGCTGAACGAGCCAGCTGACCATCCAATGCATTTTCGCTTCGCTAAGTGGGCCTGCGATCGACTTACAGAAGATGCCGATTTTGCCAAAAAAAATCATCTTTTCAGATAAAGCTCATTTTGATCTTGGCGGGTATGTAAACAAGCAAAATTGTCGCATTTGGGGCACAGAAAACCCGCATGCATACATTGAAAAGCCGACGCACCCAAAACGAGTCACTGTTTGGTGCGGATTTTGGTCCAGAGGCATAATTGGGCCATTGAGCAAGGAGTGGCCGTTACAGTCAATGGCGATCGTTATCGGGCCATGTTGAACGAATTTTTGTTCACAAAAATTGAAGAGGAGGATATTGGCAACATTTGGTTTCAATAGAACGGCGCTACGTGCCACACAGCCGAAGCTTCAGTAGTTTTTTTGTAGCATTTTCAAAAAAAAAAAAAAAAAGTTATCTGGCGGACCCTTTTACGTTGGCAAAATACATTTAAGGTCGACCCTGCAGTTCAACAACAAGTAATTCAATGCTGACTGCTTAATTTTTTTCCACTTAATTCTTTAATTTTTAGCTTCTAAGCCAATAACAATATATATTTTACTAAAAATTAATTACAATGAATTGATTTAGTTAAATCAGCTTTCTGAACAATAACCAATATCCATTAAAATTAGCTTGTAACTAGTTTTATTGCTGTTTAAAAAAAATGTAATCAGCTGTATCGCCTAAAACATACATATCCATTACATATTGAGCCGTTCTAGAAGGTTGACAGTAAAGGGCTGCGTAAGCAGTCTTGAAATATAAATACGTCTTGTTTTTTAAATATATTTTCCTCGCATGTATTGTAGTAAACCAATAACAAATGATGTCGTATAATAAACGAAGCACAGTGGGTGAATTGATGTTCGTGTATGTGAGTGTTTACAAGCGATGTCGCGAAGACTGCTTGTTCGTAACAAACAATCAAAAGCAGTAGTGTTGATGAGTGTATGCATGTTATTTTGCATATTGTACGTTTGAGTGTGTATAAAATGTAGATGGTAAGTTGTTATGTTTGGGTTTAAAGGTGGTTTTTTAATGCAAGCGCACACAACTAATGTCAGTGCATGTGTGCGTTTGTACGTGCACAGAAATATAATGCACACGTGTGTGCGTACGAAGAAGTAAGCATCACAAATTATTTCTTCACGAAGTATTTTCTTCTTTACTTCTATACCTACAATAACTGAAACAAATGTCTTGCAAACAGTGCTGTTTAGCATTTGTTTTAGCAGACTTCGCTGCAGTAAAACATTTGAAAAATCCCTCATGTATGGAAAGTTTAGGGGTCTAGTTGACAGCATATAAAACGTAAATGGTTAGGGACGCGAAGAAGTCTACTTAACTGTTGAGGCATTAAGAAGAATATATAAATTTAATAAAAATTCGCTGAATAACTTTACTTACGTTCTGTTTATATGTTAACTTCCTATAAGGAATGTTTCAGTAACCCTCCTTCCCCCTCGATCAATTTTCTTATCTAACAGCATATTGTCGTGGCGAATTATGTACAAAGCCATGAGGACATCACGAAGATCTTGCATTTTATTAATAAAATGTGATATGCTATTGAAGGTTAGCCGCGAATAACGTTGTAAGTGACAAAATAATAATTTTTCAGGAGAGCCAAAATACGTATTTTAAAGCAAGATTGTTTTTTCATTTAATTTTTTTCAGCTTATCGAAAATAATGACAATTAACATTAACGTTTATGCATAATTTTGGATTGTTTGATGTTTGAAGAATGCATGATATGGGTATCAAATGAAAAGGATTTTCGAGAAGATGACCAAAAATGCGATGGAAAAATGGCGTAGGCTCCAAAAGGGCGGACATCTATGAACATTAGAGCGGGTCGATTTGTAAGAAAAAAATAATCGATATTATGCCATCGATTTTTTGATAGATTTTGGCATGAGGACATATCAAAAAAAAATAGTTTTCGAGGCGCCAATTTGTTTTAAGAACAATACTCGAATATTTTACTTTTTAACAGTATAAAAAAAGACTTAAGATACGAAGTAATATGCACATTTATTCTATAGCACAAATAAATTTAAAATAATTATTTTGCATGACATTAATTTATTGCGTATCAATATTTAACTCCACCACAACAAAAGAAAAATATTTGTAAATCTTATTATTAAAAAAATAATGAGCGGAGTTATGTATTAACTACTAAAATAACCTCAAAAAACTAAAAAAAAAATTAAAAAATTTAATTTCTGGCGCCTCGAAAATGATTATTTTGCTATGTTGTGTTAGAATTTTTTTCCTCATGCCAAAAGCTATTGAAAAATAGATGGCACAATATCTGTTAATTTTTTTTTTTTCATACAAATCATCTTCTCGAAAATCCTTTTTATTTGATACCCATATCATGAAAGTGATAAATGGACACAAATGTCGACTTATTGGCGCCTCCGCCACTTTCCATCGCATTGTTGGTTATCTCCTCAAAAATCCCTTTCATTTGCTACCAATATCATGAAAGTGATAAAAAAGAGTAATACGACCCTTTTTGGTGTCCACCATATTTTTATCGTTGGCGGAATGTCCACAGGTTGATCTCAGGTTATGTGCATACATATGTATGTACAATGTACATTGTACAATATGTGCATATACAAATTATTTGTTACGTTTAATGTAAAAATAAGAAATTGATTTTTATTTCTGCTCAGAAAAATAAAAATCAGAAAATGATTTTTATTTCTGCTCAAAAAAATAAAAATCAGAAATTGATTTTTATTTCTGCTCAAAAAATAAAAATCATAAAATAACAATTATTTCTGCTCGAAAAAATAAAAATCAAAAAATAACTAGTATATTCTGATTCTTATTACAAAATGCATAACAGTTACGATCCCTGTTATAAATCCCTTAACACATTAAGCTTGTACATAAATATGTCTCTAGCATCAGATAAAGGAAAACTTTAAACTGTGTAATTAGGGTTAATTGTGTAGTTATAACAAATTTCTTTTAAAAAAATTTGGTAGCATAAAATGGAGAAAAATATATTAATACTGAGAAAGGTTAGAAGATTCCATAAAAATGTAACTCGCAAGATGTTATATAAAAGTGGTGAACACTTATTTTATCAGACGTGAAGTTTCAAAATAAGTACAAGAATGTTTTTTGGGACTCTTTTACCAGAATCTGTCCTTGGAACTTTTTTATTTTGAAAAAAGTTTAATTTTAATGCACAGTGTTGTTATTATCCAATTCATCAACTAGTTATTAATATTCATTATTATATTTCATTTCAATCGCAAAAAATCCAGGAAAAAAATATACACGTTATAAACTAAATGTAACTAATATTTTTCTCGTATCACTATATCGTAAGATTACTATTTATTACATTCAAAACTGCTGGGAAACAAACACATTTAAAATTGTTAACAGCAACATCATAGCATACATATATGCAAGTAGTCATACATACGTTCTCCTAAGTTTACTCGTACAGGCGAGCACTCATGCCCCTTACGAACGTACACATACTTATGTACTACAATGATTAACTCTATTTTTTCATGAGCGGTTGAATTTTAAATTTAACTGTGATTTTTGCACTAATTAGAATCAAATAAAATAAACACGTCATGTGTAATGAAAACTCAAATAAAGAAGTTAAACACAGTTGCTTAATAGACTCGTAACCGGGGACAAAATTAACTAAATATATACATATGTAAGTATGTACATAACTATGTAAACAAAAATGTCTACATAGATAACATTTAGGATAACATTTCTAATAAATATTAAAAGCAATATGTCAAAAAAGTATTTTTTTCAGCTTCACGGCATACTTATACAGTTATTTTTATTGCTTCGGGGACATAGAGTGCTATATCAGGAGCCTTATATGTATATTGGCTCTAATTTTCCCGGTATGTGCAATACAGGGTGTTCTTTCATTCTACTGGTTTCAACTAAACTAAACCGTTATTATTTTTTAATAGTTCGCTGTTTTCTTGCATTACAAACCAAAAAATTACGCTAGGATTTAATATTGAGTTAAAACTACATTAAACGCCGATTTTTAATATCAAATTGTATGGAGGAACTCGTTAACACCTAAATCAATTTCGTCACTTATGTTAACTTCATGCCCGTGCAGCATGTTTCTTTTTTGGAAGTTTTTTGAGATGCCAAAAAGTTTTTTTTGGAAATATAAAGTTTTGTAAAGTTTTTTTTTTTATATATATGTACATAATTTAACTTTTGCAGTATACTGAATGAAAATATTAAGTGATGTTTGTATGCAATAAAACTAAAACGATCTTATATTTTCTCACCCCTTATTACTGCAACAGCCCAGTGGAAAAAGGTAATGAATAGTAAAGGAGAAGGTAATGCACAGCATGTATGAAAATTTCATTCAAGAATGCATTACTTTTAACACAGAACATGTCCTAGGAAAGTAATGAATTATTTTAATGCGTACATTCCTTCTTCTGCAGATGTACACAGAAAAAACTAAATTTCGTTTTCAGTAACCAAATTCATTGAATCAGTAAATTTTTTGTGTGAATGCGGACCTACAAAGAAATTTGTAAATTCTTATAACAATTTAACTGAAAAAAAATTTTATTTTTAGTTAACTTATTATGGCATTAGAGAAAAAAATTAATTGAAACTCAAAATATTTTCAGTCATATTTATTAATAGGAACAGAAAAACATTTTTCCGATTTTTTTTGTATTATTCAGCAAATTTTTTTTTTATAATTTACAAACACATTCACTAAAATTTTTCGTATTATCAGAAAATAAATTAACTGAATCAATAACAATTCTTAAATTTTTTTTTTTTTTTAATTAGTAAAAGTTTTATCTGAAAAAAAATAACTGAATCAAATGAAAGGTTCAACTATTTTCTTTACTTTCAAAAATTGGCCTGTTTTTATGGTTAAGCATTTCGTTACCGCTTTTGGAACTCGTCAGTAGACTTCAACCCAAAAAATTTTTTAATTTAGCTAACAAACTGCGTATGTTTATAGTAAGACCCTTAATACTATATTGAGAATCCCAATATACAAACATAATAAGTTTGGAAACCGCAAACATAAATCTTAAAAAAAATAAAATGTTTTTTAAAATTAAAAAAAAAATCAGACAAATTTTTTTACAGTATATAAAAATAAATTTAACTGAAAAAATTAAAAAAAAATCAGACAAATTTTTTTACTGTATATAAAAATAAATTTAACTGAAAATAACAAATTTAAATAAAAAGAAATATATCTAAAAATTTTTTTGTTACAAATTTTATTTTATATAGATAATTTTCATTCTATATAGTTTTTTTACATAAAATAAAATTGAAACAAATAATTTACTGGAACAGTAAAAAATATTTACTGAAACTAAATTATATTTCAAAACACACGTTTGTTTGAAAATTTTTTGGGAATAATTTTTTCTGTGTGAATCAATAACAATTCTTAAAATTTTTGATGTGTAAACATCTATACGCTAGGGGGTAAAAATCTTTTGACTTTGATTTCTTTGCTGAGATTTCTTTGCATTGTCAAATCGGTGTGAGCTATGTATGAGTGTATTAGTGTTTGAAAGAAGCAATACCAAGCAGAGAAACAAGTCGACCGGCTCGAAGCCGACGGTGCGCCGCCGCCGGTTATTTTTCTGTATATTTCCGTACACCAAAGGTGAAAATGAATCGTAAGAGCTACGGACTTGAAATTTAAACACAATGTGTAGACATTTGGCCACTACAACAACAAATACATGAGAGTTAAAAACTAAAGGGTATTCCAAAACGAGCAACGAAAAATGTTAAAATCCCATGTAATATACATACAATTGTATGTACATATATACACTTGAAATTTTAAAAGTTAGTGTATTTTTATACAGATTACAACAATTGACACTAAATTTAAAAAATTTAAATCAATGGGTGTTCCATCAGTTAATGAAATTTTGACTTTATAATTTTGACAACTTGCTGTATCTTTGAAACCGTAAGAGCAAAACTCTTGAAATTTTCAAAAGCGGTAAAACTAAAAAATCAATAAAATATAAAATCGCCAAATATAAAAAAATCGCCAAAAACAAAAAAATCGCCAAAACCAAAAAAGCACCAAATTAAAAAAAATCTCTAGGACTAAAATAAATCGCGAAAAACCGGAAAAATCGCCAAAATGAAAAAATCGCCTAAATAAAAAACCCCAAAAACACAAAAAAATCGCCAAAATGAAAAAAACCCAAAAAAAAAAACCAGAAAAAAATCGCCAAAATAAAAAAAAAATTGTGAAAATTAAAAAAACCCAGAAAGAGAAAAAAAACGCCAAAACGGGTAAAAAGCGATAAAACTGAAAAAAAAAATCGTTTAAACTGAAAAAACTTAAAAAAGGAAGAAAGCTAACTCTAAAAAAAATGATCAAAACCGAATGCGCGCGAGTCACAGTCGCACTTTACTCAATTTATTTTAATTGCAATGCGTACACAACAACAAGAACAGCAACAACTAAACGATGAACAACAGGAATTAAAAATTAAAAAGTAAAAGTAAAGGCATTTACCATAGATGAGCACTGCAGTACCACTAAAGTTTCAGTAAAAACAATAAAAAATGTTTAACAAGTAAATTTTTACTGATTACTAAAATTTTTTCTACAATTTTTATAAATTGCCTAAATGATTTGTTATATGATGAGGTGCATTGAATTTTCAGTAATCAGTAATGCCCATATTCATAATGAAATTCTACCAAGTGGCTAAATGTTTTTCATATAAAAGTTTCAAAATTTGAATGAAAAAACTATGCCACTTGCTACAATTTTATTATGATTACGGCCCTACCATTTTACTGGTAATGCAAATTAAATTTCATTAGCAGTAAAAATTTACTGAATTTTTTTAGTAATCAGTGTTTACTGCTTACTGCAATTTTGAATGCAGTACATATAAAGGGTGTTTTTTTTAGACGTATAGAACTTCGAATTGAAATAAAACACAAGAAAATCGTTTTAATGTCCATCAATTTGGCTTTATTGGAAGGATAATTTTATGCCATTAATGTTTAAATATGATTTCGGGCATGTGGCCGCCCCGGCTGGCTCGAATAAAGCCAATTCTACAGGTCCAATTTTCAACCACTTTTTCGAGCATATGGGGCCGTATGTTGGCAATAACGCCACGAATGTTGGCTTCCAAGTCCCCTAACGTTTCTGGTTTGTTGGCGTAGAGGAGCGACTTCACATATCCCCAAAGAAAATAATACAATGGTGTCAAATCACACGATCTTGGTGGCCAATTGACAGGTCCATTCCGCGAAATTATGCGCTCATCGAATGTTTCCTTCAATAAATCGATTGTGACGTGCGCTGTGTGGCATGTAGCGCCGTCTTGTTGGAACCACAACTCATCAACATTCATGCCATCCAATTCGGGAACAAAATAGTCGGTTAGTCGGCTCCAATTGCTGTGCACGGTGGCGAATCGATTCATTCGGGTCCTCTTCAACACTTTGCTCTACAGCGGCAATTGTTTCTTCGGTGCGCACTGTTCGACGTCTCTGCGGATGCGTATTATCACATAGAGTAAACGTAGTGCGAAAACGATCCATGGTTAACCGAATTAATTGCTCTGATGGACGATTATGTCGACCATAAAATGGACGGAGCTTGCGGTAAACTTCGCGAACTGAACCATTATTTTCGAAATAAATTTGCACGATTTGCAAGCGTTGTTCTTTTGTCAACCTGTTCATGATGAAATGGCAAACCAAACTAAATATTAATCACTTGACAGCTGACAAAATGGCCGCCAGTTAAAAAAGTGATGCCAATACATATACTGCAGTGTGCCCATTTACTAACCAAATAAGTTTAATAAAACAAACAAAAACGAACAAATTCCTATGTATTTACAATATTGAAAGTTTTGATACTTTTAATTAATTAATTTTAAAAAAGATACTAAAAGCATAAGTACTTCCAACTTAAAAAAAAAATTTCATTACTAGATGTTTACATATCTCCTATGTGATCGGACTCACATTGCTTTTTTTTAAATTAGTAAAAGTTTTAGCTGAAATAAATAACTGAATCAAATGAAAGGTTCAACTATTTTTTTTTTTACTTTCAAAAATTGGCTTGTTTTTATGGTTAAGCATTTCGTTCCCGCTTTTGGAACTCGTCAGTAGACTTGAACCCAAAAAATTTTTGAATTTAGCTAACAAACTCCGTATGTTTATAGTAAGACAGTTAATACTATATTGAGAATCACAATATAGAAACATAATAAGTTTGAAAACAGCAAACAAAAATCTTAAAAAAATAAAATGTTTTTTATATCTATAAAATAATTTGTAGAAAAAATTAAAAAAAATCAGACAAATTTTTTTTACAGTATATAAAAATTAATTTAACTGAAAATAACAAATTTAAATAAAAAAAATATATCTAAATTTTTTTTTAAATTTTACTCTATATATAGATAGTTTTCATTCTATACAGTTTTTTTTTACATAAAATAAAATTGGAACAAATAATTTACTGGAACAGTAAAAAATATTTCAAAACACACGTTTGTTTGAAAATTTTTTGGGAATAATTTTTTCTGTGTAATAATGTACGTGGTAATTTGTGAATTTATTGTGTTCGATCATATTACCCTCTCGTTTCTAAGGGAATGCATTGTCTTGCTTTGGAAAATAATACATTATTTCTCCCATTATTATGTAATGAATAACAACTTTTCCCGCTGGGAGTGTTTAATTGTGTTTACTCCCTCTAATATACGACCATTACGTTTAAATGGCTTTAAATTTTAATAAATTAATGTACAAATAAGAAATATATTTATTAATGTAAGTATGTGATATTTTTTTTAAAGATCTCTAAGGGCCTGTCCCACGATTTCAGCAACCTTTGACTTGTCTCACAGTTACATTGGAAACAACAACAAAATTTTAAAATTTGTGTTTGTTTTACATGTAAGTGTGAGACAAGTCGAACTTTGGTGACGTCGTAGGACAGGCCTTAAATTTAAATATGAATTTTAATTTGTATTTTTTTATTGTATGTTAAGTTTTAGATTTTAATCATTTTTATATTTTTAAATAAAATGAATTTCAAATACATTTTTATGTTTTCTTTTCAAATTTTGGTACTTTTGTAGAAAAAAGTGTTTTTTTTTTTGGAAGATATAAGATGTTAAAAAAATATATGGCAACACTACAGGCTACCTGTTATACGTACTTTATAAAAGCTATAAGCTGGAAGAAAATTTTAAACAAATGTACTTAAAGCAATAAACCTTAAAAGTTTGTCGCAATACAACAAAATCAAATAAATTAAAAGCACGTACATACAAAGGGAGATTTCATCACATAAAAAGCTTTCAAAACGTTGCAGTAAGATGAATCAAAGCAATTCACATATTCCATTTGCATTGAGAAATATGTATGTATGTATATATCGTAACCTAAAAAATTAAAGATTGATTTTTTAATTGATTACGTTTCATTACATCATATTACATATGTGTATATATACAGAGTACCGAAGTTATAAGCAGAATTCAAAATAACGTATCATCAAGTGCACGATTTTCTTAAACAATATAACGTATTATCCATCACTTCTACGAATTGAAAAAAACTACAGAACATTTATTTTCTGGTTTTTAACTGAAGTAAGCATTGACTTTTTAGTTTTGTAAAGGGTCCGCCAGATAACTTTTTTTTGAAAATGCTACAAAAAAAAACTACTGAAGCTTCGGCTGTGTGGCACGTAGCGCCGTCCTATTGAAACCAAATGTTGCCAATATCCCTCTCTTCAATTTTTGTGAAGAAAAATTCGTTCAACATGGCCCGATAACGATCGCCATTGACTGTAACGGCCACTCCTTGCTTTATCTGAAAAGATGATTTTTTTTTGGAAAAAAGGCATCTTCTGTACGTTGATCGCATGCCCACTTGGCGAAGCGATAACGCATTGGATGGTCAGTTGGCTCGTTCAGCGGAAGGATAAAACTAATTATCTGTCAAATCAGACATTTGCTAAGTGTTACCATTCACGAAATAAGCACTAGTTGAAAAAAACGTTAGATGGCGGACCCTTTATATTCAATATAATTTCAATTTAGTTTTAGTATAAATTTTTATCATTCTGTAAATTTTTTCAAAAGGGGAAAGAAAAGCAAAAAAGTGCTTGGGAAATCAATAAAATGTGTACGCTTTGTCGTACGATCTAGCGGGAGTCATATATTACTAAAAAAAAATACTCGAAATTCTGTTAGTTAGCGATTGTATTCGCAAAGGCTTGCCATTTCCAAAAAAAAAATGGCAACTTATGCACGATCTAAAATCTTTGCTTCCAGCAGACTGTCATTTCTTCTATGATAGTATGTAAAATTGGACTCAACGGATGGACCATCTGCGAAATAGCAACGGCCAACATTTGATAGACATAATCTTCAAAAAATAAATGCCAAAGAATGTTCTTTCAAATGATAGTAAACTTTCGCCATTAAATTTGAATTTTCTGTGTTTTTTTCTTTAAAAAAGTAGGGAACCTCGAAATGAACCACGCATTATAATGCCTTATTCATAAAAAATATTTTTGATTTATAGGAGCTTTATATAACAGTTTTCCATACAAATTTTGTTTTATAATCCCTTTAGAAAACCAAATTATATTTTATTAATAAGACAGATAGAAATTATGCCGTTAAACAAAATCCAATATGAATTGAATTCCTTTTAATTCACTCTTATTCTATTTGGCGTCGGCAACATCGTCATCAATTTTGAAACAACATCAATATAACACAACATCAATGCTAACTTTGTATTCCCTAACAGTGTTATGACGACGTTGCCTGTTTATCGATAAATACAATACACATATCCAATATTTGAGTCAGCTGGTTCATTTTGTTTACTATTTTTGGTAAAAGTATTTTTGAATAAGTAAAAGCTTTATAAATAAATTAAAATAAAATGTTTTTCTTTCCTATTGAGACGATGAAAAAAAAATTAATAGTGAAAATAAGATTTCTCAGACAAAAGTCATGCACTTGCCAGTTACCCAAGGAAAAGTAAGTGATAAGTTCTCTCATGTTTTTGGAAAATAATGGGTAATGTTCATCCTTTTAATATTTTACAAATATTTTCGGCTGAACAAAACATCATTTAGGAATGTATTGGATACAAAGAGCCTAACTTTTGAAACAAAAGGGGTCAGATCAACGTTTATTGGAGCTTGGAGCTTCCTCAAAGGTACTGAGTGCTAATTGTTTATATATCCCGCCTTCAGTTGCTTTGCTGTTGTTGTTTGCAACCTTTTTTTTAATTTAAACCTCAGTATACTTTCCCAACACACTATTTACCTTACATTTTGCGATCCACCACTTGTTCTAATTGGTGGACCGAGGGAATTTAGTGCAGTCTGACTTTCTCACTGCACCTTGAAATTATTAGGAGGAATCCTCTAGCATAAGAAGCACTTTTCCAACTCTTCCACAAGCTTTTAAAATTGGTTGGGGTTGGTAATTTTAATTTTGTCCATATTATATTTTTCACTTTTTTTAAGAACTTTTTTCAAATAAATATGTACATTTTTATATCTACTTATATTTCACTTTTTTACCATTTAAATTATTTTTCAAATTCGTTGAGGCATGCACACAACAGAACACGACGTCAGAAACACTGACGACAAAATGAACGGCAACATCAACATCAATGTTTCTTTCAGAATACCAAACATATGCTGACAGTCATCGATAAATGGCAATACTATCTACGGAAATACCGATTTGATAAAAAACATTAAAAACGACGTCGTGTTATGTTGCCGACGCCAAATAGAATAAGGGTGATTATTTAGCTGGTGAGGACTAGTCTTATGTCAATAAAAACTCAATTTTTATTACATATTTTTTCCGACGTTTCGTGAATTTTATGTTCACTTCTTCAGGGGATTTTGTCTGTTTTATTAAAATTTAAAAATTAACATCAAAGGTTTATAGAAAATAATGTACATAATAAGATAAACTTAATAACAATCGAGTTGTGTTGTTATTAAAACATCAAAAATAAAAAATATACAAGTTTACTTGAACTAAAAATTACAATATTAAGAAAGATGGCTTAAGCTGTTCCTTACTATCACACTGTAAATGGCGCTTAAATTGTCAGTATCTTCTTTTTTGTTCATTGTTTTCATTATTTTCTATTTCTTGTATTGTTTTCTACATTTAGAATTTTAATTAGTCAAAATCAGGTGCATGATTAGTTTCTATTATATGTTTAGATAATGCGGTGCTTTCTTTGTTTTTATTTATGTCTGCTTTATGCTCTTTCATTCTAGTTGCTGAATTTCTTTTCGTTGTGCCAATATAGACAAGATCACAGCTGTTTGCATTATCTCCTTTACATGGTATTTCATACACGACATTATTTTGCTGTAGTTTGTCAACTGGTGTTTTTGTGTTAGTGAAAATGGTACTCAATGTTTTATTAGCTTTATATGCTAAGGCAGTGTTGTTGTTGTTTATTGTATATTTTCTGTTTCTATTATCATTAGGGTTACCCTTTCTATTGTTTTGTGAGTGTTTGTGGGAATTTATAAGAGTTTTTATTAAATATGGGGGGAAACTATTATCTATTAATAGTTTAGTGATTTTTTGTATGTTACGTGGGTGAAATTGTTCGTCACTAATATCCAAGACTCTATGTATGAGATTTCTTGCCGTATTGATTATTTGGAACTTCGGTTGAGCTGCATTAAAGTTTATAATTCTTCCTGATGAAGTATTTTTTGTGTACCAATAAAATAATATTTTATTCTAAATGTAGAAAACAATACAAGAAAACGTTACACAACAGAAAGCTTAAAAATACAACAGAAAATAATGAGAACAATGAACAAAAAAGAAGATACTGATAATTTAAGCGCCATTTACAGTGTGATAATAAGGAACAGCTAAAGCCATCTTTCTTAATATTGTAATTTTTAGTTCAAGTAAACTTGTATATTTTTTATTTTTGATGTCTTAATAACAACACAACTCGATTGTTAGTAAGTTTATCTTATTATGTACATTATTTTCTATACACTTTTGATGTTAATTTTTAAATTTTAATAAAACAGACAAAATCCCCTGAAGAAGTGAACATAAAATTCACGAAACGTCGCGAAAAATATGTAATAACAATTGAGTTTTTATTGACATAAGACAATATAGGCCTCACCAGCTAAATAATTAAAAGGAATTCAATTCACAACAAATTTGATTTGGCCAAAAATAAAAAAACAACCAAAATCCAATATGTTCACATGTTAAATGTTTAAATAAATCAAAATTTTACTTATGCTCTTATTCTAGAAAACCACACATTCATGCTACGAATGACATAAATAGAACATATTCAAACTGATGCTGAGAAGGCGAAGATATTTAAGAGCAACAGACTTTTTTTTAAAAAGAAGCATTATTAAGGCTGTACAACCACACATTCATATGAGACCAATATGCAGCACAATGTTAAAGTATATTATGTATGTGTGTGATCCAGTGTGCACACTTCTACCAATATTCGGTAGATTCTACCTCATATGTTTGTGAATTTAACAATCTACCAATTCTACCGAACAAGGCCTGAAATCTACCTAATATTGTTATTTAGTAATTTAAGTCGATATATATGTGTAAATTGTCTATTTTGCCACATAGCAGTGCGGCCGCAAAGCGGTCATTTTCTCTCATGAAAATCATTTAAACAGAATAAAGAAATCGGCTAAAAACTGAAACTATAAGTAACCTAATATTTGCCAAAGAATTGTGCCTTGGGGATGAAATATTTATTCCTCCCAATGATTTAATAATTTTTGCACAAAAGTTTAAATGCATAAATGGATCTTACATATAATCTTTGTAGTTAGAAATGTTTGTCAAATAAAAGTTATTTTAGTAGCTTTATAAAACCTATGTAAATACAAAAACTGAATTCCTGTTATTTATGTATATTATTTTATATATGCATAGCATATCTATAAAAGGGTAAGGGCAAATAACTGGGTGACACTGATGACACTTTTTTTATTGGAAATGCATCATTGTTTATAGCAGTTTAATTTCCAATCACATGTGAAGTTTTAAATGCGCTTTCGGAACCTGTTTAAGCTTAAATTAGACGTGACATAGCCATAACGCCATAACCATAACCAAACTAAAATTCAATTGGTTTTTATGGTGAGAGTTATGGCGTTATGGCGAGTCACGTATAATCGAATACAGTGTTGCTCATTAGTTTGGTTCGAACGGCTGCTCTCTATGGCTATGGTTATGTCACGTCTGATTGAGCCTTTAGTTTAATACTCATTTCACTTACACTTTATATATAAGTACATATAGGGTGTTTTTTTTAGAGGTATAGAACTTCGAATTGAAATAAAACACAAGAAAATCGTTTTAATGTCCATCAATTTGGCTTTATGGGAAGGATAATTTTATGCCATTAATGTTTAAATATGATTTCGGGCATGTGGCCGCCGCGGCTGGCTCGAATAAAGCTAATTCTACAGGTCCAATTTTCAACCACTTTTTCGAGCATATGGGGCCGTATGTTGGCAATAACGCCACGAATGTTGGCTTCCAAGTCCCCTAACGTTTCTGGTTTGTTGGCGTAGACGAGCGACTTCACATATCCCCAAAGAAAATAATCCAATGGTGTCAAATCACACGATCTTGGTGGCCAATTGACAGGTCCATTCCGCGAAATTATGCGCTCATCGAATGTTTCCTTCAATAAATCGATTGTGACGTGCGCTGTGTGGCATGTAGCGCCGTCTTGTTGGAACCACAACTCATCCACATTCATGCCATCCAATTCGGGAACAAAATAGTCGGTTAGTCGGCTCCAATTGCTGTGCACGGTGGCGAATCGATTCATTCGGGTCCTCTTCAACACTTTGCTCTATAGCGGCAATTGTTTCTTCGGTGCGCACTGTTCGACGTCTCTGCGGATGCGTATTATCACATAGAGTAAACGTAGTGCGAAAACGATCCATGGTTAACCGAATTAATTGCTCTGATGGACATTTATGTCGACCATAAAATGGACGGAGCTTGCGGTAAACTTCGCGAACTGAACCATTATTTTCGAAATAAATTTGCACGATTTGCAAGCGTTGTTTTTTTGTCAACCTGTTTATGATGAAATGGCAAACCAAACTAAATATTAATCACTTGACAGCTGACAAAACGGCCGCCAGTTAAAAAAGTGATGCCAACTTAAAGTTCTATACCTCAATAAAAAACACCCTTTATATTTTATTTTTAATGTTTCTTTGAATTGTTATTTTTTATGTTTCTCTGAATAAAAAAATTTTCTACCGAATTTCATTCAAATCTACCGATTTTTTTTATCGATTCTACCGAATTTAAAAAAAATTATGTGTGCACACTGGTGTGATCCACTTAAAAAACAAGCAAAGGAAAATTAGGGGAAAAAAAACAAAACGGAAACATAAAACATATCCTCCATATAAGGAACTCTATAAATTTGAATGCTAAAATAGATTTCCTCTTAAAAATTAGTAAAGAACAACTAAAAAAAATATGTCAGTGAGAGCGTGGTAAAAGGAACGTGTTGGTTAGAATATTTTGTAGGCTTTTTTTGTTACACTGCTATGTAAAAAAAAAATTGTAAGGAAAAACTTTAAGGAAAAACTTTTTTAAATTGCTTTTGAGGCAGCAAAAAAATCCCAAAAATAATGAAGCAAAATATGAAAAACATTGTTCTGTATTCCTTAAACAATTTAGCAAAAAAAAAAAAATTAAATATCATGGGAAAATATATTTACTAATAAATGTTATACATAAATAATGTTTCATTTTAGCATTTTAAAGTAATTTACTGGTGTTTTATAGTTAAACGCTTTAGCACTTACCATTATAAATATCTGATGCTGTCGGCACATGTTCCATATTAAAGCGATTCTCAAGATATGAGAGTATTAAATTTGTTTTTCCCACCGCACAATCGCCCACTACTACGCATTTGACACAAGCCTTAACCTGAGATTTCAACGATTTAGATTCTAAAATGGAAAACAATGATAAGAATAGAATTAAATATTTTTTTTAACCATTTTCAGCTTAATTTTGTATTTATTTATTTATTCCATTTGCCATTGCTGGAGGCAGCAGAAAATTGCAAAAGATTGTAATTAATTAGAAAACCATTAATAAAATTAAGAATAAAAGGATAAGCCAGCAAGAAGTTGAAGGCATTACGAATGAATGAATGAAAATGAATTCTGTATAACCTCAATTTTCTTTAATTAGTTTTTAATTTATTACAAAGTCCTACAGTATGTTTTTTATTTGTTTGTATTTCAAGTTGTGCTTTTAATTGTGTGTTAAGTTTTAGTGGATTTTTCAAATGCTTAACGTACTAAATTCTACCTCAAAATGACATTTAGCCATTTCTTTATTTTTTTGGGTGGAATGTATAAACCTGTTAAAAATGGTTTATTTTTTGAAAGAAATAATGTGACCAACTAAGATAGAGAAAATTAAGCTCAGTTATTAAATTACTTCAAAATATAAACGTATGTACTGGGTTTAAAACTTGCTGCGGGATTTTTTCAAATTCTGCTCACCGAACTCGCCTTTCAATTGTGGCATTATTTCACGTGATGTGTGACATGTGGCACAATTTGCTGAAACCACATGTCAGCCAATCCCAGCTTTTCCATTTTTGGCAAAAAAAAACAGAGGCCCAATTGCTGCGAATGGCGCCGAATCGATAATTCACGTTCATCAACAACACTGGTGGATACAGCTGCGATACTTTCCTCTGCCCGGACTCTATGTATGAATGCTGGAGGTTTAATGTTCAATAATGTAAGTTTGGTGCGAAATTTAGTCACAAGATTCCAAATAGCCGCCTCAGAAAGTCGCCCAAACTTATCATATCCATGGAAGAAGTGCATGGATGCACTTTCTTAACCAAGCATGAATTTAGATAACGAAATTTCATTTGTAAGTCGATTCATGGTTAAATTGTAGACCAAACTTAACATGTTGAAAAGTAACATGATACACGAAAACAGCTGAGCTACCAAAAACAGTGTTGGCAAAAAGAAAGTTGGTAAAAAACTACCCTTAAATTCACGTTTTCAACTTAAAATAACTTTGGTTCAACATGATTTTTCATGTTATTTCAAAAGAAACATTTGTTTGAAGATTACTGTTAATCAAATTGAACTAGCATTTAGAAACTATGGAGCAAAATTATTAACAAAAAATAAAAATTATACAAAAATGTATATTTTTTTCAATGATATTAGATAAAGATGTTTTTGCACATAAATTTACGCTTTATTCATAGTTTGTTTTTAGGATTTTTTTCAATAAAAAGTGTTAATTGTGTTAATTGGAGAAAAATTATTTTCTGTGAATAAAAAAAAATAATTTCTATTGAACTGATAAAATTTTAATTTACATCAACAAAAGGTAAGAAACTTGAAGATTTTTTTTACAATTTACGGCTCTTTTCGCAATGTATGATAAAAAATATAACATGAACTTAACGGTAAGTTAAGGCTTCACTGCCTTCCACAATGTATGATTAACTTTTAACAGACAACATTTAATAGAAGATTGTCTTTCAAATTTATCTTGTCGGCTAAGATACTAATTGTTAGAAAAATATTTAAAAACTAAAAGGAATATTGAGTTTGTACAAATTTTTATAACAGAAAATGGAAGGAAAACAATTATATTTTTGAAATGTATATATATAACATAAAAAAGTAAAGAGCAGAAAAATAATTTTCACTCTGTCAGAGAAGAATTTTAGACAATTATTTAGAATATTAAAGTCTACAACCAAATAAGTTGGTTGTTGATTTAAATATTTCTGAAAATTTTTAAGAATTGCCGGATGGTGAAATGGAAATTAATAACCCTTGGTTAAATGTTTTCTGTTAAACAATCCTGCAATTAGTTGAATTTTGGTTAAGAATAAAATAATCTTACATTGTGAAAAGGGCTGTTAATATGTAAAACTCTCAGGGCCAAATTTACAGTCATTAGTTAATTACAAGTAAACTAAAATGATAACTATATTTATGATTTTAACAGGCTAAAGTTCGTATCGCTTTTTAAGCCAAATTACATGAAGACCACTAAAGTGGCCTTCGAAAACGGCTGGCTGTTCTGTTTAACTATGTGTTGTCAGAATATTTACAACTAACTTTGGTGTTATTTATTCATTAATAATTATCACATGTCATTTGGCTTAAAAAGCGATACGAACTTTAGCCTGTTAAAATCATAAATATAGAAACAAATGGAGTTCGAATAATAATTAAAATTAACTAAAAATGATAACTATTGTTTAACTAATACTTCATACTCACAGTCTATTGTTTAACTAAAGTTCTTAATATGAGCAAAGAATGGTAACCCTATCAAACTATTCAGGGCTATCATGAATAAAATTCCACGTGAAATTTCTCCCTTTTTCAATTAGAATTTTTTCCCCTATTACTTGCTATTAGTTGGAATTGTTCCCCGTGAAAAATTTCACGTGGAATTTTTTTCATGATAGCCCTGATTAAGTTTCACTATTGGCAGCCCTGCTATAGCATATGGTTTTTGTTTACATTTGTTATACCATTTCTTAAAAATTGATAAAACAGTGCTTGCTCGTGCAAGATATTGAATAAGTGCTGAAATTGGTTTGGGAAAACCAAAATTTAATAGAAAATAAACAAAAAGAATGTTTTACAGCTTAATAAAAAGAATATGCTTGACAACGTGTGTGTGATATGTGTATAAAATTATTCACAAAACAACAATACTGATGAAGTTTACAACGCATCAGCTGTTGTCTAACTATTTGTTAACCAATGACATTTGGCGGTTTAACTAATGGTAAACAAAGAGCTGTGAATCAAATATAATTGGTTAAACTATTGCTATTAGTTAATCAATGACTGTAAATTTGGGCCTCAATATAGGGTGTTTTTTTTAGAGGTATAGAACTTCGAATTGAAATAAAACACAAGAAAATCGTTTTAATGTCCATCAATTTGGCTTTATTGGAAGGATAATTTTATGCCATTTATGTTTAAATATGATTTTGGGCATGTGGCCGCCGCGGCTGGCTCGAATAAAGCCAATTCTACAGGTCCAATTTTCAACCACTTTTTCGAGCATATGGGGCCGTATGTTGGCAATAACGCCACGAATGTTGGCTTCCAAGTCCCCTAACGTTTCTGGTTTGTTGGCGTAGACGAGCGACTTAACATATCCCCAAAGAAAATAATCCAATAGTGTCAAATCACACGATCTTGGTGGCCAATTGACAGGTCCATTCCGCGAAATTATGCGCTCATCGAATGTTTCCTTCAATAAATCGATTGTGACGTGCGCTGTGTGGCATGTAGCGCCGTCTTGTTGGAACCACAACTCATCCACATTCATGCCATCCAATTCGGGAATAAAATAGTCGGTTAGTCGGCTCCAATTGCTGTGCACGGTGGCGAATCGATTCATTCGGGTCCTCTTCAACACTTTGCTCTACAGCGGCAATTGTTTCTTCGGTGCGCACTGTTCGACGTCTCTGCGGATGCGTATTATCACATAGAGTAAACGTAGTGCGAAAACGATCCATGGTTAACCGAATTAATTGCTCTGATGGACGATTATGTCGACCATAAAATGGACGGAGCTTGCGGTAAACTTCGCGAACTGAACCATTATTTTCGAAATAAATTTGCACGATTTGCAAGCGTTGTTCTTTTATCAACCTGTTCATGATGAAATTGCAAACCAAGCTAAATATTAGTCACTTGACAGCTGACAAAATGGCCGCCAGTTAAAAAAGTGATGCCAACTTAAAGTTCTATACCTCAATAAAAAACACCCTTTAGTTTATATTTTTTCTAAACTTCGACTATAGTCGAAATCTAAAACTACTTTCACTAAGGGCCACAGTTTATGACGTCATTCTTATTGTTTTTGTCCTAAATTACATTTTATATGCATTCCTTGAGAGTTTGTCTGATTTGATCTCCCAACACATATTTAAATATTAAAGAGGGGCCTTCATGTGGTCGCATTGTTCCATATTTTTCTTTTAATTTATTGCTTACCTTTAGTTGAAAGTATTTTTGTATTCCGTTTTCTTAATAAAAACTTTGCAGCATCTTTGCCACTACTGCGACTTGTGCCATCGTTACTGGTATTCGTAGTTGTTGTACTATCATCGCGTGAAGTTGAGCTTGTATCGCTGGTGTATTGTTGCTGCAATGACAAAAGTAAGACGAAAAAATTGTAAGACAAAAAATCTAAAAAAGTCACAGAAATAAAAAAATATGTTAATTTGTATGTGTGTATGTATGTAAGTCTTTAAATATCGAGTGAAAAAAAATCGTAAGCAATTGTTTAAGTAAAATAATGTCAACCGTCAGGCTTAAAATGTATTTTTTCCAGTCTCAGCTCCCATCAAAGCGAAAATATGGCAAAGAAATTTTAGTGCAACACAGGCAATACTGTCAAAGTTTAAATGGTGTAAAATAAAAGTTTCCTGTTTTTTTTTTCTTTGATGACTTTATCACTGAACATCTCAGTCATGCTATTTCGGCTTTATTGTATCTTTTTGTATATAGATTTTTTTTTTTTTTGCTAAATTGAAAATTTTAACGTTTGAAGGAAGTAGTTTTTGTTGCTGCTGCAAGTGAAAAGTGATAAAAGATAAAATAATTGAAAGAAGAGCTTTTGTTTTCAAATATAGCAAAATTTAATTTTTTCTCAACTTTAAGTTGGGGACGAATTGTATTTTATACACAAACCAAAAAAAAATTTTGCTTTTACAATTACTTTAAGCATATTTTTTACTTTGCACAAGGAACATCTTCCACTGACATGTCATGCAGTACATTTTCCGCCTGATTAATGTAAATTTTTTTTCACCAGCGCCAATAATTTAGTAAACTATTTAAACTTAACTATTTTATCTTTGAAATCAGTCTGCATTTAAAATGTGCTGCAAATTGCGAATAAACAAAAAATTAAAAGAAAAATTAATTTTTTTCAAATGTCAAATGCAAGAGTTTCTTTGATGTTGATATTGCTGTTGCTGTCGCTGCTTATGGCTGAACATGCACCATCCCAGCAAAAAATTACACATTACCATCAGAACTACTTGCACATATAATGATTTACTTTTCTGATTACAAAATTTCATTACTCGCTTACAAATGCAAAAAGATTATGTACAAGTTGCTAAATGAAGAGAATGATTTTTTTAGATTAAATAGATTACGTAAGCAAGTTTCCAAATAAAAAAGGTAAGTACTTCTCAAGAATCGATTATTTTAGTCTCAGGCCTTGTTAAAATTATTAAGTTGGTAATCCAGTAAGGAACAGCTTCCACCAAAATTGCTTAATTCCAAACTCGATTACCTTTTTTGAAATTTTTTGCTGGGATCTTCTCTACTGTAAGGTTGCATTTAAGTGCATTAAATATACATTTTTTATACAATCGTGCAACGAAATTTGTATGTCTGTACATTAGAGTGGCTCAAAAGGCATTTTAATAGTTTTTTTTTAGTTTCATTGTCACTAAATTCTAATAGCTGATGATCATGCTTATGCATGGTAAATGGAGTTTTTCTTTTCCCGGACTTTTTCATTTCCCGGGAAAGCAGGAACGACTTTTCGGTTTCCCGGGAATTCCCGCCCAGTGCAAAACAATACAAAATATTTTTTAATTTTATCTATTTTAACAAAAAACAAATTGCAATTTGTGAGATCGATTATATAATAACGTTCTATAAACACATTACGTCGGGTGGTTATTGGTTTGGCATACTGTACATTTAAAATACATTATTACTGCGGCAAACCAATAACCACCCGACAATTAGTCAAAAAAAAATAAATAAATAATACCTTACCAATACTGTATGTAAGTTCAAAGCCAAATGCATTGATTTAGCGCAAAAACAAAAAATTATATTATTAAAAAAATCTTACAAATTATTTCTTTGGAAATAGGACTTTAGTACAAAATAAGCATTAATAGAATCGTTATTTTTACCAAAGAGAATCTGTAATTATTTTGTAAGTTTTCTTTTATTTCCTTGCGCATTTCTGTTTTTACTTTTATGGATTGTTGTAGAATTAAATTTTGAACGTCGTGTTCCGCTTTTGGCAAATAAAGGCCTCTAAGTCTCAGAGCACACGAGTGCCACATGTAAACTCGGCCTTAGTTGTTGCATAGTTTTAGCTGTTTTGCTACATACAAAGTAAAGTTTTCTTAACAAAATAATAAAAAAAAATCCCGGGAATTCCCGCACAAATTTCCCAGAATTTTTTCTCCCGAAAATGTGCGGATTACCGGGAAATTTTTGCCTGAAAGTCCTGTATGAAAAACACTAATGGTAAAGCTCATTAAGTATCAAATTGGAAGATCCCAAATCACAAATAATTTCATAAACATACAAACATATACAATAAGGGAAAAAACGTGCTAAAATCAAGATTTTACGCTCGAAATCAAATCATTTAAATCTTAATAGCCTGTTAAATGCGAAAATTCGTGATTCAAGAATAAAATCTTATTTTTTTTTTAAATCGCATTTTAAGATCGAATTCATGATCTTATTCTTAATAAAATCTTAAATTAAGATTATATTCTTAAATTTTTAAATTAAAATTAAGTTTTTGATTTTAGGAATGCGTTCTTGATTTTTAGAATTCATACTATAAATGAAAAATTTATGCTTATATTTGAAATCGTCAATCTTACTTACCAAATTTCAGTTTCAAATTGAAATATTAATATTTCTGCAATCTAGACTCAAGATTTTTGTTCTTAAATTTACATCGTTATTTTTCTATTAGTGAACATATATGTATTAACTTATTCGCTAATTTACTCAAACAAGGCTATTACTAAAAAAAACAAAACAGTTTTCCAGAAGACAAGTTTGAAACTTTCAATTTAAACACAACTTAATGGAAACAGAAAATTTAATTTTTCTCTAAAGAGCTGAGTCAACAAGATATTTGTATGAAATTTTTGCACAATACGAAGATCGATATGAGGATAAATTCTGAATCACTAACTCAAAAATTAAATTTTTTGAGTTATGACGTTCTTTGAGTAAATGAGCGATATATACTAGAGGGCTGCATAAGCAGTCTTGAAATGTAAATACGTTTTTTTTTAATGAATTGTCGTCGCTTATTATTATACTACACCAATAATAAATGCTGTCGTATAATAAGCGAAGCACGATGTATTGATGTTCGTGTATAAGAGTTTACAAGCAATGTCGCGAAGACTGCTTGTTCTTAAGGCTGGATTTACATATGTGTGAAATGTGCCAAAAAAAAAGCGTAACCAGTAATAACTAATGAAAAACTGTTTGATTCAGGCATGTATTTATTGATTTAAACAGAGAGAGGGATTGCTTTGCAGCTCTTCTTTTCGCTTTCTTTAAAGTTTATTATAAACAAGTAAGAGTGCTATATTCGGCTGTGCCGAATCTTATATACCCTTTATCAAAGTGCGTTTATATTGTATAGAGATACATACATAAGAACATGGTTACTTTTATGTACAAAGAAATAAATAATAATTTTCAAACCCTAGAATCATAATTTTAGATTTTTCTGATTACTTACACCAATCTAGTAGTTCTTAAAAAAAAATATAGAAAGTTAGCACACTTTCTATTATTTTTCGAAAAGGAAAAAAAAGGAAATTCAAAAAAAAATGTTTTAATTAGTTACTTTAAAGTCCAGAAAAAAATCATAGTTTCCAGGTCTGGAGCTGTGGTTTTTATTTTTATAATTTTCTATACTAAACTTTTCTTTCCAAAACGTAAAATATATATAATTTATAAAGGATAAGATAAAAATTAATTAGACTGTTACTTTTATGTATCAAAAAAGTGTAAGTATCCCAACCCTGAAATCATCCTTTTTGATTTTTCTGATTTCTTATACCAATCTCTTTCTTTTAAGAATATAATATATGTTTAATTTATAGAAAAAAAAGGAAAAATTTGCTTTAGTAAGTTACTTTTGTACAAAAAAGTTAAAGTTTTCCAACCCTAATCGTCTTTTTAATTTTTTTTTATTGTTTTTTATTATTTTAAATACCACTTTTATTCGCACTCAAGCATAAAATAAGTTTATTTAATAAAAATAAATAAAAATTAGTTTTCGGTAGTTAATTTTTTATATCACAAAAAGTTTCAGTTTCCCAACCCTGGAATCATCCTTTTTGATTTTTCTGATTTTTAACACTAATCTTTTTCTTTAAAGAATATAAGATATGTTTAATTTATAAAGAAAAGGAAAAATTTGTTTTAGTAAGTTACTTTTGTATAAGAAAAAAAGTTAAAGTTTTCCAACCCTGGAAACGTCTTTTAAATTTTTTGATTTCTTTTTTTATTTGAAATACCAATTTTATTCGTGGTGAATTATAAAATAAGTTTATTTAATAAAAATAAATAAAAAAAATTGTTTACGGTAGGTAATTTTATATATCACAAAAATCGTAGGTTTTCCAACCCTGGAATCATCCTTTTTGTTTTTCTGATTTCCTACATCAATCTCTTTTTTAAGAAGATTAGATATGTTAAATTTATAGAAAAAAAAAAGGAAAATTTTGTTTTAGTAAATTAATTTTGTATAAGAAAATAAGTTAAGGTTTTCCAACCCTGGAAACGTCTTTTAAATTTTTTAATTTTTTTTTTATTTGAAATACCAATTTTATTCGTGGTGAATTATAAAATAAGTTTATTTAATAAAAATAAATAAAAAAAATTGTTTACGGTAGGTAATTTTATATATCACAAAAATCGTAGGTTTTCCAACCCTGGAATCATCCTTTTTGTTTTTCTGATTTCTTACATCAATCTCTTTTTTAAGAATATTAGATATGTTCAATTTATAGAGAAAAAAAAGGAAAAATTTGTTTTAGTAAGTTACTTTTGTATAAGAAAATAAGTTAAGGTTTTCCAACCCTGGAAACGTCTTTTTAATTTTTTTAATTTTTTTTTAATTTTTCTTAGTTAGAAATACCTTATTCATACTGATGTATAAAACAAGTTTATTTAATAAATAAAAAATTATTAAAAACTAGTTTTCGGTAGTTATTTTGTATGGCAAAATGAAGTTTAAGTTTCCCAGCTCTGAAACGGTCCCATCGATTTTGCTGATTTTCAATACCAATCTGATTTGGACCATTTCTGACGTACCAGTCCAAGAACGAAGTTTCTAGCTTTTCTGTGAGCTGCGGAAAACCGATTTCACGTACAGACAGACGAACATCGCTTATTCGTCTTCCCTATGCATAAGGATCCAGAATATATATACTTTATGACTCGCTTATTAATGTTCTGGAAATTACAAACGGAATGACAAACCTATATATACCCTTTTACCATTTTTTGGTAAAGGCTATAAAAATAGCGGCGACAAAAACTCAAAATGGTTTCAACAATACTGTGATAACACTAAGGAATAAGGGTGAATACTTGTATTTTGAACCGCTCTATTAAATAAATACATTAACATAATATACATACATATATACATACATAAAAATATTTTTGTGCATGCTGTTGCACAAAATTTCGTGATTTATAAAGATATGATATGAGGACAAGCTATCAAAAGTGAAACAATTTTTTTTTCAAATATGACGCGCGTACACTTTGAAATTAAATTAAAAAATAAATAGTATATGCATGTTTTGATATTTAAATGAAAGAAGAGAACGAATATGATTACTCAGAATTCTCTTGTACATTTTTGCATATCAAAGAATATTATATACAGAGTTCAACAAAAGATACAAAAGAACAAAATTCAAATTTGTTAAATTTGTATATGTACGTAGAAGAACTATAACAAAAAGATCTTATAGAAACTTTAAAAATTTATATATGTGAAATGTATAATTTTATTTTGGAAAATGCATACCAATGAAAACGGAAGTTACTCGAAGTAACTTTCTTAACCACGTACGAAAAAGTTTACCATACACACATCAATATCACACCAGACCCCAGCATAAATTCATTGTTAAAGTACGACGATTGTGTACACAAACACTTGCACATATTTAGGCCCTTATACAAATAAATTTGTACTTTTGTTATCCCAGCTGGCATTTGGGAGATTATTTGACAAAGCGATTAGTTCTCGACAAATTTTTTTTAATCGTCCAGACGACTGTTGAAGTAAAACTACAATTTGCCCTTCAAAATGATGCTTTTGTGTGTCTTTTGTATGACTGTTGGACAAGCAAATCGTAAGTAAATTAGGCATTCTGGTGAGCATTGGAAGATTACAAAAAGCAACAAATCGCATTTGACTGTTTCAAATGATGATTGTGGGCATCACTTTGATGATGATAATGTACGATTCTTGAATCGTAGGTTAAGCATTCTTACGAGCATTGGAAGATTATTAGAACTAAGCAATCGTGTTTGACTCTTCCAAATGATGGTTGCGCGACTTATTTTGATGATTGTTGTTGCCGTAGAGTATTCATTCTATCTATGTGCCTGCACAAAAGCAAAACATGAATGAGTAAATATTCTACACAATTTAATATGCGCATATAAAATAACACCCCAATACACACACAATCAAAATACATGCTAACTTAAGTAGCTTAAACTTGTTGAGTAGAAGCTTTAACTTGCCTGCCTTTAAACAAACTTTTTTACGTGCATACTTGCATATGCATATATGTATATATGTTTGTAGGAACATGGATGACAGTGCTGAAGTTTATCCCATACAATATTATAAATGAATAATTAAATGAATTGAAATAAA
The DNA here is from genome assembly GCA_949987645.1 of Tachina grossa. NCBI lineage: Eukaryota > Metazoa > Arthropoda > Insecta > Diptera > Tachinidae > Tachina > Tachina grossa. The sequence continues at coordinate 80,702,240 of OX465277.1, read as the reverse complement.
GTTTGCCTTGATGGCAAAAAATATATCAAAATATTCTTTACAAAAAGCGCCAGCGAGAAATAAAGCAATGAGTTGGCGTGAGAGAGAAAATTCCGTTAAGAATAAGTTACAATTAAGAGCATCGAAACAATGCAAAGCAAATAAACAAATACATTTATATATAGTACCACCTCGCGCTATAGAGCAATTTGGTATCGAAATCTGTTGCAAAATCACAGTAAAAATTTCATGAAATTGTATGACCTTATTCAAAGAAAATGATTTTCCCTATACAAATATTATTATGTGTGCATTAATATCTGTAGCAATAAGCAGAAAGTGCACATAAGCATGCTTATGTCATATTTTATTGTTTTGTAAGAGAGCACTTTTAAGCTTCCAATTTGATTTTCAGAAATTTATTTCTCGGAAAACATCATTCTACACACTATAACTAATACATTCAATTTGAAATATACCAAGGAAGAGTAAAAAATAAGATCATTAAGGCGGTGTCAGATACAACTTCAATGCTTTGCGTGACGTTTCTAACTTTGGGAAAAAAGCGTAAAGCAAAGTGTGCATGACACAATAAAAACTTTGACAATACTCACTGTTTGCTTCACAATTAATTTTTATGTATAAAAAAATAACACAATACGATTACTCTGATGCCACGAACTCGTTTTTTATGTAAATTTATCGACATTTTAATAAAAATTTCATATACACATGCGAGTTTGGTCAAATAAATTATAAAAGTATACCAACTGATTGTCAAAGCAAGCAAAAAGTTGAGAGTTGACTAACTTTTCGCTTCGCTTTGCGTTAAAAGTTCTTTATGTGACATGTTTCATATAAGCACGTACATTTCATCCTATATGTCAAAGCGAATCTTCAACGCAACGCGAAGCAAAAGTTTTATCTGACATGGGCTTAATAGTGATCCCTTTGTGCTAACTCTTAGTTGAAGACAGTGTTGTCAGTTTTTTTCTAGAGCTTATCCCCAATTTTTGATTTTTTGTCCCCGAAAATCCCCAAATTAGGTTTTTTTGATTAAAATTTTTCTTTTGTGAAAAAATAAAATTTTTTAATTTTATTTAAAAAATAACGACAAAAATTACATAATTATTTAACAAATTTAAAATATTAATTTTATTTGTAAATATTTAGAAAACTTGTAAAGAAAAAATTACAGATAGATTAATATACACAAGTATAAAAAATTGTTAACCAAAGTTTACCATTTCAAAAACTTCAGAATCGAAATTTTCTGATTTATCAGCCTCAGAAATTGTGTTGCACGTAGTACTTGTCAAGGCTGGTAAAGTTGGTACAACTGTACTTTTTTTGGTACTATTTTTAACTCGCAAAATACAACAACACATCAATGACTAATTTAGTACATTTAAGGGAGACCAGTTTCACTTCGCATTTATTTTCAAACGATTGCATATGTCAATTTTCACTTTTGAACAATGAAACTCATATTCTACTCACTTCAAACTTCTAAATTCGGATGATAGGCACATGCTTTTAATTTGAATATAATAAATTTAAACTTGAACAGGTGTAACCATATGCTTTAACATCCCAATTTGTAAAAACCGTTTTGTAGCCAGAACAAAGCCGATTATTTTGATAAAAACAAATAAATATATTTAATTTTAACTAAAAAACATTTAAATACAATTAAGGTAAAAAAAAGCACTATTTTTGAAAATTGTTGGTACAATTTTAAAATTGTAAATGCCATCCGTGGTACTTGTATTAAAAAGCTTTAGCATTTCAGCGGAAGTATTAAATTTGTCACAACTAATTGAATTATTTTTAAAGTATATGTTTATTCTAAGAAGTGCTTCCAATAAGTCATATCACATTTTGATACGTATTTTCATTTTGGTAGTGTTCATTATTGGTTAATCTGCCTTAATATTTCTGCCATATTAGAAACCATTCACATTTTCAGACTTTCCAGAAGCATATTGCTTAGCTCAAAAATCATTATTGTTACCACCAGTTAGTTAGTTAGGCCGGGTTTCAATCTGTGTGCCATGTGCCACACACGCGTAAAAATAGCGTAACCAACTAATTACTAATGAAAAACAGTTAGATTAACCCTGCACACATAACCCTCGAACGTATCCTTCTAAACCTAACCATTCGTCGTTTCGACGAGCACGTTTTGGGGCGTATAATATCGGTTCTAAACATATATATTTTTGTACTTGCAACACATACATACCTTTAGCAAGTACTTTGTTAATAAATACAACTATATATTTCTATTCTGTTACAAGGATATTTATTATAATCCATTTTTCCAAAAAGCACTTTTTTTTTGAGATCACATTGTTATAAAATTTATATAAATAAAAAAAACAAAAAAGCCTTTTTCTCTTTGGCAAAACTTAACTATAACACTATTGTCATTTAAAAAAATATATAAAATTAATTTTTTGAAGCGCATTGTGTGCAGAAATCAACTTTATGCTCACCAACACTCGTCGAAGCGACGAACAAGTTTATCATATCTCAATAATTACGTGCTTACGCGCCGAGTTTGGTTGTCTCCTGCAAAAGCTCAGCGAAGACTAAGTTGGCAAGAAATTTAGCGGCGATCGGTGCACGTGTTAAAAAGAAATAGCTATTTTTTCGTCCGGTGTTCGTCGTTTCGACGAAGGTTATGTGTCTAGGGTTAAGACACGTATTTATTAAGTTAAACAGTTTCATACATAACTAATAGGCAATTTTATAGAATCCAACATGATTGGAAACTGTTTAAATCAATAAATATATGTCTGAATCAACCTGTTTTTCATTAGTAATTAGTTGGTTACGCTTTTCTGGGCAAATGACACACAAGAAATGCCAGATGTAAACTCAGCCTTAGTTAGTTAGTTAGTTTCTAAGCCTACTACGCTTATTTTTCTTTTGTGATTTTCAAAAATATTATTATTTGTGAATTTTCAAATAGTTCTTGAAAGTCTGTGCATAAGATAAGAGGTTTGTGACTATTCAAAATGTGTGGTTGAAGCCTACTGATGATTTGTTACAGCAACAATGAAATGCAAATAGACAACGCTGAACCACCAGCAAATAAATTTCAAATTATATTAAAAAAAACCTAAAACAAATTCCAAGATCCCCAACACGAAAAAATCGCAAAACTGGCAATGCTGGTTGAAGAAAACATATATATGTATATATATATATATATATATATATATATATATATATATATATATATATATATATATATAGAGAGAGAGAGAGAGAGAAAGAGAGGGAGGGGGAAGTGGGTGAGAAGGATATATATAGAAAAGAGGTAATAAAGGGTATCCCAACAAGAACGCAAGATTTAAATTTGGCGCCATTCGAAGTGTCATTGTTTGACATTTAAACAATTGTTATTGTTTGCAAGTAGAAGGTACGAGGTTAGTAAAAATGGAGCGCTACACGAATGAACAACGCATTCTCATTGTGAAATTGTTTTACCAAAATGGTGAAAGTTTTGCGTCTACAGTTCGCAAGTTTGCGATCAATTTGAGGTCACAATAATGCTTCAAAAGAGTCAACTGTAAAGACATTAATGGATAAATTTGCCGAAACTGGGTCTGTTAGTGATGTAAAGACAACAACGCGCCTTCGACCAGATCGATCGACCGAAAATGTCGCAGCTGTACGTGATGATGTCGCTCAAACGCAAGTCAAGCGCAAACAGTCAATGGTATTCGGTATCGTGAATTGATAACCAGTTTTTTCGTGCCTAGAATTGAAGAACTGAATGTGGAAGGCATGTGGTTTCAACAAGACGGCGCCACATGTCATACAGCCAGAGAAACAATTCAACTGCTACATCAGTCATTTCCCGGTCGTGTTATTTCGACGACGACTCAAGCCTTAAAAGAGGAAATTGGACGCTGCATTAATGAAATACCGCAGCATTTATGCAAAACGGCCATTGAAAATTTCATTAAAAGATCGCGTGTGTGCCAGCAAAGCCATCTGCCCGATTTGTTGTTCCACATATAACCTCATTTTGTCTACTTTACGATATAATAAAGTTTCAAGATTTTTTTTAAATATCTGTGTTTTATTTAAAATTTAAATCTTGCGTTCTTGTTGGGACACCCTTTAGTTATTATAGAGGAGTTTAGAGTGGGTTAAGAAACGGATCCCGGGGGGGGGGGGGGGGAAGCAGTGGATATTACTGCCACGGTTCCTAATATAAAGGCTAACAGCCTTATGCAAAAAATATTTTACTTGAGCTTTAAAGTTCATAGTAGCTACCAAGCAATTTAAGGCTAACATTGCTTTGTTAAGAAATTGTATTCAAAACACAACTTTAATTATTTTGCGATTTAAAACTAAATTCTGGTAACACCACCGTGTTCAACAACCATTTCACAGCTTATGACGTACAACATCGAATGCAATTTCATTCGAGTATTCAACTAATTTTTTATTTTATTAAATACATTTTTATTATCTAATTTATAAAATATAAGCTTCTGAAGCAAAACAGATAAACATTTTTATGAAGTAAAAGTAAAAAAAATATGATGAACATAGAAACATTATCTCAATTTATTTTATTCAAACGAAATGAGTATTTGCATATCAAGCTTTTTTCGATTCGTTTTATTTGAATGTACAGGGTGGGCCAAAAGAAACCAAGGGGTGTAAAAGTTTAATAACTTTTTTGTTTATTATTTTTTTTTTTCTTTCAGATTATATAGACAACACTTGGAGAATTTATAATGAATAAAAATAATAAATGAAAATCAGAAAATAAGAAATGAATAAATGAAATCAACTTTATTGAAAATTTGATTATGAGTGATAAAGCTCATTTTCATTTGAATGGCTTTGTTAATAAGCAGAACTGTAGGTTCTGGGGTTCTCAAAATCCAAGAACCATTCATCAACGCCAATTGCACCCTATCAGGTGTACAGTATGGTGTGGGATCACATCTGAAAATGTCATTGGGCCCTACTTCTTCGAGAATGAAGATGGAAGTGCTGTAACCGTAAATGGAGAGCGGTATCGGTTTATGATAGAAAATTTTTTACGTCCTGCTCTTGAAAACAGACCTGGTATGTGGTTTCAGCAGGACGGAGCCACTGCCCATACTGCCCGAGACACAATGGCACTTTTAAGTCAAATTTTTGGAGAGCGAATAATTTCTCGAAATTCGGAAATTATTTGGCCAGCGCGATCGCCAGATTTGACAGCACCCGACTATTTTCTTTGGGGTTTTTTGAAGGAGCGAGTGTATGTGAACAAGCCAGAGACAATCCTTGAACTCAAGGCAAACATTGTTGCAGAAATTCGAACGCTACAGCCACAAGTTTTGAAAGATGTTATGGAAAATGCTCTAAAAAGAGCCCATCAGTGCGAAGCTGAAAACGGTGGTCATTTAAGAGACATCATTTTTCATACTTAGTGTAAAAAAATTTCCATTTTGTATATTATATAATCTGAAAGAAAAAATAAAAAAAAGTTAATAAACAAAACAGTTATTAAACTTTTACACCCCTTGGTTTCTTTTGGCCCACCCTGTACATCACTAAAAGATTTTTGTATATAATACCTAATTTACATTAAGAATTTTTGTTATGAAATTAGTTGCATGAACATTTTTTGATTTGTAAACATCTTTACGCTAGGGGGTAAAAATCTTTTGACTTTGATTTCTTTGCTGAGATTTCTTTGCTGAGATTTCTTTGCATTGTCAAATCGTGAGCTATGTATGAGTGTATTAGTGTTTGAAAGAAGCAATACCAAGCAGAGAAACAAGTCGACCGGCTCGAAGCTGACGGTGCGCCGCCGCCGGTTATTTGTCTGTATATTTCCGTACACCAAAGCTGAAAATGAACCATAAGAGCTACGTACTTGAAATTTGAACACAATATATAGACATTTGGCCACTACAACAACAAATACATGAGGGTTAAAAACAAAAGGGTGTTCCAAAACGAGCAACGAAAAATTTTAAAATCCCATGTAATATACATACAATTGTATGTACATTTATACATTTGAAATTTTAAAAGTTAGTGTATTTTTATACAGACTACAACAATTAACACTAAATTTAAAAAATTTAAATCAATGGGTGTTCCATCAGTTAATGCAATTTTGACTTTATAATTTTGACAAATTGCTGTATCTTGGAAACCGTAAGAGCAAAACTCTTGAAATTTTCAAAAATGGTAAAACTAAAAAATCAATAAAATATAAAATCGCCAAATATAAAAAAATCGCCAAAAACAAAAAAAAATCGCCAAAACGAAAAAAGCACCAAATTAAAAAAAAATCAAAATAAATCGCGAAAAACCGGAAAAATCGCCAAATGAAAAAATCGCCTAAATAAAAAACCCCAAAAACACAAAAAAAATCGCCAAAATGAAAAAAACCCAAAAAAAAACAGAAAAAATCGCCAAAATGAAAAAATCGCCAAAATGAAAAAAATTGCGAAAATTAAAAAAAAAACCCAAAAAGAGAAAAAACGCCAAAACGAGAAAAAAGCGATAAAACTGAAAAAAATTGTTTAAACTGAAAAAACTTAAAAAAGGAAGAAAGCTAAATAAAAATAAAAAAAATGATCAAAACCGAATGCGCGCGAGTCACAGTCGCAACAACAGGAATTAAAAATTAAAAAGTAAAATTAAAGGCATTTACCATAGATGAGCACTGCAGTACCACTAAAGTTTCAGTAAAAACAATAAAAAATGTTTAACAAGTAAATTTTTACTGATTACTAAAATTTTTTTCTAAAATTTTTATAAATTGCCTAAATGATTTGTTATATGATGAGGTGCATTGCATTTTCAGTAATCAGTAATGCCCGTATTCATAATGAAATTCTACCAAGTGGCCAAATGTTTTTCATACAAAAGTTTCAAAATTTGAATGAAAAAACTTTGCCACTTGCTACAATTTTATTATGATTACGGCACTACGATTTTACTGGTAATGCAAATTAAATTTCATTAGCAGTAAAAATTTACTGAATTTCTTTAGTAATCAGTAAATTTACTGCTTACTGCAATTTTTAATGCAGTACATATACATATACTGCAGTGTGCCCATTTACTAACCAAATAAGTTCAATAAAACAAACAAAAACCAACAAATTCATATGTATTTACAATATTGAAAGTTTTGATACTTTTAATTAATTAATTTAAAAAAAGATACTAAAAGCATAAGTACTTCCAACTTAAAAAAAAAATTTTCATTACTAGATGTTTACATATCTCCTCTGTGATCGGACTCACATTGCTTTTTTTTATTTGTCAGTAGGATGCCTGGAGGAGCATCTTATATCAAAAAAGTTGCCAAAAATGCATCAGAGATTTATTCTACGTACTTTTTTATATAATATTCTTTTCTATAGTGCTGTAATTAGCAAATAGAAAAGTTGCCTGCAATAAAATTATTAAAATTTCATGAAAAAATGCTTAATGTAAATCAGGAGGCAAATTACGGCACTCGTTATCGAACGAAATTGCGAAATATTTCAATAGAGTTTATATGGAAATATTTCGTAATTTCGTTCGATAAGGAGTGCCGTCATTTGCCCCCAGGTATAATTGTATTTATTTTAACATTTTTTTATAGATTTTGCTATGTATTTCGAATCAGTTGGATAATTTATTGATATTTTCCATCACATGACAGAAATAATAAATTTAAGATAATAGCTAGCACTTCTAGCTTCATTTTCAGATGTAACATGAATCAATATGTGCTATATTAGCAAAAATATTTGAGGTACAAAATACACATTTTGGAAATATCAACTTAAAATAGCCTTAACAAACGTAAGCACCTACTTTAGAATTTTGATATAATAATTTATTTTGAATACAACTTTACTTAACATTGCTTCTCAAAGCTTTATTAAGTTTTTTTGAATATGACCCTAAAGCTTTTGATAATTCAATTTCCGATAACTTGAATATGCTGCTGAGGGATATTCTGCTAAGGAAGTGCAGAAGGAGACCCTCCAGAGCGGGACAAAAACATGCTGAAGCTCACCTAAAATTGTTCACAGTGAATGTAAAAAGGGAAGTCGATTTGTAAAGCTCAAAAAATTTAGTAAAAGTTTTATAAGCTTAATAAAAAAAAAAATACAAATTTTGGGTTTTAAATGAAATGTCTTTAAGCAGAAAAAAATTCTATAGTATATCACCGCCATAACACTTACTGGTTGTAAATATTGGTTGTGATGGTGATTGGTTGTGATATTGTCATAAAAATTAAGAAAAACTGCAAAGGTTAAACTATTTAAATATAATTCTAAGATGTTAATGCCAATGTAAATATTATAAGATGGACAATAATATTTACCGTTTACACAGAAATAAAGTAAAAACAGGATTCAATTAAAAAAGAAGATTAAAATTTAAAAAAGTAGTATTATTTTATCCATTTCATTCAATTAAAAAAAGGTTGCATTAACTAAAAATCTAAATAATATTTGTTATCAAGATTTGATTGAAATGTAATTGCAATGTTCTTAAATATTAAATTAAAAAACAATTTAAATATTCTTAAGGATTCAATTAAAATAGTAATTATATATTTTGAAATGTTCAATTAAAAAATTAATTTAATTGATTTGATTGATTGATTTAATTAATAATTTAATAATTTAAAATATCTAATGATATAATATTGAGGCACTATGCTCTTTATAAGGAGCCAAACAAAGGAACCAATCAATATCAGGGCAATTATGTAAAAAAATTCCACAGGAAATTTCTTCCAGGGAACAATTCCAACTAATAGCAACTGATAGGGAAAACAAAAAATGCTAATTGGAAAAGAGAGAAATTTCCTGCTGATTTTTTTACATAATTGCCCTGTATATGGATATGTAAGAGGCTAAAAGGCCTAATTCCACAAAATAAAAAGTTGAGTAAATTAGTAATGTTTGGCAAATAGATTTCCAAAATTTATGAAAATTATAAAAGGTACCAAGGCAAATTCATATAAGGTATACTCACGTCAAATTTTTGAATTCGCTTTTAGTATTTTATATACTTGGGATGTCAGAAACAGCTGTTGTGTTTTAGAAAACAAAAGTATTTTTTGAGCGTTTTGCTTTAAAAATTAATAAACAGATAAATAAAGATAAATAAATTAAAGAAAAGTATTTTATGTGTCCCCCAAAACAATAGCGTTACTGCTCCGGAATTGCATTAAGTTGGTATGGGTAGTAAAAATTGTTTAAGAAGTTTGGGGAATAAGTTAATTTGTACCGAGTATGAACAGACGGCTGCAACGGTTATATCCTTGCTGGTTTTAAGACAATTGAAAGCTTTGATACTTTTTGTTATACCTTTTAATAAGGGTCTAAGTGGGTGCAAATCGCTAAGCAGATGCTTTGTAAATCCCTCTATACAACGGTTGTGGTTTTATGTACACCAGGCAGAAAAATGGATAATAATTTAAAGATAAAACGCATGGAACGTTTATCTTTAAATGCCGTATATAATGGAATCATTAAAGTGTGGCACATGCAGGAGTAAGTACACAAAGGCAAAAATTATGTGATTATATGTGTACATAAATAAATGTATTATTCATTTTCAGTGTTTTAGGTTGTATAATGTATGACGTGTAAAATGGGAACAATCTTTGCAATTTCAGTTACGAAGAAAGTTGATGCAAAATCATTACCATATAGATGCTAAATATAGTACTTATACATACATACATATGTATTATGTATGTATATAGTTTTATAAGTGCTTTTTTAATAAAATTTCCTTATGTGTAACACAGTAATATTTTAGAGCAACTTAAAATCCTTTTTTTCGTAATTTTTGTTAGATAAATATCAAGCAAACTTTATTTTTACAAATAAGAAATACAAGTGATGAACCAAATAATAAATTGTTGTTTAAGTGCGAATGTCTAGATTCTTCCATTATGCGAATACGATGCTCAAAAGCAGAACCTTAATTTTTGTGGGAGTTCTTAACAATTCGTTTTAACACCCGTTTCCTGTTGAAGTGGAAAATAAGCTTATTGCACACACAAACACAATTATTATTTTTAATTCCTCACGCGCATCCAGCACAGTCAAAATACACAAATTGCACAATTAATAAATAGTTTCTTCTTTTTCACAATTTTATGGTTTCAATTCAAATTTAAAAACAATATGTGTTGACAATATATGTATGTAAATAATTTTTGACATCCCAAGTATACAAATGTACAAGAAGCAAAAAATAGTCACCTGAGCCGTCAAGATCACCTGTTATTAATTCGCCTTGAAAAGGTACAAAATATTTTTATGACATTTAACAGAGGATGACATTTAAAGGATTAATGAAGTATTTTAATTGAAATTATTATCTTAAGACAATATGGCGCATACTCGACAAAAAGTGCTCGATTTTCACACATATAAACGAAACTTACATTATTTACATACAATTAATATAAACACATATTTAATTAAAATACTTATCAAAAATATTATTATTTCTAAGCAATCTCTTACTTGAAAAAAAAACTCAACAGCAATTTTTTCCGTGTAGTTGGAAGCATAATATTAAAATTATTCAATGCAGTAATTATATTGGAAAGAATAAATAAAATGAGCAAAACCAGGGGAAAAGAGACAAAATATATTATTCATAACAAGGGGAATTAAAATAGAGAAAATAGTTAAAAGTAAATGATATTTTTGATTTTGTTTTGCCAAGAAACGGAAGCAAAGGTTTCCTTGTATTTATTCACGTAATCTGTTAATAAGTCAAATCTGTTAAATAGACACAAGTGAAATCCATTGACTTATTAAGACCCACAAATTCTTAAATGTATGTACATACATAAGTATGTATATTAGAAAATTGTTTTAACTTATACCGCTAATTTAATTTTCCGATGTGTTAATTGTTGTGTTGAAAATAGTTTATATCTCAAACAGCTTAACAAATCAGCAACACAGTATTTATGGTTGTTTACACCAGTGTTCGGCAATGAATCGCTTTTTCGCTATTCAAACTGACTCCTGAAATTTTAAGTATAAGTGAGCAGACATCATTTAAACTCAGCTACTTTGATTTACGCATACTCACGATAACATTGTTTTATAAGTATAGGTTAAAATAATAAAATAATAGTCATACCACACTCACACTCATAAATTACGTCAGTTTGATTTCTAATTTTAGGAAAATACTTATATTTACTACTCACATTGATTCAGCTCACTAAACTCATGCATGTATGTTTATTTAAAAGTTTAGTCATTAAACAGTTTTCAAGTAGTATACAATAGTAGTAAATAGTTTTTTTGTTTACCCCTTGACTAGCCTTCTTAATCTCTTAATACATAAGCAATGTTTTTAAAAAATTAATTTTCATTGCAATAAATTTGTTATATCGAGAGCTTATATTCAAAACACGTCATTTCAAAAAAGCTAACTTTTCAGTAGAGCGAAAAAACTAATTAATTCGCTCAATATTGTAAAATTAAATGATATGCCTTCCATAATATGGTTACTAGTTTATAAATATGCAAAAAATATTTTATTTTGCACTGGTTTGCATATTTTTATGAGATAGCATGTTTTAGTCGATCAAAAAACAAATATTTTCTTAAGCTAGATTCACCCATTGTTTCCGAACAAAATTTTTTCCGGACAAAATTTTTTTAATATGTAGTTTGAATTCTCTCTTCTTGAGAGAGAGAAAATATTTTTTACGAACAACTCTCAGTTTGAATTGGTTTAATTTTATATTTTGTCCGGACAAAATCGAACTGAGCTGCCAAGTATTTTATTTTTTCAGCCAAAGTTGAACTGAGCTGCCACGTCATGTTATATGAATAATAAAAACAGAGTAAGTATACTTGTAATATTAATTACAATAGAAATAAAAGAAAATTGGAAAATAAACATATACATGTGGAGCTGAACGAATGAATTGCATTAATTAATTAAAAATACACAGCGAATTGTAATCATTTGCCGCTGTGCTGCCACTTATAAAATTAATACGCATCGTTTACACATGTATTTCATATGGTAGGTTTGATTTTCCAGACAAAATGTTCGAAATGGATGGATGAATCGTGCTGCAGAAAACTCTCAGTAAAAAAATTTTGTCTGGACAAAAATTTTGTTCGGAAACAATGGGTGAATCCAGCTTTAGAGTTAGCATATTTTGTCGGAAAAAATATATGATTTTTTTTTAACATATTTATTTTTAAATCAATTTGTGAAATCTTTTACTCAATACCAGATATAAGAATTGAAAAGCTAAAATAAAAAACTTAAAATACCTTAAAAATAATAACATAAGCCTGAGTGAAAGTCTCTTCTATCTCGAGGTGGTCAGTTTTAGCACTCTATAAATTAATTTTTAGTGTAACAGGGTCACTACAAATTATCAATTTCGAAAGCTTATGTCATTGGCTATAATCGGTCCATACATAATGTTTCTATTCGATTAATAGTTTAAAAGTTATACATGTATTACCAATTTTTTTTTATCGGAACCCCTCCGTACTATAAATATATATCTAACATATCTCAAAAACTAGCCATAGGATAACAAAATCCTTACCAGATTCGTGTTCAGCATGCCAAACGCATTCAGATATGAGGTAGATCTATTATAAATTGAAAATTTTTTAAAAATATTGGAAATTTACATGAGAGTTAGCATTTATTTTCATCAAAAAAATAAAAAATAAATATAGTTTGAGATAGCAGAATAAGAAAAATTGATATAAAACGGGGAAAAATCATTTTTTGGATTCGGAATTTATACCACAGATGAATATTGCATAGGGGAGTTATTTGCCATCGGAAACTCATTTTGACGAAATTTGAGTTGACGTGTTTTGAATATAGGCTCTCGAGATATATTCATCTATTTTAAATAAAATTTCAAAAGAAATATAAACAATTTGTAAAAATCAAATTATCATTATATTAATAATACTAGAGAGCCCGATTGTGGGACATTGTATATATAAATCTTTATTTTTAACTAGTGTTTATAATAGTTTAATTATCAATGTTGTAAATAAATAATTAATAAAAAAAATAGTAGTAAATAGGGTTGTTTTCCAATTTCTGCAAAAAAAAACAACAACAACAGAGAAACACATAACTTCATAATGAGAATTTTAATGTTCGTATGCGAAGTTCTCATTGTGAATCATACTTATTTTGCATCGTCTATAGGCATTGAGTAAGGAGAGTCGAAATCAACAGCGTCATAAATGTTGCTAAGTATGAGTTCGATTCTCACTTCAAACTTTCGAGTAAATCTTATTCACAGGTAGAGTTGGGTCGAACTCCTTCACTAGTTCATTTTTGCCACAAACCAATGATCAAACCCATGTAGTTTAAATGGGTTTGATCATTGGTTTGTGGCAAAAATGAACTAGTGAACGAGTTCGACCCAAGTCTATTCACAGGCAACATTGCAATAAGCATGAATGCTCATAAATACAAGAAATTGTGAGTCATGATTCAACTCTACTCAATTTTTCACTACTCATTGCTGTGCCCTGGTTTGCACCGTACTACTTTTTCTATTGATTTATAGCAAACAAAAAAGGTTAAATAAATAAAACTATATTTCTTTGTTTGTAGACAAACAGAAACACACAATGCATAAATGTTTATATATCTGTGCCTTAATGCAATAATAACATAAGTCGTTTCAAGACAAAATCGAGTTATATATGCCACAAAAATCCTTACGGCCTTATGTATGTATAATCAAAAATTGGCATGAAGTTAGTATAAGTGGCAAAATTGAACATTGTCTTAGCATGTTTTGCCACGCAATTTTACATTAAAAATCATGCTAGGATGTAATCGTGTGTTAAAACTACATTATGCGGTTAATTTTTCATGTAAAATTGTGACTTATGCTTATGTGAAATTCCCATATTTCTAACCAAGTTTATTATCAAGATATAAATAAAACAATTTTGAACTAAATCTTGAAAAAGTCAAGTAAAATTTATAATAAACGAAAAATTGCACTAGAAACAACACTAGTTTATTATTATAACTTTTAGTTAACAACAAAATTATTTAAATTTGCCCAGTGTGATTTTTTCGATTTTTTTCGATTTTTTTACTCGAAACTATTTTTTGCGACTTAAGCTGTTATGCATGCATTTTTTGTATCGTTATCTGCATATTTGAATGGATTTCATTTATTTTATTTTTGAAGTCACGCATAAGTTATAAATTAATACATACTCAGTTTTATATACGAGTTAACATGAACAGAAAAAGTTTACGTATTTTGTATTTTGCTATACAAAATACACATACTTTCATATTAAAGCCTACACGTACGAGCTTGAGTTAAAAAGGATACAATTTAATAGACTTGAATATTTTATAAATGAAAAAAAAGCAATTTTATTCCACATTTATGTATATGCTCAAGGACAATTAAGCAAGGAAATGAAATGACTTTTAAAGCAAATAAAATAATAAATTAAATCGAGGTGTTAAAAGAAATCAAATAATACACGTATTGGGATTTGGGAAACTATGGAGAAGATATTATATTAAATAAAGCGACCGAAGAGGGTCATCATTGCATTTATAATTAATAAGCCATTTTTAATTACAAAATGTGAAATTAATGCAAGTTTTATTAAATTACACAAGATTTCTTTACTTAATATTGCACCAAGTATCCCTGTTCGAAACTTAAATGAAACTGCGCCATTTCTCTGAAAATTGGAAAAAAAAACTTCAGACATCCACAAACAAACATATAAAAAGATTAAAGAAACTTTTCCACAGAAGTTTAAGAGAGGTTCGCATTCGTATTAAATATCAAATAAATTTTTCAGATATAATGAGAGCGGCACGATAGACTTTTTATGTGAGCTATTTCTTTGTCTATGGCTGCATGTTAGCGTAACTTGAGAAGGGTTTGGTCTATTTAGAAAAACAGCACATTCGAAATTCCACAACAAAAATACACATACAAACATTATTTCTAAATATCCCCGCTTGTTTTAGAGATACTAGTTATCAATAATTTTATATAAAAATTTGAATTTTTGCTCATATATGTCCCTATGTTCCTTAGAGAAATTTTAGGAGCAAATAATATACATACGATGGCAGATCAATAAGTCCGTGACTTTTTGAATGAAACACATTTTATTAATAAATTTTATTTTTTAATTTATGTTTAAAAAAAATCTCCTTTTAACTCAATACACCTAGTCCAACGTTTTTCCAGTTTTTGTACCCCTTCCAAAAAAAAAATAGGATTTTGCAGGTCCTTAAAATATGCAATAATTTCATTGTGGGAGCTAAATCTCTTTCCACCGAGCCATTTCTTTAGGTTTGGAAATAGGAACTAGTCACTAGAGGCTAAATCCGAAGAATATGGCGGATAGGGCACCAATTCGTAGGCCAAATTCATAGAGTTTTGCCATTCAGACCACACACGTGGTCTCTCGTGCATTATGTCATGGGGTCATTTTCTTCTTAAGTCCTCATTAAATCGGTCTAATAAGTTGGCATATTTATTGTTTTTCCTATTTGAAGGTAATCGATGTGGATTATCCCGCGTGCATCCCAAAAAAAAAGTGTTGTCATCAGCTTATTGGCCGATAAACTCACCTTGGCCATCTTCGTAGCAGGTTTAGACTGTTGCTTGGTCTCCGGAGTACAGTAATGGATCCATGTTTCAATCACATTTACAAAACGCCGCAAAAACTCATTTCGATTGCGGTTAAACAACTTTAAACAATCCTTTGAAGTTGTCACACGTTTAAGTTTATGGTCAATTGAGAGGAAGCGAGGCACCCATCTTGCAGACAACTTTCTTAAATCCTGCCAGCTGATCATTTAAAATCGAAACCACACTGCCATATAAAATGCCTTTTACTCTTCGACCGGCCAACACCATATCGTGGATTTTTTCAACATTTTCGGGCGTACTGACCTCAATTGTCCGTTCAGAATGTTCAGCGTCATTTGTACTTTTGCGACCACAACTAAAGTAGGTCAGTAAACCACTTTTTACCATTGAAATCATAGAAAAAAATATCATCGAATTGTAACCAACAAAACAAATTGTTAATATTTAATTTAAAAACTAACAATGATCATTGTTGATATAACAAATTTTAATTTTTGTAGTCAATTAAATTACTTACCAAAATTATTTGTTAAATTATATCATAACGGAATGCGCAAATGTAGAAGAAACAAGAAATCATATTTTGATTGTATTTATTATTTGCGTATCTAATAAAGTGTTGCTCTCCAGCTGAGAGGTAAGTAAGTTGGTTTATTAGTTTTGAGGTTGCCGGTTCAACTCCGCCCAAAGACCTTTAGTGTTTTTCGCAGACAAACAAAAAATCGTTTCGAGGATTGTGATTGTGTTAATATAACAACTATGATAATCAAAATTTGTACAAAAACTTAACAATTCGCATTGTTAATATAACAATAACTTTAATTGAAATAACTTTGAAATCTAACAAAAATTAATGTTGAAAAAATAAATGAATTTCAACAAATTATTTGTTGATAAATTTAATTGAAAATATTTTTCAGATTTTCCTTAACTTACAATTTCGTTAATTGTATTTACAAAAATCGTTGTAGGTTCAAAATCAATTAATTATTTAATTGATATAACAAAAAAAATTAATTGTATTTACAAATTATTTTTTTCTGCGTATTTATCGAGCTTTTCCTTGATTTAATTGACAGTTTTTTTTGCAAAAAATAATGTTTAATGAGCACACGAAATTCACTTTTTCCCTTTTCTCCTCAATAGGCGAGGTAGTCTGTTATAAACGGCTGCTAAACACAAACTAAATGACACAGATTGTTCAAATTAAGATAGGAGTCAACTGACAGTTGTCTCTTGGCAGGAGCAGTATTGCCATTTCAATCAACTGGCGGGAAATTTTAAGAGACACTCAGTTAATGATACACCCTCGTATAAAATATATGTCGTGCAAACTCGTTAGTTTTGGAGATAACAATATTTCTCGAAAACTACAGGTGATCAAAAAACGGATCACAGATTTGAAATAACCCTTCAAAATAAACAAAAAAAAAACAAATTTCAGTTCTCGGCAACGAAAAAAATTATTGATATTTGTAAAGTAGTGTAATGAATTAAAAATTTAATTGCATTCCAAAAATATCAAATAATTGGGTTCTTAATTTTGAAAGTTTTATAAATTACAGTTCTCGATTTTTTATTTGCACAAATTGACTGGCCTTACTTTTAAAATGAACAGCCCAGTAACCATTCCTAAATTCGTTTTTTTTTTAAATGGAAAATTCATAAAATGTTTTAAAGGCCTTATATATAAAAAATATTTTTGATTTACAAAAGATTTATAAATTGGATTTCCAAACAAAATTCGTTTTATAAAGCCTTTATAAAACGGAATTACTTTATATGAATAAGGAAATATAATACGTTTAAAACATTTTTTGAAAACAATATTCATAGTTAGCCTCAAAACTATTTGATGCTTTAAAATTTATGCCTGCATAATATACTAAATAAATAACCGCATATAATTAATTATCTTAACCATTTTGGCGACGTAATGGTTTTGTTTATTATTACTTTTTTTAATTGTATTTCATTTCATTCTATAAAATCATCGCAAAACAATATAAAACAATGATTTGAAAACAATTGCAATCAGTTAATAGAAATAAAAACAAAATTGCAAACAGAAACAAAAGTTTAAAAAAGTCACTTAACGAA
Organism: Tachina grossa; assembly: GCA_949987645.1. Taxonomy (NCBI): domain Eukaryota; kingdom Metazoa; phylum Arthropoda; class Insecta; order Diptera; family Tachinidae; genus Tachina; species Tachina grossa. Next base: position 80,684,485 of record OX465277.1, on the reverse strand, counting down.
ACCAATTGCAACAAAAATTGTGGTTTTTATTAAATTGCATGAATGCCCAACGAACGACATTCAGCATTTATACCCACACTACATACACACATATACGCATACATCTACATATACATAAATACAGTTACACATTGGCAAGTGGAAAACGCTAATTGCATAAAAATGGTTTTAAAATAACACCAACAAAGTTAAACAACAAAAGAAATACTACAGAAACATCAATAATATACAAAATATTCATGGGACCAACGTACAAACGCACTGGAAGTTAGTCATTGCAAAATATATGTATGTGAGGAAAAAAATTTTAAAAGAAAAAAATAGATAAAATGACATAAAAACCACAGCAGAAGCAACATAACCCAAATGATAACAACAAAAACAAAATTTGGAAAAAATAGTTAGAACAACAATTGCAACAAAATATTACTTTGAACAAATAAAAACCACTAATGCTTCTCCTATTATTACGACTTTCCTGCATGGAAACACATACGTAAACATGATAAATACCCTGTCGGAAATCTAGGCGCACGGCAGTGCGCCAGGCCAAGTTCCGGCCAATGCACGCAGTGTGTATATTTACAGGAAGCCATTCGAGCTGTTTTTACCCCCCTCATAACTTTGTTCCCCGCTACCGTAAAATTATGAAATTTAAACCATAATTAGAATAAATATCAAAAAATTATATGACACCCTTACGATTACAAATGTATATAATGCATAGCATATGTCAGTGATAGGTGTTGTGCCAAACAAGAACTTGACCAAAATTAATATCTCACTGCTTTTGATGGCCGAAATTTTTGATAGGAACTTGGCCTTTTTAGGGTTCCGTACACCAGAGGTGAAAAGGACCTGAAATTTGTAAAATTAGTGTATTTTTATGCAGACTACAACAATCAACACTAAAATTTAAAAAAAATTAAATTAAAGGGTGGTCCATCAGTTAATGCAATTTTGACTATGGAATTTTGACAATTTGCTATATCTTGGAAACCGTAAGAGGCAAACACTTGAAATTTTCAAAAACGGTAAAACTAAAAAAAACCGAAAATTATAAAATCGTCAAACCAAAAAAAAAATCGCCGAAAATTAAAAAAAAAATCGCCAAAACGAAAAAAAAACGCCAAAATTAAAAAAATTTCTAACACTAAGATAAATCGCCAAATTCGAAAAAAATCGCCAAAATGAAAAAAAGGCCAAAATGAAAAAAAACGCCAAAAATCGAAAAAAATCGCCAAAACGCGAAAATGTCGCCAAAACTGAAAAAAAAAATTTAAATAAAAAGAAATCGCAAAGAATTAAAAGAATCGCCAAAAATAAAAAAAGTCGCCAAAATGTAAAAACGCCAAAAACCGAAAAAAATCGCCAAAACAAGAAAATAAAGTGTCAAAACTAAAAAAAGAGCCTAAACTTAAAAAAATCGCCAAAACCGAAAAGACCCCAAAAACGAAAAAAATGCCAAAACTATATATTATATAGGATGAAGTTTGTATTAAATTACATATCTAGTGATCGTACGGAACCCTTCGTGCGCGATTCAGAGCCGCACTTTACTGAATTTATTTCACATTGATGTTTTTGTGAGGATTACGTTAACGTTAAGCTAACTATTTCGCAACTAGTACTGACTGACACTTGTATTACTTTTAATGTAATCAGCTGACTATTTGAGCATTGCGATGTCATAGGCGGTAGTCAATTGCCTCACTCTTCATTACTTTCAGCTAACTTAAACTTCATTTTTTTTAAATCACCTGGTAGTAATTTCTGGCGTTCTAACATGTACCATCACACGTTGTGTACTCAACGCGCTACTACCCAGTTAAAGCTAAAATTAGACGTGACATAGCCATAATGCCATAGCCATAACCAAACCAAAATGCAATTGGTTTCTATGGTGAGAGTTATAACGTTATGGCGAGACACCTATAATCAAATACAGTGTTGCCCATTAGTTTGGTTCGAACGGCTATTTTCTATGGTTATGGTTATGTCACGTCTGATTGAGCCTTAAGGTACCACCTAAAATAATAACAGCAAAATGTTAATGTAAAACTGAATTGAGTTTCAAAGTAGCTGAGAATAAATTTGCTGGCTCCCAACAATTTCGATTACTTACTCAACTTAAGAATTAAGTTTGGGTTTGTTCTGGATAACATTACAGTTAGCTTTTAGTCAGTCTAAGAGAAGTTAACTATAGGTTAACTAGTTTTGTAGTCAACCACATATTCTCCGACAGGGTTATACATACATACAAATATACACACAAGCGCACACGGCTAACGTAATGTAAATTAATATACAAAAATTTATGCATATGTATGCTCACAGTTAAATATTGTCTATATATCTAAAAATCTATTGATATATATATATATATATATATATATATATATATATATATATTTTATTATTGCTGTTTTAAACAACTACACGCATATCGTGCCTTAACCGTCAAAAAAGCTTAAGCGGCATAATTTTCGAGCTAAATTTTTTTACGAAAATTAATTATTTACGATCGCATGTAGTCCATTTTCATCAAAAAGCGTAGTTCAAAATATATGTAGCTTAAGCTTTTTTGGCAGTTATGGCTCGATATCTATGCATGTATATACTAAAAGGTTGCACGAACCATTCACTTGTTAGCCTGCACCGAAAACCAAACAACATTAACTTTTAAATTATTAGTTCGATAATATTCCCAATTTCAACAATTGTTAAAGCACATCTGCCGAATTAGCTGTCATTCATACAGTCCGTATCGCCAAATCACCATGGATGGATATACATATCTACATATCGTTACCTTAATATAGAAAGGTCTCACGGCATACCGTAATTTGCTTATAGTTACCTTCTATTACGGGTTTCTTTTTATATATATGTCGCTCATTTGGTTTTTGTTGAACACAGAAGAAATTAAAAGCCCAATTCAGAATTGTTTGCAAATAGTCTTGCATCGTAGCATTTGCGAAGTGGTATAGCATATTTTTACTATACACTAAAAATGTATACAGAATACTCTTAGTACTTTTGTGCATACCAGAGAATGAGTACTGAAAAATATATACATAAGTAAATAGCTTTAATTTTAGTAACTGCGTATAACCATACGAGTATAGCCGCTTCCAACATAAAAGAGTATACCTACTTCGTTTATTCAAAAAACTAAAATACGCTACAAATAAAACTAAAAATACACATGCGTATCAGGCAATGGATATTTTATTTAATCGGATAAAACAATACGCTGCTACTCGGGATATTTATAAATTATTCGCCACTGTATACATACATATGTATGTGTACATAAAATGGAATGAAAAAAGAGTGGTTGGGAGCGTGTAAACAAAATAGGCCTGCATATACGCATATGTAGCAGATTAATAGTCAGAGTATTTTCAAATAAAAAGCGAATAAAAAGGTAGAACCAAACAAAACAGACTAAGGAGGTGGTTGCATATTATTTCTTGTATAGCTTTGCTATCTTAAATGCACAAGATTGCAAGAAAGTATTGAGAAGGCTTTTGGCTTATTCATTGCAAACGTTTAATAAATACGTATTCATTTACTTACATAGTGAAATTGCATGTCTGCACAAAATTTACGAAGAAAACAATATTTTAAATCGAAACAAAACCAACATACCAACAAACAAGCAAACATTAGTCCACTTATGGTACATTTTCCATAGAATGCAGCTTAACTGAAACATATGTAATAGTATTAATAGAAAACCACACACAAACCATAAAAAGAAAACAAATACTAAACGCAACTAAATATTACAACAATGAAATTACACCGTGCAACACAGTTAAAAAAAAAATGGTTGAAGTTCTCCGTTTTTAAAGATGGCATATTTGCCGACTTTAAAAATGTTTTATATAAATGAAAATAAATAACATCTACATGTTTCTTAGGATTTTTATCTTCCCGCTATAGGAAGGTTAGGTTAGGTTAAGTTAGGAAGGGTGGTGCTATAACGCACCACCACTCGGAGACCTAGTTAGATCCATTGTGATTCCCTTCTATTGCTTGTTAAAAGTAATATTTACCCCCCATTTGTACCCAGAAGTGATCGTATTATCCGTCATTAAGACACTGAATTCCCATGATGAAGTCCCAGATATCTTCCAGGCCTCATGGAAACTTCTGCTCAGTCATCTAAGCCTATGACGTTGCAGCTTCGGGCAATGACAGATAATACATTTGGTTTGGTTTTTTTTCTGGTTCCTCTTCATCCCCACGCATCCTACAGAAATCTGGAGTGCGAATTTCCCAAATTATCATATCTTGCGCCTATCACGATTCATATTTAGTAGAAATTTGGATCTTCCCGCGTTTTGGCCACAAAGCTCTTGAGCCACTACAATCCACCCTACTTCGCCATTGATCCTGCTCTCTACCCAATTACTGAGTTACCTGATCACTAATTTTTTCCGATACGTCACACATTTCCTCATGTAGCGTCCACGTTTTTCTTGCCAGCTCATCGACAATCTTATTACGCCTAGAGGTAGGGCGTTGTTCAACACAATTTCAAAAATGGGCTTGGATATTATTTCGAGTAGGGAGCCCACTTACTGGCCTGCTGACGTACGAAAAATTCCGGATGTTATAGACTTTGGCGTCATAAAAAGTATTTCTAGGGAATTAATTCACGTTGAAGCTTCCCTAGATCTCTCGTCCGATCACTCTCCCACGATCGTTACAATCTGTAGCCCACTACGAAGTGACTTACCTCATCCATATATGAAGATGATAGATCGTGTTAATTGGCTGGGGTTCAAGAAATACCTTAGTAGTCATTGTACAGAAAATATTAAGCTAAGAACACCAAATGATATTGAATCTAACATTGCCAATCTCAACGAGAATATTAAACAGGCTGCTAAACATGCCACTACCTCCCATCCGCAGAATGGTTTTAATAAAATTTATTCTTCAGACATTGAACGTCTCGTACGTGAAAAAAGAAGAGCTAGAAGGGAATGGCAACAGCACAGATGACCACAAAATAAAATTAGATTTAAAGAGTGCACGAAACGACTCCAAGAGTTGCTTGCATCTGAAAAAACTGCATCTCTTGAAAATTATCTGGAAGGTCTTGATGTCACACCAGCATCTAATTACTCCTTGTGGCGCGCTGCTAGAAAGCTTAAAACACCCGTTGAGTATAAGCCACCTCTACGCACATCTACCGGAGGTTGGGCAAGAAGCGATACTGAAAAAGGTAACATATTTGCTGAGCACTTAAAATCCGTTTTTACGCCAAACATATGTACTGGTGTTGCTGATTTGCCGAGTGTAGTCGCTCTACCCATTCAACACATTAAGTTTAAGACGCGTGATTTACAAAAATTAATTGCCGAACTCAACCCGAAGAAAGCTCCGGGTATTGATGGAATTAGTAACCAGATGCTGATGAAGTTGCCTCGTATTGCAGTGAGAATCCTGTTATTCATTTTTAATGCCATTTTACCACTAGAGTATTATCCACACAGCTGGAAGCTTGCCAAGGTCAAAATGATTCCAAAGCCGGGTAAAGATCTTACTAAAGCTGAGTCTTACAGGCCAATAAGTTTACTATCAACAATATCAAAGTTTTTCGAAAATCTGCTCATGGCAAAATTATGCCCAATTCTAAGTGATAGTGGCTGCATACCGGACCATCAATTTGGTTTTAGAAGTCAGCATAGTACCATAGAACAAACGCATAGATTGGTTCAAGTTATAAGAAGAACATTTGAAGAAAAGAAGTATTGTTCTACTCTCTTTATTGATGTTTCTCAGGCATTTGATAAAGTATGGCATGAAGGCCTAATTTTAAAATTGAAGACATATCTACCAATAAATTTTCTAAAGCTATTGGAAAGTTATATTCTATCCCGGAAATTCATTGTTGTGGAAGGAGGCTTCATGAGTGTTCCCGAATCTATATCTGGCTGTGTGCCACAGGGGAGTATACTGGGACCAGTTTTGTATTTGATTTATACTTGTGATATGCCTGTTAGCACTAAAATCCATACATCTACTTTTGCCGATGATACAGCCTTCTTTAGCATGCACGAAAACCCTCACGAGGCATCCCGATATCTTCAGGAACATATTACCCAACTGGAACTACGGTTAAAGTTATGGAGAATTAAAGTAAATGAGCAGAAGTGTGCGCAGGTAACATTTACTCTACGAAAATATACTTGTTCCCCCATTAGAATCAACAATCAAATTGTTCCTCAACATTCACATGTAAAATACATACACCTTGATTGACGGCTTACATGGAAACAACACATTGATTCTAAACTAACACAAATGAAACTAAAATTAGCTCAGGTACATTGGCTGATTGATAGAAATTCAACTCTCAGCCTAGATTGCAAACTTTTGAAACCTATATGGTGCTAGGGAATTCAACTATGGGGCACTGCTTCAGCTTCCAATGTCGAGAGAATCCAACGAAGGCAAAACAAAATTTTACGTATGATAACTTCGGCTCCATGGTACATCAAAAATTCAAATATACATCGTGATTTGAATATGCCACTAGTGATTGAAGGAATTGCAAAATACGCAGGCAAATATTTAACAAAACTCGAATCACATCCTAATCCGCTTGCTCGTAATATTTTGAACTTTACTGGACACATCCGCCTAAAAGAGAGGGACACAAGGGCTCTTATACTCAACACTTCAGATGGGACTACTTGAAAATACTTTTGTTTCCTCTTTGATTATCCCTACTTATGTATTATTTATAACTATCACTAAGTTTATGTCCGACAGTGGTCGGGCTTAATAATTATATTCTAGATTTAAGATTTGAATACTTATTGTTAGTTCATATTTGAAGATACAATAAATAAATACATGCATTAAAAAAACAAAAGCTCATCGACAATTTCATTTTCCTCAACAATGCTGTGGCCAGGAGAAAAACATTGAGTATACACAACTGCTTTTTAGTATGTATGTAGTTGGGTCTGTGGTTGGGTTTTTCTTGTTACAGGTTGGTGCGATATAAAAAGCAGAAAAAGTGGAAAACTCGTAACTAGAAACATTTGTTATGATTAGAACCAATTTCACCAACTTATTTAAACATGAGTTCATATTTAAAAGTAATTTTTCCTTAAAAAAATTTATGAAAATCGACATTTAAATATGAATTGATATTTAAATAGATTTGGTAAAATTGGCCCTTAATAACAAAATTTTTTAACAGTTTCAGTATCGGCAGTATACCGAGCACATACAAAGATTTCTTTAAATGTGGTTTTAGGTATCCTAAAAGTTAACAAAACGTTTCTTTGTTCTGCCGAAAATAACTAAAAACCTTTCAAAAATTATTTTTTAAAGAATTCGTTCCTATTTTAATTATTTCTCACCTTGAATTGGGTAGCTTAAGAGGGTTGGAATCAGCGTGAATATTTCTTCTGATACCATTTGGTATAATTTCTTTGAACAAAAACAATCAAGTATGTAATGGAAAACGATCGTTTTCAAAACTATTTCAAAACAATCGCTTTGAGAAGGTGTGATGAATTCCGATAGATTTTGAGTATCATTTTTCAGCTTATCTTAAACTACTGACTTCTAAAAAGCACACTAGAAGATAAAACATAAATCACATATTGGAGCTGTGAAAAGAAATTTATCAAAAATTTCTGGAAAGACTATTAAAAACAAGTTTTAAAATTATTGACAAAACTACTATAAGAAACATATCACACCTTTTATCGTTTTCAAATTGTTTTTGTGTCTAAATCGTTTTTCATCACATACCTGGGGCCTAATTCTCGCATTCGATTGCGAGCGAGTTATTACTCGAATGTTCGAGTTTTTTAACTTTTGGGATTTTCGCATTCGGTTTCGAATAACACACATCGGAATTTCTAACGACAGCATTCGATAACATGCATACATTCGAATGCAACCGTTCGTGTTTTTACTCGCAAGCAAAAAGACATTCGAAATCATGTTTAACATAGAAAAAGCGAAGAAAAGGAAAATGTATGTTCAATATTTGACTTATTTATTTATAAATGAATGAATGCACAATTGTACGTATAAAAATACAAATTAAAAAACTTCTAGTTGACTTCAAATATAACAAAGCACACTGACTTGGCAAATAATAAAATAAAATATAAAAAAATCAACCAACTCTGGGAGCATCTAAATAAAAAATTAACTGCTTCTGGTCAACCAATAAAAGAATCGAAAATGTAGCTAGTGCTCTATTCTCTAAATTTACACTAATTTATTATTATTAAGTTATTAATTAAATTAAAATGAAAATAACATTTATGTATATTCGTTTCTTTTTTCTGCATATACGTGTGTATGTACGTACATACATATGTTTTTGCACACATACATATATACAAACACATGCTTTTGCTTACAATTTATTCAGTGTTGTAAAATGAATTTATATATAAATATATTTGCCTTTTTCCAACACTGAAACAAAAACTCGATTCGCTTGGTAACGAGTGACATCATCCGAAAATTTCTAGCCATCGAAATTAATTTCTCTTCGAATGGAATTCCGATCACGAGTGCAGGAATCAGGCCCCTGTACCTGGATTCAGTAACTTTTATTACGATAATCGTATCGCTATAATAACATATTTAAACGATATTCGCTGTCGGTTGGATAAAAATGAAATTAAATCACAAGATCAAATTCATTGTGTTTTTCGCTTATTTTCACATTTTCACATTCACACAATATTGAATTAAATAGTGAGTAAGATAAAGCTGGAGACTATCGTAAAAAAAGAAATTACGGAATCACATTATTGTTATCGCAAGCGAATAAATATGTCGATAAATATTAAAATTTTCGGTTCGCAAAAAGTTACAGAATCCAGGTGCTGAATATTTTTTCTAAAGGTACGGTCACACTTGTCAAACAAAAAGTTTTGATCCAGACACTTGTTTATCATATTAGACAGTTTCGAATACAACTAATACACAATGTCATAGAATCCAACAATATTGGCTACTCTTTAATTTGAAAAACTTTTGTCTGAATTGAAAGATTTTTCATTAGCATTTAGTGGTTACGCATTTTTGGGTAAATGTTTGAGAAGTGTGCCGGTAGCTTTAGACTTTGTGTTTTAAATTTTCACACAAATTAATTGCTTTCTGTCAAACTTGATATTTTAAGTTGGCAACGCAATGACAATTTCAACTTAACAACAGTTGTGGTCTACTCTTAGACAACCAAACTGAATTTAGTTGAGAACCGTGATAGCGACCAATAATGTTATTCTATAAAAAATTTTTTTTATATGAGCAATGATGCCTTTAGAAATGCCAATTATTTTGGTTATTCTCGTATCAATTAATTATTTCTTTAGTCAGAGTTAAAATTTTCTCTTGCAATAACTATTTCATGCTAAAAATTCACATATCACTAATGAAATATTGATGCTTACAAAAGCTATATTCGTTGAAACCGACAAAATTCGGTTATCACAACAAATCCGTTTTCTCTGTTTGGCTCTCGACGTACCTCCTCACTTTCAGTTACATTTTTGGTCACCACTTCTGTGGTCATGAGGATCGCTAAGATATCAGCTTGGAAAACGCTGCATGCAGAACTGCGAATGCTATAGGAAGCTACTGATTTCATGCCAATTTCGGAAAATCGAGTTTGCATTATATTTCGACGTTTAGAGGTCATGGGAGTCGATTCGGGCTATTTTCGCCAGTAGGAATGTAATGATGTGTGTGTGTGTGTGTGTGTGTGTGTGTGTGTGTATGTGTGTGTATGTGTGTGTGTGTGTATGTGTGGGTGTGTGTGTGTGTGTGTGTGTCTGTGTGTGTGTGTGTGTGTGTGTGTGTGTGTGTGTGTGTGTGTGTGTGTGTGTGTGTGTGTGTGTGTGTGTGTGTGTGTGTGTGTGTGTGCATAAACATTTTGAAACATAAAAACTGGTTAAAGCATTAGAAAAAAATTTGCCGCATTAGAAAGATAATGCGGCAAATAATCGATTAGGTTGAGTAGATTTCAAAAATGTTCACCAATTTTTTTTTTTAACTACGAAGTAAATCAAGTTCAAAATTTATTCACCTCTTAACCTCAAAAAAAGGGACATCGATTACTGATAATTTTACCAAAATCGAATGATTCGTTCGAGAAGGTCAAACGATTCTTATATTATCTAACGTTGCTTACTAAATTTTCGAAAGCGCTCAAAACAAAATCCTGTAACAATAAGTATAGTGCCAAGGTCGCATGAGTACAACTTTTCTTATATCAAAGCAAATGTAAAGTTCGTAAGTCTCGGTTTACAAAAAAAAACCAAACAAAAAAGAGTTGCAAGACTGTTAGCAAATGGCGTTATTCTGAATTAAGAATAAAAAGCAATTTTCTACTTTATTTAAAGCTCCTCGCAGCGTGCAGATGATCATTAAAAACATAACTTGTTACAAAATTATGCAAAACGTTTTCTTCTTTCCCATGCCAAAATATGTGTATAATTGTAAAAAAGAGACTTGTTAAATGTCTTTTAAAATTAAATAAAACTATTTATGTATGTATTATATCTTAAGGGGAATGTGATTATAATTATGGATGATTAACAAAAAGTCACGACACAACGTTATGAGCAACGTATGAGTTATTTTTAATTATGGCATTTGAAAACGTTATGCATGCACATGCTTACAAACTTATTAATACTACGAGTACAAGCACAAGCACTTGTACTTATTCAAAACTTTTTCCCTTATTTATTAGATACAAATGGCAAATTTATTTCATTTTACAGTATACCCATATGTACATAAATGTAAACAAAAACGTATTAAAATATATATATTAGTGTCCTGCACAAGAGTATTTATAAGACTTTTCAAGACACGAGAGATTTTTTCCAATGCTTTAATACAGCGAAATATTCTAAAAGAATCGCTAAACAACACTGTTGGCAAGACAACCCTACAAGAAATGAATGACCGAAACTAACAAAAACAAAACTTTTTTACTAACACACATGCAACAATTTTATGTTGAAATTTTGCTACTGGAGCTGCCACTGCTTCGTTTTTTCAATAAAATTTGAAGAATTCTTTGTACAATATTTATTGCATATTTTTGTATAGTAATTTTTGTACATATTTATATATGTTTTATTTTAATTAAAGTTTTATTAAACTAATTTGATAATGCTTCCATAAATTATAATTATTTGATTATTTATTGTCAAAAAAAATATAATTAGTATACAAATGGGTTTTCGAAATTTTGGGGGTTTTTAGGAAAAAAACCGTATTGAACAAAAATATTTGCTAGTGGCAGTTCAGGCATATATTGCATCAGTTGTTTCACTCTAACTCTAACATATATTTTATATGCGTACATGCAATAATTCTTGATAATACTTTTTGCATGTATAAAAAGCACTAGCTATATATACATAGCATTTGTGAACACATGATTGTGAAAAACCACTAAATAAAATTTTCTAAAAGTAAATTTTTACATGTATTTGTAACAAAATTTAAATAATTGTGCAATATGGCTGTAATTTTTGTGTTTTAAATTCCTTAATCAAAGTCCAGTAGTGTTCCTCAAATTCTGACTGTGAAATAAAGCCTAAATAATGGGAAAGTGATGAAATATTTGTAGAATCATGTTCAAGAATTTGCATTGACAAAATAAATTAATTTTAAATATTTTTTACGCTTAATGCGCTTTAAATATAATCAATTTTGATTCGTACTATATGTTCTTAATAATTTCCGTCATTAAGGCATGGTACATGCAACAACTTGGCCAAATGTTCCCACGTAATGCCGCTTGTGGTTTCTTTGCCTAGAATGGGACCCGGCCAACGTTTCTATGTCCAAAGTTCCCACAACACTCAACAGATTCAAGCAACTCTGGCTATTCCGCAAATGCATCAAAACGGTAATATGTTTTTTAAATCATTTTGTTTTAGAAGTTTTAATTGTTCTCGCCATTTATTTAAGGACCTGAAAATATTTTGTCTCGCTGTTGGTAAATGCAATACCAGAAGATCAGCAGCTGAGTGAACGTTCATACCAAATGATAGAACGTATGGATCCATCTAAGACCACGGGCATATTGGAATAAAAATATCCAAACTCGTGCATGACGGAAGTTCATAAAGCGCTTTGTTGGAAAATGTAATACCACAAGAGCAAATTCTGGACGGACGCTTACACCCAATGACCGAAAGCATGCATCCATCTTTGGCTAGTAAGATGAAGAGCATGTTGCTTAAATTAGTTAAATTTTAATTGACAAATATTTATGTTAGGACTTAATAGTTAGAGCTAACCAATATTTTCGTTTGCCTGACTGGTTAGAGCTTACCAGTATTTACGTTTGCCTAACTAGTTAGAGTTAACCAATATATACGTTCCCCTAACTAGTTGGAGCTAACCCATATTTTCGTAGTCATAACCTTATAAAAGGAATCAGAGTGAGCAGCACAGATATATGTTACATAGTCGGGTGGAATTAATAAGGTAGAGAGAGATGCAAAATCACATGTACACAAGAGTTTCGGTTAGTTTTTACATTTTGCTCTTAAGAAACTAATAGACACTTTAACAGACATATCAGTAAGCCCAACCGGTTAAATGACCGGTCATTTAACTGGTAGTGTTCTTGTAGGGAAATTACCGAAAAAAATTACTTGCCAACAGTGTTGCTTAGCGATTCTTTTAGAATATTTCGCTGTAGTAAAGCATTTGAAAAAATCTCTCATGTCTTGAAAGGTTTTATAAATAGTCTTGTGCAGGACACTAATATATATATATATATATAATTTTACCATGCCATAAAAAAAATTTCCATGGTTATGGCATGCCACACACACACACAAGTTTTTCCAGATACGGAGAACATGACAGTTGTCTCTTCCAAGTTTCAGTTTTTTTTTAAATTTTTTTATGTTCATGCATGCGGTTGCAGCTAACTTTATTGTATGAGTGCGAGTTTTGTGTTTGAGAAACATAAAAAAATATCAGATACTCGTACACATCTAGGAGTATGACAAAAACATGAAAAGAAAATCTAATATGTTATTTATCCTGTGATAAACCAAATGAGACAAATTGTTTAGTAATGGGTATTTGCTGTGCCAAGAACTGAGATACCGCAAACTGGCAAAAAAAAAATTATGCAGAGAAATAGAAAAATTCATATGTACATTTTAAAAACTGCAAAAACTAAGCATTCTATTTGTCTTCTAACAGTGATACATATATATAAAAAAACTATGTATTAAGAAACCATAAAGAAACCATACACACTTTGCCAATATTATTGTGCAATAATTGATATTGTACAATAAATTTTGCTTGAGTGCATATTATATTGGTATGTGGCACAATATATTGGATAAAATTAAAAGGCTTTTGATTTATATTGCGCAATAAAAAATATTTTAAAATGTATTGACAACATTGTACACTAATTATTTCCGGCTACATCACTACACATTTTTTTTCTCTACTTTTTAAATTATTTAATTTTAAATTATTTAATTTCCTCAGGATTTTGTATGTATCTATGTAGTGTGTATTAGAGAATGACAAAAGTTTTGTTTTAAGTACACAGAAAAAACTAAATTTCGTTTTCAGTAACCAAATTCATTGAATCAGTAAATATTTTGTATGAATGCGGACCTACAAAGAAATTTGTAGATTCTGATAACAATTTTTTAAAAATTTAACTGGAAAAAAATTTTATTTTTAGAGAAAAAAGTTAACTGAAACTCAAAATATTTTCACTCAAATGTATTAATGGGAAGAGAAAAATATTTTTGCAGATTTTTTTTTGTATATTCAGCAAATTTTTTTTTTATATAATTTACAAACATATTCACTAAAATTTTTCGTATTATCAGAAAATAAATTAACTGAATCAATAACAATTCTTACCAATTTTTTTAAAAAAACATAGTAAAAGTTTTATTTAAAAAAAAATTAATTAAATAAAAGGTTCAACTATTTTTTTTTTTTACTTTCAAAAATTGGCTTTTATGGTTAAGCATTTCGTTTCCGCTTTTGAAACTCGTCAGTAGACTTCAACCCAAAAACTTTTTGAATTAAACTAACAAACTCCGTATGTTTATAGCGAGACTCTTAATACTATATTGAGAATCACAATATACAAACATAATAAGTTTGAAAACCGCAAACAAAAATCTTAAAATAATAAAATGTTTTTTATATCTATAAAATAATTTGTAGAAAAAATTAAAAAAAATCAGATAAATTTTTATACAATATATGAAAATAAATTTAACTGAAAATAACAAATTTAAATATAAAAAATATAAATGTAAAAATTTTTTTTTTAAATTTTACTTTACATAGGTAATTTTCACACTACACAGTTTTTTTACATAAAATAAAATTGGAACAAATAATTTACTGGAACAGTAAAAAATATTTACTGAAACTAAATTATATTTCAAAACACACGTTTGTTTGAAATTTTTTTGGGAATAATTTTTTCTGTATACTCTTTGAGTACTGGCCGTCAAACAAGCTTAAGTGCGTACAGCTAAAAATAAAAACCAAGCTCATCCCTAAGCACACACATTAATTTTAAACCGATATAAATATCCAACAATTATGTTTATATACATAATTTTTTTTTTAAATTACACAGCACTAACAACAACAATTTAAATTTAAAAACTTTATGAGCTTTAATCATACGTATGAGTTTAAAAATACACTGATTAGTTATGGGCTACATACATATGGGTATATACTACTTTACTTAATTTCACAAACTAAAAATTTCAAAAAATATTAAGTGATTATAAAACTTTTTACAATTAAATTCATTGTGAAAGATATTAGTTTTATTCTATTATTTATTTATTTTATTTCTAAGACTTAAATTAATAAATTATAAAACTTAAAACAGTATCGCATGCGTAGTAGTAACACGCTCAAATAATCTACGTTGTTTGTTTTTTTCTTTTACACATACACATATTTTTACACTTGTGTGCTCATTTTACAATTGTCAAACGGTGTGCAATA
Source organism: Tachina grossa (assembly GCA_949987645.1). Lineage (NCBI taxonomy): Eukaryota > Metazoa > Arthropoda > Insecta > Diptera > Tachinidae > Tachina > Tachina grossa. The sequence continues at coordinate 80,669,431 of OX465277.1, read as the reverse complement.
GTGAAATATGCTTCGACACTAGAATAACTAATGCCCTCGTTTAGTAGATAAACAAATGCTATTGCATGCTTTTGATAAAAGTGAATACCAGTTTTAAAATCAAAAGCACTAAAAAGAGAGCACAATTTAATAATGTACTCGTACATCATGAAGATTAAGCAAGCAAACAGTTTTTGCTCAGCTCTAGTATGCACACGGTGGCGAATGATGAATAAATATCCCGAGTATCATGCGTATATTTTTTTTTTGCCTGGCTAAATATCCATAGTCTGAGTATAAGCCCCCCCAGGGGAGTCTGTAATGGACTACGGGCGTGGCAACCCCGGGGCCCCAGCTGGGGTGATGTGGCTGTTTCCATTGACGTACCTTTGGTACATTACCCATAGAACTTATGTGTTACTACCCAATCTCTGAACATAAACAGAGTAACGGATGTGCACATATTTATAACAAAAGGAAGACAGGTCCTGTTGATGTCAGTTAGGTGCAGCGTCACCTAGAACTGCCCCTGAGTTCAAAAGACGATAGAGGTGAAGCCCTTGTGGTGGAACTTCGAGGTCTAACCAGAGGCTACTTCTGGTGCCACGGGTGCCGGTTGCCCGACAGCCGAGCTGCTTTGAAGTTTTGAGTGCGTGTAGCGGTCGTCAGTTTCCTTTGCTGAAACGCCGAGTTCGTCCTACCCCAAAGGGGTAGACCCCTAAGGGGTTAAAGGGATGATTTTGGTAAGTGGGGAGTAGGCACTGGTTATTTGGCGACCCAGGCATGCGTTCTTTATGGATGAGTGGTTGAGCTGTGCCGGCAATGGTTGAGGAATTCTCTTGGGGACCTCGCTTAGGTGTATACACACCACCTTAGCGTGGAAGCCGGAGAATTATCGTGGTGGCTGTGGTTGCTACCAAAATCGCTGGGAGAATAGTCTTGGCTTCCCAGTGTGAAATCAATGCTAGTGATTGGTCTGACGCGGTCAGCCAGACACTATTCTAGGTGCTGTTGCCATTCAACAGAAGCTGCTATGGGCACGGACATAGCAGCAGAGTTTAGATAGCTCAAATTACCTCAGCAAGGTAATTGAATATAGTACAGGGCTAACTATATTCAAAGATTGCAACCTATGTGCCTTATGGAGTGGGCCATAGGTTCATTCTAATAGGGTGCATGGGGGCGTTGGTCTGGCGTCTAACCCACACCCGGTGCTTTGGCACCCGTGAGATAAGGCCGTAATGGCAGGTGCTCACGGAAAGCTATCGCACATCTGTCTGAGTATAAGCATACTGCGACTATATTTATGACAGACAGTGAACACGCTTGATACGCACGTGCCTTTTTATTTTTAGTTGCATCGCATTTTAGTTTTTCGCATAAACGAAATAGAGATACTCTTGTATGTGGGAATTGGCTATAGTCATAGTTGCTTGAGAGAAAATATATGAGCGTTTGCGCTACAATTATGATTATACGCAGTTACTAAAATTAAGACTTTTTTACTTATGTCTGTATATTTTTTTGAGTTCTTATTGAAATTATCTGGTATGTATCACGAAAAATTAAATTTAAAATTGTATGTATGTACACCCAGAAAAAAGATTGGTTGGAAAACGGTTAGTCTACTAAAATATAATTTGCATTAACTATATTTCAGTTCACGCTATCAATTTTCTGTTAATCCAAAAAACAATCCATGTTCACTGCCATAAGGGCATAATTGTAACAAAGATATGATTGTGACAATACTTAAATTGATTGCATCAACCGAGCGTATGCTTTTGTCATGACTAATTAACTGATTAATTAGCACAACAGAATAAAATATTACACTGAAAGGAAAATCATTCATTCAGAGAATGAAACCGTTTCATTAAATGTTCTGCACTATATTAATGAAACTTTTCATTAATACAATGAACAATTTCATTGCTGTCATGAAATCTTTCCATCGCTACTCGTCGTGTGTTCTTCATAGTTCATTGTATTAATGAAAATCGTTACATTGTTTAAACAAATTTTATTTTTGGTGAATTTGGGGCAAATATAAATAAGTTCCAAGAATTTTGTCTTCTTACTGTATAGAGTTTGTCAAACATAAATAAATCAAAAGTTATTTAGTTAAAAAATAATATTTATTTCTTATTTTTCTAATCCCTTTTAATTTCAAAGCAGTATAGTCATCATAAATGCAATGAATTCATTTTATTTATACAACGTAATATTCTTCATTGTATAGCAGATATCTCTCTCTCTCTTTCTCTTTTTTTTTATCCATTCACGTCCTTCACCACTATACAAACGCAAGAAGGTTGTGCCAAATATCTTATAAAGATGCTTGTTTTGTTAAGATTTTTGTTTGATTCTTTTAAACTTATGTTTGTGTATTGTGATTCTCAATAACATATTAAGAGTTTTACTATAAACATGCAAGTTTATATATATGAAATTTTCTTTATATTAATGAATAAACTTCATTTATAGTATGTAAGAACTTCATTAAATCAATGAAACAACTACATTATATTCATGAAAAAGTTTCATTAAAATAATGAAATAGTTTCATTCTATTTATGACATAGCCGCCAAAATTAACTTCATAAATACAATGAATCATTCTTCATTGATCCAATGAAGGGCTTCATTAGCTGACTTTTAATGAAACATTTCATTAATACAATGAAGAATTTCATTGCCTGAATGAAGGTTTTCCTTTCAGTGTAGGAATTGGATTTTAGTACCAATTTTCGATATTGTCCGTCTACAATTACGTTGAAATAAAGACTTTCTATCAGTTGTTGCAACTAACTAGAGGTTAATGTAACCATCATAGTTTATAGCAGCAAATTAAAATTAAATATAAAGGTTTGATTGATATTTCAAACCGATTAATCGGTTCGCATTAGCAATTGTCTATTGTTGTTAAATATTTTTTTTTTAAATAAGTAAAAAACAAAATACCATCAGCATTATGTATAACGAAAAACTGGCGTGAAGTTAACGTAAATGAAGAAATTAAATTAAATTAAAAATATAGTTGTACCACAATAAAATTGCAGTCGTTATACCAGAATTCTATTAATTCGATTGGTAACTAGTTCGGGATTTTCAACCAATTTGTTTTCTCTGTTAACCAATTTTATCTGCTGTTGGTAATAATTAGAAATATAGTTGTACTGGAAGAAAATTGCAGTCGTTATACAAGAATTTTATGATAGTTGCTGCAACCGCCAAAATTCAATTGACAAGAAATTCGGTTGTCTCAACGAATCTGTTTTCTCTGTGTAGTTTAACATACATACATATATTTGCTCAATTCACAACCTATTGTGGAATTTGTAGTTCGTACATGAGTTGTTGGTAGTTTCAATAAAAACATTGTTTACAAACAAATGTTTACATAGAAATTACCAACAACGTTTGTATGAACTACAACTCCTATAATAGGTTTTGAATTGAGAAATTATAAGGAAAATTGTTTCATATATATTTTTTTTAATATTATGCAATTTATTTAATAATGTGAAGAAGCAAAACGACAATAATAATAGCAATAAGATGGTCAAAAATATTGTATGGTCTATGGGTACCTTAACTATTATTTAATGATTAAGTTCCCTGCAATGGTTTTTGTGCTTCGACAGTAGAGTGATAACGAGAAGGTATACTTTGTAATTCAAAACGAAGAAAATGCTATCGAATTTGCCTTATTATTAAGATAGTAAAATCCTGTTCTGGAACGTTCTATGCCTTCGCGTGGGTCTCACTTTTGAGCCCTCTTGTGATTTGTTCGATTTACTGTGTCGTTAAATATATAAGCAACCATATAAAAAATGAGGGATACAGCTACAAATTAAACTCTTTTATGATTTATTTTTATATTTATGTTACATTAATATAAAAAGCCAATTAATTTCGGTGTTATTGAATACGAATCAAAAGATCTCATTCTTCAATTTTAGTATACCAGGAAGCACTTTAGAAATCCAGTATTTGAAAAACATGAAACTTTTTATTGCTTACAGATATCTAATATTTATTAAAATGCCAACCAGTTTGAACATCTCAAACCTTAACAAGCTTAACCCTATAGTTCCTTTGCTCATGTCTTGCGCGTACTCTTGAAGTCATTTTGATTTTCAAAATTTCACAGAAAAGAGCTAATTCAAAACTGACATTATTTTTGCCTTTTTTAAATGGCTAATATATCTGTGGCAAAAAGGCAAAAGTGCTTAAGTCGAGATAATCTCATTTCGAGCACACTTATTTTGTGCGATTTTTCTTTTTTCGACCCATAACCTCATATGAAATTAAAGCTTAGTTAAGCTTATAGTTTGATGTATTTCAAAAAGTGGGCAGTGCTACGCCCATTAAAAATTATATTATTTTTCGCATACGTCTACTGCTACTCTTGCAAAAATTTAGCGCATATATTTGCTTTTTGCCACTACACAATTCAGGGACTAAAATAGTGGGCAGTATCACGCCCATATAAAAATTAGCAAGCGACTACTGAGACTAGCATCGGTAACTGCCGGGTGAGTTAAGGCATCTTGAATTTATACACATATTTATACCAAGGTACATAAACATGTTATATATACATATTCCTATATTATATTTCTTTTTATTTTCTATTAATATGTCCTCTACAGAAACACACACACACTGGCACACTTGTGCAAAAACCCACAGTCTTATACGAGTACACACACGCAAACACATACGAGCACAATCTGGTTTTACTCATATTTGTTTATTTCATAGATTGACATTTATTTGCGGTTAGATTCAAGTTAAATTTGTTATAAATTTATAAATGTATACTTTTTCATATACATTTTATGGTAAATGTATGAATTTCATGTCTTGCCACAAAAAGCCACAGCTGTTGCTTTTAAATGCTTAAAGGAGGGCAAATTTGAACATACAAACATAAAAAAGAGAAATTATTTCTTTATAAATTAAATGAATCTATAAACAAAAGTTTTTATAATAGAGTTTAAGTGAGCAAAGAGTTATACATAGTTTATATTTTTCCATACCAATAACAATGAAATAACTTTATGTATTGTAATTTTATTATATTATTTAATTTTTTGTTTGTTTTCAATATGAATCAAAAATCTGATTCTAAATAGTTGTTTAAATAAAAGTTCATAAATTACTACTAACGCTGAAGGACAAAGAAAATATAAAGAGGATCTAAGACTTGGTTCACACACAAAAATTTGAAATGAGCTTTTATTGAGTAAATAGAAGACAGACGGAGAGGGATTCCTATCTCGCCATATAAACTGAAAGATTACCAAGAAAAATTGTCGTTTTTAACGACTGATTATGGCAGAGTATGCTCAAGTAAATATACGATTATCCGTTAACGCTGTGCAAAAGTGAAAAATCCACACGGTTTTGTTAGTATAGGTTCCAAAGGGTAATACGACGCTGCAATCAGTACTTTCAGTTTAAGATTAACGGCTCATTTTCAATTCAAACATAAATCACTCTGAATCAAATATTAATTTGATATATTAATGGTGCAACAAAGAACTTTGTAAGTTCAAATGCAAAGATTTGTAATTATTTGTTTAAAAAAAACTCGAACTTGTTTCATGCAAACAAATTTTTTATTAAAGCCTGGCACTCTGTTCAACACTTCACGCGAAATGCTACCAAACTATATATAAAAAATTGGCAGGAATTGTTCATAAAAAATGTTGCAGAAATAGTAAGTACTCTGTTTATCTTGGGAAAAAACATTTGAAATGTAACTTCAACATTTTAATGGCGATTTCTTTTCTGAAAAAAATATGTTACCTTATACATATGGAACATTTTTAAATGTTACCTAGAATCACTTAAAGTGTTACATATTTAGTTAATGCAATCGAACAGAATTAGCTACTTTTATTCACAACGATTACATTTATTCATTAATATACTTCACTAGCGATTTTTAAGGCTATTTGAGAGCAGGGCACGAAGCCGACCTGGTTTGTCGACCGGCGGCGGCTGAACAAAATAATCTACGGCGGCGGCTGAAAGTCGACTCAAGCCGAAAAACGTCGGCTAAGAAATAAAAACTACGGCGGCGGCTTAATCGACTAAAAAAGACACGTTTTTATATCTTTTGAGCAAATAAAATTGAAAAATTTTCTTTCTGTTATTTTGTTTAAGTTGTAATGCCTAAATAATTATACTTTTTAATATAGGGTGTTTTTTAAGAGGTATAGAACTTCGAATTGAAATAAAACACAAGAAAATCGTTTTAATGTCCATCAATTTGGCTTTATTGGAAGGATAATTTTATGCCATTTATGTTTAAATATGATTTTGGGCATGTGGCCGCCGCGGCTGGCTCGAATAAATCCAATTCTACAGGTCCAATTTTCAACCACTTTTTCGAGCATATGGGGCCGTATGTTGGCAATAACGCCACGAATGTTGGCTTCCAAGTCCCCTAACGTTTCTGGTTTGTTGGCGTAGACGAGCGACTTCACATATCCCCAAAGAAAATAATCCAATGGTGTCAAATCACACGATCTTGGTGGCCAATTGACAGGTCCATTCCGCGAAATTATGCGCTCATCGAATGTTTCCTTCAATAAATCGATTGTGACGTGCGCTGTGTGGCATGTAGCGCCGTCTTGTTGAAACCACAACTCATCCACATTCATGCCATCCAATTCGGGAACAAAATAGTCGGTTAGTCGGCTCCAATTGCTGTGCACGGTGGCGAATCGATTCATTCGGGTCCTCTTCAACACTTTGCTCTACAGCGGCAATTGTTTCTTCGGTGCGCACTGTTCGACGTCTCTGCGGATGCGTATTATCACATAGAGTAAACGTAGTGCGAAAACGATCCATGGTTAACCGAATTAATTGCTCTGATGGATGATTATGTCGACCATAAAATGGACGGAGCTTGCGGTAAACTTCGCGAACTGAACCATTATTTTCGAAATAAATTTGCACGATTTGCAAGCGTTGTTCTTTTGTCAACTTGTTCATGATGAAATGGCAAACTAAACTAAATATTAATCACTTGACAGCTGACAAAATGGCCGCCAGTTAAAAAAGTGATGCCAACTTAAAGTTCTATACCTCAATAAAAAACACCCTTTACAAAAGTAATGGTCCAGCCGGTGTCGTCGGCTTAAAATTTTAGCCGATGCAAGTCATATGCATCGGCGGCGGCTCATGGTGCTCAATATTTATTGGCGGCGCTCGAAGCCGGCTTTGAGCCGATCGGCTTCGCCCCTGTTTGAGAGGTTTTCCGCACACTATTATGATTTTTAAGCACACATTGGCATCACTAATTATGTCTAAAAAAAATCAAAACAGTCACAATATTTAAATAATTATATTTATTTATATTAATTTTTTTTAATAATAATTTTTATATTTTGTGTTTTAGAAACCTTCTCTCGAAATTATAAACATGACATGCAAATAAAACCTTCATTACCACAGTTGGGAAAAATGGCAGTATGTACACCTTAAATAAAGTGTGGGTAAAATATGTAACATATTTACATGTTTTACATGCAACATATTCAGAAAAGAAATCCAAAATTTTTCCCATAGTTGTATTTTTTGTACAAACGAACACAGAAATGTAAAACATGTAACATATATGCAACATACATATTTGCCAGAAAAGAAATCGCTATAAGTTTTCATGCGAAATAAGTAGAGTGCCAGTGCTTTATGCATTAAACACATTCACCACAGCAAGCTACCGACTACCAAATGTTAATGATAATATACACATGTTTATATGAGAATGATTCTTTTGAAGACAGCAAAGCAACATGGCGACAGGTTGTTGTATATGCTGATTTTGTCAATGTAGTCCAATTAGTGTTGTTAATTATTCGTCTTTTATGTTTCTTCGAATGAAATTTCATAATTTTTTTCTTGTTTGAACAGACGAATAATTTTGAACATTTGTTCGAATATTCGAAGGAACAAAGAAAAAAATATATATTCGAATAATCTTAAAAAAGTTTGCAAAAAACGACATGTATGTGTATTTGATTAATTTTTTTATTAAAGGCCTGTGCCAAACGGTAGTAAAGTACTAGTGTAAGTAAATTTTTGACACTTCAGAGGTGAATAAAATTTCATTAGCCCTGGGGGCTAGCAGAAGTTTTGACACAACAGGTAAATTGTTGACAATATGGAATAAAAAGCATGGTATCATAAAATTTAAATCCACCGCCGTCGTTTCGAGCCGTCGCCCAATACAAAGATTTTTACGTCTTTTAAGTTGAATTAAACTGTGAAAAAATCATTTTTTATTTTAGTTTGCGAAAAATTTTGCATCATATATACAATATTATATAATTTTTTGCTACAAGAATATTGTTTTATATAAAAATGTTCTCTTAAAAATTTGTTGGTAGCCGGCGGCTTGTAGTCAGGCGAAGCAAAACCGCCGCCGCAGCAATTGTTTCATCAGCTTCTTTCTATGCTCAAGCGAATTTGTCAAAATTTGACATTGTCAAAAAAGATATCATTTGGCACAGCAGAAAAATGAAATTTTTTCCCCACAGGCAAATACTTTTTTACCATAGTACTTTTCTACCGTTTGGCACACGTCCTAACAATAGCAAAATATTTCATTACACAAGAAAAACAAATAATTTCAATAACAAATTTAGGAATATTAAAAACAAAACTTTAAAATTATAAGAACCTTTGGAGCAGTTGACGCTGTGGCATAGATTAGAACTCTATGTTCCACTTATACTATTGAAGTAACAGAATCGCAAAAAATAAAAGATTAAATAAAAAATTATGATAAATTCCAATCGACTAGACCGGTTTTCTTCAAGTATAAATTACAAGATATACGATCATGTCACCATTCAAATGAAAACAAAGCAAAATTAAAATCGGTCAAGACGTTGGGGAGCTACGGCATCAAAGACACGCAGATCAACAGAATATATCTAAAAAATGTGATATATTCTAAACGGCTGGACAGATTTTCTTTAAACATAGCTAAGAACACTCTCGAACAAATAATTTTTTATTTTATTTTTAAAGAAAAGTAACAATCAGGCAATGATTGCCTACTACTATTATAAGAAAAGGGATAGTAACAGAAAAGATAGGTGGTGAAGGAATAGATAGAGGAATGCTTCATTTTTTTACAGCTCTGCTTTTTGCACGTTTTGTTTAGTAATAGTAATTAGTAGCAGTTTAGTAGTTATTTTACTTCGCCGATGATTCTGCTACACAACAAAGGGGGGTGCTCTGGTGTTACATTAGGATTAGTATCTCTTGAAGTCGATATAGTTCAGTGACCAGTGACTATGCCTTCATCACTTGAACTTTTCTACAACAACTGATAGAAAGGGACAGTAATGCACACCAGGGGCCTAATTCCCGCATTCGATTGCGAGCGAGTTATTACTCGAATGTGCGAGTTTTTTAACTTTTGGGATTTTCGCATTCGGTTTCGAGTAACACATATCGAAATTTCTAATGACAGCATTCGGTAATGTGCATACATTCGAATGCAACCGTTCGTGTTTTTACTCATAAGCAAAATGGCATTCGAAATCATGTTTAACATAAAAAGGCGATGAAAAAGAAAAGGTATGTTCAATATTAGACTTATTTATTTCTAAATGAATGAATGCAAAAATGTACTTATAAAAAAATACAAATTAAAGAATTTCTTGTTGACTTTAAATATAACAAAACACACTGACTGGGCAAATAATGTTTTGCCTAAGAGTTATCGGGGAAAATAAAAAAATCAACCAACTCTGGGAGCATCTAAATAACAAATTAACTGCTTCTAGTCAACCAATAAGAGAATTGAAAATGTGGTCAGTGCTCTATTCTATAGCTTTACACTAATTTATTATCATTAAGTCATTAATTAAATTAAAATGAAAATAACATTTATGTATATTCTCTTCTTTTTTCTGCATATACGTTTGTATGTAGGTACATACATATGTTTTTGCACACATACATACATATATACAAGCATATGCTTTTGCTTACATTTTATTCAGTGTTGTGAAATGAGTTTATATATAAATATATTTGCCTTTTTCCTACACTAAAACAAAAACTCGATTCGCTTGGTAGCGAGTGACATCATCGGAAAATTTCTTGCCATCGAAATTAACTTCTATTCGAATGCAATTCCGATCACGAGTGCAGGAATTAGGCCCCAGAAAAATGCGTGGTGTTGTTATTTAATGACTGTCAGATAGCGGGCTCGATCCTAAAACCTTCGGTTTTGTAGTCAACATGCTAACTTCTTCAGCCAATGCCACCCTCAAACAGGAAAACTAAATCAATATCGGTCCAACCGTTTGGTCTGTACGTCGACTCGTACATGTAAATAGATACACAGACACAAACTACATACAAACTTATAACACCCCTTTTTTGTCGGTAATTAAAAACTGAGACGAAATTAGTTAAAAAGTATAGGTAATTACACGCATTTACAAAAATTTTTAATATGTTATTAATTTTTTGAAAAAAATCATTTAAAAATCGCAGGTAGCCCAAAAAATCTTTTTATACAAGTAGTTAAGGAAATTGTTCGAATATTCGACAAAAATGATTCGAATAATTTTTTATTCTAACTTGAAAATTTTTGTTCGTTCGAACAAATATGATAAAAAGTTGTTCGAATATTCGAATAATTTTTGTTCGAATGACAACACTAAGTCCAATTAAACTAATTTCTATTTCTTTGGCTACAATGAGAAAATTCAGTGTTGCCAGTATAATACAAAATGTTGAATGAATGATTCTGTGCAATTATTTCACATTATTTAACAGAAGCAATATCCAAAAATTGATGTAAAGAATAAATTGAATCGTTTTTGTACTTTTACGTGATATAAGTAAATTTTAAAAGAGTAGTTAATTTTTATAAATGCAATATATATGAAAGTGGAAATACTGAACTATGTATTTGTAATTGAATATCAGGTGCAGATAGTGCTTCTGCCGTCTCCAAAATAATTGAGTAGCCGGCTACGAGGCGACAAATGCTGCCAGCGCCAATTTAAGTCGGGTGTTCGTGTAGCCTGCTGTAGTGAATGTGTTTAATGCATTAAGCGTGGTACTCTGTTCAAATTTGTGAAAAATGTTCATCAACATTGATTAATTAATTCGCATGAAAAATTTGACATCTAAGCAATATTAATTTGCGCCCGAAACTATGCTACAATTTCTTGTGTTTTTAGAAACACCCCATTGTTTGTTGTAAATTCCAAAGTCGCTATTCACACTATGCCTTTTTAGCCTGCCTTGTATTGACAATTTTCTTTTGAAACCCCTACGAAAAGTCACACACATTTACATTAAGCCTTTTTTATTCATGCCTTTTTGGCATTTACATACACGTTTAATGTTGAGAATACGAAAGAAGCAAAGAGAAATGTCATAAATCCCCTCGAATTTTCATTTCGTGCCTTTTGTTCGACACCGCAAGCTTCTCACCCCCTCTCACCAATAAACTAAAAAAGCCTGCCTGCACAGACAAGCAGAAAAGGCACAGTGTAAATTGCGTCAAAGGAAACAAGTGGCACTCTAATTATTTCGCATGAAAACTTAAAATGTTGAAGATACATTTCAAATGTACTATTTCTGCAACATTTTTTTGTGATCAATTCCTGCCAATTTTTTTTATATCGATGGCTTAATATAAAAAAGGCCTAACTCGAATTTTCAATATTTTACAGGAGAAGCAAAAAACCAAGGTTGGAAGCCGAAACAAATAACGGTATCGGTATTGATACCGGTACAATTATTTTAAAATTTTCGGTATCGGTAACGGTAACGGTATTTTTTTATTTCGGTATCGGTATTAGCGGTACATACCGTTATCGAGTTTAAAATACCGGTATACCGCTATTACTCTGAAGTTTATTAATTCATACAGTGTATATAGCAAAAACCTCTTTTTATTAATTTAAAAGTAAGTAATTTTACATAAAGTCTTTAGTAAACAGTAACATAAAAAAACTAAGTTTTATATCTTGCGCAGATTATTTACACAAGTGTAGTGAAACTTGTATGTTTGTATAAACATACATACAAGCATAAGTATGTTTAGATCAGAGCTGCCCACAGAGAGAAAACCGAGAGTAATGTATAAGCATATGTGTATTCATTTCTATAAAAAGCCGTTTGATTTTCGGCAC